>OZ024879.1:2265170-3703477 GCA_964017185.1 Rugalucina vietnamica
TCTTCTTATTTTTGCTCCAAAACATAGATTGTGGGTACTCGTTAGAACCGCCTCGCCGAGGCGGTTCTAACGTGTACCCACAATCTATGTCTTGAGCAAAAATAAGAAGAATATCAATTTTTTCTTCTGATTTTTTTTCTTCATTTTTTACACTTGTTAAAATCTCTGTATATTGCATGGGCGTGTTTTCGTAATGAAAGTAAGAAGCTTTATAATTTTCCATCATTGACCATAAACGTGTAGACACATACGGTCTTTTACTGATTTTATTCTGTAGTCAGGAAAGTGATCCTTTGATTTTTTTTTCAATTTAACGGTACCTTCAGTCTATATAATATATATTTTTCTTTCTAAGTAACGTCTTGAAATTATGACAGACAATTATTTAATTAAGTCTCGACACGAACACCACCTGATGCTTGTGGAAGCAGCTTATAAAGGGCTGGTGCGGCCGGTCTTGGAATATGGAAGGTCAGTTTGGGACCTTCACACTCATGGCTTTCATCAAGAACTGGCAAAGGTTCAAAATCGTGCTGCAAGGTTTGTGATTGGAATTGTGTTTTTGAAACTGTGAGCATGATTGGCATTTTAGGTCAACTGAAATGGGAATCTCTTAAGAAAAGGCGGAAGGATAGTACTGCTATACATAGGTCTGAACGGTAAAGCCAGAATACCTACAGATGTCCTCATTCCGAAGAATAGAAACCAACACTCTCTGGCTTTTCAGATATCATTAGCTAGCAAAGAAGCGTACAAAAGTAGTTTCTTTCCACAGATACTGGAATAACCTCCCTGATTCTCTGCTGAAATGTCTGATGACTGTATGTCTAAGTTCGCATCTCTTGTGAGAGCCAGGGGCTGATTTCCCTCCTGGCGCACTGCTTCGTGAAGTATTGTCAATTTTGCGTGTCACCAGTAAATCATTCAGATTCAGAGTGTGACCTAGAAATGTTCAATATAGAAGTGTTTAAGTTCCTAATATTTGTTACGTCGCAACTGACCAAGAGAAAGATGCGTATTGCTAGGAATTCAAGGTCCTAATAATCTAAACTATAAGACCGTTATACACCTTAAAGTGGTAATTTTTCATCATTAAGGACAAAAGCAGATGTATGTTTATTCTCACAAGGTCTGCTAATTGTCTACAAGGCCATTCAATTAGAGATATCTTTAAAATGATCAAGCGAAATTAATCGAAATCAGAAGCTTTTATAGCTTTCTATTAGTATTGTTTTCAGACGAATAAGACACATTTTACATATTTCTAACCATCAAGGACAAAAACAAACTTTGTATAAGAACTGATAATTATTCTGTCACAAGGTCAGTCAGGTAAAGGCATATTTGATAGCGAAGTATGAATCATCATTGGTTTCTAGTATTGTTGTGGGGCCTAGTCCTCAACAGAAACCTGGCAGGATTGGTGCTTATGTTCTTGACATGACTTAAGGACGAATGAAGTTTAATTAGTATAATATCTATGTTGTATTGTGGAAGATTAAAAGACAAAATACCACATTTGAAAATAAAACAAAACAAAATAACATTTCATATAGAAAATAACGTTTCTTCATGAAGCTCCGTTAAGTATGTATATACATAATTTAAAAAAAAATAAATAATTTGTAACGTACAGCTGAGACAAGCCACAGCAAACCCCGTCGGTGGAAAAGCATGCTCATCCACCAAGGGTGGTTTACTGCGCTATATACCCAACACTTACTCGATTCACAAAGTCTCGAGTTTGAAATTTGCATATTTCCAAGGGAGGCTATCCCGCTACATTACTTCCCCCTCCGAGAAGACTCGTCCCGAGTCTTGGCCTGGGGACTACATGGGTAAGGCAACCCCGGTCTGGCAGTTGTCATCATCCCACCACTACCACCAAATGTAACGTACAGCCGAGCTGAGCCACAGCAAACCCCGTCGGGGAAAAAGCATGCTCATCCACCAAGGGTGGTTTACTGCGCTATATACCCAACACTTACTCGATTCACAAAGTCTCGAGTTTGAAATTCGCATATTTCCAAGGGAGGCTATCCCGCTACAAATTCATAACAATTTCTTCACAGGAACATTTTAGAATTTTCTGTGCTTTAGCTTTTACATTATAAAAAGTTGCCCATGCAATATACAAATATTTATTTCAGCATATGGTATCAGTACCTGATTGTTAGTAATTAGTAATTTTGTTTTTCTCACTCGGTTTTGGAGTGGGAATCTCTTTCCAATATCGCTTTTTCCTGTTAATTGCCTATTTTTACCTTTCCATGTTTTTGAACAAAAATATGAAAAATAGGTATGCCTGCATATCCCAGTTTTACCATTATGAAAGTGGGGTTAAAGGCGGGTATACATTTCACGGACATGTTTTCCTGATGAATACCTTTATGATCTATACTTTTTTTTTCATCTTGAGCTTTTGACAAGCATATATTATAATATAGTTCAACTACAATTTCTGCCACTCTACTGTTAACTTGCTTATCAATTATTATGTTAAACTATACGAGGTTTGTCTAAAAAGTTCGTGGATTGCTTCCAAAAGTACACTTTCAGTATTCAATATTAAATGACAATTAGTCATGAGCATATTTAATGTTGACTGAATTTATTTCCGTTCTCAAAAGATCAACATTATGATGTTATGAAATGTGGATAAACGCTGGTATAGCGACGCAGGGTAGCGACCACGAAGCATTTCAGACTTTTTGATTTCTTCAGCCTGCGTTCTTTTTCAAGTTTTGTAAATTCCGGAACTCAATGTTCTTGTATCACAGTGTGTAACATCTGCCCGTAACATTACGAAAAATTGCCCTTGCAAAAAATAGAGATTTTTTTAACTTGAAAAATTGAGAATTTTCAGCTGAAAAATATTGATATTTTTCTTATTTTTGCTCAAAACATAGATTGTGGGTACACGTTAGATTGTTAGAGTACCCACAATCTATGTTTTGGAGCAAAAATAAGAAAAATAGGTATACCCCTGCATACCCCAGTTTTACTATATAAAAGTGGGGTTTAAGGGGGTATATATTACACGGACATGTTTTCTTGATGAAGAATATGTATCGCTTGACGTGTGGAGAAATTTGATCGGGTTCTTAATATTAATTTCTAATTTACATGTAAATCACAGAAAGAAAATTTACATGCACCAACGGTTATAAACGGAGATAAATAATTGGAAATACTTGCTATTTTGTTTGTCTACGACTGTGCGTGTCGGTTAATCAAACGCCGAGAAAACTCCGTAAAATTATTATGTTTGATAAACAGTCAAACATGTGATGTAAAATCAGCATCAGCAGTGTATGAAGCCGAATACTCAGTGTTGCATTATACTCGAAATGAATAATTTTGACAAAACGTGACGAACTACGTCAATGTGCTATGTGATGACTGCCCGACACCATTTTAAAATAGTACAACTCCAAATCGAATTCAGCAATTTCATGAAATTTCGAACGAAAATTCATGTAAGGTTGCGCTTTACCAAAATGAAAGGCGTTTAGACAAGCTTGATTATGTAATATCCCAGGTAACTTAGTCCATGAATTTTTGGACAGACCACGTACAATGGTGGTTCAGCGTACTGTGTAGGCGTTGCGGAAATCCTTCAACTTTCATTTAAAACTTTTACCTATGTGTGATAATGGAAATAAAATGTATCAAGATTAAAAAGCTTTTTGAAATCACGGACTCGCATGTTAACTCTATTTAAAGCAGCATGTCAAAGGTTTTCCTTCGAGCAGCACGTCATTGTATGATTATTTTCAAATAAGCATCCGTGATAAGTACACGCGTAATGTAAGTTTAATAACCTAAATGTTTAATCGTATATCAAACCATTTCCGCATGTTTCATGTCAGTTCTTTTTCGAGAAAATGCGAAAACAATTTTTAATTTTTCTCAACTGAAAATTTTCATTTTAAAATCACTGTTGATCTGTTAATTGCATATGCCTGTTTTCTATGTGATTCTCTATGTGATTACGTACACTACCTCAGCCTTTTCAAAAAATTTACAGGGCCATGCGGCGAGTAACTAAAACTATTTAATTATCGCAACTAAGTATTTTGTAATCTTTGGGGTGTAACTCAGCTGGGGTGAACACCAGTATCGAGGTAAGGATCCCACAATACCGATTTAAGCCCCAATGTAATTTTATATCACTTGCAGTCATAATGCGGTACTGTTATCGAAGGAAATGGTCATTTGTTCTATGTTTTTTGTGGATTTTGGACCTGTTTGCACCGCTAACGACGTTCATGTTCGTTACCATTCGTTTAGCTAATCTGAGGCAACTTCGTATCCACTTTTTTAGGGAATAGCTGCTCACCAGGCTCACCGTATGTGTTCATTGTATTAGTACCAATTTGAAATTATTTCCCATCCGGGTTTTGAGAATATGACTGATTTCACCAGTATAATTCTTACCTTTGACTTGCTACAAAGGTTGCACCACATGTTGTTACCAACTTGTCCTGGCCAAAAAAAGGGGGGGGGGAGTTATTGATATATTTTGGTCTGTAAATGTGTGTAAAATATTTTGAAGCAGTATTTGACTTTTATTTGATTCAAGCAGTTGTTGTTGGTGAATTGAATTGATTTGTTTCGAGGTCACATGACCCTATATATTTTCTATTAGTGCAGAACTAACTTGTTGAATTTTACCCTCAAATCAGCTTTTCAAAAATGTTTGTTGTTTTTAAGTGGAATTTACTGTGATAAGTCAACGTCTGACATGTACAGTATTTAATTGAGCATATACGTATTCAAAACATTATGGCTTATCTACACATGGGTATGCAGTATATGGTCATTGTATGAGCGAGTGGTATGTCACACACATTGTATGAGCGAGTGGTATGTCACACTTCAAGGAAAATGTGTCTTTTGGGGCAAAAAATTACCCTTAAAATACAGGAGGTGGGGTAATGTTGACATTTGCGCATAGCTTGTCCCAGTCTGTAGAAACTGTTTCTGTTTCTCTGGAATAATTTGATGGTCTGTCTCTAAGCTTAATACGGTTTTGCGTTGTTCCGAGGGGCATTTGAATGAGTAACCATCATGAAGCTTCGGCCGGTCATTCAAAACCGTTTACTGCTACCATAGTAGGGAATGTCCATATTCTTATCAGTCGCCTTTTGTTACCCATGAATGTTTACACTGTCATTGATAACTTCCATGCAAGAATTTGCATGGCCCTTTCTTAGCAAATGCTAACATGTTTGTCGTGTTTTCTAGAAGTTAAATTTATTTATTGATATCAGTCGACGTATTTAAATGAGATACAGCGTAATAGGTTTTGTCTGCAGCAGTGATAGACAGATATTAGAGCCACCTCGTGGAAAAACCAACAATGTGGTTTCCGACCAGGCCCGACACAAATTAGGCTGTACAGTCACAGAAACACGCTAGAAGCTTGAAATTTCGGTTTTCAGTAGAAGATGAAGTGTACTATCCGAATTACTGCAAAGCAGATCTGCGCCTTTGTTTTCGCCTATGCAGATTTTTGGTTTTCCCATGTGGCGGCTTATTTGAATACCGTTTTCCGAATATTTGCAACCAATTTATTTACCAAGGCTACGGGTCGGTGAAATTATCTGTGTATCATTGACGAAGCGCACATCTACAGGCGAATTTATTCAATGAAATGTTACGACCAGCTTATTAACACACTATTGTCACAATAATGTAAAGTGGCACGGTCAAAGAATAACAATTAAACATGATTTTTTTCCGACTCAGTGAAAAAAAAAAAAAAAAAAAAAAAAAAAAAAAAACCTGAAAAAAATCGTCGTGTGCTTCAACTCCAATGAATGTCTTGTATAAGCCTTACAAGATCTCAAATATTTCAAGTAAAGCTGGTTATTAACAAACGATTACGGTCTAAAAGCTTTTACCGTTAATGTGTTAATCGAATCTTGAGCTAGAACCAAAAGTCAATTATAAAACTTAGAATTCTGAAAGATTTGGTATCAACAAATTCCGCTAGAGAATTGATGCCATTAAACTGATTTTAAATTAAACGACTTTCTCTTTATTCCCGGTTATTTCATTTTTGCAAACACTTCAATGTTATTGTGATGGAAGTAATAAGTGTCACTATAGGTTCATTTTTCTGAAGTTTTTGCGAAAACAAAATAACCTGGATTCCTAATGTTACTTCCATTCAATAAAGATTAAATTTTCGCCCTGCCTGCACATATCTATCAGTCAGTTGAGTAAACACTGTAGGAGAAAACTCGAATATCTCACTACAACATCGGCGACAAATGCAATTTGCGTCACCGATCATATTTAAGAAATAGATCAGCTCTAGCAGTGAATTGTTGAGTAATAATTCACTGTTTGGAGGTCAGTTGTAAAGAAGATCAAATCACGAGCGCGTAGCGCGAGTGATTTATCTTCTTACAACTGACCGACAAACAGTGAATTATTACACAACAATTCACGCACTTGAGCTGATCTATTTCGATTCTAACACACAATAAACGGAATAAATGTTGCTGAAACCGTCGATATCGTTCAGCTTTCCGCCATTGCATTGCAGATATCCCGCCAAATATTTGACTGTAATGCTGGTATTTACACACACTTATTACGTTTGTTGTGCGCTAAAACGACGTTTCACCGTCTAACGCTGCTTTGTGGGATAGCTGACGTCACAAATGCCGCAAATTAACGTCACGCTTATTCGCCCAGTGAAATTGTTGCACAATATAACACGTTTTTTACCATTGGCTATATAGGCGAGGTGTGTTAGAATATTGGTTTGTATACATTCCGTACCACGTGACTATCAGGTATACAATAGGGGTTACTGTTTTATACTACTCGTACAATCTAGGTAAAGGTTGTGGGAATGCATTACGAAAACATGCCCATGCAATATATGGAGATTTTTTTCAGCTGTAAAAATTAAAAACATCATTGGAAAATGTTTGATATTTTTCTCATTTTTGCTCAAAACATAGATCGTGGGCACACGATAGAACCGCCTCGCTGAGGCGGTTCTTGCGAGGCGGTTCTAACGAGTACCCACAATTTATGTTTTGGATCAAAAATAAGAAAAAATAAGTATACCCCTGCATACCCCAGTTTTGCTATATAAAAGTGGGGTATAAGTGGGTGTTCATTACACGGACATGTTTTCCTGATGGCATTTTAGAGTAAGAATAAATAATTATCTGACAAGTTAAACTAATGGCAAAAATTCTTTATTAGGAAACCGTTTTCCAAAAATGTCGGGGCAATCAGATTTATATTGAGGCCTTTCAAAACGTGTGAGTTTAAAAAAGGCAGTTTCTGAAAGATGCTGTAAGGACAGTAAAGATTCCGGAAGAATTTATAGATTTCCCGTCCACTTTTTGAGTGTTTCAGGATGCTTCTGTGTTATTTGTATGAAATATATGTTGCATTCTCCGTATCATAAAACATTTGACCAATGCAACAACATGGTGGAAACTCTTGATGTTACATACCTACTGTATGCTTCTGTGTCAAAGGGGTGGGGTCAAAACCATTTGGTCAGAAAACATATTTTCTCTATATATTATCAAAGTACAATCCATGTGTATGCTTATTGCAACCTAAAATTTTGGGTTTATAATTTTTTTGCGCAAATAACAGGTACATCATCGTTATAATATGTATAACTTTAAATGACACTGTCAACCTCTGCTGCAAAAACATGTACCTTAAATATACTATGCAAAATAAATTAAGCAACTTTTACTTCGAACAGTGACTCCATATGTTTTGCAGACATTATGGAAGTTCTTCTGACAATGGCTTGCATGTATCCAATCGTTGTGTGGTGCTGAAGTGACGTTAGATTTAAAGTATTCAGAGGCATATCTCAATTAAAACAAATACCATCAAAATTTGTTAAACATATTTTGCAGGGTATAGTTACATGCATTATTACGTGCACATTTTATGTGTATACCCGTTAAAATCGAACAGAACGTCTGTGCTTTCAAGTAGAATATACATGTCCTGTACATATTCAGTTTATATCCATAGCCTTGGTACATTACAAATAATGGAGCTGAGCCCATTTAACGGTTTTGGGGCCTTTTGACGACCTTTGGACAGCCTTCCTCCTTGGCCAAACATAGCATTTTGATTTTACCAAAATGCAGTTGTGTTCACAATAGTTCGGTTGGGCGTTGGTGGGGGGGGGACCTAGACATATAAAAAGTTTCCTATTTTCTATATGATCCTATATAAAATTCAAAGATTTGTCCAATTTTAAAGGAGTCACAAATGTAAAACATAACATGTGAAAATACATAAATGTATTTTTCGACAGCAATGAATTTCATTTCAGTGCCTGTAACTTGATATTTTGGAAATGTCTTTCTATCTTGCAAATCGTTTGCAGGTTTAGCCCTTAACTAAATTTTATCATTTTTGTTTTTAACCTCATTACACAAGTCTTGGCTCGAACTGTTCCATTGCAAATGGCATCCGTCTTTACCGTCTATTAGTAAAATTCTAACACGCACAGGTAGGAACCCCGAATTTGACTCAAATAGATAGTATTGTTGTATATGCATCATGATGGTTGAATGATTAGGACGTGTAGATTCTGCCTTATATCTTTTACATAATAATTATGTCCCCCCTCCGAAGGGGTGGGGGACATATTGTTTTTGGTGTGGATCCCGTCGGCGTCGGCGTCGGCGGCGTCGGCGTCGGCGGCGTCGGCGTAGCTTTTTGTCTGCATGATATCTCCTGAACCACTTGATGGATTTAGACCAAACTGGCACAGAAACTTCATTGGGACAGCCGAATGGAGTGATTAGATTTCGGTGACCTTGACCTTATTTTCAAGGTCACAAAGGTCACTTAACTGTTTGAAAATCCAGGTGTCTCCATTCGTTTCTTCTCTCTAACTTGAGTAGTTTTTGACCGATTTTCTTCAAACTTTGCATATTAGTTGATACCGGCAAGGAGTGGTTTGGGATTGTAGACGGCTAAATTTCGTTAAACGACCTTAGAGTTATGGCCCTTGATTGAGGTTAAAAATTGAATTTTGTTCGTTTCCGCTCTCTAACTTGAGTAGTTTTTGACCGATTTTCTTCAAACTTTGCATATGAGTTGATATAGACAAGGAGTGGCTTGGGATTATAGATGGGTAAATTTCGTCAAATGACCTTAGAGTATGGCCCTTGATTGAGGTTAACAATTGCATTTTGTTCGTTTCCGCTCTCTAACTTGAGTAGTTTTTGACCGATTTTCTTCAAACTTTGCATATGAGTTGATACCGACAAGGAGTTGTTTGGGATTGTAGATGGGTAAATTTTGTCAAACGAACTCAGAGTTATGGCCCTTGATTGAGTTTAAAAATTGCATTTTGTTCGTTTCCGCTCTCTAACTTGAGTAGTTTTTGACCGATTTTCTTCAAACTTTGCATATGAGTTGATACCGGCAAGGAGTGGTTTGGGATTGTAGATGGGTAAATTTCGTCAAATGACTTATGGCCCTTATAGAGTTATGGCCCTTGATTGAGGTTAAAAATTGCATTTGTTTCGTTTCCCCTCTCTAACTTGAGTAGTTTTTTTACCGATTTTCTTCAAACTTTGCATATTAGTTGATACCAACAAGGATTGGTTTGGGATTGTAGATGGGTAAATTTCGTGAAACTTCAAACTTTATAAATATGGAAAGCTGACACATGTGATATTTTAAAATGCCTGTTGGTATATATTGGTTGTAATTTAAAATGTCCGTTGGTATATATTTTTCAGGGTTATATGTAAAAATTACAAAATTTAAAGTGGGTTGGGGCAGAGAGGGGGACATATGTTTTCCTCTGAAAACTCTTTCTAGTTCTTTCAGTATTTATGTTTATCCTAACACTGTGCCAGCATTTGTATGCGCAAGGACATCTTAAGACCATCATTTAATCACATTCACGTCAAGAGACTATAACTGTTTTGAACTAAATCCGTCCAATTAGCAGCTCCTAACATCATTTGATTAATAACTTGTCAATAATTTCCAACGTATTTCGTTCGTCAGTAATGAGAATTTCCTGATCAGTATCGTTCCAAGATGGTTTAATCAAGATCTGTCGGTTATCAATACTGCAGATCGCTTGCCTGAGAAAGAAAGTCGCAAGTCTTGACGCCAGTTCTAAAATTCCAAGTATTCAATCCATTTTGACGCACGCGCTGTTTGTGTATGATGATCTGTGCCGAACTGAAATAATGATTTTAGTGCTATATTCTGATAGTTTGTAGTGAGGTGTAACGTCCTAGCAAAAACCTTTTAGTCATGTCGGGACGGAGCCACCGCTTTCTGGGTATTAACCAGTATTCTGGGAAGTCAAGGTACCTTGCGCAACGATACAACACGGTGCCGCAAGTGGAAATCGAATCCAGGCCCGCTCGATTTGGAGTAAGATATTCTGTCACTACGGCACCATGCTCCTCTCTCTCTCTCTCTCTCTCTCTCTCTCTCTCTCTCTCTCTCTCTCTCTCTCAGATACACGAATACACATGCGCCATTTTTTGTACAAGCAAAAAACCGCCGCTGGCCCGTCCTTAGCCAGAAATAGCTGAGCTTTTTCTGACCGATTTAGTGTTATAATACAGCCCATTATGTTCGTATTATCCAAGGCCAAGTTTCCTGAAGAAATGTGTAATTTTCTTAAGTCCTGCAATTGAAATCCCTGAAATTGCATTAATCAACCTTGTCGAAAGCAACTAACTCCCAACTTTATCAATTCAGGAAATATTACGAACACGAGATGAACTGACAGAAAGCGGTTTTATAAATATTTTAAGCTCTTTTTGGATGACACGACTTCCTAATTCTGGGTAAAAGTCTAATGACATAAAGGTAACGTTCCGATGTGACCATAGCTGTTGACTGGGACGTAAAGCATCAATTCAAACAAACAAACAAACAGCATTGTAAACAAATGCTGAAGCAGCGTGGCAAATGTTTTCTTCGTGCATCATGTCACTGAACTACTTCCATGGTCAGTACACACGTTCATGCAATGTTAGTTTGATAATATCACAGGTAAAGTTCTATCAATTATTTAGTATGTCCCATGTCGGTTATGCTTGCGAAAAATATTTGTGTACTTTCGCTCCGGGTTTCCGTAAGTAATTCGGTACCCAGGAATTTCCGCCGTTGGGCAGCTTACTGAATCTATCTGTGAGTCCTCGTTTTTGATTCATCATGGTGGTTAACGTGATTTATTGGGAAATAGCTGCACACTCCGCTAACGATATGTTTCTTTAAGTATAAGTACCTAATTGTCAATTTTGTGTTTCCCACCTCGGTTTTTGGAGTGGGAATTTCTTTCTGATGGCACATTTTACTGATCATTGCCTACTTGTATCTTCTCACAATAATGTACGTATTTATCGGATAAAAATCTTGATAGTTAAATGAAGTCTTGTAAATTTATAAAATGATGTATATATTAAAGAAATCCAATTAATAAATATAAAACTGAGATCCTTTAAGAACTGTGAGCATATAACTGAGAAAAGAAGAATGGGCCATACCGCGGTTTCGGCTACCTAATCCTCTTTGGTTGCCGTAATAGCTGATTAAAATGTTGCAGGAATGAAATCTCGGAAATGAGTGATGCAAAAACCTTAAATCTTGCCATTCAAGTTTGGGAATATTGTGTTTTAAATAAATTAGTAAAAAAAACACACACAAAAAAAACAGATCCTTCAAGAGCAGTGAGCATATTAAAACAAAATTAGTAAAAAAGTAGCTTTTCTGACAATTAAAACTAAATCTGCTGACCCTACTCTTTATATAATTGGTAGGTTATATTATCAGTTGCTGTTTTGCGTCACATTACACTGTTTACTTGCTAAACCGTTGACTCAAGTTCTGATCTTCCAAATATTAATTCCCTTTTGTCTGCAGATGCCGCTGTCCTGCTGAGTCCGTCGATTCGTCTTTGTCCTTTGCAGGAGTGATTATGAATTTGTTGAGAACGTCTGTGTCAATGTCTGCCACTAAAATGTCATTATATTGCTGAAGAATTAGAACCTGGTGATACGTACTGCTTGTGTGTGGTACATGATATCTGTTTCGATATATAATTAAAACGTTTATGCCATATTTACATCTCTCTCTCTCTCTCTCTCTCTCTCTCTCTCTCTCTCTCTCTCGTTAGACGTTCAAAACAGGTAAAGATGGTCCAACTTCACATTTCTGAAGAACAGAATGCCTGTACAAATGAATGTTTGTTTGATTTAAGCCTTGCATCTCCAGGCGGAAGATTACCTATATTTATCTGTTTCAAGTGTAATAGGCCTTAAGAAATTACAGTGTCGCATGTAAACTTTATTTAAAACAAATCCTCAGACGATTGTCGTCGTACTGCACGCCATTGTATAATTACTTTTAAACGTATGAGTTCAGTCTTAATGTAAGTTTGATAGTCAATCAGAAAGAAAACGATATAGAGTCCTTGTGTTATTTCCGCATATTGTCGTGCCTGCTATAAAACGCTATTAGATCAGGTCATATCCGTTACGCAAAGGTCACTAAGTCACGAAAACTTGACAATAAGTTTTTCTCGGTCGTTTCGCTTAGTGATAGGACAATATGTCTTAGCTCTATGCTGAAAACTTACGATTGCAAAGCGGTGCGCAGGTACAAGTATTGCGTGTCGTAACACGCTGTGGTCTTATTTTTCTTAGTGTTTCATTGCTATTACAAACCTTTAACAGACTCGTGTTCTACAAAATAAATAAAAATGCCATAGGTTTGTTTCAACCAGTTACTTTACGAATTAGGTTCCTTTTAGCACCCCATACTAATGTCTACAATCTATATATATTTCATTGAGATACATGTTCATTTTGTCTGTATATGACAACGATAAACAGATACCTGAGTACAGACTTCAGAATACAAAGAAATTGTTTGATTCGGAGGTGGGTCGACAAATTTTGTTTGCTAATATTTCGTGAGACACAACTACACAGGGTGTTCAACCAAAACGAAAATAAAAAACAAAGACACTGTTCATCTAATTTTTTTAGCCTCTCAGTATCACAAGAAAAGCTTGTTATTAACACGCTGTTACGCCTTCAAAAGCTTTTATCCTTAATATGTTAATCGAATCGTGAACTAGCATCAAATGTCAATTACAAATCTGAAAATTCTGAAAAGATTAGATGTCAGCCAATTCCGCTAGAGAATTGAAATCATTAAACTGTTTTTAAAATAAAAAAAAATGAATATGGTGATTATTCAGTAAAAACAGTCCCATTTATTCTAGATTTAGTACTTACAATAATATCAGTAGTAATCATCATTGAAGATCAACCCATTAAATAATGAAAACTTGCCCATGTAATATACAGAGATTTCTTCAGCTGTAAAAATGGAAAATTACATTGGAAAAAATTGATAATTTTAAAAAAAGTTTGCTCAAAACATTGATTGTGGGTACACGTTAGAACCGCTTTGCCGAGGCGGTTCTAACGAGTATCCACAATCTATGTTTTGGTAAAAATATAAGAAAAGTAGGTTTACCCCTGTAAACCTCATTTTTGCAATATAAAAATTTGGTTTGAGGGGTATTCGTTTGTTTTCCTGATGCAACGTTTTCATTTGTGGGAGTCCACTGTCTTTTGTAGGCGAATCAGGAGCGATCTTAAAACGTCATACATTTTTTGATGAATTTTCTTTCAGCAAACAGATTACATGTAGCCCCAATGGGGACGCCGCGTTTTGCGGCATCACATCTGGGGCCATACTGTTGGTTTTTGTCGCATAAATAGTACGTCAGAAATAGATTAGTTAATAGAAAAATATTGCAACTGAATAGCAGTATGTGTATTTAAACCAAACCAACATTGGCTTAGTAACTGGTACCAGGTAACCAATCTAGTAACATTGGCTAGTAACTGGTACCAGGGCTTACCTGGAGACAGATACTGATGAAATGTCTGTAGTTAATGCCCACTTAAACGATTTACCTGTTAAGTTTTCTGTTTGTGTCAATGAAGACCAAGACAAACTTCCTATGATGTATTGGTTACCTAAGCTTCACAAAAGACCATACAAAGCTAGAAATATTGCAAATTCTAGCTCTTGTACTACTACTGAACTTTCTAAATTATTAACTTCCTGTCTTACTGCTATCAAATCTCATGTTATAAGATACTGTGATATAGTGTATGAAACTTCAAATAAAAACTGGCTTTGGTCAATAAGTTTTGGTCAATAAAAAATTCTGGTGAGGTGCTCAATAAATTGAAGAGTAGAGGATTACGTGCGACGAGCTTGTCCACATATGATTTTTCTACTCTGTATACAATATTACCACATAATCTAATTAAAGAAATACTTCTTGATTTGATAGAGTGGACCTTCAAAACGGCATTAAAAACTATGGTTCACTTTATTTCGCATGAAATGACAGAAAGGCTTTTTCCACTTCCTCTGACCAAAGTCGGTATACACTTTGGTCCAGTCAGAATGTGTGTGACGCCTTATCCTATCTCCTGGATAATATTTGTATTAGATTTGGGACCACGTTATACAGACAGATTGTTGGAATTCCGATGGGTACAAATTCCGCACCTCTCGTAGCTGATTTATTTTTATACTGCTAAGAAGAGATTTCATTGATTCTCTTAACCATGATAATCACGCTGATGTTACCTCGATGGCCTTTTGAACATTGACAACCCTTATTTTGAAGGTATGGTCAATCAAATTTATCCATCTGAAACGTGGTATGTAGCATTTGGGACTCCAACCCATCATAGTTTGTTGAAATGATGACCCTAGGATGACCTTGACCTGTTTTATGACAAGGTCAATTTTGGAAACATAGGCTTTTACATGGTAAAAGGCGAAAACAATATTTTGGAAACTGTTGCAGCCTGAGACCTGAAAGTTGCTAGATGCAGACAACTAATAGAGTCAATGAAGGTAAGTAATTAATGAAGGCCAATGTCAATTCTTGACCTTGACCCAAGGTCATTTAAATATCAAAATTAAAAATATGGTTTTCTCAGAAATCACTGGGTTTGGAAACTATTGCAGCTTGAGACCTGAAACTTTGCAGATACAGACAACTTATGAAGTCAATAAAGGTGTGTGAGTGTGTGACGTATGAAGTCAATAAAGGTGTGGTCAAGGTCATTTCATGATGACTTAATACTCCAGGATCAGGCTTCAGGTTTGCGTTCTCAGGACCTCTGGTATTTGCTATTACTGCAGCTTGTGATGTGCAGTAATGAGGTCCTAACAAGTCTCACCGTACATTACCCATAGTGCAGATTATATTTTGCTTTTTGTCCTTTGAGATCAGCGAGGGTATTCTGAGAACATAGAAATACATTATCGGTTTAGATTTATTTAAGAAATGAATTTCATTTTTCTGGTGTTCATGGAGCTATGAACCGCAGTGGGTCGCGTGCAAAGTGAATGAACCCCGAAGGGGTTCATGTAAGCTTTGCTAGCGACCCACTGCGGTTCATAGCTCAATGAACAACAGAAAAATTAAACTCATTGCTTATATTTACATTCATTTCTCTCTATCGCTTGTTGAAAAAACACCAAGGCGGTCACATTTACCAGCAAACAGAGAATCTACACACAGTGTGTTCAAACAGCGGAACGGCGTCGTCGTTTACAACGTCCAATCAGATTGGCGAGATTCATGTTTTTTGACGTCAAGTTTGGATTACGTCACGTCGCGTGACATAATGTTGTTCATGGAAGTATGAACACAGATGAACATCTTATGGTTCATCTAAGGAAGTTTTAGAAAAATGTAAATATTTTCTAACCAACGTTTTATATTTTAGCTCTGTTTGGATAATACTAGTAATGTATGGACTACCCATTGAAGTTGCAAAATTACACTATTTACCATGGCTCCATTTTGCCAAATCTAAATGGTCACTGAAGGGGCTTAAGAGGAGAGGCTAAAGGGTCACTGAAGAGGCAAAATCTAAAGGGTCACTGACGAGACTTTAATAGTCGAAACCGCGGTATGGCCCATCCCCTTTCTCATTAATGTGTTCACTGCACTTAAAGGATCTCAGTTTTAATTTTTTTTAAGTAGCCGAAAACGCGGTATGGCCCATTTCTTTTCTCATCAGTATGCTCACTGTTCTTAAAGGATCTCTGTTTTATTTTAGTCAATCTATTTTCACTGTAAAATGCACTTGCCCCAACCTTCATCTTGTTGTACGAGCACGTATTTTATCGAAAAATGAGATAAAAATAAAAATATAAATATATAAGTATATAAATGTTAACTGACTAAAGTAGTCAATAGTTAAGACAGAAAATGAGAAAAGACGCTTCGTTATGAAGGTACAGGCATTTTGT
The DNA here is from genome assembly GCA_964017185.1 of Rugalucina vietnamica. Taxonomy (NCBI): domain Eukaryota; kingdom Metazoa; phylum Mollusca; class Bivalvia; order Lucinida; family Lucinidae; genus Rugalucina; species Rugalucina vietnamica. The sequence continues at coordinate 2,281,527 of OZ024879.1, forward strand.
GAGGAAAAGGGTTAGAGATCATTTTTAGGGGTATTCGGGTATGCTAAATTCAAAAACCAATGTTGGCAAGCTGAGAAATGGCTCCTTCACCATCTAATTTGCATATTTCCAAGATGGCCGCCAAATTAAGAAAAACATCAAATGCTGCAAATAGGTATATGTTTAGGATTCCAAACTGCTACAAAATAATTAAAATAACATTTTATAATGATTAGAAGGTCTTCAATGAATATAAAAAATTCTCAAAAAGCAAAAGGTTGAGGATGGGGTGTGGAGGGGGCAAGGGTGTGGGCTTTTCTACTTGTACCTACAAAAGTGATCATATTTCCACTGTAACAAGTCCTAGATCATTGCACCTGGTCTTACTGTAAAGCATATATATAGCCTTTTGGTCTTTTGGTAAGTAATGCAAATTATCGAATTTGCAAATTCATGAATTTTAATGAAAAGTTGAAAACATTAAAAATGGCTTATAAATGATTTTAAAATCCGTAAATAAACAAATGTCAGGCCGAAGCTATCATTATGACAACTTGAAATTGCACCACCAATACCATATATGACAAATATATTGATGTCATGGGTCAATATGAAACTCTGCTCATTAGCATATTCATGAATATTAATTGAAATGTCAAAAATAGGGGCGAAAACCAGGGAAAAAACTTTTGCCAATGAAAGGTTTTTGGTGCGTTATATGATGGGTCTTGCATTTTAGAACAAATTTTCATGGCTGCCAGTTTGATCAGATGGGCCAATTAAATGCCATAAAAAGTTGTCTTCAACAATGAACACATTTGCATGATGTAAACATCACACTGTTTCCACAACCACCCTAGTGTGATTCTATAGAATGGGATGAACTTACGAAAATACCCATGTTCCACCAAAAGCATACTTTAGAATACTATGATTGGTCTGATAGTATTGCACTGACATAGCAATTAAACCTTCATAACTAATATTGAAATCATTGAATTTACATATATTCATGAATAAAAATCATAATGGGAGAAAAATCGTTGAAAAAAATAGAAAAACGCCTGTACACAAGCTGTTAATGAACCTAGGATGCCGAAAGAGATATCAAACGAATGTTGTGGCAATATGATATCACTCTAAAATATGATATAAGAATAATAGGATTTGTAATTTCATGTATATTAATGAAATCTTAAAAAAAAGGCCAGAAAAAATGGAAAAATTAAAGGGGTAAACGTAAGAAATGGATTGTATCTTGGCAACCCAAAGCCGTAAAGTGCTGAATAATGTATCAAATGGGTGTTAAGGCAATATTATGTCATCTTATATTACAATTTATAAGTCATTTGATTTTTATTTTCATGAATATTCAACTCAACTCAACACAACTCAACTCACCAGTTTTAATAGCATCTTTAGGAATTGGGGTAAAATACCGAAAGCATAAGGCGGTATACACGTAAAAACGCACATATCATGATTACTGATAGACCTAGAGAGCTGAAATGGTTATAAAATGATTGCTTAGACATTGTTCTTTGACCATATAATCTGCTATCTGCTTTATCTGACACATTTGTTGTATGAATATTAATAAAAATTTTATAAATAAGAAAAAAATGACCGGAAAATGAAGGGGGTTTACCGATAAAATTGCTTAAGACAGGACTGCAAATAGACTTAGAGAATTCAAAGTTATGGAACGCCTTTACTGCCTCCGGGTGTCTGAGTTCCTTATGTTGTGGGGATCTATCTTTATGTTGTGTGGACCTATCGTTATGTTGTGTGGACCTATCTTTATGTTGAGTGGAACTGTCTTTATGTTGTGGGGACCTATCTTTATGTTGTGTGGACCTATCGTTATGTTGTGTGGACCTATCTTTATGTTGAGTGGAACTGTCTTTATGTTGTGTGGACCTATCTTTATGTTGTGTGGAACTATCTATATGTTGTGTGGAACTGTCTTTATGTTGTGTGGAACTGTCTTTATACTGCGTTGACCTATATTTATGCTCTGTAGAACTAGCTTTATATTATATAGACCTGACAGTATGTTGTGTGGAACTGTCTTTTTATTATGTAGAACTATCTTTGTTATGTGGAACTGTCTTTATGTTGTGTGGACCTATCTTTATGTTCAGTGGACCTGTCTTTATGTTCTGTGGACCTGTCTTTATGTTGTGTGGAACTGCTTCTATGTTATGTAGAACTGTCTTGTTGTTGTGTGGAACTGTCTTTATGTTGTGAGAACCTGCCTTTATACCATGTGCTTTCATCATTATGTTGGATACAGTTAATATTATGTTATAAATATACACCATTACGTCACACGCAAACGTAATTCTAACATGTGCTTTATCATTATACTGGTTGAAGATGATGTTATATTATGTAGAGATACTATTTTATCGTAGGCAACTGTCATTGTGTCCTGTTCTATAATCATTATACTGGATGCTATTGCCATTATAGTATGTGAAACTGTCATTATATTGTGTGAAACTGTCTTTATGTTGTGTGACACTGTCTTTATGTTGTGCGGAACTGTCTTTAAGTGGTGTTGACTTGAATTTATGTTGTGTAGAGCTGTCTTTTTGTTGTGTGCAACTGTCTTTATGTGGTGTTGAATTGCATTTATGTTGTATAGGGCTGTCTTTATGTTCTGTGCTACTGTCTTTTTGTTGTGTGCAACTGTCTTTATGTTGTGTGCAACTGTCTTCATGGTTTGTGCAACTGTCTTTATGTTATGTGCAACTGTCATTATATTGTAAGGACTTATTGATTTTTTCGTAGTATCTCTATTTACCGGAACGCACCGCATTTATCGGAATCCGGGAATTCTGCCCCAAACCATTTCCTCCCCTAGTCGTTTTGCCCCAAAGACGTTTCCTCCCTAGTCGTTCCCCCCTAGTCGTTTCGCCCCCAATAGTCATTTCGCCCCACTTGTCGTTTCGCCCCCAAGTCGTTTCGCCCCCTAGTATATATGAAAGGGGTATGCAGGGGTATACCTATTTTTCTTATTTTTGCCCCAAAACATAGAATGTGGGTACTCGTTTCGTATGCATATATTTTATTATACATATAATTTAATTACTTTTTACATCATTTCACGCCATGTAAAGACAAAATAAACGATGCCACTAAATACAGTAAAGTAGCGCAAAGTGGTGTAAAGAGGCGAAAAGAAGTGCAAAGGTTCATAAAAAGACATGCAGGTGGCGCTTAATGGTATAGAATAACACTAAAGCGCATTATTTAGAGAGCAGTGAACATATTAATGAGAGAGGGGATGGGCATATAATGAGAGAGCGGATGGTCCATGGGTCTTATGCATCAGGAAAACATGTCCGCAAAATGTATACCCCATTAAACCCCACTTTTACACAGTAAAACTGGGGTATGCAGGGGTATACCTATTTTTCTTATTTTTGCCCCAAAACATAGAATGTGGGTACTCGTTTCACCGCAACCCAAGACCTTTCCCCAAAACACACGTGTGGCTGATAATTCAGTTGCCGTACTGGAAACCTGACAGACGTTTTCGCGCCTTTAATTGAGTTAAAGGGAACAATCACAAGATCTAAATTTATACGATTTCCAATATTATATTTCTTTCTTCTTCTCTCCATTAATATACATTTATAACATTCTTATTTAAAATATAACAAGAAATAAAAACGAAATATTTGACGTCTGTATCTATTAACTTTCAGATCTATCTGGCAATATTTGACCTTTCTGTTTAAGTTAAAAGTTTAATAGGTCAAGGTCAACCCAATGTCATGATTTATATAAACCACGAAGGGCAAGAGCCCCCAATGCTACATTGAATCCAGAGAAGTTGATTTTTAAAGGATTTTACTACATATATGGGCATGACGGCCATCTTGGTCATGTGACCTAGACCACTTATATAAACTTTGGTTCCCCCTTCCTAAGGATACCACATATAAAATTTGGTTTTGATTGGTGAAGTGTTTCTGAGAAAATTCAGTTTTAAATTTAATATGTAAATGACCTTTGGCCAATGTCAAGAGATGACATTGACCTTGAATACTCATAGGATTTCATTAACTCAATAACTTGTATGTATGTACCAACTTTCAGGTCACAGGCCACAAAACTTCCTGAAAAATCCAAAAGCTTTCCATTTTTTTCTTTGAGAAGCCTATGTGACCAATGTTGACCTTGCCATTAAGTAGGTCAGTGTCAACCCAAGGTCATGAGTTATACAAACAATGATGGAACAGAGTCCCCGATGATACATACCAAGTTTTATTGAAATCGGTCCAGCAGCTCTAGAGAAGAAGATTGTTTAAGGTTTTTACCATACATGGGCATGGCAGCCATCTTGGTCATGTAACCTGGACCATTTATACAAGCTTTGATTTCTCCTTCCTAAGGATATCACATATAAAATTTGGCTTTGATTGGTGAAATTGTTCCTGAGAAAAGTAAGTTTTAAATTTAATATGTAAATGACCTTTGACCAAGGTCAAGAGATGACCTTGACCTTGAATACTCCTATGACTTCATTAACTCAATAAGTTGTATGTATGTACCAACTTTCAGGTTACCCGAAAAATCCAATGTTTTCACTTTTTTCCATTTCAAAGCCTATTTGTACAAAGTTTACCTTGCCGTAAAATAGGTCAAGGTCACCCTAAGGTCATGGCTTATACAAACTATGATGGGCCAGAGTCCCCAATGCTACATACCAAGTTTCAATGAAATCGGTCCACCGGTTCCAGAGAAGTTTTTACCATATATGGGCATGGCGGTCATCTTGGGAATGTGATCTTGACATTTATACAAACTTTAGTTTCCCCTACCTAAGGATGCTCCACATGAAGTTTGGCATTGAATGGACCAGGGGTTTCAGAGGAGAAAATCTTTGAAAAGTGTGAACAACGACGACGACAACAGCGGACGACGGAGCATGGCCATCCTTATAAGCTCACCTTTTGAGATGAGCTAAAATATAACAAGAAAGAAAAACGAAATATTTGACGAGATATTTGATATTTCACTGTGTGCTTGACACTTTGTAACAGAGATAATGCCAGTCAAAAGTTTTGTACAATGCTTCTCTCAGTAACATTTTGTGTAAAACTGAAACCAACACTCTATGTAGCAAATGCTAACCTGTTATGCCTGTTGAGAAGAGTAAAGAGCTTTTACAATCATCACCATGGTCTTATTACAAAAATAAATAAATAAATAAATAAATAAATAAATAAATAAATAAATAAATAAATAAATAAAAACATCTGCTTGACAGATTATGTTACGCCCGACCCCCTCGATCTCCCAAGCCCTACATGCGAATTTAAATGACTAAAATTGTACAATCTGCTTCATATTTGATAAATAATGCGCTTTAATGTTATTCAATACCACTAAGCACCACCTTTACGTCTTTTTTGTGCCGTTGTGCACTTTTTTACGCATCTTTACATCACTTTGCGCTACTTTACTGTATTTAGTTGTATCATTGTTTTTGTCTTTACATGCCGTATAATGATGTAAAAAGTAATTATATTATATGTCTATGCATTCTTCCCTTTCATATATACTAGGGGGCGAAACGACAAGTTGGGCGAAGCGACTAGTGGCGGAGAAACGACTAGGGGGAAAACGACTAGGGAGGGAAACAGTTTGGGGGCGAAACATCCCGGATTCCGACAAAATGCGGAGCATTCCGGTAAATAGTGATACTACGAAAAAATCAATAAGTCCTTACAATATAATGACAGTTGCACATAACATAAAGACACTTGCACAAAACATAAAGACAGTTGCACAGAACAAAAAGACAGTTGCACATAACATAAAGACAGCTCTATACAACATAAATTCAATTCAACGCCACTTAAAGACAGTTCCGCACAACATAAAGACAGTTTCACACAACATAAAGACAGTGTCACACAACATAAAGACAGTTTCACACAATATAATGACAGTTTCACATACTATAATGGCAAATAGCATCCAGTATAATGATTATAGAACAGGACACAATGTCAGTTGCCTACGATAAAATAGTATCTATACATAATATAACATCATATTCTACCAGTATAATGGTGTATATTCATAACATAATATTAACTGTATCCAACATAATGATGAAAGCACATGGTATAAAGGCAGGTTCTCACAACATAAAGACAGTTCCACACAACATAAAGACAGTACTACAAAACATAAAAGCGGTTTCACACAACATAAAGACATGTCCACAGAACATAAAGACAGTTCTACATAACATAAAAGCGGTTTCACACAACATAAAGACGTGTCCACAGAACATAAAGTCAGGTTCACAGAACATAAAGATAGGTCCACAGAACATAAAGGCATGTCCACAGAACATAAAGATAGGTCCACAGAACATAAAGACAGTTCCACGCAACATAAAGTCATTTCCACACAACATAAAGTCATTTCCACACAACATAAAGACAGTTCCACACAACATAAAGAAATATTGATACAACATAACGATAGGTCCAAACAACATAAAGATAGGTCCCCACAACATAAGGAACTCAGACACCCGGAGGCAGTATAGGCGTTCCATACAAAGTGGCATCAAATTATTGCTAGTACACGTACAATCTGTTATTGCCATATGTTCAGATTTATAAAGCTTATTTGTTAGCAACCAAGATACAAGCGATTTTTTTTATTCAGTTTTACGTCCCTTTCAAGCTTTTTCACTCATATCGAGACGAATCATTCGGTAGGTGGGGCGAAAACCGGAGTACCCGGGGAAAAACCACCTGACACACCCGCAAGCAGAACATGGCTCGTCTAACACAACCTTTAACTTTATGTATTTTTTACAATTTTTCGTAACATTCTTGGTTTTTAATAGGATTAATCTATCAGACTACATGGTTTTTAATCAGATACTGTTTATCTATCATACTACATTGTCCTAACACTCTGTGGGTACCATTTTCATCCCTCTAAGGGTATTAGCAGTGGAGATATAAGCAACTTTGTTGGTATACCGCCTTTACGTTTTGGTGATATTTCTCTAATTTAAAAGATCTCATAAAACTCCATACAACAAAAATATCTAGATGTCTCATATATCAGATTATATGGTTATAGAACATATTCATAGCAATCATTTGATTTCAATTTCAGCTCTTTAGGTCCTTCAGTAGCCAAGATATATGTGTTCTTATTTTTGTTCTGCATTTTACCCCAATTCCTGAAGATTCTATTAATATTCATGAAAATAAAACTCAAATAACTTATCTATTACAGTATGGATGGTATATTATTGCCCTAGCAACCATTGGATTCCATTTTCAGCACTTTGGGGCTTTTGGTTGCCAAGATGCAAGTGCATTTGAAGGTGTATCTATTTAAACTTTTCCTTTTTTTTCTCCCAATTTCATAAGTTTTCATTAATATACATGCAATCGAAAATCGTTTTTTCTTATATCACACTTCAAAGGGATAGTACAATACCTTAGCATTTATTTGATACCATTTGTAACGTCCTAGGTTTATTTACAGCTCGGGTACAAGTGATTTTGTATGTACACCCCATATTTTTTCCATGATTTTCCTCCCATTTCTTACGTGCTTCATTAATTATTCATGAATATGCAATTCAATGATTTGAATATAAGAATTATTATTAAATCGTTATGTCCAAGCACTACTATCAGATCAATCTTTGTATTCTAGAGCATGCTATTGGTAGAATATGGATATTTTTGTAAGTGCATGCCATTCTTTAGAATCACACAATGGATGGGCGTGGAAACAATTTGATTTAACAACATGCAAAATGATCATTGTTGAGGACAATATTTCACGGCATTTAAGTGGTCCCTCTGACCAAACTGGCAGCCTTAAAAATTTGTCCTAAAATGCAAGAAAGATCTTATAATCCACTCAAAACCTTTCAATGTCAATAGTTTTCCCCTGGTTTTGCCCCAGTTTTCAAAATTATAATTAATATTCATGAATATGCAAATGAGATAAAATTTTTAAATAGGTCCATGACATCAATATATTTGTCACATGATATATTACTAGTGCAATAACAGTGTCATAATGATGGTTTGGGCCTGAAAATTGTTTATTTATGGATTTTAAACCATTTTTGATTCATTAAGATTCATGAATATGTAAATTAGATAATTTGCATTACTTACCACAGGATAAGAGGGATATGTCTAAGCTTAACAACGAGACCATGCTTAGTGGTCTAGACAAGCAACAGTGACGGTATGGTCAATTTTGTAGGTACACTCCTCGCCAAGAATCACGTTAACAAGTTCCAACAGAAACCATGCATTTTTTCATAGTGCACTGGAGTTTGTCTTGGGGGGGGGGGGGGGGGGCAAAAATTATTTGCATTTAAATTTATGTATTTTAGTCAAGCAATCATCTAACAATATATTTTTAATGATTTTAGGCTCAGATTATGTCAAACAAATGAAACGTTTCATCAATATAACAGAATCTAGATATTTTGACGGCCATTTTAAAAATATGCAAATTAGGACATGAAGACGTCATTTCTCAACTTGCCAACATTGGTTTTTGGATTCAGCACACCAAATTACCCATAGTGCAAGTGTCAAACCCTTTTCCTCACAAAATGCCTGTACTTGTTAACATTTCTCAATTCCTGACTTAACTACAAATAGGCTGCTGGCCAGATGGTCGATTGCTCCCCCACCCCCTAGGGAATTTTGCAGACATACCCTATCTTAAAGAACAATTCAAGCTGAGTAGAATAAGAGATGTTTGCACCTTAAGCGTTGGGGCGTTATCCTGTAACAACCTGTTACATACGTTACCTAAACAAAATTAAGAAATTATGATGTGGTGTTTTCAGCTACAGAAAAATGACAATAGTTTATCATTTTACTCAACTTTTTCATACTGTCTGCTTGCTATATGCCTATACTACATATTAAAATCGTTTGAACAAAAATTTGACCCACATTTACTGTAACTTACGTAACGCAATTTAAGATACCCTTTGAAAATACTACTTCTGAGTGATTTCATTAATTAATACTGTTGCACTATGCATTTTTCCGAAGATATGAAATTTATTTCCATCAGCATGTTCAATTGGCAGATAGAAAAACCAAAGTTTGTTTTCCTATCATGTATATATTGCCTTTAATGAAGTATTTAGTAGCCCTACCCCCAGTTTCAAATGCGAACTATTCTATTGCAATGAATGTGAAGTATGTAAAATACTTGATCCTGGTGGATATATATCATAGTTTCTTGCTTATTTTATCATGAACCATGGCTCTGAGGATCTGTAACCAAGTATCTTGGATCAAAGATTTTGATCCAGAATGTAACATATGTAACATACATGTAATGAATAACGAAGGGCATTGTACATAGCAAGAATGCCAGTACTTGCCAGTCTAATGCTCTATTCCATTAGATATTTTGCAATTATATATCTTAAATGACAATTCAAGTTTGCTCCAATAAGAGATGTTTGCTTTATGTACATTGGAGCATGTGTCTGTTAAAGTATGCTACATATGTTACCATAATAGGTTTAAAAATAATGATATGGCAATTTTAGCGTCAAAAAAAATAAGATTTTTATTATTCCATTCACCCATCTCATATAGTCTGCATGAAACATGTCCATTCTCAAGACTAAAGTTGCTTGAGCAATAATCTGACACCTATAGTGTAATGTCTGTAACATATATTAAAATAACCCTTTCAAAATTAGCATTGTGAGTGACATCGTTTGTTTGTTGTTTTTATTGTTACACATTCCAGCTTTTTTCAAATATATGCAATTTTTACATTACCATGTTCAATGGAGGAGATAGAAAATTCCTATACTGTATATATTGTACTAAATGAGTTATTTAGCAACCCTACCCGCAGTTTCATAAGCCAAATATTGTATTGCTAATCACGTAAAACGTGTAAATAATCGTTTCTAATGGCTATATCTAATGTTGTTAATTATTTGCTTATATTTCATGCTTATGGAGAACTATAGTTCTGAGTGGGTGGCACCAAGTATCTAGGCTCAGACATCTTAATGAGGAATGTAACGTATGTAACATATATGTATATATAAAGAATGACGTGGTCCACAGTAGATGTAAATGATGCTATTTCAAAAATAGTGTCAACACTTCACGTTTCCTTATGCATAATTTAGTTTTTGGTGTAAAACAAAGCTAGAAATCTTATTCAGTTCTGATAATCATGTCTTTGGACCCCATAAATACTATTTTTAAACGTTTAGAAATCTCTTAAAAATGCAGAAAAATTAGGGTATTACTATAAAATCGTTTGTACCTGAACTGTTAATAGACCTAGAATGCTGAAAGTGGTATCACATAAATGCGACGGCAATGGACTAATGCCCTCAGTCCTCTAAATACATCATCTGAATTTCAGTTTTATGAATATTAATAAAAACTTTAGACATTAGAGAAAAAGCATAACAAATAAGCAGGTATACCTACAAAATGATTATGTTTTTCATCAAGCTAAAGTCTGAATGTGCTGAAAATGGCAAGGGCAATTTTCTATCATCCTTCTATAATAAAAAGTCATTTGATGAGCATTAATAAAATATAATGGTCAAATTAGATGTTGCCGATTAGCTGCCGAAGAATTGGGGCGGGGCCCCTATAAAACCAGATGAATCTTGGCTACTGGAAGACCTAGACAGCTGAAATTGGCATCGACCGGTTGCTAAGACAATGTTCTTTAACCATATGATGTTATGAATAAATCATATGAATGTTTGTTTCATGAATTGCAACAAGAACTTCAGAAATAGAGAAAATTTGCAGAAACGTGAAGGGGTATACCAACAAAGTCACATATATCTCCACTATCAATAGCTGTCAAGTAGTCAAAATGGCATCAAATGTTAGTATTTGGTCACTTTAATAATGAATTGTTGTCATGTTATCACATAATATTTGAATTATTGTCATGTTGTCATGTACATACCACAAAACACATGAGGTTAAAGCAAGGGTACACGCGTCCCTTTGCTGGACACCCTTAATTTTTTGCTATTTACCATTTTTATCAACGTTTTATGAATATCCATGAAAGTAAATCTGACATGATTTGTATATAAGAGCACTGGGAAATGGTGCATTGTCAAAGCAAATATCTGATACCAATTAAGCCCTCTAAGGCAATGAGCAGCCGGGATATAAGTGATTTTGTTGGTTTATCTCTTCATTTTTCTCTTATTTTCTCTTATTTATGAAGTTTAATTCTAATATTAGTGACCTTTATCAGATAAGAAGGTTTATATATCAGGTTACAGTGTTATAATTCATTGTCATAGCAATCATTTGATACAAGATTCAGTACAGTAGTGCTATTAGTTACCTAGACACAAGCCATTTTGTAAGGTATACCCTCTTATTTTCCGTGATTCTTCTCCGGTCTGTAAAAATTGCATTAATATTCATTAAACTTAAAATAAGTTTATTCATTTATCAGACTAGAAGACCAATTGCATAGCCCAAAGCATCAAGCTGCTGCAACTTTTATCATTCTCGGTCTATTGGCATGCCAGACACTAGTAATTATGTAAGTATAAATGTTATTTTTCCGTGATTTTCCAAACTTTTCATAGTTTTTTATATCAATATTGATAAATATGCAAATAAGATAATTTTCAAATAGACCCAAAACATCTGTAAAATTGTCAAATGGTATCACTGGTGTATAAACTATGTGCAACGATGATAGCATGGATTTGAAAGATGTTTTTTATGGGTTTTTAATGATTTTTTGGCCATTTTAATGTTTACATTAAAGTTCACAAATATGCTAATAAGATAATATGCATAACTTACCTTAAGATGAAATGGCTATAGTGAAGAAGCTTTAAAATGAAACCAAATTCAGTGGTCTATGATAAGTCATAACGTATATATGATCAATTTTGTAGGTCAAAATAACCCCATGCGGTATTGGTAACACTGTAACATTACATGAAATCTAAATATAAACAACTTGGCGTTACACCGTTACAACTGAGGCACTTCTAGCAAATGAAATTAACACAAGCATGTCATTCTTACCTTGCACATTGGTGTTTGCAGCTTTGTTATCCTCAGAAACTATTACAGAAACCCTTATTTCTTTATAAACGTAAATTCGCATACGTTTGTTACATACGTTACACAAATTGAGAACCATCTATGTCAACTTGATAAAATTATGTATCACACATATTGCCCTTGAAGAATCTTGCAGACAAATGGTAGAATTATGGTAAAATAACCTATTGTCCAATCCCAATCAAAGAATACTGCAAATATAGTAAGCTGGTAACAGTTGTTATTTTTAAATAGCTGTTACACCATTACGCCCCGGCGTACAAAGTGCAAACATCTCTCATTTGAATGCAAATAACACAAACATGACATTCTTACCTTGCACATTGATGTTTGCAGATTTGTACTCCACAAAAACTATTACTGAAAACTTTGTTTGTTTATAAATGTAAATTCGCATATTTTTGTTACATACGTTACATACGTTATACAGATAGAGACCCATATATGTCAACTTGATAAAATTATGCATCCCACATATTTTCCTCGAAGAATCTTGCAGAAAAATGGTAGAATTATGGTAAAACAACTTATTGTTCATTCTCAATCAAAGAATACTGCAAATATAATAAGCTGGTAACAGTTGTTATTTTCAAATAGCTGTTACACTGTTACGCCCCGGCGTACAAAGTGCAAACATCTCTCATTTGAATCAGAAAAGACTGCTCTTTGAGATAGACTATGTCTGCAAAATTCCCTAGGGGGGGGGGGGGGGGTGGAGCAGGACCTTTTTCAGCCAGAAGTCTAAAAGTCTGGTACCCTCCTCAGTGCAAAAAATTCTTTGATACACGTCATATTGAATGTTCTACGTAACAGGAAGAAATACGAGACTGTGTATATAGATTCTGCCTCATATCTTTAATAATAATTCATTCAGTATCTATATGTATCCTAACACAGTGCAGACGATTTAATTAGATATAGCAGCATTTGTATGCACGTGCACAGATTTAGAACACCATTAAGTCACAATCGCATCCAGAAAATATAACTGATTTAAAATATTTACTAAATCTGTTAATTAGCAGCTTTCAACGTCACTTGATTAATAAGATGTCAATATTTTCCAACGGATTTAGTTCGTCAGTAATGAGAATTTCTTGATCAGTATCCCTCCACGATGGCTTAATTAAATCATAAAAGCCTGGCGTCCTTTTTGTGGAACATAGGCAAACAGCATAGCCCCAGAACGCGGCGTCCTATTTGGGGCTATTCTGTTTGCACAGAAAAATTTCATTGAAAAATGAGATAAAAATAAAAAAAATCACTCCTAACACCCCTAAAAGTGAAAGTGGACTCATCCAATTGATAAAGATGAAGGAATCCATTCATCAAATATGGGTTAATCAAGACCCGTCGGTTATCAATGTTAGAGATCGCTTGCTGCCTGAGAAAGAAAGTCGCAAATCGTTGACGCAGGTTCTGAACTTCCTAGTATGTTTCCCATGTTCACTGAATACGATGTTTGTGTATGGTTGATCTGTGCTGAATTGTAACACACATTCCATTGCTATAATCGATATTTGAGCCTGTGCGTGAGAAAACCCAACAATTTGGGTTCCGACCAGTCCGGCACAAATCGGGCTGTATAGTCACAGAAGATGGTTAGAGGCTGCAATTTTCGGAATTGGAAAGTAGAGGAATTGTACTATCCGTGAAGCGAAAACAAAGGCCCTGACCAGCTTCGCAGTTACTGCGAAGCTGATCTGCGCCTTTGTTTTCGCCTTGAAGATTGTTGGTTTTGCCCATGCGGCGGCTGATTTCTCTCACTCTCCGCCCCCACCCCACTCATGCGCTCTCTCTATAACACACACATTTACAACTTTATCAGACGGCACCATTTAACACCCGTGCATAGCCAGAAATATTATTTTGCAAAAACTATGCCTCTTCAATCTGACCGAATTTGTGATATAGTACACCCAATTACGTCGGTGTTATCCAAGGTCAAGTTTCCTTAAGAAATAGAAATGTGTAATTTTCTTAATTCCTGCAATTGAAATCCGTGAAATTACATTAATCAACCTTGTCGAAAACAATTATCTCTCAAATTTACCAACTCAGGAAATATTAGAAACATGTGATGAACTAACGGAAAGTGGGAACAAAACGTGGCTTTATTTGGTGGCTATATTTCAATCACATTTTTATGTCATGACATCTTAATTTCGGATAGAACGTCCATGAAATGAAGGCAACGTCTCGACATGACCATTGCTGTTGACTGGATAAATTCAAGCAAGCAAATTTTGTATACATTCCATATACAATGTATCAACAATAATGTATAAAGTGGTTCAGAATGAAATTTATGGCAACTAAATAAAGTATATAAATTAAAAATGATTCTTTTGAGAGTCGCAAAACATTAGTGAGAATGTCGATTGCTTACATCCCTCCTCTAGTTTCTATAAGGAAATGGCGCGACCGACAAGCTGCGTTCAATACTTCTTCTTGTCGGTGTAGATTAATATCACAATCTCCTATTATTTTAAACTTCCAAATTTCTATGAACCCCTCCGTATAGAATGTTACTAATAACATGCTATAATTTTTTGTTTGTTTGTTTATTTATTTATTTATTGTTGTTTTTATCAGTTGTACGCCACTTTAAAGATTATATCAGCTCATCTGGGTCAATCAGTAGGTGGGCAAAACGGGAGAATTCCGAGAAATACCACATGGTTCACTTGAAGACCTTGGCTTGTCTCACATGTGGCCATTGCAGGGCTAGAAACCACACCAGAGAGAGTGGTGAAATGATCGAGTGATTAAGAAACAGCGCTCTTATCCGCTCGGCCACGGGGCCACTCCTCATTTTGGATTCATCAGAGTAGTTATCATGATTTATTTGTTTGTCCTTGATGATTCATAGACTAGTTAGAGATTCACCACGAGGACCGAACAACTAAGTAAATGTTGTGAACCACTACACAAGATGAGGGTGAGATAAGGCGACTGTAAATTCGATCCCCCCCCCTCCAGTAATTGCGTAGGGCCATTACATGTAGGTAAATAAATATACCAAATTGGAATCTTTCCTATGGTGTTAATTGCTCTTCCATGTCTAAAGACGTTTTTATCGATGGACGCTTTCAATTAGGCGGGTTCAGAGGTACTTGCTTATTAACAAGAGAATATAGAACAATAAGTCTAGAACCAGTCTATCTTGCAAATTATGGGTAAAACATGTTACCAGAGCTATCGAGTCCTTTCGCCTTAACATTTGTTCCGTAACGTCATTTCGCTTCCAATATTTGTAGTTAGTCTAGTTTGGAGACAAATTTCATATTTGTGATCGTCCCAAGGCGATACTTCTGTTGTGGTTCTTATTGTTTTATGTCTTGGTGTTTAATTTTTTTGTGCTGTTGGCGCCTTATGTATGTTATTATCATATTTTAGTTAAGTTTAGGTAACTGAGTGGCCACCTATTGGGAAATAGCTGCTCATTCGGCTTACTAAATGTATTCATGGCCTTAGTACCTTATTTTTAGTTTGGGTTTTTCCCGACTCGGTTTTTTGAGTGGGAATCTTTTTCTGATTGCGCCTTTTCCTGATCGTTGCCTACTTGTACCTTTTTTCTCCAATGTGTGTTCGTTCTATGCCTTTTTTGTGTTTGATTTGAGGCTTAACGTCCTTGTCAATATCTTAGGTCATGTCGAGACGGTGTGGGACTTCTACCTGAAACTGAGATGTCATGACATCTCAAAGTGCTGCAATATAGTACCACCAAAAGTCCTATTCATCTACTTTTGGTATCACCTAGTACCAGCAAATGTCCTATTCATCTACTTTTGGTACCACCTAAGTAAATAAAGGCTTGTTACATGTATAGATGGTTGGCAGCTCTGCGTGGAGGCAACAAGCAGCCCATCTATTTGGATTGGGTCCCGTATTAAGTCAACCCGTTTTGGTGCTTTTGTTACGTTTACCCGAATCCCGTCAACGCGGCTTTGGGTCAACTTGGCTCGAGTCATCTCGGTCTGTTTTCACGGTTTTCGGAGTGAGAATCTTTTTCTGATTGCGACTTTTCCTGATCTTTGCCTACTTGTCCCTTTTTACAGATATTGTTACCTGTACCTGTAAAACCGGTTTAAGCCCGCCAGTAACTTTGTGTTACTGATCGTTCCAAGTCGATACTTCTGTAGTGGTTCTTTTTGTTTTATGTCTTGGTGTTTAAAATTTTTGTGCTGTTGGCGCCTTATGTATGTTTTCATATTTTTAGTTAAGTTAAGGTAACTGAGTGGCCACCTATTGGGAAAATAGCTGCTCATTCGGCTTACGATATGTTTCATGGTATAAGTACCTGATTGTTAGTTTGGTTTTTTCCCACCTCGGTTTTTGGAGTGGGAATCTTTTTCTGATTGCGCCTTTTCCTGATCTTTGCCTACTTGTACCTTTTTACATAATTGCGCACGGGTAAGATTGATAGCTTAAGATGAATCTACGAGGTAAATCAGGTAAGTAATCAGGGAAAATTTTTCTCACTTACTATAATTGCTTTTCTAAGTCTGCAAGATGCCAGACTTCGAAAAATGACATAATTCAACAAGGACTTTATAAAACCACGGTGATTACTTTACCTGGTCTCTACTAACGCGATCTATCACGCCCTCTATCAGCAGAGCCTCCATGAGGGCGTGATCACCTAAGTATTATGGTTCTTTTTGTTTTGTGTCTTGGTGTTTAATTTTTTTTTTTTTTTTTTTTTTTTTTTTTTTTTTTTTTTTGTGCTGTTGGCGCCTTATGTGTGTTTTCGTGTTTTTAGTTAAGTTAAGGTAACTGAGTGGCCACCTATTGGGAAAATAGCTGCTCATTCGGCTTACGATATGTTTCATGGTATAAGTACCTGACTGTTAGTTTGGTTTTTTCCCACCTCGGTTTTTGGAGTGGGAATCTTTTTCTGATTGCGCCTTTTCCTGATCTTTGCCTACTTGTACCTTTTCACGTACTCAAAAAACTTAGGGGACCAATCAGAGATCAGGATTCCCATTTTTACGCATAATGCAACGCATTGTTTAGATTCTATTGTTTTTTTTTTTTTGTTTGTTTGTTTTTTTCTCAAATTCACGAGTATCGAAAAAATGCAGGTAAAAATGACAAGGGAGCGGGAAAATGCGTTAAGTTTATGATATTTTGTATTTCAAATCAATAATTATTCTTAAAATATTTTGTATATAAATGTTTTTTCCCATGATGCACGCGTGATCTCGAGAAAATACCCTTCCTACAATGCACAGCGATGACGTCACTCGTGAAGAGTAAAATTAAGTGACGGATCCAGGCGTCTATGGAGGACACACAGGGCGTAATTAGACGACTGATAATCCGGATTAGGTCTCTACATACCAGTTAAAGGAACAGCGGGTGGTATTGATTTTGGATCAATACAAACAGCCAGCAAATGACATTCAAATTGCCACAGTTGTTAATATTAGGATTAAAAGTATTTAACACCAGTAACTATTTGCAAGGGATGAACGTGGTTTCCACAAAACCTTGTTTCAACAAAACCAGATCGAAATATGTCAATTTAGAGTCATGGTCATTTCGGTCTTATTTCGGGAAGCGGTATATTCATGGTAGAAGTAATGTTCCTCCTGAAAGAACACATTATAATGTTTGTTATTAGGAGTGTTTTCTGAGCAACTTTGAAGGCTGCACTCCACACAGTAAGCAGAGTGAGGAAGGACCTTCTTATTTCTGTACGTTTGAACAGTAGTTGACCATAGAACTGGATTGTTTCTCAGTTCTTTTCTAGAGATACCAAGTAATTTCTCCCTAGCATTTGTTTGGTAATGTCATTTATCGATAGTTTCAAATATACGTGCATTCTATGGTTTTGTGTCTATTATCGAAGTTTATGCAATCCATGTCTTAAAACTTTGTTTGTGCAAAAAAATAATAATGAAGACATAATAATAAAAATAATATTAATAATAAATATGCTAATGGACTTTTGATTTCGCTATTTAGTTAAACCGCCGTATGGTGGTTATTAGCGTATTTCAGACAGTGGTGTTCCACTTCCGGCAAGCCCCCATGTAGCATTAATATCGGAGCATACTCCCCAACAATGCCAACACCTTTGCTCTCCGATATGTTTTCCGAGAGGACTTACGTCCGAAAAAGGGAACACCACGGCTTGGAGTTTAATATCGGAGAGAGTTAGCTGACGTTAAGCATTGTTTAAATTCAAATTGCCATATTGACTTATCATAAACTAATAGGTAAAATCATTGCCTTTAGGCAACTTATTTCAAAATTTTGCTAGCCCTACGTATTGGATGCTTTTTTTAAGGAAGCCAACTTTAAGAAAGCTCTTACTTATTTTAATTTCAAAACAGAGTTGTGTCTAGAGCAGTATTTTATTACTCTTCCACGTAGGTCCTATATACTCCTTTTTAAGTTACGAACAAGTAATCACAAATTACCAATTGAAGTAGGCCGCTGGGATGGTACATTACTTGATGAAAGAACGTGTAACCTATGCTCTTTGAATGATTTGGTCGACGAGTATCATTTTATTTGTAAATGTCCTTTTTTCTCAGAACCTAGAGCTAAATATATAACACCATTTTACTAAAATCGACCAAGTATGTTCAAATTTTGTCAGCTCCTTAACAGCAATGACGCTAAGCTTATTAGAAACCTTTGCCGTTTTATAGAGATTATTTTGCATGAATTCAATTAATATAGTTAATATAATACCTACTATCACTGGATTTATTAAGTATCAATGGAAAATTTCATACGCCATGTTTATTACAATTTCGACATTGTTTGTAAAGGTGTCTGTTCTCTAACTCATGGGTGGAATGCCCCTTACACACAAACCAAAGAAGCATCAAATAACGCACCAATTACTTTTAATATTACATGGATTATGGCGGCGCTTTATTTTGATGTTTTTGTAATTTTTTCTGCATAAGATTCCTGTGAAGCGGTTAAAGTTGCTGTACCCTTCTCCCTTGAACTTTCGCTTTCGGTACCAAGACGAGAAGGTGATATGGCAGCTGTATCCCTAGACATTATGTGTATTGTAAATATATTCTAATATTGTTCATTAGTTATGTCCAACCTTTATAGACTGTATATACCTATACTGTAATATTATAAGTATTATAATCTCATTTCAATGTTCTCTCTCTCTCAATCTCTCTCTATGTCTGTCTTCTTCTTCTTCTTCTTCTTCTTCTTCTTCATACATCCTCGGCTTCTTTCTTTCTCCTTCGTCGGCTCCTCTCTCTTTTCCTTTCTCTCTCTCTTTCTGTTTCTCCTATTATATAAGTAATTATTACATACCACATTTAACAAAAAATATCACTATTATACTTTTTATATAAAGAAGAACACATAAATATACATGTGCATTTGCTGTCTGTGTTGACATTCAGGGAATTCATAGGCATGTTTTGTCCATCCCTCTTCTTACTATTTATGACCTATGGACGAACTTTTCAACATATATATATATATTTTTTTAATTGTAAATGTGTTTGTTATTGTATATGTGCCTCATCGTTTTTGCAAAAATGTTTAAAATGTTTCTGTATAGCCGTTCTACGAATGATGGCTCTTTGAAATAAAGTTAATTTTCATGATGTAAACTGAATGTATTTTGACAAAATTGTATAAAACAGTATAAAACACCCCCAACAAACTAGACATGTTTCAAGTGTGTGAGTGCGTGAGTGTGTGTGTGCGTGCGTGAATGTTAAGACTTACTGCATTAATTTACAAAAATCCTGCCATCATATCTGTTTGCTTTGTTTTGTAGTGTACATGTATGTTCCTCTTATGTCTTTGTAAGACCTGAGTGAAAATAAAGTGTATGTTCTGTTCTGTTCTGTTCTGTTTTGTATTACTGAGTATTCCAATGCGATACGTATGTTGTGATATTTTGGAGTCAAATGTTTGTGCTGTTTGAACCTCATGTACGTTTTCATATTTTTATTTAAGTTGCCGCATATACGGAAATAGCCGCCCATTCGGCTTACGATATGTTTTAAGTTTAAGTACTAAATTGTCAATTTAGTTTTTCCCACCACTGTTTTTGGAGAGAGAATTTCTTGCTGATTGCGCCTGTTCCTGATTATGCCTACTTGAACCTTCTTAAATAATATACATATTAATCGGGTAAAAACTTGCTAGTAAAAAGGGAGTCTTGTATATTAATACAATAATCTCATATATATTTAAGAAATATAATAAAGTTGCAGTGGTTCATAACATTTATTTAGTTTTTCAGCCCTAGTGATGAATCTCTAACTAGTCAATGAGTCATCAAGAACAAACAGATAAATCATGATAAACATCCTGATGCATCAAAAACGAGGACTCGACAGATTCAGCAAGCTAGCGCTGGGCGCCGAATAACTTACTAACTCCGGAGCAAAAGAAAAACACCAGTAGGACCCCGCTTGGCCAAGCAACAGACAGGAAGCTCCGGCCCAAACCAAATAAAATGAATAGCTTTAAGTCGGGACCATCATAGAGTCTGACGGTCGACCCACCGGCGTACAATTAAAGAAGGCAGCATATTTATCAACCATGTTTGGGTTAAAAACTAAGCATGCAGACTGTCGCATAACATTCAAGTTCACCTATACGTCTGTAACGTGTAATGATTTTTCTGAACTTAAAAGAAAAATCATTTCTTCCTATAAGTAGCCTTTCTGACAATTAAAACTAAATCTGCGGGCTTTCCTCTTGATATAATTTGTTGGTTTAAAATAGCTGCTCAGTCGGCTTACGATATGTTTTCGTGGTATAAGTACCTGATTGTCAATTTAGTTCTTTTATCCACCTCGGTTTTTGGAGTGGGAATTTCATTCTGATTGCGCCATTTCCTGAACATTGCCTACTTTTACATTTCTTTCTCAGGCAAGCGATCTACATTTAAGCCGAAATATCTTGATTAAACCATCAAAGAGCGATATTCATCAAGAAAATCTCATTACTGACGAACCAAATCTGTTGGAAAATATCGACATGTTATTAATCATGTTGCGTTGGAAGCTTCTAATTAGACAGTTTTAAGTGATATTTCAAAACAGTTATAGGATCTGGACGTGACAGTGACTTAATGATGTTCTAAATCTGTCCTTGTGCATACAAATGCTGGCTTATCTAAGTGATCATCTTTGTAAGAAGACATAGATACCGAATGAAATGTATAATCTCTGTGCCTTGTAGTCTTACCTATACACAGGGTGATACAGAATATCTGATATCATGTTAAGCTTACATAATTTTATTCCGCAACCACATACCATTAAAGAAATAAAATCACTATGTTTTGTGATAGTTCATGTTTTGTTTGGTATATAATGTTATGTACTTCAAAAACTGTATTTTGAATAGTAGAGGTCAAATATTGTGATAGTGTTTGCATGGCGCGTTATTTTACGCCAAATGTATGTTATTACGATGTCAAGTCCAATCCTCGTGTGAATGTTTGGTACCACTGATGCAAAAATCGGTGTCGTTAATTTTCAATTTAGTTTTTTTCCCACCTCGATTTCTGGACAGGAAATCTATTTCTGATTTCACCTTTACCTGATCGTTGCCTACTTGTACCTTTTTAGTCATTCGCTGTAATTAATCAGTTTCTGTTTTGCGTCACATTACACTGTTTAATTGCTATACCGTTGACTCAAATTCTGATCTTCCATTTCCTTTTTCTGCGTATGCCGTTGTCCTGCTGTGCCCGTCGATTCGCCTTTGTCCTTTGCAGAAGTGATTATGAATTTGCTGAGAACGTCTGTGTCAATGTCCGCCACTAATATGTCATTACATTGCGGAAGAATTAGAACCTGGTGATACATACTGCTTGTGTGTGGTAATCTGTTTCCACATATAATTAAAACGTTTATGCTAATTTTACATACCTCTCTCTCTCTCTCGTTAGATGTTCGAAGCACGTAAAGATAGTCCAACTTCACATTTCTGAAGAACAGAATGCCTGTACAAATGAATGTTTGTTTGATTTAAGCCTTGCATCTCCAGGCGGAAGTTTACCTTTATTTATCTGTTTCAAGTGTAAGAGGCCTTTAGATATTACAGTGTCGCATGTAAACTTTATTTAAAACAAATCCTCAGACGATTGTCGTCGTACTGCACGCCATTGTATAATTACTTTTAAACGTATGAGTTCAGTCTTAATGTAAGTTTGATAGTCAATCAGAAAGAAAACGATATAGGGTCCTTGTGTTATTTCCGCATATTGTCGTGTCTGCTATAAAACGCTATTAGATCAGGTCATATCCGTTACGCAAAGGTCACTACGTCACGAAATCTTGACAATATGTTTTCTCGGTCGTTTCGCTTAGTGATAGGACAATATGTGTTAGCTCTATGCTGAAAACTTACGATTGCAAAGCGGTGCGCAGGTACAAGTATTGTGTGTCGTAACACGCTGTGGTCTTATTTTTCTTAGTGTTTCTTTTCTTTCTTTTTTTTTTTTTTTTTTTTTTTTTTTTTTTTTTTGATTCAGTTTTACGTCCCTTTCAAGCTTTTTCACTCATATCGTGACGAATCAATCGGTAGGTGGGGTGAAAACCGGAGTACCCGGGGTAAAACCACCTGACACACCCGCAAGCAGAACATGGCTTGTCTCACATATGAATTCTTAGTGTTTCATTGCTATTACAAACCTTTAACAGACTCGTTTTCTACAAAATAAATAAAAATGCCATAGGTTTGTTTCAACCAGTTACTTTACGAATTAGGTTCCTTTTAGCACCCCATACTAATGTCTACAATCTATATATATTTCATAGAGATACATGTTCATTTTGTCTGTATGTGACAACGATAAACAGATACCTGAGTACAGTCTTCAGAAAAGTGGGTCGACAAATTTTGTTTGCTAATATTTCGTGAGACACAACAACACAGTTTGGTCAACCAAAACGAAAATAAAAAAACAAAGACACTGTTCATCTAAATGTTTTAGCCACTCAATATCACAAGAAAAGCTTGTTATTAACACGCTGTTACGCCTTCAAAAGCTTTTATCCTTAATATGTTAATCGAATCGTGAACTAGCATCAAATGTCAATTACAAATCTGAAAATTCTGAAAAGATTAGATGTCAGCCAATTCCGCTAGAGAATTGAAATCATTAAACTGTTTTTAAAATAAAAAATTTGAATATGGTGAATATTCAGTAAAAACTTAAACTTTGTGACAGTCCCACTTAATCTAGATTTACAATAATATTAGTAGTAATCATCATTGAAGATCAACCAATTTAAGGATGTTCGCTGCCAATGAAAAAGTATTCAAACTTTTTTTCTAACCACTCTTTTTTGATTCCAAAATACAACACAAGACATTTGAAAACAAAATAAATATAGGGTAGTGTGCATTTTTTCAAGCTACAGGCCTCTGAATGAGACCTCTGAGCACCATGTTTTAAATTTGGTAAAATTAATTTAATTTATAATTCTTTGAAACATACCTGTCTTGAACATAAATACACCTAGAATGCTTTCAAAAGTCATAATATTTACGTAGCGCAGACAATTTTGGACCAAAAGCATCAAAAAATTTGCAACTTGGAGTGGATGACAAATTTTTACGATTCCTTTTCTAACCCTACCCCCATACTTGAAAAGTCGGAAAAAAATCAATATTTTGAAATTTACCAAACCCACATTTGTTGATTCAAACTTTTTCTTGTATTTTCACACAACATAGAACTTGGTGATATTGTTCGAATAAAAGAAAGAAATATATAGGGTAGTGAGCATATAAGAGAGAACCAACAACTTGAAAATCGCCATTGTCGGCCTTTTTTCGGCTGTTTTGTTTCGAAAAGCCCATTTCATAAAACCACCTTAAAGTTTAAAACCAGCACACCAAAGGCTCAAAGAATGACTTAGAAGACCATGTACATATATACTGCTGCTAAAATAAACATCGAACTAGTGCAATCAATTTGAAGATGTGTAATATTCAAGTTTAATCTACCCTACCCCCTTAATTTTAGTGACAAATAAAATTTTCTGAAAAGTTGCAGAAAATGGGGTGAAAAAATGAAGTTTCTTAGATTGACAATTTTCATGGCTCATTCGATGAATATTATCAATATGTATCCAAATATAAAATATTAGGAAAATATCTGCAACCGTTTACGAAATATTCAAGAAAAGAAAAACCGGAAGTTCCGAAATGTCAAATGTTAGCAGCGAATATCCTTAATATGATGATGGACTTATCCCATTAAAAAAACCTGCACATGCAATATACAGAGATTTTTGTAGCTGTAAAAACTGAAAATTTTATTGGAAAAAATTTATAATATTAAAAGGTTTGCTGAAAACATTGATTGTGGGTACACGTTAGAATCGCGTCGAGGAGGTGGTTCTAACGAGTACCCACAATCTATGTTTTGGAAAAAAATAAGGTAAATAGGTATACCCCAGTAAACCCCAGTTTTGCTATATAAAAGTTCGGTATGAGGGATATTCATTTTCCTGATGCATCGTTTTCGTTTGGGGGAATCCACTGTCTTTTGTTATACAATTTTTCGAGGCATTTTCTCTAAGCAAACAGAATAGCCCCAATGGGGACGCCTCGCTTCGCAGCATCACATCTGGTGCTATACTATTTGTCCGTGTCGCATAAATAGGGCGTCAGGCTCTGTTTTGATAATAAGGTACAAGTAGGCAAAGATCAGGAAAAGGCGCAATCAGAAAAAGATTCCCACTCCAAAAACCGAGGTGGGGAAAAAACAAACTAACAATCAGGTACTTATACCATGAAAACATTTCGTAAGCCGAATGAGCAGCTATTTTCCCAATAGGTGGCCACTCAGTTACCATAACTTAACTAAAAATATAAAAAAACATACATAAGGCGCCAACTGCACAAAATATTTTAAACATCAAGACATAAAACAAAAAGAACCACCACAGAAGTATCGACTTGGAACGATCAGTAACACAAAGTTACTGGCGGGTTTAAATCGATTTAACATGGCCATAACCTCACCCTCAGCTTCTGCAGTGGTTCATAACATTTAGTTAGTTCTTCGGTCCTCGTGGTGAATCTCTAACTAGTCAGTGAATCATCAAGAACAAACAAATAAATCATCATAAACATCCTGATGAATCAGAAACCAGGACTCACAAAAGAAAAACATCAGTTGGACCCCGGATACTAGTCTTTGTATCGACTATCTTGTTGAAATTAAATAAATTACAGTATTTCAATTTGGCTCTATTTTACAAAATCTAAAGGGTCACTGAATAGGCTTAAGTAGCCGAAACCGCGGTATGGCCTGTTCCTTCCCTCATTAATATGCTCACTGCTTTTAAAGGATCCCGGTTTCATTTTTATTAGATTTCGGACAACTGAATAAGAGTATAGCTGTATGTGTATTTAAACCAATCTATATAGTAACATTATATTAATTTATGATCAAACTATGTGACTTATTATAAGGCAAGAATCTGATGCACTGAGGAGGGCCCCAGACTTTGACTACAGATTTATAGTCGTGCTCGTACAACAAGATGAAGGTTGAGGAAAGTGCATTTACACTACAGATAGATTTAATAGAAATAAAACAGATACCTTTTAAGAGCAATGAGCATATTAATGAGAAAAAGGATGGTCCATACCGCGGTTTCGGCTACTTAAGCCTCTTTAGTGACCCTTTAGATTTGGCAAACTGAAGCCATAGTGAAATATTGTAATTTTGCAACTTCAATGGTATAGTCCATACATAACTGGAAGTATCCAAAACAGAGCTAAATGTTGAAACGTTGGTGAGAAAGTGAATCTAAACCGATAATGATTTTCTGATTTCTCAAAATACCTTCGCTGACTTCAAAGGACCAAAAGGAAAATATAATCTGCATTATGGATGATGTACGGGGAGACTTTTAGGGCCGCATAACACCAGCTGCAGTAATAGCAAATTAAAATAAAACTGAGATCCTTTAAGAGCAGTGAGCATGCCATTATGTGTAAATGATTTGTCATGAAAATCTCTAACGCACATAAAAGGGCCCCCGATTTTAGCTAAGATAGATAGTATTGTTTCATACACGTCATATTGAAGGTTCTGCGTAACAGAAAGAAATACAGGAATGTGTATATATAGTCTGCCTTCTGTCTTAGAGATAACTAGCAAATTCAGAGAATCCATGTCTCCCGCCTTAATTGTTTAGTTACACAAATATATCTGATAATAATTTATATCCAAATCCCATGCATTTAATTCATGTCACAGTGTCAAACATTAATCTAAAGATTATATTCAAACCACGTACAAATCTTCAAATCATGGTCAGGACATCTGTACAGTTTGAAAAGAATCAGAATAAAATGTGGGAGAAGTTGTGCACACAAGGTACACAATGTCCATTCACTTTCATTGTATAAATGCCTGAAAAACGACTAAGTTCAAATTGCGAATAAGTGTCAAAAATTAATCTGAGGATTATATCCAAAGCACATGCATATCTTCAAAACATCATTAAGACATCTGTAAAGTTTCAAAAGAATCGGACTAAAACTGTAGGAAAAGTTGCGCACACAATGCACCCACTGTCCATTCACTTTCATTGTCAAACTACCCGAAAAATGACTAAGTTCAATTTGCAAAAAAGAGACAAAAATTAATCTGAGGATTATATCCAAACCACATGCACATCTTCAAAACATTATCAAGACATCTGTAAAGTTTCAAAGGAATCAGAATAAAACTGTAGGAGGAGTTGCGCACACAAGGTACCCACTGTCTATTTACTTTCATTATCAAAATGCCCGAAAAATGACTAAGTTCAAATTGCAAAAATTGTATTAAAATTAATCTGAGGATCATATCCAAACCACATGCACATCTTCAAAGCATGATGAAGATATCTGCAAAGTTTCAAAAGAATCAGAATAAATCTGTAGGAGGAGTTGTGCACACAAGGTACATACTCCTATAGGGGGACGGAAGGACAGAAGGACGGAAGGATGGACGGAATGACGGAAAGCCAAAAATTATGTCCCTCCGCTTTTCTTCGAAAAGGCGGGGGTCAATAATCCATACAATATTTATGTGTATCCTAACATGGTGCAGACGATTTAATTAGATACGCCAGCATTTGTATGCACAGGGACGGATTTAGAACAGCATTAAGTCACAATCGCATCCAGAAAATATAACTGATTTGAAATATTAACTAAATCTGTTAATTAGCAGCTACCAACGTCATTTGATTAATAAGATGTCAATATTTTCAAACAGCTTTCGTTCGTCAGTAATGAGAATTTGCTGATCAGTATCGCTACAAGATGGTTTAATCAAGATCTGTCGGTTATCGAAGTTAGAGATCGATTGCCTGAGAAAGAAAATCGCAAGTCGTTTACGCAAGTTCTGACTTTCCAAGTACCGGTATTATTCCATTTTGACTGAACATGATGTTTGTGTATGGTCGATCTGTGTTGAATTGTAACTATATTTGTCGCCCGTCACAACGGGTGGCATATACGGTAGGATTTTCCCAAAGAAACAGCGAAGAAAACCGAAAGAATCCAAATAAGAAAACATGCATGGTTCTCGAAATATTTTAAATGCCATTTGACTCAGCGGGAAACCAGCAAAGTCACCGACAGGAATTGACTATTGACAGACAGAAAGTGATTGGCTGTATCTATTTCGACCAATCATATCTTTGATCTTAAAACGGGTTCGGTATTCTTTGCTCAGGGTGGACTTGATTTATCAATTTTGGGTGTACGCAGTCGTTTTGCAAGTCGTTTCGTCTCCTGGGCCGTTGGTGTCCACACAGATGGAGTGAACAAGGTATAAAAGTGTAACGCGATGTAGGTTAGGCGATTGATCTACATGTTAGTAAAGCCCAATAACCATTTTTCCGCAATCCCAGGACTAAGTGATGGTGGTCATGATCTAAATATCAGATAAAACGGGCGACACTAGCTTTTTTAAAAGCTATCCTTGTTGAAATTTCTCTCAGTCTCCGCCTCCCCATGTCGTGCGCTCTCTCTATTAGACACACATTCACAACGTTATCAGACGACACCATTTAACACCCGTGCATAGCCAGAAATATTATTTTGTAAAAACTATGCCCTCAATCTGACCGAATTTGTGTTATAGTACAGCCTATTACGTCGGTGTTATCCAAGGCCAAGTTTCCTGGAGAAACAGAAATGAGCCGCCTCGTGGGAAAACCAACAATGTGGTTTCCGAACAGGGCCAACACAAACTGGGCTGTACAGTCACAGAAGATGGTTAGAGGCTTGAAATTTTATATTTAAGAAGGAGAGGGATTGTATCATGTGTGTAGCGAAAACAAAGGCGCTGATCAACAGTTACTGCGAAGCTGATCTGCGGCTTTGTTTTCGCCTAAGCAAATTGTTGGTTTTCCCATGCGGTGGCTCAAATGTGTAATTTTCTTAATTCCTGCAATTGAAATCCGTGAAATTACATTAATCAAACTTGTCGAAAACAATTATCTCTCAAATTTACCAACTCAGGAAATATAAGAAACGCGTGATGAACTAACGGAAAGTGGGAACAAAACGTGGCTTTATTTGGTGGTTATATTTCAAGCACATTTTGATGTCATGACATCTTAATTTTGGATAGAACGTCCATGAAATTAAGGCAACGTCTCGACATGACCTTTGCTGTTGACTGGATCAATTCAAACAAACAAATTTTGTACACATTCCATAATACAATGTAGCAACAATAATGTATAAAATGGTTCAGAATGAAATTTATGGCAACTAAATACAGTGTAGAAAGTAAAACATGAATTCTTTTGACAGTCGCTAAATATTATTGAAAATGTCGATGTCTTACATTCCTCCTCTAGTTTCTATAAGGAAATGACGCGACCAACAAGCTGCGTTCAATATTTCTTAGAAGCATAAGTCTGTAATTGATAAGATGTTTCGATTTCGTATTATACTGCTACAAAACATTTACTTAAAGAATCTGTAGTGCGTGCCAAGTACGGATAGGTAAAATGTTTTCAAGGGTGACTTTGGCAAAACGAAGACACGCTGAAAGATGTTAGAAGAAGATAAAAAGCATGGCAAATACCGTTATCGACATAGAAATATGCCTGTGCATATTCTGTCTCATTACCTGCCTGTCATTGAGGACGATACAGGTCTGACAGATCGCGATCATACATTTCATTCACCCTTTGCAAAGGATTAAGAGCTCAATGCTGCTTATGCATACTTTACGCACCAAAATGTGTAGAAAGTCTATTTATACAATTCAACATCCCTGTATGTCCCTTTATTTCAATCTGCCCAGCGTTCAATATCGCGTTACAAACATCTAATTTCATCAAGTATTATGCCACCGCCATCCATCCGATTTTCTGTTACTGCACAACAAATATATTTCTTATCATTCGGTGCCACAATTTCCTGAAGCAACATAAATTTGTAATAATTACCCATGCAAATGCAAGGTCAAAGCTCGGGACAAGTTATAAATAAAAATAAAACAGATCCTTTAAGAGCAGTCGCTGTGATTATATTAATGAGAAAATGGATAGGTCATACCACGGTTTCGGCTATTTGAGCCTCTTCTGTGACCCTATAGATTCAACAAAATAGGTCCAAATACAATTACTGTAATGTTGCATCTTTCAACAGGGTATACAAAGACTAGTATAATCAAAATGGGGCCAAATATATTAAACGTTCAAGCAGATATCGCAATGATTATTGTCATGTTTTGTGATTTTATGATAACCAAGAACAATACGTGCCCACCTACACGATGCTTGTTTAACAATCTATACGAAAAGCTATCAAGGACAACCGCATTTTCAATCACAGAACCGTCTTAGTCGATGAGAAGGACATTAATTCAAATCGTATAATCAGACGGTTATATACGTAAAGATCAAACAAAAGAACAAGCTGTATATATAATATTCCAGCTTTTTTAATTATAGCAACTATGACGTCAAGAAACTAATGCAATCACGGAAACCATTTGGAATACATGCCCATGCAATATACAGATTTTTCTCAGAGATTTTTTTCAGCTGTAGAAATTGAAAAAATTTTGGGGAAAAATGATAGTTTTAATATTTTAATATTAAGTACACCAGTAATCACAATCAAACATAAGAAACATAGGTATGCACCTGCAAACCCAAGATAAATTTTGCAGGTTTTAATTTTTATTTACCACACATTCGAACCAAATTAAAATATTCTAGCTTCACACTCAAGCGGGGTAAAATACGTGCACTAGCAACTGTTTGCTTGATTTTGTAACCTTGAACATGTAGTTGACAATTTATCACGAAACAATTTTCCTATTGTAACAACACACCTGGAAGAACAAGATGAATAGTTTTTACCAACGTGTCAGTCATCTGGCTAGACAAAGGCAACAACCACAACAAAGAGGCAGCAGAATAAACAGAAGATGTATCATGAAGATAATTCTCAACACTGGGGCAGTTGCGTTTTACTGGGATGGCAAATTGTTTAATAATTCCACTTCGAATTGTGTTGTACGTGGGTTGATCAAAAAGTAATGAAACTAACGACCGGGTTGAAATATAAAGTCTATGTAAGATATCTTTAAGTTCGCAGTAAACTTCTGAAATGACAGCAGCTCTGAACATTCAGATATTATCAAAACAGATGTCTCCGTAGACGCAAATTTCTTGTTTCTGTTCATTGAATTCGGCTTTTTGTATTCACTAGACATAAACTGTTTCATTATAATTATTTATTTCATCTTTTAACAGATTAACGCATTTATAGTTCAAGTTGGCAACGATTTAAACCAACTGGCGCAAATAACGTCTCTGGCCAGAAAGTGAAATGCTGAGATGGCTATTTTTGCACATTGCCTTTTTGTATAGAGTCTGAGGAAGGAAGAACGTTCTTTTACACATGTTAACTTATTCTTGTAGATTTGTGAAAGTTTCAGACATTGATATTTATTTTCGGCATGCACTTTGTGATAATTTTCGTGTACTCACTAGCAGAACGTACGTAACTTTGGTGTGCGGCGAGGTCTGAATTGTGGTGATACTAATAAGGTCATCATTTTTGTACTTATTGAATATTTTTCAACAAAACTTTGTATATTTCCGCCTATATGTGAAAATTTACAATAATTAATTATTATTTGAATAAACACTTCCAGACCAGAGATATAAAGCGAGTTTTACTACTTTTTGATCGACCCTCGTACATACACCACTCGACTGTGTCAAATTAACATATATACCATCAATCGCGTTCGGTCTCTTTAACGATGCTCATTCATTTACTGATGTCTACAATTGATGTATTTTTATGAGAAACAGCATAATTTTGACTGTCTGTGACAAAGATAAACGGTCATTTGAATACGGTTTGTCCAAAATGTTTGCATGCCAATCATTTGATAAGGCTGTTTGTCAGAATCATTTATTTTATAATAATTGAAGCGACACACTTCCTCATATGGATTTTGCTGTAAACAAATGAGAAACTTGCTGCCATTAAAACCGATTATTTTGTGAACACATTCATCTCAAATCCCACCACAGACACCACGCGGAATAGACGATAGAAGAAACACCACATACATTATATAAACATGTAAATAGCAAATTTGCAAGCTTTTTGCAACAAAACTAGCAACCGTACACCGCTGTTTTAATTGCAATAATAGAATGGTGAATATTGATGAGTGCTAAACCAATATCTCTTATCCCAGTTGTGTGCGTGCCCAAACATTATTGAATTTACCAGGGTCGATCAAAAAGTAATGAAACTCGCATCTGGAAATGTGTATTCAAGTGATAATTCAATATGATTAGCATTAACATATATGCAGAAAATATACAAAATTTGGTTGAAAAATATTCAATGAGCACAAAATGATGGCCCTATTGCTATTACTACCTTTCAGAAC
Organism: Rugalucina vietnamica; assembly: GCA_964017185.1. Classification (NCBI taxonomy): domain Eukaryota; kingdom Metazoa; phylum Mollusca; class Bivalvia; order Lucinida; family Lucinidae; genus Rugalucina; species Rugalucina vietnamica. The sequence continues at coordinate 2,313,567 of OZ024879.1, forward strand.
TCGTCGCACGCCAAAGTTTCGTTCGTTCGTTCTTGTTGGGGATACACGAAAATTATCATATAAAATGCATGCCAAAATGCAGATAGTTGATTGGGACTCTGCCAAGTCTACTAGAATAAGTAAACCGATGTGAAAGAAAAGTCTTCCTTCCTCAGCCTCTATCCAAACAAAGGCATTGCGCAAAAATACCCAATCCCGGCATTTTAAAATGTCACTTCCTGTCCAGAAACGTTATTTACGCAAGCTGTTTTAATCGTTGCCAACTTGAATTATAATTTCGTTGAATGACTTAATTTAAATGAAACGGTTAATGTATTGTGACAACAGAATGCCAAAATCAATGATCAGAAAAAAAAGAAATTTGCGTCTACGGAGGACTTAGTGCTTGTTGTTTCCAGCTTATCCAATGGCTTATCTAACGGAAATGCACATGATATTGTATCGTTATTTTATTCTGTTTTTAGTAGTTAGAAGTTGTTGATGTAGCTGACCATTTTCAAGCATTGCAGTTGAATATGAACTTTTTCAGTTCCATGTGCTTTTGTGAACCTGAAGTTCGGTGCCTTACATAATTTTATGTGTCACACAGTGCAAAGTGATAGACTTGAATAGAGTGATTCATAAAATTTAGATTAATTATGGACTTTCAACAGTGTGTGACAGCAATGGATTACATACATGTGATGTCCGTGGACACTACTATATAAATATGGAGATTATTACCATCATGACTTTTTGCCAGTGCAATAATAATATAGTGTTATGCAATGCATTCTAAGCAGGCTCTTAAGCATACATGAGTATGCATTATCCTCTCTATAATTGTGCTGTGCACTTAAGCTTTGGATTAAATGATCTACATTTCCCAAACCCAGTCTTTATCATTATTTTATTTACCTTTTAAATTAACGAAATAAGGTATTATTAATAATACTTTTTGATCAAACCACGTAATGTGGTATATGGTTCAGTAGAAGTATGTTAATTAGTAGGCTCGATTTCTTACATTGGCGTTCATGCCGTGTGTAATTCAGAACACAAGAACATCGTCGCACGTCATTTTACCCATTTGTGACAAATGGACTTTTACTTCGTTATGATTTTTATTCAGTTTTACGTCCCTTGTAAGATTATTTCAGCTCATATTAGACTGGCCAATATGTAGGTAGGGCGAAAACGGGATAACCCACAGAAAAACCACCTGGCACACCCGCAATCAGAACGTGGCTTGCCTCACATGTGGCCAGAAGGGGGCTCGAACTCACACAAGACACAGCGGTGAGATTATCGAGTGGTTAACGTTGACAGTTGGTTGAGTCTACTGTAAGTTTTAAGGTATCATAAATGACTTTATTTTTAATATCATTTAAATGGAATTCCTGTTTGTAAACCTAATAGACCAATCCAGTGTCATATCGTGGGCTATACACATTTACCTCTGTCCCACAAAGTGTCCAACAATCAGATATGTTTTGGCTTATAAGTTCCTCGACAAGATTTCACATATTTGCTTGCTACTCAAGTTGGTAATTAAGAAGATGTTACGAAGCTTTTACCGTTAATACGTTAATCGAATCCTGCACTAGCACTGAAAGTCAATTACAAAACTAAAAATTCTGAAGCGATTAGATATCAAGAAATTCCGCCAGGGAGTTTGAGATCATTAAACTTATTTTAAAATTAAACAGTTTTTTGTATCTTGCGTTGAACTTAATGATAGCCCGTCTGAAAGTAAATGTACAACCTGTAATAATCATCATAAAATATAAATAGAACAACCTTGCAGATAAACTTAGTATAAGTCTTGCAAAATAGGATAACTTAATGTAAAAGGAGCCCGATCCGTTTTGCAAAAACCTAACATGTTGCCATAAGGTTTAGCAATATTAATATGGTTTTCCTGATCTTTGCCTACTTGTACCCTTTTATCTTGGTTCTCATTACACAAGGATTAGTGATGTTTGCTGCGCAGACAGGTAAATTGAAAATGCCAAACTGTCCCACTAAATTGAGTATTTCACCTACACATGTGGTGATGATCAGAAATTGATAGACTCAGTTTCCCAACAAGCGGCCACTCAGTTATCCGAACTTATATTTTTATGAAAACGTACATAAGGTTCAAACAGCACAAAAATTCGAATCCAAAACATAAAACAAATAGAACAACAACAGAAGCATCGCATTGGAACGATCAGTAATATAAAATTACTGGGGGCTTAAATCGATTTTTCTGGGCCCTAACTTTATCCTCATCTTCTGCAGTGGTTCACAACATTGAATTAGTTGTTCGATCATTTCGCGTTACAGACGTATAAGGTTTAGCTTAAATGTGATGCGGCAGTCTGCGTGCTTAGTTTGAGAATTATGCTGCCTTCTATGATTGCACACCGGTGGGGCGGGCGTCAGACTCCATGATGGCCCCGACATGAAGCTATTTATTTTAGTTGGTTGGGGCCGGAGCTTCTTGTCTGATGCTTGGCCAAGCGTTGTTCAACTATTGTTTTTCTTTTGCTCCGGAATTCAGTAGGTTATTCGGCACCCGGGGATCGCCATCGTCGGGCAGCTCACTGAATCTGTGAGTCCAAGTTTTTGATTCATCACAGTCGTTATCATGATTTATTTTTTAGTCCATGATGATTCATTGGCTTGTTAGATTCACCACTAGGACAACTAACTTAATGTTGTGAACCACTGCTGAAGATGAGGGTGATGTTAGGGCCATATAAAACCGGTTTAAGCCCCTCCAGTAGTTTTAGATTACTGGTCGTTCCATGGTGATACTTCTGTTTTGGTTCTATTTATTTTATGTTTTGGAGTCAATTGTTGTGCTGTTTGCACCTTGTGTACGTTTTCACAGTTTTATTTGAGTTCGGGAAACTGAGTGGCCACCTATTTGACTGAAAATAGCTGCTCACTCGGCTTACGATATATTCTCTTTGCATAAGTACCTTACTGACAATTTTGCTTTCTCGCCCCGGATTTCTTTCTGATAGCGGCTTGTCCTGACCATTGCCTACTTGCACATTTTTAACAATCACGGAGCCAGAATTTGATGGTGGCTTGGTTTACAAATTTAAGAATCTAAAAGGAAAGAATGATTTTTCTTTTCAGTTATGAAAAATCATAACTCGTTACAGACGTGCAGGTTATAACTTGAATGTTATGCGACAGTCTGCATGCTTAGTGTTTAACCCAATTATGGTTAATAACTATGCTGCTTTCTATAATTGCACGCCGGTGGGTCGGGCGTCAGACTCTATGATGGCCCCGACATAAAGCTATTCATTATAGTTGGTTGGGGCCGGAGCTACTTGTCTGTTGCTTGGCCCATCGGGGTTCAACTGGTGTTTTTCCCTTGATCCGGGTTTCAGTAAGTTATTCGGCGCCCAGGGATCTCCATCGTCGAGCAGCTTACTGAGTCTGTTGAGTCCTTGTTTTTTATAATTCATCAAGGTGGTTATCGTGATTTATTCGTTTGCCCTTGATGATTCATTGACTAGTTAGAGATTCACCACGAGGACCGAACAACTAACTAAATGTTGTAAAAACCACTGCAGAAGATGACGGTGAGGTAAACCGGTTTTCTCGAAAACCTACCTAGGTAATGGGTCAGTACGACTTAGCGCTTCTCGGGAAACCTGAGTGCCAAGGTTAAATGGTTATAATGATCGTGTTGTAAACCGCCATTCGCCTTTTGGCATGTTTATGTAAAAAGGTCTCCCCGTACATCATCCATAGTGCAAATTCTATTTTTCCTTTTGGTCCTTTACAATCAGAGAGGATATTTTGAAATCAGAAAATAATTATTATATTAGATGCATTTTAACCAACTTTTAATTTGGGGCCCCCGCCCATTGGGGCCTGGAGAAATAGATGGGCTGCTTGTGCCTCCAGGCAAAGCTTGTCTCACTGTTGACTGACTACCTGATTACTGGTTAACTGCTCAGGTCTGAGCTTGCCCAGGAAAAGTGGTTTCAGGTCAAATCATCTGCACCAATAAGCCTTTATGGCTTGGTTGGATGGTTGTTATATTTCAAGCACTTGTTGGATGTCATGACATCCTCATTTTGGGTAAAAGTCCCATAAAGTGGAGGCAGCGTCCCGACATGACCTTGGCTGTTGACTGGGACGTAAAGCATCAACTCAAACAAACAAACAACTTTTAATTTGGTCTCAAATGGATGATAATAGTCTTTGTATCAACTACCCTGTTGAAAGCTGCAAAATTACAAGCTGCAATCCATGGTTTGGCCCATCCACTTTCTCTTTAATATGTTCACTGCTCTTAAAAATGTACAAGTAGATAATGATTAGGAAAAGGCGCAATCAGAAAGAAAGCCCCACACTGAAAACGATATGGGAAAAATTAAATTGACAAAAAAAAAGGATCTCAGTCAGTTTCAATTTTTATTTAATAAAGATTTCGTATCCATGTAACCTAATCTTGTTCTACACAAGTCACATGACCATATCAAACTGCTATAAAGCATCCATCGCGTTTGGTTTCTGGCAAGATGCCCATTCCTCTACAATCAATGTATTTTAATGAGAAACAGTATTATTTTGACCGTCTGTGACAGCGATAAATAGACATTTGAATACGGTTTCCCCGAATATTTGCAAGCAAATTATTTGATAAGGCCGTATATCAGGAGCATTTGTTTGATAATCTATGACGCGACGCACATCCTCACAAGGGTTTGACAAATAAGGAATCGACTTCAATTAAAAACGATTCTTTTGTGAATGCATTTATACAATTCATTTTCAAATCCCAACAAATACACCAGGCTGGAAAGTATACAACACTTCAGACACCATTTGCGTTTTAACAAATCATACGAAGAGCAAGATAACAAACTCTGTGTAACAATGTAGTTACCGGCTAGTAACAAAAAAAAGGGTATTGTTTTTAATGCAATAAAAGAAGGTACAAGTAGGCTAATATAGACCAGGAGTAGTGATCATTGATGCGTTCTAAGACCTACACAATATATTTTATCCCAGCTGTGTGCATGGTGCATGACTAGTAAAAAAGTACAAGTAGGCAAAGATCAGGAAAAGGCGCAATCAGAAAAAGACTCCCACTCCAAAAACCAAGGCGGGAAAAAACCAAACTAACAATCAGGTACTTATACTATGAAAACATTTCGTAAGCCGAATGAGCAGCTATTTTCCCAATAGGTGGCCACTCAGTTACCTTAACTTAACTAAAAATATGCAAACATACATAAGGCGCCAACAGCACAAAAATATTTTAAACACCAAGACATAAAACAAAAAGAACCACCATAGAAGTATCGACTTGGAACGATCAGTAACACAAAGTTACTGGCGGGTTTAAATCGATTTTACACGGCCGTAACCTCACCCTCAGCTTCTGCAGTGGTTCATAACATTTAGTTAGTTCTTCGGTCCTCGTGGTGAATCTCTAACTAGTAAATGAATCATCAAGAACAAACAAATAAATCATGATAAACATCCTGATGAATCAAAAACCAGGACTCACAGATTCAGTAAGCTGCCCGACGATGGAGATCCCTGGGCGCCAAATAACTTACTAACTCCGGAGCTAAAGAAAAACATCAGTTGGACCCCGGTGGGCCAAGCAACAGACAAGAAGCTCCGGCCCCAACCAACTAAAATGAATAGCTTTAAGTCGGGGCCATCATAGAGTCCGACGCCCGACCCACCGGCGTGCAATTAAAGAAGGCAGCATAGTTATCAACCGTGATTGGGTTAAAAACTAAGCATGCAGACTGTCGCATAACATTCAAGTTATAACCTATACGTCTGTAACGTGTTATGATTTTTCTAAACTGAAAAGAAAAATCATTACTTCCTATAAGTTTCTTAAATTTGTAAACCAAGTCACCATAAAATTCTGGTTCCGAAAGACCCTCACTTAAAAGCGTCTTTAACCCAACATTATATTTGGAAATCAATTCATAGTGTCTACGATAAAATTTAGAAAAGGTTTTTCGAAGTTTATGATACCGATAGCCCTGTTGGAGAAGTTTGGCCGTTAAAGATTTATTTCGAGCGTTGAAGTCTGTAACATGATTGCAGACTCTAGCAAACCTAATAAGTTGCGAAATGTATACACCATAAGAAGCACGACGAGGAACGTCACCATCCAAAAACGGAAAATTTACTATATCAAAATCAAAGTCATCGCGCTTATCATAAATTTTAGAAGAAACAAATCCATTTGCAACAGAAAGATGTAGATCTAAAAAGGGGGCTTCGGTATCCGAGATATTGGCTTTGTTCAACTCTAGTTCAGATGGATAAATTTGATTGACCATACCTTCAAAATAAGGGTTGTCAATGTTCAAAAGGTCATCGAGGTACCTAGAAGTGGAATTAAAAGCCTCGATAACATCAGCTTGATTATCATGGTTAAGAGAATCCATGAAATCTCTTTCGTAGCAGTATAAAAATAAATCAGCTACGAGAGATGCGCAATTTGTACCCATCGGAATTCCAACAATTTGTCTGTATAACTTGGTCCCAAATCTAATATAAATATTATCCAGGAGATAGGATAAGGCGTCGCACACATTCTGACATGACCAAAGTGTATACCGACTTTGGTCAGAGGAAGTGAAAAAAGCCTTTCTGTCATTACATGCCAAATTAAGTGAACCATAGTTTTTTAATGCCCTTTTGAAGGTCCACTCTATCAAATCCAGAAGTTTTTCTTTAATTAGATTATGTGGTAAAGTTGTATACAGCGTAGAAAAATCATATGTGGACAAGCTCGTCGCACGGAACCCTCTACACTTCAATTTATTGAGCACCTCACCAGAATTTTTTATTGACCAAAACCAATTTTTATTTGAAGTTTCATACACTGTCTCACAGTATCTTATAACATGAGATTTGATAGCAGTAAGACAGGAAGTTAATAATTTAGAAAGTTCAGTAGTAGTACAAGAGCTAGAATTTGCAATAAATCTTGCTTTGTATGGTCTTTTGTGAAGCTTAGGTAACCAATTCATCGTAGGAAGTTTGTCTTGGCCTTCATTGACACAAACAGAAAACTTAACAGGTAAATCGTTTAAGAGGGCATTTACTACAGACACCTCATCAGTATCTGTCTCCAGATAAGCCATGGTACCATCCAGCTCCTGTTTTAAGGTGTTAACGTAGTGAAGCCTACAAACAACAACAACATTGTTTGCGGCTTTGTCTGCCGGAACCAAGACATACTTTCTGTGAAATTCTTGGATACCCTGCTTCAAATGCCTAAATGACGATTTAGGTTTAGGAGGTAAAAGATTAGTATTTTGTGAATAAAACTGTATACGTTTATCCACGATAGTGAAGATACTTCTTTTCCATTCTTTAAGAGCATTATCCTCAACACCCTCTCGTTTACACCATCGATTACCGAAATCATTCAATGCAGATGCAATCTCCTCTCTACATTTATCGAAATTGATGTAGGAGGGGAATCTATATTTCGGACCTTTAGATACAATTTTGCGAATTCTAGAATCCGAAATTATTTTTAAATTTCCAGTAACTATATGTCCGGCTGGTTGATAAACAAATTTTGAATCTTTACAATCTCAAGACTTAGGAGTATTAGCATGGATATCAAGATCAGAAACAAGTTTATTGAAATTAAAAATAGTATTTCTGATTGGTTTATTATATTTGTAACAAATAATAGGAGGTTCTGAATTTTGGAAGTACGTAGGTATAGACTGTATCACTGATTTATCCTGGAATATGCTTGGTAAATCAATAAAGTCAATTCCTTTATTAATGAAAGGAATTTTAATAAAACTTCTAATGTGATTAGATTCGGAATCGATAAATGGGCGAAGAGCATGCTGAGTATAACATCTTGTTAGCAGTGCAGCGTCATACATTTGATGATTTCTTTGATGATTTCTAGGCATCTTTGAACTAATATGGTATTTGATTCGGTAGAAGTACGTTTCCTTGCACTGACGTTCATGCCTTGTGTGATTTAGAATACAAAATCATCGTCGCACGTCATTTTACCCATTTGTGACACATATACTTGTTATCCTTTATCATTTGGGCGAGTAGGTTTTAAGCTTTGTGGCGTAAGAAGTGACTTTATTTTAGTTGATTTCATTTCAATGAAATTTTCCTATGTAAGCTTAATAGACCCACATGTCTATCACGTTTGCCAGTGTAAAATCTAGGATATGTTGGATCCGTGCCTATGTACAAAGTGGCCACCAGTCAGATGAGCTTTGAAAAGGGTTCAAATATTTGCTGCTCAAGCTGGTAATAAGCAAATTCTTACACCTTAAAAGCTTTTCCCATTCAATTGTGAATCAAATTTTGAACTAGCATTGAAAGACAATTACTCGACTAAAAGTTCTGAAGAGATTTGATATCAACAAATCCGCTAAAACTGAGATCATTAAACTGATTTTAGACTAAAATAACTGCATATTGTGCTAGTTCAGTAAAAACGTTACTTTTCAGTTAAGAAAAATCATCATAGGTTACAAATGTGTAGGATATAAAATAAATACGGTGCGACAGTCTGCATGCTTAGTTTTTAACTCAAGCGCAAATGAGTCCTTATTTAACGGCACGCCAGGTGCAAGACTCCGTGATGCCCCCGGCTTGAAACTATTCATTTTATTTGTTACGGGCCGGAGTTTCTTGTCTGTTGCTTGGCCCATCGGGGTTGAACTGGTGTTTCTTTTTTCTTTTGCTCCAGATTTTCAATGATGTTCTTTGGCACTTAGAGATTTCCAGTCGTAGTTACAGTACATATAGCCCCTTTCACTCAAGCTTGCCGTTTCAGCATTTAGGTCTCTATCAAGTTTTTGTACAAATCAGGTAACATTTTTATTCTATTTTAGAACTGAAATAGTGTCCCTGGTGTCATGTGTTCTGAAAAAAGGTACAAGTAGGCAAAGATCAGGAAAAGGCGCAATCAGAAAAAGATTCCCACTCCAAAAACCGAGGTGGAAAAAAAAAACAACTAACAATCAGGTACTTATACCATGAAAACATTTCGTAAGCCGAATGGGCAGCTATTTTCCCAATAGGTGGCCACTCAGTTACTTTAACTTAAATAAAAATATGCAAAAATACATAAGGCGCCAACAGCACAAAAATATTTTGAACACCAAGATATAAAACAAAAATAGCCACCACAGAAGTATCGACTTGGAACCATCAGTAACACAAAGTTACTGGCGGGTTAAATCGATTTTACATGGCCATAACCTCACCCTTAGCTTCTGCAGTGGTTCATAACATTTAGTTAGTTCTTCGGTCCATGTGGTGAATCTCTAACTAGTCAATGAAACATCAAGAACAAACAAATAAATCATGATAAACATCCTGATGAATCAAAAACCAGGACTCACAGATTCAATAAGCTGCCCGACGATGGAGATCCCTGGGCGCCGAATAACTTTCTAACTCCGGAGCAAAAGACAGTTTATTCAGTATTTACCTTTAGGCAATGCTGTCACCTCTTCTGATACAAACATTGTAATCGTTTGGTTAAAGCTCATTTTTATTTCAAAATTCTTTGCACAACATATACAATGCATATTAATAACACACATTTAAAATGGGATAGGAACAAACACAGAATATTATTAATTTAAGCAGTTACCTATTGATATCTACATTGCAACAATTCCATATAGTAAGGTAAAATTTTACTAGAGCTTGCCGTTTTTAATGGTCATTAAGTTTGAAACTGTCAATCAATTAAGCAGATCAATCAATCTAGATGTCTTTGTGGACAACATGAAAAGAAACTCGGGTCTTCAGAACACATGGTCCTTTTGTGTAATACAAATACAAACGGCAAACTCGAGTGAAAGGGGCTGTAAATAGTGTTAACATCTTATGTAAAACATGACACACAGAATACGGCCTCTTGTTTCGACTGCACTAAAAATAATTGTTTTAAATACACACATTTACAAATATGCTCACCGGCAAAAGTTTAGTCAGTGAAAATGCATGTAAAATCCCATTGGGACAGTTTAAATCGCTATGGCTTCAAAGCCCCTCGATAGTTTGGGATTAAAGCTGCCAGTCATAAAACTGTGAATAAAACCTAACATTTGCAACAAAAACGATTGAAATATCGCATGTTGTTTTGCCACAGTGCATTCACCAATTTTCGTTCTTGTTTTAAATGAAAGGGAGGTTATCTAAAGATAATGAACATTTGACTTGTTAATTCTCGATACTGTGTACGAATTTTGAAAAGATTTTTTCGGATTTTCGTCACTGGCAACCACCTTTTTCAGAAAGTGTTATTAATCAAAGCACCGATTTGATCATTTATCGGGTAATTACAAAAATGATGTTTTACAAAAAAGGCTAATAACTCTGTCGAAATTAACAACTGTTGGAGTTTCTTTCCAGAATTAGAAAGATACCGACTTTGTAAATTTAATAAAGGGGAAGATCTAAGGCAAGCAGCTGGGCATTATAGTAATCGGGCTGGTTAAAGTTACTTACTAAACTTTTTCCTTTGAGTATACCATGGTGATTTTGCGCAAGATACAGAAATATAGTGTACATAGTGATCCAGAATATCTGATGTCATTCCAACCTTTAATAATTGTGTTTCGGTTGCACATACATTATTTAATTGCACGCCGGTGGGTCGGGCGTCAGACTCTATGATCGCCCCGACTTAAAGCTATTCATTTTAGTTGGTTGGGGCCGGAGCTTCATGTTTGTTGCTTGGCCCACCGGGGTCCAACTGATGTTTTTCTTTAGCTCCGGAGTTAGTAAGTTATTTGGCGCCCAGGGATCTCCATCGTCGGGCAGCTTACTGAATCTGTGAGTCCTGGTTTTTGATTCATCAGGATGTGTATCATGATTTATTTGTTTGTTCTTGATGATTCATTTACTAGTTAGAGATTCACCACGAGGACCGAAGAACTAACTAAATGTTTTGAACCACTGCGGAAGCTGAGGGTGAGGTTACGGCCGTGTAAAATCGATTTAAACCCGCCAGTAACTTTGTGTTACTGATCGTTCCAAGTCGATACTTCTGTGGTTGTTCTTTTTGTTTTATGTCTTGGTGTTTAAAATATTTTTGTGCTGTTGGCGCCTTATGTATGTTTGCATATTTTTAGTTAAGTTAAGGTAACTGAGTGGCCACCTATTGGGAAAATAGCTGCTCATTCGGCTTACGAAATGTTTTCATTGTATAAGTACCTGATTGTTAGTTTGGTTTTTTCCCACCTTGGTTTTTGGAGTTGGAGTCTTTTTCTGATTGCGCCTTTTCCTGATCTTTGCCTACTTGTACTTTTTTAAAATCCATATCAAAATGATCTGCAATGATTCAAGTTTTGTTTGGTATACAATGCTAGAATAAAAAAACACTAACTACTTAAAACAATTGGTCAAACAGTTTCGCAACATTTACTTATAAGCGTTGTTTGACGTCCATATTGGATTACAACAACGTCAAGCTTATTTTCATAGTTTGGTTTGTCTTGGGAGGACACTTGAATGAAAATGCATATTCACCTAAACCAAATACTTTCTGAAAGCTGAACCACTCTATTTATTGAAAGGTTTGAAAATGAACGGCACACATTTGTGCACATTCATACGAGGATTGAACGTGACGCCGTAATAACAGGCATCTGACATGATATAGCGCACCTTGCAAACACTATCAAAATATTTGACCTCTATCATCCAAAATGTTATTTTTTGAAGTACATACCATTATATACCAACCAAAACTTTAATTATCACAGAGCATTGTGATTTTGGTTCTTTAATGGTATTAGCTTGCGGAATAAAATTATGTAAGCTTTAAATGGTATCAGATATTCTGTATCACCCTGTGTATAGGTAAGAATACAAGGAACAGAGATTATACAATTCATTCGGTATTTATGTGTTTTCTTACACAGATGATTTAATTAGATAAACCAGCATTTGTATGCACAAGAACGGATTTAGAACATCATTAAGTCACTGTCACGTCCAGATCCTATAACTGTTTTGAAATATTACCTAAAACTGAGCCGCCTCATAGGAAAACCAACAATCTGCATAAGCGAAAACAGCTTCGCGGTAACCGCGAAGCTGATCAGCGGCTTTGTTTTCGCTACTCGGATAGTACAATTCCTCTTCTACTTAAATCAGAAATTACGAGCTTCTAGCCCATTTCCGTGCTTGTACAGGCCGGTTTGTGTCGGACCTGTTCGGAAACCACATTGTTGGTTTTTTCCACGAGGCGGCTCAACTGTCTAATTAGCAACTTCCAACGCAACTTGATTAATAACATGTCAATATTTTCCAACAGATTTAGTTCGTCAGTAATGAGAATTTCCTGATGAGTATCGCTCTTAGATGGTTAAATCAAGTCATGACGGTTATCAATGATGGAGAACGCTTGCCAAGGGAAACAGGCGTTAAGCGAAAACCTTGCTTAGTAATTATACACCTGGTATACAGCGTTGCAGCTGCTACTGTACCCATTGTTATATTGTTGCATCCAGTTTTGCTCTACTGTGTTTCTGTCCCTGATGAAGTAGTGGTTAAGATATGTCGAAAGTTTTAGGTCCATAACTTGAATATTTTACAATCAAGATCTCTGTTTGTTTGAATGCTACTTTGGCACCTTACCCTGTCATTTGACCTAGATATATGCCTAATTCATCCGACTGAGTTCGTGTTATAGTACAGCCAATTATCATCAGGAAAACATGTCCGTGTAATGAATACCCCCATATACCCCACCTTCATATAGCGAAACTGGGGTATGCAGGGGTAGAACTATTTTTCTTATTTTCGCTCCAAAACATAGATTGTGGGTACTCGTTAGAACCGCCTCGAAGAGGCGGTTCTAACGGGTACCCACAATCTATGTTTTGAGCAAAATAAGAATAATAACAAAAAAATCTACTGAAAATTTTCATGTTTTACAACTTTAAAAATCTCTGTATATTACATGGGCATGTTTTCGTAATGTTTTGTTATTATTCAATGCCAAGTTTCCTGAAGAAAAAGTAACTGCCTTAATTCCTGCAATTGAAATCCCATTAATGACATTAATCGACCCTGTCTTTAAAAACCATTTTCCGAGTTTAACAATGCCGGAAACATAAAAAGTGACATGGATGAAACTAAAAAAAGATTTGTATATTGAATGAAGCAATAAGGAATTCCCCATAATTAGTAAGACTCTACCATGTGCCATCTTTGTTTAACTGATAAGTATATTTTTTAATTTGTAAACGCAAGGCACACCATTGTCGGATCGCTACCTTGTTGGGAAATAGCTAGTAATCTTGCTCTGCAAGTGCTGTAAACAAAACAAAAAACGTTCGTGCTGTATTTTCTCTTCCGCCATGTGTCACGTTTGGGACATATGATATAATTACATCGATTTTATAACGTAAATGCACCTACTTGACTTTTGACCTCACCATGGCCTCAATTCAAAAATTCAGACGCGGCATCCGCCCTGGGACACTTTGTCATTACCCAAAGAACATTTCTAGCATGGATGCCGAGCATTCACAAAAATGTCGTCAACACTTTTTTCTAGCTCATTTAAGCCGTGTGTCCTTTTTGTGGGACATAGGCAAACAAAATAGCCCCAGATGTGACGCCGCAAAATGCGGCGTCCCATCTGGGGCTATTCTGTTTGCACAAAGAAATTTCATCGAAAAATGGGATAAAAAAAAAATAAAAATTACTCCTTACACCCCTAAAATGAAAGTGGACCCCTCCAATTGATCATGATGGGCGAATCCATTCGTCAAATATGGGCTAGAGGCCATAGAAATTATATCAGGTAGTCGATGGATAAAATGTTAGGGACCACTTATAGGTCTTTTGAAAAATTTGATAAAGTCCAGTTTTCTGTTTTCTGGCGATACTGAAATTGTTATCACATTATATGAGCCGCCTCATGAGAAAACCAACAATCTGCATATGCGAAAACAAAGGCGCAGATCAGCTTCGCGGTAACCGCGAAGCTGATCAGCGCCTTTGTTTTCGTTACTCGGATAGTACAGTTCCTCTTCTACTTAAACGGTACAAGCAGGCAAAGATCAGGAAAAGGCGCAATCAGAAAAAGATTCCCACTCCAAAAACCGAGGTGGGAAAAAACCAAATTAACAATCAGGTACTCATACCATGAAACATATAGCAAGCCGAATGAGCAGCTATTTTCCCAATAGGTGGCCACTCAGTTACCTTAACTAAAAATATGAAAACATACATAAGGCGCCAACAGCACAAAAAATTTAAACACCAGGACATAAAACAAAAAGAATCACCACAGAAGTATCGCCTTGGAACGATCAGTAACACAAAGTTACTGGCGGGCTTAAACCGGTTTTACATGGCCATAACCTCGCCCTTATCTTCTGCAGTGGCTCTGATATACAATCATATAAACAAGCAATAAGGAAATCATGTTAAGTTATATAAAATATAGGTACCAACGTATAACATGTATAACGGAAAGCCGAAATTTCAAGCTTCTAGCTCTTTTCTGTGACTGTGCAGCCTGATTTGTGTCAGACCAGTTCGGAAACCACATTGTTGGTTTTCCCATGAGGCGGCTCATATTTTGTTTTTGTACTACAGAGGTTACAATATGCTTTGTATGAAACAATTCGCTTTTACTAAATGAGCCACCTCGTGGGAAAACCAACAATGTGGTTTCCGAACAGGTCCGACACAAACCAGGCTGTACAAGCACCGAAACAGCCTAGAAGCTTGAAATTTCAGATTTAGGAAGAAGAGGAAGTGTACTATCCGTGTAGCGAAAACAAAGCAAAGGCGCTGATCAGCTTCGCGGTTACCGCGAAGCTGATCTGCGCCTTTGTTTTCGCCTATGCAGATTGTCGGTTTTCCCATGTGGCGGCTCAAATAACAGTTGGCATGTCTCAAAAGTCAATTTTGAAATAGGAAACATGCATGACATGTTTAACCTTATCATTCTCAATGAATATACGACAATGGACAGGTATGTGCATGACCAAACATATTTGAACTAATATGCTATATGATTCGGTAGAAGTATGTCACATCGTAGGTTAGTTTCCTTGCACTTGCGTTTATGCCTTCTATAATTCAGAAAACAAGAACGTCGCCGTCAATTTACCCATTTGTCCTTTATCATTAAGATGAGTCTGCCTTTAACATTTGGGCATTAGAAGTGACTGAACGTTTTGCTATTTAATTAAAATGGAATTCATCTATGTAAGCATGATATGACTGTCACGTTTGCCAGTGACACATATTGGGACATTCAGTTTGCTTATTTCTCACAAAGTTTCCATAAGCCAGACATGTTGGCTAATAAGTTCTTCGACAAAATTTCAAATATTTGCTAGTGAGGCTAGTAATTAAGAAAATCTTAAGATTTAAAAGCTTTTACCGTTAATGTGCTAATCAAATCCTGAACTAGCATCGAAAGTCAATAACGAGACTGAACATTCTAAAGAGATTAGATACCAACAAATTCCGCTGAGAATTGGGATCATTAAACTGATTTTAAAAATAAACCAGTTTTGTAAACTGTCCTAGTTCAGTCGATACTTATTCTTTGTGACAGTCCCTCTGAATCTAGATTTGTTATACAAAAAGCCCTAGTGACAATGATCAATATTGAACAAAGTCTTGTACATGAAAAGTAATGTCTAGCGAGTAACAGAGGATTTATGTTAAAAAGGAAAGACAGTCATGTAAGGATCACGTCAGAACCCGTTTTCAGTTTGCCTAGATTTTGACAGCCTGCATTGAGAAACGTGTAAAAGTGATGCCTTGAATTGTGTGTTTTTGTGAAAGCCTGACGTCCTGTACACACAACAAAAAATATTTAAAAAAAATCAAGGTGAATACTCAGTCTGCATGCTTAGTTTTTAACCCAATCATGGTTGATAACTATGCTGCCTTCTTTAATTGCACGCCGGTGGGTCGGGCGTCAGACTCTACGATGGCCCCGACATTAAGCTATTCATTTTAGGTGGTTGGGGCCGGAGCTTCTTGTCTGTTGCTTGGCCCACCGGGATTCAACTGGTGTTTTTCTTTTGCTCCGGGGTTTCAGTAAGTTATTCGGCGCCAAGGGATCTCCATCGTCGGGCAGCTTACTGAGTTTGTTGAGTCCTGGTTTTTGATTCATCAAGGTGGTAATCATGATTTATTCGTTTATCCTTGATGATTCATTGACTAGTTAGAGATTCACCACGAGGACCGAACAACTAAATAAATGTTGTGAACCACTGCAGAAGATGAGGGTGAGGTTAGGCGCCTGTAAAACCGGTTTAAGCCCCCCAGTAATTTTATATTACTGATCGTTCCAAGGCGATACTTCTGTTGTGGTTCTAATTGTTTTGTGTTTTCATATTTTTAGTTCAGTTCGGGTAACTGAGTGGCCGCCTATTGGGGAATAGCTGCTCACTCGGCTTACGACATGTTTTCATGGTATAAGTACTTAAGTAGATTTATTGGTGGAGCAGTGATTTGATGGGCTAGCATTATTGATTGTTTTAGCACTTTGACAGCCTCCCCCCCCCCCCCCCGGGACCAAGCATGCCAGTTTTATATGATGTCTGTAATGTAAAACTACAACTGCGTGCAAAAGGGTTTTCTTGGTACCGGGTGGGTCGGGAACACACCTGAAAAAAACACACAAAAAAACAAACTTTTTTTTTCAATTTCCATTAAGGTTAATTGCAGAAAATATGTTTTCACACACACACACACACACACACACACAAAATAATCGTTGCTTTTTCTTGAAGGAAAACATACTGGAAATCAAAGAAGGCATATTCAAACCATTTAATTCACTGACCAAAAGTATTTTTGGAATAAAAACTTATTTAGACTTTTTTATAGGCAGCTCTCCCATACAGAATGGACGTTCTCCTTGCATTGATATGCTTGATTAAAAAGGTACAAGTAGACAATAATAAGGAAAAGGCGCAATCAGAAAGAAATTCCAACTCCAACAACCGAGGTGTGAAAACGCCAAATTTACAATTAGGTACTAATAGACATTTCCAACTTAATCCGATATTGATATGGGGGTTTGAAATGGTAGTTCGGATAATTGTTTTGAGGGATATTGTCAAGGACTACATGTAAGCTAATAGGTGAAGACATTGTATACAAACATGCTCATGTATATATTAGGGATCTATCGGTTAATCGCTTATTGATGCGCCGTGCTGTCTTAAGAAATAAGATTATGGCATTTGTATGCGTCGGCGAGATCATAACAAATGTGTTCGCCCACATCTTTTCAGCGGCCCTTGGATGGTGGACGCCCGGGGGGACGCAACATATAGGGTTTGAGAACTTGTACAGATGCACACCACCGCATGCGTCACTAGACCTTCCCTACTTGCTAGCAAAATGACGAAAGCGAGTAGCTTTTTTCGCCATTGCTTATTCGTGTTTGGCAGGCAAATGATTTACAGACAACACATAAACGACAGTCCTTGGAATATGTCTTGCACTAAGGTAGGGCTGTTCTAGGTCCCAATATTGTTTGAAACTTTATATTATACTCAATATCAAGGAAGAATATGTACAACAAGCAAAGATTCGTGTAAGCATATGTACATGCATATTTTTTATAATTATTATCATAGTTAACAAATTTGTTATATATTTAACGCACGACGAAGACCATAAAGTGATTTATTATGCGATATATTATGCTTTGCTTACGCATGCGTGTTACATTGTACTGTTTTGTCACTGCTCAACAGAAGAAGACCAGACGCAAGAGACTGACCAGAGTTCAGATGGCTTTACCATATATGATGTGGTAGATATAAACGATCAACATTACTTCAGCATTTTTTCCATGTACGTGTAATTAAGACGGTCAATGCAATTTCTTGGCCTTGGACAAGGATTTTTTTTTTAAAAATATTTCAATTAAAACAACATTTTCTCTGAAACCGCTTGATCAATTTAAGACAACTTTTATGTGTAGTTTTCTTAAAAAAAAAACATAAACAAACCAAAATTCATGTAAAAACTACAATGGGCCAAGTGTTTTCAGAGGAGAACATTTTTTGATCATTGTAGTCAGCAACGTAAACACCATCAACCGTGTACGACGGACGATGGAGCATGGTTGTACTTTAAGCTCACACTTTTAGTATCACGACTGGGGTGCATTGTTGCCGCCAGCTAGCGTTTAGAGATACATGTGTGCGTCATCTACAACACTGGATTCTGATAGCAGAAACATTCTTCTGATGGCGGAATCACCTGTTAATTGTTGCCGCCAGCTAGCGTTTAAGAACTTTGTCTCGTCAGATCCCGCGAGAGTAGCTCAGCTGAGCGGCTATAAATTGGACCCCGTCCATCCGGACAAAAAGAAATAGATAGTCTACTTTTGCCTCAATAGCTATAATTATAAGATTTAGTTGTTTAGATCTACTTGGGCCGTTAAAGAAATAGTTCAGATCCGCAGAGCCGTAATCTTTTGAGTAACCATTCGCTGTTTTGAGGTCAGTTGTAAGAAAGATCAAATCACGAGCGCGGAGCGCGAGCGATGTGCATGCTTAAAACTGACAGACAAACAGTGATAATTACTTAAGTCCCCCCCCCCTTGAGCTTATCTATTACAATTCCAATACATAATAAAAGTTGCTGAAACCGTCGATATTTTTAAGCTTTCTGCTATTGCACCGCGGAAATCTTGCAAAAAGCCTGTACAATTCAAAGACTTACATACATCATTACATGTCCGTTTGTTATGCATTACAACGATATAACGCAATCTCAGAAAGTCAACCTTACACTGTCTGATGAGAAGGTTAACGTCAAAAATATAGGATGACGCAGAAAGGGTACAAAATAACATTATGCTAATTTGCTTGAGTAAATTGTACGATAATCATTTTTAGCCATTGACTAAATGAATGTAGGAAAACAAGTCAGTGAAAAAAAGTCATAGAAAAACGTTTTCAGTGACTTTTTTCGTGACTTCATTTCCCTGACTTTTTCCTGAGACTTTTTCCGGTGAGTTGTGTTTGAATATATTGTTTTACTTGTTTCAAAATGAAATCGACTCCATTTTTGTTTTTTTGGCCTTTTTCGGTAAATCCCTGATAGTGCCATTGTTGTTGTTGTTGCTTCGTAGAGCTCCGCCGCTGACTGTTCTACTAACTGGATAACCAAGAATAATTGAGCGAATAAAAGTTGTCACTAAAAGTTTGGATGCAACTTTACTCATTTGTGTTATCTCCATCAGTGTCAGAATATCATTGTCTACGCATATATGACTAGTATATGACCGCCGCACTGAGAAAGAAATGTTAAAATTTGTGTCTCCGGATAGCTCATTCGATCAGTAGCGTCGTAAACTTCTGATTACCTACATAGGGATCGAATCCCTTTGGCGACGCCAGTAAAATGTCGATAATTGATAAACCTGCATCGGCATATTTCAATGTGTGGTTGCACCTTCCACCACCACCAGGCAGTCGGTGTCTAAGAAGCAGCATAGGTTAGGCAATCATAACTGCTTCACCTCCGTCTGTTTCTTGCAAGCTGCATAGATTTGCGTGATTCGTGACAGGAAATAAATAAAAACATGATACCATGGCCTTAACATGCATGTGATCGATGCACAAGATTAAAATAAGATCTGTGTCCGATTTTTTAAATTGAAAAACTTAAGACACCTTCAGAAAAGCTTATAAAACATGGTACGGAAGTTATCAAACACCTTTGATCGTGTAAGGTAGTAGAAGTCTTGGGTTTTCTCCAACTAAAGTGGACAGCCTTGATATACCCCCTAGAAATCGATTACAGTTTCTCGTCTACCGTATATCGTATCTCAGACTAAGTTGGAAATGTCTAATACTTATTAAAAAAGTACAAGTAAGCAAAGATCAGGAAAAGGCGCAATCAGAAAAAGATTCCCACTCCAAAAACCGAGGTGGGAAAAAACTAATTTAACAATCAGGTACTTATACCATGAAAACATATCGTAAGCCGAATGAGCAGCTATTTTCCCAATAGGTGGCCACTCAGTTACCTAAACTTAACTAAAAATATGAAAACATACATAATGCGCCAACGGCACAAACATTTTTAACACCAAGACATAAAACAAAAAGAACCACCACAGAAGTATCGCCTTGGAACGATCAGTAACACAAAATTACTGGCGGGCTTAAACCGGTTTTACATAACATGGCCATAACCTCACCCTCAGCTTCTGCAGTGGATCATAACATTTAGTTAGTTCTTCGGTCCTCGTGGTGAATCTCTAACTAGTCAATGAATCATCAAGAACAAACAAATAAATCACGATAAACATCTTGATGAATCAAAAACCAGGACTCACAAATTGAGTACTAAGCTGCCCGACGATGGAGATCCCTGGGCGCCAAATAACCTACTAACTCCGGAGCAAAAGAAAAACACCAGTTGGACCCCGGTGGGCCAAGCAACAGACAAGAAGCTCCGGTCCCAACCAACTAAATTGAATAGCTTTAATCGGGGTCATCATAGAGTCTGACGCCCGACCCATCGGCGTGCAATTAAAGAAGGCAGCGTAGTTATCAACCATGATTGGGTTAAAAACACACTGTCGCATAACATATCGTAAGCCGAGTCAGCAGCTATTTCCCAATAAGCGTACACTCAGTTACCGAACTTACTAGTAACTAAAATATAAAAACGTACATCAGGTTCAAACAGCACAAAAATTCGACTCCAAAACATAAAACAAATAGAACTACAACAGAAGTATCGCATTGGAACGATCAGTGATATAAAATTCTTGGGGGAGGTGGGGCTTAAATCGATTTTACAGGGCCCAAAACTCACCCTCATATTCTGCAGTGGTTCACAACATTTAGTTAGGTGTTCGGTCCTTATGGTGAATCTCTAACGAGTCAGTGACTCGTCATGAATTTACGAATAAATCATGATAACCACCGTGATGAATCACAAAAGAGGACTCACAGATTCAGTAAGCTGCCTGTCGATGGCGATACCTGGACGCCGAATAAAATCTGAGATACAAGTAATGAAGAACAAGAGACTAACATGTTTCCATTCAAGCATAGGAAGTTGTGTTTTAGTAGATTTACTGAAAATTTTAAACAAAATCAGTTGTGTAGGTTTAGAAAGGAACTGTGTGTTGCATCAGTTTTGATTTTGGTTTTCATTACAAAAAGCTTAGCTCTGACCGTACAATTTATAATGCCACTATGTGTCATTTAATTTTAAACTGAGCAACCCGCCAAAACTATGGTCATATAGGGATGTCACCCCCATTTTATGGGGCTTTTACCCAAAATAAACCAATAAGGCTCATACATATGCATGTTTGTATGAATGGTTCGACTCAAACCACTTTTCCTGGGCAGGCTCAGACCTGAGCGGTTAACAAGTAATAAGATGGTCAGCCAGTAGCGTATAATCTTTGCCTGAGAACACAAGCGGTCCATCTTTTTCCCCCAATGAGCGGGGCCCATATTCCCACCCGACAGCCCTTATAATAGATACGACCTTGAAAAATCGCTATAACAATTCAATTTTGCACATAACTTGTTCCAATATTTCTGTTTGTCTTGTTGTTCATTATTTGAGCCGCCTCATGGGAAAACCAACAATCTGCATATGCGAAAACAAAGGCGCAGATCAGCTTCGCGGTAACCGCGAAGCTGATCAGTGCCTTTGTTTTCGCTACACGGATAGTACAATCCCTCTACTTCCTAAATACGAAATTTCATGCTTCTAGCTGTCTTCTGTGACTGTACAGCCTGATTTGTATCGGACTGTTTGGAATCCACATTGTTGGTTTTCCCACGAGGCGGCTCATTTATCATTATTATTTCCCCTTAATGTCAGATAGTTACGTAATCTAAGGCTTCATGTCGAGACACTGTGAAGCCTTTTGTTCATGTTTACAGGAAAACATGTGGTCAAATCATGATTTATAATCAAAATGGCGTTCTCAGGCTAACCGACTTTTTGCCAAATATTTGAATTGTCGTTTTACTGAAAAGGTAGGCAAAGATCAGGAAAAGGCGCGATCAGAAAAAGAACCGAGATGGGAAAAAACTACATTAACAATCAGGTACTTAAACCATGAAAACATATCGTAAAGTAAGAATAGAGGGGCCAGGAATCGATGCAATTACATTTAAATTCATAGACACCAGGTGAGAAAGAAATTACATAAAACACAATAAAACATTTTTCCGACAACACACTTGAAGAGCAGAATGACTAGCTCTTTCCCAACAAGGTAGCCATCCGGCTAAGTTTCAAGGAAAGGCAACGAGCACGATAGAGAGGCAGGCACAATAAACAGTAGTTTAATGAAGATAAACCACTTTTCCTGGGACGCCGATTATCGTTTTTACTGGGGACAAGAATGATGAAGATAAACCGAAGCAGAATGAGCCGAAAGCCGATTGAGCAGCTATTTTCCCAATAGATGGTCAGTTACCTAAACTTAACTAACATATGAAAACATACATTAGGCGCCAACAGCACAAAAAATTTAAAACACCAAGACGTAAAACAAAAAGAACCACCACTGAAGTATCGCCTTGGAACGACCAGTAATATAAAATTACTGGCGGTCTTAAATCGATTTTTCATGACATAACCTTACCCTCAGCTGAAACCTTCAATCCCTACATGTCAAGACCAGGAGTGTTTCTAGATATTTATTTAGAAAAAAAAAATGTCATAGGTTAACAGATAAGCCCCGTATCGGGCAATATTTTAGCTTATATTCCTAACAAACGCTTAATATATTTGGCTTTAATTGGATAATAGACATTTTTCACTTTTGAACGTAAATGTTGCTGGCGCGTGCGGTTACGATTTTCGGTGTGATGGGGGACGACTCGTGAGGGCATATTTGAGACGATGACGAGGGGCGATATGAATAATTACTTGGTAAAAACTACCTATAGCCTAACGGAGACCAATTAAACAAGACAGGCAAAACGAAATAGTCCACGACGTCTTACTCTGTAGCTCATGGAATAAATCCAAAAGGTCCTGGGTTCGAGTCCGGCTAGGACAAAAATTCTTTTTCTATTCTTAATTGCTTCCTTTTTTCGCATCTGTGACAATATAGCTTAGAAAATGAAAAAGAAAAGAAAAGAAAAAAAATGCAAAACTCACAAAATGCACTACTGCATTTAATACTAAAATCGTTAATTTGTGGATTAAAGTGTGTAGTGAGAAGGCAGTCGGCACGTATAGGTTTTTCACTTGTCTTTTCACCGATTTAAGCCGGTAGCTTGATCGTAATCGGCAGAAGAGCGGACCCGCTCCTCACGTTATTTTCTGAAGGCTGGTACAGATAATGCGGCAAGGATAAGTTGACCGCCTCTAATGACTTAGCGGCCCCCGTGGCCAAGCGGTTGAGAGCGCTGTTTCTTAATCACTCGTTCACTCTCACCGCTGTGTCTTGTGTGTGTTCGATCCCCATACTGGCCACATATGATACAAGCCAAGTTCAACTTGCGGGAGTGCCAGGTGGTTTTTCTTAGGGTGCTCACGTTTTCACCCCACCTACTGATTGGTGAGCTGAAATAATCTTGAAAGGGACGTAAAACTGAACTAAAACGCGCAAGACAATAAATCAAATAGTATAGTGTACATGTTCAGATACATGTACCTGTATATCTGTGTTTATTAGATGTAAAACTACACTTTCACGTGCTGTCTCGTGAGCGAACAGAATTCATTCTGTTTATATTTCAAACAGATTATCAGCTTGATGTCGAAGTTTCGCTCATTCGACAGTCATCTGCATGCCATACGAAGTGCGATGGAGGCAACATCCTACATGTAGCTACATTTCGCCAAGCCACACAACTAATTTTGTTTATTGTAGACCTTCAACAGTAATTCAGCCATATTCAGTGTGCTGGTTACGATGTTACAGTAGTAAATTAATTTGGCAAGACATAAGTTTTCTTTTTGATCCATATTTATTCTGTGTGATATTGTATGCGTGTTGTTTACCTGGTTGAATTCAAATAAATATGATTAAAATAAAACTAACACAATATTATTTTTAAGAGTTACTAAAGTGTTTCCATAAAGCACTCCATGTCGTAGTGGTTCAGTCAGTCGCCTCGTAAAACGGGCCGCGCGTTCAATCCAACGCGTAACTCCGTCTTTCGGTCGAGACCAGGGTCCAGTATGTAAATAGTTGTTATTTGCACGTGAGACCCCGAATATTCCTCGTTATATGGTTTACATTAAGCATGCGTGCATGATGGAATGTAAATGCATTTTTTCTTATAGGCGCGAGTAACATCGGAGAAGTTTTGCTATCTGTTAAAATCTAATCAGGGCTTAGAATTACACTACGCCCACCTTAGTGAGGATGTGAAATTTAATTATATCGATTCCAGGTCATTCTATTGTTACTTGATTACAGATAAGAGTCTGATTGTGCTCATTTCAGATCATAATTTCGTTTTTATACAATTTTCGCCCCGTTCAAGATTATTTTAGTTCATATGAGACGGATAAATCAGTAACAAGGTGGGGGGGAGGGGAGAACCCTGAGAAAAAGACTTGGCACACCCACAAGCAGAATTTGATTTGTGTCACCTGTGATTGTAAGACTGATCAATTGGGCAGCAACCTACGACGAAGTGTTCATTGTCTTGGTGATGGTTGTTGCCAAAGCGATATTGCTTTTTTCAGTTACTCCATTTTATCACATGTTGAGTGATGTTGCATCAATCTTTGCTATAAGGACTTTTGTTGTATCGCAGGCTATCAAGCAGGATCAGTTATCATACCACATTGCTGCTTGACAAGCCGAAAACAGTTTTTTTTTTAAATAGTGTTAACGGCATGTGTTCGTCCTTTTAAACCAGGGACCGCGGGTTTGATCCCGGGATCCTTAAGTCTGTCGGATGATACTATAAACTAATGTCTCGTTTCCATATGACCTTTGCTGTTGGATTAACGTTAAACCTCAAATCAACAAACCAATTAAATTTATTAATCATGTAAATTCTGATTGAGTAAGAAGCTTATGCGCATTTATGCTCGCCCGATTCCGGACGCAAAAAATGCCCATAAGTTTAAGAATGATCAAAGTGTTGTACATGTAGCTCTGTTGTCAGCATGTGTAATACATATGCACTAAAATGGTGCCGTGTATCTTGACGCTAGCATAACAAAACCTTAACAAGCAATATACAGTGTTTTTAAAGTTGTAAAAAATGAAAATTTTCAGTTCAACATTTTTATCTTTTTATTTTGCTCAAAACATAGATTGTTGGTACACGCAAAAACTGCCTCGCAGAGGCAGTACGCAAAAACTGCCTCGCAGAGGCAGTTCTAACGAGTACTCACAATCTGTGTTTTTAGATGCATTGGCATCCTAAGTTGACCTTGCCGTAAAATAGGTTAATATCATCCCTGGGTCATGATTTAGGCCATTATAAACTTTGTAGATGCTTAATGCCAAGTTTCAAAATCATAGGCCTACTGGTTCTGAAGAACATTTTAAAGGTTTTTGCAGTTTATAGCCTTGGCGGCCATTTATACAATCTTTCGTTCCCTTTCCATGAAGTGTGGCTTTGATCGGCCATGCGGTTGCAGAGATGTTTGAATATTTTGGTCATATGCATGTATATAGCCCCCGGGCAGGAGCAGACACACCCCTGGGGACTAAATGTTTTCACGGACATAAATCTTCAGTACCTTTGCATGCTCATCGCGAGTTTCCACCCATTTAATTACATTTAACTTATTTTCCCCATTTAAATGCTTGGGCGACCTAAGTTGACCTTGCCATAAAATAGGTCAAGGTCATCCAAGCATTATGATGTATACCAACTTTGTAGAACTCTATTGCCTGATGCTTCAAACTTAGTTTCAAAATCATAGGACTTCTGCTTCTGGGAAGAAATTGTTTTAAAGGTTTTTGCTATTTATAGCTATGGCGGCCATCTTAGTCATGTGACCTGGGTCATTTATGCAAACTTTCGTTCCCCCTTCCTAAGAATGCTCCGCAAGCAGTTTAACTTTGGTTTGCCATTTGGTTTCAGAGGAGAATATCATGGAAATTGTTGACGGACGACGTCGGACGGACGACGGAGGCATGGTCATCCTATAAGCTCGCTTTTTGAGCCGAAGGGCTCATGTGAGCTTAAAATAGGTATACCCATGCATACCAAAGTTTTGCTGTATAAAAGTGTGGTTCATGGGGTATTCACGGACACGTTATCCTGATATGGATAACCGACCATGCTCGAGATGACTTGAAATATGTCAAAACGTTGTAAGGCGTAGAATAAAAAACTGCACATAAAATTAAAGATCAACTTATGTTTCAAATCGTAAATCATGCCATGTATACATGTATAAAGTTTTCTGTGCGTTCCCGAAAAACACGTGAAAATGTAGCTTAGCAGATCTAGAACCAATGTACGTATATACATAAGCCAGTATGTAAAATGTCACATGGCGATAACAAATAGTTGATATTGGTTTTTTCCCACCAACAGTTATGGTCATATGAATCCGGGACCTCGGTTTATCGAACGAGCGACGCCTAGTTATACACACGAGTGTCGAATTCTGCATTGGAAGCTGTTAAAATGGAGGCATTTTATTCGCGCCAAGCATTTGTAAATCCGACTCGCATTGAACGAGTAACGCATCTTTAATGGCAAACATGATAAGTGATATATATATATATATATATATATATGATGCGATTTTAGAAAATATTTCGTGTCAAAGGTCACTTCTGGTTCCTTGTTCCATCAGAATTAGACAGTTTAACGGAAAGACAACAATTTTCATTTGTAGGCGTTTCGTTCTCGTGCTCAACCTGCGAAACGAGTCAAATGTTCTTATTAAAATCATTTTGTACCTGTCTTATATCAACTACGTATTTATTTTTGCCATGTGATTTTAAGAGGCGACTGACTGAGCCACTGCGAGAAAAAGTCCTCAACGGAACGTGTTTGCGTGAGTGTGTGTTTGTGAGTTAGAGTGTGTATGCGCGCTTAAAATTCAGAATATTGTTGTCCTGTTTTAGGGTAAAGCAAGGTTCGCAGCACGTTTGATCAGCTGGCTAACCTGCACTCCGATACACTTCGTGACCTCGCTCCTTTTCTGTGTATGAAGAGGTCTAACAGAATACCGATGGAAATATTCCGTCTAGCAACACGTAATGAAAACCAGAGGACCAATGGTCCTGTAAACGCTCACCGGGGGTCCGGACCCCCCCCCCCCGGAATCTGAAAAGTTTACATATAAAACGTAATTTTGGGATTTTTTGGGGGTTGGACGCCCCCCCCCCCCACCTCGTCTGCGACAATATTTTACCATTTTGGTTGGACCCCCTCTCGTAAAAATGTCTGGATCCGCAAATCAAGTTCATCCAAGGGTCATCATTTTATCAAATTATAATGGGCTGGAGTCATCGATGCTAGATACCGATTTTCGTGAAAATCGGCCTGCCGGCTCTGGTGAAGAAGATTTTTGAGTGGTTTTAGCCATATATGGGCGTGGCGGCCATCTTGCTCATGTAACCCAGATTTCACAAACAAACTTTCGTTCCCCCTACCCATAGATGCTCCACATAAAATTTCACTTTGATTGGCCAAGCGGTTTCAGAGGTGAAGATTTTTTTTTTTTATATTCAGTTTAACGTCTCTTTCAAGATAATTTCAGCTTATATGAAACGGGCCAATCAGTAGGTGGGGCGAAAACGGCAGAACCCCGAGAAAAACCACCTGGCACACCCGCAAACAGAACTTGGCTCGTCTCACATGTGGCCAGTGCGGGGCGCGATCCTACACCAGAGACAGCGGTGAGATGATCGAGTGATTAAGAAACAGCGCTCTCAACCGCTCGACCACGGGGACCGCCATGAAGATGTTTTAAAAGTGTGTATGAACAACAGACTGGTCAAGGTCAAGAGATGACCTTGACCTAAATTAATAACATACTTACATCTACTCCATTAGTTGTCTGCATCTGCCTTTTTCCAGGTCTCAGGCTGCAATCGGTTTCGAAAAATCCATAGTTTTCACTTTTTCCCCATGTAACAGCCTGTTTCCAAAATTAAGCTTGCCGTAAAACAGGTCAAGGTCATCCCAGGGCCATCATTTTATCAAACTATAATGGGCTGGAGTCACTGATGACGGCCATCTTTGTCATGTGACTCGGATTTCATGATCAAACTTTCGTTCCCCCTACCCATGGATGCTCCACATAAAATTTCAGCTTGATTGGCCAAGCGGTTTCAGAGATGAAGATGTATGAAAAATGTGTATGGAAAACAGACTGGCCAAGGTCAAGAGATGACCTTGACCTAATTTAATCACATACTTTTATCTACTCCATTAGTTGTCTGCATCTACCTCTTTTCAGGTCTCTGGCTGCAATCGTTTTAAAAAAAAATCAATAGTTTTCACTTTTTCCCATGTAAAAGCCTATGTTTCCAAAATTGACCTTGCCGTAAAATAGATCAAGGTCATCCCAGGGTCATCATTTTGCCAAATTTTGATGGGCTGGAGTCACTGATGGTAAATACCAAGTTTCGTGGGAATCGGCCCGCCGGTTCTGGAGAAGAAGATTTTTTAGTGGTTTTTACCATATATGGGCATGGCGGCCATATTGGTCATGTGACATGGATTTCGCGATCACACTTGAAATGCCGCTACACAAGGAGGCTCCACATAAAATTTCAACTTGATTGGCCAAGTGGTTTCAGAGAAGAAGATTGTGGACGACGACGAAGACGGACGACGGACGACGGATCATGGCCATCCTATCAGCTCTCCTTGTGAGCCTTCGGCTCAGGTGAGCTAAAAAAAAAAAGACTAGATGTTTCTTAGTTTTATAATCATTTATTTACTTGAAAATAACATTGTGTTAGTTTGAAGATTAATTATATTTTTTTGAAGTCAACCAGACAAACAGCACGCAAACTACAAGAGAATAAATGAGGATCATACAGAAAGCCTGTGGCTTGCAAAAATCATCTAAAATTCGTAATTATCGCACTCGATATGGCTGAAATACTGTTGAAGGCCTACAAAACCTCAAATTATTAGTATGGCTATATGCATAATTTAGTTAGGATATCGCCCTTATGACATGCAGATGGGTGTTGTATGGGATCAAAACGAAACATCAACCAAATAAACCCCACCAAGCTTTCGAGTATCTGTTTGAAATACATGTATAAACATGCCAAATGAATTACGAGGGGGGTTCAAAAAGTTCGAGGAAAAGTGCTGCCAAATTTGTAATTGTCTTCGGAAATTTACCTTCTCTGTGCATTTTGTAAATTAACATATAGTTAACATATGCACAAACTTTGAATAAAATCGGATGAAAATTAGGCATTAAAGCACGTGCGTTTCTAAGGTAACAACAGTAAAACCGGCCCAACGTCACAACAACGTCATGCTACACGCATTCATGCCGCTGTTGGCTAGCTCTTAAGCATTTTCGGAATCAACCTTGCATACGGGCGTCTAATTGTCAGTTCTGTGTGT
The DNA here is from genome assembly GCA_964017185.1 of Rugalucina vietnamica. Lineage (NCBI taxonomy): Eukaryota > Metazoa > Mollusca > Bivalvia > Lucinida > Lucinidae > Rugalucina > Rugalucina vietnamica. The sequence continues at coordinate 2,343,086 of OZ024879.1, forward strand.
GTAATGCGGTAAATGTGCCGAAGCTACAATTCAATATGTTGTGTATTTCACGAATTCTACTCTTTTCTATCACGACGATCATTTTCGACAGTATGACGTTTTTTGACGTTACGCTGCGCGAGTCGACATGGACGCTTTTCTGGTCGTGTAGAACTCATGCTTACTACTTGTTGATTGCCGTTTTCTTAATTTACTTGTTGCCATATGCACTTTCTGCTCTTAGCAGTGTTTCTTTCATTTATAGTCCGTTCCAAACACACAATTTATCGAATAACGTTGTTCCATTCGCATTTTAGGCATACCCACCAAACAATATGGGCGCTTAACGCCCAAATGACGTCACACACTTATATGACGCAACGGGCTCATCGCAAACATATTGAACTTTGCTCATACAAAGTTTGGTGAAAAAAGCACGGTTAATTATCAAATGCAACCTCATCATTAAACATCGACTTTTTGCAAAAATGAACAAAAGTGGGCCGGTAATCGTGATGTACGGTTTCCATAGCAACCACTGTTAACATTGTGTTCATGCCAGAGCAGCAAAATTTGCTGTATACGTACAAATCATGTTGGTCTATATAACTGTATTAGTTTAATTCAGCTGATTTACAAAATAAGAATATGACGGCTCTTTTCCGCGAACTTTTTGAAACCCCCTCGTATGTTCGCTCACGAGACAGCACGTGAAACTGTAGTTTTTACTCCTTATATATATACATATGTCTGTACAGGTACACTATACTATTTGAGTTAGTGCCTTACGTCCGCGGAAAACATTTAAAGTCATTCAGGGTGGCTAACTTATCCTAGCCACATTATTCCTGTACAAGCCTTCAAAATATGAACATTTTTATGTCCCCAAGAAAGAAATATTGACATGAGGAGCGCTCGGAGATCAGCTCTTCTACCAAAACAAATACGATCGAGCTGTCGATTTCAACGGGTTAAAAGTCAACAAGAGAGAAACATTAATGTGAGGTGCCGTCTCGCACTTTCCTTTACGATTTAAGTATTTTATGCACAAGGGCATTTCCTGATTCTTGCATTCGCCAATAAATATAATCAGCTTATAATACATTTTTTTTTATTTCCTTAGCTTTATTGTCACAGGGGAGACAAATAAAGAAAAGAAAAAAAAAGCGGTCCGACCAGGACTCGAACCCAGAATCTTTCGTTTTGTATCCTAGCTTGCTACCTACTGAGCTACAGAGATAGACGTCCTACACTATAACATTTATTGCATGTCTTATTTAATTCGTCTCCGTTGGGCTGTTGGCAGTTTTGACTGTGTAATTCTTCATATTGCCCCTCGTCTTAGTCGCACATATGCCCTCACGAGTCGTCCCCCATCACATAGAAAGTCGTAACCGCACGCACCAGCAGCATTTACGTTCAAAAGTGAAAAATGTCTAATACTAGTCTTTGTACAGAATATCCCGTTGAAAGTTGTAAAATTACAGTTATTCTCTTGGCTCCTGGTTGCCAAATCTAAAGTGTCACTGGCGAGGCTTAAGTAGCCGAAACCGCGGTATAACCCATCCCCTTTCTAACTATATGTTCACTGCTCTTACAAGGTCTCAGTTCTTATGTTTTGCGTTTTCGAAAGGAGCACTTAGCTTCAAGATTGGTTTATAGCCATGACAATCAATTCAAATTGGCAGACAAATGTTCGACAAAAACTTCTAATACGGTTTGGCGAGTTAATGTTCAAAACCCATCTTTCAGGCCAATGGTAGTGCAGCCACTACCGTCTTAAACAGTTTGCATGGACAAATCGGCAGACGTAAGTTTCGAATCCCACTACAATGTCTGCGCTTTTAATGCGTATTTGGTTCAGTAAAAGTATCAAAGTGGATTGTCTTCATAACCAGGCGTTTTGTTTATTTGAAATAATTATGTTTTACATTCCAGTTCACAGTAATGTTCATGTCGGGACGGTGCATACCTTTCACGAGACTTTTACCCAACACTGGCTACATTTGGGGTTCTCCCAATGGTAAAATCTGCAAATCTACCAATGGTACTGTTGGTACCATTTTACCAGTGGTAACCAGAAAACCCTGAACGTTTTTCTACTGCCAATGGTACCATTGGTACCAATGATACCATTGGTAGATCACATGGTGGACTTTTTATCATATTGATCAATTCACCTCACTTGTTTTTGTCTTTCATATTTACTTCATGTATATTGTTTTATTTATAACATTTACATTTGCTTGTATGACAAAAGTATTACTTATTTACGAAATTGATTATATATTTTTAGGCTCGCCATATTGAATCACGTGACTTTCCCCGCGTTGGTAGAATTACCCACGCTGTATTCTGTCTGCACCATTTGCTGCCGTATGTTGGTAACAATGGTACCATTGGTACCAATGGCATTACCAATGGTACCATTGGTAAAACCTTCAACGGAATTTGTCTACCAATGGCACCATTTTTACCATTGGAAAAAACTACGAACGCACACATTAGCATTTCATGACATTCAAAATATGCTTCATAAATATAATCACTCAAGCAAACAAATAAGACATATGTATGAATGGTTTGACTAAACCACCTTTCTTGGGCAGGCTCAGAGGTAAGCAGTTAAGCAGTAAACAGATGGTCGCTCAGTAGTTTAGAAGCTTTGCCTGAAGGCACACGCAGCCCATCTGTTTCTCCTAGGTTCCATATTTCCACCCGACCATCCTTCCGGGTGTTTTGAAAAAATGATTCACCCACATTTTTCTCTTGTATGTGGCTCCATTTGAATTTTAAATGACCTTGAATACCTACATAACTTTAGTGTTTGAATACCTAAATGACTTTGGTGACCCACTTTTATGCATGGACAAATCAAAAGTCATTATTTACCTTTCCATCTACATCTCGGGTCATGCATGAACTTGTGGGAGGCATTTTATTACGTTATGTGTTTTAGACTTTACTTTACATTTGTGCCTTGATTTTGATTCATTTTTATTATGTTTATTTATTTTAACCTTTTTACTAAAGCCTCATAATATACTCCTCCTCAATACAATCCAGTCATCCAATTGTGTAGCAACCACACAAAAAGTAAACGAAAATTGTTTTCCATTGCTTTTAAATTTGAAAATACTTGACAAAGTCAAGTGTATAAACAGTCATTTCGCAAGTATTGTATGTCTATTGCACATGCTCAGTTTTAAGGATGTTCGCTGCCAATGAAAAAGTATTTAAACTTTTTTTCTAACCACTCTTTTTTGATTCCAAATTACAACACAAGACATTTGAAAACAAAATAAGTATAGGGTAGTGTGCATTTTTTCGAGCTACAGGCCTATGAATGAGTCCTCTGAACACTTTGTTTTAAATTTAGAAAAAATAATTTAATTTTCAATTCTTTGAAACATACCTGTCTTGAACAAAAATACACCTAGAGTGCTTTCAAAATTCATAATATTTACGTAATGCAGACTATTTTGGACCAAAAGCAATGAAAAATTTGCAACTTGAAGTGGATGACCAAATTTTACGAGTCGTTTTCCAACCCTACCCCCATACTTTAAAAGTCGGAAAAAATCAATATTTTGAAATGTGCCAAACCCATATTTGTTGAGTCAAACTTTTTCTTGTATTTTCACACATGATAGAACTTAGTATTATTGTTCGAATAAAAAAAAGAAATATATAGGGTAGTGTGCATATAAGAGAGCACCAACAACTTGAAAATCGCCATTTTAAGCCTTTTTTCGTCTGTTTTATTTCTTAAAGCCCATTTCATAAAACCACCCAAAATTTTAAAACTAGCACACCAAAGACAGAAAGACCGACTTAGAAGACCATATACACATATACTGCTGCTAAAACAAACATCGAACTCGTGCAATTAATTTGAAGATGTGCAATATTCAAGTTTAATCTACCCTACCCCCTAAATTTTACTGACAACTAAAATTTTCTGAAAAGTTGCAGAAAATGGGGTGAAAAAATGAAGTTCCTTAGATTGACAATTTTCATGGCCCATTCAATGCATATCATCAATATGTATCCAAATATAAAATATTAGAAAAATATCTGCAACCGTTTTCGAGATATTCAACAAAAGAAAGGTACAAATAGGCAAAGATCAGGAAAAGGCGCAATCAGCAAAAGATTCCCACTCCAAAAACCCGAGGTGGGAAAAAACCAAACTAACAATCAGGTACCTATACCATGAAAACATTTCGTAAGCCGAATGAGCAGCTATTTTCCCAATAGGTGGCCACTCAGTTACCTTAACTTAACTAAAAATATGAAAACATACATAAGGCGCCAACAGCACAAAAATATTAAACACCAAGACATAAAACAAAAAGAACCACCACAGAAGTATCGACTTGGAACGATCAGTAACAAAAAGTTACTGGCGGGCTTAAATCGATTTTACACGGCCGTAACCTCACCCTCAGCTTCTGCAGTGGTTCATAACATTTAGTTAGTTCTTCGGTCCTCGTGGTGAATCTCTAACTAGTCAATGAATCATCAAGAACAAACAAATAAATCATGATAAACATCCTGATGAATCAAAAACCAGGACTCACAGATTGAGTAAGCTGCCCGACGATGGAGATCCCTGGGCGCCGAATAACTTACTAACTCCGGAGCAAAAGAAAAACATCAGTTGGACCCCGGTGGGCCAAGCAACAGACAAGAAGCTCCGGCCCCAACCAACTAAAATGAATAGCTTTAAGTCGGGGCCATCATAGAGTCTGACGCCCGACCCACCGGCGTGCAATTAAAGAAGGCAGCGTAGTTATCAACCATGATTGGGTTAAAAACTAAGCATGCAGACTGTCGCATAACATTCAAGTTATAACCTATACGTCTGTAACGTGTTATGATTTTTCTAAACTGAAAAGAAAAATCATTACTTCCTATAAGTTTCTTGAATTTGTAAACCAAGTCACCATAAAATTCTGGTTCCGAAAGGCCCTCATTTAAAAGCGTCTTTAACCCAACATTATATTTGGAAATCAATTCATAGTGTCTACGGTAAAATTTAGAAAAGGTTTTTCGAAGTTTATGATACCGATAGCCCTGTTGGAGAAGTTTGGCCGTTAAACATTTATTACGAGCGTTGAAGTCTGTAACATGATTGCAGACTCTAGCAAACCTAATAAGTTGCGAAATGTATACGCCATAAGAAGCACGGCGAGGAACGTCACCATCCAAAAACGGAAAGTTTACTATATCAAAATCAAAGTCATCGCGCTTATCATAAATTTTAGAAGAAACAAATCCATTTGCAACAGAAAGATGTAGATCTAAAAAGGGGGCTTCGGTATCCGAGATATTGGCTTTGTTCAACTGTAGTTCAGGTGGATAAATTTGATTGACCATACCTTCAAAATAAGGGTTGTCAATGTTCAAAAGGTCATCGAGGTACCTAGAAGTGGAATTAAAAGCCTCGATAACATCAGCTTGATTATCATGGTTAAGAGAATCCATGAAATCTCTCTCGTAGCAGTATAAAAATAAATCAGCTACGAGAGGTGCGCAATTTGTACCCATCGGAATTCCAACAATTTGTCTGTATAACTTGGTCCCAAATCTAATATAAATATTATCCAGGAGATAGGATAAGGCGTCGCACACATTCTGACATGACCAAAGTGTATATCTACTTTGGTCAGAGGAAGTGAAAAAAGCCTTTCTGTCATTACATGCCAAATAAAGTGAACCATAGTTTTTTAATGCCCTTTTGAAGGTCCACTCTATCAAATCCAGAAGTTTTTCTTTAATTAAATTATGTGGTAATGTTGTATAAAGAGTAGAAAAATCATATGTGGACAAGCTCGTCGCACGGAACCCTCGACACTTCAATTTACTGAGCACCTCACCAGAATTTTTTATTGACCAAAACCAATTTTTATTTGAAGTTTCATAAACTGTCTCACAGTATCTTATAACATGAGATTTGATAGCAGTAAGACAGGAAGTTAATAATTTAGAAAGTTCAGTAGTAGTACAAGAGCTAGAATTTGCAATAAATCTAGCTTTGTATGGTCTTTTGTGAAGCTTAGGTAACCAGTACATCGTAGGAAGTTTGTCTTGGCCTTCATTGGCACAAACAGAAAACTTAATAGGTAAATCGTTTAAATGGGCATTAACTACAGACATTTCATCAGTATCTGTCTCAAGATAAGCCCTAGTACCATCAAGCTCCTGTTTTAAGGTGTTAACGTAGTGTAGCCTACAAACGACGACAACATTGTTTGCGGCTTTGTCTGCCGGAACCAAGACATACTTTCTGTGAAATTCCTGGATACCCTGCTTCAAATGCCTAAATGACGATTTGGGCTTAGGAGGTAAAAGATTAGTATTTTGTGAATAAAACTTTATACGTTTATCCACGATAGTGAAGATACTTCTTTTCCATTCTTTAAGAGCATTATCCTCAACACCCTCTCGTTTACACCATCGATTACCGAAATCATTCAATGCAGATGCAATCTCCTCTCTACATTTGTCGAAATTAATGTAGGAAGGGAATCTATATTTCGGACCTTTAGAAACAATTTTGCGAATTCTAGAATCCGAAATTATTTTTAAATTTCCAGTAACTATATGTCCGGCTGGTTGATAAACAAATTTTGAATCTTTACACTCTCAAGACTTAGGAGTATTTGCATGGATATCAAGATCAGAAACAAGCTTATTGAAATTAAAAATAGTATTTCTGATTGGTTTATTATATTTGTAACAAATAATAGGAGGTTCTGAATTTTGGAAGTACGTAGGTATAGACTGAATCACTGATTTATCCTGGAATATGCTTGGTAAATCAATAAAGTCAATTCCTTTATTAATGAAAGGAATTTTAATAAAACTTCTAATGTGATTAGATTCGGAATCGATAAATGGACGGAGAGCATGCTGAGTATAACATCTTGTTAACAGTGCAGCGTCATACATTTGATGATTTCTATCGTAAAATCTATTAGCCTCTGTGTCCAAGGAACGTAATATAGCAATAGGTAGAGAACTAAGATAAGACAGCATTGGATGTCGACCATGAATCCTTAACTTAACAGCTAAATCATTAAGGGAAGTGTTCAATTTCATTGCAGCGCACCGCTTACGTTTGTCATTACCCTTTTTCCGTATACCATGAGATCTAGATTTACGTTTACGAGACTCTAAAAGTGTAAGAACATCAAAATCGGGCATTTTAGAAATATTACCTTCATGGTAAATGTTGTCGTTAAATCCCAGTGGAAAGGGAGTTTGCAATAATTTTATCCATTTAAGTTCAGTTTCAAATCGTTTGATGTTTTTGAACCTAACCGAAGAATTCTCATCATATGAGATTTTCTCCACTGGTTGAACTATAACATTATTGGGAGAATGACCAGTGCGCTTAAAATGTTGGTACAGAAAGGTATCATTATTTTTGGGCTTTCGAATTCTACGATAGTGCTCACCAAATCGTTTTTGCAAAGTTCGACAAGTTTGTCCGACATATTGCATCCTACAGTTGTTTGTATTTCAAGTAAAAACCGGAAGTTCCGAAATGTCAAATGTTAGCAGCGAACATCCTTAAAAGCAGATGTTATATGATAGTTATAGAGCACAAAAGGGTGAGGGATCTGGAAGGGCACTCCATTCTATAGACTAGGCTATACTAGCTTACTCAGGATACAAATACACGGCAGAAGCCTTTGAGGTGTAGGTCTAATTATTGGTCAAGTTTCCCGCTTCTCGATCCAGGGCCTCCACAGCCTTTCGGATAACATTTTCAGCATGCTCTATCTCCATACGACATAACATGTAAGAAGGATGTAAAAGCTATATTTATCACAGTGTTTGTTTGGGAATAGGATAGTAAAGGGTATGAGCTTACCAAACAATTTTAAAACAAAATATGCAGAATGCGAAAAAGGTTTTCAATTCTTACAACTTTGGGTGACCGGATTTTTTTTAGGTGGAGTGTATACATGGGTTGGGGTTTAAGTTCGCAGACTTCTCCTCTTGCTTTTAATCCAGCGTATTAAGAGTACTTTCATCAGGAAAACATGTCCATGTAATGTATACCCCCTTGAACCCCACTTTTATATAGTTAAACTGGGGTTTGCAGGGGTACACCTATTTTTCTTATTTTTGCTCAAAAACATAGATTGTGGGTACTCGTTAGAACCGCCTCGCAAATCTATGTTTTGAGCAAAAATAAGAAAAATATCCATTTTTTTTCTAATGAAATACAAGTGAAAAAAATCCCTGTTTATTGCATGGGCAAGTTTTCGTAATGAAAGGCGGTATTTTGCAGAAATAGTGTCTTGCCGTATTTCAATGATATAGTTTTGAAGAAAGTCCTTAAGAATTGCGTAAAAATGATCGCCATGGCAACCTAGGTCGCGCTACCCGAGGCACGTCATTTTTCGCAAAAAAAATCTGTTGATAGACGCATTAAAACCCTTAGAATATTAATCATGTTGTTGGCCCGATTTGGTGCAAAATTCGGGTACAGCGTTGTGACGTCATTATGTTATTTTGATGGAATTTCAGAACGTTGTGATATAAATACGCATTTTTATGAAAAACAAAATGTGCCGTGGTGTAGCGGATAAAATGGTGTCGTTAGGCGACGTTGAGACCAGAGCAGTTATCAAAGTCTTTGTAGGATTAGGCAAAACACTTACAGAAACGTTAAATATGATCAGAGATTCGAAGGTGAAACCAAAATGTAGTCGAGCGTTAGTATTCAAGTGGCATAGACGTTTTCGGGAAGGGCGGACATCAGTTGAAGTTGATAAACGAAGTGAGCGCCATTCATCTCTACGACCTTCATGGATCTCTCAAATTAAAGATATGCTTGATAAAGACAGGCGCTTAACGGTTAGAACTATATCCGAGGATCTTCAAATTTCAACATTCACGGTTCGCAAAATTCTCAAGGAAAACCTTCATATGAGTAAAGTAAGTGCTCGCTGGGTGCCTAGACTTTTGAATGACCATGAAAAGCAGGTAAGGGTCGAGCGGTCTCGAGAGTTACTTGAGCGTTACCGGAAAGACGGAACCTCATTTCTGGATAGAATAATAACTACGGATGAAACTTGGTTGTGGATCCAAAATTCAATCTTCAAGTTTGGAATACAGCACTGACACACCCATCTAAGAAAGCAAAGGTGAACAAATCGGGAGAGATACATATGTTTATTTTATTTTTGGATAGACGAGGGTGATATTATTCAAAGGTTAGTATTATATTTTATAATTAAAAATAATATATTACGTCTTGATATATGTATACTAAAGCAGGTATTTGTTTCGTTGATTAAATGTTTGTTTCATCACTATGATTACAGGTTGTGCGAAGAGATCTTACCAGGGCTTTGCGAAAGAAGCGACCACAGCTAGACTTCAATCGAGTGATCTACCTTCAAGACAACGCCCCGCTGATACAATTCTTGATATCGAACTTTTAGGATTTTAACTCCAGAAACATCCGGCCTACTCTCCTGATTTAGCTCCAATGGACTTCATGGTTTTCCCGGAGCTCAAGTGGCAACTTAGAGGAATAAAGTTTGAATCGGTGGAAAAGCTAGATTAAAGTACTCAGTGCATTGTGTTATCGTTAAGTTAAGACTGGTACTGCAAACTATATGATAAATGGGTGAAACGCCATGAAACATTTGTGCAGTTAAACGGGGGTTAGGTTGAGAAAGAGTAAGCTGGGCTTAAAAATGTAATTCATCTGTGTAAAACGAAGTTACAGCGCTCGTGACATAAAATTGTTAACTTGACGTCGTTTTGACGTCGCAATTATCCATAGCGTGCCTCGGGTGGGCAGAGGTTGGTTTAAATCAGTACTACAGAAGAACCGTTTGTTGTAGCGAAACGCTTTATAGCTAAATTGATAGGAAAACGAATATATTTTGTAATGATATTATGTTTATTTGTCAAAGATGTCTTGCTTGTTATTGAGAAAGACTACGAACTTAAATCCCAACCCTCGTATGTACTACGGTTACATGTAAATATGTTTTACTTCACTCTTTTGTTTTCTCGACTTTTCTAGAATAAGAGTTCCACCCGTTGCAACCTTGACTTTCAAGAGCGTGTCTAGCAGGCGAAGTGTATTTTCCAAGTGTGTCGAATCTAATTGTTTACGCTAGTATTTTCTAATGTCGTTCAAGTGAAAAACAAATTCAATTAGTGTATCATTAAGATTTGTATAAAAAATTTCCAGGAAATCCGCCGTTCTAGAGTATTTTTCCAGGAAATCTAACGGTGTATATCTCTTTTTGCGATAAAACGTATCCTTAGAAGATATGATTCGAGCCGCATCATAAGAAAACCGGATTTTTTCCTATGCGAAAACAAAGGCGCAGATCAGCTGTGCAGTAACTGCACAGCTGATCAGCGCCTTTATTTTCGCTACACGGATAGTACAATTCATCTTCTACTTAAATCCAAAATTGCAAGCTTCTTACTATTTTCAATGGTTGCAATGGCCGGTTAATGTCAGATTCGTCGGAAACTCCGAAGACTGGTTTTCTCGCGTCGCGGCTCCTCGGTATAGGACAGTGTCCCAACCACAATATTGTACGCAGAAATCAACGTATTGCTTGTCTATTATTTCTCCATTAAATTAAATGTTTTCAATAATAAGTGATAAAAATTAGAATAATTCATAACTTGCCGTTTGTTTTATACAATTTTATTGTCCAATTTTTATCATGGTTCATAAAATAATTATGAGGAAATTAATAAATAAATTTATTAAAATTTTGAGAAGCACCTGTAGTCATAAAAATGACATTCTCGTAATCATAAATGATTACTTTCTCGACATTGGGGTGTGTTATGTCCCATGGCACCACTCGTTCATTCGAGATTGTCTGCCGTGGTTAGAGGGTCGGGTTGGCGTAGCTACTATAAATAGCACGGCTATTCGATACAATGAATCTTTTATCTATTTATTTATCTATTTATTTATTTATTTATTTATCTATTTATTGATATACATTATTTTTAGTGGGTAAACACATTCAGCTTTACCGCTATTCTACCATGTGGCCATCTTATAACAAATATATACAATTATATACATATGTGTGTTGAACAAAAATGATTTAATTAAAAATGCTAGTTATAGAATTTTTAAAATCTAAAAATCAACATAAAGTCACTTAGTTAAAAATGGCATTATTCAAAGTCATCCAGAGCCGAGCTAAGACGAGCGGCGTACATGTGGCGGAAACTAATGTCCAGACAAAATGCACCGCTATCCGAGCCCGGGTCTGGGAAGAAATGACAAGTCGAAGGTAAGGCAAAGCTAAATATAAGAAATTGAAAACATAAAATATAAAAGGGCGTATAAAACTTGAAAATCGAGACTAGTTGGAACATAGTTGATAAAAATTAAGATACATTAATTTGTAAAAAAAAAAAGTATCACAATATATGCGCATGGAAATAAGTTAGGGAACACTTTTAGCTTTTTGGAAAAGTTTGAAGAAATTCATTTTCATTTCTTCTGGCGATACTGAAATTTTTATCACATATATTTCATACCTTGGCCTAGCTACTGGCCAGTTTATGGAAATTCATAACATTTTGCCCTTATGCTACGGAGGATACAATATGCCATACATGACAAACTCCACTTTAACTAAATACGAGTTTGCCTTTTTGCTTCTGAACTCTACAAAACTCAATTTTTGAGAACGAAACAGGAACAAAACGTTGAATCTAACCGTTCTCAATGAATAAACGACTTCGGATCTAACACTTCATGTTTCATCTTCAAACAAGCTAATCATACAAAATCTGCAGTTTGCATTGATTTCTATGGAAAGCAAAACTCTTGGATTTTTAGCCCACCTGAGCCGAAGGCTCACAAGGTGAGCTTAAAGGATGGCCATGCTCCGTCGTCCGTCCGTCGTCGTCTGTCCACAATTTCAAAGATCTTCTTCTCTGAAACCGCTTAGCCTATGAAAGCCAGAACCGGCGGGCCGATTTCCACGAAACTTGGTATGTAGCATCAGGGACTCCAGCCCATCATAGTTTGCGCAAACGATGACCCTGGGATGACGACCTATTTTACGGCAAGGCCAATTTTGGAAATTTAAGCTTTTACATGGGAAAAAGTGAAAACTATGGATTTTGTTTTTGAAAACTATTGCAGCCTGAGACCTGAAAAGTGGTAGATGCAGAGAACTAATGGAATATATGAAGGTATGTAATCAATTTAGGTCAAGGACATGTCTTGACCTTGGCCTGTTTGTCGTTCATACACACTTTTCAAAGATCTTCTTCTCTGAAACCGCTTGGCCAATCCAAGTGAAATTTTATGTGGAGCATCCATGGGTAGGGTAACGAAAGTTTGATCGCAAAATCCAGGTAATATGACCAAGATGGCCGCCACACCCATGTATGGTAAAAACCACTCAAAAATCTTCTTCTCCTGAACCGGCAAGACGATTTTCACGAGAATTGGTATGTAACATTTGGGACTCCCGCCCATCATTGTTTGAACAAATGATGACCCTAGGATGACCTTGACCTGTTTTATGGCAAGGTCGATTTTGGAAACATAGGCCTTACATTGGAAAAAGTGAAAATTATGGATTTTTTGAAAATTATTGCAGCTGAGACCTGAAAAGTGGTAGATGCAAAACAACTAATGAAAGTGTGTGATCAATTTAGGTCAAGGTCATCTCTTGACCTTGACAGATCTGTCATCCATACGCACTTTTCAAAGATTTTCTTCTCTGAAACCGCATGGCTAATCAAAGTGAAATCTTATGTGGAGCATCCATGGGTAGGGGTAACGAAAGTTTGATCGCGCAATCCAGGTCACATGACCAAGAAGGCCGCCACACTCATATATGATAAAAACACTCAAAAATCTTCTTCTCCAGAACCAGCAGGTCGATTTTCACGAAACTTGGTATGTAGCATTTGGGACTCAAGCCCATCATAGTTTGATCAAATGATTACCCTAGGATGACCTTGACCTATTTTACTGCAAAGCAATTTTGGAAACATAGGCTTTTACATGGTAAAAAGTGAAAACTATGGATTTTTCGAAAACTATTGCAGCCTGAGCCTAAGGGTCTTATCGAATATCTGGCCAAACATTAACAACCTGCAAAATGTATAGCCAAAGAACAACATGATCACGAAGCCTACCCCCGGAAAAGTATGGATCTAACGCCGACAGTCGGCCAGAAAATAAAGATTTTATGATCAAAGTTTGACGAGCGATGTCTCAGCTTGACGCTTACGAAACATTACGACAATGCGAGTTCACAGAATTAAGTTGTCGAAAAGAATATCAGCACGTTCTTTAAATCTAGCAAAAATATTCTGAATCAAAGATGGCCGCTATCCACCGCAATTTATGCTTGATGCTAACCATTTTCACATAGAATTAAATTTTCATAGTGCAGATTCTGACAAGTTGTCAAACAATTTTCATGATTTTTACAAATAAGGATATATACAGTCCAAAGTTGGTAGTCACATTATTACAGGTGTTCCCTAACTTATTTCCATGTGTATATTTTAAGGTTGCGTTTTAAAATCATTTAAAGTAGTTGAATTTCGCACTTCGTTTGGTATTGAGTTCCATAGCTTTGGAGCTGTGTACGAGAATGATTTGTCAAACATAGACGACCGTGACCTTGGTACCGCCAATGTGCCATTTGCCGACGATCTGAGGGTGCGATTATGTTTTTCTGATACAGGTTTTAAAAGAGTTGTTATATACTCGGGTGTCAGACTGTTTAACGCTTTAGATGTTAAAATCGCCTTGTTGTATGTTAGTCGCTCACGTATAGAGAGCCATCCTAGTCCTCAGATGGAGTAGTGTAATCAGCTTGTAGTATGATGCGGGCTGCACGCTCCTGGAGTTTCGATAGTCTTTCAAGATTATTAGTTGATGTACTACCCCAGGTGATAGACCCATGGTCAATAAGAGGCAAAATGTAGCCTTGATAAAATTTCATTTGGGTGTCCCTATTGACGTATTTCGATACTTGCCTCAATAGAGAAATCTTGGATGAAATTGTTGAGCACAGATGGTTTATATGTGCATTCCAAGTGAGCTTATCGTCAATATGTATTCCTAAAAGTTTATGTTCTGATGTTTGTTTAATTAGATTATTGTCATACAAGTACAATCTCTGAGCATTGGATTTCTATCCGGCGGTCCGGGTTCGAATCCTGTAAGGGACGCGGGATTTTTTCAAACTATGCATCATCTCTTAGTTTTTCATATTGGTAAGACCATTGTTTTATTTTAGTATCTGTTTCAGTAGTTATGATACCTAATGCATCTATAAATGTACATGTATAAAAATAACTTCGGGTCGCTGGTAACTGGTCGATTTGCTTAAGAGCTTCGCTTTTTCGATGACCGATTGTCCTCAGGGGTACGTATTTGTTGTTTTGGTTACTTTATATCATCAGGAAAACATGTCCGTGTATTGAATGCCCCCTTAAACCCCACAATTATATAGTAAAACTGGGGTATGCAGGGGTATACCTATTTTTCTTGTTTTTGCTCCATAACAGAGGTTGTGGGTACTCGTTAGAATTGCATCGGCGAGTCGGTTATAACGTGTACCCACAATCTATGTTTTGAGCAAAACTAAGCAAAATAGCAAAACTTTTCGGCTGAAAATTTTCATTTTTTACAGCTTTAAAAATCTATGTTTATTACATGGGCAAGCTTTCGTTTAGCCATGGCTTCGGCAGCTGCTTGCAACGGTTCCTGCACCGATATTTGCATTTAACTTAAACTCACTGCAGACAAGTGGCGTCCGTTTTATTTATATCCTCTGCAATTATTGAGCGCGTAGCTGCAAAATGATTTCCGCTATAATAACAGCATGAGAAATGTCGAAAATGATATTAATCACCCACATCAGGACTACAGGTCCGTGGAATATTTACCCCCTTAAACCCCACTTTTATACAGTGAAACTTGGGTTTGCGGCGATATACATGTACCTATTTTTTTCTTATTTTTGCTCCAAAAAGCGGTTCCAACGTGTACTCGCAATCTATGTTTAGAAAAATATCATTTGTTTTCCAATTTAATTTTCAATTTTTGCTTCTGAAAACATTCTCTGTATATTTTCGTAATGTATGCCGTGTTTCATTTGTAACGTGCAGCCGAGTCAAGCCACAGCAAACCCCGTCGGTGGAAAAGCATGCTCACCCACCAAGGGTGGTTTACTGTGCTATATAGTCAGCACTTACTCGATTCACAAAGTTTCGAGTTTCTAATTTGCATATTACAGCCACTTAATATGCCGCTAATACGTTGCATCAACGTATTCTACAAGGGAGGCTACTCCGTCACATTACTTCCCCCTCCGAGAAGACTCGTCCCGAGTCTTGGCCTGGGGACTACATGGGTAAGGCAACTCCGTTCCGGCAGTCGTCATCATCCCACCGCTGCCACCAAATGTAACGTGCAGCCGAGTCAAGCCACAGCAAACCCCGTCGTTGGAAAAGCATGCTCACCCACCAAGGGTGGTTTACTGCGCTATATACCTAACACTTATTCTAATCACAAAGTTTCGAGTTTCTAATTTGCATATTACAGCCACTTAATATGCCGCTAATACGTTGCATCAACGTATTCTACAAGGGAGGCTACTCCGTCACACATTCTTTATTTTTGTTGTTTACCAGACAAGCATTTCGTTTTTTATAAATCATCATTTTGTTGTCTTTCCACCTACATCTGCCAGACATAAGCATTATTGAAGTATTTGAAACTATGATTCTATAGTTTAGTTGCTACGATCCATAATAAGATAAGATTTTTGAACAAATGTTTTTGTTTGTTTGTTTGAATTTATGCTTTACGTCCCAGTCAACAGCGATGGTCATGTCGGGACGTTGCCTAAATTTTATGGGACTTTTTACCCAACATAAGGATGTCATGACACTCAAAATATGTTTCATAAATATAACCACCCAACTAAGCCAATAAGGCTTATATGTATGGATGGTTTGTCTAAACCACTTTTCCTGGGCAGGCTCAGATATATGAGCGGTTAACTAGTAATCTGATGCTCGGTCAGTAGATAAGAATCTTTGCCTGGAGGCACAAACAGCCCATCCATTTCTCCTGGGCACCAATGGGCGGGGCCATGTAATATAGATTTTGAGGTTTAGAATTGTAAACGGCCCCAATTGGCGGGGGCACATATTCCCTCTCAACCACCCTTTTGGAAAAATGTGACTTCGTAATACATGTTCAATTATACACAATTTTGCGTAAACAGTAAGCTTTCGAATGCTTTATCAATATTCTTAAAAGCATAGTCACTAACATTTTGAAAATGCTATTTTGGTTTTAACGATACTTATCGGTTTAGACACATTTTCTTACCATCATATAACATATTTGACCCCATTTTGATAATACTCCTGTGTATCGACTACCCTATCAAAAGGTGCAAAATATCGGAGATTCCTTTTGGCCCCATGATGTTAAATATAAAGGGTCACTGACGAGAGATCATGGTATGGCCCATCCCCTTTCTCATTAATATGTTAGCTGCCCTCAGTGTTATATTTTATTTATTCGAGAAATAGTCCATGTGGCAAAAAACATTAGACTAGTGTGAAGTTTAATATATGATGTTTTATGACTACCTACCTAAAATAAAATAAAAATGGGCCTACGCAATAGTTTAAACCAGTTCGTAAATCTCACACTCGCGTATGGGCTGGATTATGACGTCATCAAAATGGCTACCAGGACACATGGTCATATATTGTTTACCGTCAGATAATCGCATTTTTAAAACATGGTTATTTAAGCAGTCCGATCAACTAACGCATACATGTATCTATATCAGATGATAATCGGCACGAACAAAGTATTTACACTATACTTACTACTGGATAACATCTCGATAAATGTTGTAAACCACTGTTGGAGCTGTGGACAGGGATAACCCAGCGAGCACATGACGTCATATCAACGTCGATGCGACGTCATGACGTCGCATCGACGTCGATATGACGACATTCTGACGTCACGTTTGTAAAACAGGTATAATCCCAATTCAGTAACTTAATATTACTGAACTTTAAAAGGCGGTACTGTACTTTGTGTTTCATGTTTTGGTGGTGTCGATTGTTTAGTTGTTTTGCCTGTCGTGTGCGTATTCATACGCTTAGTTCCGTTCAGAGCTGCCACAAATAGGGGTTAACACAGTAACTTAGTTCATTTTATTTACTAAATTATGTTCTTTAAACGCCTATACGAAGTATTATCAAAAATCATGTGGACCTTTCTTATATTTTTAATTTTATTTCTCGATTCTACTCAAACTTACAACCCAGATGTTCCCATGTAATATGCAGCAGTCCGGAAAATTTCGTCACAATCCCTTCGTCCGTTATAAAAATTATAATGAAATGAAAACATCCGTATTCGCCATCATGGAGCAGTCGACGTCAGTGACGTCTACGCAAAACCAACGATATTGAACCACAAACTATGCTTATTTGGGATACTAATGTTTTATTTTTTTACTGCTCAAAGTATGTTAACATTTGTCCACTATAGGAGCATGATTTAAATTACCAATTTATATAAAAACCTTAATACATTACCCTAATCTGGGAATAAATTTTGACTGGGCATATTGATGCTGATTTCGAACGTTAGACGTTAGAACATTTAAAATGACGGGTATAAATTTCTGATATTTATTTGGGTCCTATTTGTCCAAACGTTCAGGCATTATTTCTTTGTAATGCATTATGTACAAAAGGGCATTGACTGGTGTTTCAAAGGAGAATTTGTATAAAATTGCCGGTTACTATGTGTTGCATGAAATACAGACCCGCTTAAATATTCTGAAAAAGCAAACATGTAAGCTTAATCAAAACAACATGGTTGCACAGTCGGTCCACCGTATTTTTGAGCAATCATAAATTATTTTGTGATGGATTCATTAAGTCACATGACACGTTTGGCTGTGATCTGCAAAACAGTTTTGAAGCAAACGCAAAAAAGCGATACTGCAATGCCAAGCTTAACGTAATTATTAACGTGCTCCGTGATTGGGGAGGGGGGGGGGGTAAGTAAAATCATCTCAGCCTAATAAAACACTTTTGGTTAATCAAATTTTCCGAATCTATTTTATTCAAGCAAGTTTATCGTCAGCTGAAAGGGCGACGTGCATTAAGAGCCAAAAATAGCCCCCAACCGAGCTGAGTGACAATGATGTGAAATATAGCCTGGTTATTGCTCTTCATGAAAATAATAAAAAAATGTGTATGACCTTTCTTGTAGGAATGATCTTGGGTCAAAGGTCATGACCCATTCAAAGCAATTTCAATATTGATATATCAGCTAATGGGAAAAGTTGGTCATATTTCAGCTTTTACTTGCTGTAGACCACTGAAGTTGGTATCAATTTAGAGCTTACACACCTGCCTTGCATTAATAGGTGTTATAATGAAAATTATATTGGATTTTCATATTCATAAATATTAATGAAAACACTGAAAGTAATTGGAAAACAAGTAAGTCTGTTAAAACTTAGAACTTCATAACTTCATTAATTTCAGTTCAAACCATAGAATGATATGTTGCTATGGCGTCATTAATACTTCTGAACAAGTCATTCAATTACCATAAAGAAAAGTGGTCATGTCTTTTATGAATTTTAATGAAAAACAAAAAGAAATGACTAAACTCATATCCATTTAAGGGTTGGCTTGTGATATTTAGACCTTCGTTACATACTTCAGAAAGAACATCACTGAAGCATTATAGTAAGAGGGACCTCCTTAATGTAAAAATGAGAGAAAACCCCATAAATTCTGCAAAAGTGCATATGGATAATGCATATATTCATGGTTTCCATAGCAACCGATACTACCATTCAAATAAGTTGAATAAGTAATTACTCGTATTCAAATACTAACATTGTCGACCTAATGTTATTAAAAATGCTTTGGCTCAGCTTTTGAACCTTATCTGCATTCAATATGCAAAATATGAAATTTGCATATTCCATATTCATGAATATTGATGAAAACCAAAGCGCTTTATCAGAAATTAATGAATAGAATAAAAATGTTTTGAGTGCCTTACAGATGTAAATGTACCTATATTGCACTTGTTCAATACCATACAGAGTCAACTTTATGCTAAGCCACTGTGGTTATGCAAAATTTCTAATTTGCATATTCATGAATATTAATGAAAACTTAAATACAGGAAAAAACCCAAATTAATACTGTTTACCACAACACTCTCTTAATTCATCACATGTCTGCTATAGAATATTGAACAAGCATTAACTAAGAAATGGTTACAAAAAAAAACTTATTACACTGATCACCAAAGTAATCGAATTAATCACAATTTCAAACTTTAACGAAGCAAGTCTAGGATTCAACAGATATGACATGGGGATAAATCACTCAACTTTGACTTATATGGATAGACAGATAGATTGATTGATGCCACTGGTTTGAACTTATTACACTGATCAGAGGTGCAAATTATCTAATTTGAATACCATGAATATGCAAACTATCTAATTTGCATACGAATGATTATTTATTTTAATTCACCAAAGTAATCGAATTAATCACAATTTAAACTTTAACGAAGCAAGTCTAGGATTCAACAGATATGACATGGGGATAAATCACTCAACTTTGACTTATATGGATAGACAGATAGATTGATTGATGCCACTGGTTTGATACTTTTGTGAATATTCAAATTTTCACATAGAATCATTACATGTTAGGTCATGCACATCGCATAAATGATTAACGACAACTTGACACAATGCTGGTGTTTGACTTAAATAAGTATGTTTACGGTTTTAATTGAACTTTCTTTCAATATCTTTCAGATCAATATTCATGAATATGCAAATATGGTTAAGTTCATACGGCCCCATGTATGTAAGAATATTCATATTATATTACTGACCAACAATTACATGCCAAAAAGATTGTTTTAAATTGAAATAAGTATTTTGAAATATTTACGATGAAGGCTTGTTTCAAATTCTATCTCAATTTCTTGTTTCTTTGTATCATCGTATTCATGAAAATGATACAGTGAATATGCAAAGTTAGCAAACGACAACTTGACACAATGCTGGTGTTTGACTTAAATAAGTATGTTTACGGTTTTAATTGAACTTTCTTTCAATATCTTATTTTCAGATCAATATTCATGAATATGCAAATATGGTTAAGTTCATACGGCCCCATGTATGTAAGAATATTCATATTATATTACTGACCAACAATTACATGCCAAAAAGATTGTTTTAAATTGAAATAAGTATTTTGAAATATTTACGATGAAGGCTTGTTTCAAATTCTATCTCAATTTCTTGTTTCTTTGTATCATCGTATTCATGAAAATGATACAGTGAATATGCAAAGTTAGCAAACTAGATTCTTGTCATATAGTATTTTGCATGATAGGACAGTCAAATCGTATAAATGACAACATGCCACAGTGATGGTGGGTGGAATATTTACGGATTTTATTGAATCCTCCCCCCCCTCATTTTCAATGTCCTTTCATAACAAATTGACAACAACAAGCCGCAGTGATGATTTGTGACTGGAATTAGTATATCTAAGAAGTCCATTGATTTTTTTTCTTAATTTCTCATGTTTCTATAAATATTCATAAATATGCAAATGAGCTAATTTTTATGCATAGATTCATCACATGTTAGGGTATATCAAGTTGTATCGCTTATCGACATGATGCGAAAATGGCTGTTTGTTATTGAAGTCAGTGTATTTTATGTTTTTTCTATTTATATATTTTCTATTATGATTCTATCAATACCGGTATTCATGAATATGCAAATTAGATGAATATATAATTTAGATATTTTACACAAGCTACAATGTCGTGACTGGTTTGTAGTTTGGAATCTACATGATCAAACTCCATATTTCTGAGATATTTTTCTGTACCAATAGTTTGGTCAATGGTTGCGTAGTATCCAAAACTTGTATTTTACCTGGTGCCTTATAGCAAAGTGAGGTGAACCTAAATGGGCTGGAAATACAATATACAATACAATACAAGTTGCTATGGAAACCATGTTTTTCTTCATAACACAAATAAGTGCGCCTTTGAAAAACATCCCATTGTATTTCGGGGGTCCCAATCAACAATTTATCACCCATCAGAGGATGTCTTCTGGTGCTTGGTGGAATTAATTGGCACACGGCCTTATAATAACGGTGTCTTACTTTGAGTGAAATGCAAGTAATCTATAGAGCAATTTTTTAAGAATTAGGAATGAGCCCAGCTAAATACCAAAAAGATATTTTCACATTTTGTGCACCTTTGTAATACTAATCCATTATGAAAATATCTTTTTGGTATTTAGCTGGGCTTTATGTAAACTTCTCTGTTAAACCTCTAAATCTCGGTCCAAAATTGTGATTTTCCTACTTTAGTCCATATTGGCGGCCATTTTGTGTAACCATAGCAACCATAAAAGTGAAATCAATATTAGATTAAAACATTTGGGCATTTCATCTATTAAAACATATAAGATAAAATGTCGTACAGATACTTTTATTTTTTGGCATTTGGGTGGGCCAGAAAACCCTGTTAATGCACGTCCCTCTTTGAATATGTGTTCAAGCAAGGACACTCTATCGAGAGGACGACACACTCAATGGAAATCGCTCATGAAATATTGACTATGTACTATGCCCATTTTACCTGTCCGCTAAGCCGCAGCAGTCGATATTGTCGCCATTTTGAAATAAGATAAATCATACCTGTTCGAGTTTTTATTAAATAACTCCAAAGATTGGTTGCATTCAAATTGATAAATATAGAAAATTAAGAAACATCCGGCCTACTCTCCTGATTTAGCTCCAATGGACTTCATGGTTTTCCCGGAGCTCAAGTGGCAACTTAGAGGAATAAAGTTTGAATCGGTGGAAAAGCTAGATTAAAGTACTCAGTGCATTGTGTTATCGTTAAGTTAAGACTGGTACTGCAAACTATATGATAAATGGGTGAAACGCCATGAAACATTTGTGCAGTTAAACGGGGGTTAGGTTGAGAAAGAGTAAGCTGGGCTTAAAAATGTAATTCATCTGTGTAAAACGAAGTTACAGCGCTCGTGACATAAAATTGTTAACTTGACGTCGTTTTGACGTCGCAATTATCCATAGCGTGCCTCGGGTGGGCAGAGGTTGGTTTAAATCAGTACTACAGAAGAACCGTTTGTTGTAGCGAAACGCTTTATAGCTAAATTGATAGGAAAACGAATATATTTTGTAATGATATTATGTTTATTTGTCAAAGATGTCTTGCTTGTTATTGAGAAAGACTACGAACTTAAATCCCAACCCTCGTATGTACTACGGTTACATGTAAATATGTTTTACTTCACTCTTTTGTTTTCTCGACTTTTCTAGAATAAGAGTTCCACCCGTTGCAACCTTGACTTTCAAGAGCGTGTCTAGCAGGCGAAGTGTATTTTCCAAGTGTGTCGAATCTAATTGTTTACGCTAGTATTTTCTAATGTCGTTCAAGTGAAAAACAAATTCAATTAGTGTATCATTAAGATTTGTATAAAAAATTTCCAGGAAATCCGCCGTTCTAGAGTATTTTTCCAGGAAATCTAACGGTGTATATCTCTTTTTGCGATAAAACGTATCCTTAGAAGATATGATTCGAGCCGCATCATAAGAAAACCGGATTTTTTCCTATGCGAAAACAAAGGCGCAGATCAGCTGTGCAGTAACTGCACAGCTGATCAGCGCCTTTATTTTCGCTACACGGATAGTACAATTCATCTTCTACTTAAATCCAAAATTGCAAGCTTCTTACTATTTTCAATGGTTGCAATGGCCGGTTAATGTCAGATTCGTCGGAAACTCCGAAGACTGGTTTTCTCGCGTCGCGGCTCCTCGGTATAGGACAGTGTCCCAACCACAATATTGTACGCAGAAATCAACGTATTGCTTGTCTATTATTTCTCCATTAAATTAAATGTTTTCAATAATAAGTGATAAAAATTAGAATAATTCATAACTTGCCGTTTGTTTTATACAATTTTATTGTCCAATTTTTATCATGGTTCATAAAATAATTATGAGGAAATTAATAAATAAATTTATTAAAATTTTGAGAAGCACCTGTAGTCATAAAAATGACATTCTCGTAATCATAAATGATTACTTTCTCGACATTGGGGTGTGTTATGTCCCATGGCACCACTCGTTCATTCGAGATTGTCTGCCGTGGTTAGAGGGTCGGGTTGGCGTAGCTACTATAAATAGCACGGCTATTCGATACAATGAATCTTTTATCTATTTATTTATCTATTTATTTATTTATTTATTTATCTATTTATTGATATACATTATTTTTAGTGGGTAAACACATTCAGCTTTACCGCTATTCTACCATGTGGCCATCTTATAACAAATATATACAATTATATACATATGTGTGTTGAACAAAAATGATTTAATTAAAAATGCTAGTTATAGAATTTTTAAAATCTAAAAATCAACATAAAGTCACTTAGTTAAAAATGGCATTATTCAAAGTCATCCAGAGCCGAGCTAAGACGAGCGGCGTACATGTGGCGGAAACTAATGTCCAGACAAAATGCACCGCTATCCGAGCCCGGGTCTGGGAAGAAATGACAAGTCGAAGGTAAGGCAAAGCTAAATATAAGAAATTGAAAACATAAAATATAAAAGGGCGTATAAAACTTGAAAATCGAGACTAGTTGGAACATAGTTGATAAAAATTAAGATACATTAATTTGTAAAAAAAAAAAGTATCACAATATATGCGCATGGAAATAAGTTAGGGAACACTTTTAGCTTTTTGGAAAAGTTTGAAGAAATTCATTTTCATTTCTTCTGGCGATACTGAAATTTTTATCACATATATTTCATACCTTGGCCTAGCTACTGGCCAGTTTATGGAAATTCATAACATTTTGCCCTTATGCTACGGAGGATACAATATGCCATACATGACAAACTCCACTTTAACTAAATACGAGTTTGCCTTTTTGCTTCTGAACTCTACAAAACTCAATTTTTGAGAACGAAACAGGAACAAAACGTTGAATCTAACCGTTCTCAATGAATAAACGACTTCGGATCTAACACTTCATGTTTCATCTTCAAACAAGCTAATCATACAAAATCTGCAGTTTGCATTGATTTCTATGGAAAGCAAAACTCTTGGATTTTTAGCCCACCTGAGCCGAAGGCTCACAAGGTGAGCTTAAAGGATGGCCATGCTCCGTCGTCCGTCCGTCGTCGTCTGT
Organism: Rugalucina vietnamica; assembly: GCA_964017185.1. Taxonomy (NCBI): domain Eukaryota; kingdom Metazoa; phylum Mollusca; class Bivalvia; order Lucinida; family Lucinidae; genus Rugalucina; species Rugalucina vietnamica. The sequence continues at coordinate 2,367,406 of OZ024879.1, forward strand.
CCACAATTTCAAAGATCTTCTTCTCTGAAACCGCTTAGCCTATGAAAGCCAGAACCGGCGGGCCGATTTCCACGAAACTTGGTATGTAGCATCAGGGACTCCAGCCCATCATAGTTTGCGCAAACGATGACCCTGGGATGACGACCTATTTTACGGCAAGGCCAATTTTGGAAATTTAAGCTTTTACATGGGAAAAAGTGAAAACTATGGATTTTGTTTTTGAAAACTATTGCAGCCTGAGACCTGAAAAGTGGTAGATGCAGAGAACTAATGGAATATATGAAGGTATGTAATCAATTTAGGTCAAGGACATGTCTTGACCTTGGCCTGTTTGTCGTTCATACACACTTTTCAAAGATCTTCTTCTCTGAAACCGCTTGGCCAATCCAAGTGAAATTTTATGTGGAGCATCCATGGGTAGGGTAACGAAAGTTTGATCGCAAAATCCAGGTAATATGACCAAGATGGCCGCCACACCCATGTATGGTAAAAACCACTCAAAAATCTTCTTCTCCTGAACCGGCAAGACGATTTTCACGAGAATTGGTATGTAACATTTGGGACTCCCGCCCATCATTGTTTGAACAAATGATGACCCTAGGATGACCTTGACCTGTTTTATGGCAAGGTCGATTTTGGAAACATAGGCCTTACATTGGAAAAAGTGAAAATTATGGATTTTTTGAAAATTATTGCAGCTGAGACCTGAAAAGTGGTAGATGCAAAACAACTAATGAAAGTGTGTGATCAATTTAGGTCAAGGTCATCTCTTGACCTTGACAGATCTGTCATCCATACGCACTTTTCAAAGATTTTCTTCTCTGAAACCGCATGGCTAATCAAAGTGAAATCTTATGTGGAGCATCCATGGGTAGGGGTAACGAAAGTTTGATCGCGCAATCCAGGTCACATGACCAAGAAGGCCGCCACACTCATATATGATAAAAACACTCAAAAATCTTCTTCTCCAGAACCAGCAGGTCGATTTTCACGAAACTTGGTATGTAGCATTTGGGACTCAAGCCCATCATAGTTTGATCAAATGATTACCCTAGGATGACCTTGACCTATTTTACTGCAAAGCAATTTTGGAAACATAGGCTTTTACATGGTAAAAAGTGAAAACTATGGATTTTTCGAAAACTATTGCAGCCTGAGCCTAAGGGTCTTATCGAATATCTGGCCAAACATTAACAACCTGCAAAATGTATAGCCAAAGAACAACATGATCACGAAGCCTACCCCCGGAAAAGTATGGATCTAACGCCGACAGTCGGCCAGAAAATAAAGATTTTATGATCAAAGTTTGACGAGCGATGTCTCAGCTTGACGCTTACGAAACATTACGACAATGCGAGTTCACAGAATTAAGTTGTCGAAAAGAATATCAGCACGTTCTTTAAATCTAGCAAAAATATTCTGAATCAAAGATGGCCGCTATCCACCGCAATTTATGCTTGATGCTAACCATTTTCACATAGAATTAAATTTTCATAGTGCAGATTCTGACAAGTTGTCAAACAATTTTCATGATTTTTACAAATAAGGATATATACAGTCCAAAGTTGGTAGTCACATTATTACAGGTGTTCCCTAACTTATTTCCATGTGTATATTTTAAGGTTGCGTTTTAAAATCATTTAAAGTAGTTGAATTTCGCACTTCGTTTGGTATTGAGTTCCATAGCTTTGGAGCTGTGTACGAGAATGATTTGTCAAACATAGACGACCGTGACCTTGGTACCGCCAATGTGCCATTTGCCGACGATCTGAGGGTGCGATTATGTTTTTCTGATACAGGTTTTAAAAGAGTTGTTATATACTCGGGTGTCAGACTGTTTAACGCTTTAGATGTTAAAATCGCCTTGTTGTATGTTAGTCGCTCACGTATAGAGAGCCATCCTAGTCCTCAGATGGAGTAGTGTAATCAGCTTGTAGTATGATGCGGGCTGCACGCTCCTGGAGTTTCGATAGTCTTTCAAGATTATTAGTTGATGTACTACCCCAGGTGATAGACCCATGGTCAATAAGAGGCAAAATGTAGCCTTGATAAAATTTCATTTGGGTGTCCCTATTGACGTATTTCGATACTTGCCTCAATAGAGAAATCTTGGATGAAATTGTTGAGCACAGATGGTTTATATGTGCATTCCAAGTGAGCTTATCGTCAATATGTATTCCTAAAAGTTTATGTTCTGATGTTTGTTTAATTAGATTATTGTCATACAAGTACAATCTCTGAGCATTGGATTTCTATCCGGCGGTCCGGGTTCGAATCCTGTAAGGGACGCGGGATTTTTTCAAACTATGCATCATCTCTTAGTTTTTCATATTGGTAAGACCATTGTTTTATTTTAGTATCTGTTTCAGTAGTTATGATACCTAATGCATCTATAAATGTACATGTATAAAAATAACTTCGGGTCGCTGGTAACTGGTCGATTTGCTTAAGAGCTTCGCTTTTTCGATGACCGATTGTCCTCAGGGGTACGTATTTGTTGTTTTGGTTACTTTATATCATCAGGAAAACATGTCCGTGTATTGAATGCCCCCTTAAACCCCACAATTATATAGTAAAACTGGGGTATGCAGGGGTATACCTATTTTTCTTGTTTTTGCTCCATAACAGAGGTTGTGGGTACTCGTTAGAATTGCATCGGCGAGTCGGTTATAACGTGTACCCACAATCTATGTTTTGAGCAAAACTAAGCAAAATAGCAAAACTTTTCGGCTGAAAATTTTCATTTTTTACAGCTTTAAAAATCTATGTTTATTACATGGGCAAGCTTTCGTTTAGCCATGGCTTCGGCAGCTGCTTGCAACGGTTCCTGCACCGATATTTGCATTTAACTTAAACTCACTGCAGACAAGTGGCGTCCGTTTTATTTATATCCTCTGCAATTATTGAGCGCGTAGCTGCAAAATGATTTCCGCTATAATAACAGCATGAGAAATGTCGAAAATGATATTAATCACCCACATCAGGACTACAGGTCCGTGGAATATTTACCCCCTTAAACCCCACTTTTATACAGTGAAACTTGGGTTTGCGGCGATATACATGTACCTATTTTTTTCTTATTTTTGCTCCAAAAAGCGGTTCCAACGTGTACTCGCAATCTATGTTTAGAAAAATATCATTTGTTTTCCAATTTAATTTTCAATTTTTGCTTCTGAAAACATTCTCTGTATATTTTCGTAATGTATGCCGTGTTTCATTCTTTATTTTTGTTGTTTACCAGACAAGCATTTCGTTTTTTATAAATCATCATTTTGTTGTCTTTCCACCTACATCTGCCAGACATAAGCATTATTGAAGTATTTGAAACTATGATTCTATAGTTTAGTTGCTACGATCCATAATAAGATAAGATTTTTGAACAAATGTTTTTGTTTGTTTGTTTGAATTTATGCTTTACGTCCCAGTCAACAGCGATGGTCATGTCGGGACGTTGCCTAAATTTTATGGGACTTTTTACCCAACATAAGGATGTCATGACACTCAAAATATGTTTCATAAATATAACCACCCAACTAAGCCAATAAGGCTTATATGTATGGATGGTTTGTCTAAACCACTTTTCCTGGGCAGGCTCAGATATATGAGCGGTTAACTAGTAATCTGATGCTCGGTCAGTAGATAAGAATCTTTGCCTGGAGGCACAAACAGCCCATCCATTTCTCCTGGGCACCAATGGGCGGGGCCATGTAATATAGATTTTGAGGTTTAGAATTGTAAACGGCCCCAATTGGCGGGGGCACATATTCCCTCTCAACCACCCTTTTGGAAAAATGTGACTTCGTAATACATGTTCAATTATACACAATTTTGCGTAAACAGTAAGCTTTCGAATGCTTTATCAATATTCTTAAAAGCATAGTCACTAACATTTTGAAAATGCTATTTTGGTTTTAACGATACTTATCGGTTTAGACACATTTTCTTACCATCATATAACATATTTGACCCCATTTTGATAATACTCCTGTGTATCGACTACCCTATCAAAAGGTGCAAAATATCGGAGATTCCTTTTGGCCCCATGATGTTAAATATAAAGGGTCACTGACGAGAGATCATGGTATGGCCCATCCCCTTTCTCATTAATATGTTAGCTGCCCTCAGTGTTATATTTTATTTATTCGAGAAATAGTCCATGTGGCAAAAAACATTAGACTAGTGTGAAGTTTAATATATGATGTTTTATGACTACCTACCTAAAATAAAATAAAAATGGGCCTACGCAATAGTTTAAACCAGTTCGTAAATCTCACACTCGCGTATGGGCTGGATTATGACGTCATCAAAATGGCTACCAGGACACATGGTCATATATTGTTTACCGTCAGATAATCGCATTTTTAAAACATGGTTATTTAAGCAGTCCGATCAACTAACGCATACATGTATCTATATCAGATGATAATCGGCACGAACAAAGTATTTACACTATACTTACTACTGGATAACATCTCGATAAATGTTGTAAACCACTGTTGGAGCTGTGGACAGGGATAACCCAGCGAGCACATGACGTCATATCAACGTCGATGCGACGTCATGACGTCGCATCGACGTCGATATGACGACATTCTGACGTCACGTTTGTAAAACAGGTATAATCCCAATTCAGTAACTTAATATTACTGAACTTTAAAAGGCGGTACTGTACTTTGTGTTTCATGTTTTGGTGGTGTCGATTGTTTAGTTGTTTTGCCTGTCGTGTGCGTATTCATACGCTTAGTTCCGTTCAGAGCTGCCACAAATAGGGGTTAACACAGTAACTTAGTTCATTTTATTTACTAAATTATGTTCTTTAAACGCCTATACGAAGTATTATCAAAAATCATGTGGACCTTTCTTATATTTTTAATTTTATTTCTCGATTCTACTCAAACTTACAACCCAGATGTTCCCATGTAATATGCAGCAGTCCGGAAAATTTCGTCACAATCCCTTCGTCCGTTATAAAAATTATAATGAAATGAAAACATCCGTATTCGCCATCATGGAGCAGTCGACGTCAGTGACGTCTACGCAAAACCAACGATATTGAACCACAAACTATGCTTATTTGGGATACTAATGTTTTATTTTTTTACTGCTCAAAGTATGTTAACATTTGTCCACTATAGGAGCATGATTTAAATTACCAATTTATATAAAAACCTTAATACATTACCCTAATCTGGGAATAAATTTTGACTGGGCATATTGATGCTGATTTCGAACGTTAGACGTTAGAACATTTAAAATGACGGGTATAAATTTCTGATATTTATTTGGGTCCTATTTGTCCAAACGTTCAGGCATTATTTCTTTGTAATGCATTATGTACAAAAGGGCATTGACTGGTGTTTCAAAGGAGAATTTGTATAAAATTGCCGGTTACTATGTGTTGCATGAAATACTGACCCGCTTAAATATTCTGAAAAAGCAAACATGTAAGCTTAATCAAAACAACATGGTTGCACAGTCGGTCCACCGTATTTTTGAGCAATCATAAATTATTTTGTGATGGATTCATTAAGTCACATGACACGTTTGGCTGTGATCTGCAAAACAGTTTTGAAGCAAACGCAAAAAAGCGATACTGCAATGCCAAGCTTAACGTAATTATTAACGTGCTCCGTGATTGGGGAGGGGGGGGGGGTAAGTAAAATCATCTCAGCCTAATAAAACACTTTTGGTTAATCAAATTTTCCGAATCTATTTTATTCAAGCAAGTTTATCGTCAGCTGAAAGGGCGACGTGCATTAAGAGCCAAAAATAGCCCCCAACCGAGCTGAGTGACAATGATGTGAAATATAGCCTGGTTATTGCTCTTCATGAAAATAATAAAAAAATGTGTATGACCTTTCTTGTAGGAATGATCTTGGGTCAAAGGTCATGACCCATTCAAAGCAATTTCAATATTGATATATCAGCTAATGGGAAAAGTTGGTCATATTTCAGCTTTTACTTGCTGTAGACCACTGAAGTTGGTATCAATTTAGAGCTTACACACCTGCCTTGCATTAATAGGTGTTATAATGAAAATTATATTGGATTTTCATATTCATAAATATTAATGAAAACACTGAAAGTAATTGGAAAACAAGTAAGTCTGTTAAAACTTAGAACTTCATAACTTCATTAATTTCAGTTCAAACCATAGAATGATATGTTGCTATGGCGTCATTAATACTTCTGAACAAGTCATTCAATTACCATAAAGAAAAGTGGTCATGTCTTTTATGAATTTTAATGAAAAACAAAAAGAAATGACTAAACTCATATCCATTTAAGGGTTGGCTTGTGATATTTAGACCTTCGTTACATACTTCAGAAAGAACATCACTGAAGCATTATAGTAAGAGGGACCTCCTTAATGTAAAAATGAGAGAAAACCCCATAAATTCTGCAAAAGTGCATATGGATAATGCATATATTCATGGTTTCCATAGCAACCGATACTACCATTCAAATAAGTTGAATAAGTAATTACTCGTATTCAAATACTAACATTGTCGACCTAATGTTATTAAAAATGCTTTGGCTCAGCTTTTGAACCTTATCTGCATTCAATATGCAAAATATGAAATTTGCATATTCCATATTCATGAATATTGATGAAAACCAAAGCGCTTTATCAGAAATTAATGAATAGAATAAAAATGTTTTGAGTGCCTTACAGATGTAAATGTACCTATATTGCACTTGTTCAATACCATACAGAGTCAACTTTATGCTAAGCCACTGTGGTTATGCAAAATTTCTAATTTGCATATTCATGAATATTAATGAAAACTTAAATACAGGAAAAAACCCAAATTAATACTGTTTACCACAACACTCTCTTAATTCATCACATGTCTGCTATAGAATATTGAACAAGCATTAACTAAGAAATGGTTACAAAAAAAAACTTATTACACTGATCACCAAAGTAATCGAATTAATCACAATTTCAAACTTTAACGAAGCAAGTCTAGGATTCAACAGATATGACATGGGGATAAATCACTCAACTTTGACTTATATGGATAGACAGATAGATTGATTGATGCCACTGGTTTGAACTTATTACACTGATCAGAGGTGCAAATTATCTAATTTGAATACCATGAATATGCAAACTATCTAATTTGCATACGAATGATTATTTATTTTAATTCACCAAAGTAATCGAATTAATCACAATTTAAACTTTAACGAAGCAAGTCTAGGATTCAACAGATATGACATGGGGATAAATCACTCAACTTTGACTTATATGGATAGACAGATAGATTGATTGATGCCACTGGTTTGATACTTTTGTGAATATTCAAATTTTCACATAGAATCATTACATGTTAGGTCATGCACATCGCATAAATGATTAACGACAACTTGACACAATGCTGGTGTTTGACTTAAATAAGTATGTTTACGGTTTTAATTGAACTTTCTTTCAATATCTTTCAGATCAATATTCATGAATATGCAAATATGGTTAAGTTCATACGGCCCCATGTATGTAAGAATATTCATATTATATTACTGACCAACAATTACATGCCAAAAAGATTGTTTTAAATTGAAATAAGTATTTTGAAATATTTACGATGAAGGCTTGTTTCAAATTCTATCTCAATTTCTTGTTTCTTTGTATCATCGTATTCATGAAAATGATACAGTGAATATGCAAAGTTAGCAAACGACAACTTGACACAATGCTGGTGTTTGACTTAAATAAGTATGTTTACGGTTTTAATTGAACTTTCTTTCAATATCTTATTTTCAGATCAATATTCATGAATATGCAAATATGGTTAAGTTCATACGGCCCCATGTATGTAAGAATATTCATATTATATTACTGACCAACAATTACATGCCAAAAAGATTGTTTTAAATTGAAATAAGTATTTTGAAATATTTACGATGAAGGCTTGTTTCAAATTCTATCTCAATTTCTTGTTTCTTTGTATCATCGTATTCATGAAAATGATACAGTGAATATGCAAAGTTAGCAAACTAGATTCTTGTCATATAGTATTTTGCATGATAGGACAGTCAAATCGTATAAATGACAACATGCCACAGTGATGGTGGGTGGAATATTTACGGATTTTATTGAATCCTCCCCCCCCCTCATTTTCAATGTCCTTTCATAACAAATTGACAACAACAAGCCGCAGTGATGATTTGTGACTGGAATTAGTATATCTAAGAAGTCCATTGATTTTTTTTCTTAATTTCTCATGTTTCTATAAATATTCATAAATATGCAAATGAGCTAATTTTTATGCATAGATTCATCACATGTTAGGGTATATCAAGTTGTATCGCTTATCGACATGATGCGAAAATGGCTGTTTGTTATTGAAGTCAGTGTATTTTATGTTTTTTCTATTTATATATTTTCTATTATGATTCTATCAATACCGGTATTCATGAATATGCAAATTAGATGAATATATAATTTAGATATTTTACACAAGCTACAATGTCGTGACTGGTTTGTAGTTTGGAATCTACATGATCAAACTCCATATTTCTGAGATATTTTTCTGTACCAATAGTTTGGTCAATGGTTGCGTAGTATCCAAAACTTGTATTTTACCTGGTGCCTTATAGCAAAGTGAGGTGAACCTAAATGGGCTGGAAATACAATATACAATACAATACAAGTTGCTATGGAAACCATGTTTTTCTTCATAACACAAATAAGTGCGCCTTTGAAAAACATCCCATTGTATTTCGGGGGTCCCAATCAACAATTTATCACCCATCAGAGGATGTCTTCTGGTGCTTGGTGGAATTAATTGGCACACGGCCTTATAATAACGGTGTCTTACTTTGAGTGAAATGCAAGTAATCTATAGAGCAATTTTTTAAGAATTAGGAATGAGCCCAGCTAAATACCAAAAAGATATTTTCACATTTTGTGCACCTTTGTAATACTAATCCATTATGAAAATATCTTTTTGGTATTTAGCTGGGCTTTATGTAAACTTCTCTGTTAAACCTCTAAATCTCGGTCCAAAATTGTGATTTTCCTACTTTAGTCCATATTGGCGGCCATTTTGTGTAACCATAGCAACCATAAAAGTGAAATCAATATTAGATTAAAACATTTGGGCATTTCATCTATTAAAACATATAAGATAAAATGTCGTACAGATACTTTTATTTTTTGGCATTTGGGTGGGCCAGAAAACCCTGTTAATGCACGTCCCTCTTTGAATATGTGTTCAAGCAAGGACACTCTATCGAGAGGACGACACACTCAATGGAAATCGCTCATGAAATATTGACTATGTACTATGCCCATTTTACCTGTCCGCTAAGCCGCAGCAGTCGATATTGTCGCCATTTTGAAATAAGATAAATCATACCTGTTCGAGTTTTTATTAAATAACTCCAAAGATTGGTTGCATTCAAATTGATAAATATAGAAAATTAAGTGCACAAAGTCTACCATCATCATAACAGACAGTTTTAGAACCAATTTTTAAACGAAAACCTTTCAATTTAGGAAAAACCGTAGGAAAAAGAAACCCCTAAAACAAATTTATGAGCCGTAAATTTCCCGGAAAAAATCGTCCTGACAAACTGACAGTATAGCTTGAACTTAGGTTTTGCATATGTCAAGGCTTGAAGATTTGTCTTTAACATACAAAGTAAACAAAATAATTATTGGTGGAAAGCTCAAATAAAGCTGTAAAGTGTTCCAAAAGCGCCACCGTTGATTTTCGTTTTCTAAAAACGGTCCGCCATTTTTTCACGCGGACTTTGTAATTTCTAATAAGTTTACTACTACACATTTCAAAATATCAAACTCTATTATAAATTTTCCGAAACTTTGATGTATCTGTTTTTCATCAATATTATACTTACTAAGAGCACGCAGCTTATATCTAAGTAATCGGTTCCAATTTATGACGACTGTATGAAAATTGGTCGCCATGACGCCATTTTAAGGTAAAAAATAGAAACAAAATAAGGGTAAAGAAAACCACTAAAATTACCTGTAATGTGATAATTAGGGGAAAGATAAATATGTCAGATGAAAGCTAATTAAAAGGCCTTTAATCTGGTCAATGGATTTAATTGTTAAAGGTTCTACTTACTGGCTCAGAGAAGATAATTCCATTCAATTAATTCTAATTTTGAAACTACCGCTCGTTTGCCGGATCACGCGGGGCAACGGGTCGTTTCGGTCCAAAATAATGTCACAGTAGATAAAGGGCAAAATAATCAGAGTGTGTCGTCCTCTCGATAGAGTGTCCTTGGTTCAAGCTATGGGAAAGTCCACGTAATTTTAATAATCCGTCGTACGTGTAATGTTGAAACATGAGTCTCTGTTGTACGACAATAAAACAACAGGGGGCGACTCAAATTTATTGGTGTAATTGTGCCATAAATATACCACAGCGGAAGTATGAATATAATATAAGAATAAGTACGAATAAGTAAACGTAAACAAAATTACGCAGTGCGTACTGCAAGTGTAAATAAAAAGTTAACGCATTTCTTAATAATTAGTAATATTCACATTTTGCCTTATTGCTTACGTTGGTATAAATGGTAGAATAATATGATGTTAAAAGCATTTGTGATGATATTTTATCATACCTCATATAAACTTCCCATGATTAACTTCATATATTACCTAATTACATCAAAAATTGTATAAAAATGGCTATTTGTTATTTTCATGTATTCCAGTAACTATTGTAAATACTTTGAAAACAGAACCAGGCAATAGAAAATTCTATTGCCCGGTCAGTGATCAATCTATTGCCTGGTGATGTGATATGACGACTGCAATGTTACAAGGTAACAACATGAAATTGTACCAGGCAATCGAAAATTCTATTGCCTGGCCAGCTGTCCATTGCCTGGTCACATGATAAGTCACATGACTATAGATGTAATTAGGTAATAAAACAGTTATTTCAAGCTTAAACAGGCAATAGTGCAAAACATTTCCCCCTCGGTGCAGGTACCGACTTGACATGCTATTGCCATCGGCTTCGCCTCGGGCAATAGCCTGCCAAGTCGGTACCTGCACCTCGGGGAAAATATTTTGCACTATTGCCTGCTGAAGCATGAAATAACTGTATACTATCACATGCGCATGAAATATGCGCGTACAGTTCGTTTTTTTTTTTTTTTTTTTTTTTTTTTTTTTCTAAAACGTTTTATCTCAATGACGGTACCTTCCAAACACATAATTATAATAGTATTATGATAAAATTAAGTAAAACAAACAAGCATAAATATTTTGGTGACTGAAAATGGGCTAATTGACGTTAAAATGCGTGACTGGCGATCGATTGTTTCGTAAATGCAAAATAACGTTTCGCAACGTCGCGCCAAAATAAGTATAACCCATCCAAATCGAATGACTTTTTTCAATTTCCGTATGATACATGTAATCATTTCCCCAGGGTGAAATTCTTATTATCGCCCTCTCAGCAATGTTCTATCTATATTTTGTAACATTGATATGTGAAAATGTAAAGTAAGCAATGGCTAGGAAATGGGCCAATGAGAACCAAAGTCCCAAACGTAAATACTGTGGGAATAAAACAAAACGAAAATTATGGACTGATACAAGGAGAGTTTACAGTAAGCCGTGCACGTATATTGATCATTGAAAAACGAATCTGAACAAACACGTAATCATACAAGCATTAATGACGACTTTAAGTTACATGTAAGACCCTTATTTGTCCTGAAGATGTTACCATGTTTCCCGACATGTCAGTTTTTCGTAACTAATTTCAGACATCCAAACGCACAGGGAAGGAACTTAAATACTAATCGTTACTTCGCGTGACGAGTCTGATGATTCTACAAACTGATTCATTCTCTGTGTGATACAAAATGTCAAAGAGCTGTGTTATATAACACATAGACGGGACACTATCAGACAAACTAAAATTCAATACCTTGGGTAGTGTAAATTTTGCCCATTTATTTCATGTTTTAGAGCATTCTTGTGTTGTTTATGCCTTTAAGGCACGATCATTCCCTACTTTTACCATCATATATTTAGTACAATTCAGGTAACTGACTGGACACTGGAAATGTTTTTGATTGCACCAGTCCTGATAATTGCCTACCTTTAAGCTAATAGGTTATAGCCCATATCAGAAACCAATTCAGAAAAATTGAAACAACCGTAAAATCGAGCTTAGATGGGCTGATACTTCGGCAAATGTATTGTTGTAAACCTAAGTTTTCATGGTGTTAAAATGTAACAGATCTATAATTTACGCACATATTCCAGACATTTTGAATTCAATCAAGTAGTAAGTAATAAGTAGTCATTTTTTTTTTTTTTTTTTTTTTTTGCTCAACATTATAAGCAGAGTTTAAATGTTCAACGACAAAAAAGAATGTGTCAACAGTGAACAGTTCCACCAAATAACATATTGGGCTCATTTGTCATCTTGCTATGTCATAAAGATATCAGGAACTTTACAGTCTGGCTGATTCAGGCTAAATGATGCTTAGGCCATTTATGGTGCAAGTGTAAGCAGACACCATTAGTCCACAGCAATAATTGGTCATCTATCATTACGCACAAAGTGACTGGTTCCTTTATTGTCTGGGCAGTTATACTGAGCCACCTCGTGAGAAAACCAACAATTTGCATAGGCGAAAACAAAGACGCAGATCAGCTTCGCGGTAACCGCGAAGCTGATCAGCGCCTTTGTTTTAGCTACTCGGATAGTACAATTCATCCTCTACTTAACTCTAATTTTTCAAGCTTCTACCTCTTTTCTGTGACTGTACAGGTCGATTTGTGTCGGACCTGTTCGGAAACCACATTGTTGGTTTTCCCACGTGACGGCTCAAATGCTGAGGGTTTCCTTTGATTATTTGGCATGAAGACACGCAAAGCAACTTCAGTTAGCAACATATACTTTCTTGAGCCTGTGCGTGAGAAAACCAACAATTAGGGTTTCGGACCAGGTCCGACACAAACCAGGCTGTACAGACGAAGAATAAAGCTAGAAGCTTGAAACTTCAAATATAAGATGAAGAGGAATAGTACTATCCTTTTGGCGAAAACAAAGGCGCTGTAACTGCGAAGCTGATCTGCGCCTTTGTTTTCGCCTATGTAGATTGTTGGTTTTCTCATGCAGTGGCTCAGTTTGTATTTATGCTTGGCTAGTATTTAAATTGTTTTGTCTATTATTGAGTATTCGATAATTTGGCTGCAAACGTGTCTACTTGGACGGACTAGTTATTTTGACTGATATATTTACGAATATTTTTTGCCAAATGAAGATAAGAAGTTCAAGAAAGCAATGGTCAGGAAATGGCGCAATCAGAACATAAGTCGCACCCTAGAAATATAATTTTGAAAACCAAATAATGATTAGGAACTGTTGCAAAAAGCACCATACGGTAAGCCGCGTTAGCAGCTTTTTTCCATAAACTAGTGGTCAATCAGTTACCTGAACGTAACAAAATATTTGAATAATTATGAAACATACATGAAATGCACAAACAGCACAACTGCAAGACACCAAAATATAAAGCCTATAGAAAAGAAACATAGAAATTTGTTTTATTGCCTATATTTAGTTTTGTCTCAGATGGGCGATTGTTTTTGTAGGAAGGTACAAGTAGGCAAAGATCAGGAAAAGGCGCAATCAGAAAAAGATTCCCACTCCAAAAACCGAGGTGGGAAAAAACCAAACTAACAATCAGGTACTTATACCATGAAACAATCGTAAGCCGAATGGGCAGCTATTTTCCCAATAGGTGGCCACTCAGTTACCTTAACTTAACTAAAAATATGAAAACATACATAAGGCGCCAACAGCACAAAAAATTTTTAAACACCAAGACATAAAACAAAAAGAACCACCACAGAAGTATCGACTTGGAACGATCAGTAACACAAAGTTACTGGCGGGCTTAAACCGGTTTTACATGGCCATAACCTCACCCTCAGCTTCTTGTACTTGTTTGTTATTTGGCAATATGAGAACATGCTCATGTAATAAACAGAGGATGTTTAAGTTATATAAAATGAAAATTTTCAGCAGGCAATTTTTGATATTGTTCTTAATTTTGTTCAAAACATTGATTGTTGTGATAAGTTAGAACCACCTTGGAACAATCTATGCTTTGGATCAAAAATTAAAATAAAATATATATGTAAACCCCTGTAAACCCCAGTTGTACTATATGAAAGTATAAGTTGATATACATTACACGGACATGTTAACGTGACGGTGTATGTGGTGGAAGTTTGATTCTGTTTGCACCGGTTCTCAGTCATTCCTTACCTTTCTATTTCTTGACCATTGCCTACTTTTGCCATTACATTATATTGTTCAAAAATATGCCAAGGCTTTGTAGGAAATACGTGAATAAAAAAAGGTACAAGTAGGCAATGATCAGGAAAAGACGCAATGAGAAAGCAATTAACACTCCGTAAACCGAAGTGGGAAAAAATAAATTTACAATAAGATACTTGTACCTTTGTACTAAGAAAACATATTGTAAGCATAGTGAGCAACTATTTCCCAATAGGCGGCCATTCAGTTACCTTAATCTCACTAAAATATGAAAACGCACAAAAGGGACAAACAACACAAAAACTCAACACCAAGACATAATTGATTTTAAAAGACATCATGACAACTCAAAACTTCTCAAACATTTTAACAATATGCATAGAGAGCAAAGTGACTACTTATGACGAGGAATCGAACCAAAAACATGAAATTGATTTCCTTTTTTCAAAACATACGTTACATGTACGCCCTTATTAGCCTTAATGATATTACCATGTTTCTCGACATGTCAAGCTTTTTCTGAGTAATTTCAGACATCGAAACGGAAGGAAGTTTAATAATAATCAATACTTTGCGTGACGTGTCTGATGTTTAATAAACAGTTTCTCTGTGACAAACCGATTCATCGGTATCATATACTTCGAAAAACCTTTTCTAAATTTTATCGTAGACACTTTGAATTGATTTCCAAATATAATGTTGGGTTAAAGACGCTTTTAAGTGAGGGCCTTTCGGAACCTGAAATTTAAGGTGACTTTGTTTACAAATTTAAGAAACTTAAAGGAATTAACGATTTTTTCTTTTCAGTTCAGAAAAATCATAACACGTTACAGACGTATAGGTTATAACTTGAATGTTATGCGACAGTCTGCATGCTTAGTTTTTAACCCAATCATGGTTGATAACTATGCTGCCTTCTTTAATTGCACGCCGGTGGGTCGGGCGTCAGACTCTTTGATGGCCTCGACTTAAAGCTATTCATTTTAGTTGGTTGGGGCCGGAGCTTCTTGTCTGTTGCTTGGCCCACCGGGGTCCAACTGGTGTTTTTCTTTTGCTCCGGAGTTAGTAGGTTATTCGGCGCCCAGGGATCTCCATCGTCGGGCAGCTTACTCAATCTGTGAGTCCTGGGTTTTGATTCATCAGGATGTTTATCATTATTTATTTGTTTGTTCTTGATGATTCATTGACTAGTTAGAGATTCACCACAAGGACCAAATAACTAACTTAATGTTATGAACCACTGCAGAAGCTGAGGGTGAGGTTAGGTACCTGTAAAACCGGTTTAAGCCCGCGAGTAACTTTGTGTTACTGATCGGTCCAAGTCGATACTTCTGTAGTGGTTCTTTTTGTTTTATGTCTTGGTGTTTGAAATTTTTTGTGCTGTTGGTGCCTTATGTATGTTTTCATATTTTTAGATAAGTTGAGGTAACTGAGTGGCCACCTATTGGGAAAATAGCTGCTCATTCGGCTTACGATATGTTTCATGGTATGAAGTACCTGATTGTTAGTTTGGTTTTTTCCCATCTCGGTTTTTGGAGTGGGAATCTTTTTCAGATTGCGCCTTTTCCTGATCTTTGCCTACTTGTACCTTATCATTCTGTGTGCATCACGAAAACATGTCCGTGTAATGTATACCCCCTTGAACCCCACTTTTATATAGCAAAACTGGGGTATGCAGGGGTTTACCTATTTTTCTTATTTTTGCTCCAAAACATAGATTGTGGGTACTCGTTAGAACCCACAATCTATGTTTTGAGCAAAAATAAGAAAAATATCAAAATGTTTCAACTGAATATTTTCATTTTTTACAATTTTAAAAATCTCTGTATGTTGCATGGGCATGTTTTCATAATGGTGTGACACAGAATGTCATAGAGTTTCATATAACACAAACACAAGAAACTATTAGACCGAAAAAAACAACAACAACAAAAAAAAAAAAAAAAAAAAAGTATCTTTTTTTGTGCAACGTATTTTTGTCTTATTATTTTATGCCTTTGTGTCGATTTTGGTTTAAGGGGGTATATATTGCACGGACTTGTTTTCCTGATGTGTAAAAATGAAGCAGATGGCTAGGGTACGCATGCGTTACTAGTGTTGTGAAATCCATCATCCTACTAAGCCAGTGTTTTTATTTTCTTATAATCAGAGTTTAAATGTTCAATGACAAACAAGTACGTGTATACAGTGAACATTTGTTAGTTAGACCAAACAACATATTGGGCTCATTATTCATCGTGCTAAGTCACAAAGATATAAGGGATCTCCATCGTCGGGCAGCTTCCTCATTTTGTGAGTCCTCGTTTTTGATTCATCACGGAATTTATCATGATTTATTTGTTTGTCCATGATGATTAATTGACTTGTTAGAGATTCACTACGAGGACCGAACAACTAACTAAATATTATGAACCACTGCAGACGCTGAAGGTGAGGTTAGGATCCTGTAAAACCGGTTTAAGCCCGCCAGTAATTTTATATTACTGATCGTTCCAAGGCGATACTTCTGTGGTGGTTCTTATTGTTTTATGTCTTGGTGTTTGAACTTTTTGTGCTGTTGGCTCCTTATGTATGTTATCATATTTTAGTTAAGTTTAGGTAACTGAGTGGCAACCTTTTTGGAAAATAGCTGCGGATTCGGCTTACGAAATGTATTCATGGTATAAGTACCTTATTGTTAGTTTGTTTTTTCCCCGCCTCGGTTTTTGGAGTGGGAATCTTTTCTGATTGCGCCTTTTCCTGATCGTTGCCTACTTGTACCTTTTTATAGTCTAACTGATTTAGACTAAATGATGCTTAGGCTATTTAGGCTGTAACTGTAAACAGACAATAGTCCCCGACAATAATTTGTCACCAATCAGTACGCACCGGACGACTTCTTTCTTAATGGTCTGGGCAGTAATACTGAGTGTTTCCTTTAATTACGTGACGTGAGGACACGCAAAGCAATTTCAGGTTGCAAAATATTCTTACTTTGTATTTAGTGGTGCTTGACTATAGTTCGAATTTGACCTCAGATGCGTCAAAAGATCGACGAGTCTACTTAGTAGCACGTGAAACGATATTCAGATTGTAACAGTACAAATATACTGGTCAAAATAAGGTAGGGATCAAACATTTAAGGATGTATTTTTGGGACAATTGATAATTAATCAATTTTTCATTTATATGGTGGATTAGCAGTTTTATTGCACTTTCATATGCCACCAATTTTGAAATTGTGCATTATCTGACTTAAGCACAGCTGTTCTTTAAACCACACAACCCTTAAAACCAGAGTGATTAAAAGTCCATAAAAATGATTCTACAAAAAAAATCAATTTTGCCAATTCATGAAAAATTTGCGAAATTTCACGCTAGTCGTCAAGATTCATCATTTCTAAGGTCAGCCAGCTAAAAAAGATTGGGAATTTCTAGCCATTTTAAAAGTTTTGCACGAACAAACGTACACACCATCAATTCTTTATGGGAATTTCAAACCACTTTCATTTTAAGGGTATTCTGACTTTAAGCCTGGTCTTGTTGAATGCAAAGACTATTGTTTCCATCCCCAAGTGTATAAAGCTTACAAAATGAATTACCTTGATGATAGAAACGTTTCATTTTGCAGTTCGAAATATTGTAGAAATTGCGTGTTAAAAGTTTGATCCCTAACTTTATTTGTCCAGTATACTTACTGTCCTGGCAACCGCAGTGTGACGGAAAACTTGAGCAATTTCGTATCGATTGACCTTTCACGTGCAACTTCATGGAATCGTCGATCTTTTCACGCACCTGAGGTCAAAATCGAGCTATAGTATTCAAATTGTTTTGTTTATCATTGGGTATTCGATAATTTGGCCGCAAACGTGTCTACTTGGACGGAAAACATGTAATTATTCTGACTGATATATTTACGATCATTTTTCCAAATGCAGATAAGAAGTTCAAGGGAAGCAATGGTCAGGAAATAGCACAATCAGAACCTTAGTCCCACCATAGAAATGTAATTTGGAAACAACCAAATAACAATTTGATACTGGTTCAAAAGCACCATACGCTAAGCCGCGTTAGCCGCTTTTTCCATAAAGGTGGTCACTCACTAACCTGAAAGTAACTAAATATATGAACATACATGAAATACACAGACAGAACAAACTGAATGACACCAAAATATGAAACCAAAGAAATGAAGTATGGAAATTTGCTCTATTGCTTATCAGATGAGCGATTGTTTTGTTTTTGTTTTGTTTTTTTTGTTTTTGGTAGAATGACTTGTTTGTTTGTTATTTGGTAAAATGAAAACATGTCCATGTATTTCAGCAGATAATGTTTGATATTTTTCTTAATTTTGTTAAGTATTTTGATTTTTGGTACAAGTAAGAACAGCCTCGGCGAGGCAGTTCTAACGAGTACCCTCAATCTATGTTTTGGATGAAAAATATGGAAACCCCTGCTAACCTTAGTTGTACTATACAAAAGTGGGGTGCGAGGGGTAAACATTACACGGACGTGGTAACGGTACGGTGTATGTGGTGGAAGTTTGATTCTGCTTGCGCCGGTTCCCAGTCATTTCTTACCCGCCAGTTGAGCCGACCTGTACAAGCACAGAAAAGAGCTAAATGCTTAAGTAGAAGAGGAATTGTACTATCCGAGTAGCGAAAACAAAGGCGCTGATCAGCTTTGCGGTTACCGCGAAGCTGATCTGCGTCTTTGTTTTCGCCTATGCAGATTGTTGGTTTTCCCATGAGGCGGCTCATTTCCTGATCATTGCCTATTTTTACCATAACATTATACTGTTCAAGATCATGCCAATGCGTCGTAGGAAATAAAAAGAGGATATTTGATTTTTTGAGGTGAATACCAAATACATTCCATCGAGTGAGTTGAAAACATCAGAATTTTCACGAGTGCGAGTAGTTCACGAGTAGTTCCTCTTCTATAGTGAAGATATAGGCTGATATCAGTCACTAGTGACTTTTGATATCAGTGAGATTTGATATCAGTGAAATTTCATATCAATGAAAATATCAATTTTATCATGTTTTGATATACATTGGTTTTCACTGTGAAGTATAAAATTAATGAATTTAATGTTAGATATGAGGCCCAGGAATTGCTACAATTAATGTTGTACTCCCAACCCAGACACAAGGACAACAGAAAACTTCTCAAATATTTTAAAAAACATGCATAGAGAGCAAGACGACTACTAATGACGAAGAATCAAATTAAAAACATGAAATTGATTTCCTTTTCCAAAACATAAGTTACATGTGGGACCTTATTGGCTTTTATCTAGGGCTTTATGATGGTACTATATTTCTCGACATGTCAAGTAATTTCAGACATCGAAATGGAAGGAAGTTAAATAATAAATATTACTTCGCGTGACGTGTCTGATAATTCTTATACAGTTTCACTTCGACAAACTGATTCATTCTGTGTATGACACAAAATGTCAAAGAGCGTGGTTATATAACATAACGAAACGACTCTATCAAATCAATATAGATAGCTAATTTCTTGTATATTGCAGTGCGTACGCTGTATCCATTTGTTTCATGTTTTTGCTGTTTATGCATTTCTTTTTATGTGCGTAGTCTTATAAATGAAAAGTTGTTGTAACTGGGTGACCAGAATTATGGGAAACAGTCGCATACACGGCTTACCATTATGTAAAATGAATTAAGGCCTAATCGGGATATGTAAGAAAAAGAATCCATCAGTGGTGTTCAGTGGAGAAAGGAAAATCTCAACCCTCGGGTCCATTGTTCCAGTGGGAAACGAGGCTCGCCGAGTTTCCCACTGGAACGGATGGACCCTCGGGTTGAGATTTTCCTATCTCCACTGAGCACCCATGATGGATTCTATTTATCTTACCCCGGTCGCACCCTGCGTTCAAATGTTTTTTTTAACACTGGTTGTATAGGACGTCATGTAATTTCGTCGCCAATCGCACGCGTCACAATGACGTCAAAACGTTTAAAATCAAAATGGCGGACGCCGAGATTTATCATTTTTCAAGGTAAAAAGTATAAAAATCAATCTTCGCTGCATTAAGGTGAGCAAGAAAAAGAATCCATCATTCGTGTCAGGTATGGATTGACAAATCTGTCCCTCGGGTCACAATTTGGCATCACTCGGCAAGCCTCGTGATGCCAAAATGTGACCCTCGGGACAGATTTGTCTATCCATAACTGACACTCATGTAAGATTCTTACAGTATGGAATAGTTTGTTGCAACTATGTCATACATCATATGAAACAACTGCTTAAATGAGCTGGCAAATGCCGGTTAGCTGACAGATATTTTGAATCAATTATGTTTAACTGTCTTATTTGTCAGTGGCTTTTTCTTAATGTTAGAGGTAGTATTCAAAAGGCAAACATATCTAAGGACATTTATTTGTCCGACCAAGCAATGTATTGGGTTCATGTATCGTCGTGTTATGTAATAAAGATCTTAGGATATTTATAGTCTGGCGGATTCAGGCTAAATGATGCTTAGGCTATTATGGTGCAAGTGTAAACAGACATCATTAGTCCCCAACAATAATTGGTCATCTATCATTACGCACTAAACGACTGGTTTCTTAATTATCTGGGCAGAAACGCTGAGAGTTTTCTTTGATTACTTGGCATGTAGACACGCAAAGCACGTTATAAATTTAGTTGTTTTTTCACCTCAGATTTTGAAGTGGGAATTTCTTTCTGATTGCACCATTTCCTGATGATCATTGCCTACACTCCCGCCCGCGTAATTGTACTCATTGAATGCGCGTAACATACGCGAGTAATACTCGCGTAATACGCGCCTATTTTATACGCGTATGTGTCAATAGCCAGTCAAAATTCAATTTTTCTTACGCGTATGATACGCGTAATGCGCATACATTACGCGTAATGACTTTAACCAATGAGCGGTGAATTAGTAAAGCAAGTCATTACGCGTATTTGAAGTATGTATACGTATTGTTCTAACCAATCGAGATTAAAACAGTCTTACGTAAAAAATACGCGTAATATACGCGTAATGAATGAGCCAACAATCTTGAAATTTTATGGTTAAACCAAAATTCCGGACTTTGCTTTAGACCAAAACAATATCTTATCTTGTTCAAACTAAGGCCTGCAGTAATAAGGGCTCGAACAATTCATGAGTACGAAATAACATCCGTGAGAAATATTTTTAAAGCTTCATCCCCAGATCGGTAGCTGAACGAACACCAAGTTTCTGTTATATTTGCTTGTGGTTTTTATTTTGAAGAAGAAAACATTCGAGTTCTGTTAAATAATAATTGAATATCAATAAATAAGAAAGAGACGTGGTAGGAAAACAAGCGAAAATCTAACATGCCGTATACCGTACGGTGGTGCCTTTAAAAATGGAGGGGGAACTAAACGACAATGAAAAAAAATGAACAGAACTGAACATGGTTACCTACAGGTGAAAGTCACTTAGTCACGCATGAATTTTCACTCCAGTTGAAGGCTGAATGTTGACATGATGACAGTTATTGGGTAAGTTTTATGCTTCTTGAATCTGTAAACTTTAAACCCCATGTAAACATAAAACAATTTGACAATAACTAGAATAAAGTCACGCCATTTTCACGATTACGATACATCAATAAAATCCATAAAACTTGCACATTGTTTATTTTTGATTGAATAATAAAATCAACCGTTAGGTACTTTAGCTTTTATACTCCTTGTCGTTACGCGTATGATACGTGTAAATACGCGTAAACGTATTGCCAGTCTGATTGGGCGATACTTCATACGCGTAATGACTGAACCTTACGCGTATCGACGCATTTATCTCTGCTTATGAATATTAATGAGATATGTTACGCGTAAATATGCGCATGTTACGCGTAAATGCGCGTAATTGGCCTTACGCACGTAATACTCACGTAATACTCGCGTAATACGCGTAAATGGAGTACAATACGCGGGCGGGAGTGTATGTTACCTTTATGTCAACGTCAATAGCTACATATCCACTGGATTTGAGACAAATCTTCTGCCTCTTCGTAACAATTTGCTCAAGTCTGCGAGGAACAAGGAAGCTAATGTAATAAAACAATTTCGCTTTAAGCTATTGTCGCATGGACAACATTTCCGATTCGATACTCTACAATTTCACAACGCTAACAATTGTAATATTCACTGGCATCTTTGAAGATAACCTAATTACACGCCCTTGTGCTTTTAGAAGTTAATCGAGTTTACATTTTCATTAAATCTTCAAAAGCTTAAGAATAACGGTTAATTGTCATTGTTGAATAGCACAGGATTAAAGAGTGTCTGCAAAGAAAGCAATATTGTCGGAATATTGTCTCCTTACAAACACACAAAGCGCCTAAAGAGGATGCAAATAGCATTACAAAACTTTCATGCCCTGTGATATACGGATTACTTAAGTTGCAAGAATTGAAAAAAAAATCAGTAGAAAACTTTTGATATTTTTCTTATTTTTGCACAAAACATTGATTGTGGGTACATGTTAGAACCGCCTCGGCGAGGCGGTTCTAACGAGTACCCACAATCTATGTTTTGGAGCAAAATTAAGAAAAATAGGTTTACCCCACTTTTGTGACATAAAAGCAGGGTTTAAAGGGGTACACATTTCATGGACATGTTTTCCTGATGAAGAGTGTCTGCAATGAAAACAATATTGTTTCCATACAAACACACAGAGCGCTTTAAGAGGAGGCAAATAATTGAGCCACCCCATGGGAAAACCAACAATCTGCATAGGCGAAAACAAAGGCGCAGATCAGCTTCGCGGTAACCGCGAAGCTGATCAGCGCCTTTGTTTTCGCTACTCGGATAGTACAATTCCTCTTCTACTTACATCCGAAATTTCAAGCTTCTAGCGCTTTTCTGTTACTGTGCAGGCCGGTTTGTGTCAGACCTGTTCGAAAACCACATTGTTGGTTTTCCCACGAGACGGCTCAATTAATTGAAACGCCTGTCATTGTGTCAGGCTACATAAATCCTCATGAACATTTTCAGTTATCATAGTGAAGAATATATAAATGAACCAGAATGTTATGGTACCGAGTTACTGAGATAAAGTATTTTGGTGTATATATATAGATTGTTTAGAACAAAAGACTTGAAGTATGAATCGCTGCTTCGTCAGTGCCAAATTACATGTTACATTTAACTTTAAACAAATATTGACTTTTGAGCGTTTGTTTCAAGTATTTGCAATATATCTTAGTATTGGTTAAGAAGTGTGCCAGACTAATTTTGGCTTATTTCTATTCCAGACCCTTGGGCTCTGATAAAATGAGCCGCATCGTGGGAAAACCAACAATCTGCCTAGGCGAAAACAAAGGCGCAGATCAGCTTCGCAGTAACCGCGAAGCTGATCAGCGCCTTTGTTTTCGCTACTCTGATAGTATAGTTCCTCTTCTTCTTAAATCCGAAATTTCAAGCTTCTAGCTCTTTCCTGTGCTTGTACAGGCCGGTTTGTGTCGGACCTGGTCGGAAACCACATTGTTGGTTTTCCCACGAGGTGGCTCAAATCTCTATACACCCATATCACATTATTGATCGTTCAAGGACAGTGATAAAGATGCATGTCTTGCTATATTAATATTAACATTTTCCGAGCACTTTTTTATTCATTTTATACATGTGACATTGAATTATCATTGTCGTTATACCCATTATAAACATTTAACTCGGTCCCAATGAGCTGTAATTTTATGTCATGTTCACCGGAAGTTTCGTCACTATCCGACAGTCTGCACGTGCTTCCGTTCATCGCGCGCAGTGAAATACTTCCGTTTCTGTGCAACATCATCTCGCGTCTGCAGAAGGCACTTGTCGATGATTCATCGGAACTATATTCACGGCGGAAGGGTCTACGTTTGATATATCCATTTCTAATGCTATTATTATTCATGTGGAGGCTGGTGTTTAGATAGCGTGAAGGTGACCGCTGTGATCGTAACGTCAGCGAATGAAAATAGCTTTCCGTTCGTGTGTATTGTGTGTTATATTTTGGAATAAATTTACAGAATGCGCGCAGGAATACACGTCTAAATTTAGAACTCATTACGGAGTAAAGGACACAGTTACAAGAAGCATTTATAAGAATAAGTAAGTTCACAACATTTCCAGCAATTCTGACGTTATTTCTGTCATACGCCGTCATTGTGACCTCCGCCATGTCGATATACGTAGTGTATACCATTAATGACGCGTTTGGAAATTGACAAATAAGGAACACAGCCACAACGCTTATCAACATCATTGTTATTTTAAGTTGTTCCTGTTGCCGTCGTGGTTCACGAGCAACTGATATATACGCCATCTTCTTACGCACTCGCGTCGCAACAATAACGGAATGGACAAGTATCCCGTTGAATATACAAAGTAGAATTAAAGGCAGTAATGTGAAGGTGGACACCAAGAACAAATAATATCCCACTTGGTATGAAGATGATTGTCCTAACGCCGTATTCTTAACGTCAGGTGACGTTACGTTATCCGCGGTTACTTCCACTATTTTCCATTCAAAGAATTCTGGCGTCGTACAAATGAAGGCGAACACAACCACAAAGAGTATTATGTAATTCGCACGTCTTGGCGTGCACAGCACCCTACCTTTCATTGGATGGCAAACTCCGACGTAACGTTCTAAGGTGAAGGTCACCGTGAGAAAAACGGACACATTACTGGATATGTCTGCAAAAACGCGGGAATACATGTACCAGTACACATACACATTACTTTCCCGCACCCATTGATAATGCTTTAGACTTAAGGTGAAACTGAACAATATATACATGGTATCGAACACGGCAAGGGCCGTGAGATAGCAATTCGTGGACGATATCATTGACTTTCTTGTCAGTACGCATGAACTGATGATATTCCCTAGCAGTCCCGCTGTAGTTATGACTGGAACCAGTAATTTCTGAACGTAAAATCTTGTCAGTTCAAGACTTTCAGCATTAGTTTCTACCGTCATATTGTCCGAGTCTGAAACATTCAAGGCACTCTCTGAACCTTCAGGAAAACCGTCAACAGGTAGACTTATCTTCGCTGTTATTCCGGTAGTGTTGAAGCAGTCCATGTCTGGAGCTATGTCGTTATAATTTCACTCAAGATTACCTGAAAATAGATCGTAAACAAGATTTGTATAAACTGACTGCTACTATTAGGTTTCAGGCATGGTATTACAACACCAGAAAAACATTAAAACGCCATGCTCAAAACTGAAAGAGAAAAATTTCTTAGCATGTTGATGTGCTCAGAATAAAAAGGTACAAGTAGGCAAAGATAAGGAAAAGGCGCAATCAGAAAAAGATCCGAGGTGGGGAAAAACCAATCTAACAATCAGGTACTTATACCATGAAAACATATCGTAAGCCGAATGAGCAGCTATTTTCCCAATAGGTGGTCACTCAGTTACCTTAACTTAACTAAAAATATGAAAACATACATAAGGCGCCAACAGCACAAAACTGTTTTAAACACCAAGACATAAAACAAAAAGAACCACCACAGAAGTATCGCCTTGGAACGATCAGTAACACAAAGTTACTGGCGGGCTTAAACCGATTTTACATCGCCATAACCTCACCCTCAGCTTCCGCATTGGTTCAGTGATATACTAGAAATAAGAAAAATCATATTAAGAAAATACTAAACATAGATACCAACGTTTAACATGAATAACGAAAAGCAGGGTGAGCAGCTATTGAAGGTATTAGGTGGCCACAGTGCTAGCTTGGACAGAACAAGTAAAATGCAGAGGGCTAAGTGAACAGCCAAATTATAATCGGGTGGCAACAAAGCCATGCAACATGAAATTCCATTAAAGCCAACTATAACATGCAAAATTATACCGTTATAAAACAGGTCATAAACAAGTTCCCATCATGTCATACCTGGAGCGTCATATCTAATTTATTCACATCATAGAAAATCTAACGGTTTTCTGTTTCTCCCAAAAAGGGGACCACTCAATTACACGAACTTAACTTAATATCTGAAAAAATATAAATATAGATGCAAACAGCGAAAAAATTTATCACAAAAACATAAATCAATTAGAACCACAAAAGAAGTATCGCCTTGGAACGTAAATACGACATACCACGCATGAATGTCAGGGACATTATCACGTCTACTGGTGAGGCACGACGTTCCTGATCCATTGCACGGCCACGCGTTCGAATTTTATGTACTCGAATGGTATTGGCAACTTTAACAGAGATGTACGTACTTGATGTATATATTGCCATTTTCTTATTCGTGATTCAAAAAAGCCCAATTGAACTTCGCTGGAATCAGCAGTTTCAACTCTCTTTGTTTTATTTCATGTTCGAAAAATTCCTTAACATTTCTATGTGCATAGGAAAAATAGCCTCAGCTGATATATCGCGCTACGACATTCGTCCAATAGAATACAAGTCTGGTATGGGTTAGCGCAAACAGTGCACGCGCTCTACTTGCCTTTCGTCATTTGAAAATCACGTGCAACATGATGCCATCAATTGCTGCAATTTGCTGCATTTAGTGCAGTAGATGGTTTCAAATGTCCATGTTTTCTACAACTGGCATCGTAGAGTCTATAATAAATGACAATTGCATCGTACTTATAAGAATGTTGAACTCAAATGCATTAAAGTACAGTGGAATCACTTTTCAGAGTTGCACTTCACGTTGATGACATGTCCCTATAATGCAAACCTCAGTTCAGATGGTTTTTAGCTCACCTGAGCCGCTAGGCTCACAAGGTGAGCTTATAGGATGGCCATCGTCCGTCGTCCGTCCGTCGTCCGTCCGTCGTCGTCGTCCACCATTTTCAAAGATCTTCTTCTCTGAAACGGCTTGGCCAATCAAAGCCAAATTTTATATGAAGCATCTATAGGAAGGGGGAACCACTGTGTATATAAATAACCCAGGTCACATGACCAAAATGGCCGCCATGCCCATATATGGCAAAAACCTTTAAAAATCTTCTTCTCCAGAACCAGTGGACCGATTTCAACAAAACTTGGCATGAATCATTAATGGCTCAAGCACTACAATGTATATATAAATGATGACCCTGTGATGACCTTGACCTATTTTACGGCAAGGTCAACATAGGTCGCCAATGCATTTGAATGGGGAAAATTTTTAAAATGTCATTTAAAGTAAAAGTCTTGCAGGAAATGGGCAGTAGGACTGAATATTAATGATTCTGAAAAAAATTGGATTCCCTACCCGGGGCAATATACATGTATATCTCCATAATATTCAAACGTCTTCTCCTCTGAAACGGCTTGGCCAATCAAAGCCAAATTTTATTTGAAGCATCTATAGAATGGGGGAACCAATGTGTATATAAATAATCTAGGTCACATGACCAAGATGGCCGCCATGCCCATATACGGTAAAAACCCTTAAAATCTTCTTCTCCAGAACTGGTGGACCGATTTCAAAGAAACTTGGCATGAAGCATCGATGGCTAAAGTACTACAATGTGTATATAAATCATGACCTTGTGTAGAACTTGACCTATTTTATGACAAGATCAACATAGGTCGCCTATGCATTTGAATGGGGAAAACTTTTAAAAAGTCATTTGAGGTGAAAATCTTGCAGGAAATACTTAGTAAGACTGAATTTTAATGATTCTGAAAAAAATTGAACCCAAGGGCTTATATGGCCCCAAGGCGGGGTTATATACATGTATATTCCCATAATATTCAAACATCTTCTCCTCTGAAACCGCTTGGCCAATTAAAGCCAAATTTTATGTGAAGCATCCATAGGATGGGGGAACCAATGTGTATATTAATAATTTAGGTCACATGACCAAGATGGCCACCATGCCCATATATGTTAAAAACCCTTCAAAAATCTTCTCCTCTGAAACCAATAGACTGATTTCAAGGAAACTTGGCGTGAAGCATTAATGGCTAAAGTACTCCAATGTATATATAAATCATGACCCTGTGATGACCTTGACTAAGTTTATGGCAAGGTCAACATGGGTTGCCTATGCATTTGAATGGGGAAAAAATGTTAAAATGTCATTTGAAGGGAAAAGCCAGCAGGAAACTGGCAAATGGACAGAATATTGATTATTCTGAAAAATGAAAATGGCCCAAGGGCGTCATCTGCCCCTGCACTGGGGTTAAATACCATACTTTTCAAACATGTTTATTGGTATATGCAGCAGATCTCAGGTGAGCGTTTACAGGGCCATTGGTCCTCTGGTTGAATTTTAATCGCATAAGATGTACTTAAGTGTGCAACGACCCCTTTTATCAGATCCGCGCTCATACATGTATATATTAAAACACATGTCCGCTACGAGTGTGGTTTTCTGAAATGCACAAGAAACACCAAAACAGTTCTGAAACCATGGAAACGAGGCCGGTGACCCAACACTTTTATTTCGATTTTAGTCCAAGGATAAGATTATCTTGAAGCATGTGAAGTTTCTTGAAATTCACATGCGGGAATTGAATAGTACTTTTCCTTTAATCCGACGCATAAACCACTAGGACAACCACACTCTCTGATTTGCAGGTTGTAGTCATTACAAAAACTTGCCCATGCAATATACAAAAAAATTTTTCAGCTGTAAAAATTGAAAAAATCGTTGGCAAAATTTGGATATTTTAATAGCTCAAAACATACATTGTGGATCAAAAATAAGAAAAATAGATATACCCCCTCAAACCCCAGTTTTTTCTGTATAAAAGTGGGGTTCAAGGGGGTATACATCACACAGACATGTTTTCCTGATGGTTATAAAGTGCGCTAGGAAGACATTAGAAGTCTTATCATGCATACATGTAAACAATCCATTTTGGGTAACCATTATGATAAAATGATTCTTCCTAACAGCAATTCCAAAAGAAGACTCTTATTGCCGTTACACTCGAATAAATTGTATTGAAAAGAAACCTTGTAGTAGTATAAAAAGGTACAAGTAGGCAAAGATCAGGAAAAGGTACAATCAGAAAATGATTCCCACTCCAAAAACCGAGGTTGGAAAAAACCAAACCAACAATCAGGTACTGATATCAAAAAAACATTTCGTAAGCCGAATGAGCAGCTATTTTCCCAATAGGTGGCCACTCAGTTACCTTAACTTCACTTAAAATATGAAAACACACATAAGGCGCCAACAGCACAAAAATTTCAAACACCAAGACATAAAACAAAAAGAACCACCACAGAAGTATCGCCTTGGAACGATCAGTAACACACAGTTACATGCGGGCTTGAATCGATTTTACATGGCCATAACCTCACCCTCAGCTTCTGCAGTAACTAGTTCTTCGATCCTCGTGGTGAATCTCTAACTAGTCATTGAATCATCAAGAACAAACAAATAAATCAAGATAAACATCCAAGACAGTTTTATCCTGATCGAACCTTTAATTTTCTCATCGTTGACATTTTCTTTAAAAACAACAAAAATATATGTTTAGCAAAAAAGGGAAAATCGTGGAAAGAAATCTTAGGAGAACTAATCATTTTCTGACATATGGCTTTTCAGGTGCGCCTATGTGGTATTGTTTCAATGAAAAGTGTCATTAAAATGATTTAAAATACAATATGCGTCACTATCAACTGTTACTGTACTGGAAGACATTATATACTATTCAGCACAGGAAACGCGAATACGCACCGAACGACTCTTTGTTACTTGTTCACTTTGGACCTAGGATGAGGAGTGCACCACCCCGTTGAAAGATCGTTTAAAACCCTCCAGTATCGCCAGGAAAACACGAATTAAACACCCCTTGCACCCCACTTTTACATAGACAGGGGTAAAAATCCTAATTTTGATCCAAAACCTACGGCGATTGTGGGTCATTAGACCCGCCTGGGTCAGTTGGTTTTAACGTGTACCCACAATCAATATTTAGAGCAAAAATATTAAAAATAACAAAAAGGTCTCTACACTGCATCGGCTAGTTTCCGCAATGTTTCTTTGTTGATAGTACAGATGCGGTCTACGTATTCCGCTCGATTCTCAGGTGCACTCGACGTCCTGTATGGTCGCTTCACTGTTATGCATAACTTAGGATCAAAGAATCTTCTTTTGAAACCAAAACATTTCTTGTTTTGATTTTGTAATCACAGTAGATCAACTGGTATAAAAATTAAAACTGAGATCCTTTAAGAGCAGTGAACACATTAATGAGAAAGGGGATGTGCCATCGACGGTTTCGACTATTTAAGTCTCGTCAGTGACCCTTTAGATTTGACAACATGGAGCCAAAGAGAATTACTGAAATTTTGCAACTTTCAAACAGGTCAGTCAATACAAAGACTAGTATTATCAAAATGGGACCAAATCTACTAAGTACAGTCCAACCTGTCTTAAGCAAGCGGCCAAGGGAAACACTAAAATCACTTGCTTAAGACAGGTGCTTGCTTAATAGAGGTTATGCTCTGACACTAGTGTGGGCATCCTAACCAAGCCATGTTAGCTGGTAATAAAGAATAGCACTGCCCTGTCTTCAAAATTAAAAATGCGTAAGGAACTGCAAACAGATACAGTCAAGAAGAAGCACAATGATCTTCTTGATGGGCTCATTTCCTTTATTAGAAGTGTAAAATAACTAACTAAATGTTATGAACCACTGCAGAAGCTGAGGGTGAGGTTAGGTACCTGTAAAACCGGTTTAAGCCCGCCAGTAACTTTGTGTTACTGATCGTTCCAAGTCGATACTTCTGTGGTGGTTCTTTTTGTTTTGTGTCTTGGTGTTTGAAATTTTTGTGCTGTTGGCGCCTTATGTATGTTTTCATATTTTTGTTAAGTTAAGGTAACTGAGTGGCCACCTATTGGGAAAATAGCTGATCATTCGGCTTACGATATGTTTCATGGTATAAAGTACCTGATTGTTATTTTGTTTTTTTCCAACCTCGGTTTTTGGAGTGGGAATCTTTTTCTGATTGCGCCTTTTCCTGACCTTTGCCTACTTGTATCCCTTTGTAAAAATATTCCAAAAGTTTTAAACATGAATAAATTGGCCTTTTTCAGAAAGCAGTTTTTTTCTCAGTAAATACTATTGAATAAGAAACTTTATATCATATTAAAATCAACAGTGCTTTGTTTGAAAAGTAAAAAAAATGAAGAGATGGAACTGACACAGCAAAGACAAAATCTTTATTAAATGGTTAACATTGCAAATGAAGGCATAATCTGTTACTACTGTTATTGTTCTGTGAGTGGTAATTGTCACTAAATTCACTCAGACAAGTTGTTTAGGATTATCTTTTGAGACAATAAATAATGAATTATGGCATCTGGAAGGTGTGAAGACAATTTTAACACCTGACAGAGTTTAAATATCCATGTCAAAATATTTTTTTATGTAATTGATGAAAAGAGTGGCTGCTTAAAGCAAAAAATTGGGACAGAACGTAGTGGCCACATAAGACAGGTGCTTGCTTAATAGAGGTTCATTTACATGTAAAATCAATTGGGGGGGGGGGGGGGGAATGAAAGTGCTTGCTTAAGACAGGTGATTGCTTAATACAGGGCTTGCTTAAGACAGGTTGGACTGTATTGGTAAGAAAATGAAACTTAACCGATAATTAAATATCCTCGCTGATCTCAAAGGACCAAAAAGAAAATATAACCTACACTATGGATGATGCAAGAGGAGACTTTTAGGGCCGCCACACGGCACAACACCAGCTGCAGTAATAGCAAATAAAAATTAAAACTGAGATCCTTTAATAGCAGTGAACACATTAATGAGAAAGGGGATGGGCCATACCGCGGGTTCGACTATTTAAGTCTCGTCAATGACGCGTCGGCGAGGCGGTTCTAACGAGCACCCACAAACTATGTTTTGGATCCAAAATAACTGCAAACCCCAGTATTGCTATATAAAAGTGGGGTTCAAGGGGGTTTACCTTACACGGACATGTTTTCTGATGAATGCATTTATGGTGACGTTTTGTTCTGTTTGTCTCTGGGTTGTATTCATATTATTCCGTTTTGGCGGACATTACGAAAAACTTGCCAATGCAAAATACTGAGATGTGTCTAATCTGAAACAAAAAAAAATCATTGGAAAAAATTTGCTGTTCTCAATATTTATGCGCATAACATTGATTGTGGGTACACGCTCCTCGCCGAGGCAGTTCTAACGAGTACCAACAATCTATGTTTTGAATCAAAAATAAGAAAATAGGTATACCCCTATAAACCACAGTTTGACTATATAAAAGTGGGGTTTAAGGGGGTATTCATTACACGGACATGTTATCCTAATGAGAGCCCCAGACGTCATCTACAGAATAAAGAATAGAACTAAACAACCGGCAAAAACAATTTTCTCTGTAAGAGCCAAGCTTTAA
Source organism: Rugalucina vietnamica (assembly GCA_964017185.1). Lineage (NCBI taxonomy): Eukaryota > Metazoa > Mollusca > Bivalvia > Lucinida > Lucinidae > Rugalucina > Rugalucina vietnamica. The sequence goes on from OZ024879.1 coordinate 2,400,039, forward strand.
AACGATTCGGACAGACGTAAAAATGGAAAGCTCCTAAACAAATCGGAGTGACAATCTATGAAATGAGATGCGTCCTGAGAAAACATGTCTATGGGGTTTCCAACCAAGTCAGATACAAACCGGCCTCTGCATTCACAAAAGGCTAGAAGCTTGAAAATTTGGATTTCAAAAGAAGAAGAATTGCACGGTCCATGCAGTAAAAACAAAGGCGCTGATCAGCTGTGTAGTTAATCCATAGCCGTGTTTTTTTTCCGCATAATGCGTGTGAAATATGTCTAGTTCTGATTACCGAAACAAGTTTGTTTGAACAGCTAGGATCATGACAGCAGATTAATTGAATGACGTTAGACATCCAGTAAGTTGTTATTCTGTGTTCATTATATATTAAAAATCCGGGAAAGACTCTCTCTTAACTTAAGCGTTTGCATAGCGCACGGATCGTATGTCTAACGTGTGACTAGCTTATTCATAACGTATCCTTGCAGTAGCATGGCTTATACAGCGTACATCCAGCGTTAACATACATGTAGCGTTCATGATTTATTAGGAGCGTAAGTACAACGCGCGTCTGACGTTTACCAAACGTACACACAGCGTGCTTCTAACGAACTCGACCTTTGTCCAGATAGGCGAGATAAACATATATCCAGCACAAAATCGGGTGCATTTTGTGGAGTTCTAATATCGTTTCTCAGAAGAATAATCCTTAGGTATAAATGAGTTTCATAAGTCAGTTAAAAGTCCCAAAATCACCAATAATAATTGACTTGACCTGAAAACGTGCATATAAAAACATGAACAGCTGATATTATTCTTGCATAGATATCTATGCGCATAGCTGTTTGAAGCCTTTTTTAATTGGAATGAAAACCTTGTTCAAACAGCAAAACACATTATAAATAATGAAATTCACGTGCCGTTTGAACATATCTGTCGACGTCATTGGTCAATGCAACGTGAATTCACTATGTTCCGTAGAAACAAAATGGCCGACGTTGAAAAAGCTCCGCGGTTTTCGGCGATGTTTTACGTTGTTAATGTTATTTTCAAGAGATTTTAAGTGAATAAGTGTAAAAATGCAATAATAGCGATCATGGTTTGTTTCAGTGTTCAGCCTTAGGCCTTGTGTTCAAACACCTTCCTCGTGATTCATCGAATGTTTGACCACTGAAAACCATGGTTGATCCCAATATATCATTGTATTTGCTGTTTATAATTATTTTAGTAACTCAACTATCGTGCATACAAGAATCAAAACAAGCAATTGCCACTGCTAGAAAAAGATGTTTGTCAAAGTAGTAGAAATATATATCATAATGCAAATGCACACTGAGGGGTATTAAAGGTTTTGACGTTTCTTGCGTCGTATGTTTACACAAAAAAAAGAAATTTAATTGGAAACACTAATAGAATATGCCCGGTTCAATTACTGCCAATGACATGTCAATGACAAGCAAATAAAATGGTATACTAATTGAATTCGTAAAGTCCGGGTGGCTGACTAGCCACCTACAAGCTGCTCACTCAGCTTGTCAGTGTATATGTACCTGATTGTCACTTTACCGTATTGCGCTTACCTTTTTCAAAATAACTAAACGGTCTCATATGAGCTGAAATAATCTTGAAAGGGACGTTAAACTGAATAAAAAAAAAACAAAAAAACAAAAAAAAAAAAAAAAAAACAAAAAAAACTAAAGTTATTGTAACAAAATATCGTTCTAATAAGTGCACATAATGAAATCAACACATATAATACTACAAACATGCTGAAAATATCAATGATGACGTCATTTAAGTGTTCCAATCGTTTCATAGTATTTGATCATTTAAGGATGCGTTTCAATACAGTGTTAATGTGTACATGTGGTATAAAATAAAATATAATATTCTAGTCGGGTATTGTGAGCTTATGCATATGTTTTCGGAAACGAGCAGAGTTTGCGCTAATTAGAATGAATATGTTTTTCTCACCTCGGTTTATTTGGGCGGAACTTTAGCCCTAATATTTTATCATTTCCTGACCATTGCTCACTTCAACCTTTTCATGGATTCATCGGCATTTATTTACCGGTTTTGTTCAGTTCGGGCAGTGATCGCCTACTGAGATTTAGGCGTCTGTAATACTTGTTTAATCCACCCTGATTTTTTATCACTGATCGTTCCAATGCGATACTTCTGAAGTGGTTCTAATTGTTTTATGTTTTGTTTTTCAATTTTTGTGCTGTCACATTATCTGCGTTTCCATATGAGCCGCCTCGTGGGAAAACCAACAATGTGGTTTCCGAACAGGTCCGACACAAACAGGCCTGTACAAGCACAGGAAAAGGCTAGAAGCTTGAAATTTCGAATTTAAGTAGAAGAGGAATTGTACTATCCGAGTAGCGAAAATAAAGGCGCTGATCAGCTTCGTGGTTACCGCGAAGCGGATCTGCGTCTTTGTTTTCGCCTATGCAGATTGTTGGTTTTCCCATAAGGCGACTCATATCTTAATTAAGTTTGGGTAACCGAGAGGCCGCCTATTGGGAAACAACCGCTCACCCGGCTTACGATATGTTTTCTCAGTATAAGTACCTTAGTGTTAACTTAGTTCTTTTCCCATCTCGGTCGGTTTTTGGAGTGGGAATTTCTTTTTAATCATTGCCTACTATTAATTTCATTTTGAAATTACTAGTATATTATCATCGTTATTATTATTGAATACCCACCTTCAATATTATTGTTGCTGTATTGATTTTATCACAGCTATACCCTACGAAATCACATTCCTGTTTCGGAAAAGCAAACCAAAATAAATCCCAAATATTAACATCGAAAATGTACTAAGTATCGGTTTTAGATTTACTTTTATTGTGAAGTCAAGTATAATACAGTACTTGGATCCAATATTTCTATTATTTTTTATTTTGTTTTCATCTTTACATTTCTGCAACTCCTGATAACGCTCTGCAATCTTAAACAGCAGCCGTTAATAAGTTATCCTTTAAACCGAAGCACTCCCATTCGAATTTATTATAATCGCTTTCCATATGGCATTTCTGGCTTTTCAATTACTTTTTTCATATTTGATTCTAAACCACTGGCGCCTAGAAGTTCTAATGCCCACTTGCGGTTCTCTCTAGAAAATGACATCTTCAATACAAACCCAATAACTATGTAAGCCGCCTCTCCAATTAATGTAGCCGCATCAAGGAAAAACGCAGACGGGCAACCAACCAATCAATCAATTGTCACGTTTGTTGTTTAACATTCCAGTCAAACACCAGTCCATAATATGTCTTTAGGCATAATTAATAAGCTATGCCTGGAGGCACAAGCAGTCCATCTTTTTTTCCCTTGAGTCCTAATGGGCGGGACCCATATTCCCATCCGACAAACTAAAAGGAAATAAGTTGTAAGTTTGTTTGTTTGTTGTTTTCTGAAAGCAACAATCAATATTAGCGTATAAGAATGGTCTGGTTTTTGTTGGTTTTTTTTTGTTTGTTTGTTTTTTTGTTTGTTTGATGCTAACGTCTGCAAGCATGTACGGAATTCAACGCGCGAAATAAATGTTTAACAGCCAAACTTCTCCAGCAGGGCTATTGGTATCATAAACTTCGAAAAACATTTTCTAAATTTTATCGCAAACACTATGAGTTGATTTCCGACCAAATTTAATGTTGGGCTAAAGACGCTTTTACGTGACGGTCTTTCGGAACCAGGATATTATGATGACTTGATTTACAATTCTATAAAACTTATAGGAAGGAATAGTTCTTCTTTTCATTTCAGAAAAATCATAACACGTTACAGGCGTATAGGTTATAACTTGAATGTTATGCGACAGTCAGCATGCTTAGTTTTTAACCCAATCATAACCTACGGCATATATAGCATACCTACGGCAATATAGAAAAAAAGTTTATCCATCATAGGAGAAGAACAAAATAATCTAATCCTTTTCAGATGTGTATTATTGTAGTTTATGTATGTATGTCTATTTTGTAAATAATCTTAAAATAAAATATGTTTAAACCAACCCAATCATTGTTGATAACTATGCTGCCTTCTTTAATTGCACGCCGGCGGGTCGGGCTCTATGATGGCCCCGACGTAAAGCTATTCATTTTGGTTGGTTGGGACCGGACTTTCCTGTCTGTTGCTTGGCCAACCGGGGTTCAACTGGTGTTTTTCTTTTGCTCCGTGTTTCAGTAAGTTAGTCGGTGCCCAGCGATCTGTATCGTCTGTTGAATCCTCGTTTTTTGATTCATCAGGGTGGTTACCATGGTTTATTTAGAGACTACTTAGACATTCATCACGAGAACCGAACAAATAACTAAATGTTGTGAACCACTGTAATAGATGAGGGTAAGGTTCGATGCCTGTAAAACCGGTTTAAGCCCCTCCCCCTATTTTCATATGTTGCTGATCGTTCCAAGGCGATACTTCTGTTGAGGTTCTTATTGTTTTGTGTTTTGGAGTCGAACTTTTGTGCTGTTTGAGCCTTATGTACGTTTTCATATTTAAGTTAAGTTCGGGTAACTGAGTGTCCGCCTATTGGGGAATAGCTGCTCACTCGGCTTACGGTATGTTTTCTTGGTATAAGTACCTACATGTCATTTGTTTTTTTTTTCCACCCCTCGCTTTGCGGAGTGGGAATTTCTCTCTGATTGCGCCATTTCCTGTTCATTGTCTTCTTTTACCTTTTAATGTCCCAGTAAACAGCTACGCTGCCTCCATTTTATGGGACTTTTACCCAAAATTAGGATGTCATGACATCCAAAAAGTGCTTCAAATATAACCATCCACTAAGGCTTACCATGTATCGATGGTTTCACTTGAAACACTTTTCCTTGGCAGGTTCTGACTTGAGCGGTTAACCAGTAAATCGATGTTTCGTGTGCATGCAATATACAATTCATGCAACTATAGGCCCAGACTCGCTAAATCGTACGATTGCAGAAACTGAAGTTATTCGTAAGTTTCGGAGGTACTAAGACCAATCTTTAATAATCCTCTCGCAAGACTCGAGTTGACCGAAGCAAAATATTTCAGAGATGAAATGGTACAAGTAGGCAACTATCAGGAAATGGCGCAATCAGAAATAAATTCCCACTCCATAAACCGGGAATGTTAACACAGGCAATACTCAATTATGATTAGATACCGTTCTTTAATTTTGTGACATAGCTAGATTTCTATAAACTATGTTTGTTCAAAGGGAAAATCGTGGCCATAGGTACTACACGAGCAGTTCTTAAATAATCCTAGCAACCAAACTTGTTGAGCAAATTTGACACAACATGCTCCGTAGAGAGATCAGATGGGTACGTGTATCTAGTAAACGAAAATAGTAAACTTGAGCCAGTCAATAGGGTTTATAAAATAAGAAAAAAGTCTTAATCTTTATTGGATCATCCTCGTATATGCCCAAATGTGGTGCAAACAGTTTGAACCAATCAATGGATTATTCTTGCAGTCTCGTTTAAGCATCAAAGTATTTTAGAAAACAAACGGTTTCCACTGGGGTCTAACTGGTGTTTTTCTTTTGCTCCGGAGTTAGTAAGTTATTCAGCGCCCAGGGATCTCCATCGTAGGGCAGCTTACTCAATCTGTGAGCCCTGTTTTTTTTATTCATCAGGATGTTTATCATGATTTATTTGTCTGTTCTTGATGATTCAATGACAAGTTAGTGATTCACCACGAGGAACGAAGAACTAACGAAATGTAATGAACCACTGCAGAAGCTGAGGGAGAGGTTATGGCCATGTAAAAACGTACAAGTAGACAAAGATCAGGAAAAGGCGCAATCAGAAAAAGATTCCCACTCCAAAAACCGAGGTGGGAAAAAACCAAACTAACAATCAGGTACTCATACCATGAAACATATCGTAAGCCGAATGAGCAGCTATTTTCCCAATAGGTGGCCACTCAGTTACCTTAACTTAACTAAAAATATGAAAACATACATAAGGCGCCAACAGCACGAAAAATTTTTATACACCAAGACATAAAACAAAAAGAACCACCACAGAAGTATCGACTTGGAACGATCAGTAACACAAAGTTACTGGCGGGCTTAAACCGGTTTTACATGGCCATAACCTCACCCTCAGCTTCTGCAGTGGTTCATAACACTTAGTTAGTTATTCGGTCCTCGTGGTGAATCTCTAACTAGTCAATGAATCATCAAGAACAAACAAATAAATCATGATAAACATCCTGATGAATCAAAAACCAGGACTCACAGACTGAGTAAGCTGCCCGACGATGGAGATCCCTGGGCGCCGAATAACCTACTAACTCCGGAGCAAAAGAAAAACACCAGTTGGACCCCGGTGGGCCAAGCAACAGACAAGAAGCTCCGGCCCCAACCAACTAAAATGAATAGCTTTATGTCGGGGCCATCATAGAGTCTGACGCCCGACCCACCGGCGTGCAATTAAAGAAGGCAGCATAGTTATCAACCATGATTGGGTTAAAAACTAAGCATGCAGACTGTCGCATAACATTCAAGTTATAACCTATACGTCTGTAACGTGTTGATTTTTCTGAACTGAAAAGAAAAATCATTAATACCTTTAAGTTTCTTAAATTTGTAAACCAAGTCACCATAAAATTCAGGTTCCGAAAGGCCCTCACTTAAAAGCGTCTTTAATATTTGTTTTCATATTTTAGTTAAGTTAAGGTAACTGAGTGGCCACCTATTGGGAAAATAGCTGCCCATTCGGCTTACGATTGTTTCATGGTATAAGTACCTGATTGTTAGTTTGGTTTTTTCCCACCTCGGTTTTTGGAGTGGGAATCTTTTTCTGATTGCGCCTTTTCCTGATCTTTGCTTACTTGTACCTTTTTAACCCAACATTATATTTGGAAATCAATTCATAGTGTCTACGATAAAATTTAGAAAATGTTTTTCGAAGTTTATGATACCGATAGCCCTGTTGGAGAAGTTTTGCCGTTAAACATTTATTTTGAGCGTTGAAGTCTGTAACATGATTGCAGACTCTAGCAAACCTAATAAGTTGCGAAACGTATACACCATAAGAAGCACGACGAGGAACGTCACCATCCAAAAAAGGAAAATTAACTATATCAAAATCAAAGTCATCGCGCTTATCATAAATTTTAGAAGAAACAAATCCATTTGCCACAGAAAAATGTAGATCTAAAAAGGGGGCTTCAGTATCTGAGATATTGGCTTTGTTTAACTGAAGTTCAGGTGGATAAATTTGATTGACCATACCTTCAAAATAAGGGTTGTCAATGTTCAAAAGGTCATCGAGGTACCTAGATGTGGAATTAAAAGCCTCGATAACATCAGCTTGATTATCATGGTTAAGAGAATCCATGAAATCTCTTTCGTAGCAGTATAAAAATAAATCAGCTACGAGAGGTGCGCAATTTGTACCCATCGGAATTCCAACAATTTGTCTGTATAACTTGGTCCCAAATCTAATATAAATATTATCAAGGAGATAGGATAAGGCGTCGCACACATTCTGACATGACCAAAGTGTATACCGACTTTGGTCAGAGGAAGTGAAAAAAGCCTTTCTGTCATTACATGCCAAATAAAGTGAACTATAGTTTTTAATGCCCTTTTGAAGGTCCACTCTATCAAATCCAGAAGTTTTTCCTTAATTAGATTATGTGGTAATGTTGTATACAGAGTAGAAAAATCATATGTGGACAAGCTTGTCGCACGGAACCCTCTACACTTCAATTTACTGAGCACCTCACCAGAATTTTTAATCGACGAAAACCAATTTTTATTTGAAGTTTCATACACTGTCTCACAGTATCTTATAACATGAGATTTGATAGCAGTAAGACAGGAAGTTAATAATTTAGAAAGTTCAGTGGTAGTACAAGAGCTAGAATTTGCAATAAATCTAGCTTTGTATGGTCTTTTGTGAAGCTTAGGTAACCAATACATCGTAGGAAGTTTGTCTTGGCCTTCATTGACACAAACAGAAAACTTAACAGGTAAATCGTTTAAGTGGGCATTAACTACAGACACCTCATCAGTATCTGTCTCCTAAAACCGGTTTAAGCTCGCCAGTAATTTTGTGTTACTGATCGTTCCAAGGCAATACTTCTGTGATGGTTCTTTTTGTTTTATGCCTTGGTGCTAAACATTTTTGTGCTGTTGGCGCCTTATGTATGTTGTCATATTTTAGTTAAATTTAGGTAACTGAGTGGCTAGCTATTGGGAAAATAGCTGCTCATTCGGCTTACGATATGTTTTCATGGTATAAGTACCTGATTGTTAATTTAGCTTTTTTCCCACCTCGGTTTTTGGAGTGGGAATCTTTTTCAGATTGCGCCTTTTCCTGACCTTTGCCTACTTGTACCTTTGTCTAACATAATTCGCGTGATTGGAAATTTCACTAAATTGTAACGGTACATCACTGGCATACCATGTCTTTTGTAATCGTATGACCGAATTAAGGGTGTTTTCAGAATTTTGAACATGTTCAAAAAGGCCTGCAATGTACGCATAAAAAGCATTTCACCGAGTTGAACATCAGCAGATTTTAAATTACAGCATCAGACTTTTTTTGGAATGCCCGTGGGTCCTTATAATGGCCCCTAGCACTGATTATTTCAAGAGACAGCCAAAAATAACTTAAGATTGATCTTGCGATCCATCGAGCTTACCTGAGATTATCACAGTAATGTGATCCTAAACTGGTCGTAAGGCGATTTTGAGCGATCTAAAAAGCAGTAGGACTTGGCCTTAAATTGGCAGCGTTACAGATAATATGATAAAACATTTTCGCTTTAGTGTGTGTTTTTTTTGTGTGTATTTAACTACTTGTGCAATGCATTGTTAGCTCCAGGGTGGTATCGCAAACACTCAAATAGTCATTAAAATGAAAACAATGTAGAACATAAGAGGGAAAGAAAGAAAAAGAATATAAAAAAAAAAAAAAAAAACACGTACATAACAAAAGTGGTATTTTTACCACAAAACTGATTGATATGTTCACTAGTGATTGATATCAGCTAATATTTTCAATGTAGAGTTTAGATTTATGTCTGGCGTTTGCATTCAATTAACGTCATCTAGTGAGCTTCACTTCAGAAATTCAAACGCCTATAATTCCGTTATTTATGAACGGAAACATTAAGTGTGGGTATTCTTTTTCTTAGTAAGAACGTTCGGAACAATTTGGAACCAAATTAATTGTTTATAAAATGTATTTTTGCATTTCCTCCGCTTGATTCTTCGAATATGCTTCAATGGTAAGATGTTTATGTTTTGTATAAAATAAAAAAAGAAAATTACAATTTATTTCGCTTTATAACAAATATATTTCATCTTGTATGCTGAAAACATCGAAATGTCTGATGTTTTCAACACACTCAATGAAATATGTTTAATATTCACCGCATAAAGGTAATTATGTTCTGGAATCGAACATAAAACAGTTATATTCTATATAAATGTTGCACACCCACGCCCCTACGCACTTCATCCGCTAAACACCAACAGTTACTTTGCTCATACGAAGGACTCAAACCAGGCAAAGCGACACACCGAACATTCTCAAGGACAACGACGCAACTATTTTGTTTTAGATATGATTGCAGCAAATTACTGATTTCATGTGCGTACATATGCAAATCAACAAATCGAACTTGACGCCCACTGTGATCAACGCCGCTTCCACATAACCTGAGCCCGTCCTGTTACCGTACCGACGAACAAAAACAGCCTGGAATAAACTGAAAATAGTCCTGTTGAAAGTTGCAAAATTACAGTATTTGCCTTTGGCCCCATTTCGCCAAATCTAAAGGGTCACTGAAGAGGCTTAAGTAGCCGAAACCATGGTATGGCCCATCCATTCTCTCATTTTATGCTCACTACTCTTAAAGGATCTCAGTTCTATTTTTATTTACATCTTGAGCCAAACTTTATTAATACACGTGCAGTGTGTACATATGTGACAGCGCACTCTAGTTCACGAACAGACAAACTATGCTAATTCCGAGCATATCTGTACTTATATCTGAAAAAAGCAAATCCAAAAACAGAATACTTTTTAGGTGGGTGGAGGGGATACTTTTTTCGCATCTGAACGCATCAGAAATTCTATAATTATATTCATATATCTATTTGCACGTTTTATCAGTCGCTCATAAAAAGGTACAAGTAGGCAAAGATCAGGAAAAGGCGCAATCAGAAAAAGATTCCCACTCCAAAAACCGAGGTGGGAAAAAACCAAACTAACAATCAGGTACTTATACCATGAAACAATCGTAAGCCGAATGGGCAGCTATTTTCCCAATAGGTGGCCACTCAGTTACCTTAACTTAACTAAAAATATGAAAACATACATAAGGCGCCAACAGCACAAAAAATTTTAAACACCAAGACATAAAACATAAAGAACCACCACAGAAGTATCGACTTGGAACGATCAGTAACACAAAGTTACTAGTTAAACATTCTTCGTGCACGGTGCACAATCAGAAAACTTTGACTTTCTAAAATCCACCCTGTACAACCAGTTGCCTCTACATGTAGGCAACATTAAAACGAATATAAATTCTTATGAAGAACGTGCAAAAATACCAAGACTGTCATGGAACTAGCAGTCCTTGCAATAAATTAGTTATAAAGAAAATTGTTCATTACGAAAACATGCCCATGCAATAAACAGAGAATTTTTAAGAAGAAAAAATGATAATTTCATTGGAAATATTTAGATATTTTTCTTATTTTTGCTCAAAACATATATTGAGGGTAAACGTTAGAACCGCCTCGCCGCAAAACCCAGTTTTGCTATATAAAAGTGGGGTTAAGGGGGTATATATTGCACGGACATGCTTTCCTGATGTGAAGTGTACATCAAAAAGGACACAGAAAACTTTGACACTTGTTCTGGAGAGATGAAAACTTAATTTCGATAGAAACAATTGTCTTTGACTTAATGTTTTTTTTCTTCTTTTTATATAACTGTCGTTATTCCATTGATATAATTCTGAGACATTGAATGAGCCTCGCCTAGAAAACTGACAACCTGGGTTTCCGATCATGTCCGACACAAGCAAGGCTGCAAAGTCATAGAAGAAAGTTAGAAGCTTGGAATTTTGGATTTAAAGCGACGAGGGATTGAAATATCTGTGAAGCGCAAAAACGGCACTGGTTACTGCACAGCTGATCTGCGGTTTTTGTTTTCGCAAATGCAGTTTGATGGTTTTCTGATGCGGAGGCTCAATTTTTATTTTTCTTTTATTGCTCATATTTGCTTTGTTTCTTATCTAATTCGATGTCGAAGGGAGTGTGCTGTAAACGTGATATTTGTCTTTGAAACAGATCACCAGATTGTCACGACTGTGCAATGTGCAACCTTTTAAATCCATTTTTATGAATGGATTCACCCATCATTGTCCTTTGAATGAAGCCAGTATCAGCAGCAGTGATTTCATCAGGATAACATGTCTGTGTAATGAATACCCTCTCAAACCACACTTTAATTTAGTAAAACTGGGTAAAGCAGAGGTATACCTATTTTTTTCTTATTTTGGCTCCAAAATATACACTGTGGGTACTCGTTAGAACAGCCTCGCAGAGGTGGTTCTAACGTGTACCCACAATCTATGAATTTGGCATAAATAAGAAAAATGTCAAAATCTTTCAACTGAAAATTTTCAATTTTTACAACTTAATAAAAATGTGTATATCACATGGGCATGTTTTCGTAATGTACATTCTTGTTGCATTTTTCGATGAATTTGGTCCAAGCAAACAAAATAGCCCCAGATGGGACGCCGCGGTCTGCGGCGTCATATCTAGGGATATACTGTTTGCCTATGTCCCATAACAAAGGACGCCAGGCTTGCATGAGTAAAATCATGCAGACGTATATGAAAATAGGAGAATTGTCTTACTTTTGTTTGATAAAACAATAACGAAAAGTGATTCAAGCCAAACCATCCATAATATAAGCCATATTGGCTTGGCTAGTGATATTTGAAGCAAAATTTTGATGTCATGACATCCTGTTCTGTGTACAAGTCCGATGAAACGGAGGCAACGTCCAAACATTACCATAACTGTTGACTGGGACGCTGAACCTCAAATCAAACAAACAAGCAAAACAAAAGGCAACATTTAGGCCGGAACAAACATTAAAAGCCATTGTGCACTTAAGACCTAAATTCAACGGTATATAGTTCAGCAAGGAAAAAATGAAAGGAAATATGGGCATTACTCAATGTATTTACAGTGCGTGTTTAGTGTTTCATGTTTCTGCAGATATTTAGCAACTGTACAAATTTACAAGAATAACAATTTTTCGAAAACTAGCCACTTTCAAGAGCAACGGGTACCACCCTTGGTAATGCAAAATTCCAATTCAAAATTCATTTTGGCCATAACAAAAATATCTGCTGACCGAATTCCAAACGTTTTGCAGGTCCTATTAGGAAAAATTAAGATAAAGATTTTGACATGAAAATAGATTTCCTATCACCCTCCACAAGAAAAGGTTTTGCGAAAACCATAATCAGGAGACAAGGTTTTAATATGTAAATGGTATCGCAGTGCAAGACTTGTATTTGACACAAACCGCGAAGATCTATCCAGTGTCGACTTCTCCTTTGTGTCTTCTAGTGACTCAAAATAAAGGGAGACGTGCATTAAGGGCCATAAAACGGCCCCCAGCCGAGCTGAATGATAATGATGTGAAATATAGCCTGATTATTGCTCTGCATGAAAATAATAAAAATGTGTATGACCTTTCTCGTAGGAATGACCTTGGGTCAGAGGTCATGACCCATTCAATGCAATTTCAATAAAGATATATCAGCCAATGGGAAATTTGATCATATCTCGGCTTTTACTTGTTGTAGACTGCTGAAGTTGGTATCAATTTAGAGCTTATACACCTGTCTTGCATTAATGGTGTTATTATGCAAATTCTATTCAATTTGCATATACACAGGGGTCCAGCTGGTGTTTTACTTTTGCTGTGGAGTAAGTATGTTATTCGGCGCCAAGGGATCTCCATCGTCGGGCAGCTTACTAAATCTGTGAGTCCTCGTTTTTGATTCATCAGGATGTTTATCATGATGTATTTGTTTGTTCTTGATGATTCATTGACTAGTTAGAGATTCACTACGAGGACCGAAGAACTAACTCAATCTTATGAACCACTGCAGAAGCTTAGGGTGAGGTTATGGCCATGTAAAATCGATTTAAGCCCGCCAGTAATTTTATAGTACTGGTCTTTCCAAGGCGATACTTCTGTGGTGGTTCTTTTTGTTTTATGTCTTGGTGTTTAAATATTTTTGTGCTGTTGGCTCCTTATGTACGTTTTCATATTTTAGTTAAGTTTAGGTAACTGAGTGGCCACCTATTGGGAAAATAGCTGCCCATTCGGCTTACGATATGTTTTCATGGTATAAGTACCTGATTGTTAATTAAGTTTTTTTTTCAATCTCGGTTTTGGAGTGGGAATCTGTTTTCTGATTGCGCCTTTTCCTGATCTTTGCCTACTTGTACCTTTTTATGTCAACGTGATAATTCATACTGGAAAAACAATCTCTGCCTTTTTAGTTTCTCAGATAATCACGCTATCGCAAAACACAGCATTTTCACATTAGCAGACAATGCAGTTTCAGATTGTTGTTTTTGCTGGATACAAACTTCATTTATTCCCGCACGTTTGTACTTACTATATTAGCATCCATTAAATTTCCACTGTACTGAAAAAGAAAACCGGTCCCCTACAGAACAGGAAACTTTTACGTCGTATTATTTCTATATATACTTTTACAACCCGACTCTCCGAGACACGTTAAACATATTATTCATTTTTTCAGACAGACAATTGTGTTTCGAAAAATGATCTTCATTAGCGGAGACGTTATTAGGTAAGCATGTATGATATTTTTCTTTCGGTAAACTTATTTACAAGATTCGTTTCGAGATTACCTTTATTTTTTCCTGAAATTTGAGTTTTTTGACATGTTAATAAGTACACTGTTTTCGCAAAATCCGTCCGGCTAAGGGCGAGTAGAAGGGTCCCGTGAAGTGGATGCATCCACCAGAAGGTTGGTGAATTTCTGCGTGCATAGAAAGTACAAGTAGGCAAAGATCAGGAAAACGCGCAATCAGAAAAAGATTCCCACTCCAAAAACCGAGGTGGGAAAAACTAAATTAACAATCAGGTACTTATACCATGAAAACATATCGTAAGCCGAATTGGGCAGCTATTTTCCCAATAGGTGTCCACTCAGTTACCTAAACTTAACTAAAAATATGAAAACATACATAAGGCGTCAACAACACAACTCCAGCCTCAGCTGATATATCGCGCGACGACATTCGTCCAATAGAATACAAGCCCGGTATGCAATCAGTGCAGACAATCTGCTTCCCGTTCGCGATTTAAAAATTCACATGCAACATGATGCCCATAATTGGTGAGAATTACTGCATAATTACTGCATATTAGTCTTGAACCTGGTTTAAATATCCACATTGTCTACAACTGGAATCGTCGAGTCTATTATAAATGAGCCATCACATGGGAAAACCAAGAATCTGCATAGGCGAAAACAAAGGCGCAGATCAGCTTCGCGGTAACCGCGAAGCTGATCAGCGCCTTTGTTTTCGCTACTCGGATAGTACAATTCCTCTTCTACTTAAATCCGAAATTTCAAGCTTCTAGCTCTTTTCTGTGCTTGTACAGGACGGTTTGTGTCGGACCTGTTCGGAAACCACATTGTTGGTTTTCCCACGAGGCGGCTCATATATATTTCTACTGGAACAATCTTGGTGATGCATTATATTTATGGATCAGACTGGGATCTACAAGGGATTGTTATGTCAACGTGATATTGAATACTAAAACAATCTATGCCTTTTTAGTTTCTCAGATAATCACGCCATCGCAAAACACAACATTTTCACATGAACAGTCAATGTAGTTTCAGATGGTTGTTTATGTTGGATACAAGTTTCATTTGTTCCCGCTCGTTTGCACATATTATACTGGACATATAAAGTTAGGGATCAAACTTTTAACGCGTAATTTCTAAAAGATTTCGAACTGCTGGTACAATGAAACATTTCTAACATCAAGGTAATTCATTTTGTAAGCTTTGTACACTCGAGGATCGAAACAATAGTCTTTGCGTTCAACAAGACCAGGCTTTAACCTTGACATTGACAAGACATTGACAACCCTTTGATAACAAGACATTAACAAGACATTGACAACCCTTATTTTGAAGGTATGGTCAATCAAATTTATCCACCTGAACTTCAGTTGAACAAAGCCTATATCTCAGATACCGAAGCCCCCTTTATAGATCTACATCTTTCTGCTGCAAATGGATTTGTTTCTTCTAAAATTTATGATAAGCGCGATGACTTTGATTTTGATATAGTAAATTTTCCTTTTTTGGATGGTGACGTTCCTCGTCGTGCTTCGTATGGTGTTTACATTTCGCAACTTATTAGGTTTGCTAGAGTCTGCAATCATGTTACATACTTCAACGCTCGAAATAAATGTTTAACGACAAAACTTCTCCAACAGGGCTATCGGTATCATAAACTTCGAAAAACCTTTTCTAAATTTTATCGTAGACACTATGAATTGATTTCCAAATATATTGTTGGATTAAAGACGCTTTTAAGTGAGGCCCTTTCGGAACCTGAATTTTATGGTGACTTAGTTTACAAATTTAAGAAACTTATAGGAATTAATGATTTTTCTTTTCAGTTCAGAAAAATCATAACACGTTACAGACGTATAGGTTATAACTTGAATGTTATGCGACAGTCTGCATGCTTAGATTTTAACCCAATCATGGTTGATAACTATGCTGCCTTCTTTAATTGCACGCCGGTGGGTCGGGCGTCAGACTCTATGATGGCCCCGACTTAAAGCTATTCATTTTAGTTGGTTGGGGCCGGAGCTTCTTGTCTGTTGCTTGGCCCACCGGGGTCCAACTGGTGTTTTTCTTTTGTCCCGGAGTTAGTAGGTTATTCGGCGCCCAGGGATCTCCATCGTCGGGCAGCTTACTCAATCTGTGAGCCCTTGTTTTTGATTCATCAGGATGTTTATCATGATTTATTTGTTTGTTCTTGATGATTCATTGACTAGTTAGAGATTCACCACGAGGACCGAAGAACTTACTAAATGTTATGAACCACTGCAGAAGCTGAGGGTGAGGTTAGGATCCTGTAAAACCGGTTTAAGCCCGCCTGTAACTTTGTGTTACTGATCGTTCCAAGGCCATACTTCTGTGGTGGTTCTTTTTGTTTTATGTCTTGGTGTTTAAAGTTTTTTTGTGCTGTTGGCGCCTTATGTATGTTTTCATATTTTTAATTAAGTTAAGGTAACTGAGTGGCCACCTATTGGGAAAATAGCTGCTCATTCGGCTTACGATATGTTTCATGGTATAAGTGCCTGATTGTTAGTTTGTTTTTTCCCACCTCGGTTTTTGGAGTGGGAATCTCTTTCTGATTGCGCCTTTTCCTGATCTTTGCCTACTTGTACCTTTTTAAGTCAGACTACCCTTGAAATGAAAGTGGTAAGAAATTCCCATTCAGAATTGATGGTGTGTAAGCTTGTTCGTGCACAACTTGTAAAATGGCTAGAATTTTCCAGCTGACCTTAGAAGTGATGAATATTGATGACTATCATGCAAATTCTCAACATTGTCATGAATTGGCAAAACTGTATTTTTTTTTTTTTTTTTTGTGGAATCAGTTTTAATGGATTTTTTATCACTTAAGTTTTTAAGGTAGTGTGCTTTAAAGCACAGCTGTGCTTAAGTCAGATAATGCACAATTTCAAAATTGGTGGTATATGAAAGTGCAATAAACCGGCTAATCCACCATATAAAATATAAATAAAAATTGAGTAATGATCGATTAGTCTAAAAATGCATCGTAAAAACTTTGATCCTTAACTTATTTTGATTAGTATATATAAGCATCCATAAAATTTGACAATCGACCTGAACTTTGCTGCATTGTAAAAGAAAACAGGTCCCTTCCCTACAGTAAACGAAACCTTTACGACTTATTATTTCTATTTATATTATTCCAATCCGACTCTCCGAGACAGGTTAGACAAAACATTCATTATTGCAGACAGACTATAATGTTAGGAAAAATGACCTTCATTAGCGAAGACGTTACTATGAAAGCTTATATGATTGTTATCTTTCAGTAAACTTATTTACATTTATTTTCGTTTCGGGATGAGCTTTATTTTTACCTGACATTTTAGTTTTCTGACATGTTAACACGTACACTGTTTTCTTAAAATCCGTCTGGCTAAGGGCGAGTAAATTGGTCCTGTGAAGTGGATGCATCCACCAGAAGGTTGGTTACCTACTGTTCAAATGTGGGTCTTTTGTGATGTTTTGACATTGTCAGTGTACGTGTTGCTTTGTCATCAACTACAGAACGGTTGTATACGGCCGGCCTTTCGGAACCTGAATTTTATGGTGACTTGGTTTACAAATTTAAGAAACTTAAAGGAATTAATGATTTTTCTTTTCAGTTCAGAAAAATCATAACACGTTACAGACGTATAGGTTATAACTTGAATGTTATGCGACAGTCTGCATGCTTAGTTTTTAACCCAATCATGGTTAATAACTATGCTGCCTTCTTTAATTGCACGCCGGTGGGTCGGGCGTCAGACTCTATGATGGCCCCGACATAAAGCTATTTATTTTAGTTGGTTGGGGCCGGAGCTTCTTGTCTGTTGCTTGGCCCACCGGGGTCCAACTGGTGTTTTTCTTTTGCTCCGGAGTTAGTAGGTTTTTCGGCGCCCAGGGATCTCCATCGTCGGGCAGCTTACTCAGTCTGTGAGTCCTGGTTTTTGATTCATCAGGATGTTTATCATGATTTATTTGTTTGTTCTTGATGATTCATTGACTAGTTAGAGATTCACCACGAGGACCGAATAACTAACTAAATGTTATGAACCACTGCAGAAGCTGAGGGTGAGGTTATGGCCATGTAAAACCGGTTTAAGCCCGCCAGTAACTTTGTGTTACTGATCGTTCCAAGTCGGTACTTCTGGGGTGGTTCTTTCTGTTTTATGTCTTGGTGTTTAAAAATTTTTGTGCTGTTGGCGCCTTATGTGTGTTTTCATATTTTTAGTTAAGTTAAGGTAACTGAGTGGCCACCTATTGGGAAAATAGCTGCTCATTCGGCTTACGATATGTTTCATGGTATAAGTACCTGATTGTTAGTTTGGTTTTTTCCCACCTCGGTTTTTGGAGTGGGAATCTTTTTCTGATTGCGCCTTTTCCTGATCTTTGCCTACTTGTACCTTTTTTTGAAATCGAATAACTGATATACAGACAAGATCGGTGCGGCCATATATTCGTATATATTGTCTTATAATTACATTACATCAGAAAAACATCAGTCACAATACAAATCGCAGTGTCGCTACAATCAAAAGCCCATTTCTATCCTGTATTTTAAGACAGTTCTGTAATTACTATAGCATTTAAACAAGTTCCGCGATAATTTATTATGTTGTTAGCTCATTTGTGACTAATTCACTTGCCCGTCATTTTCATTTGGGTGGGTACACTTTCATTTTGGTCATTTGTATGTAGTTCTCATGTTTTGTGTGTTTAAATTGGTGTTTTAACGTCCCAGTCAACAGCTATGGTTAGGTCGGGATGTTACCTATAATTTTATGGGCTTATACCATAAATAAGGGTGCCATGACATCCAAAAAGTGTTTCAGAAAATCAGAAAGTTATTATCGGCTTAGATTCATTTTCTAACCAACGTTTCAATATATTTGACCCATTTTTGATCATGATAGTCTGTGTATCGACTATCCCGTTGAAAGTGTTTCTCTTTGGCTCCATGTCGCCAAATCTATAGGGTCACTGAAGAGGCTTAAGCAGCCGAAATGGTCCATACCTTTTCTCATTAATATGCTCACTGCTTTTAAAGAATCTCAGTTTTCTATTTATTCAGATACAACCACCCAACTAAGCCAATAAGGCGTACATGTATATGTTTGGACTTGAGCCATTTTTCTGGACCGGCTTAGACCCGAACGGTTAACCTATATTCAGATGCACAAGCATATTCCCATCGACCACTTTTTTTCAATTTTGTTTATTTGTTTGAAATGATGCTTCACGTTCCAGTCAAATGTTATGCGGGGACGTTGCCTTCATTTCATTGGTCGTCTACACAAACTTATGACGTCATGACATCCAAAAAGCGTTTCAAATATAACCGACCAACTACGCCAATAAGGTTTATACATGTATGTCTGGATGATTTAAACCACATTTCCTGAGCGGAAGCTTGAAGACACAAGCATCCGCGTCTATTTCCTTAGGCCCCAACAGGCGGGGACCCGTATTTTCAATGATTTTCACTTATTATTAGCAAACAGAAGAGCCCCTATGGTTTTGTTAATAAGTTATAAGAAATAATGCGATCATATAATACCTTTTACATTCACCTCTCTGGGTAGAAATCGACCTTATGACATAAAACATCAATTTTCAGTTTTTTTCATGAATCACGAAGCACAATACTTTGTGAGCATTTACCAATTGAACCTGTGCGTGAGAAAACAAACAATTTGGGTTTCTGACCAGGACCAACACAAACCGGCATGTACAGTCACAGAAGCAGGCTAGTAGCTTGAAATTTTGGATTCAAGAAGAAGAGGGATTGTACTATCTGTGTAGCGAAAACAAAGGCTCTGATCAGCTTCGCGGTTACCGCGAAACTGGTCTGCGCCTTGTTGGTTATCCTATTTGTTTCACGTCTTTTTTCTCTTTTTTTCCAATGTACTTTTCGGTTGTCCTGACTGGAACGTTAAGCAACAACTCATACAAACAACCAAAATATCGTGTGTTCATATCAGTCTGGGGCGTTTTGCCCTTGGCACCTGGGATGAAGCTGTAAATCATTGTTTAAAGTACAAAGTATGTTGATTACGTTCAAAACAATTCCCCTTAAGTATATCAAATTTAAAATTCTTTATGAATGTGCCTTACTTTTGTGACATGAACGTCTTTATTGTGAAATATGATCTTAAACTGTATATGAACGTGACTGGTCATCAGAAAAACATGTCCGCGACATGGATACCCCCTCGTACCCCACTTTTATATAGCAAAACTGGTATAGGCATTTAGTTTTCTTATTTTTGCTTCAAAACATAAATTGTGGGTACTCGTTAGAACCGCCTCGCTGAGGCGATTATAACGTGTACCCACAATCTAAGCTTTGAGCAAATAAAACAAAAATGATGATTTTTTTTTCCTCTGAAAAAAAAATTCTTTGTATATTGCAAAGACACTTTTTCGTAATGGTGACTGGTTAACGTTTAACATCATGATACATAAGTTACGTACATGTAACACACACAATACAAACAACGTATTTCTTAAGCATGCTTTAAACGTGACTTAAAATGATACAGAACGAGAACTAAGAAGAAATACAGGATATCCATCGCACGTCTGAGAAGCCATATGGAAATCTTTTCCTGTATGATCTAAATTAATACCATGGGAAGGAAACAATAAGTGTAAAATCCAAAAAGAAAAACAAGTGAGCTCTCGGAAATATTGAAATGTGCACCGAAATAAGCAGCAACAGTAACTACGTATTGGCATCACAGTCTTTTTGTTTGAATTGATGCTTTTCTTGGTTTGTTTGAGTTTATGCTTAAAGTCCCAGTCAACAGCTATGGTCATGTCGAGACGTTGCCTCCATTTTGTGCGACTTTTACCAAAAACTAAGAATACCATGACATCCAACAAGTTCTCAAAATACATAAATAACCATCCAAGTTGGTAACAAAGGCTTGGATGGTTTGACTTAAACCACTTTTCATGGGCAGACCCAAATCTGAGCGGTTAACCAGTAATCAGATGGTTTGTCAGTGCTGTATAAGCTTTGCCTGCGGGCACAAGAAGGCTATCCATATTTTTAGGTCACAATGGGCGGGGGAGGGCTTATTCCCGTCCAACCACCCTTGAATTGGTGCTTCTCGCCCCGAAGAATTGGATTTGAGCCGCTGCATAAGTAAACCGACAATCTGCATAGGCGAAAACAAAGGTGCTCAGCGCCTTTGTTTCCGCAACACAGAAAGTCCAATCCCTCCCCTACTTAAATACAAAAATTTAAGCCTCTAACCATCTTCCGTGACTGTACATCCCGGTTTGTGTCAGACCAGCTCGGAACCCACATTGTTGGTTTTATCACACACAGGCTCATATCGTATTGGTCATTGCTTACCTGAAGTGGAATCGTGCTACGGTGTTTCTGTATCGTGATATAATTGCCATTAAAGGTTGGCACAACTGTTGACTGGGATGTAACGCATCACTTCAAACATCTTTGTTATTTTCAATTAATCTGCTAGGAGAAAATTATGAAGCTGATTTTTCGCTCAACATTAAAAACATTAAATAGTTTGACGATTTAAGTTTTTTCGCTCATTCTTATAGAATAACAGTTGATAACACAGTATACGTTTGAAAGTAACATTAGACGTTATTTATGTCACATTTAGTTCACTGACACTATGTAGACATCATCATATGTTGCATGCATGACGGAAAAATACAAACCGTGGAACTTTAACCCATATTTGACGAATGGATTCTCCCATCATTATCAATTGGATGAGTCCACTTTCATTTTTAAGGGTCAAAGGAGTGATTTTTTATTTTTTAACTCATTTTTCGATTAAATTCCTCCAAGCAAACAGAATAGCCCCAGATGGGACGCCGCGTTCTGCGGTGTCACATCTGGGGCTATTCTGTTTGCCTATGTCCCATAAAAGGGACGCCAGGCTTAAATGAGTTAATAGATATAAGAAAACCAACGTTTTACATATGCAAAAGCAAAGGCGCAAAGCAGCTTCGCAGTAATCGCAAAGCTGTTTCGCCACGCGTATAGAACAATCCCTGTACTTTCAAAATCCAAAATGTCCAGCCTTTAGCTATCTTCTGTGCTTGTACAGCTTAGTTTGTGTCAGACCTGTTCGGATATCACATTATTGATTTTCTGACGACGTGGCTCATATCTGAATCTTTTTTGGGGGCCAACGACAGTTTCTCATTCGTTTATGTCTGCCTTTATGATACTAAATTTTCAAGAACTTGTAATATTTCTTCGTCATAATGCTTGGATTGTATATTTCAACCCACGACATACAGAGAACATTTATGTGTCAAGGTTACCGTAAGAGAAAAATCAGCTTCATGCATGATACCAGCTGAACAAACGCAGCCCCGCTGTCGTGAAAATGCCATCACATAGAAATCCGACCTGTCTCCCAAGACTGTACTACGTGGAACATTGTCTTTATCATGTTATACCAGCACAAGGGCCACACATACAGGTTTTACCGTTTTTGTGCTATACACTATGTACTAACGGATTACTGGCCATCCGTATATTATTCAATAAGAAACCTCAATGGAGGTATCAAAATAGAAGCTGATCAATTGTAAGGAATAATTCTTTTAAAACCTCGACATCGAAGAAAATATTTCCTTCCAACATTGAATGTCTCTTTCCTTGGCACGCAGCATAACACAAAATATGATCAATGCGTCATGAGCGTTGGTTGACATGAGATTAAAAAGAGTGTGTTTCACGAGAAAATGTAGTACTTCAGGAATAATTGTACCTACAAAATATTATTCCATTGGCATATCTGAGTAAAACCCAGCCAAAAACATGTTTTCTGAGTGAATCATTTGATACCTTTCTAACAATAAATTGTTTTCTAAGTTGACTTAGTGTGATTGATGAGTCATTGTACGTGAAAACATGATTTAATGTGTTTAATGGTTAAGAAACCGAAAAACAAAATACCCCTATAGAATACATCAGGAAAACATGTCCGTGCAATGAATGCCCCCTTAAACCCCACTTTTAAATAGCAAAACTGGGGTTTTCAGGGGTATTCCTATTTCTTATTTTTGCTCCAAAACATAGATTGTGGGTACTCGTTAGAACCGCCTCGGCGAGGCGGTTCTAACGTGTACCCACAATCTATGTTTTGAGCAAAAATAAGAAAAATATTGAAATTTTTCTACTGAAAATTTTCATTTTTTACAACTTTAAAAATCTCTTTATATTACATGGACATGTTTTCGTAATGACAAACGACTTAATGTGTAAATCTTAAGCTGCTTTCGAGCGGGAATTTCTTTCTCATTGCGCCATAACCTGATCACTGCTTACTTTTACCTTTCGATGCTTCATATATGGATAGTATTTACGCTATAATATACGTTTTGCTTTTGCTTGCATAAGTAAATAACGGAAATCAGTCCCGAGAAAAGGGGAGAGAATACAACAGGAAAAACACACGCACACTCACATCAGAGCGCATGAAACATCATATGAGCCAGTGTGGGAGAAAACGAACAATTTAGGTTCTTACCAGGTCCGACACAAACCAAGCTTAACTGTCAAAGAAGATGGTTAGAGGATGGAAATTTTGGATTTAGAAAGTAGAGGAATTGTAGCGAAAACACTTCGCAGTTACTGCGAAGCTGATCTACGCCTTTGTTTTCACCTATGCAGATTGTTGGTTTTCCCATGCAGCGACTCATATAGTTTTCACTTATGATACTTTAAGACAGTATGTTATTTTAGGAATTTGACACTGTGATTGAAACAAGTAAAAGTAGAAGAAAATATCATTATGGAAACATGCCCATGCAATATTCAGGGTTTGCTAAAGCTGTAAAAAAGGACATTATTTTTTAATTCATTATTGTTTCCTAATATTTGCTCCAAACATTTTGTTTTCGGAAATGTTAAAACCACCTCGGCGTACCAACTATCTTAGTTTACATACTTATGAAAGTGGATCATTTGATAGAAAGTAAGCAACGAACAGGAATTGATGCAATCAGAAACAAAGCCCCCCCCCCCCCCCCCTATAAAACCGAAGTGGAAAAAAAGCAAAATTTACGATCAGGAACTCGTACAATCGGAACATATCGTAAGCAGAGTGAGCAGCTATTTCCTTAGAGGTGATTGATTGATTATAAGAATCAGAGTATCGAATACGAACAAACATTTCACAGAAACGTTATCTTGATATGAGCCGCCTCGTGGGAAAACCAACAATCTGCATAGGCGAAAACAAAGCCGCAGATCAGCTTCGCGGTAACCGCGAACCTGATCAGCGCCTTTGTTTTCGCTACTCGCATAGTACAATTCCTCTTCTACTTAAATCCGAAATTTCAAGCTTCTAGCTCTTCTCTGTGCTTGTACAGGTCGGTTTGTGTCGGACCTGTTCGGAAACCACATTGTTGGTTTTCCCACGAGGCGGCTCATATATTTGCACTGTAATACAATCCGTATGCCCCCATTACGATAACATGGCCGTGTTATGTAAACCCCCTTTTACCCTACTTTTATATGAGCCGCCTCGTGGGAAAACGACAATGTGGTTTCCGAACAGGTTCGACACAAACCGACCTGTATAAGCACAGAAAAGAGCTAGAAGCTTGAAATTTCGGATTTAAGTAGAAGAGGAATTGTACTATCCGAGTAGCGAAAACAAAGGCGCTGATCAGCTTCGCGGTTACCCGCGAAGCTGATCTGCGTCTTTGTTTTCGCCTATGCAGATTGTTGGTTTTCCCACGAGGCGGCTCATATAGTAGAACTGGGATTTGCAATGGTATAGCTAATTAGCTTATTTTTATCCAAAACATACATTGTGGGTACTCGTTAGAACCACCTCGGCGAGGCGGTTCTAACGTGTACCCACAATGTATGTTTTAAGCAAAGATATTTAAAATATCATTTTTTTCTGGTGTTTTTTTTTTTTACTTTTACGGAGGAAAAAAATCCGTGTATACTGCATGGACATGTTTTCGTACTGCGAATCTGTTGACCCTGTACCCACCTGAGAGGATGATCAGGTATCACTTAATGAAACCGCATTCAAATCATTCGACGAAGTCAGTGTCACTAAGAGTAAGTTTTCCTTCTTTATATTTTCTAACATTAGTCCCTCCGTCGTTTTTTTAAACAAGTATTTTCAACAAGGAGGCGGTATTTGTTGAACTTATTGATTGGCTCCCCAGTCTTACACTCAACCACTGAAAAATGAGCCTGTGCGTGAGAAAACCAACAATTTGGGTTACGACCAGGTTCGACACAAATCGGGCTGTACAATCTCAGAAGCAGGCTAGATGCTTGAGAGTTTGGCTATATGTAGAAGAGGAATTGTACTATCCGAGTGGCGAAAACAAAGGCGCTGATCAGCTTCGCAGTTACTGCGAAGCCGATCTGCGCCTTTGTTTTCGCATAGGCAAAAATCTGGTTTTCTCACGATGCGGCTCAAATGTCTATCATCCGGTTTCTGCATATAATTACACAATACTTTTCGGACACCTTACATCGGGACTGTGGTAAAACAGATGGGGAGTTTGTGACTGACTTACCAACTTATCACTGATTTACAACTTCGAAGGTCTGAATCTGCTCTCGAAAAGTGGTTGTCAAACAATTCATACATGTGCATATCAATCTAAGTTGCTTACTTCGGTGGCTGAAGTCTGAAGCACATTTCGCACTTTATGACATCCTTATGTTCTGTAAAAGTGCAATTTAATGGAGGTTTTCTAACCAATGTTTAATATGTATTTGGTATCATTTAGATAACACTAGTCTTTGTATCGACTACCCTGTTGAAAGTTGCAAAATTTCTGTAATTCTCTTTGGCTCAGAGTTGTAAAAATCTGATAGTTCGTCTCTCACTAATGAGAAAGACCATCATTATTTCTTGAATAGTGCTGATGTGTGTTGGTGAGTTCTTTGATGGCTGACTAGGCCAATTCTGGCTCTAAACTGTCGGTTGCAAGTAGAGCAAGTCAATGTCATAGAGTCTGATGGTGGCACATTTGTTTTGGCTTTGCGCTCTCTTCGCTTTCTTTCAGCTTCACAGATTCTCTTCTTGTAAAAATCTAAAGGGTCAATGACGAGACTTTAATAGTCGAAACCGCGGTATGGCCCATCCCCTTTCTCATTAATGTGTTCACTGCTCTTAAAGGATCTCAGTTTTAATTTTTATTTAGTTTGTTTGTTTGACTTGATGCTTAGCGACAATGTCAAGTCGGAACCTTACCTCCATTTTATGACACTTTCACCCAAAATTAGGATGTCAGGACATCCAAAAAGTGCTTCAAATATACTCACCCAAATAAGCCACAAATCGTATGGATGGTTTGACTTGAACCACTTTTCTTAGGCAACCCCTCAGCCAGACACAGACCTGAGAGTATGCTCAGTCAGTCTAATGGAGGCAAAATCCAACCATGACCATGGCCAGAGCCGCCTCGTGGGAAAACCAACAGTGTGGTTTCCGAACATGTCCGACAAAAACCGGCCTGTACAAGCACAGAAAATAGCTAGAAACTTGAAATTTCGGATTAAAGTAGAAGAGGAATTAAACTATCCGAGTAGCGAAAACAAAGGCGCTGATCTGCGTCTTTGTTTTCGCCTATGCAGACTGTTGGTTTTCCCATAAGGTGGCTCAAATTGCACAAGGAAAGCAATATTTTTCCAAGGTATTAGACAATGACAATTTCCTACAGATTCCGAACTTCGATCGCCATCAGGAAAACATCTCCGTGCAATGAATACCCACTAAACCCCACTTTTATATAGAAAAACTGGGGTTTGCAGGGGTATACATACTTTTCTTATTTTTGCTCCAAAACATAGATTGTGGGTACTCGTTAGAGCCGCATCGGCGAGGCGGTTCTAACATATACCCACAATCTATGTTTTGAGCAAAAATAAGAAAAATATCAAAATTTTTCTGATGAATTTTTTAATTTTAACAACTTAGAAAAAATCTTTGTTTATTACATGGGCAAGTTTTCGTAATGGCTAATTACGGGCTGATTTCAGCACATTACACAATACCTTCAGGCGGCCCCCGTGGCCGAGTGGTTAAGGTCGCTGACTTCAGTGCTCTTGATCATTCAATCATCTCACCGATGTGGGTTCGCGCCTCGCACGGTGCACGAATTCATATGTGAGACAAGCCATGTTCTGCTTGCGGGTGTGTCAGGTGGTTTTTTTTCCGGGTACTCCGGTTTTCGCCCCACCTACCGATTGATTCGTCTCGATATGAGTGAAAAAGCTTGAAAGGGACGTAAAACTGAATAAAAAAAAAACACACACACAAAAAAAAAACAATACTTTCAATATGAAAAATACCTTGCTGTAGCCGTAGTGGTTTAAACTATTATAATAATTTGAGAAATGAGCCTGTGCATGAGAAAACCAACAATTTGGGTTACCGACCAGGTCCGACACAAACCAGGATGGACAGTTACACCATAAAGCTAGATAC
The DNA here is from genome assembly GCA_964017185.1 of Rugalucina vietnamica. NCBI lineage: Eukaryota > Metazoa > Mollusca > Bivalvia > Lucinida > Lucinidae > Rugalucina > Rugalucina vietnamica. Next base: position 2,427,398 of record OZ024879.1, read on the forward strand.
TTGAAACTTTGGTTATAGGTAGAAGAGGAATGGTACTATCCGAGCGGCGAAAACAACAGCTGATCTGCGCCTTTGTTTTCGCATATGCAGATTGTTGGTTTTCTTGTGCGGCGGCTCAAATATTATGAAGTGGAATGTATTACAGGTTTAAAATGAAGTTCCCCTTATTGGCGGTGCTTGCCATTTGTGCAGCCTGTGCGACTGCAAAAGATGCGGACCAAAGTTTGCCTAGAAAGATAGATGGTAATTTTGCCAAAGCCACCCTGCAAAAGGTACTGGAACGAGAAAGACGTTACCATCCACGCAGAGCGCGTGTGGCTGCGCCCTTCTCCGATGCACTATCTGAAGTCTTAAGTACAACGATTGGTTTCACAAGGATGGAGGTCAGTGGTCGAAACACGATGCTATTTGTCAAAGTGGGATCTTACGCTGACGCGATAAGTGATTTTCATTCACTCGGACCTAACTCTGTTAGCAACCTGTCACCTAAAGTGACAATTGGAGTTAGAGAAGGTCACGCCATTGGTCTGCGCTCTCAACCACCGACGCTATATGTACTGAATGGTAAAAAGTCAGAAGAATGGCTTGAATGGGGTCCTGCAAATGAAGAAGAGAAAGTAATTCGCTACTTCAACAGCGACCAAGAGGCAAAGTTCGCTCTAAGTCGGTGGGGAGTGTTCGCTTCTGCACAATAGTTCGAACGCATGTATGGTTTCATCAAGAAACAGTTGGCGATAAGATAAGATTTTAACTTTCTTATAATACGAAGCGAACAAAATATGTGCATTTTCCATAGGTATATGTAATGTTTAAATCGAAACGATTCTGTATTCTAGTAGACCAACAACTTTGAAAGCCCGATTAAAGGAAGTTTCCAGCTATTCAAACGCATCTGGACATGAACTTCATACGTTAACCGCTTCGCTTGTTTCGTCATTTTTACTGAGAAGCCGTGGTGGGTAACAGATTCAAAAATGATTATATAAAAACGTATTGGTCATTGAATGACTCTTATTCATATACTGTATAAGTTGTTGTTTTTTCTTTCAATTCGACAAACTGTCGCTTGGGCTGTATGTATTATTATCTCTCTTTTTCTGATTGCGCATTTTCCTGATCTTTGCCTACTTGTGCCTTTTTCTCAAACACGCTTGGCTAGAACTGAATGTTATGACGCTCCTAACTGTATATGCAAACAGCACATTTTTTCTCTCTGATCCAGCCCAGGAAAGCGGTTTAAGTCAAAACTTCCATACATATAAGCCCTAGTGGCTTACATGGGTGGTTATATTCGAAGCACTTTTCGGATGTCATGACATACCTTTTGGGTAAAAGTCCCATAAAATGTAGGAACCGTTCTGACACGACCATAGCTAATGTCTAGGACGTTAAGCATCAACTCAAACAAACAAAACCTGGCGACGAAGGTATTGTTAAAGTGTTAGGCCAATTTATCTAACGTTCAGTATAGTATTTTCTTCTGTCCCAGCTAAACGAACGCAAAGCACAGCAGTTACATATCGCTAATAAAGATAGTCAGCATGAGATGCTAATTTTCTACATACTACAATAGTCTATGCATAACCTTCACAAAACAAGATATTTTCGACAAAGTGCCACGAATAATATTTCAACGAAAGCCAGAACATGCAAAAGATACCAAGCAATCTCATTTTAGCGTTAATAGTTACATTACAATCCATCTTTAAATCATTTCAATAAAGTAAACTACGTTATCAAAATAGTCATATTGTAAATGCTTACGGTGTTAGCTTTGCGCCGGCGAATGGGTCAAGCAGATACTTATCTCTTTGCATAACATAAACATGCTATTTCGTCCACCTCGCAGAAATCAAACATACATGGGTCGATCAAAATATTTATAGTCTCCGTCGTATATTAAAACGTTCGTTTATTGTGCGAAAATTTGGTTATAACAATTATGTTTCAAACGGCAAAGGATTGCTTATGATATAAATAAAGTATGTAATGTTTGATACGTTGCAATTAAACATTAGATAAAGAAAGATCCTATATCACGTACAATCAAAAGAAGGTACAAGTAGGCAAAGATCAGGAAAAGGCGCAATCAGAAAAAGATTCCCACTCCAAAAACCGAGGTGGGAAAAAACCAAACTAACAATCAGGTACTTATACCATGAAACATATCGTAAGCCGAATGAGCAGCTATTTTCCCAATAGGTGGCCACTCAGTTACCTTAACTTAACTAAAAATATGAAAACATACATAAGGCGCCAACAGCACAAAAAATTTTTATACACCAAGACATAAAACAAAAAGAACCACCACAGAAGTATCGACTTGGAACGATCAGTAACACAAAGTTACTGGCGGGCTTAAACCGGTTTTACATGGCCATAACCTCACCCTCAGCTTCTGCAGTGGTTCATAACATTTAGTTAGTTATTTGGTCCTCGTGGTGAATCTCTAACTAGTCAAAACCTGATTCAGAAATTCTGATCGACCCTCGTATCAACAACTAACAGAATAACCAAATACAGAGACCGCTTCTAGGAATTGTGCTGAAAACCTTGGATAAAACACCACGCACGACGCTAACTGACCAGTCGAAGAAATGCTACTCTCACTGGCAGTTATGTGTTTGTGCTTATTTTCCAGGTTAGTCTATATAATATTTTATTCTTCATTATTGGCTTGCAGTAATAAAGTTAATGAATTAAATACCTGACGCAGACTTTCAATATTGTTTTAAATTATGCTTTACACTTTATGATATGTCATATATACGATTCTGTTTATGTCAGCGTACATGATAAAGTATTTGAACAATTAGCATGTGGCATCATACGTTACTGAAATTGTATGATTTAGATATTGCATAATTATAAACTGAATTTATTACTGTGCATGATTAGTACTTTAAGACATGTACATAATCTTAGAATTGAAATTGTTTTATCAGTAGAAGAAATGATACTCTCACTGGCAGTTATGTGTTTGTGCTTATATTCTAGCCCATAATTCCCGAAAATGTTGACCGGCATCGGCTAAACAAGATCCCGGAAACGAAAATACAAACTATTCAGGGCAATATCCAGTCCTACCTAAGATTCAGCCTTAACAAAAGCATGCTTCATCTGTGAGAAAATAACTTTTCATGAGCTGTCGCTAGACAGCGTAGCTCACCTGACTTGAACTTTGCCACTAAAATCGATTAAAATCTATGATCCATGAGATTGACCTCAAGGTCGCTCAGGTGGGACATGATGGTAAAGCATAAACTTCAGACCAATATCTATCAACATGCGAAGTCAAAGTACAATATAAAAACTTCAACCAAAAATTTTGACATAAAATTTCGAAGTCCGTGACCTTGACCTCAAGGTACCTTAGGTGGGTCGAGTTGGTACATCATAAAACTTAAAACAAAAATGAGCCGCCTTATGGGAAAACCAACAATTTACATAAGCGAAAATAAAGGCGCAGATCAGCTTCGCGGTAACCGCGAAGCTGATCAGCGCCTTTGTTTTCGCTACTCGGATACTACAATCCCTCTTCTACTTAAATACGAAATTTCAAGCTTCTAGCCATCTTCTGTGACTGTACAGGCCGGTTTGTGTCGGACCTGTCCGGAAACCACATTGTCGGTTTTCCCTCGAGGCGGCTCAAACTTAACAGCAGGCAAAGAATCAACTACATGTAGATCCATTAACTCATTTAAGCCTGGCATCCCTTTTATGGGACATAGGCAAACAGTATAGCCCCAGATGTGACGCCGCAGAACGCGGCGTCCCATCTGGGGCTATTCTGTTTGCTTAGAGAATTTTCACAGAAAAATTGAATAAAATTTAAAAATCACTCCTGATGCCCCCAAAAATGAAAGTGGACACGCCCAAATGATAATGATGGGATAATCCATACGTCAAATATGGGTTAATCTGTTCAAGCAATATACAGGTCTAAGAATTATAAGCAAAATCTTTTTCACAAACTTTCGGTCATGATGGTACATCATAACACTCAGACCAATATCTACCAACATGTATAGTAGCAACTTGTGCCATCAAGCTGTTCAAGAGATATAGAAATATAAAACTTAAGCAAAAAAATCGTAACTTTTGAGCAACACCAACGCCAACGTCGACATGAGAGCAATAGCTCTTGCTGTACTTTCGTACAGGCGAGCTAAAACGCATCAGGAAAACATGTCCGTGCAATGTATGCCCCACTTAAACCGCACTTTTATATAGTAAAACTGGGGTATGCAGGGGTATACCTATTTTTCTTATTTTTGCTCCAAAACATAGATTGTGGGTACCCGTTTGAACCTCGCCGAGGCGGTTCTAACTTGTACCCACAATCTATTTTTTGAGCAAAAATAAGAAAAAATATCAAAATTTTTCAGCTAAAAATTTTCAATTTTTAAAGCTCAAAAATTCTCTGTATATTGCATGGGCAAGTTTTCGTAATGGTAATCATATAACGTGACGCTGTTGTGTTTGGTCTTCACGTCTCACTAACAGCTGAGGTCACGCATATACGTTTGTTTTCTGTCGTAATGCTGGCCATACATCAAGGTTATCAGAACGCATGATACAGTGAAACACAACTCACTTAAAAAGAAACGCGAACCAGGTGACATTGAAACCAAGGATGTTTGTTTTCGCGAGAGGTGATCTGATAGCCACAGAATTTGAAAGACGATCGCTTAAGTTGAACACAAGTTATTCAAGGTGGAACAGTTCAGAGACTGATGTTTAAAGAGGTTCGTATGAATTTAATTTCTTTTTATAGCATCGTCTCTCTCAGAACACTTCAAACCATTTATTTTATATTTGATAACTGGATGTTAAGGCATGACCTTGGAATGGGGCATTTGGAAACAAAGTGCACTTACATATAGGACAAGACAAAAATCATCCAGTCAGTGTCACAAAATTTGTATATCTTGAGTGAATCGACACTCTCATGACATGCGCATATAACATTTGACGAAACACAGCAAATGTATTTGTATTGGTCGTTTAAGGGGTTTTCAGGCTTACACTAAGGCCAATATTGCCATTGTGTTGCTGGTTCAATTTAAGCATAAATTACGTTATCAACGGCTCGTGATGATATAGTAAAAGTAGATCGAACGGTGCGGTGCAGCTGATTGTAATTGAGCCGTTGCACGAAGTGGAGTGGGAATCTTTTTCTTATTGCGCCTTTTCCTGATGGTTGCCTATTTTTACCTTTTTCCGACCATGTTTGACAAAAACCAGACTGTACAGCCAGAGAAAATAGCTAAAAGGTTGAACTTTCATGTGTAGAAAAAAAGGATTCATAATCTCTATGGAGCGAAAACATAGGCGCTGGTCAATTGCGCAGTTCTGAGCCTTTGTTTTCGCATATGCAGATTGTTGTTTTTGCGGCTCATTTATATTATCAACCTTAAATTGATGAAATACAAGAGTTTGAGCTGTCAACTTACTTTCCGTCACTGACATTGTGTCTGATAAGAGTATTTCCCCCCGAAATCTATAAAACAATCAAAGTTTTCATTCATAGCAATTGTAAGGGCATCTAGGTGTTGTCAGTAAGTGCCGTTGGGGATCTTGTAATATGTTGGGCTATCAAAGTATCCTATAGAAGTCATGAACGTTTTCTGATGTTTGGTGGCCTTGTAAAAATATAGTCTCCCGCTTTAAACTATCAACAAAAGACTACCCCAGCTACAAGACACTGACTATCACCTTCTTTGGAAGCACCGTCTCCGTAATAAATATCTGAACTGTGATAATAAAAGTTTATATTTCTTAACAGAGACAAAATGCATCCAGCGGCATTCTTGTTACTAGCTCTATGTCCATGCGCCGCGGTCAAACAGATAAATGGTAATATTGCTGGCTCGGATAACTACCATAATGATGCTAAAACCGGAATAGATCGGACAAGAAAATATGGCGCACTGGAGGATCTTCCTTTCACCGACTCCCAGACCAAACTGCGCACTCGACGTAGAAAACGATCGGTGACGTCATTCTCTGATGCATTAAACCCAATCATAGCTTCAACAATAGGTTTCACAAAGCTCAATGTAAAGGACAAAGAAATGAAACTGTATGTGAAAGTTGGGTCTTACGTCGACGCTACAAATGACTTCTATTCTCTTCGACCTTACTCTGTTACTCACATTTCCCCTAGACTAATAACAGGGGCGGTCGAAGGCCATGCCGTCGGTCTACGGTCTCAACCACCGACTTTATATATATTAAATGAGAGATGGGCTAATTCGAAACAAGAAGAAACAATCGTTCAATATTTTAATAGCGTAAGGGAGGCTAAATCTGCACTTCGAAATTGGGGCGTTTTTTCCTCATTACAATAATACAGACTAGAAACTTAGAGCAGAGACCAGGAAGAAATCATATATATATTATATATTTGAAAACGAAACGATATGAACATTGTGACTAAAAAGGTAAAAATAACGGACGATCAGAACCGAATTCCAACGTAAATGCGACGTGGGACGCAAACAAAATGACAAACTATTGATTGTGGAATTGTGTTTTTCCAACTTTGTTATTATGCTTTACGTTCTAGTCAAAGACTGTCTGTATTTGTTTGTTCGATTTGATGTTTACATTCCCGTCACGTCAACAGCTATGATTGTGTCGGGACGTTGCCTTCACTTTAATGGACTACTACCCAAACAATGACTGGCCCATGCAATATACAGAGATTTTTTCACAAACCCGAACATTTCATTGGAATTGTTTTCATATTTTTGCTAAAAACATTGACTGTTGGTACACGTTAGGGCATCCTCGACGAGGCGGTTCTGTCTAGTACCCACAATCTAGGTTTTAGATCAGAAATAAGAAAAAAGGTATACCCCTGTAAACCCCAGTTTTACTATATAATTGTTAGTTTGGTTTTTTCCCGCCTCGGTTTTTGGAGTGGGAATCTTTTTCTGATTACGCCTTTTCCTGATCGTTGCCTACTTGTAACTTTTCAAGGGGGTATTTGTACGTAACATGGACACGTTTTCTTGATGTTCATGTTTGGTCCGTTCTGTTTGTCGCGTTACTTAATGTCCCAGTCCACAGCTACGGTGACGTCGAAGATTTTGTGGGACCTTTCCAAAATGTTTAACGCAATGATAAATCGCGAAAAAACGTTCTGATGTCATTTTGGTTTGGATTGGATTAATGTTTTTCACCCAAGTAAACAACAATGGTCATATCGGACATTACCTCCTTGTTATGGGACTTCTAATAAAATCAGAATGTCATAACTTCCAAAATGTGAACACACTTTAGAAATTTACCAGCAAACGTTTAGAATGATATACATGTAATTGGGCAAATAGGTTACTGTATAGGCGGCAACTTTAATATTCATATTTTGGCGTGATCGGCTAGTCCATCTGTTCAAGTAGGGATATATAGTAAAAAGTCAAACTCAGTCAGCCTGGACCGCTGTCACATATATTTACCATTAGAAATCAGCTACCCATATTTTGTCCAATCGAGTAAATTTGACAAACTCGTATTTCATTCATTAAAAGCCACCGTGGTGCAGTGGGTATGTCACTCGCCTTGTAAACCAGGGGTCGCAAGTTCGATCCCGGGCTTCTCCAGTATGCCGGATGGGACTATAAACTGAGGTCCCGTCTCCATATGACCTTAGCTGTTAATGGGACGTTAAACCCTAATCAACCAACTAACCAACCATCGTACTTCATTCTTATCTTCTAACGGAAAACATGTGAGTTGATTTTTTTAACTATTACCTTAGTCAAAGGTAGACCATACCCTGGCAATAACGTAGTCATGAGGTAACGCCCATACAGTGACCTATTTGTCGAATGATACTTTAAGTCAACGACATCTTTACATAAGAGCCGCCACATGGGAAAACAAACAATGTGCCTAGGCGAAAACAAACGCGCAGATCAGCTTCGCAGTAACTGCGAAGCTGATCAGCGCCTTTTTTCGCTACTCGGCTAGTACAGTTACTCTTCTACTAAAATCCGAAATTTCAAGAGTCTAGCTCTTTTCTGTGACTGTACAGGTCGGTTTGTGTCGGACCTGGTAGGAAACCACATTGTTGTTTTTCCCACGAGATGGCTCAATTAATTCGATTGAACGTGTCTTTCCAACCTTTAAACATGCCCATGTAATGTTCAGAGAGTTTAATAGTTGTAACAAATGAAATATTTCAGTAGAAAAACGTTGATATTTTTCATATTTTTGCTCAAAACATAGATTGTGGGTACACGTTAGAAGGCGTTTCTAACGTGTACCCAAAATCTATGTTTTTATAAAAAAAATATATATATCATGATTTTTACGGAACATTTTCATTTTTTACGACTTTATAAAATATCTGTTTATTGCATGGGCATGTTTTCGTGACGAAGATCGGAAAGAAAATATTTTGCAGACACATGAGTCGTGTCATGACAAAACCAGATTTTGTCTATGCAAAAACAAAAGCACAGATGAGCTGTGCAGCACTAGTAATGATATTTAAAGTTATTTCTAGGTTCAGAGATTCTTTATATTGTACAGAACGACTTTCTGAGATGAATATACATATTGGGAGATTTTTATAATATAGGTATTAAAAACTTAAGACAATGATTTTAATTGGCATTTGTAAGCTGAAAAAAGTAGTCAATCCAATTAGTTATTTCAGCTTTTTAACCCAGGTCAGTTGACTTCCATTAAGCAGACATGTCCATACAATGAATACCCCATTTAACACCGATTTCATTATAGCAAAACTGGGATTTGCAGAGGAAAAAAGGTACACGTAGGCAACGATCAGGAAAAGGCGCAATCAGCCAAAGATTCCCACTCCAAAAACCGAGGTGGGAAAAAAACAAATTAACAATCAGGTACCTATACCATGAAAACATATCGTAAGCCGAATAAGCAGCAGTTTTCCCGATATGTGGCTATTCAGATACCTAAACGTAACTTAAAATATGAAAACATACATAAGGCGCAAACAACATCGTAAACCTATTTTTCATATTTCTGTTTATTTGTTTGTTTGAATTGATGTTTTACGTCCCAGTCAACAGTCATGGCCATGTCGAGACGATGCCTCCATTTTATGGGACTTGTACCCAAAACTAAGGACGCCATGATATCCAAAAGTGCTTTAAATACAAAGCTTTAAACATAACCACCCAACTAAGCCAATAAGGCTTACATGAATGGATGGTTGGACTTGAAACCACTCCTTAAATACTTAGCAGGCTCAGACCTCAGCGGTTTACCAGTAATCAGATGGTCAGTCAGAAGCAATTTAGCTTTGCCTGGAAGCACAAGCAGCCCATCTTTTTTTATCCAAAACATAGATTGTGGTTACTCAGCGAGGCGGTTCTTACGTGTACCTACAATCTATTATGTTTTGAACAAAAATATTCAAAATATTTTTTTTTTCAATTCAATTTTTTGTTTCTGAAAAAATTCTCCGCGCATCTGCATGGGCAAGTGTTATTAATGCTGACTATTTGAGAAGACATGTCAAATACTAAACATGCAAAAACACGTCAAGTAAATCTATAATGTTTATTTGTGTATGCGGAGTCATTTGCTAAAACGATGATGCTTTGCATTTTACCATAAGTAATATAATTCAATACTTATCAAACTCGGGAAGTTAGAGTTTATATAAAACAAATGAGCCGCCTCGTGGGAAAACCAACAATGTGTTTTTTTCCGAACAGGTCTGACACAAACCGGGCTGTACAGCCACAGAAGAAAGTTAGAAGCTAGAAATTTCAGGTTTAAGACGAGGTGGGATTGTACTTTCCTAGTAGCGAAAACAAAGGCGCTGATCAGCTTCGCGGTTACCGCGAAGCTGATCTGCGTCTTTGTTTTCGCCTATGCAAATTGTTGGTTTTCTCATGAGGCGGCTCAAATTTAGAAGAGTAACTTCATTTCGTTACAGGTTTCTTCCTTCATTTCAAATATACTTCATTTTTTTTTCTGATTCAGTTTAACGTCCCTTTCAAGATTATTTCAGCTCATATGAGACGGGCCAATCAGTAGGTGGGGCGAAAACGGGAGAACCCCGAGAAAAACCACCTGGCACACCCGCAAGCAGAACTTGGCTTGTCTCACATGTGGCCAGAGCGGGGCTCGAACCCCTTCATATCTAATATTACTGATAGTTCCAAAACGATACTTCTGCGGTGGTTCTTATTGTTTTATTTTTTTGTGCTGTTGGCGCCTTATGTTCGTAATACTATGTTATACATTTAGATAAGTTAAGGTAACTGAGTGGCCACCTATTGGGAAAATAGCTGCTCATTCGGCTTACGATATGTTTTCATGGTATAAGTACCTGATTGTTAATTTATTTATTTATTTTTTTTTTTTGGAGTGGGAATCTTTTTCTGATTGCTCTTTTCCTGATCATTGCCTACTTTTACCTTTTCATCTGTTCATCGGATTAAGGAATTAGTTTACATCATGTAACAGGTTATCAGGCGAGTCTGATTGAACTGTAGTTTTCGGTAAGAAGATAGCAAGAAGCTACACATACTACTTTATTTTTTCTTTGTTTACTTCTTGTTAATTAGCACGTCCTACTTTTCAGTTACACTGAACCTTTTCCACAGACTGAGCTACTTCCAGAATTCGACAAAGTTCTTATCTATATGTATAATAAATCTTTCTCAAGATTTAAAATTACAAATGGTCACAATGTCGATTTTGGTTTACTTTCGTGTACATTAAAAGGTGGTCGGCTGCTTGTGCCTCCAGGCAAATCTTATGCGCTACTGATTTACCACCTGATTACTGTTTAAGCATCCAGATCTGAGCCTGCCCAGGAAAGTGGTTTTAAGTCAAACCATTCGCTGTGTTGATGTAGTATTCTGTGTCCGTTCGTAAATTTACTCGTATAATAAGCATGGTTGCAGATTGCATAGAGCCTCTCGATACTGTGCCACCGCCAATAAGTTGTTCGTATATCGATCCGCGTATTGAGTGAATGAAATATGGTTATGTTTAATGACACACTCAGAGCTGATAACTATGCTTAATAACCCAGTCATGGTTGATAACTATGCTGTCTTCTTTAATTGCACGCCGGTGGGTCAATCGTCAGACTCTATGATGGCCCCTACTTAAAGCTATTCATTTTAGTTGGTTGTGGCCGGAGCCTCTTGTCCGTTGCTTGGCCCACCGGGGTCCAACTGTTGTTTTTATTTTGCTCTGGAGTAAGTAAGCTATTCGGCGCCCAGGGATCTCCATCGTCGGGCAGCTTACTGAATCTGTTGAGTCCTCGTTTTTTATTTATCAGGATAATTATCATGGTTTATCTGTTTGTTCTTGATGAGTCATTGACTAGTTAGAGATTCACCACGAGGACCGAAGAACTAACTATATGTTATGAACCACTGCAGAAGCTGAGGGTGAGGTTATGGCCATGTAAAATCGATTTAAGCGCGCCAGTAATTTTATATTACTGATCGTTCCAATGCGATACTTCTGTGGTGGTTCTTTTTGTTTTATGTCTTGGTGTTTAAATTTTTTGCGCTGTTGGCGCCTTATTGTCAGTTCTTACGGGATCATCAGCCCCTTTCGGAACTCTCTCGGACAGAAGCTTTCTTCTACCCTTTGGTGACAGAGGCTTTGGTGTTACAGGAGGCTTTCTTCCTGTAGTTGGAGGTTTACCTCCAGTTGGAGGTTTACCTCCTGCAGCTTTGTTTTACGGAGGGTTTTGAGCAGGAGGTTTGCCTCCTGCTTGTGCAGGGGCTGCTGTGCCTCCAGCAGTCTGTTTTGCACCAGAAGGGGCATCGCCTTCTGGATTTTTGTGTGCTGTAAGCTGAACGTCGTATGTTATATCATTTTGCGTTGTGGCATCAACCAGTTTGACTTGTGTTTAAGCACTTCTGATGATGCTGGCGTAGTTTCAATTTGCAGTTGACGATTGCTGCTCTACAATTTTGCGCGCTTCAAAGAACGAAATGTTTCTGGTATACTTGATCTTCAGGATCTCCTTTTCTTTGTGCCAAGTCGGACAGTCGCGTGAAAATGTGGAGTGTGGGGCACTGCAGTTGATGCAATTTGCTGTTTTATCACAGTTCATCACTGCAGTGTTTGTCTTCTCCACAGTTTGCGAATACGTTTTGCCTGTTGCATCTGCTCTCGTGATGGCCGAAAACCTGACAATGGTAACATCGTAAAGGATTCGGAACGTATACATCTACGTTCACAGATATGTATGCTGCTTTTATTTCCTTTGGCATAATTAAATGTGTATTAAATGTTAAGACGTAAGTGGCTGTACGTTTAAGGACACCGTTTCTGCGAACTGTTATGTTACGAATGTATTGAATTCCTTGACTTCTCAAATGTTCTGGAATTTCTTTGTCAGTACAAGGAACTAAGTTCTCGCACCGAATGACACCCTTTGAACAATTGAATGTTTTGTGCAAAGAAATGTTGACGTCAAGGTCAAATAATTTCGTGGTCCGTAGCAGGTTTTTGGTATGTTTCTTTTTTCGACTTCGAGTAGCAGATCGCCCGATTTAAGTCTTTTTATACTGTTCGGTTGACCTGCTAATGACACGATACATTTCTCGATTACGAAAGGGGATAAATCTGATACTTTTCTCGTTGGGTTTGTCTAATGAACGACTAAGAAGCGCGGTACCTTCAAAGTTGATTGTGACGTTTCTTGTGCAATAGGCTGTCGAGTATCAGAATCCGAAGATTCATCTGACTCTTCAGACCTTTGGCGTTTGTTTGAGTTCTGTGACGATTGATTATCTGAAACACCCATAATTAAATGAATTTATTATTCATCTCGAATTCTCTCCGCCCTCCTTGGAGCCCTACAAGGGAACACTTTAAATGAGTGGCTTTCCTACTCAAAAGTGTTAGAGATACACAGAGATATATACTCGCACAAGCTTAATGCCTACACGATTGACCCGTTGAGCCGCCGCCTTCTAGAAATGATAAAAGAAAGATGTTTATGGGCATATGGTAGGTATCAAGGACGATACTAAAAGACAAGAAGAGAAAGTAAAAGGTGTTCCTAGGGCTTGGCGCGACAAAGCCGATTGACCATACCCGAGCCCGCATGGCCTCCCGTCTAGCCGAAATCAGGGCCAAAGTGATGTGTTGCATGCTGACCATGTCCATCAGCACAGCCGACACACTCAATCACCAGGATCCCTTCATCCAATCGACACGGGTCGCAGCTCACGGCAAACGAGCCGCTCCTCCATTCGACCGGGTTTTACGGTTCCGCATGAGGAGGACGACCGGCAAATTCTTGCCCGGGTCCGGAACAGGACAAACGTCATATCGGGACTTTGCCTCCCTTTTTTGGAATTTTACCCAAAATGAGATCACCACATCCAACAAGGGGATGCCATGACATCCTTTTGTTGTGGTTCTTATTGTTTTATGTCTTGGTCTTGTAATTTTGTACCGTTTGCACCTTATGTGCGATTTCATATATTTTTCGTTAGGTTTGGGAAACTGAGAGGCCACCTGACGGGAAATACTGCTCACTCGGTTACAGTATGTTTTCTTAGTATAAGTACATAATTGATAATTTAGTTTATTTCCCACCTCGGTTTTTGGAGTGTGATTTTCTTTCTAATTGCGTCATTTCCTGAAAATTGCCTATTTACTTGTACCATTCAATATAATTCGTAAAATAGTTGCTTGGAGGTGGAATGAATAATTAACAGGGTTATCTTAGTGAAATTTAAGGCTTTTAAGTTGTACTTTGAATCTTCAATGTCAAGTATAGTTTAAATGCCAATTCTCCCATGGTCCCAGTGGGCAGGGGCCAAAATTCTCAGCCTAGACTTGCAGTCAAATTTAATCTCGCTAACATATGAAGATTTTGTCTATCACAATTTTAGCGTGTTATTCGTTAATTTGGAGACTTCATTATCTAACACATACGTGGGTCTCAGAGCAATAAAGTGTTGCATATGCCCCTAAGTTTGAGTTTGATAGATCGCCACAAACCGTCATTAAATGTGCATAAATTTCGGTCATGTGGGGATGGACGCAGTTCTTCGCGGTATATGAAGATAAAACGGAAAATTGAACGTAGTTAAAAATATCCTCAAATCAACGACTATGGCATAAATACGCTCGTATGTTTAATTGAGATGTATTGTTTTTGTGGTTTTGCGTACATCCGCAACAATTTGAGTACATGCAAGTCATGGCGAGACGTCTGTGTCGAGTAAGGACAAGGCCATTCTCACATAATTTGATCAAACTCATCTTGTTAGCCTTTAAAATGTAAGTTAAAAATCATAAATGAGCCGCCTCGTGGAAAAACCAACAATGTGGTTTCCGAACAGGTCTGACACAATTCAGGCTGCAGTCACAGAAGCAGGCTAGAAACTTGAAAAGAAGAGGACGTGTACTATCCGTGTAGCGAAACTAAAGGCGCTTACCGCGAAGCTGATCTGCGCCTTTGTTTTCGCATATGCAGATTGTTGGTTTTCTCACGAGGTGGCTCAAATGGTAAATACTGTCTGGTCGAGATAATTATAGACAAGCTCATTAGCTTAAGTTATATTCCATTTCAAAGCCATAAAGCAGTCCTCTTGCACATAAAAAGTAGTCATATTTTAACATTAACGGCACGTTTCCTATTGCAATATAGCATCTTGCAGACAATTACGCTGCAAAGGATTTTGCAGACATAGACAATTGTACCACAAAAGCAGACAATTGTACCTATATATACTATCGGCATAAAGTTAAACATATTCAACTTTCAACAGCAAAAACGATGAAATCTGGTGTCCGAAAATAATATGCTTCATACGCCAGTCTAAGGTACTTATATAAAGGTTGGGGGCAATTTTTTGGTTTTTAAAATGACAATTATCAACTCGAATGAACAGCATTTAGACATGTACTACTAGTAGGCGAAATGCCAAAAGTTGATGCAGTTCTTAGATAACGACATAGAGTGGGTCTAATTGTTTCCGAATATAAGGGAAATTGTTCAATCTAAGATTTGACAGTCAAGTTTTACAGATCACGTGATCATATCGGCAGAAAAATGAAAGTAAAAAAATACAAATTTTAATCACAAAAAGTGCCATTGTTTCAAAGTTTTGTCTATAATTTTGATGTTTGACTGTTTTTGCTGCCCATACTTGGTTCAAAGTATAGTTTGAAGATGGGAAAAGAGGTACAGTCACATTTAAAGACAATGAAAACAGTCAAAGGATTTTCCTACATTAATTTCGACAAATGTAGAGAGGAGATTTCATTTGCATTAAATGATTTCGGTAATCGATGGTGTAAACGAGAGGGTGTTGAGGATAATGCTCTTAAAGAATGGAAAAGAAGTATCTTCACTATCGTGGATGAACGTATTAAGTTTTATTCACAAAATACTAATCTTTTACCTCCTAAACCCAAATCGTCATTTAGGCATTTGAAGCAGGGTATCCAAGAATTTCATAGAAAGTATGTCTTGGTTCCGGCAGATAAAGCCGCAAACAATGTTGTTGTCGTTTGTAGGCTTCACTACGTTAACACCTTAAAACAGGAGCTTGATGGTACCAGGGCTTATCTGGAGACAGATACTGATGAGGTATCTGTAGTTAATGCCCACTTAAACGATTTACCTGTTAAGTTTTCTGTTTGTGTCAATGAAGGCCAAGACAAACTTCCTACGATGTATTGGTTACCTAAGCTTCACAAAAGACCATACAAAGCTAGATTTATTGCAAATTCTAGCTCTTGTACTACCACTGAACTTTCTAAATTATTAACTTCCTGTCTTACTGCTATCAAATCTCATGTTATAAGATACTGTGAGACAGTGTATGAAACTTCAAATAAAAATTGGTTTTGGTCAATTAAAAATTCTGGTGTGTTGCTCAGTAAATTGAAGTGTAGAGGGTTCCGTGCGACAAGCTTGTCCACATATGATTTTTCTACTCTGTATACAACATTACCACATAATCTAATTAAAGAAAAACTTCTGGATTTGATAGAGTGGACCTTCAAAAGGGCATTAAAAAACTATGGTTCACTTTATTTGGCATGTAATGACAGAAAGGCTTTTTTCACTTCCTCTGACCAAAGTCGGTATACACTTTGGTCATGTCAGAATGTATGCGACGCCTTATCCTATCTCCTTGATAATATTTATATTAGATTTGGGACCAAGTTATACAGACAAATTGTTGGAATTCCGATGGGTACAAATTGCACACCTCTCGTAGCTGATTTATTTTTATACTGCTACGAAAGAGATTTTATGGATTCTCTTAACCATGATAATCAAGCTGATGTTATCGAGGCTTTTAATTCCACATCTAGGTACCTCGATGACCTTTTGAACATTGACAACCCTTATTTTGAAGGTATGGTCAATCAAATTTATCCACCTGAACTTCAGTTGAACAAAGCCAATATCTCAGATACTGAAGCCCCCTTTTTAGATCTACATCTTTCTGTTGCAAATGGATTTGTTTCTTCTAAAATTTATGATAAGCGCGATGACTTTGATTTTGATATAGTAAATTTTCCTTTTTTGGACGGTGAAATTCCTCGTCGTGCTTCTTATGGTGTATACATTTCGCAACTTATTAGGTTTGCTAGAGTCTGCAATCATGTTACAGACTTCAACGCTCGAAATAAATGTTTAACGGCAAAACTTCTCCAACAGGGCTATCGGTATCATAAACTTCGAAAAACATTTTCTAAATTATATCGAAGACACTATGAATTGATTTCCAAATACAATGTTGGGTTAAAGACGCTTTTAAGTGAGGGCCTTTCGGAACCTGAATTTTATGGTGACTTGGTTTACAAATTTAAGAAACTTAAAGGAATTAATGATTTTTCTTTTCAGTTCAGAAAAATCATAACACGTATAGGTTATAACTTGAATGTTATGCGACAGTCTGCATGCTTAGTTTTTAACCCAATCATGGTTGATAACTATGCTGCCTTCTTTAATTGCACGCCGGTGGGTCGGGCGTCAGACTCTATGATGGCCCCGACATAAAGCTATTCATTTTAGTTGGTTGGGGCCGGAGCTTCTTGTCTGTTGCTTGGCCCACCGGGGTCCAACTGGTGTTTTTCTTTTGCTCCGGAGTTAGTAGGTTATTCGGCGCCCAGGGATCTCCATCGTCGGGCAGCTTACTCAGTCTGTGAGTCCTGGTTTTTGATTCATCAGGATGTTTATCATGATTTATTTGTTTGTTCTTGATGATTCATTGACTAGTTAGAGATTCACCACGAGGGCCGAATAACTAACTAAATGTTATGAACCACTGCAGAAGCTGAGGGTGAGGTTATGGCCATGTAAAACCGGTTTAAGCCCGCCAGTAACTTTGTGTTACTGATCGTTCCAAGTCGATACTTCTGTGGTGGTTATTTTTGTTTTATGTCTTGGTGTTTGGAAATTTTTTTGTGCTGGTGGCGCCTTATGTATGTTTTCATATTTTTAGTTAAGTTAAGGTAACTGAGTGGCCACCTATTGGGAAAATAGCTGCTCATTCGGCTTACGATATGTTTCATGGTATAAGTACCTGACTGTTAGTTTGGTTTTTTTTCCCACCTCGGTTTTTGGAGTGGGAATCTTTTTCTGATTGCGCCTTTTCCTGATCTTTGCCTACTTGTACCTTTTTCAAGCCATTGCCATGAATACACCTTGAATCAAATGAGCAAAATTTCATAACTGTTTTACCCCTATATTTATTGACATGACTATTCAACTATGCCAGTTCCATAAACTAAAGATGCATATGTAACAGGCGAAGAAAAATTCTTTCTTCCCTGACGGGGATCGAACCAGGTTCTCCCGCGTGCTAAGCGAACACTCTACCACGTCGCTGTAAAAGCCGGCTTGTACCGCAAGGCAGTACAAGTGTGCTATATACCTATACCCTGTGACATTCTCCCCCACCAAATTGGGCTTCGTCCCCGAAGTCCCTGGCCATAGAGTTTATCGTAGAAACAAACTCGGGGAATTACTGCACGGGTCATAGGATTAATTCACGTTGGGCGCCAAATGTAACAGGCGAAGAAAAATTCTTTCTTCCCTGACGGGGATCGAACCAGGTTCTCCCGCGTGCTAAGCGAACACTCTACCACGTCGCTGTAAAAGCCGGCTTGTACCGCAAGGCAGTACAAGTGTGCTATATACCTATACCCTGTGACACATATCTTAAAATTTTGATAGAAAATCAATGATAAAATTCCCCAATTTTGGAGAAATACACATGTTTGGTTATAGGGGGTGTCTAATTAGGCACATGAATTAGTCTGTCGTGACGTCACAAAGATAAGTAGAGGTACATAGTTTTGAATTTTGGAATGTTGAATAACAGTGTTTTCAAAATGGCAATAAATAATTTTGATAAATTTTACAATCTTAAAAATATAGACAGAAATATAAACATATGCTTAAAATTATGCCATTAGTATATTTAGTGCAACAACTGCTCACTCAGCGTACGAAATATGTTCTTTTTGTATCTAATTGTCAATTTGGCCTCTTTTCGCAAACCGGATTTTAAAAAAGTCTCCCCGTACATCCATTTAATGCTCTTAGACTTCTTGTCTGTTCTTGTCTGTTGTTTTTTCCCACCTCGGTTTTTGGATTGGGAATCTTTTTCTGATTGCGCCTTTTCCTGATCTTTGCCTACTTGTACCTTCTTATTTTTCCAATCCTCAGGGATTGCTTGCAATCAGTTTGTATATATTTTTCTGATTGCGCCTTTTCCTGATCTTTGCCTACTTGTACCTTTTTAGTTTTTTGTTTGTTTGAATTGAACAGTCTCCCCGTACATCATCCATAGTGCAGATTATATTTTTCTTTTGATCCTTTGAGACCAGTGAAAAAGTAGAAGTAGGCAAAGATCAGGAAAAGGCGCAATCAGAAAAAGATTCCAAAAAGTATTTGAAGCGTTTCAAATACATTGTACGTTAAGAATCACCATCTTAACAAAATTTTGAATATTTGGCGTCTTTGGGGATATTAGTCTTTGATTAGACTATACGGATGTAAATTCTGGAAATTGCAGCAATCATGAGTGTCTGACTTTCGCTGTCAGTGTTGTAAAGGGTCACTGATGAAGGTTCATTAGCCGAAATTGTACAATATGGCCCACCTTCTCTCTTTCAATGTTTTTACTGCTTCCAAAGGATCTAACAATTATATTTTATTTGCTATTACTGTAGCTGGTGTTGTGCCGTGTGGCAGCCCTTATAAGTCTCCCCGTATATCATCCATAATGCAGATTATATTTTTCCTTTGATCCTTTTGGCCACTTGCTCGCCAGTTCTAATCGGGCGATTAGCCATCGATTAAACTGACCCAACGGTCATCGACTTGCCCACCGATCACTTCTCAAATACCGTTAGAAAGATTGGCCAAGATATGGCTGACTTGCATAGTTGATCTGTTGTGTCGGTGATCCGTCGTTGATCGTTCTCAGTCAAACCTGCAAAGTAGCAGGTTTATCGGTTACTCAAGCCTAATTTTAACATATTTTATTGCTATTTGTATGTATTTTAGTTTTATTTGTTTGTTCAACGTGCCAGTCAACAGTTCTTAAGTCATACCGGGACGGAACAGCTGCTTTTTGTGTATTAATAATCAGTATTATTAGGGGTAAATTTGTGTAGCTAAAGGGCACAATACTACGCCTGTAAGAATCGAAATTTCTATCCAGAGTCCGCCATACTAACACCTACGCTACCACCCCATTACCATCAAAAGAAAAAAAGCATTTGAAGGATGACAAAACAAAGGGAATAAATGATAAGGGAGATGATAAATATACTTTCCGCATGCGATGATTGAGACTTTTGAGCAAGGTTGTAGCTTTAACCGAAATGATGGACAGCCAGCTGGCTTACATACAAATGAAGAAGCAATTATCCCTTCACTTATGCGAGAATTTGTGACCTTAGATGTTCAGGTTCAGGGTAATTCTTAAGCTTGTTGACGATTCCTATGGAATTTTATAAACCTCGTGCACTGTGTAGGTGGTCGTTAATATGTGTTTGGATGCATTATTATATTCATGTAGCATCAGAGTTAACGCTTTCGGACCTTTTTAACCCATATCTGACGAATGGATTTTCCCATCATTATCATTTGGGTGAGTCCACTTTCATTTTTAAGGGTGACAGGAGTGATTCTAAAATGTTATTCAATTTTTCGATGAAAATTCTCTAAGCAAACAGAATAGCCCCAGATGGGACGCCGCTTTCTGTGGTGTCACATCTGGGGCTATTCTGTTTGCCAATGTCCCATAAAGGGACGCCAGGCTTAAATGAGTTAATATGTTTGGCATTATTTTGCTTCATTATTGGCCTCCAGCAGTATCTTCCTTTCATGTGACAAGAAGATGGCACCCTTTCGCATCCTCATTCTTTACAAATGATAGCTTTTTCTTGTGCCTGGTGTTATAATTCTTTTTAAGATCGAAGATCATCTTCTGCTCAGCTGAATCTCTGTTGAATCGCACGTACGATGGTCGTGGGATCCTGAGGTCAACTCTGGATTATCGACGGATTAACTGATCCCCCGGTCAGGAGTGATCGGAGGATTATCATCGGATCTAACAAGCAAGCGGCCATTTGAGACCAGTAAAAGTATTTGGAGTGTTTCAAATACATTGTACGTTAAGAATCACCATCTTAACGGAATATTTGGCCTATTTGGGGATATTAGTCTTTGATTTAGACTATACTGATGTAAATTCTGGAAATTGCAGCAATCATGAGTGTCTGACTTTCGCTGTCAGTTTTGTAAAGGGTCACTGATGAAGGTTCATTACCCGAAATTGTATAATATGGCCCACCTTCTCTCTTTGAATGTTTTACTGCTTCCAAAGGATCTAACAATTATATTTTATTTACATCCCAGTCTACAGCAATGGTCATGTCGGGACGTTGCCTCCATTTTATGGGACTCATACAAACATTAGGATGTCATGACACTCAAAGTGTGCTCCATAAATATAACCACCCAACTAAGCCAATAAGGCTTATATGTATGGATGGATTGACTAAACCATCTTTCCAGAGCAGGCTCAGACTTGAGCGGTTAACCAGTAATCAGATGGTCGGTCAGTAGTATAGAAGCTTTGCCTGGAGGCACAAGCAGTCCATCTATTTCTCCTAGGCCTTAATGGGCGGGGGCCCAAGGTTTGAAGTAAAAATTTTGAGTCATGTGGGAACACAGTAAGAAGCAGCGGTGGTCGGGTGGGAACGGTACCCCGTCCATAGCTGCCTATAGAAATAGATCGGCTATATGTGCGTCCAGGCAAAGCTTCTATGCTATTGACTGACCAACTCATTACTGGTTAACCACTCAGGACTGAGCTAACCCAGGAAAAGTAGTTATATTCAAAGTACTTTTTTGATGTCCGAACATCTTTATTTTTGGTAAAAGTCCCATACAATGGAGGCAACGAAAACCATAGCTGTTTACAGGGACGTAAAGCATCAATTCAAACAAGCAAAAGAACCAGTGCAATGTTTTCGCAGTAAATTATAAAAAATAGAGTACGATACAGGTTTGCAAAACCTCCATGGATGATGTACTTGGGAGACATTTTAGGGCCGCCATACGGCACAACACCAGCCGTTAAAGTACTTAACACGGCACATCACCAGTCGTATCAATACTATTTTAACAGCTGATGTGCCGTATGGCGGCCCTAAAAAGTCTCACTGTACATCATCCATAGTGCAGATTATATTTCCTTTTATTCCTTTGAGATCGGCGAGGGTATTCTGAGAAATCAGAATTTCATTATCGGTTTAGATTATTGTCTAACCAACGTTTTATATATTTGGTTCTCTTAAGATAATACTAGTCTTTAGTCCAATTCGCATGCGCAAAAAATACACGCGTGTAAATATACTCCGGTGTGTATTTATACTCCGGTGTGCAAATCAACCTGAGAGTAAATTTAAATTGCGTTCGCATGGGTTTTATCGCCAGGAGTATTTTTGTAGGTAAATTTATCATTTCTGGATTAAAACCTGTTCATTTAAGTTTTCTGTACTTGCAAAACAAGAAAAGGCTGCTTCAAGGTGTTCATGTAGACTTTGGCAGCAGAGGGGAATCATGTAATGGTCAGGCATAACCTTAGCAGTTATAGTTCCCTTTTTTCATCCTTTTACAAGGAATTACTGTTAAAATGCCCCAAGAATCCTAACCAAGAATGATGAAGAAATAGTGTGGCTGTTTGCACTCCATATGATCTAAAATGTTATGAATGGCAATAAACTCTTATTTAGCAACAATGTCCACAGTTTCAGCAACTGTCATATAATCAGTTAGGAACAAAAAATGTGAAAATTCGTTATCTAAAAGCAGAATATTGACTTGAAATAAAAATACTCATGGGTAAATTTTACTTTGCGTTCGCATGGGACATAATAGTAAATTTACACGTGTGTATTTGTAAAAATAAAATTTGCATCTGGTCAGACCCAGGAGTAAATTTACCCGTATGTAAATATACTCCGATGTGTATTTGCGTTCACATGCGCCATTTGCTTACCCCGAGTAAAATTTGCACATCGGAGTATATTTACACGCGTGTATTTTTGGCGCATGCGAATTGGACTTTTGTTTCGACTATCCTGTTGAAAGATGCAAAACTACAGTACTTCCCTTGGCTCCATTTTGTCAAATCTGAAGGGAAACTGAAGAGACTTAGGTAGCCGAAAACCGCGGAAAAGCCCATTCCTTTTCTCATAAATATGCTCACTGCTCTTAAAGGATCGCAGTTTTATTTTTTTGCTGCTCATATACTTAGATGACCCAGCCAATCAACAAAACAAAACAACTTGTGCTTTGTCAAACAAAACTGGATTTGTGTAAAATGCTCTGTTTGTTTGATTTGTGGCTTTGCACCCCGGTCAACAGTTATAGTCATGTCGTGACGTTGCCTCTATTTTATGAGACTTCTGTCCAACATAAAGACACAGACTCAGATTTTCTGGTTAACCAGTAGGTAATAAACTTTGCATTGAGGCACAGGCAGCTCGTCTATGTTTTACAGTCCATATTGTCATCCAGCCATCAATGTGCTCCGCGTAGTCTAAGTGATACTAGTATGACATTTTAATTAAAGTATATGGCATATGTTTTTGACGACAAAACAGAACTAATATACTTAAATTTCTCTTTAATAACACGTTAGCAGTGTAAAGCCTCTCCCATATTGTAATACAAGTCAGTTTCATGAGATTGATTTACACATTAAGGACTTAAATGGGAGATTTAATGAAAAGTACGGCGGGTTTATTTGAGGCCATTATAACGAACAGTGATGTTAAACAATGTTAGGACATACTGACCGAAATGTTTCAACCGCCAATAAAGTTTGTTTTTTTCTTTCTCCTTTCTCCCTCATATTATTGTGTCTGGAAATGGTCACTAGATGATTTATATGATACACCCTTTACATAAACAATAAATGAATTGTTCAATATTGCAAGCAGAAAAGTTAGCTGAATACCGATATCCATATTTGCAAAGCTCATACAATTCAGCCGTTTGTCAAAATGTACAAATCTAAAAATGCAAAGGTATAACAGGTTCTATTCTCCAACCTTATTCATTTTTAACACTTCTTAATAATATCCAAGCCGCATGCAAATCGTCGCGATTTGCTAAATGTCAAAACTTATCCACCCTATGTGAAAGGTATCTGTTTTTGCCAAAGGCTCATGGATACTACTTATCTGTTGTGAGGTTCAGTTTGCGTATATTTTGACCTGTTCGTGTATGCAGATGATATCTTTGAGAACTTACGGGGTTACAGCAAATCAATAAAAAAGTAAGTGGTCATTTAGAAGTTCAGTAAAGTGAGGTTCTTGATAAATGGCTAATTTGTGGATTTCGTGCCTATCAACCGCTAGAGACACATGGGGAGGAGGTTTTAATTTAATGACTCATCTGAAAGACTGGAGATGTCCGAGATCGAAAACAGTGACCCCCGGATTATAGGGCGAGGGGCTTCATCACTACGCCCGACGATGGAGATCCCCATCTGAAAGACTGAAGCGCAAATTGAAAGTCGCACCTGAAAGAAGCCAGGGATCGGACACAAGAGCCATGATTTACTTTCAAGATGAAGACTTGACCACTATTTTGCGGCGGCACATTTTTGCCTTTAAATGGGTCATAAGATACAGAAAATCAGGTCTAGTCGACTTCGCAAGGACACACTAGACAGCGATGTTTGACAAGCAATCATCTAATGCTGAGAATGAATTGGACTCGGATACATTTGTCACTTTGATTTATTATCGTCCATCCTGGTGCCTGTGTAATCTTTATTGTAGAGGTGCCGCTACAATTTACCAGAAACAGGTATTAAATTGATCAATAAGGCGATAATTCAAACATTCCATCTACCGTACATCATATAGCTTCCATGCGATTATCTTCTCATATACCTGTTTGTTTGTTTAAGGATGTTCGCTGCTAACATTTGTCCATTTCGGAGCTTTCGGATTTTATTTATTTGAATATCTCGTAAACGGTTACATATATTTTCCTAAAATTTTATATTTGAATATATATTTATGATATGCATTCAGTGAGTCATAACAATTATCAATCTAAGGAACTTCATTTCTCTGCAACTTTTCAGAAAAAGTTAAGTTGTCAGTAAAATTTAGGGGGTAGGGTAGATTAAACTTTAAAATTACACAATTTCAAATTAATTGCACTGGTTCGTTGTTTATTTTAGCAGTAGTAGATCTGCACAGGGTCTTCTTTGTTAGTCGTTTTGCATTTAGTAGCCTATGCTAGTTTTAAAATGTTTAATTGTTTTATGAAATGAGTGTAAGAAACAAGACAGCCGTAAAAAGGTTTAAAAAGCGATTTTCAAATCTTTGGTTTTCTCTTCAATATACACACTACGCTATATAGTTTATTCCTTTATTCGAACAATATTAACAAATAAAATATAAAAGCGTAATCCTTTGGAAGCAGTTAAAACGTTCAAAGGGAGGAAATATGGGCCTATTGCGCAATTTCGGGTACTGAACCCTCATCAGTGACCCTTTATAAACCGGCGACGATAGCCAGGTGAATATACTGCAATTTCTAAAATTTACGCACGACTAGTCTAAACCAAAGACACATGCCTAAACGGGGTCAAATAACCAAAAAAATGTCTAGAAAATTTCTCTAAACGTACAATTTTTCATCTAGGGCACAAAATTGGTGGAAACAGTGAAAACGTTTAAAGGGAGGTGTAAGTTCTATGTTGTGTGAATACAAGTGGCTCATTTCAAAATATTGATTTTTTTTTTACTTTTCACGTATGGGGTAGGGTTGTAGCACGAGTCGTAAAATATTTGCCATCCACTATGAATTGCAAAATTATGTATGTTGTTGGACCACAATAGTCTGCGTTACGTAAAAATTAAACTAAATTTAAAACACGGTGTTCAGAGGTCTCATTCAGAGGCCTGTAGCTTGCCTACAATATTGTATTTTTGCTTGTCCCTCGCTCGAAGGATAGCCTACAGCAGGAGTATGATAAATTTCAAACTGCAGCAAGTACCAGTCTTCCGTGGGGCCCTCAAAACATTACATACAAGCAAAATACAAAATGATATGGTTAAGAGAGAGAGAGAGAGAGAGAGAGAGAGAGAGAGAGAGAGAGAGTGAGTTCATGGCTGGCAGGGGAGGTAAAATTTTCGCTTTTTTGGTTATCCGAAATACGAAATTTTCCTTACTGCATGCAGTCCTGGAAAAGATGCTATTCAGCGGTGACCAGACATCATTTTACGATGTTCTAAATTCATTTGAAGATATCTTAAATTCATATTATGATATCCCATATTTTACATAATTTCGCAAATGACTTGTAAAAAGGTACAAGTAGGCAAAGATCAGGAAAAGGCGCAATCAGAAAAAGATTCCCACTCCAAAAACCGAGGTGGGAAAAAACCAAACTAACAATCAGGTACTTATACCATGAAACATATCGTAAGCCGAATGAGCAGCTATTTTCCCAATAGGTGGCCACTCAGTTACCTAAACTTAACTAAAAATATGAAAACATACATAAGGCGCCAACAGCACAAAAAATTTTTTATACACCAAGACATAAAACAAAAAGAACCACCACAGAAGTATCGACTTGGAACGATCAGTAACACAAAGTTGCTGGCGGGCTTAAACCGGTTTTACATGGCCATAACCTCACCCTCAGCTTCTGCGGTGGTTCATAACATTTAGTTAGTTATTTGGTCCTCGTGGTGAATCTCTAACTAGTCAATGAATCATCAAGAACAAACAAATAAATCATGATTAACATCCTGATGAATCAAAAACCAGGACTCACAGACTGAGTAAGCTGCCCGACGATGGAGATCCCTGGGCGCCGAATAACCTACTAACTCCGGAGCAAAAGAAAAACACCAGTTGGACCCCGGTGGGCCAAGCAACAGACAAGAAGCTCCGGCCCCCAACCAACTAAAATGAATAGCTTTATGTCAGGGCCATCATAGAGTCTGACGCCCGACCCACCGGCGTGCAATTAAAGAAGGCAGCATAGTTATCAACCATGATTGGGTTAAAAACTAAGCATGCAGACTGTCGCATAACATTTAAGTTATAACCTATACGTCTGTAACGTGTTATGATTTTTCTGAACTGAAAAGAAAAATCATTAATTCCTTTAAGTTTCTTAAATTTGTAAACCAAGTCACCATAAAATTCAGGTTCCGAAAGGCCCTCACTTAAAAGCGTCTTTAACCCAACATTATATTTGGAAATCAATTCATAGTGTCTACGATAAAATTTAGAAAATGTTTTTCGAAGTTTATGATACCGATAGCCCTGTTGGAGAAGTTTTGCCGTTAAACATTTATTTCGAGCGTTGAAGTCTGTAACATGATTGCAGACTCTAGCAAACCTAATAAGTTGCGAAATGTATACACCATAAGAAGCACGACGAGGAACGTCACCATCCAAAAAAGGAAAATTTACTATATCAAAATCAAAGTCATCGCGCTTATCATAAATTTTAGAAGAAACAAATCCATTTGCAACAGAAAGATGTAGATCTAAAAAGGGGGCTTCAGTATCTGTGATATTGGCTTTGTTCAACTGAAGTTCAGGTGGATAAATTTGATTGACCATACCTTCAAAATAAGGGTTGTCAATGTTCAAAAGGTCATCGAGGTACCTAGATGTGGAATTAAAAGCCTCGATAACATCAGCTTGATTATCATGGTTAAGAGAATCCATGAAATCTCTTTCGTAGCAGTATAAAAATAAATCAGCTACGAGAGGTGCGCAATTTGTACCCATCGGAATTCCAACAATTTGTCTGTATAACTTGGTCCCAAATCTAATATAAATATTATCAAGGAGATAGGATAAGGCATCGCATACATTCTGACATGACCAAAGTGTATACCGACTTTGGTCAGAGGAAGTGAAAAAAGCCTTTCTGTCATTACATGCCAAATAAAGTGAACCATAGTTTTTTAATGCCCTTTTGAAGGTCCACTCTATCAAATCCAGAAGTTTTTCTTTTATTAGATTATGTGGTAATGTTGTATACAGAGTAGAAAAATCATATGTGGACAAGCTTGTCGCACGGAACCCTCTACACTTCAATTTACTGAGCACCTCACCAGAATTTTTAATTGACCAAAACCAATTTTTATTTGAAGTTTCATACACTGTCTCACAGTATCTTATAACATGAGATTTGATAGCAGTAAGACAGGAAGTTAATAATTTAGAAAGTTCAGTGGTAGTACAAGAGCTAGAATTTGCAATAAATCTAGCTTTGTATGGTCTTTTGTGAAGCTTAGGTAACCAATACATCGTAGGAAGTTTGTCTTGGCCTTCATTGACACAAACAGAAAACTTAACAGGTAAATCGTTTAAGTGGGCATTAACTACAGACACCTCATCAGTATCTGTCTCCAGATAAGCCCTGGTACCATCAAGCTCCTGTTTTAAGGTGTTAACGTAGTGAAGCCTACAAACGACAACAACATTGTTTGCGGCTTTATCTGCCGGAACCAAGACATACTTTCTATGAAATTCTTGGATACCCTGCTTCAAATGCCTAAATGACGATTTGGGTTTAGGAGGTAAAAGATTAGTATTTTGTGAATAAAACTTAATACGTTTATCCACGATAGTGAAGATACTTCTTTTCCATTCTTTAAGAGCATTATCCTCAACACCCTCTCGTTTACACCATCGATTACCGAAATCATTTAATGCAGATGAAATCTCCTCTCTACATTTGTCGAAATTAATGTAGGAAGGGAATCTATATTTCGGACCTTTAGAAACAATTTTGCGAATTCTAGAATCCGAAATTATTTTTAAATTTCCAGTAACAATATGTCCAGCGGGTTGATAAACATATTTTGAATCTTTACAATCTCAAGACTTAGGAGTATTAGCATGGATATCAAGATCAGAAACAAGTTTATTGAAATTAAAAACTGTATTTCTGATTGGTTTGTTATATTTGTAACAAATAATAGGAGGTTCTGAATTTTGGAAGTAGGTAGGTATAGACTGTATCACTGATTTATCCGGGAATATGCTTGGTAAATCAATAAAGTCAATTCCTTTATTGATGAAAGGAATTTTAATAAAACTTCTTATGTGATTAGATTCGGAATCGATAAATGGACGAAGAGCATGCTGAGTATAACATCTTGTTAACAGTGCAACGTCATACATTTGATGATTTCTATCGTAAAATCTATTAGCCTCTGTGTCCAAGGAACGTAATGCAGCAATAGGTAGAGAACTAAGATACGACAGCATTGGATGTCGACCGTGAATCCTTAGTTTAACAGCTAAATCATTAAGAGAAATGTTCAATTTCAATGCAGCGCACCGTTTACGTTTGTCATTACCCTTTTTCCGTATACCATGAGATCTAGATTTACGTTTACGAGAGTCCGAAAGTGTAAGTACATCAAAATCGGGCATTTTGGAAATATTGCCTTCATGGTAAATGTTGTCGTTAAATCCCAGTGGAAAGGGTGTTTGCAGTAATTTTATCCATTTAAGTTCAATTTCAAAGCGTTTAATGTTTTTGAATCTAACTGAAGAATTTTCATCATATGTGATTTTCTCCACTGGTTGAACTTTAACATCATTGGGAGAATGACCAGTGCGCTTAAAATGCTGGTACAGAAAGGTATCATTATTTTTGGGCTTTCTGATTCTACGATAGTGCTCACCAAATCGTTTTTGCAAAGTTCGACAAGTTTGTCCAACATATTGCATCCTACAATTGTTTGTATTTCAAGTAAGAACATATACAAGATCCATTGATTTTCAGTCTAAATCAGAATCATTAACCACTGAAAATGTCCTACCATTCACAGATGAAGTGATAGTAGTCTTAGAGCATAAATGATTGCAACAGTTGCACTTCTTGGCATTGCACTTAGAAATACTAGGGTACATTCCAGGTCTCTTGAACGGATTAATATATTTACGTAAAATTGGTGATTTGAGTGGAGATAACCTAATCTGAAGATTATTGCGAAACATATTAGAATTAGAAGCTCCGTGTAGATTAACAGTAGATGCCGAAAATAAATTAAGAGGTGTCACCCTTACAGTAGGTAATAAATTTTGAAAATTGTTAGTTGAATGAGGAATCCGTACAGTAGACGCGGCATGCAACCTAAGGGGAGTTAATGTAATTCCTAATCTTTTTGTGATAGTCATAGTTGGGAGTATTGTGTTGATACTGCCAAAAGGAGCGCGACACTCATACCGGTTATAGAATCAATAATGCACTTAATCGTAATGCAAAATCTTTCGAATGAAAGAAAAAGGTATAACCGAAACCCACACCTCAGGTCCATGTCTAATACAAGTCCATGGATAGAAACGTAAGAATCGCTTATACAACGAGATACGAGTGACGGTCAACTAATGACCTTCAATACGGTATCGAAGAGTTGTGGTAGTTAGAGATAGGAAAATACAAACTGATTGCAAGCAATCCCTGAGGATTGGAAAAATAAGAGCATTAAATGGATGTACGGGGAGACTTTTTAGGGCCGCCACACGGCACAACCACAAGAACTCTGATATAAAAAGGTACAAGTAGGCAAAGATCAGGAAAAGGCGCAATCAGAAAAAGATTCCCACTCCAAAAACCGAGGTGGGAAAAAACCAAACTAACAATCAGGTACTTATACCATGAAACATATCGTAAGCCGAATGAGCAGCTATTTTCCCAATAGGTGGCCACTCAGTTACCTAAACTTAACTAAAAATATGAAAACATACATAAGGCGCCAACAGCACAAAAATTTTTTTATACACCAAGACATAAAACAAAAAGAACCACCACAGAAGTATCGACTTGGAACGATCAGTAACACAAAGTTGCTGGCGGGCTTAAACCGGTTTTACATGGCCATAACCTCACCCTCAGCTTCTGCGGTGGTTCATAACATTTAGTTAGTTATTTGGTCCTCGTGGTGAATCTCTAACTAGTCAATGAATCATCAAGAACAAACAAATAAATCATGATTAACATCCTGATGAATCAAAAACCAGGACTCACAGACTGAGTAAGCTGCCCGACGATGGAGATCCCTGGGCGCCGAATAACCTACTAACTCCGGAGCAAAAGAAAAACACCAGTTGGACCCCGGTGGGCCAAGCAACAGACAAGAAGCTCCGGCCCCCAACCAACTAAAATGAATAGCTTTATGTCAGGGCCATCATAGAGTCTGACGCCCGACCCACCGGCGTGCAATTAAAGAAGGCAGCATAGTTATCAACCATGATTGGGTTAAAAACTAAGCATGCAGACTGTCGCATAACATTTAAGTTATAACCTATACGTCTGTAACGTGTTATGATTTTTCTGAACTGAAAAGAAAAATCATTAATTCCTTAGTCTATTTTTGTCCAAAAATCGGAAAAGTAAAAAACATAATTGATCCGACGCCATTTCTCAGTCCACTTTGATACAAATTATGCACAGTTTGAAGTTTTATCAGCGTTTCTTTCTTTCATTTTTGATAAAGTCTAATAATTGTTGAATTTATTTTTTGACAAAATCCCTATACACGTATATATATTTGCAACGCTAAGATTCGCATGGATCCGTTTGTCTAAGTTTTCCGTCCGTATGCGTTCGTTGACTAAACACAACAGTTCGCTTTCATGCGTTGGATTCGATTCGCTACAATGCGCTCATATTCGGTGCAGTGCGTTGAAGATCGCAAGCAATCGTCCTCGGAGCGCAACACTTCGGTGGATATGCAAATTAGCTTGATCGTGTGATGCAATTGTATAGTTAGTTGTGAAGCCTAACGCACTATTACCCACGATAACGAATGCTTTGCGAAGACTTGCGATTGATGCACGCAGCGAAACGCACGGATGCGAAAATAAGTTTTCGCCATCCCTGTTTGAAATTTCTGGCTGATACGAGTCACCTTGACGAATGCAGACGCAGGCAAATGCATTCATGCGAACATCACCAACGCACTACAACATATTGAAACGCAGACAAACGAATTGAAACGAATGTTGCTGAACTCAAGTTTGCAACTTAAAGCAAAGTAAGTATAGAGGGACCAGGAATCGATGCAATTAAATTTAAAGTCCCAACATAGACAGCGGGTGGGAAAGAAAATACATAAAGCACAACAAAACATTTTCCGACAACACACTCGAAAAGCAGAATGACTAGCTCTTTCCCAACAAGGTAGCCATCCGGCTAGATTTCAACAGGAACGAAAGGGAACGAGTACGACAGAGAGGTAGGCACAATAAACAGAAGTATAATGAAGATAAACCACTTTTCCTGGGACACCGATTATCGTTCCAACAGGGGACAAGTATGATGAAAACAATCACTCTATCTGGGACACAACGATATTACCAGGCACAAAGCCGAAAACCACTTCTCCTGGGGACATTAAGAAATCATAAAGAAAGAAAATTAAATTAAAACAAAAATAGCGTTCAACTGGCGAACACATGCAACAAAAACTTTTGATAAAACCAAGCCAAAATCCCAACCAAATACACCGGAAATACATCGATTATAATTATCATTAACGAAAACCATTTTCACTGGGACAGCGAAATTACCATATTAATCAGTATAGCGAAAATGCACCAGCGACTAAAACGAATCAGAATAAAAAATAAACCAAGATCAATACTGGCTAACATATGTATTACGAATGTTGCTGCAAATAAAGCCAAAATCCTCGACCCAAAGATACTAGGCGGGAAGGAGAGCATTACCACTGCTTCATGAATCAAGATGATAATTCACGAAACTAAACAAGAACCCAACAAGAAAGGCAGCAATTCGACCATATTAAGTAATAAGAGCTGTCGCAGGACAGCGTAGCTCGCCTGACTTGTGCTTTGCCACTACATCCGTTAAAATCTATGACCCATGACCTTGACCTCAAGGTCACTCAGGTGGGTCATGATGGTACAACATAAAACTTCAGACCAATGCAAAGTATCAACTTGATCAATCTACATGTTCAAGAGATATAGACTTATAAAAACATTAACCAAAACTTAAACACAAAACTTCCAAGTCCGTGACCCTGACCTCAAGGTCATCCAGGTGAGTTGTGATGAACAGCATAAAACCCGAGACCAATATCTATCAATATGCGAGTGTCAACTTTATCCGTCAACATGTTCAAGAGATTTAGACTTTAACCAAAAAATTTAACACAAAATTTCTAAGTCTGTGACTTTGACCTCAAGGTCACCCAGGGTAGGTCATGATGGTATTGCATAAAACTTCAGATCAATATCTACCAACATGCAAAGTATCAACTCGATCAATCAACATGGTCAAAAGATATAGACTTACAAAAACTTAAATCAAAAACTTAAACACAAAATTTCTAAGTCTGTGACCTTGACCTCAAGGTCAACAAGAGTGGGTCATGATGGTACTGCATAAAACTTCAGACCAATATCTAGCAACATGCAAAGTATCAACTCAATCCATCAATAAGGTCAAGAGATATAGACTTACAAAAACTTTAACCAAAAACTTAAACACATAATTTCTAAGTCCGTGACCTTGACCTCAAGGCACCCAGGGTGGGTCATGATGGTACTGCGTAACACTTCAGACCAATATCTAGCAACATGCAAAGTATCAACTCAATCCATCAATAAGGTCAAGAGATATAGACTTACAAAAACTTTAACCAAAAACTTAAACACAAAATATTTCTAAGTCCGTGACCTTGACCCCAAGGCACCCAGGGTGGGTCATGATGGTACTGCGTAAACCTTCAGACCAATATCTAGCAACATGCAAAGTATCAACTCAATCCATCAATATGGTCAAGAGATATAGACTTACAAAAACATTAACCAAAAACTTAAACACAAAATTTCTAAGTCCATGACCTTGAGCTCAAGGTCACCCAGGGTGGGTCATGATGGTACTGCGTAAAACATCAGACCAATATCTAGCAACATGCAAAGTATCAACTTGATCCATCAACATGGTCAAGAGATATAGACTTATAAAAAACTTTAACCGAAAGTGTGACGCGGACGCGGACGCACCCGTAAACGTAAACGCGCACGACCGAGGTGACTACAATAGCTCTATGCACTTCGTGCAGGCGAGCTAAAAACCACCCCGACGAGCACAACAGACAGACAAACGGACAAAACACGCAACATGAATATAAATATCAACAGAACCGCCTTGGAACGGTCAGTAATGAATTACTGGGGGCTTAAATCGATTTTACAGAGCTCTAACCTCGCCCTTGTTTGTTGATATTTATCACAGAAATAATTGTTCGATTTAGCCAAAAGCTTCCATATCTCGTTTCAGTGACGTCACTGCGTACAATGTATTAATAAAGTAAGAAATATAAGCTTTCTTTCTTTCTTTATATCCGTATAAACTCCCTGTTGAGGGACACCAAGACGAAGTCTTGTAAAATGTAGGTGGTGTATTTGCTTCTGATCTTCTTGAGCGCATATATACATTAAAAGTTCATAATAGGTTTGTTGTTCGAGGCGAAGGGAATTATTTACACCTATTCTATACATATATCTACACTTGGAAGTCTTTTCAAATACCACACTCACAATGCCAGTTTATTAAGCCTTACTAGGTGGAGCCTGTGGCATAAGTTTGTTGACACTCTTTGAAGTTTGACATAGTTTTCACTGTCGCTAAGTTCAGGAGAAC
The DNA here is from genome assembly GCA_964017185.1 of Rugalucina vietnamica. Lineage (NCBI taxonomy): Eukaryota > Metazoa > Mollusca > Bivalvia > Lucinida > Lucinidae > Rugalucina > Rugalucina vietnamica. The sequence continues at coordinate 2,461,621 of OZ024879.1, forward strand.
TGGAGCAGTCCAGAATAAGCTTAACTAACTGTTTTCTATTTGAGAATTTGTTCTTCCACTGTTCTTCTCCAATAATGTCAATGACCATGGATTTAATATCAGGGTAAAACTGTTTTCTAGGAACTAATAATGCAGGACATTCCAGCAACATATGTGGCAGATCTTCGTTGTCAAGGCCGCAACATTTACAAATTGCGTCAACTGGAGATTTACTGAATTTTGATTTGATCGATTGCAGCATATATGTCCCTGTGATCATTCTGCATTTCGTTATTCCCTTTCTTACATCTGACACTGATGATTCAAGAGAAGTCCATAACGGATGAGTGTGACCGATTTTCATGAACCTTGTACTTAGATTACACAATGTTGATTTTTCGTCTGCTTCTGTTTTCAGAGAATCAATCCAGAATTTATTAACTGCTTGTTTCACTCTATGTTTCCATTGTTCTCTTGATGGGATTTCAGTTTGTAATTCTTGAATACTTGGCAATTGGTATTGATTCAAAGTCCTGTGCACTCTACTGTAGAAACTGAGAGTGTTGTCAAGGTTTATCGCTATTTGACGATTGTTCAATTGCACAATAGTCTCGTTTGTTGATACTAACAAGTTGTATAGGAGACTCAACTGTCTTTTGTGGAGTTCAGCTTCAATTGGGAGTGCACCTAATAACAGGTACACCGCACATGTGGCAGTTCTAGTTGGTAAAGATTGAAATCGCTTGAGATTTTCTATATGAAACTTTGATAGCAGTTGTATTTAAGTATGTGTGATAGGTAACACTTCTAATCCGAACAACAGTCTTGGAACAACATAGCACTGATAGATCTTGTATGAAACTGCGGGGTTCAATCCGTTTGAGCCATGCACACCGGTGTTTATCAGAGCATATAATATTCGTCGACCTTATTTGAGGCGTTCCTCTATATTGATGACATTTTCATTTGTTTCAGAACGAAGTATTCCTAAGTGAGTTGTATTTGAAGATAGTTTTACAGCTTTTCCATTCAGATCCAGAGAATAATTCTTTTTTGAGATTGACTTATGTCCGTTTAGTAAAACTACATTTGACTTGTCAGGATGTATGGTCACATGATCCTTTTATGCATGCCTATTTACAACATTTGTCATAATCTGGAGTTCATTTTCGTATTTTGACAATAATGCTAAATCATCTGCACAAGTTGGGCAGCCACAGTATGTACCGCCTATGAATAATCCTAGCCGATTCTGTTTAAGTTCTTTCAGACAAGGGTTGATGTACAGTGGTGTTATGGCTAAAAACCCAAATTAGCCGTTTTAACGGCTAATTTGTTAACGGCTAATCGTAAAATTTCGCGGCGAAATTGTGTGAAAAATGAAAGTCAGCGCGGAATTTCGCCGCAAAAAATCCGCCGCGAAATTTCGGATTTCGCGGCGAAATTTCGCGGCGGAACACGGCGAAAGAATATACCTGTCATTACGCATACAAATCAATTGACCGGTATTTCGCGGTGTTTCGCGGCGAAAAGTTTTTTTTTTTTTTGTTTTGTTTAAATTTAGTTTTGATTTGGATGTTTTATTACATTTCAAGTGGTATCAATATTTTGTTTTCGTTTCAATGTTATGTTGTATAATAATCGTTTTAGTCCCAACAGTCACAAAACTTTTATTGTTTAAATTTCATTTTAATTTGTTTGCATTTGTTTCTTTTCAAGTCGCATAAATATTTTGTTTTCTTTTTAATTTTGTATAATAAGTTTAAGTTACGTGTTTTATTCGTGTCTTAACTGCTTTGAAGTTTCTGAGACCATAATTATCGGCTTGTGTTTATTTTCATGCTTCTTATTCAGATTAATCAGACTTACCCCATAATATAAGATCCGTTTTTCTAACTTAATTAACAGAACAAAAGCTTATAGCGGCGTAAGCAATTTTCATGGGATGATTGCCCACAGATTTGTTTGTTTGTGTTGAGGCTGAACGTCCCAGTCACCAATTTTTCAGTCATGTCTGGACGGAGCTACCGTTTCCTGGGTATTAAGTAGTACTGTGGGTAGTTACTGTGCCTTACTCAAGGACACAACACGGTGTCGCCAGTGCGGATCGAACTCAGGACCTCTCGATTCGGAGTCTGATGCACTACAACTATGCCACCGCGATCCCAACCAACAGATGTATACAAGCCTTTGGATTCAACATGAAGAAGCAATCGGCTTCAACATTTCTTTAGACATTTTTTTTTTTAATCGCCTGTGGTAATAACACTGCTAAAAGCATCAGTGAATTTTCGATTACGTCAAGTGGACGCCGTTTCGTTGAAATCAATTTAGTCGAAACGACATTAAGTCGCATACGACCTTCACCGGTGAGATACGATATTCGGTCGAATACGAGCAGTACAGCAATATACATGTACAAAACTGTGTCGAAATTGTCAATAATTAACGGGGTTCTTTTGCTAACCGTTTTGAGTCCAACTGCGTGTTGTGTGCCTTCCAAAATCCACATGTACGGTTGGCTTGGAACACGTACATGCATGTCGAATGTCAAAAGCTCATTGTATACAAGGCACAATACACTAGAAAAAGGGAGGATACTGTGTTTAAAACAAAGTATTGTAGTTCATACTTGTACACTAATTTTGTGTGGGCCATACGAAGTTTTACTTTATTTCGGAACACATATATACAGTAAATGCCACGAGTACACACCTTGGCAATATGATCGCATGCCGCATTAATCGATGGTGAATAGATTAATTATAACAAAGTTAAGCGCAAAAGCCTAGTGGTGGATTGTAGTAATTGACCGGAAACAAAATGTCCTGTGTTCGATACCTATATTCATTGGGTTTCGTACTTGAGCAAAACTGGTATACATGTATTACCCTGAATGTGTTGTCGCCGTGGGACTCAAACATTGTTGACTGTTAAACTGAACTAAGGATGATCTTCGCTAGTTGTACTTCTACAAGGCAAGTACAATGTATAAATCGATATGATTGCGATTAGTCTTCAACTGGGACAATTTACCTCAGTCAGCTAAGGGACGTTACCAAGGCGTTACCTGGAAAATTACCTGTGCAGATCAAATTTCGATTGTTTCCCATAGATTGCGATGTGCGCGATGTCCTATTTTGACACCTGAGGGACAATTACCAATATAGACCTGTGTTTTACAGGTAACTTGTGGCTGAGGCCTAGGATAGATTTATGCAATTTGAGTTATATGAAATTGAAAGAAAAAGAGCCCATCATAGTAATAGTAATAAGAAATGGATGTTTCAAGGGTTCTGACCAGATTAGACGTATTCCGTCTGTGCAGTCAAAAATGCATCATGAAAACATGTCGATGCAATGATTAAATCCCAAAATTATTTAGTTTAACTGGGGTATACAGGGTAACCTATTTTTTCATATTTTTGCTCCAAAGCGGTTCTAACGTGTATCCTTATTCCATGTTTCGAGCAAAAATATGAAAAAAATATCAAATATTTCCAGTGAAATGTTTCTATCATTACCGCTGAAAAAAAATCTCTATATATTGCACGAGGAAGTTTTCGCAATCATGAATGGGTAAACTATATTTGAATTCTTGAAATTAGAAAAGATAACAATTATTTTTCATAAAATTTACCACGCATGTGCATGCTCCTTAGAATTGCAGGAGCGGACTTTGCTGTCGGTCTGGGTGCTTTTTGGTAATAAAAATACAGTAGAAGGGAGCTCCATATCGAGCGGTCCTGGGTCCTTGAGCACGACGCACTAATTCCCTAGAGTAACGTTGTATGCATGGGAAGAAAGAAAGACAACAAAACATGATGCAATTATGCAATTTATTTTTTTATGATCAGGCACGAATCGCACAATAGAGGTACAAATTGCCTGCGGGTATTCAGTGTGCAGGCTAATCTTAAGAGTTCAGAGAGTGAATAGGGACCGGTCCGATGGCCTATTGTCGTTAATTTTAGTTGTGAATTGTCACTTGACAAAACTGAAGCGTCTATCACCTCGATGCAGTTATTGTAACATAATTATGTTGATTTGCACAAACACAGTCTCGTGTCTTAAAATGAATTGGAATTTAGACGCATTATTTTTCAGACTGAAAACTGTTTGTAATAAAAAAAATATATATATATTTGTAGGTGAAAATTGGCTTCCTTCGTTTTGCGCCTAGAAATAATGCTTTGTTATATTGCCAATCTCGGAGACTCGCCAATATGTATGTACGTGTTTATGGAGCAGATATGGCGTGCAGGCTGATCGAAACATGTTTTCTTATCCATATACTCATATCTATATCCAAAGTCTTGGGTGCATCTAGTAATGTTGGGCCTAGTCCTCTTTCACAGCGATTTTTTTTTCTACATGTAGCTCTAAATAGATCATTTATTTTACGAAGAAAAACATACGCAAGATGCAATCTCTATTCCAAACGCTGAATTTGTCAAAATCACCTATCGTCAAGGTAATACGGCCGCAGGCCCCAGCTTTTAATGCAGGGAATGTTTATTTAAGACACGCGCCACAAGTTAATTTGAGAATGACAACCTGATTCAATGTGTGAACAATCAGTTTGGCCGCGACATGAAAAAAATCTTGCTTAATGTTTTCACCAGCCTGTCATCAAACCAGGCCGGTTTGTGACTACAGATGATAACGCTCTTACAAAACTCTGAGTTTGGGACAGGTATACTATCTACATAGCAAAATCATTCACGCTGATTAAATACATGTTCAATTCATGTTCAATTCTCATGCAGCTTATTTTCATCTATAAAAAAGGTATCTAACATGTATTTCGCGTTAAACGTTCTCATTGTGAGATAATAGTTTTATTAAAAAAGATGCATTTAGTAAGTCAAAGTCTTTAAATTCCACAATTCATAAAATAAGTTCTTTAATTAAACATGATTTGAACTTCATATTTTATTATCGTTTCTTTCTTTCTTTCTTTCTTTCTTTCACTTTCTTTCTTTCTTTCTTTCTTTCTTTCTTATACTATGCATTCTAACACGCACTGATTAAATATATGTACAATTTCCATGCAGTTGATTTCTACCTGTTAAAAGTTGTCTATCATGGTGTCAACATGTATGTCGCGGTAGATTAAATGATTTTAAGTTCTCACTTCCAGCTAAACTGCTGTTGAGTAAAACAAATCACTATAGCGAGTACAAACCTTTAATTTCTGCATTGAATTCGGCTCCTTTCATTAAAATAATTTCTTTAATTAAACATGATCTTTCATTCTTTCTTTATTTCTTTATTGGATAACAGACTCAACTGGTTACAGTGGTAGCGACGCTGCTCCTCTTGGTTTGGACTTAGGCATTCATAGAGTAAGTCAGGATGGTAGTTGCGAAACGCGTAATTTTGCATCTTCTGAGTCAAATGGAAGAAATTTTGAAAATACTTATTACTGATCTTTGCCTACTTGTACCTTTTTATTATAAAACACATCAGATTAAAGCTTATAAAATTTTCTAAATGGTGATAACTTATAAAAAGTTCGCAAAAATACCAAATTTATGAAATTTAAGGCTAAAAATGACTTCTTACACCTTTTCGCAAAATTCCTACTGAGTCTATGAGATTGATATGGACGAACTTTCGAATATGGAAGGATTTTCAATCGCAAAAGGAAGAAACAAGGCAAATACTTATTTTGTATATTTTTATACCACATTTTATGGCATATTATAAACATTATGACCATAACTTATAAAATTTTGTCGTAAAACGGAAAAAGTGTCATTTTTAACATTTTATATGGTTTTCCTATTCAATTGTGTACATCGCTCAACAGTAATTTCACAGGTAAGCGCTCGGGTTTTTCCGTAAATCCGATAATAGCCGATGGTGCTAGTGAAGACTATTGTTCCCTATGGTGCTGGCATTCATACAGGGTGATCAAAGTGGTAACTAGCAAGCCTAAATGTCAATATGTCTCTTTTTGTTTTGTCGTTTTTACATGGTTGAGCTCATAATTAATTTATCGTAGTTCACACATTAAACGCTATAAAATGAAGCAATTGAGGAAAATGTAAGAAAAAGAAAGCAAGGAATCTAACTGTTAATTGAGTCATACCCTTTAGACAATGTTTGTGCTACAAAACAAGGCGCAACGTTAGATGGCCCCTGCCCGTTGTGACCTAAAGAAATATATGGGCTGTTTGTGCCTCCAGGCAAAGCTTATACGCTATTTACTGATCATCTGATTACTGGTTTACCGCTCAGGTCTGTGCGTGTCTAGGAAACATGGTTTCAAGTCAAACCATTCATACATATAAGCAGTATTGGCTTAGAGGGCTGGTTATATTTCAAACACTTGTCGGATATCATGACGACCAATCAAATGAAGGAAGCGTCCCGACTTGACCATTGCTGTTGATAGGCACGTAAAGCATCTGTTCAAACAAACAAACAAAGTTAGATTCAACGAGCTAGCCCATTACATGTACGTTATAAATAGTTTCGTCTATTCGTGATTTCGCGATTGTACCATGTAATACCATTGGAAAAGTCGCATTATGCACGTTTTTCATTTATATACACGCATAATTGTACATACTATTAATATGCACGTAAATCACGATCTATACTAGGAACAGATGAATCATAGTGTAGTCATTAAATTAAGAAATCAAAAAAAATTATGTTAGCATTTACAGGTATTTCGCCGTGTTTCGCGGCGAAATAGGAAATTTAAACTTACCTGTTGCAAACGTTAAAAAAAGAATTTCGCCGCGAAACACGGCGGAATTTCACCACGAAAATCCGATTTTCGCGGCGAAAAAAGTAATCTATTAAACGTTTAAATTTTCCCTTGGCCGGTAAAATTTCGCGGTGGTTTCGCCGCGAAAAATCACAAGTGATCAGCGCGAACTGTGCAAAAGTGGGTTTTTAGCCATAACACCACTGTAAGTCTTATACAGGAACGGTGACAAGACTGCTCCCTGACGCACGCCTTGACGCACATTAAAATGTTCACTCAATTCACCTAACCATTTGACTTTGGTAGTAAGTCCAGTGTATAAGTCTTTAACGATAGACCATAAGGCTGATAAAATTTGTCAGTACTAGGATTGTTCATCAAGTCAGAGTAGAAATTTTGACGATCTGAGAATTTCTCTTGTCGTAACTGTTTCCTTAATTCTCGTTTAGCCATAATATTGTCTTTTCGTAAAATATTGTCAGTTTTACCGCTAGCGACCCATAACCGGTATTTACTTTTACAGTTTTTGAGTAATGATTTCACCTTTGGGGAGGCTCTCCACCTAGGTCCTTTCAGTTTTGATATTTTCTGGGAACCGCAGCTGTAGATGCTTTATGTAAAACTTCTGATAAGTTATTCAATCTCTGGTCAATGGAACAATTTTCATCATTTTCATGTTTCTTGATTTCTTTGTTCAAGACAGATATATATGTTTGTCTATTTGTTTTCTGCCATAATAATTTCTTCACAGGTTTACTTGGTATTTTAATCATTAAAGTTTGTTTTTCAGTTGACATTGGTACAGTTGCACTAACGGACACATGACTGGAAGTATTTTCATAGTCTTTATCACAAATCTGATAGTCATTTAACCAATGTTTATCTGTTGACATAATATAATCAATTTGAGATCTGCCAGTGCCAGCATGATGAAAAAATGTATATTTGTCTGTGTGCACATAGTAAAGGTCATGTTCCCTCACGAAATCTTGGAGAAGTCGATCATGTTTGTTGTAAGGTCTGGCTGACAATAATGCACCATTAAAGTCCCCGCATAATATCACTTTATTACTATTTCTATGTTTTGAGATAATATTATCTAAAACGTCTAGACATTCTGCATAGTCAATGTGTGAATTTACTGATGAATTGTTTGTAGGTAGGTATACATTAATGATACAGATCTTGCCCTTTCCCGATAATTCAACACATATGATTCTTTCGTTACCACAGTCCAGCTTTTTGACTTTACTCGATAAATATGATGGCTACAGAATCGCTACACCTCCTTGACCTCTTGGGAGATTGAAGCCTGTAAGGGGTTCCGTAGAATCATGACATTTTATATAGAAGTCTTTATTTGCTGCAAACGACTGTACTTCATGTTTCTGAAAGTCCCATAGCCAATGCTCCTGCACACAAACAATATCAAAATTTTCACATAGTCTTTGAAAGTAAGCAGTGTTGGATTTTACACCTTCAATATTACATGAAGTCATACTTAATCTCTCTGCTCCTGTGGGGATATGTCCTGGATCAATTCTTGTAGATTGTATTTCACTGGTGGTATTTCTAAAAAATGATCAGTGTCTTTATTTTCATTTTCCAATTTTTGTGGGCTTTCATTGATATATATGGGCTCATTCGAAGCCTCCGAGTCCTGTATGTTGGAGTTGGCAAGTGAACTATCACCAGGCTCCCTTTCAACTGACACAGTTTGAGTTCTGATTTTATTTACACATTGGTTTTTCAGTTCTGGTGGTGTTGGCTTTACACACCACTTTTTCCCTTCAATAGTGAGGTCATCCGTTCTAAAATTCGCGTTTTGCCGTTTTCTAGAACTATTCACTCGTGATGTTAACCTTTGTGTATTGTCTTTTTTTATATGTAAGGGCGTATTCAACAGCTTCTGTTCTAAGTCTTTCACTTGAATTGGTTTATGTTGTACAATTGGGGGTTCAGTGTCCTTTTTCTGTGGGTTCGTACTGTTTTGATTGTGGGTCATTGCTGATTGTTCATAGTAATACCTTAGTTTCTGTGGGTCCTGCTGTTGATTTGATAGACTGGGTACATTAATCTGTGAATTTCCTGTCATGGGCACTGGGCGCACTAATGAAGGTTGTTGTGCCGGAAAAGTCGACAGATGGGACTGGAACTGATTAGGATAAACCGGTGCATGTATCTGTTGTCCCTGCTGTTGGTGTACTGACAGATGCTGACCCATAGGGAAGTAATGACCCACAGGAATACTGGGAGCTTGTACTCGAATTCCACCCGGATAAGGAGCATGCGTGAATTGGTTCCCAAGCAGAGGTGTCTGGGCATAATTGGGTACATGCATTTGGTTGGTAGGAGGGATACCAAATAAGCTATTCTGACTGTACGAATGGGCCCCATAAGGGTTCATAGGGTTCGTGAACGGCGCTCCTGTCGGATACACAGGTCCCACTGGCCTCATCTGTGAGATTAACTGTATATGCATTGCATTGTTTATATGCATGTTTTGCATTGTCTGAATCTCTAGCATCCTCAATCTATTTTCCAGTATCTTATCTCTCAGCTCTTCACAGCAACGGTGTCTACAACCCGGTTCACACTCCTTAGTATCACTTGGATTTGTATTTATAGGTTGGGGGCAATGACCTCCTTTGATATCGCTGTTTACCGATTTCTTATACAAGTCCAGAGTTGATTTAAGTACATTTATCTGACTTTCAAGATCTAAAATGTATGTTTTATCTATAACTTCCTCTTTTCCTCTTGTCCTTTGCCAGTGTCATTATCTATAGGGTTAAGCTCTTGAGTATTTTCATCGTTTAATTCAGTTTCAGGTATATTTTCAGTTTGTACCAAGTCTGTAATGTCAGGCTGATTCGCTGTATTGTATGTATTTGAAGGATGCACTTCAGGGGCCGGCTGTTTATTTTCCTCATTATTTTGAGTCTTTGAAGTATTTCCATTAGAGCGGGGTCTTTTAGAGACCGTCTGCTTTGGATTTATTTGCGTTGATAAGTCTATAATTTCGGTCTGATTAATCGCTAATCCTGAATAAAGAAGATTCTCAGTGCACGAGCGACACACAAATTCGTCTTCCCCCAGTGTATCAATTGTATTGTCATTGATGTTAATACATTCAAAGTGATACCAGTCACTGCATTCTCCGCATTGTACGACCTTTCCGTAAGCCTGACTACCACAAATTGGGCATAATTCAAGAACTTCATTTTCTGACTGATCGTCCTCAGGATTATTCTCGGAATATGATGTGCCAGGAGAGTCACTTAACTTATGTGGTTTGTCTTTTATTGGTGGGGTCTGCTGGTGTTCACTATTTAGAACGGAGGCAATGTTCACATTGAAGATATCAAGTTGTTCACACTTTTCTTTCATTTGTATACACAGTTTATCAAGAATTATGGTAATAAATAGGTCGACTTTATTCCCATTTACCAGAATCTTTGACGTTGTATGGTAACAATTTATAGCAAACTTAAGTAACCTTGCACAGGTACCATCAGCTTTTTTGTTGAAAATTCTGATGCAAGTGTCTACATTTGCCCCATTTTGGTCTATGCTATCCCGCATTTCATATGCAAATTCAAATTTTTCATGTTTTACCACTTCTTTAATACACTGTTTAGCTAGTTCATAGGCTGCAGTACTAAGTTCAATTACTAGGTTATTTCCCTGCTTTAATTCGTATTTCAGGCACCCATCCCCTTTTTTCTGAAGAGATTTGGTTTTATTTAGGGTAAAGTCTTTAAGTGCGGTGGTATTTGATATAGTCTGGTCTGGGTTACTCGGCACAAGGTTTGACATGTTTGAGGAGGATGATTTCCTTGTTAATCTTTTTGAAATTGTCTGTTCATTACTTCCCATCTTGTCTGTATACGTCCTAATATCTCAATATTTAAGAATCTTCATAAAAGTTTGTATTGAATTATTTAAAATCAGAGTGTAAACTAAGATCAGTCATATTTAAAATTTCAGGGATAAAATTTCTTTGTTAAAACATCGAAGTCTTTCAGTTTTTAAGAGGCACTAAAAGTTATAAAATATCTTTTCTGGGATTCTCAGTTAATACTGGGTTGAGAACTATTCAGGTTTTGTTTTGTGAGGCTCCACCTTCAGTTGATTTTTTTTTTCTATTTCAGTTTTATTTTATTTTCAAAACATGACCGCCATTTTTTTCCCTTGTTTCTTTACTTCACTCCGGGATCCGCAAGAAGAGTATAAAAACGTGGATATATACAGGACGTTGGACACAATAAAACGATAACTGGTGAACTAGTGATGATCTCGATGATAATTCTCTATTCTATCGGTGGTGGTGATAACTAAAAACACAGAAATAAAACAAGATTTTCTTCTCCTTGCGAATTTCCGCCCTCTCTCTTCCAAGCCTCGTTCTCTCCTTCAGTTTCTTTCATTTGGACCCTATCGTATGAGAAATTATAATGTAACTGAACGGTGATGAATCGAACATTGATTTATAGTTAAATACAAGCGCAAGCACCGAACTACACCAAAAACGAGGACTCAACAGTAATATAGATACTGAAATACTGGAGCAAAAGAAAGCTTTTGTTTAAATCCCGGTGGACCCGACTAGAGACAAGAGTTTTAGCCCGTTATCCAAACTCAAAGTCAGGTCCCTCCCGTCTGTAAGACAGCTTTAAGTCAGGACCGTCATAGAGTCTGAGGTCCGACCCACCGGCGTGCAACGAAAGAGGAACGCAAAGCATTTAACCAGGTCCTGGTTAAATTCTAAGCATGCAGTATGTTGCATTACATTTAAATTGTAGCCGATTCTTTTATACCGATTGATTATCTTTTTAAATGATTTAGAAAAGTTTACTCATTTTACATTTTTATTACAGTTATTCCAAATTTCTCTTAATTTGTTCCTCAAGTCTCCATAATACTCGGGTTCCGATATACCTTGAAGTAAAAGTGTTTTCAATCCAACATTATACTTAGACACTGATTCGAAATGACGTCAATAAAATTTGGAAAACGCTTTACGAAGTTTATGATACCGATATCCTTGTTTAAGAAGTTTAGCTGTCAAAAACCTATTTCGGTTATTGAAATCAAGAACATGACTAGAAACTCTCGCAAAACGAATAAGTTGAGATATGTAAACTCCATGGAATATCTCCATCCAAGAATGGGAAATTTACAATATCAAAATCAAAATCATCACGTTTGTCATAGATTTTGGATGAAACAAAACCATAAGAAATAGACAAATGTAAATCCAGAAATGGGGCCTCGGTCTCAGACCGACTAGCTTTATTTAGTTGAAGCTCAGAAGGATAGATTTGGCTGACAAATCTATCAAAATAGGGATTGTCAATGTTAAGCAGGTCATCTAAATATCGGGAAGTTGAATTAAATGCTTCGATTATATCAGCTTGATTGCTGTCTGAGAGCGATTTACGATATGTTTTATGGTATAAGTACCTGATTGTTAGTTTGGTTTTTTCCCACCTCGGTTTTTGGAGTGGGAATCTTTTTCTGATTGCGCCTTTTCCTGATCTTTGCCTACTTGTACCTTTTCATGAAGTCTCTTTCATAGCAGAATAAAAACAAATCAGCTACAAGAGGTGCACAATTTGTTCCCATAGGAATACCGACGGTTTGTCGGTATATTTTTGTTCCGAACCGAATATAGATATTATCCAAAAGGTAGGTAAGAGCTTCAATTACCTTTTGGCAAGACCATAGAGTGTATCGTTTATAATCTTCGTTGGTAAAGAAAGCATTAGTCGCATTGCATGCAATATACAGACGTTCTTCTCTTTTGAAAACATGTTCAATTAAATCTATAAGTTTTTCTTTGATAAGATTATGTGGGAGTGTTGTATAGAGTGTTAAAAAATCGTAAGTAGATAAAGTGGAAGCTTGAAACTCTCTCGATTTCAATTTAGTCAGTACTTCACCATTAGAATAAATGCTTCGATTCTCTTTCATAGCAGAATAAAAACAAATAAAATGAAAAGGTACAAGTAGGCAAAGATCAGGAAAAGGCGCAATCAGAAAGAGATTCCCACTCCAAAGACCGAGGTGGGAAAAAACCAAACTAACAATCAGACACTTATACCATAAAACATATCGTAAGCCGAATGAGCAGCTATTTTCCCAATAGGTGGCCACTCAGTTACCTTAATTAAAAATATGAAAACATACATAAGGCGCCAACAGCACATAAAAAAATTAAACACCAAGACATAAAACAAAAAGAACCACCACAGAAGTATCGCCTTGGAACGATCAGTAGCACAAAGTTACTGGCTGGGTTAAACCAAATACAAACTGATTGCAAGCAATCCCTGAGGATTGGAAAAATAAGAGCATTGAATGGATGTACGGGGAGACTTTTTAGGGCCGCCACACTGCACAACCACAAGAACTCTGACATAAAAAGGTACAAGTAGGCAAAGATCAGGAAAAGGCGCAATCAGAAAGAGATTCCCACTCCAAAGACCGAGGTGGGAAAAAACCAAACTAACAATCAGGCACTTATACCATAAAACATATCGTAAGCCGAATGAGCAGCTATTTTCCCAATAGGTGGCCACTCAGTTACCTTAAGTAAAAATATGAAAACATACATAAGGCGCCAACAGCACATAAAAAATTCAAACACCAAGACATAAAACAAAAAGAACCACCACAGAAAAAGTCTGAGAGCGACTTCATGAAGTCTCTTTCATAGCAGAATAAAAACAAATAAAAAAGTCTGTGTTGAGGGACTTTCGCATAGTTGTAATAACCCCTTTATGTTCGTTTTCATATCAAATTTTTAGTTAAGTTCGGGTAAGTGAGTGGCCGCCTATTGAGAAATAGCTGCTCACTCGGCTTACGATATGTTTTCTTGGTATAAGTACTTAAGTGTCACTTTAGTTGTTTTCCGCTCCTCGGTTTTTGGAGTGGGAGTTTCTTTCTGATCATTGTACTTGTACCTTTTTGTCATGTTGGTGAATTGCAGAAAAATCCAACCAGCGAGACATTAACATTTATGTTAATTGTATAATAACTAGCTATTTGAGGTTTAAAATGCCCTTGTATAATTAATACTATAGATTATCCTATTATTACATGTATATTTCTGTTTGTTTGTTTGAACTGACGCTTTACGTCCAAGTCAACAGCTAAGGTCAGGTCGGGACGTTGCCTCCATTTTATGGGTCTTTGCCAAAGTGAGGATGTCATGCCATTCAACAAAAGCTTGAAATATAACCATCCAACTAAGCCACATAAGGCTTATACGTATAAATAGCTTGACTTGAACCTTTTTCCCCTGGGCAAGCTCAGATCTGAGCGGTTAACCAGTAATATCAGATGGTCAGTCTTACGAATAAGAAAATTCGTAACTACGATATGATGCATAGTTTGAAAAAGTCCCACGCCCCTAATGGGAATCGAACCCGGATCGCTGGGGTAGAGATCCAATGCTCTAACCACTGAGCAAAAGAGTCGACTCCCTGACACAGTAGGTCAGAAATTGTACTTATATGATACATTGTATCGAATAGCTGTGCTATTTATAGACTATGCATCATGCAATCTGCCAATCCGCCCTTCCAAACATGGCAGATAATCTCGAATAAAATGAGTGTTGCAATGGGACATAACATACCCAATTTCGAGAGTGTAATCATTTATTACGAGAATGTCACCTTTATGACTGTATGACTCAATTGGTCCATCCCCGACAAGCCCCCATCTTACGAATATGAAAATTCGTAACTAAGAGATGATGCAAAGTTTGTAAAAAAAAAATCCCACGTCCCTGATGGGATTTGAACCCGGACCACCAATCCTCTAACCACTGAGCCAAAAAGTCGACTGACAGAGAGTGTACTTGTATGATACATTGTATCGAATAGCAGTGCTAATTATAGAAGCTACGCATCACGTGATCTGCCAACCCGACCTTCCAACCACGCAGATAATCTCGAATAAATGAGTGGTGTAATGGAACATAACATCAGTCAGTAGTGCATAAGCTTTCCCTGGAGGCTCAATCAGCCCATCTATTTCTTTTGGCCCAAATGTTTTATGTCTTGGTGTTGGCGCCTTATGTATGTTTTCATATTTTAGTTAAGTTTAGGTAACTGAGTGGCCACCTATAGGGAAAGTAGCTGCTCATTCGGCTTACGATGTGTTTTCATGGTAGTAGTGCCTGATTGTTAATTCAATTTTTCTCACCTCGGGTTTTGGGGTGGGAATCCTTTTTCTGATTGCGCCTTTTCCTGATTTTTGCCTACTTGTACCTTATATAATTGCTGGGGAGAAAAGTTTGTTGCACAAATTTATTCAAAATATATTGGCATCCCATGCAGCCGTCATAAATGATTTATGGCTGTCTCTAATACAAAACAATTTGTTACAAGTTTCCAGCCGCACATATTGGCAATCAGTCAAGGATAAATTGAACGTATGCATTGCAAGCGATATGATGATGGATTCTACTTTGAGGATACGCGCGAATTTCAGAATTGTTTAACATTACACCTGCCACAACCGCCGTGTCAGAGCACAACTAACGCGAAAATGACAAAGACTTGTTTTGTAAGTATATATTTATGTTTATCTAAACGAAACGAACCGGGAATCATGCCAGTAATCTGTACAGAGAGGACGAAGTATAAGAATCTTATTCTGTCTCCAAGTCCTGGCTTCTTACACACTCACAGTCTGCAAAAGACTGAAAACAACATGAGACACATGACTTTCTTGTTTCTAGGAGCTGTTAATCAAAATGAAAGGCATAAATTTGTCAAGTCATGGGTCTTTCATACCACCGATACCCATATTTATCAAAGGTAAACAAAACACCGATCTAGAAAACATTCACCACGGAATGTATAAGTATATATCATGTGATTTCTTTCATTGTTATTATGCTTTTCAACATTTTTCACTGTTCTTGACATTCACACATTACAATGCGCTTAAAATACATAAATAAACTTAGCTGATGTTATCGAGGCTTTTAATTGACAATCAAGCTGATGTTATCGAGGCCTTTAATTCAACTTCTAGGTAACTCGATGAACATTGACAATCCTTATTTTGAAGGCATGGTCAAACAAATTTATCTCCCTGAACTACAGTTGAATAAAGAAAACAACACAGATACCGAAGCCCCATTTTTAGACTTACATCATTCTATTGCAAATGGATTCGTTTCTTCTAAACTTTATGATAAACGCGATGACTTTGATTTTGATATAGTAAACTTTCCGTTTTTGGATGGTGACGTTCCTCGCCGTGCTTCTTATGGCGTATACATTTCGCAACTTATTAGGTTTGCTAGAGTCTGCAATCTACTGCGGACTTCAATGCGCGAAATAAATGTTTAACAGTCAAACTTCTTCAGCAGAGCTATCGGTATATAAACTTCGAAAAACCTTTTCTAAATTTCGATACTTCTGTGGTGGTTCTTTTTGTTTTATGTCTTGGTGTTTAAAAACTTTTTTGTGCTGTTGGCGCCTTATGTGTGTTTTCATAATTTTAGTTAGGTTAAGGTAACTGAGTGGCCACCTATTGGGAAAATAGCTGCTCATTCGGCTTACGATATGTTTCATGGTATAAGTACCTGATTGTTGGTTTGGTTTTTTCCCACCTCGGTTTTTGGAGTGGGAATCTTTTTCTGATTGCGCCTTTTCCTGATCTTTGCCTACTTGTACCTTTTTATCGCAGACACTTTGAACTGATTTCCAAATTTAATGTTGGGCTTAAGACCCCTTTACGCGAGGGCCTATCGGAACCAGAATTGTATGGTGACTTGGTTTACAAATTTAAGAAACTTATAGGAAGGAATGATTTTTCTTTTTAATCAGAAAAATCATTTCGCGTTACAGACGTATAGGATATAACTTAAATGTTATGCGACCGTCTGCATGCTTAGTTTTAAACCCAATCACGGTTGATAACTATGCTGCCTTCTTTAATTGCACGCCGGTGGGTCGGGCGTCAGACTCTATGATGGCCCCGACATAAAGCTACTCATTTTAGTTGGTTGGGGCCGGAGCTTCTTGTCTTTTGCTTGGCCCACCGGGGTTCAACTGGTGTTTTTCTTTTGCTCCGGAGTTAGTAAGTTATTGGGCGCCCAGGGATCTTCATCGTCGGGCAGCTTACTCAATCTGTGATTCCTCGTTTTAGATTCATCATGGAATTTATCATGATTTATTTGTTTGTCCATGATGGTTCATTGACTAGTTTGAGATTCACCACGAGGACCTAACAACTAACTAAATGTTTTGAACCACTGCAGAAGCTGAGGGTGAGGTTTGGTACCTGTAAAACCGGTTTAAGCCCGCCAGTAATTTTATATTACTGATCGTTCCAAGGCGATACTTCTGTCGTGGTTCTTATTGTTTTATGTCTTGGTGTTTAAAAAATTTTTGTGCTAATGGCGGCTTAGGCCTTTTTTTAATTACTTGGTTTACAAACCCGTCGACCCGATTTTTTGTCATTTTCGAAAAAAAAATGGACTTTTGTTACCGCCGTTGAACTATCCGATCAAATAAGGAAAGAAAATATTGGCAATTCTTTGAATTACAAAATGAAAGTGAAAGTAATATTCGGAATACCTCGCGTTAAGTCTTGCTCAACGAGATGCTTTCTGTTTATGGTCAACTCGGTCCTCTACTCATGACAACTTCCATTTAAGCCAGGGTAAATTTGTCAAATTTTCCTTTTGTATACAGTTTATTAATAATGGTAAATCCAACAGGAATTTGGATGTATTTCTTATTGGCATAGATGTGGCATACTGCATAAACATTTGAAGCTTGAAAAAATGAGAATTTCGCAAAAAAAAAGTAAAATTTAATTGCCGAATTTGACAGAAAGTTTGACCAATTTTATTCACGTCGTTTTACTGCATTTTATTCCTTATGTTCTGAATACTGCAAACCAAGTTTTACGACCAAAATGGTGCATATTTTGCTTAAAGAATAAATGTTTAAATTATGAAAAAAATAAATTTTGGTTGTATGATGACACAATCTTCTGTTTTATTGCTTCAAATATTGTGTTGCTAACTCGATGTGCTGCGGTCAACTTTAGTGACGTATGACACAGGATATATATTGCCAAATACACATTCTCTGACAGCTTATTGTTAATACCCTTTTTTATCACTACACAAAACGGTCCATGTTTCTATCAACCAATATGACAAGACCTTTGAGTACTGCATTTCGTGATTTTCATACGGATTTCGTCCGCGAACGTCAATTTGGTCAGTTCGATCGTGCCATTGGATGCCGTTCGCTTTTAAGTGAGACCTGAATTGCAGTTCTTTCCCTTGACCGCTGACGTCACGATATACATTGCAGCGACCCCGGATGTTTATTTGTTACAAAATGGCGCATTTGATGAATCTCGACTTGCGAAGAGGTGAAAATTTGCAGAAAATAAGTCATCCGTCAATCTTTGTACGATCGACATGTGTGTCGATCGCTAATGAAAACCACGATATAATGTTTGCATATAATTTCACCGACTCGTTTTCTTGCTTTTGACTATGATCTTGCACTTTTGAATGTATCTTTCGACACGAAGTTGCCGGAAAGCTTGTTTTCAGCACAGGAGCCTGGTTGGCTGTTTGTATATATATCAACAATACAATACTTCCCCACCGATCGCAACACATGTATATCCTATAAAAGTCCTATTTTTTGGTACTATCTGTAAACCTTCCAGCCTTATTTTAGCATTGCGCGATGAACCGATACCTAAACTTTTGATCACAATAATAACTTCTAAGAACTGTATTTTATGAAAATAAACACATTTCCAAATAGCTAAAAAAAGACAAGGAAAGACAATCGTCATGACATTCGCAACGGAAGGTCGCTTACGTGCGTAACAAATTTTACTGGTTCCCGGTATCACTATGTAGCGCCTGAAGAATTGAGCACCAGTAAGTTGTATTCAAATTTGAATTTCGTGATACTGGAGTCTCGCCCCCTATAGACCCCTATCAAAATATAAAGATGTCAGCAGGAATCAACCTGTCTACATGGTAAACTGTTATTTTGATCATATTTAAACGTGTCAACTCGTCTTGTTAACATCATGGCTTCAGAAGAAGGTTATGAAAGAAACTGACAGAAGTGACAGGGACAACTCGGCCTCACTGTTATCATCTCGGACCCTGATGAAGGTTATCAATGGTTAGTTTCGGGCTGCGAAACGGAGTAACTAGTGAAATCCGAGAAGATCACAGGAGGGAAACGAGTCAACTCGGCCCCATCTCAGTGCATAACTCAACTGCTTAACGGGTCAACTCGGCCCCATCTCAGTGCATGAATCAATTGCTTTACGGGTCAACTCGGCCCTATCTCAGTGCATGAATCAACTGCTTAACGGGTCAACTCGGCCCCATCTCAGTGCATGAATCAAATGTATATCGGGTCAACTCGACCCCATCTCAGTGCATGGTAAACTGAATCTGAATAGTTCACTGGTGACACGCCAAATGACATTATTTCACCAGGGGGTTAGGATGGGGGAGAAATTAGTCCATAGAACTTGTGCGAATTTAGACACACAATCATCTGACATTTCAGCGGTGGAAATCAGAGAATCAGGGAGGTCATTCCAGTCCATGATAGTCTGGGGGAAAGAAACTACCTTTATAGGCCTCTTTACTAGCAGATGGAAGCTGAAATGCCATGGAGTGGGTTTTTCTAAAACTCCTATAGTCTTGGGGATAAGGTCATCTGTAGGTAGTCTGGCTTTTCCCTTCAGACCTTTGTATAGCAATATAAGTCGATTATCCGTCCTTCTTTACTTGAGAGATTCCCACTTGAGTTGTTCAAGAATGTCAGTCATATTTCCTTCCTTGAAAGTATAATTCCTAGTTACAAATCTAGCGGCACGATTCTGTACCTTCTCCAATGCCTTCTGAATGCTTTTTGTATGGGGGTCCCAAACTGTGTTGCATGGTAAACTTGGCTGTTTTATAAACTAAACATGTCGTTATCGTGTCACTTAGTTAACGCATTTGTTTTTCGCTGGTAGAAAATAGCACCTGAACGTATTTAATATCATACATGCTAATTTCATCAAAAACCAGCTACATAGCATACAAACCAAACATATCTCTCTCTCTCTCTCTCTCTCTCTCTCTCTCCTCTCTGCCGCTCTCTCAGCTCATTTATTTATTCTTATTTTTGCTCAAACCACATCTTCTGTGTACGGGTTGTTGTGGTTCCAACGAGTGCTTATAACAGATACTTAAGAAGAATAAAAATAAATGATAATGAAAACATCCATACAAACCAAACTTGGAGATTTAAATTTTACAGTTATTTGTGCTCATAAGGGAGCAGGGAGGCTACTCTGATAGTTCACATCTACGTTTGCAATGTCCAGGTTTAGTTACAGATTTGAGAATTCGAACTTCTTAATATCAATTACTACTTTCAAAGCATTTTGACAAAATCTATTTATTTTTGATAATCTATCATACTTGAGAAAACAGAATAGATTGAGGCTGATCCTATGTAGACAGAAACATTCAGCGTACCCACCCTCCCAATGATTCTTCATGCAAATTCTCGTTTAATTGGTATTACAGATTTTACTTCTAGGCTGGGTCAGTATATTGCACGATCTGAAAATTGTGGCGTGTACCTCTCTGATGTGCAGAAAAAAACTCAAAGGCCAGTTTTCCAGTCAAGAAATAGGTCGTGCTATTAGGCATGTTTTTAAAGGGAGAAGCAAAGAACACTGGGAATCTCTCACCAAATTACACATAGGACTAAGCTGGAAACAAGACCTTACTGAATCGAAATGTTCATCAAGCCATTAAAGGTCGTGTGCCAGATGTAATGTCGTCAGTTCGTGACCCAGTTGTTAAGACGTCAGTCGAACATTCATATTCATCTGAAGAAGTACCACAGCCACAAATTTACAAGTACTTAATACTAATAAAGACCTTCTAATTCTGAAATTACTCTTTATGAAACTGATCACCAAGACTTGTCCTCAATATTTCAAATGTTACATAAAAAAACAGTCAGTCTCTTTCAGTCGCAGCTGAAGACTCTAAATTCAAGTCCACACACTCGACGATGGAATCCCGAAATTATCCGGCTCTGTCTGACCTTGTATTGTAGATCTCCAAAAGCGTACCAGGACTTTAGCAAAAGCGGATTTCTCACGCTTCCGTCTGCAAGACAAATACAGAGTGTGAAAAATCAGAGTGGATCATGAGGCAGGTGTTAAAAAAGAAGTACTTCAATGGATGAAAATTGAAGGTGAAAAACTCAAGTTGCCCGAAGAAGGCTATGAAGGAGGCTTGCTAATTGACGAAATGACTATACAAGACGATTTGCAGATGAAGCGGAAAGGAGATGGGTTTGAGCCTATAGGATTCGTTGAATGCTGTAGTGAGTCTCTGAGCATGAATATTCTGATGGGGAAAGGTGAGGCCAAACTGGCTACACATGCTTTACGAATTTTGTTCCTAGGTCAAACGGGATTCAGGTTTCCATTGGCCCACTTTGCTACTGAATCTGCTTGTCCATCCGAGCTATATCTCATCTTTTGGAAAATGGTAAAGATGCTTGATATATTTGGTTTTAAGGTAACCTATACCAGTCTAGATGGAGCCCTATCATATCGTGACTTTATGAAAATGTTCCTGCCAAATGATGCAAAAAATCTAATACAATTAACACAATGAAGTTCAGCAACATATTTGACACATCCTCTCCATGCATTTGTACCATTATGGATTATTCTCATGTGATGGTGAAAATCAGGAACAATGTCTCAAAAAGTGGGTTTAAGCCTGTGCACAAAAACAGTTGCTCTTAAATAGACACCATATAATATGGGAACATTGGTTTAAAGCATATATATGGGATACCACTTCAAACACCTTAAAGGTATTCCCTAGTCTAACTAATGACTCTTGATACTGAAATGACCCCGAGCTCCTAGCTGGTACTTGAATCATCGAGCGCTTCGTTGTGATACCAGGTACCAGTACTTTGTTAAGGACGCAAGCAAAATATCCGTTGCGGGAAACATGGATGCTGTCTTTCCTTGTCTTTTTTTTCTAGTAAATTGAGAATTGTTTGTATATTTATGGTGTTAAGAAGTGATTTCTGTGATAGATCAACAGTTTTTATATCAGTTCATAGTGCAAAGGTAAAGAAATGATTGGAGACCGACTTAATCAACCAAAAACAGGACTTGTATTGAACATATAGAAGAATTGTGGTGGGTGGGGGAAATGTCAAAATATGTAAACACATACAACCAGGCTCCTGTGGTTTTCAGCGGTTTTCCGTGTCGAACGTACATTATTTGACAAACACGAAGGTGGCGATCGTCATTATTTGACATCTCCTTGTTTGTCGACCGTCATATTTTGACAAGAGTAATAAACGAACGTAATTTCGTATGTAACATGAGATCGAAATATTCTGATCATTCAGCAATTTCCACCCACGATCAGGTGCATTTTAATAAAAAAAATAGGTTTGCAGAATAACAGTCTGATCTCTCTGCTGATTTCTTATTGTTACACCTGATCACGGGTTACACAATGAAAGTAAAAACAACAAAATGATCAGGAATCCAAGGCAATATTCAGTATTATGAAACCCAAATCATGGCCAGTTATTTGTAGCCATGCCCCCCCCCCTCCTAAATTGGAAATATAGCAGGGATTATAACTTCACTTTTCAGAGCCATGGGGAAAACCTGAAGGTTAAAGCTCTGCACTATCCCCATATGTTTAGTAAATTCAACAGGGATACCAATCCAAATGTTATTTAAGCACTGTCCGGCTCTTTGCTTGGCTATCTCCCATTGATACGATCGGCGTGACGTCATAGGTCATTGACCGAGTTATACCCTCGACCGAATGAGCAAAGAGGCGGGAAAGGTGCATTTCTGGTAACCAATATTGATTTTTTTCTAACGAAGAGTAGCTTGCCGACCGGGTCAATAGTACTCTGAAATTTTGCCTTAGTCTCAGCCCCCACAAAAATACATGGTCTGTCTCCCCCCCCCCCACACAAAAAATACAAGGAATTTCGGACATAACAAAAATGCCCCAGAAATTGCCAAATCCCCTAAAATAATCCTTTTTGTTAACCTTTTTACCAATCTTTTGTGGGACCCCCAAAAAATCAATACACTGCCCCCCCCCTCCAAAAAATGATGCATACAGCATGCAAACATGTCCATGTAATGAATACCCCCTTGAACCACACTATTAAATATTATAATAGGGTTTACAAGGATATGTATACTTTTGTTTCTTATTTTTGCTCTAAAACATTGTCCTGAGTGGGTACTTGTTAGAACCGCATCGCCAAGGCAGTTCTTACATGTACCGATTTATGTTTTGAGCAGAAAAAAATTTTCAGATCTGAAAGTTTTCCTTTTTAGAGCCAGAAAATTTTGCTGTATATTGTATATGCATGTTTTCTGATAAATACAGAAAATGCCGGGGCAAAGCTTTGGTACAAACCCGCTCATTTCCACGCCTATCCCCCGCCCTGCACCGGGGGTGGGGGCCGGGGTTACAAATTACTAGTGCATTATCTGGGTGATTGCAGCACTTTGGGATGTCATGCCATCTCAACTTTGTGTTGAAGTCCAACAAAAATAGAGGCGGCGTCCTAACATTACCATAGCTGTTGAATGGGACGTTAAGTCAAAAAACAAGCAAACAAAGCAAAATTTTGATCGAGTCCATGTATAGAGAAAAATTGAGAGTATCCCCACTGGGGTCTACCTTACATCCTTCCCTTTAGGTTTGAGTGGGGCGAGGATGGACGCACATGACTGACCAGTGCATTATGTTTTTTATTAAAAGGCGGCCCCTTGAAGAGGTTCTAATGTATACATACCCACAAAATATGTTTTGAGCAGAAATAAGGACCAGAGGACCAATGGTCCTGTAAACGCTCACCTGAGTCTGCTGCATATACCAATAAACTTGTTTGAATATTATGGTATTTAACCCAAGTGCAGGGACAGATGAAGCCCTTGGGCCGTTTTCTTTTTTCAGAATAATCAATATTCTGTCCATTTGCCAATTTCTTGCTGGTTTTTCCCTTCAAAAGACATTTTAACTGTTTTTCCCATTCAAATGCATGGGCAACCCATGTTGACCTTGCCATAAACTTGGTCAAGGTCATCACAGGGTCATGATTTATATATACATTGTAGTACTATAGCCATGGATGCTTCACTCCAAGTTTCATTGAAGTCAATCTATCGGTTTCAGAGAAGATATTTGAAGGGTTTTTACCATATATGGACATGGCGGCCATCTTGGTCATGTGACCTAGATTATTAATATACACATTGGTTCCCCCATCCTATAGATGCCTCACATAAAATTTGGCTTCAATTGGCCAAGTGGTTTTAGAGGAGAAGATGTTTGAATATTATGGTAATATACATGTATATTGCCCTGGGGTGTGGACATATGAGCCCTTAGGTCTATTTTTTTTCAGAATTATTAATATTTAGTCCTACTACCCATTTCCTGTAAGATTTTCACTTCTAATGACTTTTTAAAAGTTTTCTCCATTCCAATGCATTGGCGACCTATGTTGATCTTGTCCTAAAATAGGTCAAGTTCACTACAGGGTCATGATTTATATACACATTGTAGTACTTCAGCCATTGGTGCTTCATGCCAAGTTTCTTTGAAATCGGTCCACCAGATTCGGAGAAGATTTTTGAAGGGTTTTTACCTTATATGGGCATGGCAGCCATCTTGGTCATGTGAACTAGATAATTTATATATACATCAATTCCCCCATTCCATAGATGCTTCACATAAAATTTGGCTTTGATTTGCCAAGCGGTTTCAGAGGAGAAGATGTTTGAATATTATGGTAATATACATGTATATTGCTTCGGGGTTGGGGCAGATGAGCCCCTGGGGTCCATTTTTTTGAGAATCATTAATATTCAGCCCTACTGCCCATTTCCTGCAAGACTTTCACTTTAAATGACATTTTAAAAGTGTTCCCTATTCAAATGAATTGGCGATCTATGTTGACCTTGCTGTAAAAAAGGTCAAGGTCATCACAGGGTCATGATTTATATATACATTGTAGTACTTGAGCCATCGATGCTTCATGCCAAGTTTCTCTGAAATCGATCCACCAGTTCTGGAGACTGAAGAAGATTTTTGAAGGGTTTTTACCATATATGGGCATTGCGGCCATCTTGGTCATGTGACCTGGATTATTTTTATATACATTGATTACCCCTTCCTATTAATGCTTCACATAAAATTTAGCTTTGATTGGCCAACCGGTTTCAGAGGAGATGATGTTTGAATATTATCGTGATTTATATACACATTGTAGTGCTTGAGCCATCAATGCTCCATGCCAAATTTCGTTGAAATCAGTCCACCGGTTCTGGAGAAGAAGATTTTTGAAGGGTTTTTACCATACATGGGCATGGCGGCCATCTGGGTCATGTGACCTGCATTTCTTGTATACACATTATATACACATTGGTTCCCCCATCCTAAAGATGCCTCACATAAAATTTGGCTTCAATTGGCCAAGTGGTTTTAGAGGAGAAGATGTTTGAATATTATGGTAATATACATGTATATTGCCCTGGGGTGTGGACATATGAGCCCTTAGGTCTATTTTTTTCAGAATTATTAATATTTAGTCCTACTACCCATTTCCTGTAAGATTTTCACTTCTAATGACTTTTTAAAAGTTTCCCCATTCCAATGCATTGGCGACCTATGTTGATCTTGTCCTAAAATAGGTCAAGTTCACTACAGGGTCATGATTTATATACACATTGTAGTACATTGGTGCTTCATGCCAAGTTTCTTTGAAATCGGTCCACCAGATTCGGAGAAGAAGATTTTTGAAGGGTTTTTACCTTATATGGGCATGGCAGCCATCTTGGTCATGTGAACTAGATAATTTATATATACATCAATTCCCCCATTCCATAGATGCTTCACATAAAATTTGGCTTTGATTTGCCATGCGGTTTCAGAGGAGAAGATGTTTGAATATTATGGTAATATACATGTATATTGCTTCGGGGTTGGGGCAGATGAGCCCCTGGGGTCCATTTTTTTTTTTCAGAATCATTAATATTCAGCCCTACTGCCCATTTCCTGCAAGACTTTCACTTTAAATGACATTTCAAGTGTTCCCTATTCAAATGAATTGGCGACCTATGTTGACCTTGCCGTAAAAAAGGTCAAGGTCATCACAGGGTCATGATTTATATATACATTGTAGTACTTGAGCCATCGATGCTTCATGCCAAGTTTCTTTGAAATCGATCCACCAGTTCTGGAGAAGAAGATTTTTGAAGGGTTTTTACCATATATGGGCATTGCGGCCATCTTGGTCATGTGACCTGGATTATTTTTATATACATTGATTACCCCTTCCTATTAATGCTTCACATAAAATTTAGCTTTGATTGGCCAACCGGTTTCAGAGGAGATGATGTTTGAATATTATCGTGATTTATATACACATTGTAGTGCTTGAGCCATCAATGCTCCATGCCAAATTTCGTTGAAATCAGTCCACCGGTTCTGGAGAAGAAGATTTTTGAAGGGTTTTTACCATATATGGGCATGGCGGCCATCTTGGTCATGTGACCTGCATTTCTTATATTAAAAAAAAAAAAAAAAAAAAAAAAAAAAAAAAAAAAAAAAAAACTGAAAGTAAAAAGGTACAACTAGGCAAAGATCAGGAAAAGGCGCAATCAGAAAAAAGATTCCCACTCCAAAAACCGAGGTGGGAAAAAACCAAACTAACAATCAGGTACTTATACCATGAAACATATCGCAAGCCGAATAAGCAGCTATTTTCCCAATAGGTGGCCACTCAGTTAACTTAACTAAAAATATGAAAACATACATAAGGCGCCAACAGCACAAAAAAATTTAAACACCAAGACATAAAACAAAAAGAACCACCACAAGTATCGCCTTGGAACGATCAGTAACACAAAGTTACCGGCGGGCTGGTTATAATGTAGGAGTTAACATTAATATACACAACTCAATAATTATCTTTCAGTATGGGAGGTTTGGTGGTATGTTCAAAGAATGTATCACAGTGGCCTGCTTTAGTAGGTGTTTCAACGAGGCAAGGGCCATTATGCAGGAGCTGACCATGACAAAGCAGAAGGTCAACGCCAGTGTGTTCTCCTCCTGCTGTGGCTACAGTGATGAGGCATCACTTTTTGACCTCCTTCACCGAATGGCCCAGGGTCATTTCAGCCGTTCTGAATTTAAGGACCAGCTGAAACAAGAGAAGGTAAGTCCATCATGTTTTATGAAATGAAAAAAAAACTGTTGAGGTAGTCTTGCTTTGACAGATCCCTTGTCAGCTACAGATATCACATTTTGATGTGATGTTTTGAAGGGCATTTCCTAACTGTAACACAAATTAAGAATAGAAGATAAACAGAAACAAAATAGACTTTATTTTATTTTAGTATTTTAGAAATTTTTGTAGACTTCACACTAAATAGGAAACAATATTCATTTTGTGAATGATTTATGAATGATTTGCTCTTTTAATTTGATGATTGTTTGGGTAGGCTATTACAAGATGACTAAAAGTGAAAGTTTTAGCTGGCTGTTGGAGCTTAATTTTTTAAATTTGATTAGCAGTTAAAAATTCTAAAATAATGGTGCCAAAATCCTTTCATTTATCTTTCTTTCAAATGCATACAGTACAGCTGCAGAAGATGTCTATTGTTTGAAATTACACATATTTGAAATAGAAGAATACTTATATCATGGTAGCAAAATCAAGGGCACTGATTACCGTCACTGTCCTGGTGATCTGTTTCTTTATTTTAGCATATGTGGAAAGCAGATTTTCACGTAAGAGTGTTTTTAATGCTCTGGTGATACTATTAGAAGACTTACCACAGGTGTAGATTTTCATATAACATGGTCATGCCTTTTCTCACAACTACATGTAGTTATAAAGTATCTGTATACCCTTTTGGTCATGCACTCCAAAGGCAATATAATGTTGGCTGAAATAAAATGTTTACAGCTGTACTGTTCAGCAATATATACAAAGATAAACAAGACCATTATTGATTTACAGAGCAACCACAAAATCCAAGACGAGGTGTCAAGGTTCTGGCGGAGAAAGGCGGACAAGCTAGAGCAGGAAAATCTAGAGCTGAAAGAGAGGGTGAAGAAACTTGAGTCCCAATTAGCAGCTATACAGGTTTGTACATTTTATATCACGTTCTGTAAGGCTCATGAGATAGCCAAAAGCTAAGGTGTCATTCATTTTCTATCTATGAAACAGCTTCGCCAACAAACTTCCATCCCTTTAAATGACTTGAATATTCTTTGTTTTCCTCGGCACCCAAATGGGCAACCAAAATATGAACTTGCCATTTTTATACAAACTTTATAAACATGAAACTTTGTGCGTGTAATACTTCTTAAGTTCCAAATAAGGAGTTTTCCTCAAAATAGGGTATGTCTGTGGTGAGCATTTACAGGACATCTGGACTTTTGATGTTTTCTTTATCACATTATACTAAACTATGGGTAATTACACCCACTTTTTAGTAATCTACCTGTAGAATAGACATGCAATAATCTGATATTGTGTATAAAGTTTCACAAACAATGTCATGCTGTATTTAGCTTACAAAATACAATTAATTCAAACTGAAAATATGTGGAACTCTTCCTCTTTTCCATTATTAAAATATATATGACATAAATACATTTCCTACTTTCCAGGGGACTACCATACAGGCTCCAGTGGCGGTTGGACGAGAGTGTAATCAGATAGAGGTATGTGTCATATATATTAAACTTGTACTATTAGAAGATATGTGATTGCCAGCGGGATCTATATTGTATGAAAACTAGGTAGTTCATTCACTATCATATAAGCTGCATCATGAATGAGAAAGCTTTTTTATGCTAAAACAAAGATGCAAATCAGCTGTTCAGTCACTGCACAGCTACTGGGATAGTACAATCCCTCTTCTTTAATCCAAAATATCCAGCTTGTAGCCTTTTTCTATGACAGTACAGGACATTAAATGTCTGACTGGGTCAATCCTAATTTATGTTTTCTAGTGTTGTGGCTCATTTGCAGACTTACCCTTTGATCAGACCCGAGATTAATGAAACAGCAACTAGATAGATTTTGAAATCAGAACAAATCACTTTGGTTCAGCTACAACCTTGATGTGATGTGTTATTGGTATTTTTGTGGTCTCTGCTGTCTATGTCCAGATTCAGTGTTGGGAAACTGAGTCTGTGATGGCTATTATTTGAGTAAATGTCATGTGACGACTTAGTTAATTTATTTATTTTTTACAGGTTGAAACTGAACCTGTGATTAGGTCAAGGCCAGAAGCTGAACCCGGAACTAGTTCAAGGCCAGATAGCTTCACTGCTGAACTTGTGGTGGTAGGTGCCTTTTATGCAAACACAAATAAATGATAAAAAACCTTAGAATTAATGCACCAGCAATTTGTAACCACTGCTCCCCCACCTATGGCAAAGGGTGGGGATTATGACTTTTCAGCTTTCAGTACCCAGGTCCCTGCTATAAGCCCCACCCCAAGGGGCAAACTGGAAGTTAAAATATTGCTCTTGGCCCCAACCTTAGCAATAGAAAATCTTCCAAGGGTAAAGATCCAAATGTCACAACCCTTCAATAAGGATCCTAATGTCAAAAACCTGTAAATTCCCCTGCACTGCAGGGACACTAAACCAGAGGACCAATGGTCCTGTAAACGCTCACCTGAGTCTGCTGCATATACCAATAAAAATAAAATAGGTCAAGGTCACCACAGGGTCATGATTTATATATACATTGTAGTACTTTAGCCATTGGTGCTTCATACCAAGTTTCTTTGAAATCGGTCCTCAAAATTCGGAGCAGAAGATTTTTGAAGGGTTTTTACCATATATGGGCATGGCGGCCATCTTGGTTATGTGAACTAGATAATTTATATATACATTAATTCCCCCATTCCATAGATGCTTCACATACAATTTGGCTTTGATTCGCCAAGTGGTTTCAGAGGAGAAGATGTTTGAATATTATGGTAATATACATGTATATTGCCCCGGGGTGGGGGCAGATGAGCCCCTGGGGTCCAAATTTTTTTCAGAATCATTAATATTCAGTCCTACTGCCCATTTCCTGCAAGACTTTCACTTTAAATGACATTTTAAAAGTTTTCCCTATTCAAATGCATTGGCGACCTATGTTGACCTTGCCGTAAAAAAGGTCAAGGTCATCACAGGGTCATGATTTATATGCACATTGTCGTACTTCAGCCATCGATGCTTCATGCCAAGTTTCTTTGAAATCGATCCACCTGTTCTGGAGAAGATTTTTGAAGGGTTTTTACCATATATGGGCATCGCGGCCATCTTGGTCATGTGACCTGTATTATTTATATACACATTGATAACCCCTTCCTATTGATGCTTCACATAAAATTTAGCTTTGATTGGCCAAGCGGTTTCAGAGGAGATGATGTTTGAATATTATGGTAATATACATGTATATTGCCCCGGGGTGGGGGCATATGAGCCCCTGGAGTCCAATTTTTTCAGAATCATTAATATTCAGTCCTACTGCCCATTTCCTGCAAGACTTTCACTTTAAATGACTTTAAATGACATTTCAAAAGTTTTCCCCATTCAAATGCATTGGCGACCTATGTTGACCTTGCCGTAAAATAAGTCAAGGTCATCACAGGGTCATGATTTATATACACATTGTAGTGCTTGAGCCATCTATGCTTCATGCTAAGTTTCTTTGAAATCGATCCACCTGTTCTGGAGAAGAAGATTTTTGAAGGGTTTTTACCATATATGGGCATGGCGGCCATCTTGGTCATGTGACCTGGATTATTTATATACACATTGGTTCCCCCTTCCCATAGATGCTTCATGTAAAATTTGGCTTTGATTGGCCAAGCGGTTTCAGAGGAGAAGATATTTGAATATTATGATAATATACATGTATATTGCCCCGGGGTGGGGGCGGATGAGCCCCTGGAGCCCAATTTTTTTCAGAATCATTAATATTCAGTCCTACTGCTCATTTTCTGCAAGATTTTTCCTTTAAATGACAATTTAACAATTTTTCCCATTCAAATGCAAAGGCGACCTACGTTGACCTTGCCGTAAAATAGGTCAAGGTCACCGCAAGGTCATGATTTATATACACATTGTAGTACTTGAGTCATCGATGCTTCATGCCAAGTTTGGTTGAAATCGGTCCAGTGGTTTCGGAGAAGAAGATTTTTGAAGGGTTTTTACCATATATGGACATGGCGGCCATCTTGGTCATGCGACCTGGATTATTTATATACACATTGGTTCCCCCTTCCCATAGATGCTTCATGTAAAATTTGGCTTTGATTGGCCAAGCTGTTTCAGAGAAGAAGATCTTTGAAAATGGTGGACGACGGACGGACGACGGACGGACGGACGGACGACGGAGCATGGGTATACTATAAGCTCACCTAGTGAGCCTGACGGCTCAGGTGAGCTAAAAAGTAATTGCTCTGCACTTTAGTCCCGCTATCCCCCACCCTTCCCCGTAGTTGGGGGAGGTGGGGGGGAGGGGTGGTTATTGGTTACAAATGAAAAATAATTTCCATTAAAATTGGTTAAATTGTACATGTATTGCACACTCATGCCCATCACAGTTTGTATAAATTATGACCTTCGATTGACCTTAGTTAATTAAATTAATTCAGATATGGCCAGTTTAGTTTTTAATGTGGAAAAAGTCAGAAAAAAAAACATGTTTGCTTTTAGCCAAGGGCCTGAAACTAAAATGACAAATTCTAATTTGATATCATTTGTTTCATTACAGCAAAACACAAGTGAGACTGTCTATGCCTTTGATGAGGTAGGTATTTGATGACACATTTTTAATGTTGATATCCACTGGCAGCACTGTATTTTGTACTGAGCAAGACACATCAACTCATCAGAGTACTGGTTAAAACCCAGCAATGGTGGTTTTGTCACCACATGACTGAAAAATTGTTGACTTCTAGATTAAAACTCAATACAAAGAAACATTTAATTTAAGTTGTGGACATGGCAATATCACATGCCAATTGTTCCAGATTGTTCTAGTTAAAGACAAAAAAGTATTAATTTAAGATGTAGAGAAAAAAAAAATCAGATCTCTTATTGATGACTCTCTCCATTCAGGTATAATTAAACCAGTCCTGAGTAAACACCCTACATCTCCTTGTAAAGCATCTAAACAGTTAAATTTGATCTGACCATGTATTGATTCATGTAATACTGAATTTCTGTTTCAGTCTGATATCCCACCTCCACCCGAGAGAAAAAGGCGGGCATCCTACAAAGTGAGCTACAAGGTATATAAAATTTCTTGTTTTACAAAAATGAAATTGGAGTTTTAACTTGTAGTCAAGACCTTAACTGTCATTTTTTAAACGTTTGTGTGTTTTATTGCTGAAAAAAATCAAACAACCTAAATAAGGATGAGCATTTTCCAAATTCGTTAGTGACATAACTAGATGCAGCAGACCAAATGAATTTCTTGCATCAACATTTTGTCATTCTTTTATAAAAAAGAGAGAAGAAATGTGTAATGAGCAGTAAAGGGAGATGGTATGGACCATATTTTGCAATTTCGGGTAATGAACCCAGGCATCAGTAGCCCTTTTTAACCAGCAACAGAAGCCAGATTATAGTGCTGCAATTTCTAAAATTTATAAGACTGATTCAGTTGATGATATATTTTCATTTATAATTTAGCCCCCAACTGATTCATCAGAAGAGGTTGATGACAGTATAGAAAACCCAGAGTGGAAACGACAGAAGTGTGATGTAAGTTTTATTTTTTTATTTTATGGCTGTGCCATGAGAACCTGCATTTTTTGTTTGATGATGCTTGCTGGGATCAGAACAAAAATGCGTATAGTGCTCTTTTACTCACATTTTTAATGGCAGTATCTCATTTCTTTAATTTGGCTGTAATTCAAATGCATGTATATACATGTAATTTTAGGCAATTTCTCAGGGGAGATATTTGTGTGACAACATGGATTTTGTTTTTTTCAGAAGAGCAGTAGTGATGTTGAACAATCTGAGGATTCAGATCTGAATGCGGTAGGTTCTAATTTAATAATGTTTTGCTGCAAAAGTAACATGGTGTGCATATACTGCATGAATGTTCACCTAGTATGCAGAACTACATGCCCACTAGTCTGCACTTTGCCTTGTTAAGAAAAAGTCATGTGTCCGTCCGGGAATTCACCAACCTATCAAATTAGACTTTAAACCAAGGTCCCAAACAAAATTTCATTAAGAGGCTTTATAGTTCACCTGAGCGGAAGGCTAATGGGGAGCTTATGGGATGGTTCTCAAGCCAGCATCCATGTGTGCATCTGTCCGTCCACATTTCAAACATCTCTGAAACCCCTTTGCCAATCAAAGCCAAATTTCATGTAATGCGTCTATGAGAAGGGGAACCAATGTCTGTATAATTAATTCAGGTCACATGACCTAGATAAAAACCCTTAAAAAATCTTCCCGGAATCTGTTTAACGATTTTGGCATGAAGCATCGATTACGCAAGTACTACAATGTGTATATAGTTATGACCCTTTGATGACCATGACCGATTTTACGGCAAGGTCATCATAGGTCGCCTTTTCATTTGAATGGGGGAAAACTATTGTAATGGGACTTAAAGGGAAAATCTTGCAGGAAACCGGCTGTAGGACTAAGTATGATTTAAAAAAAATGGACCCCAGGGGCTCATCTGCCCCCACCCCAGGGCAATTTACATGTATATTGCCTCTTCTCTGAAACAACTTGGCCACAACTTCCTTTCTTTTGTCCAGTGACTATTTTTTTTTTTACTCTCAGGTGAGCAATTGTTGCACTTGGGCTACTTGTTTGTTATTATTATTAGGCTTAGAGTGCTTGCTTTGAAGTATTTTTATTTGTTTAATATTGTAGTTTATAAAGAATAAAATTATACATTCTAAATATGCAAGTATTTATTTATGTTTAACAAATATTATCAATATTTGGGAAACCTTTAATTGTTACAAAAACTGTTCTCAGTTTGCATCTTCTTTAAAAAAATATTCTCTCAAAGTAATAGTTATTTATTTAGTCTTCGAAATGTATCGTACCTCTTGCAAAACATCAACACACCTGAAGAATTCTGAAGTATAAAGTTATCTACATGGCACAGTTTAATGAACTATTATTTCTGATCTAGGGCTTCATGGAATCACCAGAGAGAGCAGCCTCACCAACTGCTTGTTTCCTAACAGAAACACAGCCACCACCATTAAAGATTAAATTTCCTACAGTAATTGAAGTAAGTAATTATTGTGGACTGTGAGTCTCTTCAACATTGCTCACCAGGCTTTCCATGTATAATGAATTAAACAAACAGGAAAAGACAGAAATCGACAGATCCTTCATCGCCTAAGAGCAGTGGAAACGTACATTTTTTATAGCATGCAGCGTGTCCCACTGAATAGTGTTATCCTCATTTTTTGCAAATTTTATTATTTCATGTAATGCAACATTTGAAAGTCACATATTTCTTCTATCAAACTATTTTTCTCATTAAATGCAAAGGGAATGCTACTTCTGGTAGCTGATTGTAAAGGGGTTAGTGATTTGCAGTTACTGCACTACTGATGTAGAATATCATGTCATGATGTTTTATTTTTTTTTTTTTAATTTATTTTTTTGTAATTATAGGAAAAGCCTCTTGATGAATTAACAGATGCCCCACGGTCACGTCGTAGCAGAGACAGACCTAATCCTGTAAGTATCGCAGGTCTTATAATACATGTTTATGATTGTTTTTTGGTTGCGAAGTTTTATCAAGGCCATTATCAGAGCCTATTCTGTAGACTGTGTATGAAGCTTCTTGCTTCCTGTAATGGAATTTACAAATTTGACATTGCTGAGAGTTTTGATAAATAAAGCCACCCTTGTGTACTTACTTTATTTTTATCGCACCTGCTTATAGCAGGGTGCGATATAGGAGACCAAATTTCCATCCGTTCGTCCGTCCGTCAACATTTACAGCAAAGTTTTGTTTTCGCTACTCAGTGATTGCTGCAAGGGTGAAACCTTGCATACTATTTGTCCTTGACATACCCTTCAAGCACGCACCTTGATCCGGTGCCCTTGACCTATATTTCACGGTCCATTGACTTTGTTAACTTTTACGTCAAAATTTTGTTTTAACTACTCAGTGATAGCTGCAAGTGTGAAACTTTTCATAATAATTGTCCTTGACATACCCTGCAAGCATGCACCCTTACCAGGTGCCCTTGACCTATATTTCACGGTTCATTGACTTTGCCCAATCCAGGTGTGATATCTACCTCCGTGGAGTTCTTGTTTATAATTAAGGCTGCACTTGAAATATATTTGTCCGGAAATATCAATGTGAAGGTGGTAATATTTGCTTAAAAAATAAAGGGAATTTTTACGGATGGTTTTGAACTACTACATGTAGTACTGTTTGTAAATGTGATATTTCAAATAATGTCCGAGCTCTCATATGATTCACAGCTGATAAACACGTAGTATGGAATGGGTGACACACAGTGAATTCTACCCGAAGTTGAGATGAAATATTCGAGTTGTCACCTATACCATTTACTCTATTGACTGATAGATGGGTGCAGTCAATGCAGAAATAGAACAATTATTGAATGAAAGTAACATAAGAAATCCAGGTTATTCTGTTTTAGCAAACACATCCGCCCCTTAAACATATAGTGCTTCCAACACAATAACATTGAGGTGTTTGCGAAAACAAAATAACTGGGAATTTTTATTTTATTACTTTCAATTAATGTTCATTTTCTGCATGGACTGCACCCATCTATTTTTCAGTAGAGTACATGTTATAGGAGAAAACTCGAATATCTAATCCCAACTTCTGTCTCAATTGCAGTGTGTCACCGATCATTTATTGGTTTGTGTGTAAACAATACCACGTGGTTGTCAGTATTGTATTATGTGTACAAATTTGATCAAACACACGTTCTGATGATGGTTGTTATTAATTTTAGAGCAAGCAGTACAAGGCAGGGGACAAGGTGCAGGCCTTGTTTGTAAACAAGGGAAAAGAAAAATGGGAGAAATGGTGCCCCTGTACAGTAATTGCAGTACTTGTTAACGGTGAGTTCAACTATTTAGGTCCTTCTGCAATTTTCACCAAAGCTATGTGTTGAACTCCATATCGAAAGTTGTATCATGGAGCAAACTCACACTGTTCTTATGCCCAGGAAGCAGTGCCTGAGTTTGGCATTACTGGCGAAGTTTGTCAGCATCATGCATTTACATGATAGTATTTATTGTATTGTGTATTTTCTTTCCCTTGTGTTGATGTAAATATTGACAGGAGTTTAATGATAAAAGAAAATTACGTTCTACTCTGTACAAACCAGTCAATTTCCTGATGCCAGGACAATACACATGCTAATTTCTAAATTACTCTTTAAGCAAGAATGCATTCAACTAATTTATATTATCTAAAAAAAATTCAAAAGGGTGTTTTTATCTTCAGTTGTGCTGATTGATTCTCCAGTTCGTTGAAAATTGATTAACCAAACTGTCTTATTACTGATAGATATTTATCAAAACTGTATTGTATAGATATAAATTAAGATTTTGTCCATTTCAGGAGCAATGTACAGGGTTCGGTTTGACGAAGATGGAGCTACAAGAACTCTGAAGACCAGCTCTGTGAAAGATTTGTAAAGGACATCTATAATGGCTTAGTATGGGATTATCCCTAATTGACACTTTCAAAGACAAAAATGCCTAGTTCTTTATTATAATTGATGTGTACTTGCATATTTTGAATGTCTATTACACAATTTGTGTCAATTTTAACATTAGTTTGAGAATTCACATTTCTAAGCATTAATGCAATACACATAGATTGAAAGCAAATTTACTTTTTAACCTGTACTGTATCTCTATAAATACATCTACAGAACCTAAATATACTCACCATGACACTGGTTTAACAAAAAATACGACAAATGTTTTCAATTGTACAGCTGATGTCTTTAAAATTGTCCATAACAACTGTCTTTATTTTAAGCTCATGGAATATTTCAGTAATTTATACATTGTTGCATTGCTGACCCTGTTCCCCCTCTAGACCCAGGATGCCACTTTGATATGATGTGTGACTGTGAAAAACTTATAAACAGGCAAAAGGACATGCTGGGTCTAGGTAGGAACACACATAGAAAGATTGTAAATTAAAAAAAATTTATGCACTAAGCTACCATATCTTTCAAAATAAACTTAAAACTACAAAACAATAACAATCAATTAGTGGACATTGTTCAGTACTCATGGGACAAACAAGCCCATATCTGTTTGCTTGAAAAGTGTCGTGGACAAACAACTGCAAATCAGTCCAAAGTCTAATGGTTCACTTTTGCCAAAGATGGGGTGGGTTGTAAATATATTTATTTGCATTGTCTGGTTTCTGTTAAATCAGGCAAACTGTTTTATAAACGAAAGTGTACATATTTCTTCTCCTATAAATGCTAAATCAGCCCGGTAGTTGTAACTTGAAAATTTCGTCCTCCTAAATTTGAGATTTAGGGATTTTTTTTACATCTTGAGCATAGATCTCCTTATTGTGCCGTATTGGAATATGAGCCGTCGTGTGATAAAACCAACAATTTAGAGTTTCCGACCAGGTCCCACATAAACCGGCATGTATAGTCACAGAAGCAGGCTGGAAGTTTGTATCTTGGGATATAGGAAAAAAAGGTACATACACTATCCCTGTAGCAAAGACAAAGGCACTGATCAGCTTTGCAGTTACTGTGAAGCTGATCTGGGCCTTTGTTTTTGCATATACACATTGTTAGATTTCTTGTGCAACGGCTCATATTTTATATCCTTGGGGTCATTACCACTATAGGATAACATAAAAAAAATATTAATGTCTAGTGGTTTCCATATGTTTTGTTTTTATATTTATGTAAATAAGATGAAAATTAGGAAAATATGGACTCACAAATGAAATGTACCTGCTTTCTTTTGCCTCTCAATTTTAGATGTATATATGTTTGTAGCATTATCTTATGTACTTTAAACTGAAAACACTTTTCCTAAATACAATGTTATTGAGCCTTAATGTGAGAAAAACAACAATCAGGGATTCAGTTCCAGTCCGACACAAACCAGGCTGTATAGCTACAA
Organism: Rugalucina vietnamica; assembly: GCA_964017185.1. Lineage (NCBI taxonomy): Eukaryota > Metazoa > Mollusca > Bivalvia > Lucinida > Lucinidae > Rugalucina > Rugalucina vietnamica. Next base: position 2,499,615 of record OZ024879.1, read on the forward strand.
AAAATTATTAGAAGCTTGAACTTTCTGGTATATGTATTATACTATCTATGAAGGAATTCAAAAACAAAGGCTTTGATCAGCTGGGCATTTATTGCAAAGATGATCAACATGTTTGTTTTCAGTATCAATATTGTTGGTTTTCTGATGTAGTGCCTTGTTATTTTGATAATGTGATTTTTATTAATAAATCTTCCACAAACTAAAATGCAGTTGACCTCTTACTTTTGTCAGTTTCCTTGCTGAACGTCTATGTTGGATGTTGATAGTAAGTCAGTTTGTAGACATACACACACAATGTTAGTTTGGAATTTCATACCAGGAATGAAATTTGATGTATATCATTTGTTTAGTTCATTAGCTCAACTGCACGAAGTGCATAGAGCTATTGCAGTCACCCTAGTTGTCCACGTTCCCGTTCCTGTGCGCATTCCCCTGCGCTTCACACTTGCGTTAAAGTTTTCCATACCTTGACATTCAACCACTCATCAGAAAGCATTCCTACTTGGAACATAGATACCCTTTCATTCCATGGCATCAGTCTCCTGGGATCAGGCCAGGGGGTGGGGCTGGAGGTTAAAATCTAGCAGTCGAGCGCGGTGTCCTGTGATAGCTCTTATTTTGTGTTGTGCATCCCTCACTCTCTGACTATCAGACAGAAACTGCGTTTAACGTGTCATTGGAAATCCAGGCTTATCCATATGAGACTAAAAATTGAGGTCCTATCTCCATATGACCTGAGCTGTTGTGTGGGAAGTAAAATACAAAATATATTGTCTATATCTTGTGAATAACTGCTGATGTTCTCCATGTCATCACCAAAATTTGAACATTCACATCTTATGAAACAGATTTTGTATACACATTTAAAAGACCCGCAGCAAAAAAATCACGCGGGGAAAAAATCCCGTAGGCAAACGTCCCCATGGGGAATATGTTATTTTTTTATACTCATTTGATAGTGACATGGAGTTAACTTTTAATAAGTTTAGAAGCAAATTTTGCTTATTATGTAGCTATTTATCCAATATACCATGATTGACCTTTCCCCACGGGCTTTTTTCCCCGCGGGCAAAAAACCCCGCGGATTTTTAAGCCCATGGGAAAAATAGAAATCGCTAGAAACTGCACAAAACAATGTTTTTAGTAATGCTGAATGTCAAAATGAAACCTTTCAAGATCAACTGTGGCTAAATATTGGTTTTGGGATTTTCACTAAAACCCCGCGGGGATTTTCATTTGAAAAAAACCCCGCGGCGAAAATTCCCCATGGGAAAAATTCAATATTTGAATTTAACGGCTATAACAACTTAGATTCACAGTTTGACATGCAGGATTGCTAATTGTGTGTAAAAATAAACATTTTAAATTTTATTGGTTTTCCCATGGGGATTTCTTTTTCCCCACGGGTAATTTCAATTTTTCCCGCGGGGATTAGGATTTCCCGCGGGGTTTTCGAAATCCCCGCGGGGATTTTGACTTTTGTCGCTAAATATTTTCTAGGTGTTAATAGATTAAGGGTCCAAATAGTATAGGATATACTTAATTATCCATATCTTATATAAATAAAGTGATTAAAAGCCTCTAACTCTTCTAGAATTACAAGGCGAGTTTGCAAAAAACCGGTTTGGCAAAAAATTTCCGGTGGCTGTTTATACACATTTGTTCCCCCTTCCTATAGATGCTTCACATAAAATTTGGCTTTGGTTGGCCAAGCGGTTTCAGAGAAGATCTTTGAAATTGTGGAAGGACGGACGACAGACGACGGACGGACGACGGACGGACGCTGGATCATGGCCATCCTATAAGCTAACCTTGTGAGCCTAACGGCTCAGGTGAGCTAAAAATAATGCCAGTTTTTAACAAATTTCTTCATTTTCAGGGCCAAAAAATGCTTTATATAGCACACCGTATTCGTTCTAATTAGCGCACATGCTCCAATAAGCGCACACCCTGGTCATTTCTGAAAAACCTGTGCATAAGCGAACACTTCTCGACTTGCATATTGGTACTTTATTCAAATTGTTACACATTGAAACCGTATTAGCCGCATTAAAACTCAGTAACACTGTTTTACAACTATTGGAACACTGACTGACATCATCATTGATATATTTGTCCACACTATTTCAGTAGTTTGTGTTTTGTTTTCATTCGTAGTGTGCGCGTATTAGAACGATATTTCGTTACCTTAACTTTAAATTATTTTGAAAAGTTAAGCGCACTGTGCGCTAATTACAGCGAATACGGTATGTATGTTTTCTGTAATGTAACCAAATGTTCAAAGTTATATGAATGCCAGTCTCATATATTTACACACAAATGAAAAACTGACTGTTGTGATTATTTGTGCTATCCAGTTTTTTATATAATGAGCCATCTCATGAGAAAACCAACATTGTGGTTTCCAAGCAATCTGACACAAACTGGGCTGTAAGTACTGCCACATAAGATTATAGCTATAGAATCTTGAAATTTTGTATTTAGGAGATAGAGGGATTATACTGTCTGTGTAGCGAAAACTAAGGCTCGGTCAACAGCCAAATCTCTCCTAGGATCCTTGACAGCCATATATTCAGTATCGTCGCGGTCGACAGCAAAGGTAGTACCATTTGTATTACCCCCTTTAATACAGTACACTACAGTAAATTTTTCAGCTGTAAAGATGAAAATTTTCAGTTGAAAATTTTAAATATTTAAAATTCTTAATTTTGCAAAAAAAATTAGATTGTTAGTAGAGCAAAAATAAGAAAAATAGGTATACCCGTGTAAACCCCAGTTTTACTATAGTTTACAAAAGCGGGGTTTGCTTGGGTAAACATTTCACCGGTATGTTTTCCTGATGGCTTATTAATTCTTTTTTTACAGCTCTGCTGACACATTGAGCAAACTCACCAACCTTATATCTTCCTACAAAAAATTTAAATGTAAGTGTGGCGGCCCCCTTGGCCGAGTAGTTAAGGTTGCTGATTTCATTACTACTCTTAATCATTTGATCATCTCACCGCTGTGCCTGGTGAGAGTTCGATCCCCGTGTGGGGCATACATGTGAGGCAAGCCATATTCAGTGTTCTGCTTGCGGGTGTGCCAGGTGGATTTTCTTGCGTTTGCGCCCCACCTACTGATTGACCTGGACTGATTTCAATGAAACTTGGCATGAAGCATGGGTGGCTAAAGACTACAATGAGTATGTCAATCATGACCCTGTGATGACCTTTACCCCGTTTAAGGCAAGGTCAACATGGGTTGCCTATGCATTTGAATGGGGAAAACTGTTAAAATGTCAATTTAAGGGGAAAACCAGCAGGAAATTGGCAAATGAACAGAATATTTATTATTCTGAAAAAAAAAGAAAATGGCTCAAGGGCTTCATCTGCCCCTGCACTTGGGTTAAATACCATAATATTCAAACATGTTTATTGGTATATGCAGCAGATCTCAGGTGAGCTCCTCTGGTTAGAACATGCAACAAAATGTTCGGTTCGCGGTACAGAAACTTAAAAAAAATACAATGCATACAATTCAATCTGGGTTTAGTTCACGATGGCATCTATGGGCAGTATATACAGACATAAAATGAGCCGCATCATGAGAAAGCCGGATTTTTGCCTAGGCGAAAACAAAGGCGCAGATCAGCTTCGCGGTAACCGCGAAGCTGATCAGCGCCTTTGTTTTCGCTACTCGGATAGTACAATTCCTCTTCTACTTAAATCCGAAATTTCAAGCTTCTAGCTCTTTTCTGAGCTTGTACAGGCCGGTTTGTGTCGGACCTGGTCGGAAACCCCGAAGACCGGTTTTCTCGCGTCGGTTTTCTCGCGTCGAGGCTCAAATAAAAGAAAGTAATCCAGAATTGTATGTAGCTTACTTAAACAGACAACGTGAAAGGAGTAAGAAACAAAGAGATGAATTGAAAAAAGAACTGAAATCCAAAAAAAAAAAAAAAAAAACGTCTGAGGCGGCTTTAAAGAAGAAACAACATGAGCTTGAATTACATTTGAAGAGACAAAGAGCTTAAACTGACAGAAAAATAGAACAAGAGCCTTTGAAAGTTAAACTTAATTGGGTCGGAAAGGGAGGTTGTCGCATAGCGCGTTGTCGCATAGCGCCTCGTGGTACTCGCCATAGTACTCAAGCAAAGAGGGAATATAATAGAATAAAAAAGCAAGAGTCCCGGGCACGCATGACTTCTCAGAAAAAGGCATGGGTCAAGAAAAGAGAGAAAGAAAGACGTGCCAAAAGCAAAGCAAATAGAGATTATTTAATTAAGGATTGAAATTCAGATTTTAGCTTTCACTGGATGATAAAAAACATTAGGCTGTTTCAATGTCTGTGAAGCCCTATTAAAATAACTAATGTTTTTCATCATCCGGTGAAAGCTAAAATCTGAATTACAATACTTATATTTACATTTTATACTATAAAAAGTGCCTTGAGAGGCACGTATACCCCCCCCCCCCCGGCTGGTACCCACCAAGCCCCCTCTTACCCCTACCCATACAACCCGGCTCCTGCTCACCCCTGACATTGAACCTCAAATCCCCAATGAAAGACAGTACCTTATCAAGTGCACTTTAGAAATAAGCACTGTAAAGCACTATGCATATAAACATGGGGAGTGGAGTTTTAGAAAGACAAATCTATTTTAGAGCAGTATACAGAGCTGACGTGTATACTCAATCTAGGAAATAATCACAGACATTGTGGGTCAGGTCCTCAGTCCTAGATTGAAATGGAAATAGATTGTCATTCTTAAAAAAAAAAAAAAAAAAAAAACAGACCTTGACCTCAAGTCCCAACCCCACCCCAATGCATGGGCCCTTGGGTCTAACCCTTATATGGTACCTATGTTGTAAGCATGAATGCTGCTTTCTGACATATGCAAGATATAGACCTACAGACTATTAATCTTGGAAACAATTGTATCTTATACATGTGTCCTAGATTTTGACCTCCAGCCCCACCCCTAGAGTTTGGTGCCATGGAATTTAATTCAACCCTAAAAGGTATCTAAGATCCAAAAAGGAATACATTCCATTAAGTATTTGTTTATATATGAACTAAGAGAACAAAAAACACTTAGTAAATAGCACACTTTCAAGGTGACCTAGATTTTGAACTCTAGCCCCACCCCCGGGCATGGAACCTGGGGTCCGAACTCATGGAAACAAAGCAAACCTTATAGGGTACTTAAATTCCAAATACTAATGGTTTCTGATAAATGGATTTTAAATATTAAAATATTTTATGATCACTATAAGGTTGTATTAAACGAGCTGGCTTAAGTGCATAGTGTATGGGAGAAAACTCGTGCTTTGAAGACGGCGTTGTTATCGTATGGATTATCTTTTGACAAATGAGAAAGGGACTTAACTAAAATGATACAATTTATAGTGTCCCTTACATTCTCGCTAGGTGGCATCTTTCTTTTCTGGAAATTATCCACGAGGGAGAAAGATTTTACGAATTTTGAATGCAAAATTCGGATTTTTCTATTGTTCAGATAGAAGAAAGAGCATTCTGATAGCACAGTAGGTTATATTTATATCCGGTGCAGTTCATAAAATATAAAAGTTTGTTCAGCACGAACAGTTATATTGATGCAGTTGCATAAAATTTCGAGAGCGTCACTTGGTGATTCGCCCCGATCTACGTTCGTACTCTAGTACTTTTGTTTAAAATACAAGTATGGCGAAAGTTCTATTGTTAGGTAGTTCACACATTTGTAAATTTGAGAACTTTATTAGAGGAAAATATAGTGCTAACCCTTACAGTTTAGAGGATACTGTGATAAATGTTAATTATGAGCCACACAAATAAATTTGATGGAGCAGTCAGAACATTTCAACCTGATAAAATACTGTTTCAAGTTGGCGGAAACGACCTTGATTCTACCAACTTAAGTGAATGAAGAATATACACAGAAAGTTGTTGATAAAGTCGTGGAAGTTTCAAGGACTTATGTACAGACTTTCAATGTAAAACATGTAGTTATCTGTCAGTTCTTACCACGTTTTGACACACGACATTGTGACATTACTTATTACAACGAAAGAGTGATAATAGCGAATAAACACTTGAAAGAGGTGGTTCAATCCGATTTAAATATTCACTATTGGAAGATGAAGGGCTTGAAAGACAGTGACAATTTTGAAGGTGGTGTTCATCTGACAGATCAAGCACAAAATAGATACTATCGTTGTATTCGTGGAGCTATGATTCACAATTTCTTATAATTTGACCATTACAGTAAACATTAGTTGTGAGTGAAAGACAATTTCTGGAATTGTTTAACAAATTTATACTTTCTGTGTGGATTTTTGATTTGATCAGCTGGAATGTTAAATAATAAATAAGATAATAATAATAAAAATAATAACAATAATAAGTAAATAATAATAAAAAATAACAAATAAGGTATATTCTATGTGTATTTTGTTGTCTACATGCACATGGATATTTATTTTGTGATTTTGGCAAATTTGTTTCTTTTTTATTTCAGGACAAATTTGATTTGATTGCCTTGAAACTGCTACCCTTGGTACTTTCCAAACCTCTGCAGAGCTGAGAAGTGGTCAAAACAGTAAGTTGATCTGACTTTGCTGTTTCCATGTTATATCGATTGATATAATTTTCATGGCTTCTGCAGTTTTGTACAATTGTACAATCCTGATTGCAATTGCAATCAATATGACATCATGTAGAAAATGGGGTGTTATGTCACAATTTGTGAAAATTTTGCAGTTTCATTTGTAATCATTTAATACTGCAGTTGTAGTTATACAAACTGAAATTAATTCCGATTTACTTCCTGATGATTTGTCAGAGTATTTCAGCTGCTTAATTTAAGCAATGAAAATTTCACCTTTTGGTACGTATTCTGTAAGTATTGAAATTAAAGCAAAGATTCGTAATTGCGAATAACCACACAAAGTTTTACAGATATTCTGGCATCTTGTTTCAGGAATGTACTCCAACAGGGCCCCTCCCAGAAAGAAGAGGAAAGTATCCTCAACCAAAACCTCTGCGACAGCGGAGAAAACGCAGAGACCCGCACAGATTCAAATGCGGCTAATCTTTCTTCGGAAATCAAAAATATTGTCTCGGAAATTATTCCGGGAATAATTCCTGCCATTACGCAGTCGGTAGTAACTTCACTGACACAGTTGGGAGTTATTCCTAAAGGAAACTTTCAAAATCAAAACACTGAGGGTCAGACACCTGCTTTTTCAGAGTCAGATGGAAAGGGGACTGCGGAGAAGCAAGGGGATTTAGGCTCAGGTGAAGATGCAAATGATAGTCCATTGCCCTTGCAATTTGAAATTAATGGTTCAAATGTACATAGTTCGAGTGGCAAAACAGCAAGCCCTGGAGCCCAATTAATCAAGTCGGATTTGCCTGAGAGCAAGATTGTGTCTATGGCACGCCCTCTGGGATTGGGGGTTGACTCCAAAGTAAAAAGTTAAATTTGGGCCAATCAATATGTTGAGCTGCATAGCTTGCTGTCTTCCAAAAAGAATGAGAAGATAGAATTCTTGGACAATGGTGATGGCTTTCTAACATGCAAGAAGTCAAATTCGGCATCCATTAAATCATTTGACAAATGGCTAGAAACCTTCCATACGTTTGTAGCCATTTATTCGGCAAAATACCGAAAAGAAACTGCAAACTTGATGAGACACGCCACCATTGTTCAGAGACTATCTAAACAAGCCGGTGATGAGGCAGCTTTATTCTATGACGAACAATTTCGTATTTGGCGACAGGACAACCCAGAATATTTGCCTTGGGGTCAGTTGAATAGCGAAATGAGGCTCTTGCTATGGGCTTTTGTAAAAAGCAGAACCAGTCTTTTCAGGCTAAAAACAAACAGAATAACTATCAATCAAGTATCAATCAAGTATCAGATTTTCAATTGCACATATCATCGCTCATTTTCATGTTATTTGACATTAAATCTGACTTAACGTAATTTTGGAACAGCCAAAACGTCAAATTTTCGCGCTGAACGTCATGCGATACGCGACCGACGTCACGTCAACAAGAGTAAACAAACGTCACAGGTTGGTTTTGACTTCGCCACGTCCCTAGGCGTGGCCTCTAGATCACGTGACTTAATGTTTTTCATTGGGAAATAAAGAACATCAAGAAAGATACTTTCATTTAGGGCGATTGCAATAAAAATGTAAATATTGGAAAATGAAGTTCAGTGTAAATCGAACGAATTCAAGACAAACCTTAAAGAAGCAGAGTCAGAAAATCTTCCAAATAACCAAAAGAAAACAGAGCTGTCACATAAAGAAATCCTGTCAAACCAGAAATCAAATCAACAATTAAATCAACAAAGTCCCTTCAATCGTAAAAAAGACAGAAATGAACGTAACATCAAACGTCAAGAAAACAATGCCATCAAGCCCAAAAAGATACGTTAAATTTGTGCATAATTTGATAAATACATGTAATAAAAGTTTTCCTAGAAAAAGAGCAGCTTTCAATACATTAATCCTAATTCAAGCAAACCAAGTCCATCTAAAAAGGCAAAGAGAACACTTAACAGGAAATCAAAAGTTGATGCGGTGGGGATTATTGACTTTTATAAAAGAGAAGATGTATCCAGACTTGTGCCACAAAAGAGATTTGCAACCAAAGATGGACCTGGCTACCTAATGCAAATTTCTATAGAATCTGCCCATTCTAAGTACAATTCAGAAAACAACGAAAAAAAAGTAAGTCTTAGAAAGTTCGCTTCTTTGAGGCCAAGAAATGTGAGAAAGTTAAGTACAAAACACAGAGAATATTGCGTGTGCATCTACTGTATAAATGTTCGGTTTAAGCTTCTTGCTCTGAGCAAAACAACAAAACAGCCATCACAGAAAAAAAAAGAAAAATACTTGCTTGACATAATTTTGTGCCCTAAAGGGGATAATAGTCAATTCCACCAGTCTGCCTGCATAAATGGGGAATGTAACAAGTGCAAAAATTACAAAGTTACTCTGCACAAATACTATTCTGATATTTCTGAAAGTGACAAGTAACCTGGAGCAGATGGGAAGCCTCAAAAGATCCCGATGATAAGAATAGAAACGTCCTCATAAATAAATCTGGAAACTAGAATACATTAATTAACGAATTAGTAGACAAGAATATAATGCAACCAGTACAGGGGACAACATTTTTTGAAACATTTCACACTGCCTGTTGGCAGACGAAAGTTGAAAAATAACCCACCATCAAGTTGGGTTTTGCAAGTAATGGATTTTGCAAAAAAAACAGGGGTACTGTTTATCAAGATGAAATAAAAGCCTCATTCTACACAACTAAACAGATAACTCTTCATCCAGTGGTCTAATATTATATGTCACCCAGTGGACTCGTCAGAGACTCATGCATTATAATCTCAGAAGATTGCGAGCATGACTATCATGCTGTTAATCACTTCACAAAATTAGTGGATGAAAGATTAGAGCAGGTATCAAAATGCAAACCTGAAAAGAAGGTAGTGTTCTCGGACAGGTGTAGCGCCCAATACAAGAGTAAGGGTCCTTTTGCAGATGTGTCGTTGACAACTGTTAGAATTGATAGAAACTTTTTCGGTTAAGAACATGGAAAAAGCGAGTGTGATGCTGAAATAGGGGTGTTGAATCGTGCTATAGATAGAGCTATAATCGGAAAGAAAACTGATATTAATGGAAAGGTACAAGTAGGCAAAGATCAGGAAAAGGCGCAATCAGAGAAAGACTCCCACTCCAAAAACCGAGGTGGGATCCACGGCCAGAAGCTTGACATTGTGTACATGTAATTAGGAAGTAGAAGGATTGTACTTTCCGTGTAGTGAAAGCAAAAGTGATAAGCTTAGCAGTTACTTTGTTTTCGCATATGCAGATTGTTGGTCTTCTGATGCGGTGGCTCATTTGTCTTATTCTGGCTAGAAACATATGAGCCGCCTCGTGACATAACTAACAATCTGTGTATCTGACCAGGTCCAACACAAACCGGGCTATTCGGCCACCGAAGATAGCTAGAAGCATGTACCTTTGTATTTAGGCAGTAAGGGGATTGTACTATCTGTGTAGAAAAAACAAAGGCGCTGATCAGCTTCATGGTTACCTACACCCACAATCTCTGTTTTTCGTTGTATGTTCTCATAGTACACTATATTTGAGCCTTCTTGTGACAAAACCAACAATCTGGGTTAACGACCAGGTCCGACACTGACTTCAGATTCATGACTAGAAGCTTGGAATTTTGTGTAATTAGGAAGTAGAAAGATGGTACTATCCTTGTAGTGAAAACAAAGGTGCTGTAATGATAGATCAGTGACGTGGGTCTACGCAGAAAGAATTTTACTTATAGTTACTCGGTTTAATTATGTTTATTCTGACTTTTAATTTTAAAGGTTCTTGAATGGTCATGGGTTAATTTCTACAACGAGAAATCGCCAATGTGGATCAAGAATTGACATACCATATATGATCGACTCTGAGGATGTACTTCATACTATTGATGCTCCGTTGGAGATCATACGAGGAAAACGGGTATTTTACTAGTGTGTATCATAATTTATGCCGGTAAAGCACATGATCCAAATGTTTCAGATTCTAATAGAAACTTTAACAAACCCTTTTTGTTTATGTTTTTAATTAGAAAGGTACAAGTAGGCAAAGATCAGGAAAAGGCGCAATCAGAAAAAGATTCCCACTCCAAAAACCGAGGTGGGAAAAAACCAAACTAACAATCAGGTACTTATACCATGAAACATATCGTAAGCCGAATGAGCAGCTATTTTCCCAATAGGTGGCCACTCAGTTACCTTAACTTAACTAAAAATATGAAAACATACATAAGGCGCCAACAGCACAAAAAATTTTAAACACCAAGACATAAAACAAAAAGAACCACTACAGAAGTATCGACTTGGAACGATCAGTAACACAAAGTTACTGGCGGGCTTAAACCGGTTTTACAGGTACCTAACCTCACCCTCAGCTTCTGCAGTGGTTCACAACATTTAGTTAGTTCTTCGGTCCTCGTGGTGAATCTCTAACTAGTCAATGAATCATCAAGAACAAACAAATAAATCATGATAAACATCCTGATGAATCAAAAACCAAGACTCACAGATTGAGTAAGCTGCCCGACGATGGAGATCCCTGGGCGCCGAATAACCTACTAACTCCGGAGCAAAAGAAAAACACCAGTTGGACCCCGGTGGGCCAAGCAACAGACAAGAAGCTCCGGCCCCAACCAACTAAAATGAATAGCTTTAAGTCGGGGCCATCATAGAGTCTGACGCCCGACCCACCGGCGTGCAATTAAAGAAGGCAAGGTTGATGTAAGGTTAGAATTTACATCAAACCTTGTTGCATTCCTACCATAAATTAGGATACAAATATATATTGCACCAATCATTTTATCCATTGTTTATTTATTTCTTGAAATAATCATACTTTGTCTCTTGTGTGCTTCAGGTTTATTAGATCATGAAGACTGATACGAGGCAGACAGATTGGAACCATCTAAATTTACTCTGGACGTTTTCTGCGACCAAATTAGGAACTCTTATGATGTTGTTTTATTTTCATAACAATTTTCATAACAAACACAACAGGAAGACGTGTTCCTGTATATGATATACCAAGATGACATTATTATTAGGATACGAATATGAACTGGATTTGTTTATAGTGATTTAAGACAATGAAACATCAAATAAAACATTATAATTTTCACTTAGTGCAGAACAACGTTTAGGGCAGATAATCTTCCAAACCAGTGTTCTTTCATTTCTACTGAGAACAAAACACAGCTTTAATTCGGAAGTAGAACTGCAAATGTCGTAATAAAACTTAATTAAACCGTTGTCAATGATGCTATACAGTGAGTGCTAATGTAACATGATTGTTAATCTGCACTACGTCTGTCCTGATTTTACGTAGGCAAAATGTTATTCTTCATTCAATTACTTGTTTGATTTAAACTTAGGTACAAATATTTTATGTACAATGCAGCCCAAAGGTTTTGCTTTAGCAAACTAAAAAGCAAGTGTTAGTATCCGACATAAAATTATTTATTAGTGAAAACAATTAGAATCAACTTTGTCTGTCCTATGATTTGACGTTAGGAAAATTAAGATTTAAATCTCCTGTGGAGCAATTATCTTCTTCTTGCAGTTGAAAAAGGAAATAAAACACCAAGACATAAAACAAAAAGAACCACCACAGAAGTATCGACTTGGAACGATCAGTAACACAAAGTTACTGGCGGGTTTAAATGTAATATACATTTTAGAAATAACACTGTATTTTGTAATCTTTGAACTCTGGGCTTCCAAATGAACGAGTTTTAAACATATTTATTTTCAATATTTTGAGTTATCTTCCCTTGTTTTAGCCCATAATACACATAATTTACCTACATATGTCGTTAAACGGTAACCATAGCAACTGCATCATCATAAAAATAGACAGAATAATTATGACAAATTGCCTGTAAGGATGGTATGCTTCTATCTTAAAATAGGTTCTGACCAGTGCTTAAACAGTTTTAAGCAAATGCATGAGTTTTGTAAGCTCTACTAATATGAAGAAATGCATTACGCAACTTTGACGTCATTTTTCAGGACAATGACTTCTGATGGGTTCATATAGTAAACTGGTCATAACTCACAAAATAACTGAAAGAATCTGGTCAAATAAAGACTAACAGACTCTAGAAACATCTTACATTCAACGTAACTTTGTTTTTCTAATACTCAAAAATTGTCCGAAGGTACATTTTCTCATGCTGTGGCCCTTAAATAATACAATATGGACACTGTTACGTTAGCACTCAACACATCCATGCTAATTAAATAATTATTTTAATTCAAATATATGAATATATTTATTTGAAAATCACGCGAAATATAAGCTTACATATACAGCAATTATAAAATACAACAATACTTTTGAATATGTGTATTTCAGTTTGATGTGATTTTCGGGAAAGGTTTTTTGAAAATACTGTGAATTCTGCTACGGGATATGTTTTCGATTATTTGCAGATTAATTTTTTTTATTTTTTATTTTTTTTTTTTAATTCAGTTTAACGTCCCTTTCAAGATTATTTCAGCTCATATGAGACGGGCCAATCAGTAGGTGGGGCGAAAACGGGAGAACCCCGAGAAAAACCACCTGGCACAACCGCAAGCAGAACTTGGCTTGTCTCACATGTGGCCGTTTTTGAAACTTTGATGACACGCTAAATGACATTATTTAACAGAACATAAACACTTTTCTAATAGACAGCCCAAAGCAGACGCATGTCGCATTTCAAGATCACATGATCGAACGTTTTTAGATGATTTCATTTGCCATAGATGGGGCGTGGGTAATAAACACACCGCTACGAAAGTAATTTTCAAATTAGAATTTCACAGCTAATCACCGCCGTACTATGTTGATTCACTGTTGTTTAACTTGCGCATGCTTACAGTAAGTTACACACTGTAACGTTTCGACTAAAACGAATACATTTCTAGCCGGAAGCAATTTTATTAATAGTATGACTATTGGCATATATATCGTGTACATCGTGTTAACGTCCCAAGTCGTTTCGTGCAAGGTGACATGAATAGTACATCCCATGTCGGGTAACCACCAATATAAGACAATACTTGACAGCCTCCCTTTTTTTAGGAAACCCTTTTATACTGACCAATGTCACCATATAACTGACTGCTCAAATGTCATATATATGTATGTATGTATTGTACATGTAACAATATGTGGATTTTAAACATATATACTAAAATCACGGCTGTAATTTCTATTATGCTGAAAGCAAACTATGCTAGTAAAACTCAAAAACTAATATTGTAATAAATCAGAGCAACTGAAATTGTCTTTTGGACATTTCAATACCACTGTAGGCAAATGTGTATTGTTCACAGTATGTAAATAACATATCAATTTGACTAGAATGTCTTGGTAATAATACATGTATATAGAGTATAGACGTCTACAGGCCTTGTGTATCTATTTCTAAATGTCTTTGACTAGCATCATCTTAGTATATTACTAACTCAAAGTTTATGACAACCATGTACTAAATATGATTGAAATATGTATGACCTTTAAAAGAGTTATATGTATTGGAAACATATAAATGTGAATTTGAAAGCTTATTAACTAAAATAAAAGCTAAGCAAATCTAAGCTAACTAAACTAAGTAATTCCAATAGTTATCCGTTTCGAATTCTGGCATAAGAATATTGATCCAATAAACATTTTTTAACACTTTTTTTTTTATTATTATTTCACTGACTTTTATCATTTCACTGATTTTTATCATTTCACTGATTTTTCATATTTCACTGATTTTTATCATTTCACTGATTTTTCATATTTCACTGATTTTTCATATTTCACTGATTTTTATCATTTCACTGATTTTTCATATTTCACTGATTTTTTCTCTACACGTAATCTTTGAATCTTACTGGAGGCTTTATTTCTCGACCCGATCTCCTTACATTCACAACTGTTTTCGCGCACTGATCAGGCTGTACCGATGATCTGGTTTCATGTTGCACTGGTTGATTTTCATTGATGTCAGGATTCTCAGTATTGTTTCTCGGAGTTTCGTATCGCAATAATGTCCCTGGGTCGCGTATCTCCCCTCGTTGTAAATCAGCTCGCGTGGTGTTGATGTGTTGTCTATTTCTCCTGAATTTGCTGCCACTTGATGTTTCGACCACATATGATCTTGGTGTGGGGTGTTTATTAAATACAGTTCCTGGAACCCATTTCTTATCATGTAAAATAGCAACATTTTGACCTGGTTCAAGGCTTTTTAGACCTTTGCTGCTACGCATGTCATGATACTTTTTCTGAGATTGTTGTCTCATTCTGAGCTTCTCCTTAAAGACAGATGTACGTAATTGAAGGCGCTCAAAGGAACGTGCGTATCTAAGGGTCGAAACGTCATTTTTACGCCGCATTCGTAACGTCAATTTTCGCTCGAAACGTCATTTCTAGCGTCAGTTTACGTTCGGAATACGAAACTATATCCATACAATTATGCAGAGGACTTCAGAAATGTAAAAAAGTTTGATATTATTTATTGTTTTTGTTCAAAATATAAATTGTGGACATGTTATCCCGAAGAAAACAACATTTCCGCGACAGTTAGCAATATTGAATACTAAACAGTGTCGGAAATTTTGGTGCAAAATCGACGTCGCGCGTAAAATGTACTGAATTCAGCACATATTGAGCAGTTAAGAACTTTTTCCTCTATGTCACTACTCATTGATGGCCAAAACATTACCTCCCTTGCTCTAGATTTACATTTCATTGTTCCCAAGTGAGTTTCATGTACTAATTCTAACATTTCTTTTCTCAATGTTTTTGGTATGATTAACTTGAGTCCTTTGAACATGAGTCCATCCAGGCATGCTATTTCATCTCGATAGTTCCAGAAGCATTTTATTTCACTGGGACATGATGATTTATTTTCTGGCCAACCTTTTAGTACTGTGTTTCTCAGTATATTTAACTCTTTATCAGTTTCAGTAGCTTTCTTGATTTGTTCATATTTTTCTGGTGTAACCGCGAGGTACGACAACAGATCTATTTCATTCACTGACAGTTCTTCGACCAAGTCCTCATTGGTTTCACTTAGAAATGCTCTGCTCAGATGATCTGCTATGAACATTTCTTTTCCAGGTTTATAAACTATTTCAATGTCATATCTCTGAAGTTCAAAGAAAAATCTTTGTAACCGTGCAGGCATTTCATGCATGCTTTTCCGATAGATTGATGAGAGAGGCTTATGATCCGATTCGACAGTTACTTTGTGTCCGAATATGTACTGATGGAATTTTTTGCATCCAAATACAATAGCTAAAGTCTCCTTTTCTATCTGCGAGTACTTTTGTTGTGTAGGCGTAAGCGCGCACGAAGCATAAGCTATAGGTTTTCCATCTTGTACTATGACTGCTCCTAGCCTTTTTGAACTAGAGTCAACTGTTAATGTGATTGGTTTTGAATCGTCATAGTATGCCAATACCGGAGCATGAGTTGCCATGTGTTTCAGTGTTTCAAAGCTTTCTTCCTGTTCTGGACCCCAATGCCATTCTACATTTTTCAACAATAATTGTCTAAGGGGTGCTGACTTCTCTGACATATTTGGTAGGAATTTTGCCAAATAGTTTATGAAAAGGTACAAGTAGGCAAAGATCAGGAAAAGGCGCAATCAGAGAAAGATTCCCACTCCAAAAGCCGAGGTGGGAAAAAAAAACAAAGTAACAATCAGGTACTTATACCATAAAAACATTTCGTAAGCCGAATGAGCAGCTTTTTCCCAATAGGTGGCCACTCAGTTACCTTAACTTAACTAAAAATATGAAAACATACATAAGGCGCCAACAGCACAAAATAATTTAAACACCAAGACATGAAACAAAAAGAACCACCACAGAAGTATCGACTTGGAACGATCAGTAACACAAAGTTACTGGCGGGTTTAAATCGATTTTACATGGCCATAACCTCACCCTCAGCTTCTGCAGTGGTTAATAACATTTAGTTAGAAATGTCTGAAATTCCTGGACATTCTCTGGCGTTTTCATGGATTCAACTGTTTTCAGTTTTTCAGGATCAATTTTCACACCTTTATCAGTCAATAGATAAAAAAGTACAAGTAGGCAAAGATCAGGAAAATGCGCAATCAGAAAAAGACTCCCACTCCAAAAACCAAGGTGGGAAAAAACCAAACTAACAATCAGGTACTTATACCATGAAAACATTTCGTAAGCCGAATGAGCAGCTATTTTCCCAATAGGTGGCCACTCAGTTATCTTAACTAAAAATTTGCAAACATACATAAGGCGCCAACAGCACAAAAATATTTTAAACACCAAGACATAAAACAAAAAGAACCACCACAGAAGTATCGACTTGGAACGATCAGTAACACAAAATTACTGGCGGGTTTAAATCGATTTTACACGGCCGTAACCTCACCCTCAGCTTCTGCAGTGGTTCATAACATTTAGTTAGTTCTTCGGTCCTCGTGGTGAATCTCTAACTAGTAAATGAATCATCAAGAACAAACAAATAAATTATGATAAACATCCTGATGAATCAAAAACCAGGACTCACAGATTCAGTAAGCTGCCCGACGATGGAGATCCCTGGGCGCCAAATAACTTACTAACTCCGGAGCTAAAGAAAAACATCAGTTGGACCCCGGTGGGCCAAGCAACAGACAAGAAGCTCCGGCCCCAACCAACTAAAATGAATAGCTTTAAGTCGGGGCCATCATAGAGTCTGACGCCCGACCCACCGGCGTGCAATTAAAGAAGGCAGCATAGTTATCAACCATATATCTGATTTCATTTGTTCTGAATATGCATTTGTCTTTGCTCAGTTTCAGGTTGTATTCTCTACACCTTTGCATAAGTGCTCTCAACCTGCGATCATGTTCATCTATGTCCTTTCCATAAATGATAATATCATCAATTATTGATTCGACACCTTCTAAATCCTCTATCATGTTGCAGATTATCCTTTGATATACTTCACTAGCGGAGTTTATTCCGAATGGGAGACTTTTAAATGAGTATCTACCATAAGGTGTATTGAATGTGCAAAGTTCAGAACTTTCTTGATCTAACTTTATCTGCCAGAAACTGCTAGTAGAATCTACTTTGGAGAATATCTTAGCATCTTTCAATTTCTCAGTTATATCCTCTATGGTTTTTAACGGGTAATGTTCTCTCTGAATGGCCTTGTTAAGGTCTCTGGGATCTATGCATATTCTTATTTGACCATTAGATTTTACGGGTGCAACAAATGAGTTTACCCATTTAGTTGGTTTAGTTTGTTTTTCAATAATGTCAAGCTTTTCCATTCTGTCCAATTCTGCTTTTACTTTAGCTTTCATGGCCACCGGGATTTTTCTTGGATGGTGTATCACAGGGTTTGCCGATTTGTCCGTTATTATTCTATGCTCTCCTGGCAAACAACCTATACCTTCAAAGAGATCAGAATATTCTGATACAAGATCTTCATTCACACTACAAGTATTTACTGGTAATGTTGGTCCTTTGCATATCAACTTTAATTTCATGCAACTATCAATGCCAAGAACATTGGGAACATTGTTTATATCCACTACTTGAAAGTCTGTGTGATGTACTTTATCCTGTACTGTTACTGGTAAAGTTATGATACCAACAGGTTTGATTCTGTGTCCTGAGAATGATTTCAGCATATTTCCGGACCGTCTGAGTGGCAGTTTAAGTCCCAACCTCTTGAAGGATTCAAACTTCAATATGTTACATTCCGATGCAAAGTGGTTGTACATCTTGCATTTAGCACATTGTTTTTCCTTTGCAGGACATTTTTCATACGGGTGATTTTCTTTGCCACATCTGGTGCATTTTTTCTTCTTTGGTTTCGCTTTTCGATTTTCAGATTTCTGTTTCTGATTTTCAGCTTTGTTTTTGCGACTTCGTGGCGGCTGTGCTGTATGTTTGGGTCTAGCCCCACAATAACAGCTGGGGATAATTCTCAAAAACGGAGACAATCTCTGTATCGGGTGACAGTCTCCCGATCAGGAGACTATATGTAAACTATTTGCAGTATGGCTATTATGTGGTCCCCAATCGGGTGACTTTCTCTGATTTTGGAGACAGTCTCCCGATTGAGTGAGGGTAATTTTATGTCCCCCGATCGAGTGACAAAAATATAGGCGGGAAAATAAATAATAATGACAGTCTCCCGATGTGGAGACCAGTATTTTAATGCAATGTTTACTTTCACAAACAAAGACATGAAAGAAGAACAAAAACTTTACAGGTCAGTCGTCTGGTCATGTCAGTATGAAAGTGAATAGTTTAGCATCTGAATTTTTCCAAGTCCTCACGACTAAGTGTCTCTTCAAATATACTCATGGCATTTTTAAATGAGCGTTTTGGCAGTGAAAGGCAGTATGTGCAAGATATCTCTGGTCCGAATCTTGGTTCCGCCACACGAACAGTTCCACGATACACACAAGTTATGTCTTGAACATTGCAATAATTCTCATCAACAAGACGTCTAAAACAGGAACAAAGTCCAGTAGGCACCCTCCCCACAATTTTCCCAGCAATTTGCCAGACACATTGCTTGCTCCTGGTCTCCTCATTTCGTAAATGAACAGGAATGTTGTTCAAATCCGGCATCATCACTTTAAAGGCGTCCGGGTCAAATTGGTTAGTCGGCTCTGGAACAACGTTCATTCTAATTTGGACGTGTGGTCTTATTCTGTATGCATGATAGCCTCTAATGGCCCAATCTATAGCTATGGAGCGTCTGCTAGAATCCATTTTATTTTCAGAATAGTTTTATAGGTGTCAGTGCACTAAATTCTCCAAATTTGCACATTTATATACTGTATATATAGTCAAAATCAGGAACCCGAGTTGTCAGGTTTGTCGCGTTTAGGGAAATAGCTGCTTCTGTGGTGGTTCTTTTTGTTTTGTGTCTTGGTGTTTAAATTTTTTTTGTGCTGTTGGCGCCTTGTGTGTGTTTTCGTGTTTTTAGTTAAGGTGGCTGGGTGGCCACCTATTGGGAGGGTGGCTGCTCATTCGGCTTACGATATGTGCCTGACTGTTAGTTTGGTTTTTTCCCACCTCGGTTTTTGGAGTGGGAATCTTTTTCTGATTGCGCCTTTTCCTGATCTTTGCCTACTTGTACCTTTTTCTTTCTGCTTAAATATATTATATTTGTATCAGTACCTGATTTAAGATAGAATATGTCTTAATATTTCTGCCATGTTCACCAAACGTTTCCAGTACAGTAGTTACCCTGGTTACTTCAATCAGATTATTTATGATGTCTCATTGTGTTTGCTTTGTAGCAAAAGGTTCAGCAGATAAATTATATGAAGAGCCCGGAAAGACGTAACTCAAAGCAAGAAAAGGACGATGATGGGAAATTTAGGAAAAGATGTGCTTCTATATTACACAACGATGAAGATGACGAATCCCGCTTGATAGATATCCAGAAGGGCAGAAAGATAAAAAAAGACAACACAGGATTGTCTGTACGAGAAAAACATTATAAACCACAGAAGTAAATTTGTTTGTCAACACTGTGTCCAGATTGTTGAAAGTAAATTACTTCAAAACAATGCTAAAAGAACGGAGACTACAGCTGAAAGAGGCGAAGCTTCCATTCAAGACATTGATTCGGTTGATACAAAAGATAACTGTTCCGATTTAGCTTCTGTTTGTGCTGCTATTGATGGGTTGATAAAGAGAGACATTAGTCATCTTTATAATGATAAAGGAAAATGTACATTAGAGAGCTTATCGGAATACGACCCAGAAGAATGGTTAAATGACAGGCCAAAAGAACTGGTTCAGCTTATTACTAAGCTGTGTGGTATAGATGCATCGAACTCATCTACACTCGAACAATTTCAAATTTCAAGGATAATAGAACAAATATATGGATGTCGTAATGCGAAACTTATCCTACCAATATCATTTCAAGAAAATCTTCTGATTTATTCCATATCAAGAAGTAAAAAAAAATAGCTTTATATAAATCTAAGATTTCGCCTTCAGGTACATACAAGCATGTGTTCGATTGGATGGCCGATCAAGCAACAGAACCTGTTCAATTTCCAGATGGGGTTACTAGGTGCGTTTTTGACAATGAACAAGTGATAGGCAAGACACACAGAGTAAAAGCTGGAAATAAAGTGCCCATGAGCATTGTTACAAGTCATGCATATATTTCTATCGATCCCGACAGTGATTTTCAAAAAGATGAAATTTACTCTCCCAGGGCGTGGCTATTTGATAAACCAGACACTGAACAGCGGCATAACTTCCTCAGCATTGACGCATCTAGTGCTCTTTACTTTCGTCAAACAAGAAACAGTTTTATAAAAGAAAGGCTTGCATCAGTTCAAAATGAACAAAAGGAAAACGGTAAAGATTTTATCGATGAAATAATTGAAAACGAAGAGAAATCAAAATGTGAAAAAACTTGTGCAGACTGTGGAGAAAAGGGTGACGCAAAGGGTATGAAATGCAAATATTGTAAAGGTTCTCTGATATATGTTGAGAGTGTGCTACCATCTTTGAACGTATCTAAGGAAAAAATTGACCCGTACATTCACTTTACGGAGATTGAAACCAAAGAAAACAATTATGAAGTAAAAACCGGGGAACCAGACATGTGCAATCCCAATAGTTTTGAGAATATCTCCCCTCGATCCTCTTCAATATGGGCGTGAGGGCTGGAGTGCACAAGTACGGCGTCGGCGATAGAAGATGGTTATTTGTAGAATGTGATGGCGGAATATATTCAATAGTGGAGAAACTGGTTTTTAATGTGTTTCACTGCGAATTATGTCATGAGTCTGTATTTGGATTTGAGGAGTTTATGAATCATAGATGCCGCATACTGTATGACCTTGATCACACTAGAGAATTTGACTGGATCATACCGCTGCCGGGTCTATTGCATATTGAAATGAATGGCTGTAAAGCATTTTTCGAATTAAATTGGGAAGTTTTCCTTAAAAGTGTTTGCACACTATTGGGATTTTCGTCGCTTAAGGCATTAGACTACGCGAAGCGGTGCTCAGACCATCATAAAAGTTGGGAGTTGTTACAGATTCTCTACATTGCCGTTGCTGATGAGTTATTAGTACCATATGTAAGATACTGTAGAGAAAATCACAAGGACGTATCAGAAGACGGTTACTGGGACTGGTCGGCCTCTGTCATTGACCATAACTATTTGTACATACAACAAATGGTACTGACATTCATTCATGCATTGATGCTTTTCCGAACTGGATGTCGCAAAGGTAATTCTGATGCGATAATTTCTGGACTAGATAAACTTAGTCTGTTATTCTATGGTCGTCAGTACCCTAGATATCAGCGCATCATAACCATGAATAAGTACATTAACGTGATGATGCCAGAGGAACTGAGAAACGTAGTAAACTCATTCACACTGAGTAGAACTGGAAATACAGGTCATTATCAATCAGGGGATGCTTGTTTGGAAGAGATTAACAAATCTGCAAAGGCCTGGGTCAAACAGACCGGTGTTCCATTGGACAACAACTGGTTGAAGGTTTTTAGAAATCTCGATAACGTAAATGAGGTAAGTATAATGCTTATTTCAATTACGATGGCATGGGTACATTTGTTTGATTTGTTGCTTTACACCCCAGCCAACAGAAATGGTCATGTCGGGACGCTGCCTGCAGTATATGGGACTCAGTCTACACAGCATTTGGGATGCCATGACATGCAAAGTATTTGTTAAAATTATAGCAATTATATGGTCATGATGGTGTAACATTTTAAGTTTGATGGCTATCAAAATACATAACACGCGATAACAACAATTTCAAACAGTTTAATTGGTCAATACTTGATTTAAACATTTCATGTTAAAAAGATGATTAACGTCCAATAAAATAAAAACTTTGATCCTTTAAGAGCAGTGAGCATATTTATGAGAAATGTGATTGGCTATACCGCGGTTTCTGCTATTTAAGCTTCAACAGTGACCCTTAAGGTTTGGCAACATGGAGCCAACGAGAATAACTATGAATTAAAAAACATTCAAGAAGGTAGTCAATACAACGACCAATCATAATTATCCAAATGGTGCCAAATATATTAAATGTTGGTTAGAAAATGAATCTTAACCGATAATAAATTTGATTTCTCAAGAGTATCCTCACTGATTTCAAAGGACCAAAAGGAAAATATAATCTGCACTATCAGACTATGGATGTTGTACGGGGAGACCATCAGGAAAACATGTCCATGAAAAGTATACCCCCTTAAACCCCACTTTTATATAGAAAAACTGGGGTTTGACGGGGTATACCTAGTTTCCTTATTTTGATCCAAAACATACATTGTGGGTACCCATTAGAACTGCCTCGGCGATACGGTTCTAACGTGTAGCCACAATGTATGTTTTGAGCAAAAATGTAAAAAAATAACATTTTTTTCTATTAAATGAAATTTTTAATTTTGACAACTTTAAAAAATCTCTGTAAACCACATGGGCAAGTTTTTGTAATGGTTGCCCAAGCATGTTTTTGGCATTTATACTTAATTAGTTTCAATGATTTCAGCTTTTCAACCAAAAATCTCTGTAAACCACATGGGCAAGTTTTTGTAATGGTTGCTCAAGCATGTTTTTGGCATTTATACTTAATTAGTTTCAATGATTTCAGCTTTTCAACCGAAACCCCGCCACACTTTGCGTGGGCGGAGTTGAAACAGCCGTCAACCATACAGTCAAACCATACAGCCGATTTAATGCCGTATTTCTTTTTGAAACTAACATCTTTCGCCGTACCCTGGCCAATTTGGCAAAACTCACATACTGTTCGTCTCAGTTTCTTGGCTTTGCCCGGCAGCTTGCTGATCCGCTTTGTACACTGTGAATTAGATTTTACTTTTGTAGATTTTTTGGGGGACCCGGCCGATTTTCTTGTTGGAGTTTTCCTCTGAGGTGTGATGAATGATTCACCCTCCTGTACCCTCACGTGCCTGCGGGCCACCGGAGGGAATGCTGCGGTCGTTTGGTGACCAGATTCACTGGTCACCGACACCCTCACGGTGGCTCCGCAGATCGTGTGCAAATTATTGGCCTGAAAAAGAGCAAAACATTTGTAAAATTCAATGACTCGTTTCAGATGCTGACAAATTTCGTACGCATGGCTACGGGAAAGACGGACGACTGCCCAGAGCAAAGACGAGCGACAATTGACTACGCTGAAATTGTTCCTGTCAGAAAGCTATTCAGGGGAAAGAAATATTTAACGGAGGCAAATTCTGAGAGAGATCACGCCAGCTTAGACGGACAGGTCCGCTTGAGCAACGAATTGTTCAATTTCACAGCTGAGGCTGAAATAATTAGGGATGCATACAATCGTGCATTTGTAGATTGCGACAACAATTTCAAACCAGACATTGTGTATATCACTGAAGACGAAAAACAAACAAAAGCTTCCATTGAAAGTAAAACGAAAGTAGAAATTCATAGGGAGATCCTATTAAAACTCAATACAATGGAGCCCGATGAAGCATCGTTAATGGAAGATTACTTTAATAAAACAGTAAAACGGAAAAATAAAGATGAACACTTAACATTCTATCATGTGATAAATGAGTAATGAAGTTTAGCATTCTATGGGTAAAACGTTTTGTAGTGGAAGAAACAAAGTATTCACACGATGTAAAACAAAATAATCTATTTTGAAGTATAAATGAATGTGTGAAAATAATTAACATGTGGACATGTTTGAACAATAGGT
Source organism: Rugalucina vietnamica (assembly GCA_964017185.1). Lineage (NCBI taxonomy): Eukaryota > Metazoa > Mollusca > Bivalvia > Lucinida > Lucinidae > Rugalucina > Rugalucina vietnamica. Next base: position 2,523,948 of record OZ024879.1, read on the forward strand.
TACACACCAGTAACTTACGCAGTCTACAGCCAGTATGTATTCAATAAGTTTGTCATGTTATACATGTAGCTTGAACATTGTTGTGTCAGTTGTTAAGCCACATTTCATATTCAAGTCATATAAATTCACTCACTTGTTTCAGAAAAGTTTTCATTCTCTTAGAGAATCTTTTCTGCCGCGAACGCTTGTCGTTCTCGTACTCATCACTTATGGGGCCCCGGTGGTGATTGGACTGCAATCAGATCCATTATTCCAGTTAGCAAGGCAAATAATAGAAATGGGTGAACTGAAATTAACCAAACTGGTGCAAAATAGACAAACTTATTCATTTACCAATTTTTAAAGGACTTCCAAAGCGTACTTTTAAGGTACGGTGTATATATAATCATGTAATTACAATTCTTTAGTCTCAGGCTATATCGTTCATCTAAACCAATAATGAACACGATAAAAGGATAAATTACGTACATTTGAGGGTTCTGCGGTGATCTCGACAGATGTGTCAATGACACCACTCACACCAGGCCCAAACTCTATTGGTCCGATCTCAAGAGAAGATCCCTGCAAAATAAGTATTTTCATATAGATCTAAAACAAAGTATTCATTGTATTACAAGTTACAAATTATATTTTATTACTAGTTCTATTATTATTATTATTATTATTATTATTATTATTAGTAGTAGTAGTAGTAGTAGTAGTAGTGAGTACGGTTTTTAAAGCTTTTGGTCACAGGCCTTTGTGCCAAGTGCGTCAGTCATGGATTTTACTTTTCTGTTATAGATAGGAACGTGCTAATAGTCAGTCTGTGGGTTTGGGCAACACTTTAACAAATAATTAAAATATATCCATTTTAGTTTAATGCAACAGCCATATTCGTATTATATTTTGCATGACATGTTCAATTATATAATTAGACAGTATCTTTCGGACGTTTCACTAAACGTTCCTTGGATTAGGAAGATCTTTTATGATATGTGGCAAATGGATGTCCCCTGTCCGTTTATTTTATGATTGGATCGATTAAAAAGCCGAAGAGAAGCCTCCGTGCAGTGGTCATGACATTCGCTTTGTGATCCAGGGGTCGCACGTTCGATCCCAGTCTGTCGGATGAGACTACAAACCGATGCCCCGTCTTCATATGATCTTAGATATTGGTGGGACGTTAAACCCCTAATAAATCAATATAAAGCCGGGGGATGGCTATCATACTATGTCCGTAAAATCATCCAGTGAAGATAGTACTGTATAGTCATGATCTGTCGTAGGCGTCGTAGTTTCTTCTTCATCCAAAAACGGAAGAACTGCATCTAGATCTAAAAGTATGGAAGTGACATACTGTCATAATTCTTGATTGTTGCTAGCTTATTTTTACCTTTTACGCTGGTACCATGATTATTGAGTGAAAATTGGCATGATTTAGAGATGAATATCTCTCTGCCCATTTTTTTTTCAAAACAAGACGTATGCAATTATGCATACTGCATCACGCATGACACACTACATTAAATTCAAATCTAAATTCATTTTGTTGGCCCACTTCGGGAGACTGTCTCCCGATCGGGAGACATGTCCAAATACTGATTTTTGCATGTGTTTGTGGTCATGATGGTCCTTAACCTATTTGTTGATCGGTGTTATGTCGGTGCTATCCAAGCGTCTGAGCTACAGAGAAAAGCTGTCTGCTAGGGAACAAAAACAATGATATAAACCTCACAATTGTTTACATTTACGACAACAAGGACGTATTTCATAACTGTAAATGAATAGCATGTGTTTGAAAGCGTCTGTGTCAAAAATGCAACGGTGCACCTCTTAGAAACAACGGATAAAAGTTACCTAGGTGAGAGTCCATTATGTTCAAATGGGTTAAAAAATGCGCGGGGTTTACATTATATGCGCAGAGCGCTTTGAAATGGGGTGGCGTTTTCTGCATGTCCCTCGATCGGGGGACTGTCGTTCGTTTCGGAGACAAAACTATTCGCTTTTGTCCCTCTATTCGGAGATTGTCTCCCGATTCGGAGACTTTCCTTTGGTGGCTAGCTGGCAACTAGTTGTGTACCCCTAAATGGGAGACTGTCACCCGATACAGAGATTGTCTCCGTTTTTGAGAATTATCCCCAGCTGAATAATGAATGTTCTTGTCTTCATTATCCATTGTGTGTGACTGAGACTGACTCAGTTCATGAGTTCTGGCTATGTCTATGGCTGTGTCAAGTGTAAGCGTATTACCCACTTTGATGAGCTCTTGACGAATCTTACCATCCCTGATTCCAAATGTTACATTGTCCCTGACCATCTCATCCCTCAAGTTTGGATCATCAAAGCCACATTCTTTGATTAATAGCCTTAGGTCCATAACGAATTGTTCAAACGGTTCCCCTTCTTTTTGAACTCTACTTTAAAACATGTAGCGGGAGTAAATTTGGTTCGATTTGGGCTTGCAGTATGCCTCAAAGTTCGTGTAATAATTGGACAACTTCTTTTTCTGGTTTGCATCTAAATTTCAGGTTGAGTATATCTACCCTTATCCCCCACCCATATCATCAAGTAGCTGCACTGTTCTTCTTCGTCCTTTGCTTTAAGAGGACCACCGAACATAAATTCGCAGTGCGATTTAAAGTTCTTGAAGGCGGTTGGCAAATCCGTTGCCGTCCAATCCATTTTTGGAACCGACGCCTCTCGCTCCATCTTTTCACAATGGGTGCGTCGTATCACTAATTATGTAGATGAAATGTTAGTGTTTTATTTCATGTAGATGTCGGGCTTGGATGGCTCCCGTGAAGCGTAGATTTTCCCAGCTTCAAGACATCATGTAACGTTTGGACTAAAATGAAGACATTTCTAGCCGGAAGCAATTTTATTTATAGTATGACTATTGGCATATATATCGTGAACATCGTGTTAACGTCCCAAGTCGTTTCGTGCAAGGTGACATGAATAGTACATCCCATGTCGGGTAACCACCAATATAAGACAATACTTGACACACACCATGCCACAAGAACTTTTCAAGGACAATACAGAACGCACACTAGAATGATCTAGAATCGATGAACGCGTACAATAATTATTTCTGTTGGTCAATTCTGTGGAATTAACCCATGGAAGTAATTGAGTCAATTCGCTTTAAATGCCCGTTCCATGTCTTTCATTTCTTGGTTGACCTTGAAATCCATTAAATTTAAACCTGGTGAGAAAGAAACACCTTTACTGGATGCTGTATTGACAGTTACACCAACCCAAATATTACAAAGATGATATGAGGATGTCATAGGAGTGCCACCACTAGTATGCTGTGATTGAGGCGTTCCTCCACCATGCAAAGCTTAACCCAATGTTCCATAGTCTTCAGCACCATCGTACATACTTCGGGTTAGGAGTGAAATCCAGCTGCTGTAATACAGCAGTGGTTAACGGCCTCCGTAGCAATTTGCTTAATAACTCGCCATCCATATTGCTATGGTTGAGTCTCAGCATGACTATATTTCTGCAATTTGAGCCCCAAACCCCGGGATTAGCGATTAGCCTGAGCTCTTGCGGTGAAGCATAATTCACCCGAATCTTACAATCACTAACCGACCGAGACAAGGTTTGGTTATGGGACATTTTTCTAGATAGTACACTAGCCAAAATTATGTAATAAGGTTTTAATGGTATAAGTGATATGTTTCATGGTATAAGTACCTGATTGTTAATTTGGTTTTTCCCCACCTCGGTTTTTGGAGTGGGAATCTTTTTCTGATTGCGCCTTTTCCTGATCTTTGCCTACTTGTACCTTTTTTTTAAAAAAAAATACCTATATATTTAGCTAGAAAGCACACTTTGACAGTAAGAAATGTCTAGAACTATATTTCAGGATACCTGTCCTTCAGTGTTGTTGCAGAATTTATTTTCCGTTGAATAAACACAGGGACAGAAAGAGAAGAAAATGCTTGCAATTGTGGGTGTGTGCAGGGCAAATTATAACGGTAATGAAATATATATATATATATTTTCGAATTGGCCCTACTCCGTCTTTAACAATCTCATCAGCTAACAAACTAACAACTCCTCTGGCAAATGAACAAAGTTAACTCCCAACATACACAACTCCTCTGGCAGCTATCGTTGAATCAGTCAAAGTACAGTTTAACAAAGTACCAGGTTTCCCTGTAGAAGTCTTATAGTCTATTGTTAATGAGCAGTCAAATACTTTGACCATTAGCATTTCCTTCGTTATTGTGTCTGAGGGAAGTGCCTTTACCTCTTTCACCATCTTTATGGACGACGCAGTCATTCTGAAAACAACGGAAGATCACGGAAGGTTGCAACATTGCAGTGATTAACATAGCAAAGATTTATGGACTACACCTATTGTATGAGGAATTTTAATTTAACTGAACGGGTGATGGATCGGAAATGAATTGATAACACAGATACAGGTTCGTTTCATAAGTTTAATTCATAGCGATTTGTTTCATAAGTAATGGCATAGCAGTACCGTTATTTCAATTTTGGCCAAATTTTATTGGGTGTTTTCAGATTTGAACGGATTACGCCATGTCAATCCTAATACATAGAAATATGCACTGGTTGTAACATTTTAGATTTTGATCGTTTAACAAAGAGACAATTACACAATAAATATGTTAAGCGAAATAGTATAACATCTGGGACAGAAATATCAACTTAAACATTGATTTCTCACACTACAGGGAAGTTTGAACTAAAACTTTATTATTCCATTAAAATGGCAGATCACCCTATAGCCTACACTTTACATAATATTTGGTCTATCCTATGTACAGTCAAGGTTATCGAAGCTTGAAATTTTTCATCTTACAAGACTGCCTTACATTGTTTGGACTGTCTTTTCGCCATTTTGTGTTCCAGTAATTTTTCGAGCGGCTTTCATGGGATCAAATATTTACATGCAACTGTTTGACCAGTGTTAATTGATCAGCGTCTTTCTTTTCGCTACAGAAAGTACAATCCATCAGGAAAACATGTCCGTGAAATGTATACCCCCTCATACCCCACTTTTATGAAGCAAAAATGGGGTATGCAGGGGTATACCTATTTTTGTTATTTTTGCTCCAAAACATAGATTGTGGGTACTCGTTAGAACCGCCTTGCCGTTAGAACCGCCTCGGCAAGGCGGTTCTAACGAGTACAAACAATCTATATTTTGAGCAAAATTAAGAAAAATATCAAAAATTTTCCACTAAACATTTGCATTTTTTGCAACTATAAAAATCACTGTATATTGCATGGGCGTGTTTTCATAATGCCTCTTCTTTCTCAATCCCAATTTTCCAGCCTCTAGCCATCTTGTATAGCTGTACATCCCGCTTTGTGTCGGACCCGGACCAAATTGTTGGTTTTGATCAGCGTCTTTCTTTTCGCAACAGATAGTACAATCCCTCTACTTTCTCAATCCCAATTTTCCAGCCTCTAGCCATCTTGTATAGCTGTACATCCCGCTTTGTGTCGGTTCTGTCGCGCGGCAGCCCATTATCCATCACGAAAACACGTCCGTGTGAATTATACACCCTGAACCCCACTTTTATATAGTAAAACTGGGGTATGCAGGGGTATACCTATTTTTCTTATTTTTGCTCCAAAACATAGATTGTGGGTACTCGTTAGAACCGCCTCGGTTCTAACGTGTACCCACAATCTATGTTTTGAGCAAAAATATGAAAAATATCAAACAATTTCTGCAGAAAATTTTCAATTTTTAAAGCTCAAGAAATCTCTGTATTTTGCATGGGCAAGTTTTCGTAATGAAAATGAAGAAACAAATTTCTTCTACTTCTTACGATTCATGTTTAATCTTTTTTTATGATTTTGTCATCTGATCGCATCCAAATCTTTCTGTTATAGCTTTGCTCTGTCGTTTTACTTTTCTGACCGCTTTGGTATTTGGACATACCTTGGCAAAAGATATGTTTTACGATATCTATTAAGCTCTTCAATCTCGACCATCCAATTTCAGTCTCTTGACAGAAACAGATGACTTCTTTCTTTTTACAGTCTGACTGTATCTTCCTCTGAATCCTGCTCCTCTTCTTCTTCCTATCCCAATCTATACATTAGTGGGAGTGGACGAACGAACGGAAGGACAGAAAGTTGGACTCCTATATCACACCCTGCTACATGCAGGTGCGATAAAAAGCATGTTCAGAAATACAAAACATAGGTACCAAAATGTAACATGTGTAACGGAAAGCAGGTTGATAAAAATTAAACTGAGGTCCCTGAAGAGCAGGGAACCTAATAATGAGAAAAAAAAAGTGGGCAATAATGAGGTTTCGGCTACCTAAGCCTTTTCAGTGACCCTATAGATTTGGCAACATGGAGCAGCTATTGAAGTGAGCTGGTCACAGTGCTAGCTTCGACAGAACAAATGAAATGCAGAGGGCTAAGTGAACAGCCAAATCATATTGTCAAAGTCATACAACAAAGTCATACAACATAAAACTCGTTATGGGAATAACTTTGATCAATGTGAACAACAGCAGTCCCGCCTTGGAACGGTCAGTTATTAATAAATTGGGGGCTAAAATTGATTTAACAGGCGCCTAACCTCACCCTAGCTTAGGGTGGCCAGGGGGGACTATGGGCCTTACCCTTTGGGACAAAAAGAAATAGACGGGCTGCTTGTGTCTCCAGGTAAAGATTATACACAACTGACTGACCATCTGATTACTGGTTAAGCGCTCAGGTCTGAGTCTGCCCAGGAAAAGAGAATCAAGTCAAACCATCCACACGTTAAAGCCTCTGTTAGATGGTTAGATTTCAAGCACTTGTTGGATGTCATTACATCTTCGTCCTCCCATAAAATGGAGGCAACGTCTCGACATGACCTCAGCTGTTCACTGAGAAGTAAAGCATCAATTCAAAACAAAATAATTGACAATCGGTTACTAACACGAACGACGTTGGTGGATGAACACAGCATATTGGGCAAATTCTCTTCCCACATTGAAGGTGTATTACGGTATATACACATCACTGGGTGCTTCCTTCGTCCCGATATAAAAAGGTTTTTCTTTTGCTCCGGAGTTAGTAGGTTATTCGGCGCCCAGGGATCTCCATCGTCGGGCAGCTTACTCAGTCTGTGAGTCCTGGTTTTTGATTCATCAGGATGTTTATCATGATTTATTTGTTTGTTCTTGATGATTCATTGACTAGTTAGAGATTCACCACGAGGACCGAATAACTAACTAAATGTTATGAACCACTGCAGAAGCTGAGGGTGAGGTTATGGCCATGTAAAACCGGTTTAAGCCCGCCAGTAACTTTGTGTTACTGATCGTTCCAAGTCGATACTTCTGTGGTGGTTCTTTTTGTTTTATGTTTTGGTGTATAAAAATTTTTTGTGCTGTTGGCGCCTTATGTATGTTTTCATATTTTTAGTTAAGTTAAGGTAACTGAGTGGCCACCTATTGGGAAAATAGCTGCTCATTCGGCTTACGATATGTTTCATGGTATAAGTGCCTGATTGTTAGTTTGGTTTTTTCCCACCTCGGTTTTTGGAGTGGGAATCTTTTTTCTGATTGCGCCTTTTCCTGATCTTTGCCTACTTGTACCTTTTTGTTTGATTTTTACTATAGGTCCCGATAGGATTTGGTTTTGTTTGATTCAGGTACCGGATTTTTTTCTACAATAATTCCTAGAATTTGGTCAAAGATTTGATTTGATTCTAATTTATGACGTCACTGAAAGAATTTCAAGTCATAATATAGTGCTTTGAATGCAACTTTTGAATGCGCCCAGGGATCTTCATCGTCGGGCAGCTTACTGAATATGTGAGTCCTGGTTTTTGATTCATCAGGATGTTTATCATGATTTATTTGTTTGTTCTTGATGATTCATTTACTAGTTAGAGATTCACCACGAGGACCGAAGAACTAAACTAAATGTTATGAACCACTACAGAAGCTGAGGGTGAGGTTACGGCCGTGTAAAATCGATTTAAACCCGCCAGTAGCTCTGTGTTACTGATCGTTCCAAGTCGATACTTCTGTGGTGGTTCTTTTTGTTTTATGTCTTGGTGTTTAAAATATTTTTGTGCTGTTGGCGCCTTATGTATGTTTGCATATTTTTAGTTAAGTTAAGGTAACTGAGTGGCCACCTATTGGGAAAATAGCTGCTCATTCGGCTTACGAAATGTTTTCATGGTATAAGTACCTGATTGTTAGTTTGGTTTTTTCCCACCTTGGTTTTTGGAGTGGGAGTCTTTTTCTGATTGCGCCTTTTCCTGATCTTTGCCTACTTGTACTTTTTTATAGTAACATTTAATTTGATTCGTTAAAAAGTGATATAAATTAAGCAATTTATGTTATTGTCGACTCTGTTTTGTGGAGATTTACTATGTTAAAGAAGTAGAACAAAATCCGGTACCAAAAAGTCAAACAAAACCTTTTTATATCGGGACCAAGGAAGCACCCAGTGCACATGCACATCCCGGTTTGTGTCGCCCCAGATACCCGTTTCCATTTTGCTGCTATTCATTCTTTATTTGATCAATGCAGTAATCTGAAAAATAATCAGTGTACACTATACTCAATCAGCCCTCAGAGAGAAACTTTATGATGTACACTCATTATTGTACTGCAAATTAATGAGGCATGATGATAATTGTTGGGTCATCGGTACAAGTCCAATATTTACTTGATGGCAGTTCTCCAGCAGCTGCGTACTGACCTGGACAACTGCAATAAGGATTAATATGTCTGTTCTTCATGCCAGGGCGATACCATGGCGAGGCATACGAGAAGCTGCACTTTCTTAGCCTCCAATTCCTAATTTTCAAACTGGGTCAGGGTATCACTGGAACATCACGAAGGTCGGTATGGCACCTTCTTCGGGCTGACCTGGGAAAATAGTTCACGACACTGCCTCTATCTCAGGTATGGTTTTAAAACCCGTGGCCTACCACTTGGATACAGTCAACACTGCGTTTTTAGCGACGACAATGCAGCGTTTATTACCGACATCATTCAGGCTCTGAGCTTCAGGTGGGCCCCTGGGGGTCGCTTTGACATATCTCAACAACTGGAGACCACACAATGTGATGTTTCCCGAAGAAAACCCTAGGCATTTCTTCAACAATCCGCCTTGGCGTTCGTTACATGCTTGTTGAAATTTTCGTATGGTACAATAGCACTTGACTAATACATCCATGATCCAGGAATTGATACAATACAATTGAAGAAAGAAATAATACGAAGCACGACAAAAAAGGTAAACAAAACTTACAGAAAAGAATGATATATTGATCCAAAAATGCACTTGCAACACGTGCTGACGCTCTGAGCTCCAGCAAAGTGACGATAATCAACCTGGGGCAATGTATAAATACATAACGGTATATAGCACTACGTCATAAGCGGTGCGTAAGGTACGGAAAGACTATAGATAAACTCTTAACCCCATTATTTTTAAACTTACATATGGTTAATTTATAGCAAAAGTGTATATCAAAGGAAAGGTATTGTTAACGTATCCAAGCTGATATAAAAAGCGTTGACTAAAATAAAACGTCCTAAATTTTATTCTCAAATGAAAAAAAAGCATGAAGAAGAAAAAATACGGAATGTTAAACAATTTAATAAGCGGTCCTGTAATAAGACGCAGCACATTTTTGCTTGATAGCAAGCTTGGTGCGTTTCATCAACACATTTAAGCTATGAATGCACAATCGTGGAAGTTTGATGGCTTGTGATGCATGTTCTTCAACGCGGTTCCTTGGCTTCTCGTTTGCAGTATTATATTCTGGCGTTCCATCTGCTAGGCATCTGAATGCCGTAATTTGGTTGATCCAAACTGCTGTATCCAAAGCAATCGCATAGGGCTTAGGGGCATCTGGAACTTTTCTGTATACCTGTAATGAATTCAATGTTATGTTCAACTAACAGCTGAGACTACCACGCCTCTGACAGACTATCTGACTACTGGTTAACCGCTCTGATATGAGCTTGCCCAGGTCGAAGTGGTCCAAGTCAGACAGACCATCGATACGTATAAGACCTGTGGCTTACTTGGATGGTACATTTGAAGCATTCCTTGAGTGTCATGACATTATTTTCGGAAAAAGTCCCATGAAATGGAGGCAACGTCCTCACATGACCATCATAGCTGTTGACTGGGGCGTGATGCATCAATTCATACAAATTCTATAACATTTGAATTTTGTAATGCTTTAGCCATCTTGGATTTAACCGGAAATTGAATTATGTTGGAACAAAAAGCACTTGTACATCATTTCTGATTTATTTGGGATGAAAATCGTGTTGACTCTGATAATTTTCAACAAAAGATCCTGAGATATTTCCCAGCCTGTCTGCTAAAAAAGTGAAATTAATGACCAAATCCGCCTTCTTGAATCAAACCGGAAGTAGATACTTTTCAGAATGCCTCCATATCTAAAATCGCTTGTATTGATGTCCTATTCATTTGTACCAAGTTTCATGCTCGTATCATAAATAGCAGCTTTTTTTACAAATCGGCTGGACTACTACAGGTTGTCAATGGCCCAAGTATCAATGCTTTCTGATGATTGGATGTCAAGATGTGGACGTCGGGCGTATCCTTCTGATCGTTCAGGTCAATTCTGGATAAATACAGGATGTCCCAAAAACGCAGCCGCTACTAAACAGTGCATAACTTTTTTAATAATACAGATATAAGTAAGATATTTATACACAATAGTAGTTCTATTATATTTGATCCTTAACCTGACAACCGTTTTGCTAGGCGGTTCTTCAACGGGAAGTGACGTCATAACAAATCTATGATGTCACTTCCTGTTGTCTGCGGCAACTTGTATTTCCTGATTCCAACAGTTCTCAAGCCATTTATCACTTAAAAGTGGTAAAACATTGAGAAAATTCCCATAATCAGAAAATTAAGAGAGCTAGTTCAACATTGGACAGTATTTGCTATATTTCAATGAAACTTATATTCCAAAATATGAAGTGTGCGACCATCAAAAGTGTCATATGTTAACATTTCCATTCCTCCCAAAGCAGTCATTGCAATTAAGTCGGTCATTCCGGATATAGGTGAAGTCCATAATAGCAATGCTTATATATCTGAACACATAGTTTAGAAGCATACTTCTGCTAAGTTTGAATTAGTTATCTGTAAAAATAAAGTATATAGAAAAAAGCATTGTATCAGGTTCCTTCTTATGGAAAATCGTACATGACACTTTTGATCTTTGATGGTCATGCATTTCCCTTTTGGACTAAAATTTTTGCATTTTCAAAAAAGCTGTCCATTTTTAAAGAAGCTCCCTTAATTTTCAGAGAATTATGGAAACTTCATCCACATTTTATCCATTTTAAGACAGAATTAAGGCTTGAAAACGCTTGAAAATTGCATTTTGTTAACTGCTTTCCATTTCTAGGAATGCAAGATGCTGCAGACAACAGAAAGTCACGTCACAGATTTGTTATGACGTCACTTCCTGTTGAATAACCGCCTAGCAAAACGGGTGTCAGATTAAGGATCAAATGTAATAGAACTACTATTCTGTAAAATATCGTACTTATAGCTTTATTATTTAAACAGTTATGCACTGTTTAGTAGCGGTTACGTTTTTTGGGACACCCTGTAGTTCGAGTTGTTTAGGCGTTCTGAAGCAAGGTGCAGATTCACTTTAAAGATCCTTATCAAAGCTAAATTTACCAGGCTCTTTACCGATTTCTTAGCAATTGCACATTCCTCATATCCCGTGCCGGACCCGGGTTAGCATTGGCCGGTCGCCCCCTCTTGCGGAACCGAAAAACCCGGACGAATAGAGGAGCGGCTCGTTTGCCTTGAGCTGGGATGAAGGGGTCCTGATGATTGAGTGTGTCGGCTGTGCTGACGGACATGGTCGATATGCAATACGTCACTTTGTTCCCGGGAGACCATGCAGGCTCCAGATCCGGAGTCCGGTGTTCTACAACTAGGCCACCTCTCTACACTAAAGTTGTTTATTTGCTTTGTTATATTTATACCACATGTCGGCTGTCCTGTCATCCTCAATGTCGGGTAAAAGACCCATAAAATGAACTTGTTGTCCCGGCATGAACTAAGCTGTTGGCTGGGATATTAAGCAATCAAACAAATAAATGACCTTCTACGAAATCCTATTCAGTTTGTCCAGATTTCGAAAGCTTATATAGAGAAACATGCATAAGTGATGACTGTAATTATGTTTTATGAAAGCCTGAAGTTGAAATGTTTCATTGTATTTGTTCTGTCCATAACTTTTGAGCCCAAATTATTGTTATTGTGTCATCTCTAATGTATACCATAACACATACTGTTAATATGAGGTGAATTCCTTATGTAAATTTTAAACCTTTTATTAACGAGTACGTCTCAGATAAATGGCAAACAATCTGGAACGGAACGAATTTTGATAAATTGCGGGAAGTTGAACCGATTGTTAAACAACCAAGAATATATAGTTCATAAGCTTTTGAGACGGGAGGAGGTCGTTCTCGCTGCCTCCGAATCGGTCATACAAGATTAACACATTTCTACTTATCAAATCGAGAAGACAACCTCAATTGCATAGATTGTGATACACTATTTAGAGTCAAACACTTTCTTTTAGAATGCACTGACTTTGCAGAAAAGAGACGTCCCTATTTTCAAGTTAATAATTTGAAAGATGTGTTCAAAAATGTTTTTTCTTGTTGAGGCTATTAAAACGTCCCAGTCAACAATTTTCACTCATCTACCCGTCGGAAGCTTTTTATCATTTGTAGACAAGTTTATCTTTTTAATAAAAAATAAACTTTTAACTATCACCAATCTTATTTAGTTCATATATCGTTTCTTTACAACACCATTTATTTCTTACTTAGTGTTTAATTTTAAATATGATTTCAATATAGTTTAACATTCTACTTTGTTAGACGCCGATGACCCATTGTTAAACAACCAACAAATAAATTGAGTTCTCATTCCTATAGGCTCCTTTTTTATTTTTATGTGTATATATATACATGTATATCGGTCAGATTAACACTATTTGTTATGTAGATTTTAGCATTCATAAAACGATTGGAAATTTGACACTGTTAATTATTGTTATGGCTATTATTCAATTATACCAACGGGTGTCGGCCATGCCACAGTATATAATTGCCATAAATATTTATTTTCTGGATAAAAACTATGATTTTTATTACAGGAAATTAGATAAATGTGTTTTGGCATGTCTCCTTTTTCATAATAACAACAATTTATAAACAATCACAACAGACTTGTGACGTCTTCCTCGTTTGTTTGATAGTTTCATATTTTGGATAGAATTCTGAGAAATCTAAATACATAAAGTAAGCAATAGAAACATTACGAAAACACGCCCATGCAGTATACAGAGATTTTATTCAGCTGTAAAAATTGAAAATTTCACCAGACAAATTTTGATATTATTAACATTTTTGCTCAAATAAAATATAAAGATTTGATCCTTTGGAATCAGTAAAAACATATATTGTGGCGAGGCGGTTTTAACGAGTCCCCACAATGAATGTTTTGGATCAAACGTACGAAGAGTATACCCCTGCAAACACCAGTTTTTTTCTATATAAAAGTGGGGTTTAAGGGGGTATACATTTCACGGATTTGTTTTCCTGATGGGAAATGGCGTTTCTTGTCATTGTTCTTTCCCAATTACATACGTATAGAGCTGTCGGTCATCATGCTGGTTCAATTTACCAGGCTGATATACTTCATCCGAAAGTTCCAGATATACAGAAAAAAATCTTAAATTACTAAAAAGGTAACATAGGCAATGAGCAAGAAAAGGCGCAATCAGAAATGATAATACTAAAACAATCCAAAATATACTGAGAGTTACATTATTTAATCTTGACAATGGCTGACATCTATCAACTCCAAGGTGATCATGACGTTACGTCGTTATGACGTTATGACATCACGATACTGCAAAGGGAGGTTATCATGAGTTAAATCCCTTAGCTAGAACATTAACATTAATAATATTTTCTTTTTTTTTTTTGTTTTTGTTGATCTAATTAGATGCATCTAAGATCTAAAAGAATTTAGAAGAAAATAAAAACTGGATGTGGCATTCAAAGTAAATTTACGAAATACTGAATCATACTATAATTTGAGCAACGTTTGTCTGTTTGTTTGTTTGTTTGTTTGTTCCCCTACTCCTCCCAGGTCCTTGGGCCGATCTTCACCAAACTTGGAGGGAAGGTGGAGAGCGGCCCCGGATATTAGCTTGAGGGGTTCATTTTTGGAAAGGTCAAGGTCATCGAGGTCAAAGGTCAAATTTATGGGGTTTTTTCTGTTTGTTCCTCTACTTCTCCCAGGTCCTTAGGCCGATCTTCACCAAACTTGGTGGGAAGGTTGAGGGCGGCCCCGGATATTAGCTCGAGGGGTTCATTTTTAAAGGTCAAGGTCATCGAGGTAAAAGGTCAAATTTCTGTATCTCGGCAGTCCTTGGTCCGATTTGCATGAAACTTGGTGAGTGTATACAGGTTGATCCCTAATTAAGATTTATGGGTCCAATTGGGTCAAAGGTCATCGAGGTCAAAGGTCAAATTTATGTTGTTTTTTTTTTCTGTTTGTTCTTCCAAGGTCCTTGGGCCGATCTTCACCAAACTTGGTGGGAAGGTTGAGGACGGCCCCGGATATTAGCTGGAGGGGTTCGTTTTTTAAAGGTCAAGGTCATCGAGGTCAAAGGTCAAATTTCTGTATCTCGGCAGTCCTTGGTCCGATTTGCATGAAACTTGGTGAGTGTATACTGGTTGATCCCTGATTAAGATTTATGGGTCCAATTGGGTCAAAGGTCAAATTTATGTTGTTTTGTTTTTCTGTTTGTTCCTCCCAGGTCCTTGGGCTGATCTTTACCAAACTTGGAGGGAAGGTGGAAGGCGGCCCCGGATATTAGCTTGAGGGGTTCATTTTTTGAAAGGTCAAGGTCATATTTATGGGGTTTTTTTTCTGTTTGTTCCCCTACTTCTCCCAGGTCCTTGGGCCGATCTTCACCAAACTTGGTGGGAAGGTGGAGGGCGGCCCCGGATATTAGCTCGAAGGGTTCATTTTTTAAAGGTCAAGGTCATCGAGGTCAAAGGTCAAATTTCTGTATCTCGGCAGTCCTTAGTCCGATTTGGATGAAACTTGGTGAGTGTATACAGGTTTATCCCTGATGTGTCTTATTTGTCTTCATCGCCGCAATCATCTTACTGCTACGTCGAGACGGGTAAAATTTACTAGTAAAATTAAAATAAGGAAAAAAAAACAAACAGGAATTACACTTAAACCATTGCACTGTAGAAAGTACTCTTTTATCATTTTTGAGATCTCCAACCCATGCATTATTTTGTACTGTTCACTTAAATTCAATGTATATTAATTATAGCAACTGAGTTGTAAAGTTATGTTTGAACTTATCTAATAGCAGATTATATATCCATTACAAAATAATATTGTCATTGTCATTTATGTTCAATTTGCTCATATTTTCCCAACTGTCCGGGCAAACTGGCAACAGGTGTCGGAATGAACCACACGAGTTGCATGTCAGGGTTTTACCCTCTGCACCAGCTGGATTCATCTTTTTCATTCTCGGCTGTGAGTTTGGACTTCTCTGTGCAGCTCCAGTGTCCGTTCGATTATGATAGGGTCCCGATCTGCCACCTCGTTTGTTGTAGTGATATCCAGCAGCCAGAACTGTTTCCTCATTATCTGCTATGTAGGCTGGTTCCACTTTGATACTCAGCTTCTCGCTAGTAACAGGTTCATCCCCCTTGAATTTCTTCAAAGACGCCTTTGCTTCCTCATATAAACCATGCTTGTTGTCAAAGTTCATACCTGTGAGTACCAATATTTTTTCCTCCCTTGAAATATTTGCTTTCTTCAGCAACTTAAAAGCCAAAATCTCTGGGGGTAGTAACATCTGCTTCTTTGCCACCTTTCTGTACTTGCAATCAAATGTGGCAATATTCTCTTGAATAGACTCGCCCTCTTTTTTTCTATAGTCATCAAAGTCTTCAAATTTTTCGAGACTATCAGCTAGATCATCTTTAGCTAAATGTTTATCCATAAAGGTAATTAGAATGTTCAACCATCTTCACTTTTGAGATCATCCAGTGATATCTGATCAAACACTTTATCTTTTATTTGACTCTCATCTTCCTCAGGCAGAGACAAAGCTACCGCTATACCCTGTTTGGTTTTGCTTAATTCAGTTATCTCTCTCCATGCTAATATTTCTTGCTTAAAACGTTCATAACTCTTGGCACTGCTAGTTATATCTTGAAATATGCTCAGTCTCTTTAAAAAGTATAAATACTGTATTGTAACTCACCACCTTGTACTCGCTTGATGGTATTTCTCCTTCCTTTTGTTAACTTGCACTGTCTTTTTCTTTTGTATGCCCGCTGAATGCTGTGTATACTCCCAAGTTGTTTCTGTATAACCCCTATTCTCTGAAGTCACTGTGTCACTGTGTTTGTCAAAATCTGTAGCCAACTAACACCCCGCTGTAGACTCCTAACGCCACGCTGTAGACACCTAATGTCACGCTGTACTAAACAACAAACACCACACTGTCAACGCCAAGTACACTTTAAACCGCTGAAGAGTTTAACTGCTGTTAAACACACACTATCATTGTCACCACTACGCTATAATATACAGTCCCGGTAAAAAATCAACAACATATTCCTCTTTTCTCGGAGGACCCTAAGCTATTTTTCTCGGAGAAAGAACGCTAAATTTCTCTTTTCATTAAGATATTTCGCGTTTCGTTCAGTTCGATTTCTCGGTGAAAACAGGTAAGTCCAGATTTACCTGTTCGCGGTGTTTCTCGGAGAAATATTGTGCACGATTGTGAAAATCGATTTTACCATATTTTTAATAATTAAAGTAGTTTTAGACCTTTAACTGATCAGTATTTATAAGTGTTTTTGTATATGGCACCTCTGACAGTTTGACACGTTTTAATAAGGCACATTAATTACTGAGCAAACATTCCACAATCTTCTTCACTCGTTTCCGTTACGGTTGGTCAGGCATGACTCGACTCGCATATGACATACAAATTAAGAAGTACTTTGTTTCATCTCAATTAGATTTTTATCCAAGTAGTTTAATTTGTTTGAGCTAGGAAACATAAAAGCAATAGGCCATTAACATGTACGAGTATAATAGGTAACCAATTTACGCATTCTTGAATTCATATTGTAATGAAATAAATGTTTTCTGGTTCTGGTTGTATGTCAAGCTATGGAAACGTGCATGTAGAATGAAATGGCATAATTTCATCACATTGTCAGCTTATGGAGCAAGCTATTTTTGTAAAATTTTATTGACCCGATTACCCTGCAGCGATCTCCTAACTCCTATATGAATATGCATTACAACATTTTCGATGATAAGGATACACAGTATTTAACTAGCACAAAGTTTTGTCAATACCTCTAAATCACTCGTTTATCAGGGGCACTGTTCGCATAAACACTTTTTTCATACCAAATTTATGACCAAATCTTCACATAAGAATAAGGCGGATAACGAAAAAACAATTTATACACTTTTCTTCTTTTAAGCATTTGTTTTTCTTGCTAAATACATAAACGCAAAACCTATTGCCATGCATAACGACAACTCCGCCATGAACATTTTGTGTTGGCGGCATGTTGTTTTTACAAGGTGCGGTCCGAAATGTCAAGTGCATAGGAAAGTGCATGATACATGGTGAAAAACGACAAGTAAAGACAACTTATCAATTACTGATAATTGATAAATTAGTTGATAATTAATCGAGTAAATTAACAAACGCATTTACATGTTCATGTGCTTTAAACCCATATACATTGTATGAGGTATTCCTCAACATATTTACACACATCATGATAACATGTCCATGTAATGTATACCCCACGTTTATATGAGCCGCGTCATGAGAACGCTGGACTTATACTCATGCGATAATAAAGTCGCAGATCAACTGTGCAGTATCTGCACAGCTGATCAGCGCCTTTGTTTTCACTACTCGGCTAGTACAATCCCCCTACTTCTTTAATCTGATATTTCTGTACGCTGTGGCTTGGCTCGGATGTACGTTACATGTAACGTGGCTGTACGCTACATGTAACGTACAGCCGAGCCAAGCCACAGCAAACCCCGTCGATGGAAAAGCATGCTCATCCACCAAGGGTGGTTTACTGCGCTATATACCTAACACTTACTCGATTCACAAAGGCTCGAGTTTAAAATTTGCATATTTCCAAGGGAAGCTATCCCGTTACATTACTTCCCCCTCCGAGAAGACTCGCCCCGAGTCTTGGCCTGGGGACTACATGGGTAAGGCAACCCCGGTCTGGCGGTTGTCATCATCCCACCGCTGCCACCAAATGTAGCGTGCGGCCGAGCCGAGCCACAGCAAACCCCGTCAATGGAAAAGCATGCTCATCCACCAAGGGTGGTTTACTGCGCTATATACCTAACACTTACTCGATTCACAAAGTCTCGAGTTTGAAATTTGCATATTTCCAAGAGAAGCTATCCCGTTACATGATCAAGATGTATAGATATGAATTTTTCACCGTATTCGATCTAATTAGTGCACTTGTTCCAAAAATCGCACATCCTGATCGTTTCCGAAAAACAGGTGCAGCTCGATTAGCACACAGCTCAACTGGCGTATGGATATCTTACATCAAATTTACACGTTAAATCGCATTAAAACTTAACCTTTATTAATGTTTCCGTAGAAGGCAGGAACGGATACACTCATTTTACACGAAAACAAATACATGACCTTATATTTTGGTGTCAGTTTTAAAAATTACCGGGACCGTCTAAGTATACAAACTTTTATATGCATGTGCATTAATAGAAAAATCACTGCGCAATATTGCTGTTACTAACGTCCTTGTCCTCAGCCACGGTTATGTCGGTATGCTTTCGTCGCTTTATGGTACTGTACAAGTTTGGGATGTCCTGACGTTCGAAATGGGCTACACAATATTCGTATTTGTAAACCCTTCACTTACAAAAACTGCCGAAACAGCATCCGACACGCTATGAACTGCAGATACTTGAGTATGTATGTTTTGTATATTTGATGCATCCACATTCATATCTCGATGTCGTAACACAAATGACGACAAAATAATGGTGCATACGTAAAAGAAAAATAAAAGAAAAATACTATCATAACCGACATTGTCCCAAATTCATGTACATGTAAAGAAAAGTTTGTATATTTCAGCCACTTATATATATACTTTGATGCACTGTGTGACATATCCTATACAAAAGTATTTGTTGCACATAATGCATTTTTCATCTAAAAATATCAATCAGATTTAAAGAGGGAGCGAAATAAAAATTTAAGACCATTAAAATTTCTCGACTGTCTATACATGTACATTTACAATGTTCCATTCAAACCGCAATTCTGCACAAGGTATAACAAACATGTAAATGTATTTATGAGGTTTTCCGACCTCTCCTTCCGAAAGCGTTGCTGCCTTTTGTGTCGATGATGTTTTAAAGAAACAATTTCATATACCGTAACTTACGAAAACATGCCCATGCAATATACAGAGATGTTTAAAGAGGAAAAAAATGAAAATTTTCAGTAGAAAATGTTTGCTTTTTCTTATTCATGCTCAAAACATTGATTGTGGGTACACGTTATAACCGCCTCACCGAGGCGGTTCAAACTAGTACCCACAATCTTATGTTTTGGAGCAAAAGATAAAAAAAAATAGATATACCCCTGCATACCCCAGTTTTGCTTTTGATGGGATACACATTTTCCATGAAATGTTTTCCTGATATAAAATGTTTGAACAAGAATGATTTAATGATGCAAATGCATGTGCGTGAATAGCAATGTATGGACATGTACATTCATATCTACGTGATGTATTTAGCCGTCAATTGGGAGTAAGTCATATGACAGTGTTGGCTGCACGGTCGGCATTTTTATTTGCTTGACTTTTAATTTCACTTTACGGCAGACAGCTTCCTTATCATGTGAAGGAGCAGTGTCAGCTTCGTGTTCATTAGAGAATGAGACACAAGAACATGACTGTGTATGCCGAAACACACTTCCTGGTAATGCTGCAAATTCTACCACTTGGCCAAATCAGTCAACAGTGATTTCTGTAAATTTTGTTGACCATTTATGTATGTTAATACCATGCAATATTACGGGTGAAAGGGCATCAATTTAGGCGATCCCATAAGTTCATGATTTAAACGGCTTTGTGGATGTTCATGGAGAATAACTTTTGATGCAAATTCTTTCCTACTACATGTAGTCTCGATCTAAAACATACGAGTATATATACATGTACATGTACATGTACGAATGCTCAAATTATTTGCGATTTATATGGAACCATAATCTGAATATTTGATAACGGTTACGTTAACAGCTTACCAAGAAATGCTGGCGGACAAGTAAGGTCCGAACATTTAATAAGAACAGGCCGCGATGGTTTTACATGTATAGATAGTGCGTTCGCTTCGAAAAAAAAGTTGCGATTTCGATCTCCGGCCGGTATATTCATGTTATTTGGATGACTTGTGTTTATCCTGACATAATTAAAGTAAACCGCCTGTTAAATCATTGCTATTGTACATAATTAAATACCTTTGATGAAATGTCATTAAACTTATTTATTCATTCAGTGAAAATGATTCTGATTATCCACATAGTCACTAGAAGTGTGGTAATTTTATTCTTTGTCGGAAAGGACAATGCTCAAGGCGCGAATTTTTAATGACGCCCTTGATTTTTAAATGATTTTTCGCTTCCATTCTTCTGTTCAAAGATCGAATAATCATGGATGATGTGAAAAGCAACACAAGTGACAAAGGTCATCATAAATTTTAATGTAATCAAGAATATATTTATGTGGATTATAAGTCATCTAAACAAATACGTAACATTTGCAAGTTTCATACTTGCAAATACTTATTATTTTTTTAATTTATTGGTTTATATTTATTCAAAAATTATAAACATGCATTTGTCTTTTAAATTCCTCCGAGAAACTCCGAGAAAAAGAATTTTATCGATAAATCCAGGTAATTACCTTTCTCGGAGAAACACCGAGAAATTTCACCGAGAAACACCGCGAAATTTCGCGCAGACGATTTCGTCTACCTGGCTTATTTCGCGGTGTTTCTCCGAGAAATAAAATTTCGCGTTTGCCATGGTTGCGGAGAAACGCGGAATATGTTGTTATTTTTTTAACGGGAGTGTACATCAAACGCTTGATTTTTGTCTCCTTTTAAAGTTTCCTCTTTTTGTTGTCCTCTATGTTTATTTAGACATCACTCCTCTCTGTATTTATCTCTATTCATCCATTAAATTGCTAATCCAGTCTCTGCTCAGTTGATATCTAATGTCTCCCCATACCAAGGATCTAATTTTCGCTTGCTACCAATTTGATAATACTAAAACAATCCAAAATATACTGAGAGTTACATTATTTAATCTTGACAATGGCTGGCATCTATCAACTCCAAGGTGATCATGACGTTACGTCGTTATGACGTTATGACATCACAATAATGCAAAGGGAGGTTATCTTGATTGCATGAGTTAAATCCCTTAGCTAGAACATTAACAGAAAGACATTCCCACTCCAAAAACCGAGGTGGGAAAAACTAAATTAACACAATTTGGTACTTATACTCAGAAAACATATCGTAAGCCGATTTTGTTCCAAATAGGCGGCCACTCAGTTACCCGAACTAATTTGTTAAACATCAAAAAGCCAAGGGATAACCCGATGCCAGTTTTTGTGAGCGTTTATAAGTCATTAGAAGCTCTAGAACGCGATGCTTCTGTTGTGATGTTATTTGCTTTATGCTTTTGTAGTCGAATTCTTGTGCTGTATGAACCTTATGTGCGTTTTCTTAGTTTTAGATAAGGTCGGGTACTTGAGTGGCCGCCTATTGGCAAATAGCTTCTCATTCGTTTTACGATATGTCTCCTAAGTATAAGTATAATTGTCAATTTATTTCTCCCACCTCGGTTTTTGGAGTGGGAATTTCTTTCTGATTGCACCTTTTCCTGAATATTGCCACCCTTGTACCTTTTTATGTGCATTGCATTGAAAGGAACGCTTTTTGTACCCTTTGAACTTACTGATGGAATAACCACTACCTTCAGGGTGACTACAGACGACGTGCTATTGTAACGTCTATCTCTGCAGTATTCAATTATATATTTACATCATTACTAAAGAGATGTAACTGCCAAAGGGATCTGTTACTGTTAGCAGCCAAAGTCAAAATGTAATTCCATCATATGATGTTATTTAGCTGCCTCATAAACACCCTATCTATACTTAGCGTCAATGAAAAGTTACGAGTAAATCAAGAAACATTTACACACGACAATATTTGATTCATTCTAAAAAGAAAAGCATTCATTTTCATAGCATAGAATGTCATCTATTATTGGTGTTGAAAACGGTGCAGTCCTGGACATACGACAGAAGCTTCCATTGAAATGTATGGGGAAATGCAGAATTTGGGTGCTACCTCAAAGTAAGGTCCTCAATTCCGACACTCGATGGAAAATTTTAAACCAGTTTGGTTGCGTATTAATTGAGTGTGTTGGAAGCATGAGAGGACATGACGACTTGTGAAAATAAGGCATTAAAAAACTATGGTTCACTTTATTTGGCATGTAACGACAGAAAGGCTTTTTTCACATCCTCTGACCAAAGTCGGTATACACTTTGGTCATGTCAGAATGTGTGCGACGCCTTATCCTATCTCCTGGATAATATTTATATTAGATTTGGGACCAAGCTATACAGACAAATTGTTGGAATTCCGATGGGTACAAATTGCGCACCTCTCGTAGCTGATTTATTTTTATACTGCTACGAAAGAGATTTCATGGATTCTCTTAACCATGATAATCAAGCTGATGTTATCGAGGCTTTTAATTCCACTTCTAGGTACCTCGATGGCCTTTTGAACATTGACAACCCTTATTTTGAAGTTATGGTCAATCAAATTTATCCATCTGAACTACAGTTGAACAAAGCCAATATCTCGGATACCGAAGCCCCCTTTTTAGATCTACATCTTTCTGTTGCAAATGGATTTGTTTCTTCTAAAATTTATGATAAGCGCGATGACTTTGATTTTGATATAGTAAATTTTCCGTTTTTGGATGGTGACGTTCCTCGTCGTGCTTCTTATGGTGTATACATTTCGCAACTTATTAGGTTTGCTAGAGTCTGCAATCATGTTACAGACTTCAACGCTCGAAATAAATCTTTAACGGCCAAACTTCTCCAACAGGGCTATCGGTATCATAAACTTCGAAAAACCTTTCCTAAATTTTATCGTAGACACTATGAATTGATTTCCAAATATAATGTTGGGTTAAAGACGCTTTTAAGTGAGGGTCTTTCGGAAACAGAATTTTATGGTGACTTGGTTTACAAATTTAAGAAGGTACAAGTAGGCAAAGATCAGGAAAAGGCGCAATCAGAAAAAGATTTCCACTTCAAAAACCGAGGTGGGAAAAAACCAAACTAACAATCAGGTACCTATACCATGAAACATATCGTAAGCCGAATGAGCAGCTATTTCCCAATAGGTGGCCACTCAGTTACCTTAACTAATAATATGAAAACATACATAAGGCGCCAACAGCACAAAAAAAATTTTAAATTCCAAGACATAAAACAAAAAGAACCACCACAGAAGTAACGACTTGGAACGATCAGTAACACAAAGTTACTGGCGGGCTTAAACCTTTGTGATAGTCATAGTTGGGAGTATTGTGTTGATACTGCCAAAAGGAGCGCGACACTCATACCGGTTATAGAATAAATAATGCACTTAATCGTAATGCAAATTTCTTTCGAATGAAAGAAAAAGGTATAACCGAAACCCACACTTTGTGATAGTCATAGTTGGGAGTATTGTGTTGATACTGCCAAAAGGAGCGCGACACTCATACCGGTTATAGAATAAATAATGCACTTAATCGTAATGCAAATTTCTTTCGAATGAAAGAAAAAGGTATAACCGAAACCCACACTTTGTGAAGTAATGATAGGAAGTAATGATTTTTCTTTTCAGTTTAGAAAAATCATAACACGTTACAGACGTTTAGGTTATAACTTGAATGTTATGCGACAGTCTGCATGCTTAGTTTTTAACCCAATCACGGTTGATAACTATGCTGCCTTCTTTAATTGCACGCCGGTGGGTCGGGCGTCAGACTCTATGATGGCCCCGACTTAAAGCTATTCATTTTAGTTGGTTGGGGCCGGAGCTTCTTGTCTGTTGCTTGGCCCACCGGGGTCCAACTGATGTTTTTCTTTAGCTCCGGAGTTAGTAAGTTATTTGGCGCCCAGGGATCTCCATCGTCGGGCAGCTTACTCAATCTGTTAGTCCTGGTTTTTGATTCATCAGGATGTTTATCATGATTTATCTGTTTGTTCTTGATGATTCATTTACTAGTTAGAGATTCACCACGAGGACCGAAGAACTAACTAAATGTTATGAACCACTGCAGAAGCTGAGGGTGAGGTTACGGCCGTGTAAAATCGATTTAAACCCGCCAGTAACTTTGTGTTACTGATCGTTCCAAGTCGATACTTCTGTGGTGGTTCTTTTTGTTTTGTGTCTTGGTGTTTAAGATATTTTTGTGCTGTTGGCGCCTTATGTATGTTTGCATATTTTTAGTTAAGTTAAGGTAACTGAGTGGCCACCTATTGGGAAAATAGCTGCTCATTCGGCTTACGAAATGTTTTCATGGTATAAGTACCTGAGTTGTTAGTTTGGTTTTTTCCCACCTTGGTTTTTGGAGTTGGAGTCTTTTTCTGATTGCGCCTTTTCCTGATCTTTGCCTACTTGTACTTTTTTTCTAGTTCTCACAAATTGCACGTGTTGAACGTGCACCATAGTTCCAGGATTAGGGGAACTGTTAAATGTCTCTAAATGAATTTGCTGTTGACCAGAATCATGAATGAAGCTACAATGTTTGAAAGAAATTTTATATTTTTCAAAATATCGAAAATTTAGTGGTGGTAACTTTCATTGACGCTGAGTACGAAGGGCGCTCAAAAAGTTCGCGGAAAAGTGCCACCATATTCTTATTTTGTAAATAAGCTGAACTAAACTCTTACAGTTAATAGGCAAACATTATTTGTACTTACACAGCATATTTTGCTGCTCTGGCATGAATACAATGTTAACAGCGGTTGCTATGGAAACCGTACATCACGATTACCGGCCCACTTTTGTTCATTTTTGCAAAAAGTCGATGCTGAATGATGACGTTGCATTTGATAGTTTACCGCGCTTTTTTCACCAAACTTCGTATGAGCAAAGTTCAATATGTTTGCGATGAGCACATGGCGTCATATAAGTGTGTGACGTCATTTGGGCGTACAGCGGCCATATTGTTTAGTCGCCTAAAATGCGAAGGGAGCAACGGTATTCGATAAATTATGTGTTTGGAACGGACTATAAAAGAAAGAAACACTGCTAAGAACAGAAAGCGCATATGGCAACAAAGAAATTAAGAAAACGGCAATCAACAAGTAGTATGCATGATTTCTACACGGCCAGAAAAGCGTCTCGCGCAGCGTAACGTCATGTAACGTCATGCTGTCGAAAATGATCGGTGTGATAGAAAAGAGTAGAATACGTGAAATACACAACATATCGAATTGTAGTTTCGGCACAATTCATCGCATTATACACACAAAACTGACAATTAGACGCCCGTATGCCAGGTAGATTTCAAAATGCTTAAGGGCTAGCTAACAGCGGCATGAATTCGTATAGCACGACGTTGTTATGACGTTGGGCCGGTTTTACTGTTGTTACCTCAGAAACGCACGTGATTTAACGCCTAATTTTCATCCGATTTTATTCAAATTCTGTGCATATGTTAACTATATGTTAATTTACAACAGAGAACGTAAATTTCCCATGACAATTAAAAATTTGGCAGCACTTTTCCTCGAACTTTTCGAATCCCCCCCGTATATATACGGTCAGATAGGCGGTATTAATGTAACGTACAGATTTTGTAACAAATATTCCCGATTTGTCGAAAGTACAAAATTTAGTATAGGTTTTATTTGCTAATACTGCTGCTGGTGTTGTGCCGTGTGGTGGCCCTGAAAAGTCTCCCCGTATATCATCCATAGTGCAGATTATATTTTCCGTTAGGTCCGTTGAGATCAGCGAGGATTATCTGACAAATCAGAAAATTATTAAAGGTTTAGAAACATTTTCTAACTAGCATTTGATATATTTGGCCCCATTTGGATAATATTAGTATTTGTATCGACAACCCAGTTCAAAGTTGCAAAATTGCAGTAATATTCTTTGGCTCCACGTTGCCAAATCTAAAATGTCGTTGATGAGGCTTAAGTAGCCGAAACCGCGATATGGTCCATTCCCTTTCCCATTAGTATTTTCGCTGCTTTGCAAGGATCTGTTTAATTTCAATCGAAATGAAGCGCCCTCAAACCAAAGTTCTTGTTTTTACAAGTGCAAGGTTACCACGGTCCGGGTGAACAAACTAAAATTTCAAAGTCATGAAGACTGGAACAATCTGGTATTATACTTTGAAGTTATTGATGGAAATAGTTTTCCTTTCGGGCGAATCTGAACTGATAATGCAGACGGAGTGCTTTTGAATGAACAATTATCTCGATAGTGCCCAATTATGCATCATTATATAAGCCTCTGCATGGGATCAACAATCTGCATATGCGAAAACAAAGACGCAGATCAGCTTCGCAGTAACTGCGAAGCTGATCAGCACCTTTGTTTTCGCTACACGGATAGTAGAATCCCTCTTCTAGTTAAATCCGAAGTTTCAAGCTTTTAGCCTGCTTGTGTGACTGTACAGCCTGGCTTGTGTCAGACCTGGTCGGAACCAAAATTGTTGGTTTTCTCAGGCACAATTACAATTATCTCTGTAGTGCCCAATTATGCATCATTATATGCAACTTCCCCGGGGATGTGGCTGCTGCAAACAGTAAAACTACCGACATTATCAAGGTGAGCCAAAGAAAAATTAAATTTATTGATGTCTTATGTTTCGGATTTGCTAAACATGAACTTGCTACATATATGTCACCAAAGCAACAGCGCTAACCACATGCCGCGTAGCTATTTGCCTTAAATGTTGGTTTGTTCCGATAAGGCTGTATCGTGATGCGGCTAAAAACACCATGAGCAACATCGTGAGAAAACCGGATTTTGCCTACTGCGAAGCTGATCAGCGCCTGTGTTTTCGCTACTCGGATAGTACAATGCATCTACTGTCTAATTCCAAATTTTCCAGCCTCTAACCATCTTCTGTGACTGGTCAGCCCAGTTTGTGTCGGACCTGGTGTTGGTTTTATCATGTACAGGCTCATATGCAACTTCCCCAGCAAACAGTAAAACTAGAGACATCAAGCTAATGATAGCGCACTAAATGACTCGCTAATTGAAATCAAACTAAATTTGACCTTTGGAATTTTTAAGATAAGTAAACACGCAAGCAATGACCTAGACGAACTTTACGTTCGCTATGTTCTTTTTGATTTAAGAAATTTCTGTCACCATTAACAAGTACTGTTAAAGTCTTTCCTATCACCACGAGGACCGAACAGCTTACGAAATGTCGTGAACCTGCAGAGGATGAGGTAAGGCTCCTGTAAAATCGATTTAAGCCCCCCCCCCCCCGTAATGTTTAATTACTGATCGTTCCAATGCGATACATCTGTTGTGGTTCCATTTGTTTTATGTTTTGGAGTCAAATTTTTGTGCTGTTTGAACGTTATGTACGTTTCCATATTTTCATTTAAGTTCGGGAAACTGAGTGGCTGCCTACTGGAAAATAGCTGTCCACTCGGCTTACGATATTTTCTCTAACTATAAGTACCTAATTGTCAATTTAGCTTTTCCCACCTTGGTTTTTGGAGTGGGAATTTCTTTCTGATTGCGCCTTTTCCTGATCATTGCCTACTTCTTCCTTTTTTGATCGGTCAGAGTATTAAATAGATTCTTAAATGATATAATATTTCGATCTCTGGTCTGGTTACTGATGTTAATGGCATAATGTTTGTTCTTCCAGACATACTTAGAATATTTTATTCACTGAAAGTCGGTCACTAATATACTTCCGTTGCATTACCCTCTGTTTGGTTCTGAATTTACTTAATTTTCACGTTCGCGTTAATGGTTGAAACATAACCTGCCTCGAGGGTGAATAAACATTACGAAAACTTGCCCATGCAATATGCAGAGATTTTTTAAGCTGTAAAAATTGAAAATTTCAATGGAATTTTTTTTTCTTATTTTTGCTCAAAACATAGATTGTTGATACACGTTAGAACCGCCTCCCCGAGGCGGTTCTAACGAGTACCCACAATCTATGTTTTGAACCAAAAATAAGAAAAATAGGTATACCCCTGTAAACCCTAGTTTTACTATATAAAAGTGGGGTATAAGGTGGTAAACATTTCACGGACATCTTTTCCTGATAACCATGATAATGCACAACTGACGTATGTCGCACCAGGAACACACATGTCCATGCAATGAATACCCCCTAAACACCAGTTTGAATAGTAAAACTGGGGTTTGCAGGGGTATACCTATCTTTGGTCCAAAACATAGATTATGGGTACTCGTTTGAACCGTCTCGGTGAGGCGGTTCTAACATGTACCCACGATCTAAGTTTTGAGCAAAAGTATTAAAAATATCAAAAAATTTCCAATGAAATTTTTAATTTTTACTTCTGAAAAATGTCTGTACGTATATTGCATTGGCAAGGTTTCGTAATGAAAATTCAAAATTCAGTCATAATAGAAAATACAACAGGAGGTTGAGGAAGTGTCTTTTGGTCGGAACCAATCATATGTATATAAAAAAGTAAGCGTTGCTGCGATTGGTTTAGGACATTCGTCAAGAACCGGCAAATGAATATGCATAGCAATGCATGTCCGGATATCTTCGTAGACTTGAAATGTCAATTTGAGTAGTTTCCCTTCGCTAATGGCGGGAGATTGAACGATATGCTGAAAGTGAAAACAAAATATTTATTCTTATTTATCTGTTTAAAGTCAAAGCCAGAAGACCATCGGGTGCATATTTCAGCTGCCAAGGGTACAAAGGTAATATTGACGATTCATTATTTATACTGACTTAATGTATTCTCACGCTAAATGTGTTCTCACGGCAAGTAGTATTTTGTGAATAAACGCACCACTATGACCACAACTTGCTGCATTTCCAGACTAATACATCACTTTAATATCAACCTTTCAATGACCAAAAATTTATCAAACATATCCTATTTTCGGGTGAGTAATAATCAAATAAAAATATTGGTATGAAAATCAATTAGATTTCCTTAGACCTGTAATACCCCTTCTAGTCTAGACTTTATTTCTCCTCCAAAACGAAAGAAGTGCATCTCATTTTGATACATTTTGACTGTCAACTAATTGCTTTAAATAGTTTGGCATGTTTTGATCACATGACTTGAACACAATTTTTTTCCTCCACAAGAAAACACAAGTAACGTGGAAATACATTACTCTGAATCCAAGATGGCCGCTTTATGCAGGGTTTGTTTACCAAGTTTGTGAAAAGTCAGAAATCAATGGATCTTCTTGATTCTTTGTCAGAATGTAGTAGGATATTCAAGGATTAGAAACAGTACAAAAGTTTCCTGCTTTTCAGTTGATATTTTAGCAACTTTCAGTTTTACTGTTAAGTAGTGTGAGAATACATTCATCCGGGCTAGTTAGATATATTTACATTAGTATTTTCAACTAGGCCTAGATGAGAAAAAAAAAAACAGGTTATCGATTCGTATGGTACCTGAATTCGTGTGTCACACTGACAGGGAGGAAAAAGAACGTGGCTCGACCGGGACTCGAACCCAGGGTCTCTTGCTTACCGTGCCAGCACTCTATCACTGAGCTACCGAGCCACATGATCGGCCAGTTACATTTTCCCCCTGCTTAATTAGCACTGAATTAGATTAATCTCCGAATCTACTCTGAACCATACCAGAACTTGACAAGACAGTTACTTTCAGGTTGGTGCTCGCAGCCAGAGTACAGACCCACACTGAGCCACCAAATGTCACAGGGGCGGAAGAAGAATGTGGCTCGACCAGGACTCGAACCCAGGGTCTCTCGCTTACCGTGCGAGCACGCTACCATTGAGCTATAGAGCTACATGGTCTACCATTTACAAGTTTTACCTTTTCTAGCTCACTTGAGCCAAAGGCTCACAACTAGATCTTAGCACCAGTCATTTATAACACCACTGCCCCTCAACTCGCCCCCAGTGGCAGATTTAGAGGGGGTTCAGGTGGTTCGCTTGAACCCCCCACTGGGACCAAATTATTTCATTTTTATGGGGAAATTTATAAACAATCAAGTAAAATATTGAAAACGAAACCCCCTCTTGATGGATTTGCACCCCGCTTCCAGAAATCCTGGATCCACCCCTGCCCCCCCCCCTTTGGGGAATTAAAGTGCATGGAAATTACCCTTGGAGTTTCCTTGCAGAGCAGGGGAATTATGGGTTTTTGACATTAGGATCCTTACCCCAGATAGATTTTTTATTGCGCAGGGCGGGGCAAAGAGCAAAGTTTTGACCTCCAATTTTCCCCCTGGGGGTGGGGCTCATCGCAGTGCACAGAAAGCTGAAAAGTCACCTGACATGATGATCAGAAATTGATTGACTCAGTATATAGAGATAGATAGTCATAATCCCCACCCTTCCCCTGTAGTTGGGGGAGCTGTGGTTACAAATTACTGGTGCATTATAGGATGGTACTCAAGCCGGCATCAGTCGGTGAGTGTGTCCGTTCCCACTTTCAAACATTAACATAGATAGGTGGAGTGGACTGGCACATGACTCCGGTCTCAGAGGTCCCTGTTTCAGTCCTCAGCCAGGTCGCCTGGTTGTGGCCTTGAGCAAGTCAAATTTCCACAGATCCTGAGGTAATGGCCAAAAATTGATTGACTCGGTACACAGAAAAAATGTATTTTTCAGACTAACTGGAGTCTTCTCTGGCTGCAAACCTGTAATGCACTTGTCATTTGTAATCACGGCCACCACCCCACCCCCGTGGAATAGCGGGCACTTTGATTTTCGTTCCAGCAAATTCCTGCCAGAAACCCTGCACTGTGGGGGCAAACAGATGCTAAAATCTCCGCTATATGACCCCACCCTGCAGGGACAAACAAGCTGGTTATCACCGCTATTTTGGCGAGAAGAAAAAAAAATCACCACATTCACTTGGCACTGCGGGGCAAGCTGACTGTAAAATCCCAGCTCTTTTCTCCTGCTATTTCCCGACCCTCCACTGAGGATTTGGAGTGGGGGGGCATGGTTACAAATAACTAGTGCATAAGGGTTCTCGCAGCCAGTGCTATATTATGTACAAAAAGCCGAATATGGGCTGATTCATTCATGGATCAGAACAGCTGTATTCCACTTCAAATCAAATTACATTCGTTTCAATCAGTATCCTAAAACAGTCTACATGATGTCTTTTTCCAGCTGCAGAACAGCTCAGTGTCTGGGAGACTGCAATCTTTTCAGAACAAAACCCAATTTTGTAGGACAATACATCATCATGAAATTTTGGTAATTTTTGTCTGACAGTTGTCTGACAGAATAAAATATTTTGTCAGACAACGAAATTTTGCTGGTTTTGACTAACAGACCACTGCCACTTTTCGTGAAGACTGAAAACTGCTAAAAAATGATTGCTATATTGTGAAATAAGGCTCTTTAGCGACATGGTTAGAGTGGTGACTGGTCTCTTGTCATGCCAGAGATCTGGGTTCAATCCCTTCACAGGGCATGTGATTTTTCTCCTAAAACACTTCAGCTATTAGAAACCTATTCCATATTCTTTTTTTTTTTTTTTTTTTTTTTTTTTTTTTTTTACTTCATTTTGCAAAGTATGATAATTTTTTCTGGCTTTGAACTGTATTCATTATTTGTTTGCAATCAGTGACTGATACATAAAATTTGTTGATTACCTATTTTCGATTTGACAGTAACTTGTGCTTGTGTATAGGTTTTAAGTGTTTGCCATTTCTATTTCTACAATCTCGGTCATTTCACCCTGGGTCATTTCACTATTGTCGCACCTGCTTATAGCAGAGTGCGATATAGGGATCCAAATTTCAGTCCGTCCGTTCGTTCTTGCGTCTGTTCGTCCGTCCGTCAACATTTACGTCGAAGTTTGCTTTTCTCTACATCAGGCATAGCTGCGATTCTAAAACCTTGCATAGTAATCGTCCTTGACATACCCTTCAAGCACGCACCTTAACCAGGTGCCCTTGACCTATATTTCACGGTCCACTGACTTTGAAAATTTTTACGTCAAAGTTTGCTTTTCTCTACATCAGACATAGCTGCGATTCTGAAACCTTGCATAGTAATTGTCCTTGACATACTCTTTAAGCACGCACCTTAACCCGATGCCCTTGACCTATATTTCTTGGTGCACTGACTTTGAAATTTTTACGTCGAAGTTTGCTTTTCTTGACATCTGACATAGTTGCAATTCTGAAACCTTGCATACTAATTGTCCTTGACATACCTTTTAAGCACGCACCTTGACTCGGTGCCCTTGACCAATATTTCACGGTCCATTGACTTTGTTAATTTTTATGTCCAAGTTTTGTTTTCACTACTCAGTGATAGCTGCAAGTGTGAAACCTTGCATACTAATTGTCCTTTAAGCACACACCTTGACCTGGTGCCCTTGACCTATATTTCACGGTCCATTGACTTTGTTGATTTTTATGTCAAAGTTTTGTTTTCACTACTCAGTGATAGCTCCTAGTGTGAAACCTTACATACTTATTGTCCTTGACATACCCTTCAAGCACGCACCTTGACCTATATTTCACTGTCCATTTACTTTGTTAATTTTTACATCAAAGTTTTGTTTTCACTACTCAGTGATAGCTCCAAGTGTGAAACCTTGCAAACTAATTGTCCTTGACATACCCTTCAAGCACGCACCTTCACCCAGTGCCCTTGACCTATATTTCACGGTCCATTGACTTTGCCCGATGCAGGTGCGATATCAACCTCTGCGAAGTTCTTGTTTTTGGTAATAGAAACCAGATAATGGAATAATGGTATACATATTTGAACTTTTATCTAATAGAAGTTAAAGCGCTACCTTTCTCGTGACGCCCCAAAGTAATACAGTAATTTTCCCAGTTCCGGGTCACTATTTTTTTTTAAGTGGTTTCCAAATAATTGCTCATAGAAAATTAGGTTTTGACCTTATCATTACAAAGCATAATCATCTTTCTAATTCATAATGAACTTCAGTTTGATTCATTGTGATTGCTTAATTAAATGGCTCCCAGGTAACAGAAATTCAATAAAGTAAGTTCACTTTTCCTGATGTGTTAAAATGAATGCTTGAATGCATGTTGAAACCAGAAGTGTAAAAGAAAATTATTCTGCATACATTTTGTGGAAACATGCACCATGTGGATAATTACACTGGTGCATTAAACTGTCTTGCATGACAAGGAAAAAATGAAAAAAAAAAAAAAAATTTCCGACCTACCGACCCTATGAAAATTGACGGTGAAATCAGAATCACAACATTATTTTTTTAAGCCTGATCAGAAAATGATCAATCAGGGAAGTGCCCTACCCTTCTTCCCCTACATATCCTATCTCTCTTCTATCCTACACCCACCCTCCCTACCTCTAGCACTACCCTATCCCTACTCTACCCCCTACACATTACACCTTCAGAGCACTACATATACCCCTACAGTACCCTTACCCTACCCTGTGCTTCGGATATGTGACCCTACTCTACCGTCCTCTACTGCAGCCCTACCCTACCATACCATACACTATCACTACCCCTACAATAACATACTCTTCCCTCCCCTCCACCATGATCCTACCATGAATGAGTACCATCCTACCCCTACCATACACTAACCCTAACCTACCCATACACTATCACCTTCCCTTCAATACTATACCCCCTCCTGTTCTTCCCCTTTCTTGTCCTACCACTACCCTACACTATCCATCCCTTAACATACCTCATATGTACAATATCCATAACCATACCTGACACTACCTACAAAATTCAAACACCAATACCTCTACCCCCTTCTTCCTCGATCTCACCCCTACTCTTTTCTACCATACCCTACCATGACCCTACCCTACCCTACCCTATGCCACCATTACTGTAGCTGTACCATATCAATACCAATACCATACCCTACCTCTGCCCCACCCCACCATGCCCTAACTCTACCCTACCACTATCTATTGTACCCCTTTCCTACCAAAACTCTACCCCTTTCCAACCCTACATCTACTGTACCCCTACCCTACCCTGTCAGTACCACTGCACAATACCATACCATTCCTTACCCTACACTATCTCTCCTCTACATACCTCTACCTAACCCTTACCTAAACCCAACTTCCTTTCATACCCTACTCCACCAAGACTCTACCATATACCTACCTGTAACCATACTTGTACCCTTTTCCTACCTACACCATCCTTACCCTACCCAACACTCCAAAAGAACATGTCTCTTCTCTAAAAATGACGAAATGACTAAGAAGCTGCTTCAGTTTTATTTAACACACTGACAGGCTTTAGTTTTTTTATTTAATACACTGACCGACGAAAATAACCCTGATACCTGCGGTTGTTGGTAAAAATCGAGAAAGCAAATGTATTCTTAAATATTGACTTAATAGTTAATACAACATTTCAGGCAAATCATTTTCACACCATTTCATTTAAAAATTGCACATGACCAATGAAATACCTTCCTGTAACCCACTTAAATTAAAGCAATCTGTCATTTTCAAATATAACCCACCCAACTTAACCAATTAATGACTTATATGTATGGTCATTAGTTTAGAAGGTTTGAGGCAATTATGTGTGCGGAAAAACGACGCTGAAAGGTCAAGCCAGTAGTCAAAGAGGCCCAAATATTTTAAAATCTTCTCCTCAGAAATTGTCTACGGCATGAAGCCTTTACTTTGTACATGACCATACATGTTCCTGACAGTAGTCTCTACATAATTTATGTTTTTTATTTCAGTCGGATAAGAAATCTGGTTGCTATGGCAACTTAAAGTTACTTAAAACGGGAAAAGTGGAAATTGGCTATTTTTTTCTGGTCCAATCCCAGATATTTGAATTCTATTTTTGCAGAAATGTTTATAGAGTAGTCCTCTACAGTTTAGTTGACTTTTGTCCTAATCCTTTATTTTGATTGGTTCGTGGGGCCCCATAAAGGGCATTTTTTTAAAATAAATATTTGGTTAATATAGCAGATCTCAGGTGAGCGTTTACAGGACTAGTGCTAATTTCAATCACTGCAGGTTATAAAAAAATAACTTAATCAGGTTATAAAAACTTAAAAAAAATTATCTCCCTTTCTTGGTTGTTAGAGTTAACTTTTCTTCCTCTAGCTCTTTTAAGTTATTTCTAAAATTTGAAAGTATTACAAAATAAGACAATATTAACTTGTATGAGTTTTTTAGCTCACGTGAGCCGCTAGGCTCACAAGGTGAGCTTATAGGATGGCCATGATCCGGCATCCGTCCGTCGTCCGTCCGTCGTCGTCCACCATTTTCAAAGATCTTCTTCTCTGAAACCGCTTGGCCAATCAAAGCCAAATTTTATATGAAGCATCTATAGGAAAGGGGAACCAATGTGTTTATAAAAAATCCAGGTCACATGACCAAGATGGCCGCCATGCCCATATATGATAAAAACCCTTCAAAATTCTTCTCCGAAACCACTGGACCGATTTCAACGAAACTTGGCATTAAGCATTGGGGACTAGAGTACTACAATGTGTTTATAAATTATGACCTTTGGATGACCTTGACCTATTTTACGGCAAGGTCAACATAGGTCGCCCATGCATTTGAATGGTGAAAATTGTTAAAATGTCATTTGAAAGGCAAATCTTGCAGGAAATGGGCAAATGGACTGAAGGTAGGTAATTCTGAAAAAAACATTTGGACCCCAGGGGTTGGTTTGCCCCCACCCCGGGGCAATATACATGTATATTACGAAAGTATTCAAAGATCTTCTTGATCTTCTCTGAAACCACTTGGCCAATCAAAGCCAAATTTTATAGGAAGCATCTATGGGAAGGGGGAATCAATGTGTTTATAAATGATCCAGGTCACATGACCAAGATGGCCGCCATGCCCATATATGGTAAAAACCCTTCAAAAATCTTCTCCTGAACCAATGGACCGATTTCAACAAAACCTTGGCATAAAGCATCGGGGACTGAAATACTACAATGTGTTTATAAATTATGAGCTTTGGATGACCTTGACCTATTTTACAGCAAGGTCAACATAGGTCGCCAATGCATTTGAATAGGGAAAACTTTTAAAATGTCATTTAAAGTGAACGTCTTGCAGGAAATGGGCAGTAGGACTGAATATTAATGATTCTGAAAAACATTGGACCCCAGGGGCTCATTTGCCCCAGCCCCGGGGCATTATACATGTATATTACCATAATATTTAAACATCTTCTCCTCTGAAACCGCATGGCCAATCAAAGCCAAATTTCATGTGAAGCATATATAGAATGGGAGAATCAATGTGTATATAAATAATCCAGGTCACATGACCAAGATGGCCGCCATGCCCATATATGGTATAAACCCTTCAAAAATCTTCTCCGGAACCGTTGGACTGATTTGGAAGAAACTTGGCATGAAGCATCGATGACTCAAGTACTAAAATGTATGTATAAATCATGACCCTGTGATGACCTTGACCTATTTTAAGGCAAGGTCAACATGGGTTGCCTATGTATTTGAATGGGTAAACTATTAAAATGTTATTTGAAGGGAAAAACTTGTATGGTCAGCATATTGATTATTCTGAAGAAAAAAATGCCCAAGGGCTTCATCTGCCCCTATACTTGGACTATTTTCTGTAACATTCGTATATACAGCAGATCTCAGGTGAGCGTTTACAGGACCATTGGTCCTCTGGTTTTTATTTTTGCTACCCCACTCGTCTTTAAACCATGTGCACAGTACTTTTTAGACAATGCATAGTGAGTAAGTTGATTGTAATCACCAAATTAAGGTCATATCTTCCAAGGAAAATTTTTGAGACATGTGGCAAAATTCCGATATGAATTTTTTTTTTTGGCAAAATTCCCATAGACTTAAAATCGTAGAAGTGGCCACTCTAGCGCCATTGCTTTTGTGTGGATAGCCCAGGTAACACAGATAACTATAATATCTTGGATGAGTTAGAATTTAGGTCACCTCAGAGTTAGCTGCCCTTGAGTGTTTGATAAATTTATATTTAGTGTTGTGGCAACTCCCAACAGCTTCATTTTTATCCGACCTTCTTCACTCTATGTAGTAACAAGGTCAACCATAATTTCTCTCATTAGTTTGAATTTCGGTGAGACTTGACCTCAGTCTGTGGAGTTAGCTGTCTTAACAATTCCCCATAGAGCTACAGTCATAATGGGAAAATGTTTGAACCACACTAGTTGTTTAACTTATTGGTTTTCAGGTGAGTGATCATTGCTCTTGGACTACTTGTTCTTGACTGCTGCCTTGTATGTACCTTAGTGTTAAATAAATTTTCCTTGTTAAAAGGAACGCTTGGCTAGTCTGTATATACCATTATTTGTCCGTGTGTGGTGGTTTTTCGTAGGTTTGTGGAGTTTTTCGGTAACTCGATGGATAGCATCGGTCATGAACACTTCCTCGCTACGGTGGATTTCAAGCTTTCGTACTTGGTCGGACCTAGGACAAAGTTCCGGGTTTTAGCATTATCCGTCCAGAACGCCAGCCAAATGTTTAACATTAGATCCAAGTACGTCATTCTTCCCACAAATCCTAATAAAAACGGCGGAGAGCAAGTCTGGTTTCCGTCTTCAATTGCTTTATTATACAAGAAGTTTGACTCTAACACAGTCGTAATATTGAACGATAGAACGATAACTTTGAAAGAGTCAAACAAGAATTGTAACAAAACATTGCGACTGGAACCAGGCCCCTGGATATCAAAGGGAAACCCCACAGATTGAAGGAAAAACCCCACAGATTGAGGAGAAATCCTCGTTCCGTTTCAATTGCTTGACGCTGTCGCGCCAAGCAAATATAGAAATAGTATTAGTAGATGGTTGGGAAAGAAGCTCACATCATTGCACTTACTATCAGTAAACAATGGGATATCAGCAATCAAAATTATTCACCAGTCAGTTGTAAACATGAACCCCAAAAAGGAAAATTTAGCCAGGGGTGTTGTATACTCAGAGGGAAAAGTTTAGTCAGTAACTTTGACCAGCATGATGACTATAATGTCCAGCCGCCTGCCTTAGATATCCCCTTTAATTAAATTTGCAAAGTCAGTCTGTTTCTAATTCTGGAAAGAAATTTCACCAGTTGTCAATTCTGACATAGTTATTGGCATCATCATCATCATTTTTTATTTTATTTTATTTATTTTTTTTAATTTTTTTTGGTAATTACCCGATAAATGATCAAATCGGTGCTTTGATTAATAGCGCTTTCTGAAAGAGGATGTTACCGGTGACAAAAATCTGAAAAAAATCTTTTCAAAATTCAGCCACAGTCTCAAGAAAAAAAAAGTCAAATACCAGTATTCATTATTTTTATATTACCTCCCCTTTCATTTAAAACAAGAACGAAAATTGGTGTGTGCAGTGTGGCAAAACCACATGTGATATTTCAGTTGTTTTTGTTGTAAATATTCGGTTTTATTAATGGTTTTATGACTGGTAACTTTAATCTCAAACTATCTAGGGGTTTTGAAGCTATAGCGATTTAAACTGTCCCATTGGGATGTTACATGTATTTTCACTGACTAAAGTTTTGTCAAGTGATAACCTACTTTATTTCTCACATTTCCTGTGTGGTTTAGCAGGG
The DNA here is from genome assembly GCA_964017185.1 of Rugalucina vietnamica. NCBI lineage: Eukaryota > Metazoa > Mollusca > Bivalvia > Lucinida > Lucinidae > Rugalucina > Rugalucina vietnamica. The sequence goes on from OZ024879.1 coordinate 2,562,939, forward strand.
GTCTGCTGGACACAATTTTTGCATTCTGCTGGGCTGAAGGGGCATGGTTTCAAATGACTGGTGAATTAGTACCGCAATTTTAATCTATCAAGAGGTTTTGGAGCTATAGCGATTTAAAGTTTTAAACTGTCCCAGTGGGATTTTACATGTGCATGTATTTTCACTGACTAGTCTTTTGTCAAGTAATAACCTACTGTATTTCTTCAATTTCCTGTGTGGTTTAGCAGGGGTCTGCCGGACAAAGTTCTTGCATTCTCCAGGGCTGAAGGGGCATGGTTTCAAATGACTGGTGAATTAGTACATGTGTACAAGCCATCCAGCAGAAAAAACGCTACATTTTGGTATAGGGCCCGCAATTTAAAATTATTTCTGTTTGCCTGCTCCCTGCCCTGTCTAGAAATGTTGGTAAGGTAGCTAGGCTGTTTTTAACTCACCTTAGCTTAAGGCTCAAAGTAGTACACAGCTTCTACGTTTACATTCTGCACATCTTTTTTAGGCTTCAGCTGAGCAGAATCCCATTATATGAGCAACAACTTGACCAGTCTTGGGCTCTTGGCAACCCTATGTAGTAAGTACATCAGCACCACTTTATAACACTTATAAAGCTATCCAATCTGTTGTGGGTTTTTTTGTTGTTTTTTTATTCAGTTGAATGTCCCTTTCAACATTATTTCAGCTCATATGAGACGGGCCAATCAGTAGGTTGGGCGAAAACGGGAGAACCCCCGAGATAAAACACCTGACTCACCCGCAAGCAGAACTTGGCTAGTCTCACATGTGGCTAGAGCTGGGCTCGAACTCATACCAGGCACAGCAGTGAGATGATTGAATGGTTAAGTGCAGTAATGGTATATCAGTACTCTTAACCACTCGGCCACAGGGACCGCCCGCTATCCAATCTGTGTTATAAACATCTTGTAAGATCTATAGACATATAGCAAAACATATTCCAAATGACCATTTGGGTCCAGAACCATGCTGCTATGAATTTTGATCAAATTTTTGAGCTGCTTTCATCTAACCTAGTAATAGTAAATTACAGAACTCCATTTAGATACACCCCCTTTCACTCAAATTTGCCGTTTCAGCATTTAGGTCAAGTTTTTGTGTAAATCGGGTAACTTTTTAGTCTATTTGAGAACTGAAACAGTGTCCCATGTGCCAGGTGTTCTAAAAATCTATTCTGCATTTGTCTTTAGAAAATGATGTCACCTCTTCTGATAAAAACATTGTAATTGTTTGGTTAAAGCACATTTTTATTTCAAAATTCTTTGCACAACATGTTCGATGCATATTAAGAACAGATCTATAGGGACGAAGGCATAGTTTTATTAATTTTGGCAGTTCTATCAGTATCTACATGGTCAAAATTCCACATAGTTAAAGATAAAAAAGAGGTCCAGTTGTAATTCATTATCAAATTTTTGAGCTGCTTCCATCTAACCTAGTTATAGTAAATTACAGAACTCCATTTAAATACACCCCCTTTCACTCAAATTTGCCGTTTCAGCATTTAGGTCAATCAAGTTTTCGTGTAAATCGGGTAACTTTTTATTCTATTTGAGAACTGAAACAGTGTCCCATGAAAATCTATTCGGCATTTGTCACCTCTTCTGATAAAAACATTGTAATTGTTTGGTTAAAGCACATTTTTATTTCAAAATTCTTTGCACATGTTTGATGCATATTAAGAACAGATAGGGACGAAGGCAGAATTTTATTAATTTTGGCAGTTACCTATCAGTATCTTCATGGACAAAATTCCATGTAGTTAAAGATAAAAAGGACTAGGGCATTTAACGCCTGATTTTGGCCTCAGATTTTGCTAAAAAATAAATTTTTGAATTTAGGTGAGAAAACTGTTCCATAAAACAGCCATATGTCTCCTCTATTAAAAACAAAAACAAGTGCTTCATTTATCCTACAAGTGTTGCCGAACAAAATGATACTTAGCATACAATATCTCTGGATGACACTTCATAATTATTTCACAATAAGAAATTGTTCGTCTCGTGAGCCGGTAGTTGAAAATGATGTTGAATGGTGAAAAATAGACCCAAAATTGCAAAAAGTGGTATTTCTATGCTTTTCAAATCGTTGCCATGGCAACATGTGTAATTTGAATGTGATAGTTGTGCTAGAATTTACAAGCAGGGACCTATTCCTGCATTTTGTAATACGTTTCTCCTCAAAATTCCAAAATTCAGTTTTTTATCAACACATGAGGCCGAAATCAGGCCTTAAATTCCCTAGGCCTTTCACTTGTGTTTGCTGTTTTAAAGGTCATTTTGTTTGAAACTGTCACTCAGATCAGCAGATCATTTAATCCAGATGTCATTGTGGACAACATGAAGAAACTCAGATCTTCAGAACACATGGTCTTCCTGTGTAATGCAAATGCTGAAACGACAAACTCGAGTGAAAGGGGGTGTATTAATCATTATTGTGAAAATTTAATTTTATCGGATTATTAAAGTTATTTTGTGAGTTATGACAAATTTACTACATGTATATGAACCCTACAGAGATGAGACAACATTTTCCCGAAAACTTCAGAGCCTACAAAACTTATTGCATTATGCTGGTCAGGCAGTGTGTATACTGGTACTCATGATTTTCAGGGAAAAAAAAACTGGATGTGTGCTTATTGGAGCATGTGTGCTTAAGCAGCTTAATATATACTTAACTTTTTCCATCACCTCATTCATTTAACCAAGATCTAAGGCCAAAATCAGGCTTATAACACCCTTTGTCGTTGGTATTGTAAATTTATAAAATATGTTTAAATTTAGATACCAGTTTGTCAGAATGGACTATGTTTGGGACAGAAGAGTCTTCAAGAGTTATACATAATGCAAACACAGACACATTTAATGGATTCAATTTGGTGATTCTCAAAGGTAAGTTAAATTTATTTTTTTCAAACAGATAAACTATTGTCTATCTCTTACATGACCGACCACATGATAACTTGTTAACTCCTTAGAAGGTCTGAGCCTGCCCAGGAAAAGCTGTTAAAGCCAACCATTCAATATATAATACCGTATTCGTTCTAATTAGCGCACATGTTCCAATAAGCGCACACCCAGGTCGTTTCCGATTATCATGTGCATAAGCGCTTGCTGCTCGACAAGCAAGTTGTCATTGTATACCAATTTTACACTCACGTTATTCCGTATAAGCCGCATGTAAACTTAACCCTAGATGATCAAACACTATGTTGTAACATTTTGAACACTTAAATGACATGCTCATTGGTATATTTGACTTGGTAATTTCAGCAGTTTATGTGTTGTTTGCGTTCCTAGTGTGCGCTTATTAGAACGATATTTTGTTACCTTAACTTTAAGTAATTCTGAAAAATTAAGCGCACTGTGCGCTTATTAGAACGAATACGGTATTTAGTTATTTAAATGGTTGTTATATCGTAAAGCATGTGTTGAACATTGTGTTCACGTGTGACTTTCATGGCATCCCAATGTTGGAGTCCCATAAAATAGGGATTCAATGTTCCAGCATGATCAAAACTGTTGACTGGGTCATAAAGCAACAAATCAAACAAACAAAGAAAAAATTTACAGATCTATGGCCAACAATCTATAGCTCGATTTCGACCTCAGAGGCGTCAAAAGATTGACGAGTCCTGCATGAAGTAGCATGTGATAGGTAAATCAGTATTAAATGCTGCAGGATTGTGTTACACTTTGGTTGCACGCACAGTTAGTATTTGTACTGTTACAATCTATATATTTTCACGTGCTACTAAGTAGACTTGATGATCTTTTGACTTGTCTGAATGATGTCAAATTCGAGCTATAAGCTGTCTGTGATATATACTAACCTACAAAAGAAACCCGGAACTTTTTAACGGTGTTGTATAAAAGTTTTATTCCTTGAGAGTGGTGAATTATTATTTTTTATATATATATTTGAGCATCTCTTACTATTGGCTATTGATTCAGAAATCGTTTTAGGGGGCAAACATTTGATAAAAACTGCAAAATTGCACACATTGCTGTTAGCATTATTTACACGTGTAGTGGTAGGGTACAATGATTACATGTTAACATCTATAGATTTTAAGCCCAATTTTAGTTGGACATTGTGGTCCATTGTAATTGCTTCGGAATTATCTCTACCACCGATTTTTATTGGCCAAGGAATTAAGTTGGGCTGTTTGAACATTTAAAGCTGATTTTTAGGCCAGATGTTGTTCAGCGTTATTTTCAGCCAGTCTCCATGTGAGGGAGGCGGTTATTGCTGGTTTAGCTGATCAAATCCTCGTTGAGCAATTTTAACACTTAAACTTAGGATGATTGTTGATGTAATGTCTTTTTCCAATGGGTGCAAATTTTCACTTTTTGACATGTTTTCCCATAAATCATGCTTTTCTTGACATCATTGTAAGAAATTCAGCATGTTGTTGCAACAGCCAGTGCAATATAATGTGTCTGTATTTGCATTGTTTTAATCCAGTTAAACTCCCCAAGCAATTGTTAAGACTTAAGATTTGTGAATTTTAGCTCACCTAAAGATGAGCTTATGGATGGCCATGCTGGGGCGTTTGTCTGTCGTCCACAATTTCAAAGATCTTTCTTTCTGAAACTGCTTGGCAGATCAAGTTGAAATTGTATGTGGAGCCTCCTTGTGTAGTGGCATTCAAATTTTGTTTGCGATATCTTGCTCACACAACCAAGATGGCCACCACACCCATATATGGTTGGTAAAAACCCTTCAAAAATCTTCTCCAGAACTGGTGGGCCAATTTCTACAAAACTTGGTATGTAGAATCGGTGACTCAAGCCCATCATAGTTTGATAAAATGAACACCCTGGGATGACCTTGACATATTTTACGGCAAGGTCAATTTTTGAAACATACACTTTTACATGGGAAAAAGGTGAAAACAATGGATATTTTGTAAACTATTGCAGTCTAAGACTTGAAAATTGCTAGATGCAGACAACTTATGGAGTCAGTTAAGGTATATAATTAAGGTCAAGGTCATTTCTTGACCTTGACCCAAGGTCATTTAAATATCAATATTAAGATTATGGTTTTCTCAGAAATCACTGGCCGTATGAAAGTGAAATTTTATGTGGAGCATCCATGCTTAAGGGGAACAGGAGTTTGGGCGCAAAATCTGGATCGAATGCTCAACAATGCCACCATGCTAAAAATGCTCAAAAATCTTCTTCCTCAGAACTGGTGGGTGGACTTTCACAAAGCTAGGTGGTAGCCTCAAGGACCTTAGCCCATCATAGTTTATACAAATGATGACCCATTTTGTACAAATGATGACCTGGGTTTTCCCTGATGCAGGAAGTTTGAAAATAATTTGCAGCATTTAGTCTATTTTAAAATAGAGCTTCTTCAGAGGTTTTGTTTTGAATCTAGTTGTCAGAAATCTTAGTGTTCATTGTTTATTTCTACCTTATCGGTTGGAAAAAAGTCAATAATTTCTGGGATTTTTTTTCGGGTGTCTCAGGGGAAATAAGGCCCCATTCCCAATGCAATTTGGGTGACTTTTTATACCCCGCCACTTAAAAAGTGCGGGGTATTATGTTATACCCTCCAAAAAAAATTTGCGTACGAGTGTCCGTCCGTCCGTCTATCCGTCTGTCCGTCCGTCAGCGCTTCGTTTCCGGGCTCTATCTTGAGCAGTTATTGACCGATTTTCTTCAAACTTTGTATAGGAGTTCATATCAGGAAGGAGTGGTTTGGGATTGAAGATGGGTAAATTTCGTCAAATAAGTACAGAGTTATGGCCCTTGATGTACGTTAAAATTTTGTTTCCGGGCTCTATCTTGAGTATTTATTGACCGATTTTCTTCAAACTTTGTATAGGAGTTCATACCATGAAGGAGTGGTCTGGGATTGAAGATGGGTAAATTTCGTCAAATAAGTACAGAGTTATGGCCCTTGATTTACGTTAACATTTTGTTTCCTGGCTCTATCTTGAGCATTTATTGACCGATTTTCTTCAAACTTTGTATAGGAGTTCATACCAGGAAGGAGTGGTCTGGGATTGAAGATGGGTAAATTTCGTCAAATATGTACAGAGTTATGGCCCTTGATTTACGTTAAAATTTTGTTTCCGGACTCTATCTTGAGCATTTATTGACCGATTTTCTTCAAACTTTGTATAGGAGTTCATACTAAGAAGGAGTGGTCTGGGATTGAAGATGGGTAAATTTAGTCAAACAAGTACAGAGTTATGGCCCTTGATTTACGTTAAAATTCTGTTTCTGGGCTCTATCTTGAGCATTTATTGACTGATTTTCTTCAAACTTTGTATAGGAGTTCATACCAGGAAAGAATGATTTGGGATTGAAGATGGGTAAATTTAGTCAAACAAGTACAGAGTTATGGCCCTTGATTTACGTTAAAATTTTGTTTCCGGACTCTGTCTTGAGCATTTATTGACCGATTTTCTTCAAACTTTGTATAGGAGTTCATATCAGGAAGGAGTGGATTGCGATTGAAAATGAATAAATTAGTTTAAATAAGTACAGAGTTATGGCCCATGATTTACATTAAAATTTCATTTCCTGCCTCTGTTTTGTGCATTTATCAACCAACTTTCTTCAAACTTTGTATAAAAGTTCAAATCAGGAAGTAGTGGTTTGGGATTGAAGATGGGTAAATTTTATCAAAGTATACAGAGTTATGGTCCTTCATTTATGACAAAATTTTGTTCTGCTCTTTATCTTGAGAATTTATTGACAAACATTTTTGCTAAATTAAATTTGCGTGGCGGGGTATCATGCATGCCTGCAGCGCTTTTATTTCCCAATTCGAAGAAAAAAAATCCCGATCAAAGCTGATTTTTTTTTCAACAGTTCCATACATTGTGAAATTCAAACTTTGCTGTTTGAAACAGTGTTTAACTTTGATTATAAGTTATTATTTAATGATTCTAAATGAAATACCTTAATAGGGTAGGTCACATTTGAAAATATTATCGATTGTGAATATTTTTACAATTTCCCAAATTCAGGGGTTACGTCGCTAAATTTCCCAATCAGAAAGGCCCTAGGGCCCCTTCCCAAAATTGCAAAAAAAATCCCTGATTTTATCTTATGGGGTAGAGGGGACTCTTAGACTTTGTACCAGGACCCTCAAGATTCAAACTTGAGAGTCCCAAGGACTCCAGGAAAACGAAGCTGAGGGAAAACCCTGGATGACCTTGACCTATTTTATGGCTAGGTCAATTTTTGGAAAAAGTGTGAACAAAGAATGTTTTGGAAACTAATGCAGCCTGAGACCTGAAACTTGGCAGATGCAGACAACTAATGAAGTCAATAAAGGCATGAGATTATCCAAGGTCAAGGTCATTTCATGATGACTAAATGCTCCAAGATCAGGCTTCAGGTGAGCGTTCTCCTGGTTAAAATGACTTGTGTGTTACAGATAGGGATTTTATTGAAAACATGATTTGCCTTCAATGCTGTTTAAGTCAGTATGTTATTGTACTTTGTTCAGACTGATCAGAAAATTGTTTCCTATACCTATCTGAAAACTTATCAAATTAAGATGTTCAGTCTTAATCTGCATTTTTGCTTTTCTCCATTTCAGATCACATGGAAGAAAGCCAAATGTGTTTTCCTTCGTTAGGGATAATTTGTTGCCACATTAGAGCACCATGTCTAGGCTGCCTCTGAGGACAGAATTATGATCACTCAACTTCTTAACATGATCCTGAAGTAACCTGATGTAGGACTGACAAGGACTTTAACAGCCATTGTTCACCTTGATTCTATCAAGAAAGCAAGATCCGAAACAATGCGTACAATATGTTGATAAGAACATTATAGTCTTTGATCATTTGAGCCCTCATGCGAAAATAAACAGTCTTCAGGGTTTCCGATCAGGTCTGAGACAAACATACCTGTGCAGCTACAGGAAAAAGCTAGAAGCTTGAAATTTAGGAAGAAAAGGATTTTGTACTATTTGTGTAGCGAAAATTAAGGTGCTGATCAGCTGCGCAGTTACTTTGTTTTCACATAGGCAAAAGTTTTTCCTCATGATGTGGCTCCTTAGTCCTTTGTCAATTATGAATAATAATGTATAATAATAATGTACATGTATACTCTGTAGGTCACTTACGCTAAGGATTCCTAGCTTTGATGAGCAGAAGCCATACATGGCATGTGTTTATATACTACACAAACTTTGATAAGGGTCAAGATTTTGTTAGCTAACATGAGCAGATGGCCCACAAGATGGGCCTATGGCCGGGATGGTACTCAACAGGTGTCTACATGCATGCATCTGTTTATACTTCTTAAGCTCATTCAAACTTGGATGTTAGACATACCATATTCAAGACTATGGCCAAAATGCAATAAGATTTTACATGAAATACTAGTATTATTGGGGTATGGGCTTGCCTGCATTAGGTTTTAAAGAGGATAGAATAAGAATGCTTGTTTTTTTTATGGCAACAAGTGGGGAAATGTTGTGTACCATGTAGCCGAGCCAGCAACAGGTAAATCCCATCATTACTGTTTACTGTACTACATGTAAATATGCAGCACTTTCTAATTTCACATACTACCGAGTTTTCAATTTACATATCTCTTTATAGCACACAATCACAGTTGTGGCATCTTTCGCAGATTCAATTTAGGGTGGATCTTATGCATTCTTGGCATTAACCAGTGTCTATCAGGAGTTCGAAATTACGACCTCACACATTTGATTTGGCTGCCCATGAGCATCTGAGAAAATCTGCATAGACTTATAATGTGAAAAATGTTGTTGTCACTTAAGCATGTTTAGCTCCTTTATTAGCTCACCTGAGCTTATAGGTGGGTTATAGGATAGGCAGGTACCTGGCATCAGTTTGTTTTCTGTCAATATTTCCAAACAACTTATCCTACGAAACAGTAAGGCTGTTTGCTTTCGTATTACATGTACTATTTACAGGTGGCGGGAGTGAATAATTGTGTTTTAAGCTCACCTGAGCCAAAGGCTCAAAAGTTGAGCTTATAGGATAGCCATGCTCCATGGTCTGTCCGTCTGTCCAGCTGTCGTTCATCACAATTTCAAAGATCTTCTGTTCAGAAACCACTTGGCCAATCAAAGCCAAACTTCATGTGGAGCATCCTTTGGAAAGGAGAACGAATGTTTAAAAAAATGGTTCAAGTCACATGACCAAGATGGTAACCACCATGCAAAGAACAAGGATGGATCAAGGATTTCTGGAGAGGGGGGTTAAAACGTATTTAGGAGGAGGGGTGTTCGTTTCCATACTTTTACCAATATTTTCTCAAATTTCCCCACAAAAATGAAATAGTAATTTGGTCGCAGAAGAAGGTTTGCTCAGAGAGATGTTTGATGGAGCCCCCTCTTAATCTGCCCTTGCCAAACTCTTTAAAAATCTTTTTCTCCAGAACCCGAAGGCTGTACCTTTGCATGATGCATCAGGCAATGGAGCTCTACAAAGTTTGTTTTAATCATGACCCTGGGATGACCTTGACCTATTTTATGGCAATGTCAATTTAGAACACCTATGCATTTGAATGGGAAAAAATAGAAAAATCATTAAATGTCATTTAATGACTGAAAACTTGCTAGCAAATGGACAGAAGATCTGACCCTACCCCAGGCAGTAATACATGTATATTACTACTATATTCAAAGATCTCTGAAACTGCTTTCCCAATAAAAGCCAAAATTTATATGAAGCATCTTTAGGAAGGGGGACTAATCCAGCTGGCCACATGCCCATATATGGTAAAAAAACAAATGGACAGAATATTTATGATGCTGAAAATAATATTGACCCCAATGGTTCATATGTCCCTGCCCTGAGGCAGTGGTGCTATATACATGTATGTATATGGCCATAATATTCAAAGTTTATTGGTATATCCCAGATCTCAGGTGAGCCTTTACAGGACCATTGGTCCTCTGGTTTGTTCTATTCAGATATGAACTCTGGTTGCTATGCCAATTTTTGCTTCCCATAGATACTTATAAAGAAAAAAAATGAAAATTGCCTTTTTTGTCTCTTCGCAGATATTTGAATTTTGTTTTTGCAGAAATGTTTATTTAGTAGTCCTCTACATTTCATGACTTGTCAGAATCACTTATTTTGATTGGTTCAGCGCTGGGGCCCGATAATGGGCAAATTTTTGATAAAATACTAAACAAATCTTCTCAGAAACTGTTTTGGGAATCAAGGCTGTACTTTGTATATCCTGACATAAGCTTCTACATAAATTGTGTTTTTATTCCAGTTGGAAACTTTTGCTTCACTTAGATTTATGATGGGAAAAATGAAAACTGCCATTTTTTGTTGTCTCTTTGTGATACAATATTTATTTATTTTATTTTATTTTTTAGAAATTGACTGATCTGCTGTCATGTTGGGGATATTTGACTTTTGTTTTTGCAGAACTTTTTATAAATGGTTTGGTTTTGCATGCAAAATGTGAAACCTTGCTTAGTAATTGTCCTTGAAATTCCCTTCAAGCACACATTTTCCTCATGGTGCCCTATATTTCACACTTTTTTTTTGCCTTATGCAGGTTCCTCATTGGTTTAAACATCTTTATCAGCGCACTTGAGCCAGTGACCTTCTAGTATGCCCATGCTCTGCCGTCTGTCTGTCGTCAGTCCGTCCGCTGTCCGTCCACAATTTCAAAGATCTTCTCCTCTGAAATAATCCAGGTCATATGACCAAGATGGCCACCATGGTGAAAATCTTTCAAAAATCTCTGGAACTGGTGGACCGATTTCAGCGAAACTTGGCATGAAGCATCAGTGGCTCCAGTACTACAATGTTTATATTAATCATGACTGTGTGATGACCTTGACCTATTTTAGGGCAAGGTCAACATAGGTTGCCAATACATATGAATGGGGAAAACTGTTAAAAAGTTATTTTAAGTGACAATCTTGCAGGAAATTGGCAGTAGGACTGAATATTAATGATTTTGAAAAAGATGGACCCAAGGGGCACATATGATCCCACCCTGGGGCAATATACATGGATATTATCATAATCTTCAAACATCTTCTCCTCTGAAACCGCTTGGCTAATCAGCCAAATTTTATGTGAAGCAGCTATAGTGCTTGGGGAACCAATGTACATATAAATAATTTAGGTCATAAGACCAAGATGACCACAATGCACATAGATGGTAAAACCCTTCAAAAATCTTCTTCTCGAAACTGGTGGGCTGATTTCAAAGAAACTTGGCATGAAGCATTGATGGCTAAAGTACTACAATGTATATATAAATCATGACCCTGTAATGACCTAGACCTATTTTGCAGCAAGGTCAACATAGTTCCGCAGTGCATCTGAATCAGACCTGGGTTAATCTTATTCGTTAATCACGATTACTTTTATTCGATTGAAAATTTTTTCAATCAAAAATTATTCTGTAATCGTAGATTTTTACGATTGAAATTATTCTTATTCTTATTCGATTACTTTTCAAAATTGCCTGTAATCGTGATTAATGTAACGAATAAATTATGATTGATTTTGAAATTTCTCAAAAAATGGAAACTGGAGAAGTATGGTTAAAAGTTAAAACTTAATGAAGTTGTTCCCTGCAGGAAAAATGTAAAAATCCAAACAGCATTTTCTTTATTCAGTTATGGAACAGATTAGGGTTTCATTGACATGGGCACATAAGTTATTTATGCATACTGATCAACAAATTTAACACTATTATATTTTTTGTGTCCTCTTTCCTGTTTTTTATTGACATTCTCTCTGGCATTTTCCAAATCATTTCAGAACTCTTCTTAGAACACTCCTTTTTTTGCTTACATTTCTTTGTCCTCACCATGCTTTAGCTTATAAACATGTTAGAATGTTAGAAGCATATAAACATTCTAAATTTGTTTTGAAACCTATTGCAAAAGTTTAAAAAGTTTAAACCTATTGTTACCTGGTAGAACTTAAAATCACACCTTTACAGATTAACTAATAAACAGGTGTCGTATGGATTGTGTTGTCAAAACACCCTAGAACAAGTTAGTGACAATATACAAAGGATTAACAGATTCAATGTCTCTTTACTTATAGAGAAACATGACAGAATCAACAACATTGAGAGTTATATATTATAAAAATTGATAAGAAGATTACTGCAGAATTCAGATCTAGTAACATGTTTGTACAGTTTGGAGTTGCTACCCAAATTACAGACATACACACAGCATCAGGAGACCTAAAATTATGTTTATGATTCACTGTTTTGTAATGCCTAAAATCTTAAGACGAAGTGCCCAATACACCAAGAGGATTTCTAAATGCCAACATAATACCATATACAGTCAAAATCATAACTGCGTAATTCAAGACTGGCTAGATTATAAATGCACAAACTAATCGATTGATTATTCGATTACCTTTGCAAATCAATTGTAATTGTAATCGATTACATTCAGGAAAAAGTTTTTTTTAATCGTAATCGTTAATCGTAAGATTGAAAGTAATTGTAATCGTTAGTGATTAACTTTGAAAGTAATCGATAACAGGTCTGATCTGAATGGGGAAAACTGTTGAAAAGTCATTTTAAGAGAAATTCTTTCAGGAAATGGGCAGTAGGGCTGAATATTAATGATTCTGAACAAAATGGACCCCATGGGCTCATATGCCCCCACCCCGGGGCAATATACATGTATATTACCATTATATTCAAACATATTCTCCTCTGAAACTGCTTGGCCAATTAAAGCCAAATTTTAAGTGAAGCATCTACATGATGGGGGAACCAATGTATATATAAATAATCCAGGTCACATGACCAAGATGGTCGCCATGCCCATATATGGTAAAAACCCTTCCAAAATCTTCTCCAGAACCCATGGACTGATTTCAACGAAACTTAGCATGAAGCATCGATGGCTAAAGTACTACAATGTGTAGATAAATCATGACCCTGTGATGACCTTGACCAATTTTTCAGCAAGGTCAACATAGGTCGACCATGCATTTAAATGGGGAAAACTGTTAAACTGTCATTTGAAGGGGAAAAAAATGGGCAGAATATTTATTATTCTGAAAAAAAAAGAAGAAAATGGCCCAAGGGCTTCATCTGTCATTTTTGGGGGCTAAATACCATAATATTCAGACTTGTTTATTGGTATAATGTAGCAGATCTCAAGTTAGCGTTCACAGGACCATTTGTCCTCCGGTTTTATTATTTACTACAGAAACATAACAAAACTGTGTAATCAAAGAAAGGGTTAGAATGAAAGTGTAAATGCTTATGATATATTGATTTACCCACAAATTGCCATATTTACCTCTGTCTTGTCAGTGTAGATTAATTTATTTGTGCAGATGTTACAAATACTATTTTCAAATGTAAATGAATAAAGTTGTTGAATGAAAACCAATGATTACCAATGATTATCACTTTTCTTCCTACATATGCTATATTTGGGGTTTTCTAGCCAGTAAGGCATTTAAATGAGAAACTGCTTAACCTTGCTCCTAAGTGTGCATAAAAGCCTCCATGGCGAATTGGTCACTCCGCTTGTAAGCCAGGGGTCACAGTTCTTTGCATGAGGGATTTTCGTCTCATCTCCATATTTGTTTTAATGGGGCATGCAATGCAAAGCACAATAGCCACCAACCAATCAAATGTACATGTGTGTAATTCACAGACCCCCCCCATCTGCCCCCCTCACACACACACACACACACACACACACACACACACACACACACACACACACACACCACACACACCACATGGTAATGTAGGCCCCAGTGAAAATGTGATTGGTTTTAGTTTCAAGATGGCGACAATTAGATTCAAATTTGTTTACACATTGTTAAAAGGATTGGATACAAACAACTTAATTTATCATATGAAATAATATACTGGTACCTTTACATCTAATAAACGTTTGTTTTAATTTTATCATAACCTAAGATATCCTGGTTCGATCCTCAGCCGGGGCAAAATGTGATTGGCATATATTTCACTTGTTACATTATCAATCCGAGCATCACCGGGGCGTTCGGCAACAGTGATTCAGTTAGTGATGATGTCCCAGGGGTTTGGGGGATTCGGGGAGACTCAGGGACTTTGGTGGAAGGGTCATTTATTAGCTCACCTGAGCCGTTAGGCTCACAAGGTGAGCTTATAGGATGGCCATGATCCGGCGTCCGGCGTCCGTCCGTCCGTCGTCGTCCACCATTTTCAAAGATCTTCTTCTCTGAAACCGCTTGGCCAATTAAAGCCAAATTTTATATGAAGCATCTATGGGAAGGGGGAACCAATGTGTTTATAAATAATCCAGGTCACATGACCAAGATGGCTGCCATGCCCATATATGGTAAAAACCCTTCAAAATTCTTCTCCAGAACCACTGGACCAATTTCAACGAAACTTGGCATGAAGCATCGGGGACTGGAGTACTACAATGTGTTTATAAATTATGACCTTTGGATGACCTTGACCTATTTTACGGCAAGGTCAACATAGGTCGCCCATGCATTTGAATGGGGAAAATTGTTAAAATGTTATTTGAAAGGCAAAACTTGCAGGAAATGGGCAAATGGGTTGAAGGTAGGTAATTCTGAAAAAAAAAAATGGGCCACAGGGGTTGGTCTGACCCCACCCCGGTGCAATATACATGTATATCTCAAAAATATTCGAAGATCTTCTTCTCTGAAACCACTTGGCCAGTCAAAGCCAAATTTTATAGGAAGCATCTATGGGAAGGGGGAATCAATGTTTTTATAAATAATCCAGGTCACATGATCAAGATGGCCGCCATGCCCATATATGGTAAAAACCCTTCAAAAATCTTCTTCTCCTGAACCAATGGACCGATTTCAACGAAACTTGGCATGAAACATCGGGGACTGAAGTACTACAATGTGTTTATAAATTATGACCTTTGGATGACCTTGACCTATTTTACGGCAAGGTCAACATAGGTCGCCAATGCATTTGAATGGGGAAAACCTTTAAAATGTCATTTAAAGTGAAAGTCTTGCAGAAAATGGGCAGAAGGACTGACTATTAATGATTCTGAAAAAAATTGGACCCCAGGGGCATATTTGCCCCAACTTCGGGGCATTATACATGTATATTACCATACTATTCAAACATCTTCTCTGAAACCGCTTGGACAATCAAAGCCAAATTTCGTGTAAAGCATCTATAGAATGGGGGAATCAATGTATATATAAATAATCAAGGTCACATGACGAAGATGGCCGCCATGCCCATATATGGTAAAAACCCTTCAAAAATCTTCTTCTCAGGAACCGGTGGACCTATTTCAAAGAATCTAGGTGTAAAGCATCTATGGCTTAAGTACTACAATGTATACATAAATCATGACTCTGTGATGACCTTGACCCAGTTTATGGCAAGGTCAACATGGGTTGACCATGCATTTAAATGGGGAAAATTGTTAAAATGCCATTTGAAGGGAAAAGTCAGCAGGAAACTGGCAAATGGACAGAATATTGATTATTCTGAAAAGAAAAAGAAAATGGCCCAAGGGCTTCATCTGCCCCTGCACTGGGGTTAAATACCATAATATTCAAACATGTTTATTGGTATATGCAGCAGATCTCAGGTGAGCGTTTACAGGACCATTGGTCCTCTTGTTTTTAGGGATTTTGGGAGAAAGCATAACTTTTTGGGCTTTTAGGGAGCTGGGGGCTGAGGAAAATCATTTAAGGGAGCTGGGGAGAAAGGTCATTTTTCTTTCAGGGAGCAAAGACCCCCCCGGGGGGGTCGTTATTGCTAAAAAGCAGTCATTGGCACACACACAGGATGTACAGTAGTGCTTCTAAGACGAAAGGTAAAACCCTTGTGCACATGGAGTGCACTAGTAAGTACAATAATTACTATGAAACAAAGCAAAGTGCACTTATTATAATAACAATAATAATCTTTATTTAAAGTCGCATACATATATCAGAATTCAATATAAGCTCTGTAGAGCTTATTAAGAGCACATAATACATAATTATATTCAAATTGAGCTGTGGAAATGTAAAGTTAGTTAATTCTTTATTTGAGAGGGTAGCCCAATTGATTTGGCACCAATCTCTGGGACCCTCTTAGCAACAAATTTACATACAATGTAAGCAAGCAATAAGAATTCCAATAGCAATTAATAGAGATAGAGCATAAAACACAAACGCACATGCGTTCGCGAACGCATCCACCGGAGAGAAAGATCACACCTTCACTAATAATTGTATGTGACTTGCTGAAGGCCACAACAGACGACGCCCCTGACGACGATAGAACCGTGGACCCCTCGGCCCAAAGTCAGATGCGCTACAGTTACATTGACATTTGAATGCATTCTTCTTTTATTTCACCAATATGCACCTAAAAGTAGTCAGTGTAATTAGGGTAATACCCTAATTCAAAACTAATCGCCTCCAACATAATCTTAGTTCAGTTCTTGTGATAAGTACCAGTGATTATCAGTGACCTGAATGTGTTAGACGTATGTTCCAGTAGGGCCGAAGTGACCCGGAACCAAATAGTAGATCTCGTTTCTGCATTTCTCATCATGTCAGGCGGTCGTGACATGTTTAGAGACCCTAGCGATTCAGATTACGAAACGATTTGAATTGCATAAACAGTGTTTAAAGAACCCGTTATAAAATTTCAAGACCAAGGCGATTTTTTCAATTGTCATTAGTTTTCGTGACACGTGTATCTTGATCATGCTTATGTTGCATTATGTTGCATCAAAGTGGTAAAACTTCATTAGAAGGTGTTTATGATGAGGATGCGAATGTGTGACATACGTTCCAGGTCCGATTAGATATGAACTATGACCAACTATTTAAGGAAATCCCGCCTTTGAAGGGTCTCCCCCTATCAACCCCAACTCAGATCTCGCTAGGTGAACGTAAACATTTACATCTAACATTGGTCATGTTTGTGAACGAAGGCAACTAATTTTGATGCAAATATTGCACAGCTTTCTTGAAACAGAACTAGGGTATAGCATGGTAATAAAATGTCACCGATGATCCAGGCGTTTTCTTCGACCTCAGCACGATAGCAGACCATCACATGTTCAAATGAGGCTCTCAGTGCCACGGTCATTATCAATAGGTCTTCAGAATTATAAGGTCAAGATAAATTGTTTAGAATTCGACAAACGACACATTAAGTCGTTTTTAGTTCTACAATCAGAGCTGAATATCAGACCTGAATTTACATTGCGGGATGTGCCTCAACAGATCTACGTTTGCTTTTGAAGGAGCCCCTTTCCTTGTACGGAGCCGTAACCCTAAGAAACCAAACCATGTGCTAACCCTAGGATAGGGAATGTCTGGCTTAGGCGACGAATTTCACATTTATCTTTTCATGATTAATAAGTGCGTATTTTGGTCTTATCTATGTTTGGCTTTTATCTAAAGCCACTATAAAAGGCATAGTTCGAGCATTGGCTTTAACGACAATCAACATGAGTTGCTGGTGTATAATGAGCATTAAGGGAGGATGGCCTGTTGGTGATTTCTCCTAATTGAGAGATCATGGATTCGGTCCCTCACATGGAGCGCCGTCTTAAATCACCACAGTACTAATATCCAGGAAAGGATGGCTTCATGCCGACATGATTGAAAAATGTTGACTCAGGCCTTAAACCTCAAGTTACAAGTAAACAAAAACTACCAAAATGGCTCGGCAACGTTAGACTTCAGTAGGGTAGCAAGCCTAACTAGGTGTACACATTTGGTGACAATTAACGTAGCGTGATGAAACGGCAACTGACACACCAGTTTCCTTAAAAACACGTGCGATTTTGGTACAGTGCCTACGTCCATATGCTGCACCGATCAATGCAAACATAAACCGTTAAGATGAAGCAGCACAAACCATTTTACGTCCCCGATTTAATATTTTATTATTCTACTGTATGCAAATGACTTGGTTGCATGCAATTTGTGTTTGAATTATCATTTTGACGAATATTATTTAAACAGCTGTTATGCGAGGTATTTTAGTCCTGTACCTGTACAAGCATTTCTAAAGCAGCCTTGTTTTTGACACAAATTAATGCATTTCAGAGAACGCAAAGCCAAGACAAATGGGCCATCAGCAGATTTCAAGACAAGAGAAAAGTTGACTTGCTCTGCTTGCAAGCGGCTGTGGCCTGAACTCGCTAACATACATAAACCTCTTTCAAGAAATAATGATGTTCATTATTCATCACTGAGACGAGCATTAGTAACTCTGAACGTTAATTGTTGACTGTACCTACACCACTTACATGGCATACCTATCCCAATGCATTGGGTCCATGAGAAATCGTGGGGCTGCTTGCCTGCCTCCAGGCAAAGCCAATAGTCATCTAACCGACCACAGATTAGCTGCTTAGGTCTGAGACTGCCCAGGAAATATTGGTTTTGTCAAGCTATGGATACATATATGCTTTAGGTGTTTACTTGGTGGCTATATTTTAAAGCACATTTTGCATGCTTTGGCATCCCAATGGTTGGTAGAAGTCCAACCATTGGGATGCCAAAGTTGATATTTTTAGTTAAGTTAAGGTAACTGAGTGGCCACCTATTGGGAAAATAGCTGCTCATTCGGCTTACGATATGTTTCATGGTATAAGTACCTGATTGTTAGTTTGGTTTTTTCCCACCTCGGTTTTTGGAGTGGGAATCTTTTTCTGATTGCGCCTTTTCCTGATCTTTGCCTACTTGTACCTTTTTACCATAAATTGGAGGCGACGCCTGGACATGACCATAGCTGTTGACTGAGACATAATTAGATACCAAGTCAATTACTAGATTCTATCTCACATTGTTCTTCTGATTTAAGAAGGCAATGCCTACTAGTAAATTTGCTGCCAGGACAGTGATGGACTTTTGTTGTTAGCCTGATTGAAAAGAGTTTATGCAATGGGGAATCCCAAAATCATATCAGTTTATAACGCAAACTGAACACAGTTGGCTTGTAAATGTACATATGTGTACATCGGTTTTATGGTAAGAAAGTCTCACAAGATGTTAGAATTGCTGCTTGCAGGTATAATCCATTAAAGGGGTCAGCCCCTTAACATGGAATGAGAAATAGTCTACAAGAAACAGATTCCCTGGCATTTTCTAGTGATTGCATTTAATGCTCTATGTTCCATGGGTAACAAGATAAGAGAAACCACATATTGTTATTATAAAATTTTTAATCAACTATTCAGCATAGTAACATAAGTATAACATTTTCAATGGCAATTTTATCACATTGATTCAATCACAATAAACACATGCACTGTTGTTACATTATAAGATGAACATGTTTTAGTCCATATCAACTAAAACAACGTGTTTGACTATCATATTACAGACACTTTCACTCGAGCTTGCTGTTAGAGGCTTAGAGCATTGGTATTACACAAGAAGACCATGGGTTTGGAAGATCTGAATTTCTTTTCATTTGTCCACAAAGCGATCACTTGTGCGTTCTAGGGACTAATTCAAACCACCCCCCCCCCCCCATCTGAACCCCTGGTGAAATAATGTCATTTGGCGTGTCACCAGTAAACTATTCAGGACTGCTGATTTCACTTTCAAACTAAATGACCTTTAAAACTGTATGCTCAAGTAAAAAAGTAACTGCTAAAATTAATGAAATTCCGCTTTTGTTCCCATCCGGTTGCAAATGTGTGTTCTTGATATGCATTGTATATGTCATGCGAAAATAAGCTTTAACCAAACAATTACAATGTTTTTAACAGAAGAGGTGACAGCATTACCTTAAGATAAATGCTGAATAGAACACATGACACCTGGGACAGTGTTTCAGTTCTAAAATAGAAAAAAAAAGTTACCTGATTAACAAAAAAGAAAAAAAAACTTGATTGACCTAAATGCTGAAACTGCAAGCTCAAGTGAAAGGGGCTGTATATCACAATGAAAATTTATTTCATGTCAAAGAAGTCAGGGGTGGATCCAGGATTTCTGATAAGGGATTCAAATCCATGTTTTATTGTTACTTCTGACATTCAACATGGCATCATAATTTTCCCCATGAAATTGCAATACTTTGGTCCCCAGAGGGCTTCCATGCAACACTCACAACCAACCCCCATTAGATCCACCACTGTGGCATGAAAGTTTGAGTAGATATACCAATATCATATTGTTCATATGCAACTATGTTCTCAGTGCCTTTTACCAGAGGTACAGAACTTTCAAGAAAATGAGGTGTTTTTTTTTTGTTTGTTTGTTTGTAGTTGTTGTTTTTATTTATATTTTAAATATTACAGGTAAACAATTGCACTACAATCTACCTTGAATGATCATTACGAAAACATCTCTGTGAACACTATGTAATATCCTTATTAAATTGAAGCAAACATTAATATTACATTAAAGTTAATATAACATTTTTCAAAACAATTTTGTAGTTTTCATAAGAAGTAATGCTTATCAGATCAGTATTGAAGAAAATAATGAGGGCAGATCTGACACAAGGAACCTTCAGGCATTCAAGTACATTTTATTCAATTAAAACTTATAAGCCATTTAAATTTGAATATTTGGCATGCTCTTATATTTCCCATGTCAAACTGCTGGAATATTGAAACACAATCCAAGATACATATATTTCTTATTAAACAAAGGTATTTGTATCATGTATGTTACCATGTCAATCCTTTGAACTCTAAGGACTTCCCTCTTTTTTTAAAAAAAATGTGCACATTTTGCTTTGCTAGCGTTATCAAACAGTGTATAAATTTCAGTGTGCCTATTGCACTGTGTGTACTATGGTATAGATGATGAACTTCAGAAAAAAAAAACCACATCAAAATCTGAGAATTTTAGTACTAGCTTCTTGTCATGACCGTCAAATTAGCATCTTCAGTGCCAAGTTTCATACCATCATGTTTAGATTGCAGCAACTACACAAATTTCAACCCTCATATCTTTGCTAAACAGATGGTCTCAAATTTTTGGGAAATCCTCACAGAAACTTGGTCTTTCAAATGTCCTGGGGCTGTAAGCCCACTTTTGTCAGACCATGGTCTTTATAAAAATGAAATTTGATATCCAAATATTTTGCATTTATTGACTTTTTACTCACCCCCACCCCATCACCTCCACCTCAACCTCCCTTTTTAATTTTTTACCCATTTTTAATGGGATTTGACGGGGTAAAGTTCACATGGAGATGTGTCCATGATGATATGGAAAGGGCATTCAGTTTCCAAATTAAGGTTTATTTTCTTAATTGTACCAGATTCCTATTAAATTTGCCATGCCCTACTGTGATTCCAACAGAACCCCTAAACTTGACAAAACCCTCTAAATTCACCACTAATATCTTCGCAAGTGAAGGTCAAATTTTGTCAAACAAGATATTTTCTCATGCTATGTCTCGCATGCTTTAAGAAGTCATTTTTTCTTTCTATGTATCTGTGAATACAGTTTTGTTCAAATTTTCAATATTGGCATTTATCGGAACTTGGAAAATGACTTATTGCTACAACACATAAATCAGAACTAAAAGTTCCATAATAAATGATTTTTAAAATAATTACATGCACTTGAAGATTTTGTGTTGGTGATACAGTGCTAAAGACATTTATTGATGGAGCTGAATTCACTCTGTAATTTGACTTAAATCTTGAGATTCCTAACTTTCAATTTCAATGACAGTCTGCAAAATTCTATGACTATACCCTGACCTTGTAATAGTTCAAATTTCCCCAACTTTTTCCCACCACATGGCAACCCTGAAAATGCTTTTAAAATTTTCAGTGTCCATTCTTTAACTAAATAATTTTACACATAGATAAGAACAAGAAGTTGAGGTGCCTTTGAGTGAAATGCTCAAATTAACAAGTTATTTTGTCTCTCCTGACAGTTATCATTTGGCTGTAGTACCGTGACTTTCCATAATGGTGACAACCAATTCTTTTTTTTTTGCATAGTGGTGACAACCAATTCTTTTTAGTGTGTCTTTAACAGATTCATAACTTAACACATGTTTACACTTCCTATGCTAGAGCATACAAAATGTTGTATGGGTACCAAACAATATCACATGATATCAACCTATTGTCTTTGGCTTGTCTTACAAACACAAACCAAAGTTGCTGTCATCCTCTATATTAACTACAGAGCAAGTTCATAATCTGTTCAGATCTGTCTGTCTCAGCAGTGCAGCATCACATTTTGGATCAAACAAATCATAAAGCCACCATATTGTGTCTTTATCAAGACACTTTCATCTCCATGCTGTATAATGTACCAAGTAATGTAAGCAGTGATCTGCCCCTCAATGACAGGACATTGTTGACTGGGCACAAAAACACACTGTTCTGACTTTTGCAGGCAATGAGTTTTAACGAACACTAAACGAGCTTGCAAGGATGAGACCTGTGAATGGCTTATTTTAGTGGGGTTTGTTATATTTGATAACTAATCGTCCGATTCTATTTATCAGCATGGAACATGCCTTACAGACCAATGCAATTATTGTGCTCTTTGCTTATATATTTAATTTCTCCAGAAAACCAGATAATTTATAATTTAAAAGTTAAATAATTCTTTTTTCAAAAAATGTTTGTAAAATCTTAGACGATCAGCCTCTATTTCAGCAATAATCCATGGAGAAAGTAACCATCTAAGCAAAGAGCACACTTGGTGCAGAAGCTTATAAGAAGTGATCAAATATAACCAACCCTGATAAAATAAGCCATTTACTCATTGTCGGTGTGTTGCAGTCGTTTACTGCATGGAAAACTCATTGCCTGTATGTAGACAGACCAGTGTGAATAAGCCTAAACTCAAAATCACAAACTGGATTAACAAAGACTAATTTACATGTATATGAATGAAAAGACTGGGTGGCATACTGCAATATTATGATGACGCATGTACTTTGGTTACAAAACTTCAAATTGACTATTTATATACCACAAGATAGTAATACAACTTTTAAAAGTACTACAAAGCTTCAGTTTCAAAAATAACATGAGGAAAGACCCAGCATGAGATTGGGATATGTCACATTTTTTATAAAAAAAAAAAATGTTTATCATATCATATGCACAATGAGATGATTAAAAGAATGGTAACTGCCAAACAAAGAATTACGTCAATGGTTCCGGCCTCAGTTTGTTACAAAGCTGCATGAACCTCAGAAGTTGAAATTGAACAACAAGTTCTTGCAGCATTTAGCAGTTTGCTGACAAAAGTAAAATGTCACTAATTAAAGCACTACTGCAGTATTGATACTTGATTTTATGTATTGAAGTTCATTGCAAGTGCAAATCTCTTCCTGAAATTCTCATACTTATTTTCACTCCACTTGTGCAAGAAAAACTGGAGAAAATGATTGAACTTGTCCATTGTCATGGCACGAGAAGTATATTTAATCGTTTGTAGAAAAGCATTTGTCTGCTCACAAATTTCAGTATTTGCCTTATGCAATATTTTCAGACGAGAAGAGGTGTACACTACAGGACAGTTATGGCAGAACCCATGGAATGTGTCGTGCCAAAACCTAGTGTTTTTCCAGAAACCTGGTTCACGATTCAGTGCATACTCTTCGAGCTGACAACTGAAGTCGTAAAACATTTCTTCTGGAGCAGACTCGAGATATAAATATGCAGAACATGCTGGGTCCTTCCTCCCTTCAAATCCTGGTATCATGTGATAGCCATAGCAATGGCCATAATGCTGTGGATCAAACCACAAAAACAGAAATGTGACACCTTTCCTACCAACTTCATAACCTTTATTACATGTGTCTTCTGCTCTAGCAGGCTCATCATCATAATTAGCTGAGAAACTATTCATAGTGTACTTAGGAATGTCTCTCAGCTGATTACCATGAGGAGTGAAGTAATATGCTCTTCCATATTTTGCAGGATTGTATGTGCCAGGTTTTGGAATTGGTTGGTCAGGTTCTTTACAATTCTCAAAAATACTATTCACCCTGACAATGAAGTGCTCAAAAAATTGTATAGCATCAAGACGGTGTTCTGTACCTTTGACACCAACCAATACATCCCTTATCTCAGGGGAAAAATGAGCAACTTTACTTATCAAACTAGAATGAATGTTAGCATTCTCTCTGAAAGCTCTTAGCACTTCTTGAAACTCAGCAAGATACCTAAAAGGTATGACACTTGATAATGAATGGTTAGTGGACAGTATTTTAAACAGCACTGCAAGCTTTTTGAGCAGTCGGTTTCCACACTGCTTATGGATGAATATGATTAGAAGAGGTATAAAGCCTGCATCAACATGTTCACTCAACTTGGCATTACGTTCTGCCACTACATCTACTGGTAGCTCTTCACTTTGTTTCAAGGTACCAAGAACTTTTTTACAATGATACAATACATGATTTCTACTCAATGCTTTCTCTTGAGCATCAGCATCACCCTGAGAATAGTTTATGAATGCTCTATTATTTCTTCTGTGACAGGGATCTATTGGTGTGTCAACAGTAGGTGTCTCGATAGGTAAAACTGTGGCACTTTTTGTGTAGATCCCAATTTTAGTGCCATCTGCTGCCAAATACTTTGGCTGGTACATACAAAACTTACATGGCTTTCTAAAATCAATCTTAAATTTAGTAATCCAAGAAAACCACCATGCAATGAAGGTTTTATTAGACATAAATGAAGCAGAGTTGGAATTCATACGTCTGTATCTATCATTCATAATATTGCAGTATGCCCCAAAAGAAATTTTTGAACGCATGACATGATCAACAAAGTCCCATCCAATTTCATCCCCCGCACCTGTGTCTTTGGTATAAAAGTGGATGGCCTCTGTTTCTCCCGGTCCAGCGTGAAAGCATTTCTTGTCGTTGCACATGGTAATCCCAATCTGCAAGAAAAATCAACAACAACTGTTTCTATTCTGCAAGTATATCAAACATGTCAAACTCATAATCATAAATTGATAAAATCATAACAAATTGTTTTTGTTTGTTTTTGTTTTTTTAATCTTTAAGAAATAATATTAACTGTCCATTCAATGCATTTATAATCATTGAAATGAGCAATACACATATACAGCATCAATATAACACCTCTGTAAATCAGTTCTGAACATACTGGTCATCACTGAAATGAACTAACATTTTGATCATGTCATATTTCGTCTAGTAAAATTACTTATGCAAAATATTCGTTTGAACTTAATGATAAAAGGCTTTATTCATTATTGAGGCTGTTCAGTCAATGCATTTTGTTTATATATCACAAAAGAGCTAAAACACATTAAAATACAGTTTTGTAATTTTTAATTTACCTTATATCTGGCAGGTCCATGCATCATATAAACATTAGCAAGGTGTTCTACTGGTACATTTATACCTTCATCATTATAATATCCAGCCTGTAAAAACAAAAGATCACACAAGCATTAACTTTTATGTATCCATGGGCCTGCATTTCTTATATAAGAGTTCACATTAAAATGCATATGTATAGACGTAGTGCAAGAATGTCTAGATTCCCATAATGTCTACTCACATCATGTATATTCCTAAAATGTCTATTCTGATAATGTTTATTGTGCCAAATTGTCTACTCTCAAAATGTCTACTGTAATTAAATGTTTTTCACAAAGCTATATCATCAATAGATAATAAAAAATCTGAATGATAATACATAAACTTTTTGGGAATATACATTATGGGAGTAGACATTCCAACACCTGTATGTATGTATGTATGTATGTATGTATTCTAAATTGGCCTTGTCAGCCATCAAAGAACTCAACAACACGCACAAACCTATTCAAAAAATAATTATGGTCTTTCTCATTAGTGAAAAACAAACTACCATGTAATTAAAATCAATGATTTGAGCACATAACATTTCCTTGATAAATTCCATATAACACTGTCGGGAAACAAACTCTGTGTATGCTATCATTTGTATCCACAACCGTGACATCACACATAAAAAAGGTACAAGTAGGCAAAGATCAGGAAAAGGCGCAATCAGAAAAAGATTCCCACTCCAAAAACCGAGGTGGGAAAAAACCAAATTAACAATCAGGTACTTATACCATGAAACATATCGTAAGCCGAATGAGCAGCTATTTTCCCAATAGGTGGCCACTCAGTTACCTTAACTTAACTAAAAATATGAAAACATACATAAGGCGCCAACAGCACAAAAAATTTTAAACACCAAGACATAAAACAAAAAGAACCACTACAGAAGTATCGACTTGGAACGATCAGTAACACAAAGTTACTGGCGGGCTTAAACCGGTTTTACAGGTACCTAACCTCACCCTCAGCTTCTGTAGTGGTTCAGTGATAAACAAGAAATAAGAAATCATATTAAGAAAATACTAAACATAGATACCAACGTTTAACATGAAAAACGGAAAGCAGAGTGAGCAGCTATTGAAGGTATTAGGTGGTCACAGTGCTAGCTTGGACAGAACAAGTAAATGCAGAGGGCTAAGTGAACAGCCATTATATTCGGGTGGTCACAAAGCAATGCAACATGAAACTCGTAATTGGAATAACTTTGATAAGTGTGAACCAGAACAGCAGTACCGCCTTGGTACGGTCAGTTATAAAATAACTGGGGGGCTTAAACCGGTTTTACAGGTACCTAACCTCACCCTCAGCCTCTGCAGTGGTTCACAACATTTAGTTAGTTCTTCGGTCCTCGTGGTGAATCTCTAACTAGTCAATGAATCATCAAGAACAAACAAATAAATCATGATAAACATCCTGATGAATCAAAAACCAGGACTCACAGATTGAGTAAGCTGCCCGACGATGGAGATCCCTGGGCGCCGAATAACCTACTAACTCCGGAGCAAAAGAAAAAACACCAGTTGGACCCCGGTGGGCCAAGCAACAGACAAGAAGCTCCGGCCCCAACCAACTAAAATGAATAGCTTTAAGTCGGGGCCATCATAGAGTCTGACGCCCGACCCACCGGCGTGCAATTAAATAAATTTAACATTCAGACTAAGCTCAGAAAATTTGTGATGCCATTTGCGTGATTTATTTGTGAAATATTTTACAAATCCTATTGTATGCAGCATACATGATTGTATAACTTTAAAGTTCTGAAGTGTTCTAAATGTTGACATGTTTCAAAGAAAATATTGCTTAACAATGCATACCACATATGATAGGACATATGTAAAACAATTTTCTATATTATGAATATAGCAATGCATGATTTCCGAAATTGTGTGCAGTATGGACACACTCTCTAACCTGTGATGAATTCACAAACAATATCATACACAAGACTGAGAGTTTGTTTCCCGACACTGATATTTATAATGACTCACCCCACATTCACAAGTTGGAGGAGGTGGTGGCGAAAAAAGTTGTTTATATGTTCTCCCTTCCCCAGTGAAAAGAAATCCTTCGAAGTCCCTCCCCATGGTTCTGTCCCCAATTGTTAATCTGGTCTGCATGGCTTCTTGGAGGCATGCAGAACCGTCATCTGCAGGGGGATGAGGACTGAAACTGGGAAATTCCCATAACCCAGTTTCTTCATTAAACCTGTGCTCCTGCAACAGAAGAATGTATAATAAGCATTGCTGCAAGGCAGATACTGTACTGTTCAACATTTGATAAAAGAATACATAACAATTGAGTACTACAAAAAGTCTACATCATTCAGACATGACCAGCAATAGCATGTAACATCTTACAAGTTGACCAAATCAGCCAGTCACTTGTTAACAATCTAAGCAGACAAGTTTAGTCCATATTATGCATTTAAATAGATTGTTAATATAATTGGTAAAAAGGTGGAAAAGTGACCATTGGAAAAAAAGTATCCTAAAGTTTACCACATGCTATCATACTACATGCTACCATACTAAGTAATCTTGCCTACAAGTCCATATTCTCTGTGTTTCAAGGGCTATTTCTTATATTTGCATCAGCTGGTGATTGCTTACTTGTTAATTTCATCAAATGACATTCTTAAAACACTTCCATAAAAAGATTGCATGAATACCTTAAGTTCTTCAACAGGTAAAATCTCTGCAGGGCCAGTAGCATTATCATCCTCATTCTCCTCATCAGGAGCAGAATCTACAGCCTTTGTAAGGAGTTCCATCCAAGTTTCACTCTGATCCTTCATGTTTCTAAGATGTGGACATAGATTACCAGCTTTATTCAGAAGAACAACCTGTCTTTTGGAATTTGAAAACACAGCATCACAATAACCTGATTGACAAACAAGTCTCTTTCCAGTTACATGAACAAATGCACATCTTTTATCATGATCTGAGTAAACAGAAAATTTCAAGTTTCTATCTGAAGATGTTGGCAAAAGGCAAACCAATTCATTAATGAGTCCTTTCTTAAGTTCCAAACTCTCAACTATTCTATTTTCTGACCTAGATGTATTCTGAATCACAGACAACAAGTGATCAGATATCAACTCATTGAAAACTCTCATATGGCAACACTGCACTTCAGACATATAAGTCCCATCAAACTCATCTTCAGGAACACCAAGTGAAGCAACCTGCATCAATGTGGAAAACATACTGCAAGAACAAGTCAAATCTGAAATGCCATCAACAGATGTCCTTGTCAAATGAACATAGCAGTCTTCCTGAAAATGCCCAGTTGATATGCTCACATCATTCATAGCAAATATGTCAACACCATCTGAAGAATGTCGCCAGATTACATTTCCACCATTGCTCAAAGCAATTCTGAACTTATCATAGACTGACCTATCCTGATGCAAATTTTGAGACGAAAAACCATGGTCAACAGAAGTTACATTTGAAAGCAAATCTGTCATTGTCAATCGCCGCAAAGTTTCACGTCTTCTACTTTTGGCAGCTAACTGAGACGAGTCAGCATCATCCAATCCAACGGAAGTTTCAACAGTTCTTTTACTTGTACCAGACACTTGCTTGTGGGAAGGGTCTTTCTGAGTTTGAAGCTTAGAACAAATATTAAAAACCTCATGAAAGTTACCGTCTCTAAAGTTATAAAGGATCTGATTCCTAGCTGAAGCAGGCTTGTATTTGCCCTTTTCATCAAATATTGACAACCACTGTGAAAACAGTATATGTGACCTTTCCCAACTGTGCAAATTTGATAAGCTGGAGATATACTTGAGCTGTAGATCCCAAGAAACAGGGCTCTGCAAAGGCTTGAGGAAATCTAATGCTACTGACCGCTGAGACGACCCTTCAATGATGTGGCTGGTACATGCAGCTTTGAAGGCGTCATTGTCGAAACACTTACTAGCAGAAAGGAATCTGAAACAAGATAACAAGGAAAATGTTTTTCATATATCAATAGATACATCTACTCGTATTATAAAAAGAGGCCAAGTACCTGGTCTTGTAAATGCTCACCGTAGACTTGAAACATTTATACAGTTTAAGAATGCTTTCATACAACTATTGCATCTGGCCACATAGAAACAGGCAACCAATCTTGTCTAGTCGGTATTTCTCAAGTTTTTACTGTCAAACAACTTTCCCAATTCAAACCCACTGATATTTGACATTAATTAGCAAGAAGCAACCTGGACAAAAGACAAGTACATGTAGTTGGGGTCTTAGTCATATGGCCTGGATTATTAAATACAAATTTGGTTCCTACTGATGCTTCATATAAAATTTGGCTTTGATTGGCCCAGCAATTTCAGAGATGTCTGAATCATATGATAATATACACATATTTGCCTTGGAGTGGGGGTAGATGATCCCTTGGTGTCCATTTTTTTTTATTCAGAATCATTAATATTCAATCCCACTGCCCATTTCCTACAAGATTTTCCCTTTAAATGACATTTTAACAGTTTTCCAAACTCAAATGCATAGGTGATCTATGCTGACCTTGCCCTAAAATAGGTCAAGGTCATCACAGGGTAATGATTTAAGTACAAATTGTAGTACTTAAGTCATAAATGCTTTGTGCCAAGTTTCATTGGAATCAGTAAACCGGTTCTGAGGAAGATTTTTGAAGGGTTTTAACCATATATGGGCATGGCGGCCATCTTGGTTAAGAGACCTGGATTATTATTTACACATTGGTTCCCCTTCCTATAGATGCTTCATATAAAACTTGGCTTTGATTGGCCAAGCTGTTTCAGAGAAGAAGATCATTGAAAATGGACGGACACCGGCTTGAGTATCACCCTATAAGCTCCTCTTTGACGAGCTAAAAACTGAGTTATGAAAGTGTGACCTAATGAAAATAACATTAACATGACATGATCGTAAAAACTCACCGAAAACCGCAGAGCTTCTTCAACATCAAACATTTTGTTTCTACGAAACACATGACGTCACGTCGCATTGATCAATGACGCCGGCTAAAACCCATGTTCATACGGCACATGAATTGCATGATTGTAACATGGGTTTTGCTGTTTGAACACAGCTTTCATGAAGTCCTCGTTTTTGATTCATTAAGGTGGTTATCATGATTTATTCGTTTGTCCTTGATGATTCATTGACTAGTTAGAGATTCACCACGAGGACCAAACAACTAACTAAATGTTGTGAACCACAGCGGAAGATGAGGTCGAGGTTATACTAAGGTGCATGTAAAACCGGTTTAAGCCCCCCAGTAATTTTATATTACTGATGGTTCCAAGGCTATACTTCTGTTGTGGTTCTAATTGTTTTGTGTTTTGGAGTCAAATTTTTGTGCTGTTTAAGCCTTATGTTAGTTCAGTTCAGGTAACTGAGTGGCCGCCTATTGGGGAATAGCTGCTCATTTGGCTTACGACATGTTTTCATGGTATAAGTACTTAAGTGCCATTTTATTTTTTTCCCACCCCTCGGTTCATGGAGTGGGAATTTCTTTCTGATTGCGCCATTTCCTGGTCATTGCCTATTATTTATTTGTTCCATGAAATTAAGTCCTCTCATATTTATTTCTGTTACATGAAGTTACGTCTCTCAACAAGTTTTGTCCCTAGGGGCCCCCAAATTTGTCTATGTAATAAAGCTTCTGCAGAGGTTTTGTTTTGAATCCAGTTGTTATTAATCTTCATGCTCATTGTCTATTTCTACCTTATTGGTTGGCAAACAGTCAATAACTTTATCGGGACTCTTTGAATTTGTACCAGGACCCTCAAATATCAAAGTTGAGAGTCCGAAGGACTCCTGGAATACAAAGTGGAGGGAAAACCCTGAATCAAGTAATGAACTTACGGAGTACTAGTATTATCTTTGAAACCTTTCTTCTTTTCCATCAAAAGAAATACTCCAAGGCATTGGATATCCTTTGCTCGAAAATCATCTGTCTGAACTTGAGTAACGAAATGAGTAAGATGATTTTCGAGACGTTTCACCATGTTCTTATATCTTTTGCCAGTGTCTCGAAGGGACTTTTTCTCTGTAAAACATAATGATTTTTATGTTGTAAAAAATGAAATACCATATAGCACAAAGTGCCTTAATTTTTGTTTTGAAACAGGCAACTTCCAACTTAATAACTGCTTTTACGAAAATATACAAGTGTGTGAAATAAAATTTACATACTGAAACAGATAAGTATGACTTCTGTATGCTTTAGATGCATCTTGTGGATGCTGAAATTCGCCACCTTAACTAAGGCCTTCCTGAACTTTAAGGGATGATTGTAATTGGTGTATATTATAATACAAGAGTAGGTGATTGTCTATCTATGTTAAGAACTTTTCACTTCAAGTATGAAGAGTTTGTTATAATTTCAAAGCATGAATAATTTACATGTTTATATGAATATTGTAATTTCTTTGACCATAAAGGTCCACATACATATTATTTGTACTCCTTTATCAGACTGCTTCAAAAATACATTTTAAACCAGAGGACCAATGGTCCTGTAAACGCTCACCTGAGTCTGCTGCATATACCAATAAACATGTTTGAATATTATGGTATTTAACCCATGCGCGGATCCAGAGGGGGGGACCGGGGGTCCGGACCCCCCTTGGAATTTGTAAATTTAACCTAAAAAAAGGTTATTTCGGGATTTTTGGGGGGTTGGACCCCCCCCCCTCATCTGTGACCAAAAATTACAATTTTCGTTGGACCCCCTCTCATGAAAATTTCTGGATCCGCGCATGTAACCCCAGTGCAGGGGCAGATGAAGCCCTTTGGCCGTTTTCTTTTTTCAGAATAATCAATATTCTGTCCATTTACCAATTTCTTGCTGGCTTTTCCCTTCAAATGACCTTTTAACAGTTTTTCCCATTCAAATGCATGGGCAACCCATGCTGACCTTGCCATAAACTTGGTCCAGGTCATCACAGGGTCATGATTTATATATACATTGTAGTACTTTAGCCATGGATGCTTCACGCCAACTTTCCTTGAAATCAGTCGATTGGTTTCAGAGAAGAAGATATTTGAAGGGTTTTTACCATATATGGGTATGGCGGCCATCTTGGTCATGTGACCTAGATTATTAATATACACATTGGTTCCCCCATCCTATAGATGCTTCACATAAAATTTGGCTTCAATTGGCCAAGTGGTTTCAAAGGAGAAAATGTTTGAATATTATGGTAATATACATGTATATTGCCCCGGGGTGTGGGCATATGAGCCCTCAGGTCCATTTTTTTCAGAATCATTAATATTTACTCCTACTACCCATTTCCTGCAAGATTTTCACCTCAAATGACTTTTTAAAAGTTTTCACCATTCCAATGCACTGGCAACCTATGTTGACCTTGTCGTAAAATAGGTCAAGGTCACCACAGGGTCATGATTTATATATACATTGTAGTACTTCAGCCATTGGTGCTTCATGCCAAGTTTCTTTGAAATCGGTCCACCAAAGTTGGAGAAGATTTTTGAAGGGTTTTTAACCATATATGGGCATGGCAGCCATCTTGGTCATGTGAACTAGATAATTTATATATACATTAATTCCCCAATTCCATAGATGCTTCACATAAAATTTGGCTTTGATTCGCCAAGCGGTTTCAGAGGAGAAGATGTTTGAATATTATGGTAATATACATGTATATTGCCCCAGGGTGGGGGCAGATGAGCCCCTGGGGTCCAATTTTTTTCAGAATCATTAATATTCAGTCCTACTGCCCATTTCCTGCAAGACTTTCACTTTAAATGACATTTTTTCAGAATCATTAATATTCAGTCCTACTGCCCATTTCCTGCAAGACTTTCACTTTAAATGACATTTTAAAAGTTTTCCCTATTCAAATGCATTGGCGACCTATGTTGACCTTGCCGTAAAAAAAGGTCAAGGTCATCACAGGGTCATGATTTATATATACATTGTAGAACTTGATCCATCAATGCTTCATGCCAAGTTTCTTTGAAATCGATCCACCGGTTCTGGAGAAAAATATTTTTGAAGGGTTTTTACCATATATGGGCATTGCGGCCATCTTGGTCATGTGACCTGGATTATTTATATACACATTGATTACTCCTTCCTATTGATGCTTCACAAAAAATTTGGCTTTGATTGGCCAAGCGGTTTCAGAGGAGATGATGTTTGAATATTATGGTAATATACATGTATATTGCCCCAGGGTGGGGGCATATGAGCCCCTGGGGTCCAGTTTTTTTTTTCAAAATCATTAATTTTCAGTCCTACTGCCCATTTCCTGCAAGACTTTCACTTTAAATGACTTTAAATGACATTTTAAAAGTTTTCCCCATTCAAATGCATTGGCGACCAATGTTGACCTTGCCGTAAAGTAGGTCAAGGTCATCACAGGGTCATGATTTATATATACATTGTAGTGCTTGAGCCATCAATGCTTCTTGCCAAGTTTCGTTGAAATCTGTCCAACGGTTCTGGAGAAGAAGATTTTTGAAGGGTTTTTACCATATATGGGCATGGCGGCCATCTTGGTCATGTGACCTGGATTTCTTATATACACATTGGTTCCCCCTTCCTATAGATGCTTTATATAAAATTTGGCTTTGGTTGGCCATGCGGTTTCAGAGAAGAAGATCTTTGAAATTGTGGACTGACGGACGACGGACGGACGCCGGATCATGGCCACCTTGTGAGCCTAACGGCTCAGGTGAGCTAAAAATGACATTTTGATATTAAAGGTCAAGATGACATGTCCATGTACTTCCAGTGACACTTAAAAATGTCAGGCTACTGTAGTAGAAACCCCTCTGCCAATGTTTATAAAACAGTTGTCACAAGAGGTAACTGGCCAGTCAAAAGAAATCACAACATATACCGTATGCAAAATATAAACCATTTCACAAGCATTTCCAAATGTATACATACTTGATGGATGTAGAGTTTTCCGCTTCTCTGCCAATGATTGCTTGTACTTCTGGGAGGATGTGTCAACATCTTTGTCTGTGAATATCTTCTCCCAGAAGAAATCCTCTTCTCGAGTACAACCAATGGCACTCTTCACAAGGTCCAGGCCTGTAAGAATGAAAATAGAAATTATACCTGAAAGCAACTTGCTTAGAAGCTTGGTTTGGTACAGGTCACAATGGAACAATTTATTTCGAAAAAAAGTTCCTCTGTGTGCTTTGATCCATACAAAATGTCAGTAAATGGGAACCCTGCCACCTGTAATGCCAGGTACATGTGTGACGGGATAGCCTCATTTGGAAAAAATATGTTGGTGCAATGTATTAGCGGCACATTGAGTGCTTGTAATATGCAAATTAGAAACTCGAAACTTTGTGAATCGAGTAAATGTTGACTATATAGCACAGTAAACCACCTTTGGTGGATAAGCATGCTTTTCCACCGACGGGGTTTGCTGTGGCTAAGCTCAGCTGTTCGTTACATTTGGTGGCAGCGGTGGGATGATGACAACTTCCAGACCACAGTTGCCTTACCCATGTAGTTCCCAGGCCAAGACTCGGGACGAGTCTTCTCGGAGGGGGAAGTAATGTGACGGGATAACCTCCCTTGGAAAAAATATGTTGGTGCAACGTATTAGCGGCATATTGAGTGCTTGTAATATGCAAATTAGAAACTCGAAACTTTGAGAATCAAGTAAGTATTGTAATCAAATTGATCTTCTTATGATGGGCCGAGGCATAGTAATTCGTCGTAATGTCTGGCTAGGTCCTCAAGAGGGAACACAAATTGAAAACAAGTATTGATATATAGTCTATATTGACTTATGCATCATTCTTTCAGTCATACTGAGACTTCATAGACTATTAAGGTCTATTATCTATTCTATTAATACTTTGTACTCTTGACTCAAGTGTTGAACAACTCTTTGATGTATTTACCGATCCTTTTTATGGAATTTAATATCTAATTTCAAGTCTCTTTTTAATTTACAAAGCTTTTTGGATGTTTTTAATTATTCTAGAATTTGTAAAATGTTCATATGCCAGGCTTAATGTCCAGATGAAGGGAGGCTACACACCTACTGCTTTGACTTTAGACTAAAAGAGTTGCTTCCCTTGTACACAGTGCAAAAGTGAAAGTAGCCTGGCGATCGATTGACGTTTTTGACTTTTTGACCTTTTGATCTTCCGATCAGAGTTGATGATCAACACGCTTGAGCGAGCTCTATATATAGGCTTGACCAGCCAATCAAATGCCAGAACGCAAGGGGAAAATTTCTATGCACCAATCATTGCAGGGATAGAGTTTAGATTTTTCTATCCAGTGTAGAAAACAATGGCGGACATCTATTCAGTTTGGGATTTTGACGCCAGGTTTTGGAATAAATACTGGAAATTCTTGATCTATCCCAGTCTTAAAATGAAGCTTGGACAATTTAGAAATGGGATAGACTAGTGGGACTTTATAAAATGGATTAAATAATGGGGATTTGGAGGTAAGATTTTCTGACAAGAGTATAGATTTTCTATACTTTTCAAAACATGGCGCCTTCCGAACTTCTTCTGGCAAAACTTTAAATGTCTTACACAAGAATCTTTCCTAGTATGTTTGATATCAGCAAAAAGCTCAGAAACTGCTCTTGCAGGAGGAAGGAATGGCAAAAACCAAAACTGTCGGAGATTCTGTCAACTTCAAAGAAACTTTGACGGACGCTGACAGACGCTCGGACGAATTCGATAAAAGATAGTTCCTTCTCCGAAAATTCCAGTTCTTTTAGTAAGCGACAGACCGCAATAAATGACCCCATTTATTGCGTAAATTCTTACTCGCTACAACATTTAAAGGGACATTGTTTATGACAGACCATCTAAAATACTCGTATCGAGTATGTTTACAACAGGAAAGAAACTTGTGTTCGTATGTCACCTAAGTTCATCATTGCTTATTTGGTTTGATTAAGAGCAGTAATAGCCACAGATATTACATTCTCCCCCCCCCCTTTAAATATTATACTCCGGTATAATGAAATATTGGAAATTTGACTTAAATAGGGAATGGAAAGACAGTTTAAGTGAACAACTTATCAAGGACTCGATCATTTTTTTCAAGCTGGAGGGGTCAGCAGAACGACCCTCAATGATCGCTTCATGAATTCAATTTTATACTTTTAAAGAACGTAAATTTGCTGCGGGGGACAGCTTCACGTCCCCGATCAGTTCCATTCAAGCAGCTGCTGGGGACAGCATCACGTCCCCGGTATTTAAATGTTCCACTTTGCTGTGGGGGACAGCGTCACGTCCCCCTAGAATTTATGTATTCACTTTTCAAGGCGCAGCCTTATCCCAGCACTATTAATCGACCTTATCATGGAGTCCAGCTCAACTTCCCTATCACGTGCGGCATTTGCAAACATCTTTAGAATCCTCATGTCACTGTCTTTCTCTGTGGCAATGTCCCGGAGTTGGGTATAATTTCCATGTCTCATTCCAGATTTTGCCGTCTGCTGGCGAGGTGCTGAGCCCGGTAATGCGAGAAAATTGTACCTGTCGAATAAGTCCTTCTTGGATGATACAGGAAATCCCGACAGGTCAGAGTCTAACAGAGCACTTGCGTGTTCAAAACACTGAAGTTTTCTCTCGGCAGTGAATGTGCGCCATCCCCGAGGTGGCCACTTCAAGGATGTCTGGCGACCCTGGAGTGTCACCACCTCGTCCTGGTCCCAGTTCCGGCGAGCGGGTGGTACCAAAGGCATGACACCCCAGGAAAGGAGGTCCCTGGCCTGTTGCTGTGGTGTCTTGGGTGGTGGTGGCAATGACGGCGGTTGAATCTTTGGAGCTGAAGGTCCAGATGCCGGGGCCTGTGTCACGGGAGCTATTGGCAGACATGGTTGTGTGGCCTTGGGAAATGGATGGGGTAGCCTCCCCGGTTCTGGCTTAATGGTCAAGATACAGTCAATAAACATGGCTGAGATCTGTGTCAGTTGGCTGGCCTTTCTGGACAGTTCCTCGTGGAGGGCCCCAGTTACCGTAGTAAAAGTGCCGGTGGGCCTTGCACGGCGGTTGACAACGGATCTCTTCAAAGTTTCCATCCTGTTTATGTCCTGTCTAACACTGGAGTTTAGCTTCACAATGAAGTAGGCACTTCCCTGAATAATATCCAGCTCTACCCCATCCTCCCCTACGAGAAATTGGTTGGCCACCAAATCCGCCACCATCTCCGGCCTGGTAGGACTGTATGGGGGGGCCTCATCTCCCCTGGCAGGACTCCGTGGATCCACTCCGGAGGGCTCTTCCCTTGTAGGGGTAGCGTCACCCAATGCCCAGCCTTGCTTCCACTCCTGGAGTGAACGGGAGGAGCTTGGTGTTACAGATGTCCAACTCTTCACTGCCTCCATGGCCTGGATTGCCTCTTGTGATGATGGAGGGGTGGGAGTGATGATTCTTGCATAATCCTTAGGAAACATAGCCAGGTAAAAGCCATTGCCGTCAGAGAAGAATTTGTCCCCGAAGAGCTTGTCAAATGCGTGTTTTGTCGCTACATGCCTCTTCAAGTCCCCGACCCGATTACTGGTTTTCTCCCCGTCATAACACCATGGACACAGTACTCTAAGCCGGAGGTGGTTCGAGCTTCCGATGTGGGCTCTCAGCTCTTTCCTGGTTGCGAAGGTGCTGGGGCACAGCCAACATTGGGATATGGAAGACATTCTGAAGATATAACATGGGAATGTTCTAAGACGATGAATTTTCTATAAGCTTGAGGACCTTGCCGCCGTCCGTTTTCCGTCGTAAACCTGGTGTGTATTTTGTAATTTCATTTTTTTATCAACTGTCCATGTAATACCTGTAGTTTTCTTACAGTCATTTTCAATTTCAGTCTATGGTAAAAGAGTCATTTCATTACTGGATATACTAATCTTGCTTCTCATTGTATTTCAGTTACACTGCAGATTCCCTTGAACCTTACATTTAATATTAATTTCTATCTCGTTTCAGGTATGTCTATCACACAGTCAACAGTCTTAACACTTGCCCGAGCTGGGGGTAAAACCTATCAAGTGCTCATGTATCCTAGAGTGAAGAATATACACTACAGTGGCGTCTCTGGTTGATCAGGCCAAATCCCACCGTCATTTAGATTTACATATCCCTACCATGCATGGATTTTTTCGTCACGCAGATAACAGAAATCATACTTCAATTGTTCATTTATTTACTTTATCCAGTCAAAGGGAGACAACTTCACTTTACCACAGTCACATTTACAGTTCTGAACTACCATGCTAGCATAGACTTTAGGTTTAGACAGATTTCAGCTACAGAATGCCACACAGTACCTGTTAGAATTAAGCTGCTGACCCCTATTACTTAATAATTAGAATTTTCTGTGCTATTACTGCCCCTTTATATTACATTTATACCACAAATTTGCTCGAAACAATGCATTCACACAATTATGCAACAAAATGGCAAAAATTTAACAATTAACTTGAAATTTCAACCCTAAACTTACAGTTAAGAACAATAATTAATGTAAATGACATTTTAAGCATGTGAAATTTGCTTATAAGTTTGTTGAAAATATTCATAAAATCAGTCACTGTCTGAAGTTCAATCAACACTGTTTGATATGAGAATGAGAATATGAGAATGGTAATGAAAATGTTCGAACTATTAAGTGCAACTCTCAAATGTTTATGATACTCCCTATATTTGCATTAAAGTTCAGTTTTCACTGTTTATCAGTACCTTAGCTTAAATGCAAAACTTTGAAACTTGTAATGGCAATGTTATGTTACTGTAGACCAAGACATTTTCGCA
Organism: Rugalucina vietnamica; assembly: GCA_964017185.1. Lineage (NCBI taxonomy): Eukaryota > Metazoa > Mollusca > Bivalvia > Lucinida > Lucinidae > Rugalucina > Rugalucina vietnamica. Next base: position 2,601,988 of record OZ024879.1, read on the forward strand.
CCAATCCATTTCCGTGAACAGTTATCTCATCACAGAAATGCCACTACTGGGATAGGTGATTACAGCAATAAATGACTTTATTTGCCAAGTCATACAAATGGTTCTAATTACAAGGAATCCAAAACAGGATCTGTAAATTATAAATAATGCGAAAATCTCTCGTCTTACAGTGTCTTAAAGGCTGGTCTTAGACTCGACAACATACAAACAGAAATTCCACAGAAAACCCTCAGGTTTTCCCTAGAATGGCATAATCAAATATGATGATGATTTCGTAATGTTCGCTAAGTGTTCCGTGTTTATGTGTATGAAATTTTGATGATTGGATTGATGTTCATGAGTTTATGATTTCAAACACAACATATTCTTGACTTATCAAGTTTATGGATTGATTCCATCCGATTTCATCTAAGTTCCCTATTGTTTATATCTCCAGCTACTAGATGCATAGTTAATGTCTTTGATGATTTTGTAATGCCTTAGCAAACCATTTTGGTATTGAATTACCCTGATATGCCCTTAACCTATCAATATGATAAACTTTAGCTGGAGTGTTTTGCTTCAGTTTCACTGTTTAGCTGGAGTGTTTTGCTTTGTAACACGAGAGCAGGTCCCTTCCATCTTGGAGCGAGTTTAGCACACACCCCGGGTCGTTTACTGGGTTCGTACAGCCACACCGCCTGCCCGGGTGCGAGCACACGTTTTGAGCTCTTGATGTCGTAGTGCCTCTTCCTGTAGATTGCTGACTTCTTGAGGTTTGTTCGAGCAAGCTGGTGCACTTGCTGCAGTTTCTCCTGGAGATTCTCCACATAATCACTAACATTTCCAGGATTCTCTCCCTTGGGTTGTCCAATTACTGCGGCCATAGGCAAGATGATTTCGCGACCGTAAACCATCTTATTGGGGGTTTGTCCTGTCGAGGAATGAACAGAACTCCTGTAAGCCATCATGACTTGGGGCAAATAGAGGTCCCAGTCCTTCTGATCATGAATACAGTACATAGTTAACATTGTTGAAAGTGTCCTATTAAATCTTTCCGTTACACCGTTTGCTTGGGGTCTCATGACTGAAGTTTTGACTTTCTCGATTTGTAATAACTTACACACTTCACCAAATAGTTTGGAGTCAAAATTGGTACCGCCATCTGATAATAGCAAAAGAGGGACACCAAACCGAGTAACAAAATTATTTACAAATGCCGTCGCTATCGTGGAAGCTTCCTGGTCGGGCATTGCGATGGCTTCTGTCCACTTGGTGTAACAGTCCGTGATAACCAGAATAAAGCGTTTCGAGCGATGACTCACAGGTAATGGTCCAAGGACATCAATTGTTACCTTTTCCATGGGTTCTGAAACTGGGTCTTGTCCTAACGGGGCTTTCGCGAGTTTTGACGGTTTCCTGGACTGACAATTATCACATTTTCTACAGTAAGAGTCTATTTTGTCTTTCATTGCAGGCCAATAGAAATGTTCCTGTATACGAGAAAGCATCTTATCTGCTCCTAAATGTCCTGCACTGGGAATATCATGATAATTCCTTAATATGTCCTGTTGTAGGGTTTGGGGTACTATTAACTGGTACTTAGTCTCTCGTAACTCATCGGATACCCATTTTCTGTACAACATACCACTGATCATACTAAGTCTGTCCCATTGCCGCCAAAGTGTTTTAGTATACGAGGTTGTCTCGGATATGTTTTTCCATTCAGGTCGAGATTGAGTTTCTACGGCAACCATGATTGGGCTTATAATGGGGTCCGTTAACTGGCGTTCTCGTACGTTACTAGGTTCCCAGTTCTCGAGCAAGAATTGATTGGATTTCAATTGAGCAGTAGCCTCCTTTTGCTGCTGCCCTCGCGTAACTGCACGAGATATCTCCACTGTGGGCTTACTATCAGATCCTATATCCTCTGTGTGAAGATCTGGGTTATGTTCCTCCGCGTGCTTAGCACTATTTTGTTCCTGTTTTTGACAAACCTTACAGGGGATCCTACTGAGCGCATCCGAGTTCCCGTGAGATTTTCCAGGACGATGAGATACAGAAATGTCATACGTTTCGATGTACTGAAGCCAACGAAATACTTGACCGGTGGGGTTTTTGAGGTTACGGATCCAGCTGACTGCTGAATTATCAGTTCTGAGTTTCACTTTTTGCCCTAAGATGTAACAGTTGAAATGTTTTAAAGCAGTCACTACCGCGAGAAGTTCTTTCCTAGTCGTACAATATTGAAGCTCATGTTTGTTCATTGTTTTGCTCATGTACGCGATAACCCGTTCTTTACCATCACATTCTTGTGAAAGTACCGCCCCTACCGTATACTGTGATGCGTCGGTGTCAAGAATGAATTCCTGGCCAATGGTGGGGTAGGCAAGTATTGGGGCCGATGTCAACTTCTCTTTGAGAGTTTCGAATGCATGCTGACAGTCTGGGGTCCATACAAATTTTCTGTTCTTTTCACAAAGCTGATAGAGGGGTTTACATATCTCACCGAATGAAGCTATGAATCGTTTGTAATAAGCGGCTAGGCCCACGAAAGACCTGACTTGTTTCACTGTTCGCGGCACCGGCCATTCCTGTACAGCTTTGATTTTATCTTTGTCCGTGTCGACTCCGCGTTCTGAGACTTCATGTCCTAGGAATTTGACAGATTTTTGCAGGAATGTGCATTTAGAAGGTTTCAGTTTAAGATTGGATGAAAGAAGTCTTTGAAACACATGTTCGAGCCTCACTAATGATTCTTCAAATGTCTTGGCGGGGACAATGATGTCGTCCATATACAAAAGGCATTCAACCCATTGGATGTCGCGAAAAATGTCCCCCATGAGGCGGCAAAAATCCGAAGCCGCCGCGACGAGACCAAAAGGCATCTTGATAAATTGATAAAGGCCCATACTAGTCGCGAATGCTGTCTTTTCTCTGTCTTCAGGTGCGACTCCTATTTGCCAGTAGCCTTGATTTATGTCCATACAGCTAAAATATACAGATTCAGCGAGTGCATCTAGACACTGGCTGACGCTAGGAACTGGGTATGAATCCTTCTTGGTGACTGCATTAAGCTTGCGATAGTCTACGCAAAATCTGGTACTGCCGTCTTTCTTGGTGACGAGTACTATGTTGCTTGACCATGGACTGACGGACGGTTCAATTACGCCTTTCTGTAACATTTTACGGACTTCTTCCCTTTCAATCTCTTGTTTCGCTAGGGGTAGTCGTCTCACCGGGTCTTTTATTGGCTTAGCCCCTTGGGTGTCTATATGATGTTCAACTTTATCCGAAAACCCTAAGTCATCTGACGATTTAGCGAATACAGACTGATATTTGATCAATAATGACTTAAACTGATTTTTCTCATTTTCATCTAGGTTTACAGAACTTCTCAAGAATAGATCATTCAAGTACTCTGGGAGTTCCTGACAGGCGGGCTGTTCCATATTGGTATGGCTGGTCTCTGCGTTTCTAGACTGCATTTGCGTGGGCTCATTTTCTGATACGGAAATACATGTTCCTATGGTTGTATTTGGGTAAATTGTTACTGACTCTTCACTACAGTTTACAACATTCAAGTCCCTTAACTCTTCACTAGACCCAGTTTTATCACTCCAGGAAGAAGTTGAGCTTGTGAGGATTCAAGTGGTTCAACCAATGCTGTTTTTGATTTCAAATGTTCTTGACTTGGTATTTTTACAGGGACCCATGCACTCGAATTTGCAGGAATACATATCTTTTCTTCTGCTATAACGCGACAAGTCATTGAGGAATTGCCACCGAGCCAGCATGATATTTGATCTGTGTCTGTATGTAATATATATTTTTCATAGTCTATTTTCTTTACATGTTCAAGCATAAAATCCTGACCCAAGATTCCATCGGGAGAAATATCACAAACGATTACTTGGTGAAAATATTCATTTTTCCCTAATTTTATTGTAATGTTTGTATGACCATATACATTAATATCTATGCCATTTACATTTTTCACCCTAAAATTGTTTTCTTTCAGTTGGGGTCTTAGACAAGGATCTATCTTCTGGTATATCCTATGTGACAAAAGTGTTGAGGTTGAGCCACTGTCAATCAAATAATGAGCATTTACTCCACTAATTTTACAGTTTGTATAGAAGCCATTGTCAAAACTTTTTGTATGTTCATATATCTTACCAACAATGCTCAATTCTAATTGTTCGTTTTCACTTTCAGGCCCCTTTTCCCCCATCGACCCTGGGCCTACTGTGTCGATGGACGGTGGTTTTCCGGCTGGCTTTCATTATAGGCCTGCGCCCTGGCGTATTGGGGTTGTCGCTGGATTGGTCGCTGGTCTCTCCTGTTTCGCGGGTTTTGTGGACACTGCCTTTGCAGGTGATTGGGTGATAGGCAATTATAACAGAGCCGCTGCCCATTCCTGTCACGTGTCTGGTTGTTACACTGCCTGGTTAACCTCTCAATACAGCTTTGTAGTTGTCTTAGAGTATTTTGCAGGTCTTCGTTTCCTGGGTTATGATTTCCAGATGATCCATTAGACTGCTGTGAGCTGTCTTCTGCTGTGGCTTGACGTATCAGCTTCTTCTTGGACAAATCTTCTCCCAGAATTCCTTCATATATTTCTATTATAGATACGGCCTTAGTTACAGAGGTGCAATTTTCAGAGATGCATTTGTATTTCAAGTCAGGGGACACCGATTTGTACAACTGGTTTAAAGCTAACATTTCCCTAGCTTCATGATTCATGTTGCTATAAGCCCGCTGGGCTAGCCGGCGTAGATCATCACCTAGTTCTGCTACAGATTCATTAGGTTTGCGCATCCTTGCTTCAAGCCTTGAGATCCACATAGGCTGTTGACGGGTATTTCCAAAGCGCTGACCTAGTTTTGTAGTAAGAGTGTGGTAGGAGGTCCGTTCTGGCATCTTTAGGGTCATATAATAAACTTGAGCATTTCCTCTCAAACATGCTGCTAAATAGAGAGCTTTATCCTGGTGAGACCATCTGCCTAGCTCAGCACATACCTCGAAATGGCTTAGGTAGGATTCCCAGTCTTCGTCGCCGTTGAATGTTTGCGGCTTCATAGGTGGTGATGTGTGCAGGGTAGCATGGGCTCTAGCATTGGTGCTGGTGTCTCCTCTAGCATTGGTATCAATGGGAATTCCTAAATACTCGCCCTCTAAGGCTCGCTTTGACCGCGGCTGCTGTGCTGCAAAATCCTCAAGATCTGGCATTCCTTCTACAGACGACAATACCGATGCTGCTCGATTAGGCCGCGCGTTTTCCACCTCATGATCCTGGTCTTCAATGTCTGAGTCTGGTCGGTCGCCTTCCATGGCTGGACTTTGGGGTTGCCTACTAAATTCAATTTCAGAGTCGCTATCTGCCATAATTTAATTAATACTGTATTTCTGATTTTATGAATATTTATGGATTGTTCAGTTTGTCTCTGTTGTTTTTTTCTGTTTTTTATTTATTTATTTTTTTTTCTGTTACTATTTTTCAATTTTTATTATTTTTTTCTGTTTCAGTTTTTCACTTTTTATTTTGTTTTTTCTTTTTCAGATTTTTCTTTTTTTTTATATATATTTTCACTATTTTCAGTTTGATTTATTTGTTTGTTTTGGTTTGTTTGATACAACTCTTAATGTTTGTTTATACTTGGTGTATAATGTTACTTTTCTTCTGATTTGTCTTGCTTTAATTAAATTGCAGATTAAACCCCGTGATTGAGCACATTCAATTTTTCTGAATAGGTTGCACCCCGTGTGATGATTAAGAAGTTGAATACGGTCAGTTAATGTCTAGTCTTTTAGTCACTGTCTTTTCATTTATTATTTTCTCAAATCCAGGCTGGGTTTGCATCACAGAATGAGCTTTTGAACTAACTCATTCCACTAATCTGACACCACATGTAATCAAATTGATCTTCTTATGATGGGCCGAGGCATAGTAATTCGTCGTAATGTCTGGCTAGGTCCTCAAGAGGGAACACAAATTGAAAACAAGTATTGATATATAGTCTATATTGACTTATGCATCATTCTTTCAGTCATACTGAGACTTCATAGACTATTAAGGTCTATTATCTATTCTATTAATACTTTGTACTCTTGACTCAAGTGTTGAACAACTCTTTGATGTATTTACCGATCCTTTTTATGGAATTTAATATCTAATTTCAAGTCTCTTTTTAATTTACAAAGCTTTTTGGATGTTTTTAATTATTCTAGAATTTGTAAAATGTTCATATGCCAGGCTTAATGTCCAGATGAAGGGAGGCTACACACCTACTGCTTTGACTTTAGACTAAAAGAGTTGCTTCCCTTGTACACAGTGCAAAAGTGAAAGTAGCCTGGCGATCGATTGACGTTTTTGACTTTTTGACCTTTTGATCTTCCGATCAGAGTTGATGATCAACACGCTTGAGCGAGCTCTATATATAGGCTTGACCAGCCAATCAAATGCCAGAACGCAAGGGGAAAATTTCTATGCACCAATCATTGCAGGGATAGAGTTTAGATTTTTCTATCCAGTGTAGAAAACAATGGCGGACATCTATTCAGTTTGGGATTTTGACGCCAGGTTTTGGAATAAATACTGGAAATTCTTGATCTATCCCAGTCTTAAAATGAAGCTTGGACAATTTAGAAATGGGATAGACTAGTGGGACTTTATAAAATGGATTAAATAATGGGGATTTGGAGGTAAGATTTTCTGACAAGAGTATAGATTTTCTATACTTTTCAAAACATGGCGCCTTCCGAACTTCTTCTGGCAAAACTTTAAATGTCTTACACAAGAATCTTTCCTAGTATGTTTGATATCAGCAAAAAGCTCAGAAACTGCTCTTGCAGGAGGAAGGAATGGCAAAAACCAAAACTGTCGGAGATTCTGTCAACTTCAAAGAAACTTTGACGGACGCTGACAGACGCTCGGACGAATTCGATAAAAGATAGTTCCTTCTCCGAAAATTCCAGTTCTTTTAGTAAGCGACAGACCGCAATAAATGACCCCATTTATTGCGTAAATTCTTACTCGCTACAACATTTAAAGGGACATTGTTTATGACAGACCATCTAAAATACTCGTATCGAGTATGTTTACAACAGGAAAGAAACTTGTGTTCGTATGTCACCTAAGTTCATCATTGCTTATTTGGTTTGATTAAGAGCAGTAATAGCCACAGATATTACAGTATTGACTATATAGCGCAGTAAACCGCCTTTGGTGGATGAGCATGCTTTTCCACCGACGGAGTTTGCTGTGGCTAAGCTCAGCTGTTTGTTACACATGCATGAATGAACATAAAATGTAATGCAATTTTTTAAGGTTAACTCTTATTCAATATTTCGGCCGAAGGCCTTTTTCAAGAAAAAAACACTAAACTTCAACTACTGTTACATTTTGACAGTCCACCATTACAGTATGTTATTCCGACGTCATGAATGTCTAACATGACGTCGCGCACAAATGCGGCGACGTCATTCCCGTACTTTTGCCTTGTGATGCCAAAATGATACTGAAATATCACTGTCTTTCACGTTACAACCATCTGGACGGACAGTGCGCAGCTCCTTGATCCACAGTCCTTCTCTCAGTTGTCTCTCTGTTCTTTCAGCGTTGTATAGCTTCTCTAGAACAACGAAGCCCATGTCTAACTGCGAGTGCTCCCCTTGGTTAAAATGAAAATTTATTGGCTTGTCCCGTCGAAGGCGCACATCCCTTAGATGCTCTGTCATTCTTTCCCTTAACTGCCGTTCTGTCTCCCCGACATATACCGTTGTTTTACATCTGGTGCAAATAATCCCGTAGATAACGTTACGTGACTGGCAATTAATGTCCGAGACCGGAGTATACTTGTTCTGGTGAGAAGTGTCTGAAATGGTCTCCCGTGATATAATGGAACAGTTACCACACCCTGGCTTGCAGTTTATCCTGGTTGATTTCAGTGCTTTGTTTGTCTTGCCATGAACTAAGACATCACTCAGGTTTTTATCCCGTCTAAATGCTACTATCGGCGGATCTTTGAATACGTCCCGCATCTTACTCGATCTGTGCAAGACATCCAAATGCTTCTTTGTAATGTGCTGAATGTCAGGCAGCAGATTGGAATATGTCACTACCAACGGCACCCTTTTAGAGTTCTTATCTTCCTGCCTATTAACTGTCAACAGTTCCGACCGGTCCTGCACATCAACTTTCTTCAGCTGTTCTTCTATCAGTTTACCACTGTAACCTCTCTTCCGGAGCTGATTCTTCAATCCTTTCCTGTGCCGCTGGTAGTCCGATTCTTTCTCACAGATTCTTCTGATACGTAGCCCAAGTCCATATGCAAGTCCTTTTTTAGTGCTGGATGGATGACAAGATGAACTAGTGAGGTAGAGTTGCTTATCTGTAGGTTTTACATAGAGGTCTGTATATATGTGTCCGTTCTCAATCTTCACCAGTGTGTCCAGAAATTCAATCTGTTTCTTATCATACCGTAGCTCCACCTGAATGTTCTCATGTATACTGTTTGCATAGTCTGTAAATTGTTTTAACTCTCCTATACTACCCGTCCAAATGCCAAATCCGTCATCTATAAATCGCTTGTAAAAGTAGGGCTTTATTTCTGATTGGAGGAGTGCCTCATCCCATTTTCTCATGTAGGTACATGCAAAGTTTTTGCCAAGCCGGGAGCCGATTGCAATGCCTTCTTTCTGTATGTAATTCGTCTCACCAAAGCCAAAAACGTTGTTCTCTAGCACCGTCTTTATCATCTCCATCACTCCATCTTTACCTGCCAATGGCGCGGATCTCATAGACAAGGCCTCCTCACACGCCTCAAGCCCTTCTTTTCTCGGAACTGAGGGATACAACTTGGTGACATCAAAACAGAACAATACAGCATTCTCTGGTAATGGCTCCCCGATTTCCTTCAGTTTTGATATGAAATCTGTTGTATCACGGATATAGGATGGTGATGTCTCTACAAACTCTGTAAGCTCATGTTCAGCAAACTCTGCCAGCTTTTCTGTAGGTGTCCCTATGCCACTAACAATTGTACGATATGGTGCATTCGGCTTGTGCAACTTAGGATTGCCCTTCAACTTTCCCTTCCCTGCATATCTAGGTGTCAGGTACTGTTTCAGGTCATCCGAAATAACCCCGTCTCGATACAGTTTGTTTACAAGTTTCTTCACCCTCTTATGTATCTCTTCTGTTTTGTCAGAGTCTGTCTTCTCATAAGATTTGCTGCCCTCTATCTCCTTCTGTAGCTGTGTTATGTAGTCATTTTTGTCAACCACCACAATGCCCGAACCTTTGTCTGCCGGCCTGATGACAATGTCCTTGTTGTGTAACAGTTCATAGAAGGCTGCATTTTCTTCCTCAGATATGTTTAATTTGCTGCTTCTCTTCAGGTTGGCGACAACATCTTCTTTAACCAGTTCAATATATAGATCCAATGACTTGTCTCTGCCTGATTCAGGGGTAAATGTACTTTTCTTTTTCAGCTTGAATTTGTCTCTCTCCTCTTGCTGCACAGTGTTGTCTTGTCCATCATCATAGAAATATTCTGCCAGCCTCATGCGTCTTTCCCACTCTGATAGATCAGCCAAAAGTTTAATTCTATCCACCTGGTGCTTACTAGGTATAAATTTAAGACCTTTTTCCAGCAGCGATATCTGTGGTTCTGTGAGATTATGTTGAGACAAATTTGTCACAGAAGTGGCTGTAGATGGTTTCTTTTCCTTTTTCCTGTCCTTCACACAATCCCCTGCTGTAGAATTATGGCCGACTTGTTTGGTAGCTAAGGTAGTTTCATTCAAACATTTATTGCTGATGTGAGTAGATCTGTCCATTTGACTGTCCCCTGTATCATCATGTGCAACGCTATGCTCACTGGTATTGTCATGGTGGAGGATATCAGTTCGTGGCGGCTGTTCCTCGGTGAAATCAAACCAGTCCCGTGTAGGTTTCGTCTGTGTATTCGATGAGAGGTTCAAGACGTTTCCCCGCCGATGTTCACACAACAAGCTGAAGTGGCTTTTTTCTAGAAGAAGATGCATTTTCACAGTAGGCATGCAGCCAACTACCTCCTCCCCTGCGAAACGGGTCCATTCATCAAATTTCCTATCCCTAGAAACCAGTATCTCTAAATTATACCAGTCTGCTGCTGCCATAAGTTCTGCCTCTGTAGCCCACGACACAGTTCTACCGTCTGAAAATGACTGATTATGGATATGATCATCAATACTTCCGTCTATTAAATGGCCGTACTTCCCCTTATTACAAGACATATATTGGACTAAATCATTTCTGAGTGAACTGTGGTCCATCTGAGTACCATGAAGATGCTGGCTTAAACACCTATAGAAACAGTTTCCATCTTTCTCTATGCCTACTACCCTGTAACAGCACTCTGAAGAATTGCCATTGGCATTACCCCGCTCAAGCATTGAATGAACTCATCAATTGTCCGAGAATGTTTTGCAGCCAACAATATGCATGTACTAAATTAAGTCATTTATTAGGCACATTTCGACATCAAAGACACACATGACAGGTAAAAACCTCATTAAAATGCTAGCTTTGGAGTCCATAGAAACAGCCGTGTAATAAGCTAAACTGTGTTTGGTTTTACAACATATACTACAACAATTCTTCATATTCCTAATCTGGATGAAGAGAACATTAGTCGATTTCACTTACCTGTGCTTTCAAAAAAGCCCTTGTACATGCCACTGTCGAAAAAACGCATGTATCTTAAACGGCCATCGGAAAACACTGTTCCATATAAGCATCCTTCAGATATCCCAGAAGAAGCCATATCAAAAAGTGTATTCTCCAGTTGAAACATAAAGTTGTCTTTTGACGAGTTAGCATTCTGGAGAATTCTACAAAATCCCTCTTGGCGGTAGATGGCTGCTCTGCAAAACTCTAGGTTTTGCCTTACAACAGTCTGCCAACCTGAAAGCATAATGAAAAACTAGAGGAAACTATTACAAATACATGTACTATAATGTAAACAGGTCAAAAATATGCTAATCACCTTTTTGCCCTGGCCGAGGATTGATCCAGGATCTTTTGCCTGCTAATCCATCACATTACCGTGTCACTGTAAAAGCCGGTTTGTACCAAAAAGCGATACAAGTGTGTATTATACATATTACCCTCCATTTTTGATTCAGGGAAATTTTAGATTCATCCCGAATCTCGATTAGACATTCATGAACATAAAGCCTTTGACACGGATTTACTCCGAGCCATTGGATGGGTCATTTTATGTTGGGCACCAAATGTAACACATTTCTGCCCCGGCCGAGGATCGAACCAGGATCTCTTGCAAGCTAATCTAACACTCTATGGCATCGCTGTAAAAGCGATACAAGTGTGTATTATACATGTACCTAGCACTACATACACAACATGTTTAATATACAAAACAGACAATGAAAAGATTTCATGCTGACCAGTTTGAATTGTACTCAGTTCTTTTTTTTTTTTTTTTTTTTTTTTATACAAAATTTTTATCAAATTTACTATTATGATGCCAAGAAATGACGGTTATTATGTGATAATGTCACTTACTGTGGGTTTGAAGGGCTGTGGCAGACATAGTTCCTAGTTCTGGCCTGGACGATGGAACACCCATTACAAAGGCCTGGAAGAAACAAAAATCAAGAAAATGCTTGATACCATAGACCAAAAAAACCTTGATGTAATGGGAACTCTGTCCAGTTAAACTGATTAAATGATATCCTGTATTTCATTTCTAAAACCTTAGAGGAACCTGTAATAGATTTCACTAGGTAGGCTTGTTTTGCTGACAAAAGCAGCATTCCAATTTACCCTCTGATAAGCAAATGTCTCATGTCTTCCTTAAAATTTGTTTTTTACTCCGAAAATTTAAGGAATATGCTGTTACAGGTATTTTGCTCCAGCCATTTGTAACCATCCGGATGACATTTTGGGGCGGATTTTGCCAGTTAATGAGGCAGAAATTGGGTGTAAAACTGTTTTCCGGGCGGAAATCATAATTCCGCCCCAAAAGTGGAAAGCAAGGAGTTTTACCAGCCAAATTTTCTTCATTCCGCCTTTAAAAGGCAGAAACTTTTTTTTTCGCCAGTAAATTAGTCAGAAAAAGCAATAAATTACTGACATACATGTTTCATGCTAAAATTTTAGTTATTCAATGTTTACATTATATGCTAAAAAGGTGTATAATGAAAGTAATGGTCTTTTGATGTGTACAAATAATTCTGCCCAGAACCTATCACTATTCCGCCCGGAATCTGGCTGTATTAAGTCTGGATTTTTTTATTCCGCCCAGAAGTGTACAAAATTCTGTCTGATTTGCATATCTATAGCCCCGCTTTGGGTAAGTGGGGCTGTACTAAAATAACTGGATTCACCCTGTCCTTCCTTAGTCCTGTCATTCTGTCTTTCCGTGGTTCCGTGAACGTTTGATTTATGCTCAATGTCTTCAGGATGAAGTGACAGAATCTGACTTAATTTGATATGCACATCAATATTGATAAGATCTATCTTGGGATTTTTTTTTTTTTTTTTTTTTTTTTTTTTTTTTTTTTTTTTTTTTTTTTTTTTTTTTCAAAATTTGACTTTAGTTAATACCCTTAATTGATGTCAGAATTTCATTTCCGTTCAATATCAGATTGAGAACGAATTGACAGAATCTGATCAAATTTTGTATGCACATCAACATTGACAAGATCTAGCTTGGGATTGTTACCCGTTTTTTTTTGTTGTTGTTTTTTTTTTTTTTTTTTTTCGAAAAATTTTGAAGGAGTTAAGGCACTTGATTGATATCAGAATTTCGTTGCATCTCCATATCTTGATAACTATTTGACAGAATCTGACCAAATTTTGTGTGTACATCAACATTTATCAGATCTAGCTTGGGATTGTTGTCAAACATTTTTTGCAAAATTTTGATGGAGTAAAGGCCCTTGATTGATGTCAGAATTTTGTTTCCGCTCAAAATCTTGAGAATGAAATTTGACAAAAGCTGACCAAATTTTTTATGCAAATCAACAATGGCATGGTCAAGCTTGGGATAGTTATCAGTCATTTTTTGCACAATTTTGACTGAGTTAATGCCCTTGATTCACATCAGAATTTTGTTTCCGATCAATATCTTGAGAACTTACTGACAGAATCAGACCAAATTTTGTATGCACATCAACATCTTAAAGATCTAGCTTTGTATTGTTAAGTCATTTTGCACAAAATTCTGACAGACTTATGGCCCTTGTTAGACATCAGAATTTTGTTTCCCCTCAATATCTTGAGAATGAATTGACAGAATCTAACCAAATTTTTTGTGTACATCGCTCACAATTATAGTTACCCACTGTTTTACGCCTGGATTTAGCCCAGAAATCAATATATCTTCTCAGTATCAAGAGGCAAGAAAATGGCATATTTCCAGACAAAATTTTTGAATTTTCTACCTTGATTACAGGCTAAACATTTCGTACAGGCAAACCCCCAGGAGAAGGGTAGAGACTTTTAATTTTCAGTGCCCTGCTAGAAGCCCAACCCCTAAGGGAACAAACTAGAGTTCAAAACTTCACACTTTACCCTATCCTTTGCAATAGAAAAGGACCAATAAAAATCTCCCCAAGGTAAGGAGCTTTATGTCAAAACTCCCTCATTTCCGCTGCACTACTGGAACAATAAAACATGAACTGCACTGCTATTTAGCCCGGCCATCCCCCAGTATTTGCAGCAGGTGGGGAGCCGGGTTAGAAATGACTGGTGCATTATTGGGGAACAACTAGAGGAAACAAGAGACCTATGGGCCATAAACCTCACCCAAGTTAAAAGGGAACACCACTATTTTTAGGCAAATACTGTTAGCACAACTTAAGCATGTTACACTTAGCTTTCAACATCATTTTGCTTTCGGTTGATCATTTCAAGGGCTCATATAGAAGAGAGTCAACAAAATTACAGGACTTTTCAAGGACAATTTTCATTTTTTCCAGGACTAAATTTCATTGAATCTGGGAATAATTTTTCATTTTTTCCACATTGGCTGTGTTACTAATTGATTTTGTTAAATTTTTAAATCGAAATTTAAATTTTGGTAGGATGAAGAAGTTTGTTATAATATTTTATAAAGTTCAGGTGTATGCTCTGTTTTGCAAAGGACTTGAAAGCCGATGCCTAAATATTTGAATGTGTACAAATTACAGATGGTACAGAGTGAACTAAACCCTTGAACCGTGACCTTTATGAATGCATGTGCAACATGTAATTTTCTTTAACCACTTTACCCTGTAGAAACTTCTCCCTTTTAAATTACTCATATTTTATTTGAATCTTATGGCAGATATCTGATTATCAAAAAAAAAAAAAAAAAAAGAAAGTAGGCCACACTTGTTTTAGCAGATTGATTAATAATTTTGATAAATGGCGGGACATGATAAATACCGGTACCGGACATACTGAAAAACATGTCCCACATTGCCCTTCAATGTAAAAAATAAAACACCATTTATTTTGGAGGTATAACACACCTTGTGCATACATGACGATGTGATGCTTCCATCTGGCATCATCATCAGGGAGTCTCCAGGAAATGAGCCATAAAACTGATCAAAATTCTTCTAAAATATATCTATTTTTCTAGGGTAATTTTATGAAAATCCAAGAAAAATGGCACTTTTTTGACATTCCAGGAGCTTTACAGGATAAATTCAAGGACTTAGTCTATCAATCCATTATTGATCAATATGAAATGGAGTGATAAATCAATTTTCATTTTAGCACTGGTTAGCCACCCCTAAGTCATTCATGTCATGTTCTATATAAATGTTGTACATGTATTTACTATTATATTATATATAAGCTCACTTGAGCTAAAAAGAGAAACAAGTAGCCCAGGGGCAACGATCGCTGACCTGAGAGTCAACAAGTACAGTCACTGGACAAAGTAATTGGGGTTTTTACCATATATGGGTATGGTGGCCATCTTGGTCATGTGACCTTGAAACCCTACTTACAGCAGCAGAAGAACTCTGTCTGGATTGTGTATCCTCTTTTCTGCCATTTTGGTTCACATGAAAAAATCATCTAACAAGGTCAGGGTCCTATAATGACCCCCAGGGTGGGGCCATATTTGACCCAAGGGGCAAGATTGGCATGATTTATGTAGAGCTCCACATGACAATGTTGTATAGCAAATATACAAGCTTTGTGTCATGCTGTTGCAGAGAAGAATTTTTCATACTTTTCAATTATAAGTCTATGGTAGATAATGACATGCCTGGGACGTGGCCTGTATGGACCCCTGGGGCACCGTTGGCAGCATTTATAAAGGAGAGGATTATACATTGGTCCTAACAACATATGAAAGCTCTGGGCCATATGGTTTCGGAGAAGAAGGTTTTTTATGTTTTTCCCATGACGCCCCCGGGGCAGGGACCGTATGGACCCCAGGGGCACGGTTGGCAGGATTTATAAAGAGGACCACTATACATTCCTAAAAACAAAATATGAAAGCTTTGGGCCTTGTGGTTTCTGAGCAGAAGATTTTTTAAAGTTTTTCCCATAACGCCCCCGGGGCGGGGCCCGTATGGACCCCAGGGGCACAGTTGGAAGGATTTATAAACAGGAACAATATATATATTGCTACAAACAAAATATGAAAGCTCTGGGCCTTGTGGTTTCGGAGAAGAAGATTTTTTTGTTTTACCCATGACCCCCCCCCCCCCGGGGCTGGGTCCGTATGGACCCCAGGGGCACGGTTGACAGGATTTATAAAGAGAACCACTATACATTGCTACACACAAAATATGAAAGCTCTGGGTCTTGTGGTTTCGGAGAAGAAGATTTTTTTTTATGTTTTTCCCATTGTACATAGTATGTAAGTCTATGGGAGCTAATGACCCCCGGGGCGGGGCCATTTTTGACCCCAGGGGCATGATTGGCAGGATTTATATAGAGGACCACTAAACATTGCTACATACAAAATATGAAAGCTTTGGGCCTTGTGGTTTTGGAGAAGAAGATTTTTTTATGTTTTTCCCATGACACCCCCAGGGCGGGGCCCGTATGGACCCCAGGGGCATGGTAGGCAGGATCTATAAAGAGGACCATTATACACTGCTACACACAAAATATGAAAGCTCTGGGCCTTGTGGTTTCGGAAAGATTTTTTTATGTTTTTCCCATTGTAAGTCTATGGGAGCTATCCGTTGCCATGGAAACCAGAGTTCTGATCCGACCTGGCCCAAAACCTAATGCATCCTTTCCCCCCTCCTCAATGATGCTTTAGATAAAATTTGATCACGCTTGGCCTTGTTGTCTTAGAGATATTTGAATTTGAAAATGTGGACGCACGGACAGATGCACGGACGGACGATGCACGCCGGCTCGACTACTGTACTATAAGCTCACCTTGTGAACCTTCGGCTCAGGTGAGCTAAAAAGAGTGTATGTTTGCTTCCTAAGTTTAAACACAGAAGCAGTGATCAGACTAGAATGTACATCTATACTGTGTGGGAGGAAAACCTATGATTTGCAATGATTTCATTTGGTTTGGTTAAAGCTTAATGCGACAATCAACATTTTTATTTCATTATTGGAAAACCAGATCACCAATCACAAATTGGTGTGGCTGGCTGGTTACCTGCTTTTTGAATGATTATTGGAATACTGGAAAACAGTAAAATACCATACTTGTTCTAATTACCGCACAGTGCGCTTAACTTAAAAAAAAAAAAAAAAACAAAAAAAAAAACAAGTAGCCCAGGGGCAATGATTGCTCACCTGAGAGCCAACAAGTACAGTCACTGGACAAAGTAGTTGGGGTTTTTACCATATATATGGGTATGATGGCCATCTTGGTCATGTGACCTTGAAACCCTACTTACATCAGCAGAAGAGCTCTTGTCTGGATTGTGTATCCTCTTTTCTGCCATTTTGGTTCACTTGAAAAAATCATCTAACAAGGTCAGGGTCCTATAATGACTCCTGGGGTTGGGCCATATCCTGCCAACCGTGCCCCTGTGGTCCACACTGGCCCCGCCCCGGGGGCGTCATGATGAAAATATAAAAAAATCTTCTTCTCTGAAACCACAAGGCCCAGAGCTTTCATATTTTGTGTGAGCGCTTCAACTTGAAGGGTATGTCAAGGACACAGATACTATGCAAGTTTTGACACTTGCAGCTATGCACTGATGCAGTGAAAACGAAACTTTGACGTATAAATGGACAAAGTCAATCGACCGTGAAATATAGGTCAAGGGCACCAGGTCAAGGTGCGTGCTTGAAAGGTATGTCAAAAACAATTACTATGCAAGGTTTCACACTCCTAGCTCTCACTGATGTAGAGAAAACCAAACTTCGTCTTAAATGTTGACAGAAGGACGTAAGGACAAATAGATGAACAGACAGGACGGAAATTTAGACTCCCTATATCGCACCCTGCTATAAGCGATAACAACATACAAACTTCTGAAACTACAATGTCAAAAATCTAAAGGATGATGTCATTTGAGTGTTAAAGACGTTGCAAATTAGTGTTCCATCAAGTAAGGATACGTTTAAATGTGGTGAATAAGACATTAATGTGTAAAAGTGGTACAAAATAAAAATAGGCCAGAATGGTGGTTGGGTGGGAATATTGGCCCCCGCTAGAGCTGTCATTGATATCGCTGATATCGATGTATCGATAAAAATGAGCTTCGACATTCGTATCGATACAGAAAAGGGACATATCGATAATTGTAAAGTGTATATAGCTACAGACTAGGAATGTAGTATTTGAAGTTAATGCAACATTCGTCATGCAACATTCATTCAGATTAGGCTATTTATTTATGATATGTAGATCTATGTAATTTGATCATGTCCGTTAAAATTTGATTTAAGTAATAGGTCTCTTCTCTTTTACGAATAAAATTTATATTAAAATTTATCGTATATTAATATTGTATATCAATACAAATATCGATATATCACAATATATCGATATGTAAAATATATCGATATATCAATATGTACCGATATATCGATATGTAAAATGCACAATCAATGACAGCTCTAGCCCCCGCCCATTGGGAGCTTGTGGCCTAGGAGAAATAGATGGGCTGCTTGTGCCTTCAGGCAACGCTTTTAAACTACTGAACGACCATCTGATTACTGGTAAACCCCTCGTCTGAGCCTGCCCAAGAAAAGTGGTTTAGTCAAACCATCCATACATATAAACCATATTGGACAGTTTGCTTGGTTGGTTATAACAATGAAGCACATTTTGAGTGATAGATAGATAATGTTGGGTAAACGTCCCATAAAATGGAGGCAATGTACCAACATGACCATTGCTGATGACTGGGATGTAAAGCATCAATTCAAACATACAAACAAACAAAAAAGGCCAGTCAAACAGTGTGCACTTATGCTCATGTTTTTAGGGTGTGCTAATTAGAACGAATATGGTAATGTGGATATGGTTAATGCTACTCAATGGATCGGGGCTGGGTGAAAGGGTAACAATACAACTGTAAATGAAAAACTGAAACTTTAGAAACAAAGGAATCAAAAGTAGGTCAAATGAAGCATTGATTATTGTTCCCTCTCCTAGTTCATTTCGGATAGATCATTAAATAAGTTTCAGAAACGGAAAATATAGAGATCTGAATTAAAAAGAAATTGCTAAATAATGCCATTAAGTAAAAACATCCGCCAAAAATAAAGGAATAATTCGAGGCAAAAATCTGGGTAACTTGCGTAATTCTTAGAAATGCAAAAGTTGAAAAGCACCGATCTGGATTTATTTCAAAACTGATATTACTACGAACCTGATTAGCCGTTCTTCGACCCCCTTCTGATCTTTCTCTGGTTGAGGTGCCAGCAGCGACAGCTTCATCATTCTGAGTTAAGCTGTTGTTTTGCACGTTCTGTGGAATCACATTCGCCATCTTTTCTTAGCACTATAACGCAGCCAGTTAATGCGCATGCGTAATGAGCCAAAAGATGCTGGTGCCAAAGGATTTTTGTTATATATCACCTGATTGGTTCCGACCATTTGGCACCTAAACTATCTGACAGAGATGTCTGCGAAAGTTTAATGCTATGCTTACAGTTTCTTGCATCAGGAAAACATGTCCGTGAAATGTTTACCCCCGTAAACCCCACTTTTATATAGCAAAACTGGGGTTTGCATGGGTATACCTAGTTTTCTTATTTTTGCTCCAAAACATAGATTGTGGGTACTCGTTAGAACCGCCTCGCCTTTGAGCAAAAATAAGAAAAATATCAAAAATTTTCTAATGAAATTTTCCATTTTTAAAGCTGACAAAATCAAAGTTTAATGCTATGCTTACAGTTTATTGTATATACGGATTTTCTTGGAGTGTTGACAGTACAAACTGGTCGTCACATGGTTTGTCTACACATACTTGTACGACTGGACAGTTTTTTTTTTTTTTTTTTTTTTTTTTTTTTTTTTTTTTTTCGATGAATTTTGTTGAGTTGACAGCCGTTAAATCAAAGTTGGTCGGCGTCCTTGACGCTGACTTCATTACCGTGCATTATTATTCACTCACCTCACCGCTGTGTCAACTATGGGTTCGAGTCCCGCATTGCGCATGTGTGAGACAAGCCAAGGTCAGCTTGAGGAGGTGCACAGTGGTTTCTCTGTTTTCGCTCCGACTACTGATTTGTCCCTATGAACTGGAAACATTTTGGAAGGGGCTAATCAAAAACGTTACCTTGCGTTGTCATCGGTGAAATTAATTCATTTTTATTTGCGTGTTCTTTTGGTCAACTGTCTTTGGGTGTGAGCTTATGAGTTAACTTAGTTATTGTCTAATACACTAAAGACCTTTAAAACGCAAAAAAAAATGAAAATCAAATGTTTTGCATATTTGTTGTTGTTAGATTTCGATGACATTCGCCACACTTAAATATTGATGTATATGCAAATAATGGAGGTAATGAGTAATGTGAGAGCAACAGTCTTTAACTCATTTAAGCCTGGTGTCCCTTTTATGGGACATAGGCAAACAGAATAGCCCCAGATGTAACGCCGCAGAATGCGGCGTCCCATCTGGGGCTATTCTGTTTGCTTATAAATTTTATCGAAAATATGAATACAATTTAAAATTCACTCCTGACGCCCCTAAAAATGAAAGTGGACTTACCCTAATGATAAAGATGGGAAAATTCATTCGTCAAATCTGGGTTAATATAGCAATACCCCTAAAATCCAAAACTGCAGTGTAATTTTGAGCATGACTACAACTTGCCCCTTGACATACATAGTTCGCTTTCTCATTTAAAGCACAAGTTTTGCTAGGTCCACTGATTGTCTCATAGTCGACGTAATTTAGCGCCGTGGCGTCGATTCCCTATCTCTAGGAAGCGCTTTGACGTTAAATATTTGGCTGTTCAGCCCGTCGTCGACCTTTCACTGTCCCAATAGCCAGGGAGGGACCGCAGAGGTGCCGAATAGTTGAACGATGGCAAATATTACACATAATTATATCATCAAGTTTGGAGTACTCAAATTAGGGCGGTGGCGTAGTGGTAGAGCTTCGGACTCCGAAATGAGAGGTCGTGGATTCGATCCATACAGGCGTCACCAGGTTGTGCCGTTGAACAAGACACATTCACTCCTTACAGTACTTGTTAAACCCAGGAAGCGTTTGCTCCGTTCCAACATGACTGAAAAAATTGTTGACTGGGACGTTAAGTCTCAAAACAAACAAACAAAACTCAAATTGTGCCGGATAATTCATATTCGAAGACCCATAGATGGATCAATAATAAGACAAAACTAAAACCAACGTGTTTTATATATAGATTACAACAAGCTCAGTGTAAAATGGTAAAATAATTTTCTCCATTAATTCAAAGACGCCACATGGCAAAAAGTGTAAGGCTTTAAGGTTTTTTATTGCTGGGGATGGTCAGTGTCTTTAAAAACGCCCGTTTCATGTAAAAATAGAAAAAGTACAGTTACCTGTTAACTTAGGAAGACTAAAAATGACATTGGTGCAAGAATACTAATTTTCGTTTCTTGCGTTTATAAAGCTCTTCAGTGTATAGACGGAAGTATAGACACTCTTTGTATTCTGTCATTCGTGTGTTAACGGTAAATGGATAATAACAAAGTTTGTTATATGACAAATCCTGTCTCCTGATTGGTTCATTCAGTATTAATAAATCCTTATATTTCTCTGAAACTAGACCAAACTGATGAAAACCAGATCAAACCAGTTCCTGGAGGTTAATTATTTTGACAGGGCGTGCGTTCGTAGTTTTTTCCAATGGTAAAAATGGTACCATTGGTAGACAAATTCCTTTCAAGGTTTTACCAATGGTACCATTGGTAATGCCATTGGTATCAATGGTACCAATGTTACCAACATACGGCAGCAAATGGTGCAGACAGAATACAGCGTGGGAAATTCTACCAACGCGGGAATAGTCACGTGATTAATATGGCGAGCCTAAAAATATATCATGAATTTCGTACATAAGCAATATTTTTGTCATACAAGCAAATGTAAATGTTATAAATAACACAATATACATGAAGTAAATAAGAAAGACAAAAACAAGTGAGGTGTATTGATCAATATGATAAAAATTCCACCATGTGATCTACCAATGGTACCATTGGTACCATTGGTAGCAGAAAAACGTTCAGGGTTTTCTGGTTAC
Source organism: Rugalucina vietnamica (assembly GCA_964017185.1). NCBI lineage: Eukaryota > Metazoa > Mollusca > Bivalvia > Lucinida > Lucinidae > Rugalucina > Rugalucina vietnamica. Next base: position 2,623,649 of record OZ024879.1, read on the forward strand.
CATTGGTAAAAATGGTACCAACAGCACCATTGGTAGATTTGCAGATTTTACCATTGGGAGAACCCCGAACGTAGCCAGGGTTTCTATATTAACCTCCAAAATCTATATTACGCTCCTGAGTACCCAAAAAGAGCACCAGCATGAAATCAACATGGGCTTCATGATTTGATGTATGTGTTTAAAACCTGCCAGTTAGCTATAATGGCCTGAACTCATTTCAGTTTGATGAAATCTACATGCTTTGCAGTAACACACTATTACAGGTAAACAAAGCACTAGATAGTGAGGTGTATTTGGTGATAATTAAGAGATAATTTTGTTTACTTTTCATAAGAACCTATGTTCTTGGTACCCATTGGAATTGCCTTGTCATGGTGATTCTTATGAGTACCCATAATATAGGTTATATTAAGAACTAACAAACTTATCTTTCAATCATAATCAATTGTTCCTCATTGTCTAGCCTACTTTAACATCTGATATGATTTTGTTTATTTATTTGTTATAAGATAAACATTAAAACACTTGAAAAGTCATATAACAAAACAGTAATTGACTTCAATTTCGGTAGATATAAGGATTTATCTACCCTCAAAAGTGATATTCACCTCGGCCTCCTTGGCACAGTGGTTAAACCACTTGCCTTGTAAACCAGGGGTTGCAAGTTCGATCCCGGGCTTCTCCAGTCCTTCGGATTGAGACTACAACCTGAGATCCCGTGACAACTTTCAAAACAATGACATATCGTGATGAGGCTGGAGACTATGTTGTGCCTAATTTGTTAATTCCAATGGATTTAGTCCTCAGACCTGACTTATTTTCAAAACTGTACTCACACATACGATACCACCCCCTTGAAGTACGCACGAGTTAACACATCGATGACAGAAATTTCCACGAGCAAGAGAACGATGTATTGTGTAGTATATGGCATTCCATTGTCTTTTCGATTACTTTACTGTCAATTTTGTAACCAAATACCTTGCATTTTAAATATCTACCCAAACCTTATAAACTTTATGTAATGATAATGTAATAAAATGGTGGTGAAAATTTTATTAAGTCATTTGGAAGGAGCCCACCGTGATGGTAAATTTTCGTATCGCAAATGAAGCTTAAGGGACCAGAATACTACAATAATTAATATCATTTCACGTATAATTCCGAAATCAAACATAATGAACGCAAAGCAATACGTTAATGTCGAAATAATTCGTGGAATAATAAACATTATTTACATAGTATAAAGCTTTTTTTTTTTTTTTTTTTTGGTTCCTGCAACGTCAATACACTGCTGTAACTAATGTTTTCCACCTATTGTACCATTTATGAGGCGATCATTTAGTCAGAAACATGTCTGCTGTATTTTCATCAAATTGGTGATGTACATTTGTTCTTATGTGTTCAAGTATTTTCTTGTGTAGTATATTTCTTATTCTCACAAAAAGACGTCAAACCAACGTCACTTTCACGTAGCAGTTGAGCCTACATAGAATCAAAATTGCATTTTAGTTTCGCTATAGGCATATTTAACCACTCTGCCTTAAAAGTAAGCATTAAATGCCACTATTTGCGCTTCGAAAAAAAACTTTTCTAATAAAATCCACCTAATTTGATTAGAAAAGAGCTTACGCCATTTTGTGACGTCATTTTGACGTTATTATTTGGAATAAAAAAATCGAACAGCATCTTTTATTAAGGAAGCGAGGTAGCCGAGGGGTTAGCGCACTGGCTTCTTGTGCTAAAGATCCCGGGTTCGATCCCCGCCGGCGGCGAGGAAAATTTGTTGGCCCGAACACGCTTCCCTTCGTGTCATTTGCAGGAATGACATGATACAGTGCGCCGTCCTTCGGATCGGGGCGTTGACTGGAGGCCCCCTGTGCAGGGACAGTCATCCCCTGTGCAGGTTAAAGATACCTACACAGGTTCTATCCTCATGCATGTAGGGTCATCCTGCTAACACACCAGAGTGTACAATGTACACCTCCCAAGAATAATCAGAAATTGATTGATGGGAGTAACAAGAAAACAAAAAAAAAAACAAAAAAAAAAACAAAAAAAAAAAAAAGTGGCATATATAGCTCTGTATAAAAATCCAAAGGAAAGACTTTAGCCAAACATTTGCCACGGGAGCCAAAATTTAAACACAGCGGCCTAAACTAATGTTTTGTTCAGCGGTACCGATTCCGATCAGAATTTTGCGCTAGATTTCTTAGCAAGATGGGTAGCTATACGCCGTTAGTATTGGTTTTTCCTTAAAACATATTGTGTTTTTACTAAATGTACATGGCACGCTCAAATTATTAGTAATTTGCAATTGTTTTCGCACATAATTTAGATTTTATCGAATTAACGTCAAAATGACGTCATTTTTACGTTACATGAAGGCTAGAATTGCATTAAGGGGATGCCAATTGTCAAAAACTAATACTTGTATAATTTTTACCTGTATAAAGAAAAATGACAATTTTTCTTAGGAGACTGGGTGGGCATTCTTGACACATTCTTGTATGAGTCATTCAAACATCGAATACATATTCTTTTATGCCACAAACCTCAGCTCTAGAGGGCTCTGCAGCACGCTTATCAGCATTGTTCAAGTCACTTCCTGGTTTGATTCCATTGTCATCCGTCTGGCATGCCGGATAAATTTTACTAAAATCTTTTACCGTAAACATGATCTCCAATGTCTTGACTACAATCTGTGAAAGTATTTTGAACAAAAAGCCAATATTTTGGGAGAAATCATACTATTTACTGTATCTGCTGTATAAGGTTTTCAGCATATATGATAAATACCATGTTTTCCCCGAGAAGAAATCATCTCCGAGTAGACAAACTTTCACAGATTGTAGTCTGGCTTTTGGAGATCATGTTTAGGGTGGTAGCTTTTAGTAAAACTTATCCAGCATGCCAGACAGATGACAACGGAATCAAACCAGGAAGTAACTTGACCAATGCTGATAAGCGTGCTGCTGAGCCCTCTAGAGCTGAGTTTTTGGGCATAAAATAATCTGTATTCGATGTTTGAATGACTCATACAAGAATGTGTCAAAAATATCCAGTTTCCTAGGAAAAATTGTCATTTTTCTTTATACAGGTAAAATTATACAAGTATTAGATTTTAACAATTGGCATCCCCTTAACAATATATTTATTATATATCTCATCAAAATGTTTCAAACCACTTCACGACCAAATAAAACATACAAATTTGCTTATTTTATGTGTAAGAAAAGATACAATGTTCCGCCAAGGAAAAAATGGAAACATTGTTTTTCTGGAAGGGCATATATTTCTCTACATGAAAATGGACAGGAATCACCTTTAGCAAAAATATGCCACGGGAGCTCAAATCTCGACACAGCGGCCTGGACTGTGATGTGTGTTTTAATATTTTAGTTAAGTTTAGGTAACTGAGTGGCCGACTATTGGGAAATAGCTGCTAAATAGGCTCATATGTACATGATTGTTAATTCAGTTCTTCCCACCTTGGTTTTTGGAGTGGGAATTTCTTTCTGATTATGCCATTTCCTACTTTTACCTAACGTGTCTAAAATTTCCTGTCACAATGATATCTAATTTATTAGATAGGATAATAGATGAATTATGTATCTTAGGGAATGAAGAGTTCAAAACAGGCATTATTAAAGAACGCCTTTGTAGACATGTCTTCCAACATTAAAATGATATGGTTGTTAAAGAATGGAACATGTATTCTCAAGTATTATTTGATATCAAAAGAGCTTTCGAGTCAGGTTTTCAGCAGATTCTACTTAAATGATAGCGCCGTAGGTTGACATATTACAGCTTTATTTGACGTAGAGGTCGGAAATTCAACACATGTCTGTTTGCCGCGGATTTAATCACTATTCACCATTTTTGCATTATCGGCTGGTTTCCAGCTTAAAAAATCAATATTGAAAATACAGACCCTTGAGGTCAGGGTGGTTTTGGTTACCTGTATTTCCAATTTTGATTTTTGAATGCTGGAAACCAGCCGATAGTGCAAAAATGTTGAATTTATGTCCAGTCAACGAACCTATATTTGCGTCAAGGATGTATTGGCGGATTTATATGTAGAATAGATAGTGATACTATACATGTACTATACAGTAAGTCAATTATATACGTATCGAAATTGTCAGACATAAAAAACTGGTTTCGAATCCCACTGAGGACCCGTGTTGTGTCCCTGACTAAGACACATTTACTTCCAGAAGAACTGGTTAATAGAAAACAGGGGCAGCAACCCGACACAAAAAGGTACAAATAGGCAATGGTCAGGAAATGGCGCAATTTAAAAGAAAATTCCACTTCAAAAACCGAGTCGGGGAAAACTGAATTAAGAATCAGGGACTTAAGGTAAGACGCATTGTCAAATTGTCTTTGGTTCTTCCATGATTACATATAAATTGTTATGAACGAGAAAAACGGAGATCACGATAACTTATTTCTAGGAATATAAAGTCGTAAATTGTCTAAACTTTTCTCTACAGTGGTATTTATGAGATCAGATATTGGTCTTAAACGTTGTTTATAACGCAAAAGGAAACGTATTTTCATGTTCAGCCAATTACGAATCTAATGAGTCGCGTCAAGAAAAATGTTGCTTTCCATAATGAAGGGCAAACGCCTGCTGACAATGGTAGCCCGTCAACGCCCCCCCTCAATATTAACGTTGTTACTAACCCTGTTTTGCGAATTAATAAGGAAATATTTGCTGTTATCCTATATGGCTTAACAGGCTCTTCCAAACGGCTTCCCGTCGCACAATGGAAAGTCAGATTTTTATTTTGGCCTTGCACATTTAAAATCAGGCACAATAATGTGAAATATAACTTCATTTGACACAAGGCCCGTCAATTATCATCACTCGAGACATGTCGGTTTGTCTGTCACTACATGTACTTTACAGTCATCGAACTTCTATGAGCTTCGAGAACATACTGCAGAGTTTTAAAAGACTACTGACCTGAGAAGTTACACATTGGTACGCAAGTGAGTATGGCGATCATTGGCACCTAAACGAGAAAACGACAGAAAGAAGTAACATAAAAATAAGGGTGGCCAGGTGGGAATATGGGCCCCGCTCACCGGGGCCCTGAGAAATTGATCGGCTGCTTGTGTCTACAGGCATAGCTTACTAACTACTGACTGTACATCTAGTTACCCACTCAAAGGATTAGAGCCTGCCAAGGAAAAGCGGTTCAAGTCACACCATCCATACATAAGAGCCTTTTTGGTTTACTTTGTTATTTTTATCGAGCACATTTGGGTGTCATGATACCCTAATCCCATAACATAGAGGCAACGATGGTGTTGACTGGGACTCTAAGCCATACGTCAAACAAACAGACAATGCAACAGAATAATGCTACATTGGATCTGCATATACAAATATTTAGAAAAGTGGAAGAATAGTCATCACTTTAAATAAATGTTGTGTGTGTTTCTCGTCGTAGACTCAGATATTAGACTTAACGTTATAAGTATGAATGACAGGTATGTTTCTATTGGACAAATCATCAGGAAAATATGTCCGTGAAATGTATACCCCCGTAAACCCTACTTTTATATAGAAAAACTGGGGTTTGCAGGGATGTACCTATTTTTTTCTTATTTTTGATCCAAAACATACATTGTGGGTACTCGTTAGAACCGCCTTGGCGAGGCGGTTCTAACGTGCAACCATAATGTATGTTTGAAGCAAAAATATATATTAAAAATATCATTGAAATTTTCAATTTTTACAGCTGAAAAAATCTCTGTGTATTGCATGGGCAACTTTTCCTAATGACATCTGTCTTGGAAATGGTCTGAGACGCGAGTCTACGAGCCGCCGCATAGGAAAACCAACAGTCTGCATATGCGAAAACAAAGACACAGATTAGCTTCGCAGTTATACTGCGAAGCAAGCTGATCAGCGCCTTTGTTTTCGCTACACGGATAATACAATTCCTCTACTTTCTAAATTCAAAATTTCCAACCTTTAACCATCTTCTGTGACGGTTCAGCCCGGCTTGTGTCGGACCTGGTCAGAAACCAAATTGTTGGTTTTCTCACGCACTGGCTGAAATGATTACTCTAATGTTGACAAATGAGACTGCTTCTGCATTTTGCATTGTTTACATAGATTGAATCTATGATGGAATAGATGGAATCGAAAGTAATTGACACTTGACTGCAATTACAACTGTCCTCAGAATAGAAACACACGTCGTCTCAAGATAAGGCATTATGCGAATTCAACTACTAAGCTTCGAGGTCTGAGGAAAACCCATATTATTGTATGTTTGCGTTTTATGCATTTAATTGTGGTACATGTACAATGCTGATTTCGCTAATGGCTACAAACGAAGAGGGCAAGGGCATCCCGCATGAATAGTCAAAGACCCAATTGGTCAACGATGACAAGTTGGTGCATATTGAGCTACGTGGCGGTTTCTGGTAATAGTGCATTGAGCTATCTACGGCACCTAGGGACATTGTTTTGACTGAACGCCAAACAAATAACTATATAACATTACTTAGTTCCACAGCCAGCGGGACTCGTCGTTAAAACAAGAATAACTTTTTGTGGTTTCCATCGATCAATCCGAAATTCTGCATATATGTGGCTGCACCTGTTTCAAAGATGACCTGTGAAAATCGGCCGTCAGACGTTTTTCAATCGCCTACAGTTGCGTGAAAACTGAGGAAAGGTCATTTTCAAAAATGAAGGAAATCAGCGATTTTGACGCATGTCTTGCTAAAATGTGTACATCGGTGTTTAATTTCTTATTAGAATGGCATGTCTTAATAGAATGACACTGGCACATTGAATCTAATTTGTTAAAAGGATTTAGCTTTTCAAAGCTTGTTAAATATGGTCATATTCTATGCCATTTTTACAGTTTTACTTTTATAAAGCCATATATCCTTGATACAATTTTTAAGTTTAAGTGTATGACAAATGGGTACCATTTGCAAGAACATTGGATTACTTTATATACAGGGACTAAAAGAGAATAGTTAAGCGCATTCTTAGAGGACACTGGCAGAATTGTTAAGTCGACCCCCAAATTTTCATACATCAGGAAAACATGTCCGTGTAATGTATATCCCCTTTAACCCCACTTTTATATAGAAAAAAACTTGGGTTTGCAGGGGTATACCTATTTTTCTTATTTTTGCTCCAAAACATAGATTGTGGGTACTCGTTAGAACCGCCTCGCCGAGGCGGTTCTAACGTGTACCCACAATCTATGTTTTGAGCAAAAATAAGAAAAATTTCCAAAAATTTTCACTGAAAATTGAGCCTGTGCATGAGAAAACCAACAATTTGCATAGGCGAAAACAAAGACGCAGATCAGCTTCGCGGTAACCGCGAAGCTGATCAGCGTCTTTGTTTTCGCTACACGGATAGTACATTTCCTCCTCTACTTATTCCCAAATTTTCAAGATTCTGGGTTTCTTCTGTGACTGTACAGGCTGGTTTGTGTTGGACCTGGTCGGAAACCCAAATTGTTGGTTTTGTCATGCACAGGCTCATTTTTTACAGCTTTAAAAATCTCTGTATATTGCATTGGCATGTTTTCGTAACTAGTGGGTGGGGTAATTTGACCCATATAAAAGTGCAAAATATGATGTAAAGTATATCTAACTTGGCTCAAAATGTGACACTCAGTCTATATGTATATTCGGTTAAACCTGGCACCTAAAGAATTATTTCTTTGCTCAAAAAATGTTTGCCTTCATGAGCAGGCAATGTATAGATTCCCACCTCTGACACAAATACTTAAATATCGCAATTTAACTTCCGTCATATCCATATTATCAGTTAAACTCTAGGCTGATATATTGTAAAAGAAAAATCGAAACGTCAATAATAGGTGTTAGATTTTTGGCATAAAATATGTATTTTTGTGCATTTTTGCTAGGTCAAATATTTTATAATATAATGTAGCTACTGTAAACAAAGTACTGTTGTTGCGTAACTGTTCGGTCTATTGATTTGGATCTAAGCATATAGCTTTTTATGTTACCACAAAAAGATATATTTTAAGGATCAGTGTTTGACTTTGGCTGGCATGTAATATTCTTATTTGTATGGCTATTTCCTGCATCAATAGCCAAAACAGTGGGTACTTCTAAGGGAGATTATTCTGATACATAATATACTGCGCCATATTTGCGGCTATGTTTGCCTAGGCGAAGGATGGTACTTTACAAATATGTATACATTTATACACTTTAATTAACAAAATTAATAAAGTCGGGAATCACTAAGTTTCAGGACTTAATGAATGTCCCTCGTATTACGGCATTTTTCACGCGCGACTAGTTCACGACATGTTCGCGACTATTTCGCGACAAACTATTATTATCAATTTATTCATGTTGCTCATGGAGCATTGTTTTAGTTTTAAAGTGAATCCCAGCGTTGCGGGAGGGTTGCTAGTCTGCAACGTTTCGTGTTCTTATGACTGATATGTTGTTTGATACAGTTTTGCCAATTCTAATACTACACGCTCCTATTATTGTATCTACACCTTAATGTTCTAGCCTAGAATGAGCCCACGTATACATTCAGTTGCACGTAATAGATTACAATACAATGTTTTTTCCATGAATTTAAGAAAATTTACACGGGTATTGAATGTATCAGTTACCAGTTTGTATTTTTTTTTAATTCGGTGCATTCAGTTTTTCAGAAACGTTTACTGAATAAAAAAAATATATTTTTCGATTCAAAGAAAAACCACCTGGCACACCCGCAAGCAGAACTTGGCTTGTGTCACATGTGCCCAGTGTGGGACTCGAACCCACATCAGATACAGCGGTGATATGATCAAACGCGGTAATGATATATCATTTGACTTTTGTGATATTTAGTTCGTTTGTCAGGTAATTGTTACACCAAAAGTAACTTTACACTTTTCATTCCTCAATGTATCTTCATTCGTTTTGAATTGTAACAAAACATCTATTGGAGTGTGTCTTCAACACGTGTCCGGGCATAATGCATGTAAAGAGGTCGACATAATTTAATCCACTTGCGAGTTATCTGTGGTTTCAGTAAATGCACAAAACTGGCATCTTCGCTTCAAATCAAAGGTAGACAGAAGATTTGAATACGCTGTTCCAAGGACCGCTAATACTGCCCGACATTTTCGCTCCGACATTTGGTTGGATTTGTGCAGGCTGTTAACGTTGCTTTGCATCGAAATTACCTCCCTTTGAAATAAACCAAAAGTAAACAGGTTATATTTCAGGTTATATTTTCCTTTTGGTCCTTTGAGATCAGCGAGGATATTCTGAGAAATCAGAAATTTATTATCGGTTAAGTTCATTTTTAACCAATGTTTGATATATTTGGTCTCATTTAGATAATACTAGTCTTTGTTGAAAGTTGCAAAATTGCAGTTATTCTCTTTGGCTCCATGTTACCAAATTCTAAAGGGTCACTGACGAGACTTTAATAGTCGAAACCGCGGTATGGCCCATCCCCTTTCTCATTAATATGTTCATTGCTCTTGAATGATCTCAGTTTTAATTTTATTTGCTATTACTGCAGCTGGTGTTGTGCCGTGTGGCGGCCCTAAAAAGTCTCCCCGTACATCATCCATAGTGCAGGTTATATTTTCCTTTTGGTCCTTTGAGATCAGCGAGGATATTCTGAGAAATCAGAAATTTATTATCTGTTAAGTTCATTTTTAACCAATGTTTAATATATTTGGTCTCATTTAGATAATACTAGTCTTTGTTGAAAGTTGCAAAATTTCAGTTATTTTCTTTGGCTCCATGTTGCCAAATTCTAAAGGGACACTGACGAGACTTTAATAGTCGAAACCGCGGTATGGCCCATCCCCTTTCTCATTAATATGTTCATTGCTCTTAAAGGATCTCAGTTTAAATTTTATTTAAAAGTTTCTGAAATTTTTTCCTTTAATTGTATGGAACGTTTGTAATTGCGAATTGTTGGGGCATCAATTGAAATGAGTGGCAATACTGGCTGGTGAATAAAATCCCATCGGATCGAATGAAACATGGCAAACAATTTGCAGTGGGATTTTCCATTGAAACCATTGTTAATGTTGCAAAAAGGGCCTTGAACCTGAAAACATGACTCAAGTGTGTTGTTCGAGCGGGACAACTCGAGTTAATTTGAACTTAAATAAGCAATACAATAACATCTCTTAAAGACTTGGTCCTCAAAGTTTAAAACTGTTAATTCATAAATGATCGGACTTCAATACAAAATATCAAAAACTTCATGAATAATACACACCTATACCCGAACAAAGAAGCCTCCGTAGTGCAGTGGTTATGTCACTCGCCTTGTAAACCAGGTGTCGCAGGTTCGATCCCGGGCTACTCCAGTCCGTCGGATGGGACTATAAACCGAGGTCCCGTCTCAATATGACCTTAGGTGTTGGTGGGACGTTAAACCCCAATTATCCAACCTATACCTGAAAAAACTATCTACAAAATCAGTTTAAAGTTACTTTTGGCTTCGAGTATATATGGTGCATGAGCACAGCTAAGATCACCACGAGACAATTATTCACCCAACAAGATTTTTCATAGACGGACTCATGCACCGGGTAACTGATATTGAATTCACATTTATGAGCTTTCATTAAGCTTTCGTATTTAGCTAATAACATTGTCCATCATATGAGTAAGTTCCATCTAAAATTGTCTGCTTAATTTGTTGAAAAACCTGGCCTTGTAATGTACTTTTGAAGGGTATGTTGCAGGGGGCGTATACTACTGGAGAAAATGTTATTTGATATAAGCTAAATTGAGCACTGATTACATCATTTTGTAATTTTTAATCGGGTCAATTCTTTTACAATATACTCATACAAACCAATGATTCTCGTATTGTAATTTTGGCACATTGATAGAATTCATCAACAAAGAAACAACGCTACAATGTCATTTAATGTGGCTTTTCCGGGGGGTAGACCCTTCGTACTGACAAAATGTTGTCCAGAACCAGTAACATGTCGTTCAGAACACGTACACTGTCGACGAGAACTGTAGCGTTATACGGACATCCCTAAGCGTGTCTCGGAATAGAAACAAATTAAATATTCTGAGTGTGGTCGTCTCGAGTAAGCATAGTATGCGAAGTCTAAACTTTTCATCTTGGGTTCTGTTGTATGGAGTAGATGTAAATATTATTGTTATTAAAAAGGTGAATTAAGCTTACGATAATGTATTTCTAGGAATCTGAAGTCGTAAATTGTCTACACTTTCCTCTTTATCGGTATTTATGAGATCAGATATTAATCTTTAATGTAGTTTACATCGCACAAGGACAATTATTATCATGTTCAACCAATTTAAGATCTTTTGAGCCGCATCTTGAAAACTATTATCACCATACTAAAGGACTCTCATAACCATGACCCCATTAACGCCTTCTGAGTAGTGATGGTTTTACTCTGAATGATTTGCAAAATCATAAGGCAAAAACTACCGGTATCCATAAACCCTACACATCGACTTTCCGTTGCAGAATCCAAAGTGTTTATTCAAGGCACCATAATATGACATATAAAATCAGCTGACACGGAGGACAACAATTATCATTACTTGAGACATGTCGGTTTGTCGACTACTATTATAACGTTACAGTCAACGAACTTTTATAAGCCCCGAGGGCGCCTGATCGAGCTAACAAAAGAAGTCTCCCCGTACATCATCCATAGTGCAGATTATATTTTTCTTTTGATCCTTTGGGATCAGTGAATATATATGAAGTATTTCAAATTTTTATATGTTAAGAATCATCTTCTTAACAGTATTTTGATTATTTGGCCCCTTTGGGAATTTGAGTCTGTGATTTAGACTACATAGATGTAAATTCTAGAAATTGCAGCAAAATGTCTGGCTTTCGCTTCCAGTTTTATAAAGGGTCACTGATGAAGGTTCATTACCAGAAATTGTACAATATGGCCCATCTTCTAGCTTTGTATTTTTACTGCTTCCAAAGGATCTAACAATTATTTTTATTTACTGACCTTATTGTGATTATATGTGTGACCGGGTGGGAATATTGGCCGCATCCATTGAGGCCATGAGACAAAGACGGGATGCATGTGCCTTCAGACAAAGCTTATAATTGACTGGCCGACCATCTGATTTCCGTTGAACCGCTTAGAAGGGATGAGCCTGTCAAGGAAAATGATAAGTCAAACCATACTTACATAATAACACTTCATTGTTTACTTAGGTGATTTTTGAAGCACATGTTGGATGTCATGACATACATTCTAACAAATAAGTATGAAAAAGTCATCGACTAAGAACTGGCTCAACCATTGACATTAATTGGTAATTGCCAATTGCACACTGTGTTTTTATTTATTTTTCTTTCTTTATAATATCGAGGATTGCCCCAGGAAGAGGATATCCCCAGGAAAAATGATTTTCGGCATTGTCCCCCTATATAAACAAAATCTATGTTTAGGATCATAAATAAGAAAATTAGGTACACCCCTGTTCTGCTCTTTAAAAGGAGATTCAAGTGGTTATTCATATCATGGACATGTTTTCCTGATGTTATATTGTATTGTTGCGTTAGATTTGATTGTACTGTATTGCATTGTATTGTATTATATTTTATTGCGTTGCACATTCTTGTGATATGTTGCGTTGTATCATATGTATCATATCGTACATTATTGCATCGTATTGAAAATATCGTTTTTTGTCACCTTATTAATGGTCTCGTTCAGGTCAAGAAAATTCGCTGTCCCCATGAGGCTAATTTAATTGCCAAGCACTCGTTCGATCATCATCTTACTGCTGTATTTAGTGTGGGATTCGAGCCCCAGTCTGGGCAAATGTGAGACAAGCCAAGTTCTGCTAACGGGTGTGCTATGAAGTTTTGCTCGGGGTTCTCTCATTTTCGCCCAATCTACTAATTGGCCAGTCTCATGTGAGCTGAAACATTATTTATTTCACTTCAATTACATAGAAAGCTCAAGGAATTTGTTTGTAGACGCGTTCTTGAAGGCTAGGATGGTGGCGTTATTTGGTCAAACGTGGTCGCAGAAACCGGAGAACACGGGAAAATCACTGAACCTGGACAGGCGACCCCTTCCTTGGCACATGTCCTGACCCGAAATTGATCACGGATCGCAGAGGTGACAAGCAAGTGCGTTATCCAATACACTATCCAGGTCCCCAGTATTTATCTCTATTCCTACAACGTAAAACCCGCATTCTAGAAAATATGTTAATTAATAAGCCTTTACCTTGAAATGTCAGACAGATGTTGTATATTCACCAGGTGATTAGCTTTTGTCCATATCATATAATAAACTGTTTGTATCAACATTCAGTCTCCGGAAAATAAGACGATTTAAAGTTTTTACCTTGAAATGTCAGACAGATATGGTGTATTCACCTGGTGATAGAGCATTGCCCTGATATTACTTAAACTTGCCGTATTTCATCACTAGTAAAAAATGAAAATTTCATTGGAAAACATTTTATATTTTCAATATAAAGATCATACATGATTTTCCATTCATTGACATTCGCTAGGTCCCGAGGGGAGTGTTGAAAACCAATGGCGCATTCGCTAGGTCCCGAGGGGAGTGTTGAAAACCAAGGGCGCTACACTCCCCGAGGGACCTAGCGAATTTTAATGAATCATAAAAATGCGAAAATTGCTATATTAATACATCACTTTCTTTCATTAATATATTATTGCATATTTGTTTTCAAAACATTGATGGTGGGTACAAGTTAAAATCGCCTTGCTGAGTACCCATATTATATGTCTTTGACATGAGATCGCCTTAACAGAGTTCAATGATTTTCTCCAATATTTATTATTTTATTTCTCAAAATTTGCAATATTGTCAAAAAATGTATTTTTACCCCAATTTTGAGAGTTTTTAAATTTTTAAATTGTTTTTGGCTTAATCATTTGCTTTGGAGCTTTTGTGTGTAAATTTGGAAACAAAACTGTGTTCATAACACTGTGGCATTTTTGGTGGAATTTTTTCGATTTTCCAATTTTCAGTAGAAAATGGGAATTTTCCATTTTCCTTAAAATCGTTTCCGCAACGTTTTTGGTCTCATCACACACATTATCAAACTCTTTCAGATTGTGTAAATTCAAAAAGGAAGGTTTAAAATTTGTTAGTCTAAATGTCACTTAAAAATATGAAAAAAATCTAAATGGTGCAGAACTTTTTTTTGATGAATATAGATATTGTCTGCTTACAAATGGCCTCTGGAAAACAAGTTAATGCATCATAAGACTTTACATTCAAAAGTCACGATATGCCCAGACATTACGCTCGTACTTGAGTTTATATGATGCGAACATGATTGGGGTGACTAAATTTCCGACAAGTTACGAAGGTAAATGGGCTTCTATCCACGGTATTTTCGTAATGAGCTCTTCAGAGTATAGACGGGAGTAAAGACACTCTTTGTATTCTGTCATTCGTTTATGAACGGTAAATAAATAATAATAAATAATAATAAAGTATAGCTCCCGGACTGTTAAAAAAAGGTACAAGTAGGCAACGGTCAGGAAAAGGCGCAATCAAAAAGAGATTCCCACTCCAAAATCCGAGGTGGGGGGGAATAATCAACAATCAGGTACTTATACCATGAAAACATATCGTAAGCCGAATGAGCAAATGTTTTGCCAATAGGTGGCCACTCAGTTACCTAAACTTAACTAAAATGTGAAAACATACAAAAGGCGCAAACAGCACAAAAATTCGAACACCAAGACATAAAACAATAAGAACCATTACAGAAGTATCGCCTTGGAACGATCAGTAATATAAAATTACAGACGGGCTTACATCGTTTTTTACAGGTACCTAAAACTCTCCCTCAGCTTCTCTAGTGGTTCAGCGGTACACAAATAAAAGCAAGAAATAAGAAATTATGTAAGGAAAATTTTATGCATATACCAACATGAAACACGTATAATGGAAAGCAGGTTTAGCAGCTATTGAAGGTAAGGTGGTCACATTGCTAGCTTGAACAGAACAAGTAAAAGGCAGAGGGCTATTGGTATTCGGGTGGTCAGAAAATCATGCAACATTAAACTCATAAATGGAATAACTTGGATAAATATAAACCGCAGCAGCAGTACCGCCTTGGAACGGTCAGTTATAAATAACTGGGGTGGGGGGGGGCTTTAATCGATTTTACAGGTACCTAACCTCACCCTTAGCTTCTGCAGTGGAGTAGACTTTCGTCACAGATTTACCGTTATAATTATGGATGGCACGCCTGTTCCTATTGGTCAAATACTTTCATTTCATTCATATGCTTAACGGTAAACCTGTGACGTAAGTCTACTCAAATCGTCAGGGAGCTATATTTCAATAGCTGCTTACCCTGCTTATATATATTCGGGTTTGGTTTTTTGGAGTAGGAAATTCTTTCTGATTGCCCCATTTCCTACTTTTACCTAACGTGTCTAAAATGTCCTGTAATATTTAATTTATTACATAGGATAATACTAATTAGATAAATTATGTCGCTTAGGGAATGAAGAGTTCAAAACAGCCAAAATTAAAGAACGCTTTTGTAGACATATTTTTTATTTATTCCGAAATTTTAACATATTACAGACATAGTTACAAGTGTTTACATGATAACATTGGAAAAAGGTACAAGTAGGCAAAGATCAGGAAAAGGCGCAATCAGAAAGAGATTCCCACTCCAAAAACCGAGGTGGGAAAAAACCAAACTAACAATCAGGCACTTATACCATGAAACATATCGTAAGCCGAATGAGCAGCTATTTTCCCAATAGGTGGCCACTCAGTTACCTTAACTTAATTAAAATATGAAAACATACATAAGGCGCCAACAGCACAAAAAAAAATTAAACACCAAGACATAAAACAAAAAGAACCACCACAGAAGTATCGCCTTGGAACGATCAGTAACACAGAGTTACTGGCGGGCTTAAACAGGATCCTAACCTCACCCTCTGAGAATATATATGTGACTCGGAGTAGGCATAGGCATGCCTATAATTGCCTTCTCCGTATGTAGACATGTCTTCCAACATTAAAATGATTTGGAACATGTATTCTCAGGTGTTATTTGAGATCAAAAGAGCTTTCGTGTCAGGTTTTTCTGCAGATTCTACTTAAATGATAGCGCCGTAGGTTGACATACAGCTTTATTTGACGTAGAGGTCGGAAATTCAAGACATGTCGGTTTGCCGCGGATTTAACCCATATTTGACGAATGGATTTTCCCACCATTATCAATTGGATGAGTCTACTTTCGTTTTTAGGGGCGTCAGGAGTGATTTTTAAGTTTTATTCAATTTTTCGATGAAAATTCTCTAAGCAAACAGAATAGCCCCAGATGGGACGTCCCATCTGGGGCTATTCTGTTTGCCTATGTCCCATAAAAGGGACGCTAGGCGTAAATGAGTTAATCACTATTTATGTCCAGTCAACGAACCTATATTTGCGTCAAGGACGTATTGGCAGATTTAGGTGATACTATACATGTAACGTTACTATACAGTAAGTCAATTATATACGTATCGACATTGTCAGACATAAATATCACAAAAACATGTCCGTGTAATGTATATCCCCTTAAACCCAACTTTTATATAGCAAAACTGGGGTATGCGGGGCTATACCTATTTTTCTTATTTTTGCTCCAAAACATAGATTGTGGGTACTCGTTAGAACCGCCTCGGTGAGGCGGTTCTAACGTGTACCCGCAATCTATGTTTTGAGCAAAAATAAGAAAAATATCAAAAAATTTCCAGTGATTTTTTTTCATTTTTACAAACAAAAGATTTTCTGTATACTGCATGGGCATGTTTTCGTAATGAAACTGGATTCTAATCCCACTGTGGAACCGTGTTGTGTCCCTGGCTAACGTTACAAAACACGCCCATGTTATATGTAGGTTGTTCGGAAAGTTCGTGTAATTGTGTTATATCTTTCATAATTTTCATCCATTGTACTTCCACTTATTCTAAATTTTTGATAGAAAAAAGAAAGTAAAGTGATCATAGAAACCAAAGATACAGGTTGCCGTGGCAACGTCATCATCGGTACCCGGAACAGTCCGAAAAATGTCACTTTTTTAAATGAAGTCTTAAAGAAATAAACATAATTTATACGCCCCTCGTACACAGAGGTTTTTAAAGTTGTAAATAAAATGAACATTTTCAGAAGAAAAACTTTGATATTTTTCTTATTTTGCTCAAAACATAGATTGTGGGTACACACGAGTACCCACAATATATGTTTTGGAGCAAAAATAAGAAAAATTGGTATACCCCTGCATACCCCAGTTTTGCTATATAAAAGTGGGGTATAAGGGGGTATACATTGCACGGACATGTTTTCCTGATGAAGATACATTTACTTCCAGAAGAAGAAAGTAAAGTGATCATAGAAACCAAAGATACAGGTTGCCGTGGCAACGTCATCATCGGTACCCGGAACAGTCCGAAAAATGTCACTTTTTTAAATGAAGTCTTAAAGAAATAAACATAATTTATACGCCCCTCGTACACAGAGGTTTTTAAAGTTGTAAATAAAATGAACATTTTCAGAAGAAAAACTTTGATATTTTTCTTATTTTGCTCAAAACATAGATTGTGGGTACACACGAGTACCCACAATATATGTTTTGGAGCAAAAATAAGAAAAATTGGTATACCCCTGCATACCCCAGTTTTGCTATATAAAAGTGGGGTATAAGGGGGTATACATTGCACGGACATGTTTTCCTGATGAAGATACATTTACTTCCAGAAGAACTGGTTAATAAAAAACAGGGGCAGCAACCCGACACAAAAAGGTACAAATAGGCAATGGTCAGGAAATGGCGCAATTAAAAAGAAATTCCCACTCCAAAAACCGAGTCGGGGAAAACTGAATTAAGAATCAGGGACTTAAGGTAAGATGCATTGTCAAATTGTCTTTGGTTCTTCCATGATTACATATAAGTTGTTATGAACGAGAAAAACGAAGATCACGATAAATTATTTCTAGGAATATAAAGTCGTAAATTGTCTAAACTTTTCTCTACAGTGGTATTTATGAGATCAGATATTGGTCTTAAACGTTGTTTATAACGCAAAAGGAAACGTATTTTCATGTTCAGCCAATTACGAATCTAATGAGTCGCGTCAAGAAAAATGTTGCTTTCCATAATGAAGGGCAAACGCCTGCTGACAATGGTAGCCCGTCAACGCCCCCTCAATATTAACGTTGTTACTAACACTGTTTTGCGAACTAATAAGGAAATATTTACTGTTATCCTATATGGCTTAACAGGCTCTTCCAAACGGCTTCCCGTCGCACAATGGAAAGTCAGACTTTTGTTTGGGCCTTGCACATTTAAAATCAGGCACAATAATGCGAGATATAACTTTCTTTGACACACGGCCCCTCAATTATCATCACTCGAGACATGTCGGTTTGTCTGTCACTACATGTACTTTACAGTCATCGAACTTCTATTAGCTTCGAGAACATACTGCAGAGTTTTAAAAGACTACTGACCTGAGAAGTTACACATTGGTACGCAAGTGAGTATGGCGATCATTGGCACCAAAACGAGAAAAAGACAGAAAGAAATGACAGAAAAATAAGGGTGGTCAGGTCGGAATATGGGCCCCGCTCATCGGGGCCCTGAGAAATTGGTCGGCTGCTTGTGTCTACAGGCATAGCTTACTAACTACTGACTGTATATCTAGTTACCCACTCAAAGGATTAGAGCCTGCCAAGGAAAAGCGGTTCAAGTCACACCATCCATACATAAGAGCCTTTTTGGTTTACTTTGTTATTTTTATCGAGCACATTTGGGTGTCATGATACCCTAATCCCATAACATAGAGGCAACGTCCAAACATGACTAATGGTGTTGACTGGGACTCTAAGCAATACGTCAAACAAACATACAATGCAACAGAATAATGCTACATTGGATCTGCATATACAAATATTTAGAAAAGTGGAAGAATAGTCAACACTTTAAATAAATTTTGTGTTTGTTTCTCGTCGTAAACTCAGATCTTAGACTTACCGGTATAAGCATGAATGACAGGTATGTTTCTATTGGACAAATCATCAGGAAAATATGTCCGTGAAATGTATACCCCCGTAAACCCCACTTTTATATAGAAAAAAAAACTGGGGTTTGCAGGGGTATACCTATTTTTTTTTTTTTCTTATTTTTGATCAAAAACATACATTGTGGGTACTCGTTAGAACCGCCTTGGCGAGGCGGTTCTAACGTGTAACCACAACGTATGTTTTAAGCAAAAATATTAAAACTATCTTTTTTTTTCTGATGAAATTTTCAATTTTTACAGCTGAAAAAAATCTCTGCGTATTGCATGGGCAAATTCCTAATGACATCTGTCTTGGAAATGGTCTGAGACGCGACTCTACGAAAAATTATTTCAGCCGCATAGGAAAACCAACAATCTGCATATGCGAAAACAAAGACGCAGATCAGCTTCGCAGTAACTGCGAAGCTGATCAGCGCCTTTGTTTACACGGATAATACAATTCCTCTACTTTCTAAATTCAAAATTTCCAACCTTTAACCATCTTCTGTGACGCTTCAGCCCGGCTTGTCAGAAACCAAATTGTTGGTTTTCTCACGCACTGGCTGAAATGATTACTCTAATGTTGACAAATGAGACTGCTTCTGCATTTTGCAATGTTTACATAGATAGAAACTATGATGGAATAGATGGAATCGAAAGTAATTGACACTTGACTGCAATTACAGCTGTCCTCAGAATAGAAACACACGTCGTCTCAAGATAAGGCATTATGCGAATTCACCTACTAAGCTTCGAGGTCTGAGAAAATCCCATATTATTGTATGTTTGCGTCTTATGCATTTAATTGTGGTACATGTACAACGCTGATTTCGCTAATGGCCACAAACGAAGAGGGCAAGGGCATCCCGCATGAATAGTCAAAGACCCAATTGGTCAAAGATACATAATATACTGCGCCATATTTGCGGCTGTGTTTGCCTAGGCGAAGGATGGTACTTTACAAATATGTATACATTTATACACTTTAATTCACAAATGAGCCGCATCGTGAGAAAACCGGATTTTTGCCTATGCGAAAACAAAGACGCAGATCAGCTTCGCAGTAACTGCGAAGCTGATCAGCGCAACAAAGACGCAGATCAGCTTCGCAGTAACTGCGAAGCTGATCAGCGCCTTTGTTTTCGCCACACGGATAGTACACTTTCTCTTCTTCTTAAATCCGAAATTTCAAGCTTCTAGCTCTTTTCTAAACTTGTACAGACCGGTTTGTGTAGGACCTGGTCGGAAATCCCGAAGACCGGTTTTCTCGCGTCGCGGCTCAAATGAAGTCGGGAATCACTAAGTTTCAGGACTTAATGAATGTCCCTCGTATTACGGCATTTTTCACGCGCGACTAGTTCACGACATGTTCGCGACCATTTCGCGACAAACTATTATTATCAATTTATTCATGTTGCTCTTGGAGCGTTGTTTTAGTTTTAAAGTGAATCCCCGCGTTGCGGGAGGGTTGCTAGTCTGCAACGTTTCATGTTCTTATGACTGATATGTTGTTTGATACAGTTTTGCCAATTCTAATACTATACACGCTCCTATTATTGTATCTACACCTGAATGTTCTAGCCTAGAATGAGCCCACATATACATTCAGTTGCACGTATTAGATTACAATTCATCTGTTTTTCCATGAATTTAAGAAAATACAAGGGTATTGAATGTATCAGTTATCAGTTACCAGTTTGTATTTTTTTTTTTTTTTTTTTTTTTTTTTTTTTTTTTTTTTTTTTTTTTTTAATTCGGTGCATTCAGTTTTTCAGAAACGTTTACTGAATAAAAAAAATAATATTTTTCGATTCAAAGAAAAACCACCTGGCACACCCGCAAGCAGAACTTGGCTTGTGTCACATGTGCCCCGTGAGGGACTCGAACCCACACCAGATACAGCGGTGATATGATCAAACGCGGTAATGATATATCATTTGACTTTTGTGATATTTAGTTCGTTTGTCAGGTAACACCAAAAGTAACTTTACACTTTTCATTCCTAAATGTATCTTCATTCGTTTTGAATTATAACAAAACATCTATTGGAGTGTGTCTCCAACACGTGTCCGGGCATAATGCATGAAAAGAGGTCGACATAATTTAATCCACTTGCGAGTTATCTGTGATTTCATTAAATGCACAAAATTGGCATTTTCGCACCAAATCAAAGGTAGACAGAAGAACTGAATACGCTGTTCCAAGGACCGCTTATTGTCCGTCAAAAATACTGCCCGACATTTTCGCTCCGACATTTGGTTGGATTTGTGCAGGCTGTTAAAGTTGCTTTGCATCGAAATTACCTCCCTTTGAAATAAACCAATAGTAAACTTTAACCGTTTCTGAAAGTTTTTCCTGTAATTGTATGGAACGTTTTTAATTGCGAATCGTTGGGGCATCAATTGAAATGTGTGGCAATACTGGCTGGTGAATAAAATCACATCGGTTCGAATGAAACATGGCAAACAATTTGCAATGGGATTTTCCATTGAAACCATTGTTAATGTTACAAAAAGGGCCTTGGACCTAAAAACATGACTCAAGTGTGTTGTTCGAGCGGGACAACTCGAGTTAATTTGAACTAAAATAAGCAATACAATAACATCTCTTAAAGACTTGGTCTTCAAAGTTTAAAATTGTATAAAACTACAGTAACACATCAAAAGTGATGTGATTTGGAAAAACGTTATTTGAGCCGCATCGTGAGAAAACCGGATTTTTGCCTATGCGAAAACAAAGGCGCAGATCAGCTTCGCGGTAACCGAGAAGCTGATCAGCGCCTTTGTTTTCGCTACACGGATAGTATATTTCCTCTTCTTCTTAAATCCGAAATTTCAAGCTTCTAGCCTGCTTCTGAGACTGTAC
Source organism: Rugalucina vietnamica (assembly GCA_964017185.1). Lineage (NCBI taxonomy): Eukaryota > Metazoa > Mollusca > Bivalvia > Lucinida > Lucinidae > Rugalucina > Rugalucina vietnamica. Next base: position 2,645,598 of record OZ024879.1, read on the forward strand.
AGCCCGGTTTGTGTCGGACCTGGTCGGAAACCCAGAAGACCGGTTTTCTCGCGTCGCGGCTCATTTGACCCCTTGCATCTTTTATAGGGACGTTCGACAGCATTCTGTCATTAAAATTCTTAACATTTCGCCTACATAATGCGTAAATGATCGGAAAAAAATACAAGTAGGCAAAGATCAGGAAAAGGTGCAATCAGAAAAAGATTCCCACTCCAAAAACCGAGGTGGGAAAAAACTAAATTAACAATCAGGTACTTATACCATGAAAACATATCGTAAGCCGAATGAGCAGCTATTTTCCCAATAGGTGGCCACTCAGTTACCATAACTTTACTAAAAATATGAAAACATACATAAGAAGGTACAAGTAGGCAAAGATCAGGAAAAGGCGCAATCAGAAAAAGATTCCCACTCCAAAAACCGAGGTGTGAAAAAAATAAGGAGCCAACAGCACAAAAAATTTTAAACACCAAGACATAAAACAAAAAGAACCACCACAGAAGTATCGCCTTGGAACGATCAGTAACACAAAGTTACTGGCGGGCTTCAACCGGTTTTACATGGCCATAACCTCATACGCAGCTTCTGCAGTGGTTCATAACATTTAGTTAGTTCTTCGGTGCTCGTGGTGAATCTCTAACTAGTCAATGAATCATCAAGAACAAACAAATAAATCACGATTAACATCCTGATGAATCAAAAACCAGGACTCACAGATTGATTAAGCTGCCCGACGATGGAGATCCCTGGGCGCCGAATAACCTACTAACTCCGGAGCAAAAGAAAAACACCAGTTGGACCCCGGTGGGTCTTCAATACATATCAAACACTTTATGAATAATATAGGGTGTTAAGGAAGTCAAAAGGACACTGAGTGTTAAATAAAGCATTTAGTTATTATTATAAACTTATTTTAATCTTGAAAATATTATGGACAAAACTTTGCTTTATAGCAAACTTATAAGACAAATACATGTGGAAATAAGCGACCCCTCTTCAAGATTGAGTGTCATATAATGCAAAATGTGGGTTTAACCAGTGCTTGTCCAAGAAACTTGTTTAAATTTCCAATACCAGTGGATTCACATAACAAATATTGCCTAGAATGTTTTAAACTAATATGAGTCATCAGTAAACTTTAAAGAATTGCTCAGCAAAGCCTTAGGGTACCCCCATTCTTGAAATAGGCCACAAATACTAGGGGGTATAGGTAAATATTTTATGAATATTTCAAACTGCGTGGTTATTGTCATTTATTTTTCTAATATAATGCTATTAGATATGTTGTGGCGTAACGGAAACTCATTTTTGATGACGCCTCTTCCTTATTTTTGAACAAAACTTAATAAAAACATGTTATACCTTAGCCTGTCCCTCACTTTCGTCAACATGAAATTTTGCGTTAAAAAGGTCATTATTTTGAATATAACATAAACATACAGTAGTTTATTCAGATTTGCGTGGTAATATTTTATACGGGGGTGTATACTGTTGTGGTTTACTGTGCCCATGGCAGTATTAAAGTTAAATTGTTAATAAAATTCTCAATTTTTCGTCATTTGCCCTATGTTTGCAACTTTTTGGGGTCAACCTTAATGTATGATAAATTTTAACCACATAATCTATAAATAAACATTTTTAACAATTCTGTTCACTATCCAGACACTAAATACATAATATGAAATATTTTATGTAAGTAATTTGCTTTAATTTTTTTTTGTTTCCATTAAGTCTTGATTACCCCTACCCCCTATCAAAACACCCACAGCTTTTCTGATCGAAATCATGTTTTTTCAGCTGATGAAAAATAATATGTTCTGAACTATCTTAAAATGTGAATACATGTAGTTTAAATTATGTTTAATATGCCACCCCCTTTTACACAAATCTCATAGAGAATGTGGCAAGCTGTGGCACCCTGACTTAGAAATTGTAATATAAACCAGTCAAAATAGAAGTTGTAGAAGTTCTTTTATACCGTGCAAACTGATATGAAAATGGGTTTTAATTGTGTTGATTTTTGAGATTGTGTCATTACTCATTACATGTATGAACTTATAAGGAATATTACAATGTTTTCGAACTTTCTTAACACCCTGCCCGAAAAACCTATCTACAAAATCAGTGTAAATATATGGTGCATGAGCACAGCTAAGATCACCACGAGACAACTATTTACCCAACTAGATTTTTCATAGACAGACTCATGCACCGGGTAACTGATATTGAATTCACATTTATGAGCTTTCGTTAAGCCATTACGAAAACTTGCCCATTCAATAATACAGATATTTTTTCATTTGTAAAAATTGAAAATTTCATTGGAAATTATTTTGATATTTTTCTTATTTTTGCTCAAAACATAGATTGTGGGTACACGTTAGAACCGCCTCGCCGAGGCGGTTCTAACGAGTACCCACAATCTATGTTTTGGAGCAAAAATAAGAAAAATAGGTATACCCCTGCATACCCCAGTTTTGCTATATAAAAGTAGGGTATAAGGCGGTATACATCATACGGACATGTTATCGTGATATTTCGTATTTTGCTAATAACATTGTCCATCATATGAGGGAGGCGAGTAAGTTCCATCTAAAATTGTCTGCTTTATTTGTTGAAAAACCTGGTCTTGTAATGTACTAGAAGGGAAATGACTTTCCTGTTTGGCCATAGCTTCGCCGCACATTCACCCAGATTACTGGCCGCACAGTGCTGGAGCACTTCTTCGGGGGGTAGGGGGGGTAGAGAACTTTTGAGGGCAATATCTGCACCTGCTTTGGTGTTAGTGCAAGTTAAAAATGTCGTCTCTAACCTGTTACAGAAAATATCAAGTCGTCCGTCGTTTCACTGTCTTGTCTAACCAGAAGCATATGACAAAATTAACATCGGTGGTATTTCATCATTTTGAGAATGTGGGTATGTTGCAGGGCGTCATAATGACGTCAGATCGACGTCGATGCGACGTCATGACCTCGCATCGACGTTGATTTGACGTCATTATGACTTCATATGCCGCTGGGTTGATAGAATTCATCTTAACTATGACAAAAACAAAGAAACAACGCTACAATGCCATTTAATGTGGCTTTTCCGGGGGAAGCCCCTTCGTACTGACAGAATGTTGTCCAGAACTAGTAACATGTCGTTCAGAACACGTACATTGTCGATGCGAACCTGTAGCGTTATAGCGGACATCCCTAAGCGTGTCTCGGAATAGAAACAAATTAAATATTCTTAGTATGGTCTTTAGATTAGATTAAACATATTTTATTGCAATCAACTAACAATGGGATAAGGCACAAGTTATATCAACATTATGAAGTCCTCTCCCTCAGCTCAACTGGCTAGTGTTGATGGTACAGTGATGAAACAGTTCATTATATATTACATACATATTACATACAGGTTGTGGTCATGATCGGTGGCGGCTACTCATAGCAAAGTATAAGTTTGTATTTTCTTGGAAACACAATTCTAAAACCTAATACTTAATATATTTTGGTATCCAATACACGGTCTGTTTAGTCAAATCGGTAACTGTCTTTGATAAAAAGCAATACTGCATTTATGATTTGAGAATTACGTTGTTCATCAAAGGTCGAACAGCCATACAATAAAGTATCTAGTGTTACAATAGGAATAAAGCTTAAGTCCCTGAGAAGGTTGTTACGTTGGTTAATATAGTTACTACATTCGAAAAAGAAATGGTGCGAACTTTCATGGAGAGCACCACAGCTACAAGTGGGAGATGGCACTATCTTTACTCTATGGAGATCAGCGTTTAAGCTACTACAGTTGTGGCGAATTCTTGTTAGGAGGATCGTTAATTTCCTGTCGCCGTTACTGAGAAAATCACGAGCTCGGTCCTTGTGGCTTTGCGTTTTTAATTTACTTTTAAATTCTGCTATGGTTAAGGAATTTCTGATTGACTGATCTAGATCGTTCCATAATCTAAGTGTTGCTGGGAAGAAGGATGTATCAAAGGAGCATAATCGTGAAAAGGGTATCTGATAGTTATCACTATTTCTTAGATTGTAATTTCCAACTTCATTTACTCGATTTGGCAGTAGGTCAGATAAATACGAAGGGGCTTCATTGTTTGTTATTTTGTACATTAAATTCAGCTTCTTATTTTTGCGTCTGTCAGCAAGTGTATCCCATCCCGTTTCGTAATATAATGAGTTTTGTGAGGCAAAGATAGGTAAGCCTGTCACGATCCTAGCGGCATTTAACTGAACTTGTTCTAACCTTGTACAATCAGCTTGAGTGCATCCATCCCATACTTCGCTCGCATATTCTAATAACGGTCTAATGTAGGTACAGTAAACTTTATTTAGGGTGGTTTTTGAGAATCTATATGATATTTTATTTTCCTAAGGAAAGATACTTGTTTTGCAGCAGACTGAATAATAGCGTTAATATGAACCGTCCATTTATTGCTTGACGATAGAGTTACACCCAGATGCCTGTGTGCTTCTACAATTTTAAGAATGGTATTATCCATGACAAGCTTAATATCATAATCAAAGAAAATATTGGAGGTTATCATTACTTCGGTTTTTGTTGCATTGAATATCACAAGCCAAATTTTAGCCCAGGTACTAAGTTTATTCAAATCTTGATTTAAAATGCTCTCGAGTTCTACGGGAACAGCGGAGGAATAACTAAGGGAAGTGTCATCTGCAAATAATCGGGCTATTCCTGTTAATGCTTCGGAAATATCATTTATGTATATTAAAAATAGCATCGGTCCAAGAACTGACCCTTGAGGAACACCTGCTGAAATATATTCAGACGAAGAACGTGAATTATTTATAGAAACGGTTTGAAATCTCATATACAAATAATTTTCAAACCATGCTAGAAGATTGCCTTTTATTCCATATTTTTCAAGTTTATGTATTAGGCCCCGGTGCCAAACCCTATCGAAAGCTTTCGATATATCACAGAAAATTTGACAATTTATTTTGCGGTCTTCAAGAGCAAGACATGTTTGATGAACTAGTTCTATCAAATGGTGTACAGTTGAATGTCCTGGAAGGAAACCGGATTGGTATTTATATATTAAGGAATTTGACAGTAGATAATTGTGTACATGCTTAAATACAACGCGTTCAAATGTTTTCTCGACACAACTTATCAAGGAAATTGGCCTATAATTGCTTACTTCCGATTTGTCTCCTTTCTTAAATATTGGCATAACTGTTTTAAGCATGGTTGTCTCGAGTAAGCATAGTATGCGAAGTCTAAACTTTTCATCTTGGATTCTGTTGTACGGAGAAGATGTTAATAAAGGTGAATTAAGCTTACGATAAAGTATTTCTAGGAATCTGAAGTCGTAAATTGTCTACACTTTCCTCTTTATTGGTGTTTATGAATCAGATATAAATCTTGAACGTAGTTTACATTATGAAACACGCCAATGCAATAAACAAAAGCAAAAATCGAAAACTTCATTTGAAAAAATGATTTTTTTTTTCTTATTTTTGCTCAAAACATAGATTGTGGGTACACGTTAGAACCGCCTCGGCGAGGCGGTTCTAACGAGTACCAACAATCTATGTTTTGGAGCAAAAATAAGAAAAATAGGTATACCCCTCCACACCCCATTTTTACTATATAAAAGTGGGGTTTAAGGGGGTATTCATTGCACGGACGTGTTTTCCTGATACATCGCATGTTCAACCAATTTAAGATCTTTTGAGCCGCATCTTGAAAACTATTATCACCATACTAAAGGACCCTTATAACCATGGCCCCACAATCGCCTTCTGAGTAGTGATGGTTTTACTCTGAATCTATGGCAAAATCATTCGGCAAAAGCTACGGGTATCCTTCATGGCGAAACTGACCCTCCACATCGTCTTTCCGTTGCAGAATCGAGAGTCTTAGTGATTTCTCGAGGTATGTTACCTTAATTCAAGGCACCATAATGTGACGTATAACTTAATTTGACACGGAGGGCAACAATTATCATAACTCGAGACATGTCGGTTTGTCGACTACTGTTGTAACGTTAGCGTCAACGAACTTTTATAAGCCACGAGGGCGCCGGCTCGAGACATCAAAACATGACTACTGACCTAAATGTGAATATATGTGTGGCCGGGTGGGAATATGCGTCCCATTCATTGGGCCCATGAGACAAAGATGGGATGCATGTGCCTTCAGACGAAGCTGATAATTGACTGGCCGACCATCTGACTTAGAAGGGATGAGCCTGTCAAGGAAAGAGATTAATGAAATCATCCTTACAGATTAACACTTTGTTGTTTGTGATGTTTGAAGCATATTAGTGGATGTCATGACATCATAATGTCGCGCATGAATATCATAAAATGGGGACAAAGTCCGGTCATGACCATTGCTGTTGACTGGGACGTAAAACATCAATTCTAACAAATAAGTATGAAAATAGCCATCGACTAAGAACTGGCTCAACCATTAAGTTTATCAAATTGGTCTTCGCCAGTTGCACACTATGTTTTATTCTAATTTCTTTCTTTATAATATCGAGGATGTCCCCCAGGAAGACGATACCCCCAGCCAGGAAAAATGATTTTCGGCGTTGTCCCAAATAAAGACGGTAATCTGCGTCCCAGGAAAATTGGTTTATTTTCATGATACGACTTTTATTTAGGTTGACTGCTCGAAGTGCATAGAGCTATTGATGCGCATGCCTCTCTGTTGGCCTCGTTACCTTTGGTTTCGGTTGAAACGTCGCCGCATGGCTACCTTGTAGTCATTCTGCTGTTCGAGTGTGTTGTCGGACAAATGTTTTGTTATGTTGTATGTATTTTCTTTCCCACCTGCTGTCTATGTTTTGAATTTAATTGCATCAATTCCTTCGGGGTCCCTCTATTCTTACTCTACCTCTATAGCACCAAACATGAAACAAATTCAGCAGCAAAGCTAATTAACCCATATCTGACGAATGGATTCTCCCATCATTATCAATTGGAAGAGTCCACTTTCATTTTTAGGGGCGTCAGGAGTGATTTTTAAATTTTATTCAAATTTTCTATGAAAATTCTCCTAGCAAACAGAATAGCCCCAGATGGGACGCCGCGTTCTGCGGCGTCACATCTGGGGCTATTCTGTTTGCCTATGTCCCATAAAAGGGACGCCAGGCTTAAATGAGTTAATGTCAGATACGAAAAGAAGAAATAGTAGACCAAGTGAGCAGCTGTTCCCCAGATGTTGGCCACTCATGTATCTCATTTGACCCCAGTATGTACACACATTACAAATACTTAATTCTGAAACTGCCATCACAACTCGAAATAGAAATAACTACTTCAGCAGTACCGCTTTGGAACGGTCAGAACAAAGTTACTGGGGTGGTTAAAACTAAGCAGTTATATTTTATTTTCTAAAATTAACAAGTAGGCAATGATCAAGAAATGACGCGAGATGGGAAAAAACTAAACTGACAATTAGGTACTTATATTAAGAAAACATATCGTAAGCCGAGCAGCTATTTCCCAATAGGTGGCCACTCAGTAACCCGAACGTAACCAAATATCAAAACGTAAATAAGGTACAAACAGCGCAAAAATTCAACGCCGACTGAAGCAGGTACAACCGATATTAACAAATTGGCGTGTAAACGTGAAACAAACAGAGCGTAATTGGATCTGTATATACAGACATTATGATCTTCACTTTTACTCTGTTGTCAAGGCTGCATTCTGCACTATTTACATAGATGAAATCGCTCGTAATTGCCACAACTGTCCTCAGAATAGAAACAAATTAGTTTCCAATGTCTCAAGATAATACATAATGCGAAGTCATCTACGAAATGCGAACTACGACTGATAGAAAGCCATCGTGTATGCCATTGTCATTGTATTTTATCGCATTTTTTTAGCTCAAAACATTGATTGTGGGTAAAAGTAAGAACCGCCTCGCCGAAGTAATTCTAACTAGTACCCACAATCTATGTTTTGGATTATAAAAAGAAAAATAGGTATACCCCTGTTAACCATAGTTTTACTATATAAAAGGGGGTTCAACGGGGTATTCATTTCATGGATATGTTTTCCTGATGTTATGTATAATGTTGTGTAAGATTTGAACTGTATTGCATTGTATTGTATTGTATTATGCTGTGTGCATTTTATTGCGTTGCGTAATCTTGTTATATGTTGTTGCGTTGTATTATAATATCGTATCGTACATTATTGCATCGTATTGAAAATTCACCTTATTAATGGTCTTGTTCAGGTCAAGAAAGAACGCGGTCCCCAGGAAGCTTATTTAATTGCCAAGCAACCGTTCGATCATCTCACTGCTGTATTTAGTGTGAGATTCATGTGAGACAAGCTAAGTTCTGCAAACGGGTGTGCCACGAGGTTTTGCCCGGGGTTCTCTCATTTTCGCCCCACGTACTAATAGGCCAGTCTTCTCATGTGAGCTGAAACATTATTTATTTTACTCCAATTATACAGAAAGCTCAAGGAACTTTTAAACGCGTTCTTGAAGGTTAGGATGGTGGCGTTATGTGGTCATACGTGGTGGCGGAAACCGGAGAACACAGGGGGAAACCACTGAACCTGGACAGGCGACCACTGCATTGGCACATGTCATGACCCGAAATTGATCACGGATCGCAGAGGTGACAAGCAAGTGCGTTATCCACTACGATATCCAGGCCCCCAGTATTATCTCTATTCCTACAACGTAAAACCCGCATTTTAGAAAATAAGTTAATTAATAAGCCTTTACGTTGAAATGTCAGACAGATGTTGTATATTCACCTGGTGATAAGGCTTTGTCCAGACATGACTTGTGTTTATATAATAAACTGTCTGTATCAAACTTTGGTCTCCGGAAAATAAGATGATTTAAAGTTTTTACCTTGAAATGTCAGACAGATATGTTGTATTCACCTGGTGATAGAGCATTGCCCTGATATTACTTAAACCCGCCTATGCAATATACAGTATTTTTTCAGTAGTAAAAATTGAAAATTTCATTGGAAAACATTTTATATTTTCAATATAAAGATCAAACACAATTTTCCATTCATTAACATTCGCTAGGTCCCGAGGGGAGTGTTGGAAACCAAGGGCGCATTCGCTAGATCCCGAGGGGAGTGTTGAAAACCGAGGGCGCAACACTCCCCGAGAGACCTAGCGAATGTTAATGAATCATAAAATTGCACGAAAATTGCTAAATTAATACATGACTTTGTTTTTAGCTCACCTGAGCCGTCAGGCTCACAAGGTGAGCTTATAGTATACCCATGCTCCGTCGTCCGTCCGTCGTCCGTCGTCCGTCCGTCGTCCGTCGTCCACCATTTTCAAAGATCTTCTCCTCTGAAACCGCTTGGCCAATCAAAGCCAAATTTTACATGAAGCATCTATGGGAAGGGGGAACCAATGTGTATATAAATAATCCAGGTCACATGACCAAGATGGCAGCCATGCCCATATATGGTAAAAACCCTTCAAAAATCTTCTTCTCCGGAACCACTGGACCGATTTCAATCAAACTTGGCATGAAGCATTAATGGCTCAAGCACTACAATGTATATATAAATCATGACCCTATGATGACCTTGACCTATTTTACGGCAAGGTCAACATAGGTCGCGAATGCATTTGAATGGGAAAAATTGTTAAATTGTCATTTAAAGGAAAAATCTTGCAGAAAATGAGCAGTAGGACTGAATATTAATGATTCTGAAAAAAATTGGGCACCAGGGGCTCATCCGCCCCCACCCCGGGGCAATATACATGTATATCTCCATAATATTCAAACATCTTCTCCTCTGAAACCGCTTGGCCAATCAAAACGAAATTTTATGTGAAGCATCAATAGGAAGGGGTAACAAATATGTATATAAAAAATCCAGGTCACATGACCAAGCTGGCCGCCATGCCCATATATGGTAAAAACCGTTCGAAATTCTTCTTCTCCAGAACCGGTTGACCGATTTCAACGAAACTTGGCACGAAGCATCGATGGCTCAAGCACTACAATGTATATATAAATCATGACCCTGTGATGACCTTGACCTATTTTACGGGAAGGTCAACATAGGTCACCAATGCATTTGAATGGGGAAAACTTTTAAAATGTCATTTAAAGTGAAAGTCTTGCAGGAAATGGGCAGTAGGACTGGATATTAATGATTCTGAAAAAAATTGGACCCCAGGGGCTCATGTGCCCCCACCCCGGGGCAATATACATGTATATTTCCATAATATTCAAACGTCTTCTCCTCTGAAACCGCTTGGCCAAACAGAGCCAAATTTTAAGTGAAGCATCTATAGAATGGGGGAATCAATGTGTATATAAATAATCTAGGTCACATGACCAAGATGGCCGCCATGCCCATATATGGTAAAAACCCATCAAAAATCATCTTCTCTGAAACCAATAGACTGATTTCAAGGAAACTTGGCGTGAGGCATCGATGGCTAAAGTACTCCAATGTATATATAAATCATGACCCTGTGATGACCTTGACCAAGTTTATGGCAAGGTCAACATGGGTTGCCTGTGCATCTGAATTGGGAAAACTGTTAAAATGTCATTTGAAGGAAAAAGCCAACAGGAAATTGGCAAATGGACAGAATATTGAAGATTCTGAAAAAAGAAAATGGCCCAAGGGCTTATCTGCCCTTGCACTGGAGTTAAATACCATAATATTCAAACATGTTTATTGGTATATGCAGCTGATCTCAGGTGAGCGTTTACAGGACCATTGGTCCTCTGGTCATTAATATATGGCTGTAAATATCGTCTGACACGGGCATTTATGCAATAATATTTATTTCAAAACATTGATGGTGGGTACCAGTTAAAATCGCCTTGCTGATGCGGTTCTAACGAGTACCACAATCTATGTCTTTGACATGAGATCGCCTTCACAGAAAGAAAATAGGCGGTAGGTTTTGGTGGCAAAACATCTCATATTAGTCAAAATTTGAAATGAATTTTGAGTTTAATCTGTTCATTTTTTCCAATATTTATGGGTTTATTTCCGATTTTCCAATTTTCAGTATTCATAGAAAATGGAAATTTTCAATTTTTCTTAAAATCGTTTCCGCAACGTTTTTTGTCTCATCACACACATTATCAAACTCTTTCAGACTGTGTAAATTCAAAAAGGAAGGTTTAAAATTTGTTATACAAATGAGATGTGTGAAGCTGGCTGTTAGTTGTTATATGTTAATTCAACTGTTAATAAGTTATGACAGTCTGGCAGTCATAACTTATAAACAGCTGTTTATTCAACTGTTAGTTGTTAATTCGAAGACAAGTCTAATTCACAGCTAGCTGTTTATTCAGCTGTTAGTTGTTAATTCGAAGACATGGCGAATTCACAGCTAGCTGTTTATTCAGCTGTTAGTTGTTAATTCAAAGAACATGGCGAATTCACAGGTAGCTGTTTATTCAGCTGTTAGTTGTTAATTCGAAGATAAGTCGAATTCACAGCTAGCTGTTTATTCAGCTGTTAGTTGTTAATTCGAAGACATGGCGAATTCACAGCTACCTGTTTATTCAGCTGTTAGTTGTTAATTCGAAGATAAGTCGAATTCACAGCTAGCTGTTTATTCAGCTGTTAGTTGTTAATTCTAAGATAAGTCGAATTCACAGCTAGCCGTTTATTCAACTGTTAGTTGTTAATTCGAAGACATGGCGAATTCACAGCTAGCTGTTTATTCAGCTGTTAGTTGTTAATTCGAAGATAAGTCTAATTCACAGCTAGCTGTTTATTCAGCTGTTAGTTGTTAATTCGAAGACATGGCGAATTCACTGCTAGCTGTTTATTCAGCTGTTAGTTGTTAATTCAAAGAACATGGCGAATTCACAGCTAGCTGTTTATTCAGCTGTTAGTTGTTAATTCGAAGATAAGTCGAATTCACAGCTAGCTGTTTATTCAGCTGTTAGTTGTTAATTCGAAGACATGGCGAATTCACAGCTAGCTGTTTATTCAGCTGTTAGTTGTAAATTCGAAGATAAGTCGAATTCACAGCTAGCTGTTTATTCAGCTGTTAGTTGTTAATTCGAAGATAAGTCGAATTCACAGCTAGCTGTTTATTCAGCTGTTAGTTGTTAATTCGAAGACATGGCCAATTCACAGCTAGATGTTTATTCAGCTGTTAGTTGTTAATTCGAAGAGAAGTCGAATTCACAGCTAGCTGTTTATTCTGCTGTTAGTTGTTAATTCGAAGACATGGCGAATTCACAGCTAGCTGTTTATTCAGCTGTTAGTTGTTAATTCGAAGACAAGTCGAATTCACAACTAGCTGTTTATTCAGCTGTTAGTTGTTAATTCGAAGACATGGCGAATTCACAGCTAGCTGTTTATTCAGCTGTTAGTTGTTAATTCGAAGACAAGTCGAATTCACAGCTAGCTGTTTATTCAGCTGTTATTTGTTAATTCGAAGACAAGTCGAATTCACAGCTAGCTGTTTATTCAGCTGTTAGTTGTTAATTCGAAGACAAGTCGAATTCACAGCTAGCTGTTTATTCAGCTGTTAGTTGTTAATTCGAAGAAAAGTCGAATTCACAGCTAGCTGTTTATTCAGCTGTTAGTTGTTAATTCGAAGACATGGCGAATTCACAGCTAGCTGTTTATTCAGCTGTTAGTTGTTAATTCGAAGATAAGTCGAATTCACAGCTAGCTGTTAATTCAGCTGTTAGTTGTTAATTCGAAGACATGGCAAATTCAAAGCTAGCTGTTTATTCAGCTGTTAGTTGTTAATTCGTAGACATGGCGATTTCACAGCTAGCTGTTTATTCAGCTGTTACTTGTTAATTCGAAGACAAGTCGAATTCACAGCTAGCTGTTTATTCAGCTGTTAGTTATTAATTCGAAGACATGGCGAATTCACAGCTAGCTGTTTATTCAGCTGTTAGTTGTTAATTCGAAGACAAGTCGAATTCACAACTAGCTGTTTATTCAGCTGTTAGTTGTTAATTCGAAGACATGGCGAATTCACAGCTAGCTGTTTATTCAGCTGTTAGTTGTTAATTCGAAGACAAGTCGAATTCAAAGCTAGCTGTTTATTCAGCTGTTAGTTGTTAATTCGAAGACATGGCGAATTCACAGCTAGCTGTTTATTCAGCTGTTAGTTGTTAATTCGAAGATAAGTCTAATTCACAGCTAGCTGTTTATTCAGCTGTTAGTTGTTAATTAGAAGACATGGCGAATTCACTGCTAGCTGTTTTTTTCAGCTGTTAGTTGTTAATTCAAAGAACATGGCGAATTCACAGCTAGCTATTTATTCAGCTGTTAGTTGTTAATTCGAAGATAAGTCGAATTCACAGCTAGCTGTTTATTCAGCTGTTAGTTGTTAATTCGAAGACATGGCGAATTCACAGCTAGCTGTTTATTCAGCTGTTAGTTGTTAATTCGAAGATAAGTCAAATTCACAGCTAGCTGTTTATTCAGCTGTTAGTTGTTAATTCGAAGATAAGTCGAATTCACAGCTAGCTGTTTATTCAGCTGTTAGTTGTTAATTCGAAGACATGGCGAATTCACAGCTAGATGTTTATTCAGCTGTTAGTTGTTAATTCGAAGATAAGTCGAATTCACAGCTAGCTGTTTATTCAGCTGTTAGTTGTTAATTCGAAGACATGGCGAATTCACAGCTAGCTGTTTATTCAGCTGTTAGTTGTTAATTCGAAGACAAGTCGAATTCACAACTAGCTGTTTATTCAGCTGTTAGTTGTTAATTCGAAGACATGGCGAATTCACAGCTAGCTGTTTATTCAGCTGTTAGTTGTTAATTCGAAGACAAGTCGAATTCAAAGCTAGCTGTTTATTCAGCTGTTAGTTGTTAATTCGAAGACAAGTCGAATTCACAGCTAGCTGTTTATTCAGCTGTTAGTTGTTAATTCGAAGACAAGTCGAATTCACAGCTAGCTGTTTATTCAGCTGTTAGTTGTTAATTCGAAAACAAGTCGAATTCACAGCTAGCTGTTTATTCAGCTGTTAGTTGTTAATTCGAAGACAAGTCGAATTCACAGCTAGCTGTTTATTCAGCTGTTAGTTGTTAATTCGAAGATAAGTCGAATTCACAGCTAGCTGTTAATTCAGCTGTTAGTTGTTGATTCGAAGACATGGCAAATTCAAAGCTATCTGTTTATTCAGCTGTTAGTTGTTAATTCGTAGACATGGCGAGTTCACAGCTAGCTGTTTATTCAGCTGTTAGTTGTTAATTCGAAGACATGGCGAATTCACAGCTAGCTGTTTATTCAGCTGTTAGTTGTTAATTCGAAGATAAGTCGAATTCACAGCTAGCTGTTTATTCAGCTGTTAGTTGTTAATTCGAAGATAAGTCGAATTCACAGCTAGCTGTTTATTCAGCTGTTAGTTGTTAATTCGAAGACATGGCCAATTCACAGCTAGATGTTTATTCAGCTGTTAGTTGTTAATTCGAAGAGAAGTCGAATTCACAGCTAGCTGTTTATTCTGCTGTTAGTTGTTAATTCGAAGACATGGCGAATTCACAGCTAGCTGTTTATTCAGCTGTTAGTTGTTAATTCGAAGACAAGTCGAATTCACAACTAGCTGTTTATTCAGCTGTTAGTTGTTAATTCGAAGACATGGCGAATTCACAGCTAGCTGTTTATTCAGCTGTTAGTTGTTAATTCGAAGACAAGTCGAATTCACAGCTAGCTGTTTATTCAGCTGTTATTTGTTAATTCGAAGACAAGTCGAATTCACAGCTAGCTGTTTATTCAGCTGTTAGTTGTTAATTCGAAGACAAGTCGAATTCACAGCTAGCTGTTTATTCAGCTGTTAGTTGTTAATTCGAAGAAAAGTCGAATTCACAGCTAGCTGTTTATTCAGCTGTTAGTTGTTAATTCGAAGACATGGCGAATTCACAGCTAGCTGTTTATTCAGCTGTTAGTTGTTAATTCGAAGATAAGTCGAATTCACAGCTAGCTGTTAATTCAGCTGTTAGTTGTTAATTCGAAGACATGGCAAATTCAAAGCTAGCTGTTTATTCAGCTGTTAGTTGTTAATTCGTAGACATGGCGATTTCACAGCTAGCTGTTTATTCAGCTGTTACTTGTTAATTCGAAGACAAGTCGAATTCACAGCTAGCTGTTTATTCAGCTGTTAGTTATTAATTCGAAGACATGGCGAATTCACAGCTAGCTGTTTATTCAGCTGTTAGTTGTTAATTCGAAGACAAGTCGAATTCACAACTAGCTGTTTATTCAGCTGTTAGTTGTTAATTCGAAGACATGGCGAATTCACAGCTAGCTGTTTATTCAGCTGTTAGTTGTTAATTCGAAGACAAGTCGAATTCAAAGCTAGCTGTTTATTCAGCTGTTAGTTGTTAATTCGAAGACATGGCGAATTCACAGCTAGCTGTTTATTCAGCTGTTAGTTGTTAATTCGAAGATAAGTCTAATTCACAGCTAGCTGTTTATTCAGCTGTTAGTTGTTAATTAGAAGACATGGCGAATTCACTGCTAGCTGTTTTTTTCAGCTGTTAGTTGTTAATTCAAAGAACATGGCGAATTCACAGCTAGCTATTTATTCAGCTGTTAGTTGTTAATTCGAAGATAAGTCGAATTCACAGCTAGCTGTTTATTCAGCTGTTAGTTGTTAATTCGAAGACATGGCGAATTCACAGCTAGCTGTTTATTCAGCTGTTAGTTGTTAATTCGAAGATAAGTCAAATTCACAGCTAGCTGTTTATTCAGCTGTTAGTTGTTAATTCGAAGATAAGTCGAATTCACAGCTAGCTGTTTATTCAGCTGTTAGTTGTTAATTCGAAGACATGGCGAATTCACAGCTAGATGTTTATTCAGCTGTTAGTTGTTAATTCGAAGATAAGTCGAATTCACAGCTAGCTGTTTATTCAGCTGTTAGTTGTTAATTCGAAGACATGGCGAATTCACAGCTAGCTGTTTATTCAGCTGTTAGTTGTTAATTCGAAGACAAGTCGAATTCACAACTAGCTGTTTATTCAGCTGTTAGTTGTTAATTCGAAGACATGGCGAATTCACAGCTAGCTGTTTATTCAGCTGTTAGTTGTTAATTCGAAGACAAGTCGAATTCAAAGCTAGCTGTTTATTCAGCTGTTAGTTGTTAATTCGAAGACAAGTCGAATTCACAGCTAGCTGTTTATTCAGCTGTTAGTTGTTAATTCGAAGACAAGTCGAATTCACAGCTAGCTGTTTATTCAGCTGTTAGTTGTTAATTCGAAAACAAGTCGAATTCACAGCTAGCTGTTTATTCAGCTGTTAGTTGTTAATTCGAAGACAAGTCGAATTCACAGCTAGCTGTTTATTCAGCTGTTAGTTGTTAATTCGAAGATAAGTCGAATTCACAGCTAGCTGTTAATTCAGCTGTTAGTTGTTGATTCGAAGACATGGCAAATTCAAAGCTATCTGTTTATTCAGCTGTTAGTTGTTAATTCGTAGACATGGCGAGTTCACAGCTAGCTGTTTATTCAGCTGTTAGTTGTTAATTCGAAGACATGGCGAATTCACAGCTAGCTGTTTATTCAGCTGTTAGTTGTTAATTCGAAGATAAGTCGAATTCACAGCTAGCTGTTTATTCAGCTGTTAGTTGTTAATTCGAAGATAAGTCGAATTCACAGCTAGCTGTTTATTCAGCTGTTAGTTGTTAATTCGAAGACATGGCGAATTCACAGCTAGCTGTTTATTCAGCTGTTAGTTGTTAATTCGAAGATAAGTCGAATTCACAGCTAGCTGTTTATTCAGCTGTCAGTTGTTAATTCGAAGATAAGTCGAATTCACAGCTAGCTGTTTATTTAGCTGTTAGTTGTTAATTCGAAGACATGGCGAATTCACAGCTAGATGTTTATTCAGCTGTTAGTTGTTAATTCGAAGATAAGTCGAATTCACAGCTAGCTGTTTATTCAGCTGTTAGTTGTTAATTCGAAGACATGGCGAATTCACAGCTAGCTGTTTATTCAGCTGTTAGTTGTTAATTCGAAGACAAGTCGAATTCACAACTAGCTGTTTATTCAGCTGTTTATTGTTAATTCGAAGACATGTCGAATTCACAGCTAGCTGTTTATTCAGCTGTTAGTTGTTAATTCGAAGACAAGTCGAATTCACAGCTAGCTGTTTATTCAGCTGTTAGTTGTTAATTCGAAAACAAGTCGAATTCACAGCTAGCTGTTTATTCAGCTGTTAGTTGTTAATTCGAAGACAAGTCGAATTCACAGCTAGCTGTTTATTCAGCTGTTAGTTGTTAATTCGAAGAGAAGTCGAATTCACAGCTAGCTGTTTATTCAGCTGTTAGTTGTTAATTCGAAGACATGGCGAATTCACAGCTAGCTGTTTATTCAGCTCTTAGTTGTTAATTCGAAGATAAGTCAAATTCGCAGCTAGCTGTTAATTCAGCTGTTAGTTGTTAATTCGAAGACATGGCAAATTCAAAGCTAGCTGTTTATTCAGCTGTTAGTTGTTAATTCGTAGACATGGCGAATTCACAGCTAGCTGTTTATTCAGCTTTTAGTTGTTAATTCGAAGACATGGCGAATTCACAGCTAGCTGTTTATTCAGCTGTTAGTTGTTAATTCAAAGAACATGGCGAATTCACAGCTAGCTGTTTATTCAGCTGTTAGTTGTTTATTCGAAGATAAGTCGAATTCACAGCTAGCTGTTTATTCAGCTGTTAGTTGTTAATTCGAAGACATGGCGAATTCACAGCTAGCTGTTTATTCAGCTGTTAGTTGTTAATTCGAAGATAAGTCGAATTCACAGCTAGCTGTTTATTCAGCTGTTAGTTGTTAATTCGAAGACATGGCGAATTCACAGCTAGCTGTTTATTCAGCTGTTAGTTGTTAATTCGAAGACAATTCGAATTCACAGCTAGCTGTTTATTCAGCTGTTAGTTGTTAATTCGAAAATAAGTCGAATTCACAGCTAGCTGTTTATTTAGCTGTTAGTTGTTAATTCAAAGAACATGGCGAATTCACAGCTAGCTGTTTATTCAGCTGTAAGTTGTTAATTCGAAGACAAGTCGAATTCACAGCTAGCTGTTTATTCAGCTGTTAGTTGTTAATTCGAAGACATGGCGAATTCACAGCTAGCTGTTTATTCAGCGGTTAGTTGTTAATTCAAAGAACATGGCGAATTCACAGCTAGATGTTTATTCAGCTGTTAGTTGTTAATTCGAAGATAAGTCGAATTCACAGCTAGCTGTTTATTCAGCTGTTAGTTGTTAATTCGAAGACATGGCGAATTCACAGCTAGCTGTTTATTCAGCTGTTAGTTGTTAATTCGAAGACATGGCTAATTCACAGCTAGCTGTTTATTCAGCTGTTAGTTGTGGACTCGGCGAATTAACCGCCAGCTGTTTATTCAGCTGTTAGTTGTTAATTCAAAGAACATGGCGAATCAACAGCCAGCTGTTTATTCAGCTGTTAGTTGTGTATTCGGTGATGAACACCTAGCTGTTTATTCAGCTATTAGTTGTTAATTCAGAGAACAAGTCGAATCTCACTGACCTAGAAAAATGGGTAGCTACTGCTCATCAGAAACTGCCAAACCAACGGTATCACCATTAGCCATTGGTCTGATTGATATTGTTTATTACTCGTAATAACATATAACATATTGTTTATTACTCGTAATAACCATGGCAACTCAATGAAGAATCGGGATACCATACATGCAGTGCAAAAAATCATCTGCAAGGATCTTCTGTACATTAAAATGCACGTTCTAAATAATTTTCTGCATTACTTATGTGCACATGAATCAAGATTATAAAGAAGAGATTAATGCAATGAAAGCATGTTGCATTGATTTAAAAAAAAAAAAAAAAAAAAAAAAAAAAAACGGGCACCTGAAACTTATTGTCGCTGGTGTAAGATGGGTATTTTGATTGGCTTGTAATTTGGAAAGTACAAGTGATTACTGAACTTCAATGTCAGTTTTTCCCTACAGTTTTAACAGCAGAAAAGTGGTTGTTACAAATACAGAATCCCTGCCTTGAGAAAGTAGAGAACACAGCAACCTGACAACTGACTTTCACCAATATATCAGTAACCAGAGTTACGCAAAGCTGGACAGGCCTTCCTTTTAAATGGAAATTTTATACAATTATCCACTGGCACTACAGTTTAATGTTTGTAGCCTGCTGGTTGGACGGATAAACATATTTGGCACCGTTCTCCCAGTCTTCGGGCATTAGCTGCCTATCCACTAGGTGAAAAGTTTAAAGACAAGATATAGTCTAGACATTTTACGAATGAGCTGCAGCATGGGAAAACAACAATCTGCAATATATTATGCGAAACCAAAGACGCAGATCAACTTCGCGGTTACCGTCTTTGTTTTCGCTACATGGATAGTACAATTCCTCTACTTTCTAAATCCAAAATTTCCAGCCTCTAACCCTCTTCAGTGCTTGTACAGCCTGGTTTGTGTCTAACCTTTTCGGAAACCACATTGTTAATTTCCCACGAGTCTAGATATTTTACGAATGAGCTGCAGCATGGGAAAACAACAATCTGCATAATATTATGCGAAACCAAAGACGCAGATCAACTTCGCGGTTACCGTCTTTGTTTTCGCTACATGGATAGTACAATTCCTCTACTTTCTAAATCCAAAATTTCCAGCCTCTTACCCTCTTCAGTGCTTGTACAGTGTACAGCCCGGTTTGTGTCTAACCTTTTCGGAAACCACATTGTTAATTTCCCACGAGGCGGCTCACAAGTTTTGCAAAACTTGGGAAATCCATTTCAATAAAACGTCATGATGTTACGTAGTCTATGCAAAACATTTTGAAATTATAAATGTAGGAATAAGGGACGAATGCAAACGTCATGAACGTGATCAACGCCATTTTGCTTTTATTTTATACTAAAAATATATATACATGCAAAATACCTCGCCATCTTGAGAATAATCTGACGTCTCTTATCCCTAATCTATAATATGCATATAATGAGATAAAACACACATGTTCCGTCCCGACATGGCTGAAAACATGTTGACTGGGAAGTTAAGCCTCAATACAAACACAACATGCATGAATGAGCGAAATGCATCTATGAGCATGATAAGTTTAGTTGACGGAAGTCCAATAAAATGTGTGCGATCCTACACGGTATTAAAGCTCCTTAACTGGGGCGTTAAGCAACAGAACCATTAGCACTTACGCTGTTCCGAAATCGTCTTTCCAAGGCTGCCATGGGCGTCCCTGGTCTGGGTTTGCAGCTGAACAACAAAATATAACCCCTTGTAAGCTCCATGAATCAAACGCATTAACTCATTTAAGCCTGGCGTCCTTTTTTGTGGGACATAGGCAAAGAGTATAGCCGCAGAACGCGGCCTCCCATCTGGGGATATTCTGTTTGCTTAAAGGAATTTCATCGAAAAATGAAATACAAATTAAAAATACCTGATTAACCTAAAAATGAAAGTGGACTCGTCCAAATGATACGAATGGGTGAATCCATTCATCAAATATTGGTTATGCCGCATATTACCATCTACATATTACATGTATCTAAGAAGAGGTGACTTCAAGTTATCGCGACATGGTTGTTGAGTGGGACATAAAGCCATAATTAAACCGGCAAAACGACAATTGAATCGCATTGGGTAGCGCATTACTGTGCCGAGTTTCTAGAAAACCAGACCTGGATTTCAGACAAGGTTGAACTAACACAACTCGTGTTGTATGGCAACAGAAGATAGCTAATTCCCTGTAATGTCTGTTAATAGGAAGACGAAATGTACTCGGCACGTAATGAATCAAAGGGGCGCTGATAATCAGACAGTGCAGTTACTGTACCCATCTTAATTAATACACAAGACCTTTTCTGTTTATACGTCACATTCCAAACCGCCTCAGTATTAAAATCATCATCATCATCATAATCATCATCTTAATCATCATCTTCATCATCATCATCAACATCATCATCATCATCATCTTCTTCTTCTTCTTCTTCTTCTTCTTCTTCTTCTTCTTCTTCTTCTTCTTTTTCTTCTTCTTCTTATTATTATTTTAGGCCTATTATAATTATTCCTTATTCAACATTATCATTAGGGAGCGCCGTGGCCTAGTGGCAGAGCGTCCGACAACGAATCGAGAGGTCCCGGATTCGTAACCCCACAAGGGCCACCGTGTTGTGTCCTTGATCAAAACATATCAACTCCCTAGAGTACTGGTAAATACTCAAGAAGCGGTGGCTCCGTCCCGTCGACATGACTGAAAAATTGTTCACTGAGACGATAAACCTCAATACAAACAAACAAACAAACAACATTATCATCACCAATGTAATTATAAAATGAACCGGCTCATGAGAAATCCAACAATCTACATGTATGCGAAAACAAAGACGCAGAAGAGCTTCGCGGTACCAGCGAAGCTGATCAGCGCCTTTGTTTTCGCTACCTGGATAGTACACTTCCTCTTTTCCTCAAATCCGAAGCCGGCTCCTGAGACTGTAATTTTAAGAACTTGTCGAATTATTCAGCTGTTAGTTGTGGATTCGGCGAATTAACAGCTAGCTGTTTATTCAGCTGTTAGTTGTTAATTTAACAGCTACGGGGATGGGCGGGGACAATAACAGCTAGCTGTGAATTCTACTTGTCTTCGAATTAACAACTAACAGCTGAATAAACAGCTAGTTGTGAATTCGCCATGTCTTCGAATTAACAACTAACAGCTGAATAAACAGCTAGCTGTGAATTCGCCATGTTCTTTGAATTAACAACTACCAGCTGAATAAACAGCTAGCTGTGAATTCGCCATGTCTTCGAATTAACAACTAACAGCTGAATAAACAGCTAGCTGTGAATTTGACTTATCTTCGAATTAACAACTAACAGCTGAATAAACAGCTAGCTGTGAATTCGCCATGTTCTTTGAATTAACAACTAACAGCTGAATAAACAGCTAGCTGTGAATTCGCCATGTCTTCGAATTAACAACTAACAGCTGAATAAACAGCTAGCTGTGAATTCGACTTATCTTCGAATTAACAACTAACAGCTGAATAAACAGCTAGCTGTGAATTTGACTTATCTTCGAATTAACAACTAACAGCTGAATAAACAGCTAGCTGTGAATTCGCCATGTTCTTTGAATTAACAACTAACAGCTGAATAAACAGCTAGCTGTGAATTCGCCATGTCTTCGAATTAACAACTAACAGCTGAATAAACAGCTAGCTGTGAATTCTCCATGTCTTCAAATTAACAACTAACAGCTGAATAAACAGCTAGCTGTGAATTCGACTTATCTTCGAATTAACAACTAACAGCTGAATAAACAGCTAGCTGTGAATTCGACTTATCTTCGAATTAACAACTAACAGCTGAATAAACAGCTAGCTATGAATTCGCCATGTTCTTTGAATTAACAACTAACAGCTGAATAAACAGCTAGCTGTGAATTCGCCATGTCTTCGAATTAACAACTAACAGCTGAATAAACACCTAGCTGTGAATTCGACTTGTCTACGAATTAACAACTAACAGCTGAATAAACACCTAGCTGTGAATTCGACTTGTCTTCGAATTAAGAACTAACAGCTGAATAAACAGCTAGCTGTGAATTCGCCATGTCTTCGAATTAACAACTAACAGCTGAATAAACAGCTAGCTGTGAATTCGACTTGTCTTTGAATTAACAACTAACAGCTGAATAAGCAGCTAGCTGTGAATTCGCCATGTCTTCGAATTAACAACTAACAGCTGAATAAACAGCTAGCTGTGAATTCGCCATGTCTTCGAATTAACAACTAACAGCTGAATAAACAGCTAGCTGTGAATTCGACTTATCTTCGAATTAACAACTAACAGCTGAATAAACAGCTAGCTGTGAATTCGCCATGTTCTTTGAATTAACAACTAACAGCTGAATAAACAGCTAGCTGTGAATTCGCCATGTCTTCGAATTAACAACTAAAAGCTGAATAAACAGCTAGCTGTGAATTCGCCATGTCTACGAATTAACAACTAACAGCTGAATAAACAGCTAGCTTTGAATTTGCCATGTCTTCGAATTAACAACTAACAGCTGAATTAACAGCTAGCTGTGAATTTGACTTATCTTCGAATTAACAACTAACAGCTGAATAAACAGCTAGCTGTGAATTTGACTTATCTTCGAATTAACAACTAACAGCTGAATAAACAGCTAGCTGTGAATTCGCCATGTCTTCGAATTAACAACTAACAGCTGAATAAACAGCTAGCTGTGAATTCGCCATGTCTACGAATTAACAACTAACAGCTGAATAAACAGCTAGCTTTGAATTTGCCATGTCTTCGAATTAACAACTAACAGCTGAATAAACAGCTAGCTGTGAATTTGCCATGTTCTTTGAATTAACAACTAACAGCGGAATAAAAGCTAGCTGTGAATTCGCCATGTCTTCGAATTAACAACTAACAGCTGAAAAAACAGCTAGCTGTGAATTCGACTTGTCTTCGAATTAACAACTAACAGCTGAATAAACATCTAGCTGTGAATTCGACTTGTCTTCGAATTAAGAACTAACAGCTGAATAAACAGCTAGCTGTGAATTCGCCATGTCTTCGAATTAACAACTAACAGCTGAATAAACAGCTAGCTGTGAATTCGACTTGTCTTTGAATAAACAACTAACAGCTGAATAAACAGCTAGCTGTGAATTCGCCATGTCTTCGAATTAACAACTAACAGCTGAATAAACAGCTAGCTATGAATTCGACTTGTCTTCGAATTAACAACTAACAGCTGAATAAACAGCTAGCTGTGAATTCGCCATGTCTTCGAATTAACAACTAACAGCTGAATAAACAGCTAGATGTGAATTCGCCATGTCTTCGAATTAACAACTAACAGCTGACTAAACAGCTAGCTGTGAATTCGACTTGTCTTCGAATTAACAACTAACAGCTGAATAAACTGCTAGCTGTGAATTCGACTTATCATCGAATTAACAACTAACAGCTGAATAAACAGCTAGCTGTGAATTCGCCATGTTCTTTGAATTAACAACTAACAGCTGAATAAACAGCTAGCTGTGAATTCGCCATGTCTTCGAATTAACAAATAACAGCTGAATAAACAGCTAGCTGTGAATTCGACTTGTCTTCGAATTAACAACTAACAGCTGAATAAACAGCTAGCTGTGAATTCGACTTGTCTTCGAATTAACAACTAACAGCTGAATAAACAGCTAGCTGTGAATTCGCCATGTTCTTTGAATTACCAACTAACAGCTGAATAAACAGCTAGCTGTAAATTCGACTTGTCTTCAAATTAACAACTAACAGCTGAATAAACAGCTAGCTGTGAATTCGAATTGTCTTCGAATTAACAACTAACAGCTGAATAAACAGCTAGCTGTGAATTCGACTTGTCTTCGAATTAACAACTAACAGCTGAATAAACAGCTAGCTGTGAATTCGACTTGTCTTCGAATTAACAACTAACAGCTGAATAAACAGCTAGCTGTGAATTCGCCATGTCTTCGAATTAACAGCTAACAGCTGAATAACCAGCTAGCTGTGAATTCGACTTATCTTCGAATAAACAACTAACAGCTGAATAAACAGTTAGCTGTGAATTCGACTTATCTGCAAATTAACAACTGACAGCTGAATAAACAGCTAGCTGTGAATTCGCCATGTTCTTTGAATTAACAACTAACAGCTGAATAAACAGCTAGCTGTGAATTCGCTATGTCTTCGAATTAACAACTAACAGCTGAATAAACAGCTAGCTGTGAATTCGCCATGTTCTTCGAATTAACAACTAACAGCTGAATAAACAGCTAGCTGTGAATTCGACTTACCTTCGAATTAACAACTAACAGCTGAATAAACAGCTAGCTGTGAATTCGCCATGTCTTCGAATTAACAACTAACAGCTGAATAAACAGCTAGCTGTGAATTCGACTTATCTTCGAATTAACAACTAACAGCTGAATAAACAGCTAGCTTTGAATTCGCCATGTTCTTTGAATTACCAACTAACAGCTGAATAAACAGCTAGCTGTGAATTCGCCATGTCTTCGAATTAACAACTAACAGCTGACTAAACAGCTAGCTGTGAATTCGACTTGTCTTCGAATTAACAACTAACAGCTGAATAAACTGCTAGCTGTGAATTCGACTTATCATCGAATTAACAACTAACAGCTGAATAAACAGCTAGCTGTGAATTCGCCATGTTCTTTGAATTAACAACTAACAGCTGAATAAACAGCTAGCTGTGAATTCGCCATGTCTTCGAATTAACAACTAACAGCTGAATAAACAGCTAGCTGTGAATTCGACTTGTCTTCGAATTAACAACTAACAGCTGAATAAACAGCTAGCTGTGAATTCGACTTGTCTTCGAATTAACAACTAACAGCTGAATAAACAGCTAGCTGTGAATTCGCCATGTTCTTTGAATTAACAACTAACAGCTGAATAAACAGCTAGCTGTAAATTCGACTTGTCTTCAAATTAACAACTAACAGCTGAATAAACAGCTAGCTGTGAATTCGAATTGTCTTCGAATTAACACCAAACAGCTGAATAAACAGCAAGCTGTGAATTCGCCATGTTCTTTGAAATAACAACTAACAGCTGAATAAACAGCTAGCTGTGAATTCGACTTGTCTTCGAATTAACTAGCAGCTGAATAAACAGCTAGCTGTGAATTTGCCATGTCTTCGAATTAACAACTAACAGCTGAATAACCAGCTAGCTGTGAATTCGACTTATCTTCGAATAAACAACTAACAGCTGAATAAACAGCTAGCTGTGAATTCGACTTATCTTCGAATTAACAACTGACAGCTGAATAAACAGCTAGCTGTGAAGTCGCCATGTTCTTTGAATTAACAACTAACAGCTGAATAAACAGCTAGCTGTGAATTCGCTATGTCTTCGAATTAACAACTAACAGCTGAATAAACAGCTAGCTGTGAATTCGCCATGTTCTTCGAATTAACAACTAACAGCTGAATAAACAGCTAGCTGTGAATTCGCCATGTCTTCGAATTAACAACTAACAGCTGAATAAACAGCTAGCTGTGAATTCGACTTATCTTCGAATTAACAACTAACAGCTGAATAAACAGCTAGCTGTGAATTCGCCATGTCTTCGAATTAACAACTAACAGCTGAATAAACAGCTAGCTGTGAATTCGACTTATCTTCGAATTAACAACTAGCAGCTGAATAAACAGCTAGCTTTGAATTCGCCATGTTCTTTGAATTACCAACTAACAGCTGAATAAACAGCTAGCTGTGAATTCGCCATGTCTTCGAATTAACAACTAACAGCTGAATAAACAGTTAGCTGTGAATTCGCCATGTCTTCGAATTAACAACTAACAGCTGAATAAACAGCTGGCTGTGAATTCGACTTATCTTCGAATTCACAACTAACAGCTGAATAAACAGCTAGCTGTGAATTCGCCATGTTCTTTGAATTACCAACTAACAGCTGAATAAACAGCTAGCTGTGAATTCGCCATGTCTTCGAATTAACAACTAACAGCTGAATAAACAGCTAACTGTGAATTCGACTTATCCTCGAATTAACAACTAACAGCTGAATAAACAGCTAGCTGTGAATTAGACTTGTCTTTGAATTAACAACTTACAGCTGAATAAACAGCTAGCTGTGAATTAGACTTGTCTTCGAATTAACAACTAACAGTTGAATAAACAGCTGTTTATAAGTTATGACTGCCAGACTGTCAGAACTTATTAACAGCTGAATTAACATCTAACAACTAACAGCCAGCTTCACACATCTATACATATGTCACTTAGAAATATGAAAAAATCTAAATGGTGCAAAACTTCTTTTGATGAGTATAGATATTGTCCGCTTACAAATTTGGCCTTTGGAAAACAAGTTAATGCATCATAAGATTTTATATTGAAATGCCAGGATGTGGCCAGACATTACTTGGGTTTATAAGATGCGAAAAAGATTGAAAAGCCAAAAATTGCCGTGTGTTGTTCGACAAGTCTCAAAATAAAATGGGCTTCCATCCTAGAAATATACAGGCTCGATATCATTACGATAACACGCCCATGCAATATACAGAGATTTTTTAAGTTGTAAAAAATGAAAATTTT
Source organism: Rugalucina vietnamica (assembly GCA_964017185.1). Lineage (NCBI taxonomy): Eukaryota > Metazoa > Mollusca > Bivalvia > Lucinida > Lucinidae > Rugalucina > Rugalucina vietnamica. The sequence goes on from OZ024879.1 coordinate 2,672,658, forward strand.
CAGTAGAAAATTGTTGCTATTTTTCTTATTTTCGCTCAAAACATAGATTGTGGGTACACGTTAGAACCGCCTCGCCGAGGCGGTTCTAACGAGTAGCCACAATCTATGTTTTGGAGCAAAAATAAGAAAAATAGGTATTCCCCTGCATGCCCCAGTTAAGTTTTGCTATATAAAAGTGGGGTTTGAGGGGGTACATATTTCACGGACATGTTTTCCTGATGGCTTGTAAAAACTAAACAAGATCGGGATTCTAAATTGGTACTTGTATAAAGTAACAACTTTCGGTTTAAATCTTTTTATTAACGAAACAAGAAAATTATTTTTCCAAACATAACCATAGAAAAAAAAAGATTGTAAGTTTATACACGTATAATGTGAATTAGAACTTACAATTTACAAACACAAATGTATCACAGACAGAAATATCACATTTTAAACAATAAAATAATATATGAATAACCAAAGTGCCACATTGGAGAGTTCAGAATACTTAACTCGAATAAGCATGGTGTCCTTTTTATGGGACATAGGCAAACAGTATAGACTGCTTGCTAAAGTGTCGGTCCCATTACGAAAACACGCCCATGCAATATACAGAAATTTTTAAAGTTGTGAAAAAAGAAAATTTCCATTAGAGAAATTTTGATATTTTTCTTATTTTTGCTCAAAACATAGATTGTGGGTAAACGTTAGAACTGCCTCGACGAGGCGGTTCTAACGAGTACCCACTATCTATGTTTTCGAGCAAAAATAAGAAAAATAGGTATACCCCTGCATACCCCAGTTTTACTATATAAAAGTGAGGTTTAAGCGGGTATACATTAAACGGACATGTTTTCCTGATGCACTGATTTGTAAGGAATCGTACGATCGTATAATCATTAGTTTTGTGATAAGACTGCGCTTGCAAATTATGTAAAATGTTTTCCAACGTATTTATGCTTTCATGAATTGCATATCGGAGCCAAGGAAATGGCACCCAAATTAATATTTAGTATAGCGATCTTAAGCGCAGTGGGACGGTACTTAAGGGGATGTGCATCAAAAATTTATTTGAAAATTTACAATCACTCCTGATGCCTCTTAAAATGAAAGTGGACTCAACCAAATGATGACAATGGAAAATCCATTCGTCAATAATGGGTCAAGAAGCAGAATGAAAACGCGAATCGAACCCGCGAACTCCTGAAGGTATTCCGAGGTATAGCTTATTGTGCCTATCTGGAGGTTTAAAGGGAAATACAAAAAAAAAAAAAACATTCAACTTAAAGTAAAAGTAAGCAATGATCAGGAAAATGGTAAATCAGAATTTGGTGTTTGCAAATTCTATTTCCCAAACTTTGGGTTATTCTTTCACAATCATTGCTAGTTACTGGTAAAAATGATAAGCATTGGTCAAAAAAAACTTAGGGAATATAAACATTGGTCACTGGTAAAGCACAAAGGCTGAAATATTCGTGTGTGTTGTAGATTATCTTCTCGCATGAATTGTTGAGTATCGCCACAAAGTGACCCACTGAGTGCAGTCGTTGAGCAAAAATCAGATACAAATAAATGAGCCACCGCATGGGAAAACAAACAATCTGCATAGGCGAAAACAAAGGCGCAGATCAGTTTCGCAGTAACAATCTCTCTTCTTCCTAAATCCAAAATTTCAAGCTTCTAGCTTGCTTCTGTGACTGTACAGCGCGGTTTGTGTCGGACCTGGTCGGAACCCAAATTGTTGGTTTTCTCACGCACAGGATCAAATATAACAGCAACTGGAAACTAGACATTAGAGCGACGTTTAGGAAGCACATTGTTTTCAAAGTCTCCCATCATATTGCCTGGAGGTCGGTAGTTAGCCACCACGAAACACTTCCCAGTCGACGATTTAGCTTTTGCTATTCCCAGCTCACGTGATCCTTTCCATACAACTTGCGTAAAATGACCTGAAATGAGAAAAATCAATTATAAGTGGAGCCAAAATTCGCGCGTCCATTTTTTTTTTTTTTTTCAAATTTGATTAAATGCATGTAATGAATCGTTTGAACTGAATTACAGTTTTGATTGCGTGATTGTTCAATCAACTAATCCTAGTATTGCTATAACTCGTCCATATCAAATTTGAATAGCTGCAAAATTATGTTCTATTTTAAGCAGAACATTTGAGGAATAACTGGTACAAAATGTCTGACAAATGGTTAAACAGCTTGCTTCTTCTGGTCAGTCGTTCATAATCATCGGCGGTTTCAAGCAGCAATATCTTGTGTGTATATTTTAGAACTTTGGTGCAATTTGAAATAATAACACGCTTGATATAACCAGTTAACTGCTTGAGGGTAGGGCCGCGTGGGGCAGGTGTCAAAACGTGATAAAATGTGACGGTTTTTACATTTTAGTTTTGCTTGTGAAACGGCACTGAAATGAGCTGTAACGTTAAAATCTTTGATCCTGAAGGAACGTTCAATTAAGAACATTTTCTGAATGTTTGGGCCTTAGCGGCTGTATACTTTGATATCTGTGATTAAAATTCCAGATGCAGTCCGAAAAAATGTTTGAAGAAATGGCGTAATTTGACGTCGGAAAACAGCCGATAATCGTAAAATTGTGCGTTTTTGATATGGAAATCGCCAACAAACACGATGGAAATGATACAAACAACAACATAAAGGGTATCAGCTTGTCGGTCACTAGTTTACAAGTGGCATAGTTGATTTTGGCATGCTTGATAGATCATCTAAGATGATAAATGGTGGGCACTCGTCTTACATGCTCAGCGCATGAAAATGGTTTCATATGTTCAACCGGTCGTCAGGGAACTTAGCCACAGTTGGCACAGATCTTCATTTGACAGCTGGATACACATAATAAAAATGTACCGATATCCACGAACACTATCTTGAAAAACTATGAAACATCGCTTGAACTTGGTACAAATATGTAAAGCACTGACAGCAATAAATTTCATGTAACGTCACTGAGACGTTGACCTTTGCCCCGCTCCCGGTTAGGGAGGTGCACAGAAAAGGCTGCCGAAGATGTCGTGTTGGTCAGATTTTCATAAAATTTTATTTGTTTGCTCATGAAATATTTTTGCACACCCAGATATATTCATTTTGACTGCATTTCTTTTTCTTGTTGAAAATAGTAATGGTGTCTACGAACTTTCCGGACAAACAACGTATGTTTTTTAATATGTTTTGTATTGAAATATTATTTTATTGCTATCACAATTCAAGTTACGATTGTGTACACGTGTGTTTATTAACTTGAGTTTGCTGTTGCTGTTATCTTTTCCATACTGCCGCATGTTTGTAGATTGCTTGTCTTTGTATGGAAAGGTACATCTGGACATGGTGCAATCAGAAAGAAAATCCCAGTCCAAAAATCGAGATGGGATAAAACTATATTGACAATTAGGTACTAACGAGAATAACATCGTTGTCGACGAGCAGAACGGGTTTCGTCGAAACAGATCCTGTTTAGAACATATCTATGCACTGTACACTGTGATTAATAAACGAAAGCAACAAAAACAATCTACGTATGTTTGCTTTGTTGATGCAAAAAAGGCTTTTGACACGGTTCAAAGGGATTGCTTGTGGTATAAACTCATGTCGTTAGGAATAAAGGGGAAAATTCTAAAAGCCGTTCAGTCGCTGTACACCGATGTACAGTGTGTGGTGAAAGTAAATGACTATGTAACTCCCTTGATAGATGTGCCTCAAGGGGTAAAACAGGGATGTAAGTTATCCCCAACATTATTCGCACTTTATATAAACGATCTGGCAAGTGACATAAAAGAAATGGGTCTCGGAATAGACATTGATGATCTACAACTTTCTATATTACTGTACGCTGGTGATATCGCATTGATTGCTCCCGATGCGGAATCTCTTCAGTTGATGTTAAACAAATTGAACGATTGGTGTAGTAAATGGAGGCTATCAATTAATTGTGACAAAACTAAAATCATTCATTTTAGACCAGCGTCTGTTTTACGTTGTAATGATGTATTCTCATGTGGCCATTTAACTATTGATCAAACCGAAAAGTATAAATATCTTGGACTTTGGTTTCAGGAACATTTAGACTTACAGTTTGCGACGTCAGAATTGGCAAAGTCTGCGAGTCGAGCCCTGTCTGTTTTATATGCCAAATTTAAATGCGCAGGGGGTATGTCTTACGAGGTTTATACTAAACTATATACTTCTCTTGTGGAGCCCATATTATACTATTGTGCGGGCATATGGGGTTTAACAGAGTTCAGCAAAATAAAAACCGTACAAAACAAAGCCTGTAGATTATTTTTAGGTGTGGGCAAAAATGCTGCAAATTTGGCTACTAGAGGAGACATGGGCTGGGTGGACTGCTTTGTCAACCAAAGGTTAGAGACATGCCGTCTATTCTGTAAATTGACCAATATTCAAAACGAAAGACTGGTGAAACGAATATTTATTTGGTCTAAATACCATGGAAAATGTTGGGAGAAAAGGTTCCTAAAGTTCATTAACGACATTGAGTTATCTCATTTATTCGATCAAGACACTGTTTGTGTGGCGCATATTATAAAACTGTGTAAATCTAAACTCGTTGAAAAAGATAAGTCATTGTGGAGAACAAATTTATTTAACGATAATGGACATCAAAATGGAAATAAGCTTAGAACATACAGATTCTATAAAACGGACTTAGAAACCGAATGTTATGTAAAACTTTCTCTTCAGAGAGATCACCGCCGCATTTTAGCTATGTTCAGGTGTGGCAATTTGCCATTACATATTGAAACTGGGCGTTATGCGCGACCTAAACTACCCGTGGAACAACGAACTTGTTTCCATTGTATAGAAAAAAAAGTACAAGTAGGCAAAGATCAGGAAAAGGCGCAATCAGAAAAAGACTCCCACTCCAAAAACCAAGGTGGGAAAAAACCAAACCAACAATCAGGTACTTATACCATGAAAACATTTCGTAAGCCGAATGAGCAGCTATTTTCCCAATAGGTGGCCACTCAGTTACCTTAACTAAAAATATGCAAACACACATAAGGCGCCAACAGCACAAAAATATTTTAAACACCAAGACATAAAACAAAAAGAACCACCACAGAAGTATCGACTTGGAACGATCAGTAACACAAAGTTACTGGCGGGTTTAAATCGATTTTACACGGCCGTAACCTCACCCTCAGCTTCTGCAGTGGTTCATAACATTTAGTTAGTTCTTCGGTCCTCGTGGTGAATCTCTAACTAGTAAATGAATCATCAAGAACAAACAAATAAATCATGATAAACATCCTGATGAATCAAAAACCAGGACTCACAGATTCAGTAAGCTGCCCGACGATGGAGATCCCTGGGCGCCAAATAACTTACTAACTCCGGAGCTAAAGAAAAACATCAGTTGGACCCCGGTGGGCCAAGCAACAGACAAGAAGCTCAGGCCCCAACCAACTAAAATGAATAGCTTTAAGTCGGGGCCATCATAGAGTCTGACGCCCGACCCACCGGCGTGCAATTAAAGAAGGCAGCATAGTTATCAACCGTGATTGGGTTAAAAACTAAGCATGCAGACTGTCGCATAACATTCAAGTTATAACCTATACGTCTGTAACGTGTTATGATTTTTCTAAACTGAAAAGAAAAATCATTACTTCCTACAAGTTTCTTAAATTTGAAAACCAAGTCACCATAAAATTCTGGTTCCGAAAGACCCTCACTTAAAAGCGTCTTTAACCCAACATTATATTTAGAAATCAATTCATAGTGTCTACGATAAAATTTAGAAAAGGTTTTTCGAAGTTTATGATACCGATAGCCCTGTTGGAGAAGTTTGGCCGTTAAAGATTTATTTCGAGCGTTGAAGTCTGTAACATGATTGCAGACTCTAGCAAACCTAATAAGTTGCGAAATGTATACACCATAAGAAGCACGACGAGGAACGTCACCATCCAAAAACGGAAAATCAACTATATCAAAATCAAAGTCATCGCGCTTATCATAAATTTTAGAAGAAACAAATCCATTTGCAACAGAAAGATGTAGATCTAAAAAGGGGGCTTCGGTATCCGAGATATTGGCTTTGTTCAACTGTAGTTCAGATGGATAAATTTGATTGACCATACCTTCAAAATAAGGGTTGTCAATGTTCAAAAGGTCATCGAGGTACCTAGAAGTGGAATTAAAAGCCTCGATAACATCAGCTTGATTATCATGGTTAAGAGAATCCATGAAATCTCTTTCGTAGCAGTATAAAAATAAATCAGCTACGAGAGGTGCGCAATTTGTACCCATCGGAATTCCAACAATTTGTCTGTATAACTTGGTCCCAAATCTAATATAAATATTATCCAGGAGATAGGATAAGGCGTCGCACACATTCTGACATGACCAAAGTGTATACCGACTTTGGTCAGAGGATGTGAAAAAAGCCTTTCTGTCATTACATGCCAAATAAAGTGAACCATAGTTTTTTAATGCCCTTTTGAAGGTCCACTCTATCAAATCCAGAAGTTTTTCTTTAATTAGATTATGTGGTAAAGTTGTATACAGAGTAGAAAAATCATATGTGGACAAGCTCGTCGCACGGAACCCTCTACACTTCAATTTATTGAGCACCTCACCAGAATTTTTTATTGACCAAAACCAATTTTTATTTGAAGTTTCATACACTGTCTCACAGTATCTTATAACATGAGATTTGATAGCAGTAAGACAGGAAGTTAATAATTTAGAAAGTTCAGTAGTAGTACAAGAGCTAGAATTTGCAATAAATCGTGCTTTGTATGGTCTTTTGTGAAGCTTAGGTAACCAATACATCGTAGGAAGTTTGTCTTGGCCTTCATTGACACAAACAGAAAACTTAACAGGTAAATCGTTTAAGTGGGCATTTACTACAGACACCTCATCAGTATCTGTCTCCAGATCAGCCCTGGTACCATCCAGCTTCTGTTTTAAGGTGTTAACGTAGTGAAGCCTACAAACAACAACAACATTGTTTGCGGCTTTGTCTGCCGGAACCAAGACATACTTTCTGTGAAATTCTTGGATACCCTGCTTCAAATGCCTAAATGACGATTTAGGTTTAGGAGGTAAAAGATTAGTATTTTGTGAATAAAACTGTATACGTTTATCCACGATAGTGAAGATACTTCTATTCCATTCTTTAAGAGCATTATCCTCAACACCCTCTCGTTTACACCATCGATTACCGAAATCATTCAATGCAGATGCAATCTCCTCTCTACATTTATCGAAATTGATGTAGGAGGGGAATCTATATTTCGGACCTTTAGAAACAATTTTGCGAATTCTAGAATCCGAAATTATTTTTAAATTTCCAGTAACTATATGTCCGGCTGGTTGATAAACAAATTTTGAATCTTTACAATCTCAAGACTTAGGAGTATTAGCATGGATATCAAGATCAGAAACAAGTTTATTGAAATTAAAAATAGTATTTCTGATTGGTTTATTATATTTGTAACAAATAATAGGAGGTTCTGAATTTTGGAAGTACGTAGGTATAGACTGTAACACTGATTTATCCTGGAATATGCTTGGTAAATCAATAAAGTCAATTCCTTTATTAATGAAAGGAATTTTAATAAAGCTTCTAATGTGATTAGATTCGGAATCGATAAATGGACGAAGAGCATGCTGAGTATAACATCTTGTTAACAGTGCAGCGTCATACATTTGATGATTTCTATCGTAAAATCTATTAGCCTCTGTGTCCAAGGAACGTAATACAGCAATAGGTAGAGAACTAAGATAAGACAGCATTGGATGTCGACTGTGAATCCTTAGTTTAACAGCTAAATCATTAAGGGAAGTGTTCAATTTCATTGTAGCGCACCGTTTACGTTTGTCATTACCCTTTTTCCGTATACCATGAGATCTAGATTTACGTTTACGAGACTCTGAAAGTGTAAGTACATCAAAATCGGGCATTTTGGAAATATTTCCCTCATGGTAAATGTTGTCGTTAAATCCCAGTGGAAAGGGAGTTTGCAATAATTTTATCCATTTAAGTTCAGTTTCAAATCGTTTGATGTTTTTGAATCTAACAGAAGAATTTTCATCATATGAGATTTTTTCCACTGGTTGAACTATAACATTATTGGGAGAATGACCAGTGCGCTTAAAATGCTGTTACAGAAAGGTATTTGATACTATAGAAGATGAGCTCCATTTTTTAATAGACTGTCCTTTTTATGATGATATTAGACGTAACTTGTTTCGCAAAGCACAGTTATGCAATAGAGACTTCATTTTATATGATATTTTTATTGAATAATATTAATATGCACAACATTATTTGACATGTTCCAGAGACGTAAGCGTACTATCTGATAAATTTTATATGACATATTTTATGAAATAACACGTCCAAAACATAGGTTTTATATGAAAAAATGTATCTTAAGCTATTTCATTCTGTGCTATGTGATGCATTTTAAAATGAACTACTAGTGTATATATGTACGCATCTTAACTTACTTTGCTCATTTTAGTGCGTGTCTCGTAAGCTGGTACCCCCAGCTGTGTGTCTTATATACATGTATGTTATTTTACTGAGAATGTATATATTTTGTACAGACATGTGACACGTTAATAAAATACTTACTTACTTACTTACTTACTTACTAATACTTAGAAAACATATCTTAAGCCGGGTGAGCAGCCTTTTCCCAAGAGGCAGCTGCTCAGTTACCTGAACTTAATTTAAAAACAATGAAAACGTAAATGTAAATAAGGCGCAAACAGCACAAAAATTCAACACCTAGACATAACTCAATAAGAACTACAAAAGAACTTTTGCTTCGCCAGTTCAGTAAACATTATTTGAGCCGACTCGTGGGAAAACCAACGATGTGGTTTCCGAACAGGTCCGACACAAACCGGTCTATACAAGCACAGAAAAGAGCTAGAAGCTTGAAATTTCGGATTTAAGTAGAAGAGGAATTGTACTATCTGAGTAGCGAAAACAAAGGTTACCGCGAAGCTGATCTGCGTCTTTGTTTTCGCCTATGTAGATTGTTGGTTTTCCCATGAGGTGGCTCATTTTATTGTTGCACTTCCTGGACCTTACCGTTACTTTAACACTTACCTGTATTCATACCAAATGTTGGATTATTGTAGTTATAGTCTTTAATCTCGTCATACCATGATTTTACAGCATCATGAGCTGAAAAAGACAATACATGTATCAATTACTAGACGTTTTATAGCCATACTTTGACTTCGGTAATCATTGTGTTACTTATGTAGCTTTAACTAAACCACAGAGGCTTCTGCAATGCAGTTGTGTCCTGAGTAACAAGCATGGAAGAGTCAATGGACTTGGCTTACATTCCAGACCCACACCCATTTTTATCCAATATCCAAAGAACGTGTATCATCAGGAAAACATGTCCGTGTAATGTATACCCCCTCATACCCCACTTTTATATAGCAAAACTGGGGTAATCAGGGGTATACCTATTTTTCTTATTTTTGCTCCAAAACATAGGTTGTGGGTACTCGTTAGAACCGCCTCGTCGAGGCGGTTCTAACGTGTACCCACAATCTATGTTTTGAGCAAAAGTAAGAAAAATATCAAAAATTTTCTACCAAAAATTTTCATTTTTTACAACTTAAAAAAATCTCTATATCATTGCATGGACAAGTTTTTCGTAATGGTTTGATACTAGGCTTGAACAATAGCCGCACACTGCATGCAAAAGAACAGTTGGTACACTAGACTTTCTTGATCTCTTGCACGTTTAAATTGACAGGGGTGGACCACAATTCTTACTTACCTACATGTATATATGATTTATGAATTTATGTACAAATAATTTGATTTATATAGAGACGTTAGAAGGTTACCTGATTGTTTTGAGGAGGCGACTATGGTAAGGGAGGCAATAGGGAATCAAAACTATCAGACTTTATGAGCCATTTAACGCCCTTAAACACTTGGTATTACATATTGATAGTGAAACAATGGTTTGGTGAATTCAGTAAGCGGGCTGCCTCATAACAATATGAGCCCCGATCGAGCAACATTCTTTTTCCGCCCCTGTTATACAGACGACGGGAGTCGCGTCTTTGGTCCGGGTCTGCAGAGGAAATGCGTACGGCGTATTGCGCAAGCCGAACGGAATGACCTAAACAGCTAAAGACTAAGTCAAACTAAACCAACCTTTAGCTTCAGCATTCGGGTTCGAACTCCAGAAGTAGTAAATATTTTCTCCCACCCTCGTGCCATTATCCATGGTACAGTTGCTGTGTTCCATTGTATCCCGTCTTGCGATATCATTTGCCCATTTCTGTGAGTAAGCGTTCAGGTCCTCTGCTACTGTCAGAGGAGGGGCGTCATGTAACGCTCTAGATATAATTATAAAACACGTTCGCTAATTCTTTCCACGTTAAACTGTTACAAAAATATTTATATGGAAATGAGCTTTAGTTGTACGACTAGATTGTATGAAATTAATTACACCCAAAACTTATATACAAGTGTATGTGCTTCAAATTGTGTAAATTGAATTGTTTGTTTGTTTGGATTGATGAGGACCATATTAAAGAAAGGCATACACGTTGAAAATTATACTATCCTCTCGAATAAATATGTTGTTGTTATTATTGTTGTTATTGTTGTTGTAAAAGGCTTTTGTGTTCTTTGTAATATTTATCTGATATTCGTTGAAATGCATAACATTTTACACCAACACTCGTACGCATTTCGAATAGAATTGTACCTGAATTCGTTGTGAGATCGAAGTGCCTCCTCAACGAAATCGTCTTTGCCACGCCCACCGTCATTTCTTGGTTTCGGGCTTACTCGCCCCCTCCCACCATCATTTGTCGGCGTCGGACTGTCTCGTCCCCGCCCCCTATCCCCACCCACGGGCGACAATGTTCTGTCAGTGGTGGTCGTACGTGGAGGTGGTCCGGTGGATGTCGAAGACCCGCAACCCATCTTGTAAAATAATTCATGTGTGGTGACTACCATACTAAGGACGAAGGTTTGAGCCCCGTAATATAGAATAAAGCTCTATGATAATTAACTTACTAATTGATTCAAGACGCTTATTAGAAATTTATAAGTTGCCAATTTATTCCATATGTCTGTCTGTCTGTCTGTCTGTCTATCTGTAGTTTTCTGTTTGTCTGTAGTAATCCGTCTGTCTGTCTGTCTGTCTGTCTGTAATATCAAAAGATTTCGACTGAAATTTTCCAAGTTTTACAGCCTTAAAAATCTCTGTATATAACATGGGCGTGTTTTCCTAATGTTTGGAACACCATGCCTAATTATATTCCATTTTAGCCGCGACGCGAGAACACCGGTCTTCGGGGTTTCCGACCAGGTCGGACACAAAATAACTTGTACAGTCACAGAAGCAGGCTAGAAGCTTGAAATTTCGGTTTTAAAAAGAAGAGAAATTGTACTGTCCGTGTAGCGAAAACAGAGGCGCTGATAAACTTAGCAGTTATTGCGAAGCTAATCTGCGCCTTTGTTTTCGCATATGCAAAAATTCGGTTTTCTCATGGCGCGGCTAATTTTATTTCCATAAGCTTTGAGTTTAAGATCGTGTGCCTGAGCGGCACTATCGAATGAAATGAATTGTGGGTACTCATTAGAACCGCCTCGGCGAGGCGTCTCTAACGAGTACCCACAATCTATGTTTTTGAGCAAAAATAATAAAAATAGGTATACCCCTGCAAACCCAAGTTTTGCTCTATAAAAGTTGGGTATAAGGGGGTATACGCGGACATGTTTTCCTGATGAATTGGCCAAAACCAATGGTAGCGTTAGGTTCATCATTTGACAAAAAGTATCAAAGTATTAGCAGTTGTTTGGACAAATACGTCCTGGAAAATCTTTGAAACGAATAAACACGTACCTTTTCTATTTAGAAAATAACAAACGCAGTAGATCCAGTATTTAATGGTCTTAAGTTAATATGGAGCCCATATAAACGCCCATTCAAACTTGGCAATTTAACCTTTCTTTAAAGGCCTTGGTCCAATAATCGCACCGGAACGAATTGTACATTGACACATATAAATTGATCTAAAGCGAAAGTTATTTTTCAATATTGTAAAGGATTAAATGTAAAATGATCTAAAATACGAATCAATCAATGTAAAAATTAAAGAGATCAATATTTGAGCATAACATGACGTGTTTGTGAAGTAAAATTACTTGGGAACAAGGAAAATATTATTTGTGCCACCGCATGGGAAAACCAACAATCTACATAGGCGAAAACAAAGGCGCAGATCAGCTTCGCAGTAACTGCGAAGCTGATCAGCGCCTTTGTTTTCGCTTCACGGATACGGTACAATTCCTCTACTTTCTAAATCCAAAATTTCAAGCCTCTAACGATTCTAACATGTATCCACAATCAATGTTTTGAGCAAAATATTTCGATTGAAATTTTTATTTGTTACCGTTTAAAAATCTCTGGAATTAATTGGGCATGTTTTTGTAATATATGGTGCACGCACTTCCAAAAAGCACAAAGGGATGTACCGTCAATCTAACACGATATTTTCATTTATAAGAAACGATCTAAGTTACCGAGTATGATCAACGATCAACATAACACCAACATATTGGGTGTAGAAATATACGAGTTACCATCTAGCAGTAATTTGCAGCAATCGGTTGCACACTCGTATCGTATAGACAACTTCGATGACACGACTTTAATGTAAGAATCTGATCTCTCAATTTTAACATCATGATATACATCTTTACGGCATGTCTTTTTGCAAAAAAATCATGGCCCCATGAATTTGGTCAAACAGTACGTAAGTTGGTTTGCACTTTTACCTGTTTTGTCTTCCACTTAGATAAAACAGTCACGGGCAACATGAACATCCAAGTGCTCAAAAGATAAGTCTTCTGTCTAACGTTTTCGGTTGATAATGGCAGTTGGAAAATCAACCGTGTTTGTAATTTTGTCTGGTATGGAATATTTATATATTTTTATTTGTATTTGTATGTATAAGCAGGCTGAGTTGTTGTTTGTTAGGCTCTTTACTAAAATAGTATACTTTTGTGATGTCGTGTTTGTTTCGGTTTAGATTCATTTTCTAACCAACATTTAATATATATATTCGGCATAGTAGTCTTTGTAACGACTACTCCGTTCAAATTTGCAAAATTACAGTAATTCTCCTCGGCTCCATGTTATCAAATCTATGGGGTCACTAGCCGAATCTGCGATATGACGCATACACTTTCTCATTAATATGTTTACTGCTCTTAAAGAATCTCAATTTCTATTCCTTCAATCCCGCCTCGTGTATTTGGGTTGGATTTTGAATAATATTGCATCCAAGCTTTGTGACAAGAAGTCCGACAGGTGCGCACATTGTATATTTGAATTTAATTTTCCTCATTTAAAATGTTGGGATTCTGAATAAGTTGTATCGATTCCTCGACCCTGTTAGGAGCCTCCGTGGTGCAGTGGTTATGTCACTCACCTTGTAAACCAGGAGTCGAAGGTTCGATCCCGGGCTTCTCCAGTCCGTCGGATGGGACCGTATAAACCAAGGTCCCGTCTCCATATGACCTTAGCTGTTGGTGGGACACTGAACCCCAATCAACCAACCATCGTCATCTCACTAACAAGCATATATTTGAAACTTTCATTTATAATCTGGGACATACCAGAATAAAACTAAAACGACTACCGTTGTCGGTGGCAGTGAATGTGTTAACCGTGCCTCGCTGCATCCTATCGCAAGTTAAAACAACATTTATAATTGGGCAGCCCGACGTATTTAACCGACTTGAAGTCGCGATTCGTGATCATTTGCAATAAGTCATTCTCCTTCGCTTTCCAATTCGTTAACCGTTTCATTACATAACACACTTTCAACAAGTTTCGTGCAAATATTACCCTTTGCACATGTCTGTGAGGTTAGAATTCGCTAATGTATGACGAAGCCGTAATGTACATGTAACTAAACAACTTTGAAACTGGAAACACATACAAAACTGGCGCTTATATCAGTCATCTTTATACATGTATCATTAAACATGACTGTCATAAAAACTCTTCTTCTTCTTCTTCCAATAAAGTGCATGGCCTTCTCTGAAGCATCTTCGCACTGTCTAAACTAAACGGTAACAATATTTACATGCTGAAGAAAATCTAGTATAACAGGTTTGCAAGTTTGCATTGGGAATAGACTGGCTAGACAAAGCTTATACACTACTAGTACTATTGAACATCTGATTACTGGTTAACCGCTCAGGTCTGGGCCTGTCCAGGTAATGTCGTTTCTACTCGAACCATCCATACATATAAGCCTCAGTGGCATACTTGGGTGATTATATTTAAAGCAAGTTTTGAATCTCATGACATCTTAATTTTGGGTAAAAGTATAATAAAATTGAAGCAAAATCCCGACATTACCATAGCTGATGATTGGGTCGCTATTACGCATCAATTCAATTAAACAAGAATCATTTTCTTGCCGTGTTCGTCTGTGGTATCACGACCTCCTGTCCGAGTGGATGGGTGGTGAATGACAACTCATGTTACCTGTTCAGCAACGGTCGCCCCGTCAACTTCTATGAAGCTCAGGTGTATTGCCAATCACACGGTGGACATCTCGTGACCGTGGAGTCGAACCTGGAGAACATGTTCCTGAAAGATTACCTCAGACGACTCAATCATTGGAAAAGGTCCCTCAGGACCTTTTCCACAGTGTTTACTTTGAATATGAAGAAAATTGTACCCATGATCGACTGCTCTCTCTCAATTACGCGTTTTGTCACATAAAGCGCTAAATAAAAACTAGTGAACCCGTCTATGTTTACTAGACAGTTCACCGCAAACAATTTAATTTATCCATTGTTGACACTCCCTGTCAAAAAGCATTAAATATCTAGCAAGCAGTCTCGATCGTGGCGACTTCTTATCATAGCGCATCTAAGTTAAGATCGTAGATACCCTGATGAGGGGTACATAAACTATAGGAACTCTAGATGGCTGACTTTTAGTTCATCACATCGGACCCATGGGTCTCTCTCCGGTAGTGTGGCTGCAAGTCAAAATTCAGAACTCACAAATTGACTGCACTGAAAAATGGTTTTCTACACTGTGGCATATCGACATATTTGATTGTAATCGTGTTCTCTTTAGAATTAGCTTTGATTCTTTAACTTCAGAAATTTTAGTCAATGTCTTGAGTGACAGATACACACACTGGTCAAGCGTTCATAACATGAAATGATATTTATACGAAACTGAAACGTATGGGAATCGAAATTAATGACAAACCAGAGAATTCTGGAGCAAAAGGAAGCTCTTATATCAAACTGCTGCTGACCTTTTCATTGGTTTCTTTTTAAAGAAGCCAACTTGTGGAAGTTATTGGATGGGTTTGACGGATGAAATGGTGGAAGGAGACTGGCGCTGGCTCGGTAGCGGCGCACACGCGTATTTCACGGATTGGTTGCCCGGGGAACCAAACAGTGAGCATGGTGGAGAAGATTGTGTGGAATTCATGAGCTCCAATAACTATGGATGGAACGACGAACCGTGTTCATATCAATTCAATCCACTCTGTGAAAGAAGTAAATATGGCTCAGGGATTATTGGGTGAACATTATTTGTACAAGTTTATCTTGAACTGAGCCAATATTATGAAAAAGAAAATGTCTATTTGAAACTTTGTTGTTCTCGTTATGGTATTTCCTCCAACAAAGAACCTCTTTTTACCTGAGTTCCTTAAGTTTAAAAAGCAAGTAAGCCAAATATAGAAAACGTGTACAACGAAACACTTCAAACTCAAACTCATTCAATTTGCCTGTGTAGCTTCGCTTCCCCGTCTTTCCAGCCTTCAGTTTCATGGGTCAACGGAAATATCACTTTCATTTCTACGGGACGAAAAGATCACTTATTTGCGCTGTTAATTCTCAAATTTTCGACAGGTGATGTGCCTTGAGAGCAATGGACTCTTCTAATTTTTTACGAAAATGATAACAATGAAACACACAAATGCCTTTTAATCAATCCTCCAAGATATTTCAGTGAAGAGCATCGGTACGTTTTCAAGCACTGTTTGTAAACACTCGTATAATGGGTGTGCTATCGTTCAAGCAGTTATTCACTGATAACAAACTGGCACTAAGTATTATGCTGATAGAATGTTAACAGTTATCCTCAAAACGCGTCATCAGTTTTCGTTTGCTTTGTTTGTAACGTCTCGGTCACATTTTGTCAGTCATGCCTAGTATAGCTTGCATTTCAGGACCAACAAAAGCGAAAAATGAATCCGCACTCAGGATTTCGCTCCAGACTTCGACGCCCTACTACTATACATGTATGAGATATGATAAAAAAATACGGTAGACTTTAATCTGTAACTTAAGATGCGTTGCTAAATTTAAGAAAATCGTTCACCATGAATTGGAACATAATGTCATTCGTGTAACAAGTACGGATAAGAAATGACATATCTTTCATGTACCGCAAACCTGTAAAGCAACTTTGTTTTAACTAAGTGTTGGGTGTAATATAGGATCCCAACTTGCTGTCCGTCCGTCTGTCGGACTTCCGATCAGCATATCAATACTTTTTCATAGCAACCTTTTTAGCTTTAATGTATCTGTTTTACTAGTTAAAGTGTGAATTCTTGCACAGTGTTCCCCTGGTTATTTATAACAGGTGGATGCATGGGTGGTAGAAATTACATGTGTATTCTTCAGATTAAAATCATGCGCAAAGTCACATGGAACATCAAACAAATATACTGAAGACACGTACAGTTAACGTTATGTACAGAAATAATTCCAAATGTAAGACATCCTAATGTATAATGTACATCAGTAATAACTTTAAATTCAACGACATTTAAAAGCAGCGACAAACATCTTATTTAGGATGGCAATTTTGCTGTTGTTTATAGCAAAACTACTAAAACTACTTTATAGCCAAGTAGCATAGTAACCATCAATTCAGACATTTCTATGCAGCATTTGTACCGGAATGGCTGTTGTCTAAGAGTAATCAGCTTGAAGTACCGATAGAATGGTATCAGAATTATATCACCATCAAGATAGCACGCATGTGTGACTTAAATACCACTGGTATTATTAATATTAGAGAGGATTATTTTTATAGACTTGCACAAACATACATCAGAATAATGATAGTAATATGGTAATCACGGCATCGATTGAGAGTTTGGAAGATGCATCGTGCAGAAAAGGAAACACACACAAACAAAGCAATAAAAACACCCCAAACCAAAACAACATTTTTTTCATCATAGCAGCCAGAAAAATGCTTAATATTGCATGGGCGCATTAACATCATATTTACACAATGTACAGTAAACCAAACTCTGAAAATGCCAGGAAGTAATTATATATATAACAATAATACAGGAGAGTTCCCAATATTCATTAATGAAATGAAAAATATTTTTGCTATTCCCATGGCGTTTTATAAAAACATGAATGCCGGAACCTTTAGAAAGAAATAATGTTATACGGCTTGAACACTTACTGCCATGGTAAAACGCGTTCTTTCAGTGCGTTTTCGAAACTAAAGACGCAGAATACCTGCGCTGTGATTTCGCTGCTGATCAGCGCATGTTGTCACTGCAAAGATAGTACAATCCTTCTAATAAATGCATTGGTAATCCAACTTTTCACGTTCCTACACGTTATTGTAGCAACACAAGTCAGTTTGTGTTGGTTCAGGTTTATAATCACAACTCTAGGTTTTGTTATGCAGTAACTAGATTAATTGGTTTGTTATATGAACAATGTATCATTATATCACACGAAGCTGCCTGGGAAATATTTAAGTGCTGAAATGATACTGAAAACATAGTTGTGTCAGCGCGCTGATAAGGAGTGGAAATATATTGCTGGTAATATAACAAACATTGTATCATAGAGCTAGATTAAAAAACTCGACCAACTAAGACACTTAAGCATCTAGCGCATGTGAAAATGTGAACAACTCACCACGGTGAATACCTTGTGGAAAACCTAAGCAACAGTGAAATTCGAACGGACAACTATGGACATATTTGAAACAATGGAAAACAAAACTATTTTTGATAAAATAAATAAGGAGGAAACGCTACGGATGATACCTGTTATTCTGTTTCTGCTTATTATATGTCTGTTAGGATTCTGTGGTAATGGAGTATCTTTGTGTGTTTAGGAACAAGTTTAAGCCTTCCAGTTCGCGACTGTTCTTTATTTACCTCTCTGGTGTGGAATTATTCGCGTGTATGGTTCTGATTCCAATCGACGTGTCAACGATGTTTCATCCATTTTTGCTAGTTTCAGAATACTTTTGTGTCGGTTATATATTCCTTCTGGTTTTCCAAGTTCAAGTTTCCGCAGATATTTTGATAGTAATAGCAGTTGATCGCTGGAGAAAAATATGTCACCCATTCCAATGGCAGCTGTCATACAAAATGTCGAAGGGTTTGTGCGTGGCCGCCATATTGTTCGGAGTCATTGAGGCGCTTCCAAGCTTCTGGTTATACGGAAGTCATACAGTCCACATACTTGAGTACAATATTACCGGAGAAGAATGTTCAATCAAGGATGCTGCAAGAGAGACAATTTATCCGGTGTTATATGTAACGTTTTTCTGGATTTTAACCTTTATCAGAACTACAGTTTTATCGGTGTTATATTGTAAGATAATGATCACCGTAAAGCGGCATGATAAAGTTATACAAACAAAACTAAACAAATATAAAACAGAAGGAGGTTCACTTATTAGCAAATCTGAAGCATTTACAGACACAGCTGATCAATGTAAGGATACTGAAATAGTAAGCGGTCTGTCAAAATTCTCGACGAAAAACGATTTTGAAAAGTATCAGGCTCAAATGTCATTAGATTGCACTGATGACATACATGGTAGTTTAAAATCCTTACATATATCGACCAATGATTTCGGCGGCCAAGAGAAAGCAATTCAAGACGCCACTGATGCAACAGAAGATTCGAACGAAGTTAACATTGATTATGGCTGTATAACTAAAGAATCAAAGACCGACAATGGCAAAACAATTACTAGTATACCAGATCAAAATATAACAGCACGTGATCCAAAAGTATGTCACGTGGTTTCCAAAGATTCAAGACGATCAAGAACTGTCACAATCATCATGTTTACAGTAACTGTCACGTGCATGGTGATATACATTCCCTATCTCATCCTAGCAACGCTTAGAGTCGGTGTTATGGAATATGAATGTTTGTTATCTCATGGGGAAAGAGTTATTTATAAAATATTTATCAGGAGTTATTACATGAAGGCTATAATTAATCCATTAGTTTATGGGATATTTGACCCTCGGTTTCGAAGTGCACTGGGAAATATAGTGGAAAGGAGACAGAGAAGACAAACGTTATAATCGCAATGTCTTCATTACAAAAACTTGCCCATGCAAGAGAATTTTTTAGCATTATAAATTGAAAAATTCATTGGATAAAGTTTGGTAATTTTAATGTGTTTGCTCAAAACATTGATTGTGGGCACACGTACTTGCAGAAGCGATTCAAGCGAGTACCCATAATTTATGTTTTGGAACAAAAATAAGATAAATAGGTAAACTCATTTAGTGGGGTATGAGGGGTACATCTTTTATGGACATGTTTTCCTGAATGTTTTATAAATATTCTTAAAGGGTTAATCACAGTACCATGTTTCCTGCAAATGTATCTTTACCTCTTCATATTTCAATTAAAGAATAAACAATGTTGTATTTAAAATAAGATCGAATACATCCAAGTTAATTTAATTCGCCAGAACAAAAATTGTTACTGAAGAAATATGTTCGGAAATTAACTGAAATCCCTGAACGTGAACTAGGGTTTTTTTGACGAAGTTGAGCCACAGCGGAAGCTGAGAATGAGGTTGGGATTCCATTAAAATTGTTAACTCCCCTATGAATTTTATACTATATTTCTTAACGTTCCAATGCGGCCATTCTGTTGTGATTTACTGAGATCTTGTTTTGATTCTGTAATGAGCCTGTGCGTGAGAAAACCAAAAATTTGTGTTCCGACCAGGTTCTGATGTTTTCAACTCACTAGATGAAATATATTTTGTATTCACCACAAAAAAGCAAATATCCTCTATGTATGTCCCAGTCAACATTGTTCAGTGATGTCAAGACGAAGCCAACGCGTCCTTGGCTTTAACCAGTTCACTGGCGAGTTAATGTTTCTTGCTCCAGGACACAATACGGCGTCACCAGTGGGTATTTATTCCCGGACCTTTTGGTTCGTAGCTCGATGCTCTATCATTACGCCACATTCCCTTTGGAATATTAATGAAACTTAATGTAACAAATATACATACTTTATTGAGCAGATGTTCTACAATGACATAAATATAAACAAAACAATTTGTAGACTACTTGAGTTGTTTATCTCTACTATAAAACGCACTGTCTTGATGGCTTCCGACCAAGCTCAATATTGCTTATAATAATTGTGTATCAATACATTACATTTCTCATAGCTATAATATCTAAGGACCAGATAAAGGGTTGTTTGGTTAGCTTATTGTTTTACACCCTGCTCAACAGTTTTCGTTATATCGAGACCGGACCTCGGTTTAAAATCCATCCGAAAATTCACACGAGTTGCTGAAGGACAGGCTTATCAGCATAGCTATATGCGTCATACCTTCAGAAGATGTGATCACGACGCGTGATAATTTTGATGTTCATTTTTGTGGTGTGTTTGGTCCGATATGAGACTAAACACGCTGTGCAGCCTCAAACGTTAGATAGAGAGTCAAAAATTGGGTATTAAGAAACAGAGGGGTTTCACCAGCATTCTTTGGTTGGTCAATTTGCGCATAATACAAAATTGAACATTCCGTTGATACGTGAATGTCACACCCGAAAGCTATTGTCAACAATATGCCGCATGCTTCCAATTGCGTTACAAGTGACCCGACCCCTTGTACTACAATAACGGTACCTGGAGCCAAAAATAAACCATCAAATCATTACAATGGGGTTTAAAAACAATGCATCGTCAGTTGCTTGAAACCAATAATGCGTCGGAGTTTAGTGCGCTTCTAAGTTTTATAAGCAACCCGACGACTAACGTAATAACTACAAGGTTGAATACAGTTGTTTTAACTAGTTACCTACATTTTCGATGTGATTCATTCTGGGAGAGAGAGAGAGAGAGAGAGAGAGAGAGAGAGAGAGAGAGAGAGAGAGAGAGAGAATTTGAGCGTTTGTCCTTTTAGATAATTCTACCATCCATCCCGAGAGGATCTTCTAAAAGGGAAATAATTGCTCATTGAAAACGAACACATAAAAGTTCAGTTCTCAGAGTTTCTTGAAAGTTCCCATCATCATTGTTTTAAACAATTAAATAATTTGCTATCGACAATTTATTTTATTAGTAAATCACAAAATCAAGATGGTGACATTTGTCATTCAATAACTAGAGCCAAAACTCGATCAAAACTGGCCCATGCAATATACATAGATTTTTTAAGAAGAAAAAATTGAAAATTTTATCAGAAATTTTTTGTTATTTTTCTTATTTTTGCTCAAAACATAGATTGTGGGTACACGTTAGAACCGCCTCGCAGAGGCGGTTCTAACGAGTACCCACAATCTATGTTTTGGAGCAAAAATAAGAAAAATAGATATACCCCTGCAAACCCCCAGTTTTTTTCTATATAAAAGTGGGGTTCAAGGGGGTATACATTACACGGACATGTTTTCGTAATGACATGGAATAGCGAATTTTTAAACATGCTAAATTCCCGAGACATAGGCAACATCTAAGGCGAACACATTTAGGAATAAAATTGGAGAATTTGAATATATGTCGATATTGCATAAATACTGTTTTATGTCGGTAGGTGTTGTTTTTCATTTGTATTTCCTCTTGTGATGTTAATTGTGACGTTTATCTGTTATTGTATGAGTCCCGGGAGTCCGTCGTCTAGTTACTTCTCTGAAACATGATTAAGGCATAGAGTATTAATTGTTTGCGTGAGAAAACAAACAATCTGGGTTTCTGACAAGGTCTGACGAAAACCGGGCTGTGCAGTTAAAGAAGAGAGCTAAAAGCTTGAACTTTCGCATGTAACAAGAAGAGGGATCGTTTTATCCGAGTAGTGAAAATACTAGAAATATGTTAAAATTATCATAATAGTATTTCTCTTTAATAATCTTTCACAGTATACATGACAAAACGTTTTTAGACACCAGTAAATGTTTTACATTCCTAAGCAATGTTTTGATGAATTAAAGGGGGATCTACGTAATATTAGCACCGCCAAATCAGTTTTAGCCATCAGCAGTTTCGCCTTTTCCAAGGCGATTCTGCTGAACGTTTATCTTTTGTGTCGATTTCGTCTGTGAACCCATTTTATGTGCTTGATTCTTATGTAATGTCACCATTGTTACATATTGTAAAAACTTAAAAGTGTCCGTCTTCGGTTTTGTACCACTAGAGTGACATACTGTTTATAAAACGTTTCTTAGGTAAATGCTTTGAATATATGTAATACCTGACGATGAAAAAAGTTATGGAGTATAATTATTTGATTGAAAGGTACCACCATTTAAAAGGGCAGCGTATCAATAACTATTATGAAAAAAGAATCATCATAAAATACATGTAATTGATTATCTACCTTGCCAAGAGCATACTCTCTGATGTAGTTCAGTAATTTCAGCAGGTTACGTGTATCACTGCTGCCTCCCTGATCGCCGCCCTCCTGTGGTTGCCTCTGTTCACCATGGTCACCTTCGCCCTTTGGTCCCTTTTCTCCGCCCTGCTCGCCGCCCTCCTGTCCCTGTTCACCGCCCTGCTCGCCGCCCTCCTTTTGACCCTTTTCTCCGCCCTGTTCGCCGCCCTCCTTTTGACCCTTTTCTCCGCCCTGCTCGCCGCCCTCATTTTGACCCTTTTCTCCGCCCTGTTCGCCGCCCTCCTTTTGACCCTTTTCTCCGCCCTGCTCGCCGCCCTCCTTTTGACCCTTTTCTCCGCCCTGTTCGCCGCCCTCCTTTTGACCCTTTTCTCCGCCCTGCTCGCCGCCCTCATTTTGACCCTTTTCTCCGCCCTGTTCGCCGCCCTCCTTTTGACCCTTTTCTCCGCCCTGCTCGCCGCCCTCCTTTTGACCCTTTTCTCCGCCCTGCTCGCCGCCCTCATTTTGACCCTTTTCTCCGCCCTGTTCGCCGCCCTCCTTTTGACCCTTTTCTCCGCCCTGCTCGCCGCCCTCCTTTTGACCCTTTTCTCCGCCCTGTTCGCCGCCCTCCTTTTGACCCTTTTCTCCGCCCTGTTCACCACCCTCCTGTTGACCCTTTTCTCCGCCCTGTTCTCCGCCCTGCTTGCCGCCCTCCTTTTGACCCTTTTCTCCGCCCTCCTCGCCACCCTCCTTTTGACTCTTATCTCCACCCTGCTCGCTTCCCTCCTTTTGACCCTCTTCTCCACCTTGTTCGCCGCCCTGTTTTTGACCCTTTTCTCCGCCCTGTTCACCACCCTCCTGTTGACCCTTTACTCCGCCCTTGTCGCCGTCCTGTGGGCCCTTCTGTTCGCCCTGTTGCTCGCCAGTTCCCTGTTGATCGCTTCCCGGCCCTTCAGTGCCTCCTTCACTACCGCTTGGAGCCCCATCACCGAGTTCTCGTTTGTCTGTGAAGCAAAGTGCGCATACCTCACGTAATTTTCTAATGTGACATTTTTCTATTGTCCCTTACTGGATCAATGTTTACACGGTTTGGAAACAACGCACTGCAGTTAGAATCCACTGAACCAGGTGGATTCTCTCCGAACTAAAAGTGTAAGACTAAGGTATAATAACTAGCCCGATTCCCACAACTCGGCCGATCCCGCAAATGGGCCTTAACATCTTACTTCATACCAAAACAGTCCTATTCGTTTGAAGTTACTTTCAAGTAATCTAATCAATCATCGCTTCTTAATAAATTGTATCAGTTATACTAAAGAGGGTCTAATTTTGTCCTGATATATTTTCAGAGCTAACTTGGTTCCACCAATTATTCACAACGTCGGCATCATGGACGAACCTTTCTCATGATACGCTTAAATAACACGCTGCTACTTGCCATCGGTGTGTGCAAATGACAAACAAATATGGAAATACTTTATGAAATCGGCTCAGTTGTTGGAATCGGCCTAATGGTGCGACGGCTTATTTTGCGCGAACCGGTCCAGATGTGGGTCCTTCAAATATAAAGAATAACCGTATTTACGGTCTTGGAGAGAGGTACAAACATCTTAAGATACAATCTTTTGTCGGTGTGGCTGTTTTAACTGATAACATCATTCTATGTTTTAAAGCGAAAATAAGAAACTCATACAAACTGCTGTACATCATTTTCACGATATTTAAGCCAGCTGAACAATACATGTATACGTGTAATTTATGCTTGCATGATGGTCAAATGTAAACAAAAATAAAGATCAAGGAATTTACCATTGTTTTTCCCTTTAAAGCATACTGCGGCTTGTAGTAATATGTTATTTAGAACCGTGGCGTTTCTAACGAGTGCCAACAAACTTTGTTTACGAAGCAAAAAACAAATTTAAAAAAAATCACTATTACCTACCTTCTACTTCTTCCGCATCCCCACAGGTTATCCCAGAATCACCCTCTTCTATCTCGGCACACAATGCTTTAATCTTGAAAGGAAAGAAAGAGGATCTGCTGAGTAATTCATAAGAAAAACTTTGTTTATCCATCCATACATATCAGCATCTGTTGTTTACATATGTGGTTATATTTTGAATCTCTTGATATGATACCCCAGGGTTGGACTTGTATCTACGTTTTGAATCAAAATTAAGAAACAAATTCAATTGTTCGCCAGAATGGACAGAACCATTTTCAAGTATGTAGCGAAATCAACTCAAGAATGCTCTAAAACTTGTGGACTGCTATCATACCATGTTAAAGCTGGGGTTAAGAGACATACATTATATAGACATATTATCCTGATATGTAAAAAGTCTCACCCTTTGTGCCGATTGCTCCATTTCTTTTCTCAAATTTTCCAAGGCCACTTTCTGTTCTTCTTTCAACAATTCCTCTTGATAGTTCTTTACTTCCTTTTGAATCCTATTTACTATTCCAAGAAGTATTTTAGCTTCGGCTTTTTGCTTATCATTCTTGATAATTATTCCTATCTTTCTAATTGCGCTGTCAGTAAATGCTTGCAAAAACTTTTTAATGTCGACGTTTTCTGCTTGAGCTTGTTCACCTTCGCCGGTCTGCGTAGCGCCACCTTCTCCGCTTTGCTGGCCTTTCGGACCTTCACCTTTTTGTGAACCATCGCCACCGCCTTCTCCGTCTTTGTTTATCTGGGGACCAGGTTTTTCTTCGCCTTGGTGCGGGCCTTGTTTCTCACCTTCGTCTTGCTGCGGACCCTCTTGACCAGCTTCGCCTTGCTTTGGACCCTGTTTATCACCTTCGCCTTGTTGTTCACCTTCGCCTTGATCCTCGCTCTTGCCAACGTCGCCTGGCTTTCGGCCCTGTTTTTCAGCTTTGCCTTGTTGAGGACCCGGTTTACCCTCAACTTCTTGTCCGCCTGCTTGTTTTCCGCTCTGGTCTTGTTGGGAACCCTGTTCACCGCCACCTTCTCCTGCCTGCTCCCCACCTTGCTCACCACCTTCACTGCCTTGTGGGCCTTCCGACTGTTCACCAGGGGCATCGCTGCCTTGGTTGTCGGTGTTCTCTCCTCCACTTTCTTTAGGAGGGCCCTGGTTCCCTGGGCCTCCTGCATCACCACCTTCCTGCCCTGATCCAGGTCCAGGTCGTTCTCCACGCAGTCCCCCTCCGCGTCTCTTTTCCCAAGTCCTTTCCAGTGCTCTAAGCTCCTTATACAGTTCATCGTCACTCCATTTTGACGGTCTGGCCTGAGTCTGGTATAGAACGGTCAGGCAAACCACCACAAACAGTGCAAGAGCGAAACGTCCCATCTTCGATTTATTCCTGATGACCCGCACTGGATGCTATCCTGGGAATGAATATCCCCTGATTCAGCTGGTTTTATATACCCCGAAATGAATATATTTTGCGTGGGGTTAAGGATAAGGCACGATAGATTTAACATTATGGACGATACGTTCAGTGTGTGTTGTTATCAGAGCAAAATGACTTCATACGTTTACACCGGATTCATTGTGGTATATACGGATAGATTCAATAGCACGCACAAAACCACAAAGAGGTGGTGGAAACACTGATCAGACTATCGCTGGCCGCACATTACATGTAAAATGTTGCGTCCTGTGTTTTCATGTTTACGGGGACCATTATGAGATGTTTACATCGCAACAGTGGCGTAGATAGTGTCATATTCAGTGATAATTTTCTGGATATTTTGTTTATTTCTACATAAAACCTTTGTTGTTGGTACACATAAGAATTGCCTTGTCGTAGAGATTTTTAATAAGCTTACATATCATTTGTTTTAAAAGAAAACTGATAAAAGACATTGCTTTTTTTTCTCTCGTATGCACAATCCAGCTTCTCGTTGCACATTTTCTTATGAATGTCATCATCTTTTAAGTCATTGCGCAGTGGGGTCTTAGCATTCAAATGTATACTGAAAATCCTGACTAAACTTTGCAAGCTTCATTGGATGTTTAGAAAAATTGTATACTAAATACATTTTATTCAAAATCTGCATTAAAGGTCTTTTTCAGTAGGTGAACAGCATGCCATTTGTATGAAAATCTATTTTGTACAAAAGTAAGAACAGCAGCTTAATCAGTGCGAAAGGTTGTCTAAAAGTACATACATACGAGCTGCCTCGTGGGAAAACCAACAATGTGGTTTCCGAAAAGGTTCGACACAAACCGAGCTGTACCAGCACAGAAGCAGGCTAGAAGCTTGAAATTTTGGATTTATAAAGTAGAGGAATTGTACTATCCGTGTAGCGAAAACAAAGGCGCTGATCAGCTTCGCGGTTACCGCGAAGCTGATCTGCGTCTTTGTTTTCGCCTATGCAAATTGTTGGTTTTCTCACGAGGCGGCTCATACACTAAAACCATTTGATATGAAATCACGATTTTAGCAGTAAATTAAGAAAGGACGTATGTTTATTTGACGGTTTTAACAACGACTGTTTTTCCGTTTTGCAAAACCCTACAGGATATTTCGTCTATTCTTCGCTTCGGCAACAAATCAAAACAACACATTTGATGCAATGTGGCGCACTTTATTGTGAAGTGAACAGTGAACATGAGAAAGTGACAGCACTGACGAATTGTTTGTAACGTAGAATAAATATGCGGGTTATGCTTGAATAAAAAGTACGAGCAAGTTCAGAAATTTGAACGGCTTGATTTGAATGTGTACTTTCAGTATCAGACAATCGCTGGGTCACTTTCAGAGGTCTACTGCCGATGATCTCGACCCCGTACAGAATACCCGCCGCCCAGCAAAAACATACCTCAACCAGCCCTTTATTTTTTGCTAGCGTTTCGGTTAAAAAAGCTGTAGATTACGTGCCCGTGCAGTATATTCCTAGAGGGAAGGTGGCAATCTAACACCTTAAGATCATCTTATCTATACAAATTTTGGTACAAAGCTGTTCACTTCGAGAGAGTGCCCTAGAAACTGATTATCATAACCACAGTAAAACGCTTACTCACTGAATCGCCCGTGCATAAACTCCAGTATACTACAACAAATTAGTTGCGCTCTCGTGTCGCATAGACAATTATTTCGATCTATTCGATGAAACGATCGAAATATTTAGTCTATTCTTCGCTTCGGCAACAAATCAAAACAACACATTTGATGCAATGTGGCGCACTTTAGAATGATGCAAATGATAGGCGCGTGTAAAGTACCAAAATTTGTATAGATTCAAAAATAATTTTATGTTAACAACATGATTATGATTCGAACAGACCAAAGCTCTATGTACAATCTTCGAACCACAAAAGTATACATGTTCGACCTACTTGTCAATAATCCAAATCTTACAAACCTACGTTCTTCAACTTTAAGCTCCAACCATTAACATTACTCATCATAAACACAAAGCCAAATCGGACGCAGAAAGCTTGCAAACATATACCTTTGTTCATTATCCCATTACATGTATTTTACATCACACAACGAGTTTCAATGCTTTTCCGGCACTTAGATTTGTGTAAAATGTGCTTATCAGAAAAAAATAAAATTATATACGAGGTGTGTCGTCACTATCTGTGCTTTAGCTTAGAGACCATTTGCTATATGAAAAACTTAATTCTGAGCTCAGCTTTCTCTACTTAAAACCTTACTATTAATCTAAAGAAATTTCAATATTTTTACTAGTATTGGCATTTAGCTAACTTTCAGAAACAATTTCAACAAATCCAAACACATCGACGAGCTGCCTAAGCGTACCGACAGTTCACTATTTCACTGTATGATTGCCAAACGCCATGTCAATGCTCTTGCTCCAGATTTGTCCATTTGTGAAACAAGTTTCACTCGTTCTGCTCTTACGCCACTCTGAGAACGTCACTCTGAAAACATACATAATGAAAAACATAGTGTGACGAAAAGAGAATATTATTAACCAAAATGTTACTCAAACGCTTCTGTTCAAAATAATTTACTATGAATATGACTGATAGATGAGATCCGTCATTACATTTTCTACCTTTGAATAATATTTGCCCGAACAACCAAAACCATTTTCTGCTATAATTCAAAATTCATGTTTTAATTTTTAACATTTATTTTTGTCTCCGCAGTCTCTACATTTCTATTACTATAGACGAATATGTATATTTTATTTTGATCTTTTTCCCCCTTTTGATGTAAACAGCATTTTATAAAATATATATACAGCACTTATATAATGAATCTACCCGTCTGTTATCTTCATGCCCAGTTATTCTGCAGTATGCGCTCCATTTTCAATTTACCTTGACTCGCTTATTAAATTTACCGAATTGACTTCAGTTGATGGTATTGCCATAACAATAGTTGTAGTTCCAATGTCCTGATTCCATGGCCGCACAAGCTAGCCCAAACACCGTCTTTCTATGACTAACTTCATATCAATGTCTCTACTAAATTGTTATCAATGATGTATACCTTGCTGTTCCTGCTGCTGCAACTGTGCAACCATTTACATCGTTTCTGGCTTTACTACATTTGAGTTTACAGCCTACATTTTAACAATATTACTTTTCATCCGAAACTGTTGGTAAACTTATTTTATTTTACTACCTCCAGTCAATATTACGGGCTCTGATCTTTACTTAGTGCTACATCAAATACTCACGTTTCAGCCGCATCAGGGGCGTTTAATTTCAGCCGCACCGGACTTTGATTTTAGCCACATCTGAGCATTACTTTTCAGCTACATCCGGAGCTCTGTGGCTCACAGATCAGCCACTTCAGAGGCTCACATTTCAGCCACTTCCTGGGCTTGTAATTCAGCTTTGATTTTCAGTCACATCTGAAGCTTTACTTTTAGCCATATCCGAGGCTCACATTACAGCCATATCCGAGGCTCATATTTCAGCCATATCCGAGGCTCATATTTCAGCCATATCCGAGGCTCACATTACAGCCATATCCGAGGCTCATATTTCAGCCATATCCGAGGCTCATACTTCAGCCATATCCGAAGCTCATATTTCAGCCATATCCGAGGCTCATGTTTCAGCCATATCCGAGGCTCATATTTCAGCCATTTCCGAGGCTCATATTTCAGCCATATCCGAGGCTCATATTTCAGCCATATCCGAGGCTCATATTTCAGCCATATCCGAGGCTCATATTTCAGCCATACTTACGTTTTAATACTCACACGAGGCTTTTATTTCCAGTTTCCATCTGTGTTCATATTTACCTGCATGACACTCCAGTCACATTTGTTACTCTGGTTTTCTCGCCTGATCCGTGCCCGGATGCGGTCGCAAAGTTTGGCTACAGTCGAGGCTCACAAATCAATACTCATACGAGACTTTTATTTCCAGTTTCCATCGGTACTCATATTTACCTGTATGATATTCCAGTCACATTTATTACTCTGATTTTCTCGCCTGATCAGGTGCCTACATCCTAGCTCAAAGTTTGAATACAACCGGGTCTCAAAAGTTAATACTGATACGAGTCTCATATTTCCATCGGTACTCATATTTACCTGCATGATACTCATTTATTACACTGGTTTCTAGCCTGATAGTTCTCCAACGCTCGCCTATCCAGTCACATCCGTAGCTCAGATTTTCAGTGGATTCCGATGCTCAAACTTAGCTGTGCTTTAAGTTTCATCCAAAGTTCACATGTCTATCTTAAAACTGTACTGACATTTACCTTTACTAAATAAGTGTACATAATGCCCGTGTCATGTGGGGCTATGAAATACTTGCCTAACAATGAGTGAACATTATGCTTTTAACGAATACTTACATTTACTTGTCTAACAATGGTTCCTGTATACTTTATACATAGTTTTAATTTTAAAATTCATCGATGACTCTTATAATATATGTCTCATATTCTTTAGATCATACACCAATTCTCGTTGATGTCGCAGAATCCCAGCCTCATCAGGGAAAGTCTAATCTCATGCAGAACTCGTATTATACCGTTAATAACTAATATCATTTACCAGTCTTAACTATGTGTATCTTCCACAACTGATATTTAAATAAAGCGCACATAACTGTTTAATCCTTTTTCTTCAACCATTATATAATTATGTGCATATAGCCATTTCATTTCTGGCCGGCCTACACGTACATATACCTTGTCAGTTTCCTATTCATACGCTCTTTCCGTCTTTATATCTAATTGACAACTTTATTGCATATTCAGCGGATTGTACATTTCTTTGCATAAATAAACATTTGTATTACAATATTATATGTTTTCGCTGAAAAAAATTTCAATAATTCTGGACCTTTAGTCAACCGCCCTTGCAAACTGGGTTTAATAATGCATTACTGTCTAGCCAGTTCAGAAATTTTGATATTGTTTCAAGTGTAATACTGATCTACGAAATATATTAATCTGACTTCTACAAACCTGTTTCCTGGTATAATCCGAACCTGAACTGTCTGCCACTTTGTTTGCTTTATAACTTGAGACAATATTGACACAACCGCCAAATAAACTGGCGTTGATTCCAGCCACATTTCTATTCATATACCTTCACCAGCTTGTCTGTTTGAACGCTTTGACTGTTTTAGCGCGTCTCGGCTTAACGTGTAACGAAAGCCTCCAGTACTTGAAACAAAACATTGCATTTGTTACCGTAAACATTTTCATTTTCAAGAACTGTTGTTTTATGAATAATGGTTAAGGCTACAGTACTATTGACATGCAAATGTACGAAATATAAAACAATGTACATACCGTATCTAAGTGACATTATACTTGCACGTACAGTCCAGATACCGCCGCTAAATGATATTCTACTTGCATGTTATTTCTATGAATCGCCAATCAACATTTTGATACTATATTAGGTGTCTGTGATAACAGTTACCGTAAACATTTTGAAAAGAAAGATCTCCTAAAATACTTATCTTGTTTATTTCCACGTAAGCATGTTATCACCATGAACCACTCCCCGGAACACTGAGCATGTACACCGAGTCATACGGTGCTCTGCATCCAGCTGAAACAATTAATAATCGTGAGCTTCTAACGTTAAACAATATACTTCCATGCTATTTTATGGCATACATGCTACTTTAATGACGTACACGTGTATAGTAATACAAAAATGCACGTTACTATGTTTCTGATGCTAACTGCAAAGTTTTGTTATGTTTCATTATGTATATCGTCATTTTAATGTTTCCATATATGAATAATAAAAGACATGGCAAGAATATTAAATCAACTGTTAAACTGTTTTGTGATCTATCCGAGTATACTTACATGTGTATACGTTCAACCAAAGAAGCAATACACACTATAGTCGCCGGTTTTCGTGAGTACTTTATTTTAATGATACATGCACAGATTTAACAGCCGGGACCTATATACGCAATCATCTTAATAAATCCTCGCACAAGTTGCATCTTTATTCACACCATGTTTAGCTATTGTCCCTGCTTCACTCTCTGTTGGTGCCAAATATGGTGTCCCATGCTATCAATGCTCATAAAACTTTCTTACTTATTAATTAACAGATTACAATCTAATAAATATGCTTCTTATATGCGTAAAATAAATAAAAACAGCATATAGATACTCATCTTATTATATAAGAAATCTGTCCCGTCGTAACTGCCGAAATTGACACCTGTGTCCCTTTGCCCGAATCGACTTCCCATTGTCGCTACCAACATAAACGCATGGCATTCTCAAGTTCCCAAATTGCATCTGCGCTGCAACGAAATGTAGACAGTTTTTAGTTTATACTTGATTGATAGTTGAAACGAACTGTTCAATTATATGCATTATTATTATTATTATTTTATTTAAACCGTTACACATTTTGATCAGTATATAATGCTTTTCTCCGGTTGTGTCTTTTTTAAATCATGCATCTGCTGCTACAATTAACTATAGTCGTATGCTGAATAAAAACGTTGTGCTCTTCTTACCTCGTATTACATGGAAAGCATGTTAGTAATAAAAAGCCGATCTTGATTGACTGAAAACTACACATTCTAAAAAACAAATACTGCATATAAGTCATGAAAGGCGTGGTAACCTATGCCATCACAGATGAACAAACCCACGTGCATTTAACAATCATATAAAAATGTCATTCGTGTCAATAAAAAGTTTTATAAATCATTTAGACACCACGTCTGAATTGATACCTGTATAAAAACGAAGCGACAGTGTTTTGAGTTCTGAATCTAACAAGTTTACTGGTGACGTGCCAATTAACATATTATTTCGCCAGAATTATAGAATAAAATGCCGTCCAGTTAATGCTTATCTTTTCTCCGTGAACTGTGCCTTGGTCAGCGCCGCCCTGTTCAAGCTTCGTCATGTCTGAGGTCGATATATTCATCGAATGTACGTGTAAAAATCTCGCCGTGGTACAAAGCTGTTCACTTCGAGAGAGTGCCCTAGAAACTGATTATCATAACCACAGTAAAACGCTTACTCACTGAATCGCCCGTGCATAAACTCCAGTATACTACAACAAATTAGTTGCGCTCTCGTGTCGCATAGACAATTATTTCGATCTATTCGATGAAAGGATCGAAATATTTAAAATCGGTTGTGTAGGGACACAGAGGTCATGTGGTGGAATGTCGAATAAAATATAACGTTTAGTTCCTTTGGAAACAGTGAAAACATTCAAAGATATGAGTCATATTGCGCAATTTCGGGTAATGAACCCTCATCAGTGACCCTTATAAACTAACAACGAAGGCTTCTCACATTTTTTTTCAACAAAAAATAACAGTGTATTTGTAATGTTGCCATTTTGAAATTTTAACGAATTGCTAACGATGTCGTTGATTTTACACAACTGGCCCCAGGCTGTGTTGTACGCATTCATGTTTCGCTTGCATGCCACAGGAGTGTAGGCAACTGCAGTCCTGTTCAGATCAACCAATTGGCACTTGGTTAATATTTTATCCACTTTGTTGCTTAAATATTCGCAATATAATATTTGCTTTTGAATAATATTGAAACTACCTACCCTGTGTTGAATAAACATTTTATTCAGAAAAAATAAATAAATTTTACAGCAAAACTATAGCAATGTACATGTGATGAGTGGTCATAGTGCTCGGGTCAGGTGTACTAGTATACTCCGCAGCCGAACAGAAAGACGCCAACCCTAGTACAAATCAAAAATCTAGGGTAACCGTGATGACGGTAGGAAAGTCGAAAAAAAAAGAAGAAGAAGAAGAAGAAAACATATCCTAATAACAGAACCTACAAAAATTGAAAATCGGTCAGCAAATAAAGTGTTTTATAGCCAACTTGAATGGATTTGGAACATGTATTTTGCATTAGCAAGGGAGGTAATTCATGATTATGAAAATTAATAGCATATGAGAACAAAAAAAACTTGATTGTGTATATTTTGGACTTGGTAAGTTATGTGTCTTTTTATGATGAGTTCATAATAAAATACTAACAACGTTGAAATTTTAAAGGAAAATTATAACCTCCATTCCATGTCTTATTTTTCTGGCCAGATTTTTTTTTTCATTTTGTCAGCCGATTTTCAAGACTCATCCTGCACATTATGTGACAAACTAAGTACTACATTCTGCGAAGAAGCGGTGCCAACTACTCATAGGCAGTTGAAACATATCTGCGAAAAAACATTACCATGAACTTAAATCTCTATTTCTTATAAAATACGTATGATTGCCAAAGTCTTATTGGGAGAATAAAAATAAACCGTTGTCATGGTTGCTCACGTCAATTCGTCGTTGATTTATAGAGTTGGTATCAAGCTCTCTTGTTGGCCATCTAGTCGGTTTTCTGCAATATATGCAAACAAACTGCCATGAGTACCAGGGCCAGAATAACAATGCTTCTTAAAGTTCAGAGCCACTGCAGACGCTGAGGGTGAGGTTATGGCCATGTAAAAGCGATTTAAACTCATAAGTAATTTTATATTACCGATCATTCCAATGCGATACTTCTGTGGTGGTTCTTATTGTTTAATGTCTTGGTGTTGAATTTTGTGTTGTTAGCACCTTATGTATGTTTCCTTATTTTTAGTTAAGTTTGCGTAACTGGGTGGCCACCTATTGGGAAAATGTCTGCCCATTCGGCTTACAAAATATTTTCTTTAATAGTATAAGTACCTGATTGTTAATTTATTTTTCCCACCTCGGTTTTTGGAATGGGAATTTCTTTCTGATTGCGCCATTTCATGATGCCTACGTTTAATATAGGGATCAAATATAATTTTCCATTCATTAACATTCGCTAGGTCCCGAGGGGAGTGTTGAAGGCCGAGGGCGTAGCCCGAGGTTTTCAACACTCTCCGAGGGACCAAGCGAATGTTAATGGATGACAAAAACATTGTTGATCGCTATTATTGCACTATAAATACTGCACAAACGAAAGAAATAATGGTGCACTATATTTTACAGCCTCATATCACATTTTCATACGCGTTTTCATTCTTATGCTTGTTCCCGGCGGACTTCAGTCACTCATTATTAGCACGTGTTTTGCGTGGCGCCCGGTAACAAGCATAAATAAAAGCTATGTATTAACAGCACGTGCGCACGAGAATTGCAATGATAATGAATGGCTTTCTTTTCATTTATATATGGCTATTAATATCGTGTGACACGGTTATTTATGTTATAATTTTAGTTCAAATGACACATATTTTGAACAGTGTATTTCGAAAAAGCAAATATCCAGTGATTGTGCATGAACAAAACCAAAACCTTAAGTAAGCTTGACATTAATATACGCCTGTAAATATCGTGTGACACGGGTATTTATGTAATAATAATGATTATTACATTAATACCCATGTCGTACGATATTAACAGCCGTTTATTAATGAAGAGAAAGTCATGCATTAATATTGCAATTCACGCGCGCACGTGCTGTTAATACATGGCTTTTAATTATGCTCGTTACCGGGCGCCACGCACGTGCTAATAATGAGAAACTGAAGCCCGCCCGGGACGAGCATAAAAACGAAAGCTTTTACGCGTATGAAAATGTGATGAGGCTGTAAAATATAGTGCAGCATTATTTCTTTCGTTTCGACAGAATTTATGCAATAATAGCGATTAAAATGATTTGTCAATCATTAAAATTCGCTAGGTCCCTCGGGCCACGCCCTCGGTTTTCAACACTCGTCCCAGGACCTAGCGAATGTTAATGAATGGAAAATCATGTTTGATCCCTATATTATATTTTACCTCAAGTAGAGCGAGTTCTCTGATGTAGCTGAGCAAACGCAAAAGATCACGGGTATTTCCATTGCTATGTCCACGTTTGCGACTACCCGATCCGTATCCCGACCCACTTCCATAGTAACTGCTTGATCCGTATCCTGACCCGCTTCCGTAATAACTGCTGGATGGGTATAGCGATCCGTAATAACTGCTGGATGGGTAAAGCGATCCGTAATAACTGCCGGATGGGTATAGCGATCCGTAATAACTGCTGGATGGGTATAACGATCCGTAATAACTGCCGGATGTGTATAGCGATCCGTAATAACTGCCGGATGGGTATAGCGACCCGTAATAACTGCTGGATGGGTAAAGTGATCCGTAATAACTTCCGAAAGGGTATAGCGATCCGTAATAACTGCCGGAAGGGTATAGCGATCCGTAAAAACGGCTGGATGGGTATAGCGATCCATAATAACTGCTTGATCCGTATCCCAATCCGCTTCCGTAATAACTGCTGGATGGGTATAGCGATCCGTAATAACTGCTGGATGGGTATAGCGATCCGTAATAACTGCTTGATCCGTATCCCAACCCGCTTCCGTAATAACTGCTGGATGGGTATAGCGATCCGTAATAACTGCTTGATCCGTATCCCAACCCGCTTCCGTAATAACTGCTGGATGGTTATAGCGATCCGTAATAACTGTTTGATCCGTATCCCAACCCGCTTCCGTAATAACTGCTGGATGGGTATAGCAATCCGTAATAACTGCTTGATCCGTATCCCCACCCGCTTCCGAAATAACTGCTGGATGGGTATAGCGATCCGTAATAACTGCTTGATCCGTATCCCAACCCGCTTCCGTAATAACTGCTGGATGGGTATAGCGATCCGTAATATTTGCTTGATCCGTATCCCCACCCGCTTCCGTAATAACTGCTGGATGGGTATAGCGATCCGTAATAACTGCTTGATCCGTATCCCAACCCGCTTCCGTAATAGCTGCTGGATGGGTATAGCGATCCGTAATACTAATAACTGCTTGATCCGTATCCCAACCCGCTTCCGTGATAACTACCGTAGCCACTTCCTATTCCGCTTCCATAATAACTGCTTCCGCAGTTACAGCCATATCCGCTTCCATAGTTACTGCTTCCATACTTACCGCTTCCAAAGTAACTGCTTCCATAGTTACCGCTTCCATAGTAACTGCTTCCATAGTTACCGCTTCCATAGTAACTGCTTCCATAGTTACCGCTTCCATAGTTTCTGCCAGATCCGCTTCCGTAGTATGAGCGTCTTTCCACTGTACGAAATAAATATGCATGAGGTTTATATCAAATTCTACACAACTAGAGATTGGAAACGTAATCTGGCAAACGACATTTCTTCAAATGAATATTTTCGATTCCAAACATGAGAAAAAGCTCTTTAAAATTTTTAAGTATTTAGATGCTTCTGTCAAATGGAACAATTTGATGTCGCTAGAACGATTTCTTTAGACTAAACATAGTCTTTGTTTAACTCCTAAATATAAAATACGACCACATATATATCATCATAATGTTTTCTAGGCGGTTTTGCACTGTGAAGTCGTCAACTTAAAATAACCTGGCGTCCTTCATATTCATGGGACATAGGCAAACAGCATAGCTCCAAATGTGACGCCACATTCTAAGTTTACTTAATTCCATCGAAGATTGAAATAAAGAAAAATAAAATAAAATCACTCCCGATGCTTCTAAAAATGAAAGTTTACTCATCCATGCGTTACAAAAGAATGGTGTTAATTTTGCACCGCTTACCTGAAACTTCGTTTTCGACGTCATTAGAATCACAGCTTATTTGAGCCTATGCCTGAGAAAACCAACAATTTGGGTTTCCCACCAGGTCCGACACAAACCGGTCTGTACAGTCACAGAAGGTGGTTAGAGGCTGGAAATTTTGGCTTTGGAAAGTAGAGGAATTGTACTATCCGTGTAGCGAAAACAAAGGCGCTGATCAGCTTCGCAGTTACTGCGAAGCTGATCTGCGCCTTTGTTTTCGCCTATGCAGATTGTTGGTTTTCCCATGCGGCGGCTCATTTCTGAATCTCGGTTCTTCAATTCATTGCAGAGCTCTTTAAACTGGAAAAGAATACATCATAATGAAAACACTCCTGTATAATATATAACCAATTTTCTCGGCGTGGTGCCGGTTCTAACGAGTACCCAAAATCTGTGTTTTCAAGCAAAAGTAAGAAAATACATCAGGAAAATATGTCCATGCGATATATACCCCTTTAACCCCCCCCCCCCCCCTTTTACATAGAAAAACTGGGGTTTGCAGGGGTATACCCGATTTGCTTAATTTTGATCCAAAACATACATTGTGGGTACTCTGTATGTTTTGAGCTAAAATATTAAAAACATCATTTTTTTTTCAACCGAAAATTTTCAATTTTTACAAAGAAAAAATCTGTAGGTGACATGGGCGTGTTTTCGTAATGAATAACCATCTACACCCCAATTTTAATGTAAACTGGCATATCATGACTGAAACGCATGAATAAAATAATGAAATATTTAAGTTTATTTAAGAACTTAATTATCAGTCAACTTACCGGAATTTCCGCCCGCACTTTCGAACTCCTCAACTCTTCGATAAGTTTTTCAAACTCTGCCCGCAGGTGTAGAAGAATCATCTCCTTAACAGAACGTATCATATCCCTTGTCTTTTTGACCTCTTCTGCGGCCTCAGCAATTTGGTTATTCGCAAGCATTTCCTCTGCATATTCCAGAAACGTAGGTAAATGCGAAAACTTCTCATCAAACAAATTCTGTTCATTCTGTTCTCCGTCATGTCCACCGCTCCCAGGTCTCTGACCGCTACCATTGCCCGTATGTGAACCGCTGCCGCTCCCTGGTCGAGCGCTGCCGCTACCGCTGCCCGTTTGTGGACCGTTATTACTGCCCGTTTGTGGACCGCTACCGCGCTCCCTGGTCGAGCCTTGCCACTGCTGCCCGTTTGTGGACCGCTACCGCTGCCCGTTTGTGGACCGCTGCCGCTCCCTGGTCGAGCCTTGCCACTGCTGCCCGTTTGTGGACAGCTACCGCTGCCCGTTTGTGGACCGCTACCGCTGCCCGTTTGTGGACCGCTACCGCTGCCCGTTTGTGGACCGCTAACGCTCCCTGGTCGAGCCTTGTCACTGCTGCCCGTATGTGAACCGCTCCCACCCCATGTTGTGAACCGCTACCGCTGCTAGGTTGCTGTCCACCGCTTCCAGGCTGAGCGCTACCTTCTCTCTTATTAATGTACTGATCTAAATCGCGAAGTTCATTGAAAAATTCTCTGTTACTCCAAACCGACGGTTTAGCCTCTGGAAAGTGGAGTACAGCCAGGCAAGCTAACGGCAACAGTGCGATGGCCCACCGTCCCATCCTAGCTATCATAAAGGTGTCAATTAAGAGTACGCACAAAAAGCTTCGTCAGCAATGAATTTAGCCTTACCTTGGTCTTAATATATCCAATATTTTTTATATATGCTCATTTTCGAGTTTTTGATGGAGAAGATCATTCTAGATATACTTTAAGCCGGTGTCCGTCAAAACTGTATCGGCTGTGTGATACTTGGGTCAGCCTCGCAATTCGGGACATGGCATTGTTTTCTTGGACGCTTACAGAAGGGTAAGATCTTTGCTATCATAAAGAACCCCACATATGCTGCTATGCTTTCTACTGAATTTATGCCCAAGACATCAACTTCATAATATCTTGAGCGTCCAGTTTTTGATTGGGTTCAATAATTACGTTCACCGCGGCAGTAAGGAAAGTGAAATTGTAGTAAAAATGGCACAGAGCGTAACTCATTACGAAAACTTGTCCATGCAATAAACAGAGATGTTTGAGCTTTAAAAATTGAAAAATTTTCAGCTGAAAATTTTTGATATTTTTCTTATTTTTGCTCAAAACATAGATTGTGGGTACACGTTAGAACCGCCTCGCCGAGGCGGTTCTAACGAGTACCCATAATTTATGTTTTGGAGCAAAAATAAGAAAAATAGGTATACCCCTGCATGCCCCAGTTTTGCTATATACAGTTGGGGTTCAAGGGGTATACATTACACGGGCATGTTTTCCTGATGTGACACCACTCAAATAAAATCTTACTGTGAAATCAAGCAATGTTTTTAAAGTACAAGCATCCTGAAATCAGGTCTAATGCGGCTTTCACACTAGAGCACGATCTGTTACGATTACCACGATTGACAAATCGCAGCTAATCGGGACATTTTGCCAAAATTTGACGTTCTGATACGAGTCGTTGCGTTTTGATACGATCTGTTGCGATCTGATACGATAGGGTGGCGATCGGTCAAAATCTGGTGACACGATATTGGTCCCGGATAGATACGATTAGTTGCGGTCCGATAAGATCATTACGATTAAACCCCGATTCTAATGCGATCTGACACGATTATCACGATACTTGACCGCGATTTGATACGAACTGATACGATTAGATGCGTTCTGGTACGAGTCTCAAGAACTGATACGATATGTTGCGATAGTTTACGATTGTTGGCTTGATTTTTGGTGATTGTGGCCACGATTGTGTCACGATGAGACCGCGATTGGTATATTTACTTCGAAAACAAACATATACCTCATTACGTTTTTAATCTCTGAAGACGAAACAACATTGATGGAGGAGCAGAGAATGACGAGAATGCGACATTTGCATTATTAATGCCTTATCCCTCACCATTCCATCCCTGTCTCTGCTGCCATTTCCTGGCATCCTTCAGATTTCGAATTAATACTGAAAAGGACCATATTGATATTTGCTTCTCTGTTGTTGATCAAAGAATAAAAGTTATCTTGCCCGATGTATTTAATGTATTGATAATTCGTAACAGATCGTAAGCATCCGTGGCAAAAAGCGTGGCTTGTCGTGTCTCATCGCATTTACTCGTATCAGATCGTATCCTATCGGGAGTCATTCGCATCGCCTCGTAGTTAATCGGGCCAGGCAGTTTTTCTCGAATCGTAACAGACCGTAACAATTCGTAGGAGATCGCAACTCATCTCAATAGATCGCGGTGTTTTGGTCGATCCTGATCACCGCGATTAAGGAACAAGATGAGATACGATTTGTTGCGATTTGTTACGATGTCATACGATCTGATGCGATGGTCACGATAGTCCCGCCAATCGTGGTAATCGTGGCAAAATTTTTGGCAGCCAAAAATTTTTCCACGATTAGCCCGATTACCACGATTGATATCAAGATGTGATGCGATCTGATAAGTTTGGATACGATAGTCCCGATTGGTCCACGATGAAGACCACGATACCAATCGTGGTCGAATCGTGGTAAGTGTGAAAGCTGCATAAGAAACTGCTTATGCAGCTTTCACACTTACCACGATTCGACCACGATTGGTATCGTGGTGTTAATCGTGGACCAATCGGGACTATCGTATCCAATCTTATCAGATCGTATCACATCTTGATGTCAATCGTGATAATCGGGATAATCGTGGAGAATTTTTTGGCTGCCAAAATTTTTTCCACGATTACCACGATTGGCGGGACCATCGTGGCCATCGCATCAGATCGTATGTCATCGTAACAAATCGCAGTAAATCGTATCTCATCTTGTTCCTGAATCGCGGTGATCGTGGTCGAAAAACACTGCGATCTGTTGAGATGAGTTGCGATCTCCTACGAATTGTTACGGTCTGTTACGATTCGAGAAAAATTGTCTGGCCCGATTAACTACGATTAACTACGAGACGATGCGAATTACTCGCGATAGGATGCGATCTGATACGAGTAAATGCGATGAGACACGATACCCCACGCTTTTGCCACGGATGCTTACGATCTGTTACGAATTATAAATACAATAAACACATCGGGCACGATAAATGAATTATGTTCTTTGATCAACAATAGAAAACTGAATATTAATACGGTCCTTTTCAGTATTAATTAGAAATCTGAAGGATGGCAACAGTGGGGAATGATAAGGCTTTATCATAAGCATGCATTAATAATGCAAATGTCGCATTCTCTTCATTCTCAACTCCTTCCATCATCAATGTTATTTCGTCTTCAGTGCTTAAAAACGTAATGAGGTATATGTTTGTTTTCAAGGTATATATACCAATCGTGGTCTCATCGTGACACAATCGTGACCACAATCAGCAAAAAGTCAAGCCAACAGTCGTAATCTATCGCAACACATCGTATCAGTTCTTGGGACTCGTACCGGAACGCATCTACGCGTATCAGTTCGTATCAAATCGCGGTCAAGTATCGTGGTAATCGTATCAGATCGCATTGGAATCGGGCGCTTAATCGTAATAATCGTATCGGAACGTAACTAATCGTATCTATCGGGGACCAATATCGTGTCTCCAAATTTTGACCGATCACCACCCTATCGTATCAGATCGGAACAGATCGTATCAAAACGCAACAACTCGCAAGAGAACGTATCAGAACGTCGAATTTTGGCAAAATGTCCCGATTAGTTGCGATTTGTCAATCGTGGTGATCGTAACAGATCGTGCTCTAGTGTGAAAGCCGCATTAGCATATGACTGCAAAACATTTTTGCGCATGGTGCGCAGATAACATCATTAATCGTTGTTTGCGTTCTTTTCAGTTCTGGATGGCTACTCTGCTGAAACGACCTACTCATCTTGCACTCTTCTTACGATACACGTATTATGCAATGTCTAGTATTTGAGCCACTGCATGGGAAAACCAGCAAATAGGCGAAAACAAAGCCGCAGATCAGCTGTGCAGTAACTGCACAGCTGATCAGCGCCTTTGTTTTCGCAACATGGATAGTACAATCCTTCTTTTCAAATCCGAAAGTTCAAGCTTCTTGCCTGCTTCTGTGACTGTACAGACCGGTTTATGTCGGACCTGGTCGGAACCCAAATTGTTGCACAGGCTCATTTGCTTTTGTAGGCATTTTAATTTATTTTCTATTTTCACCACTTTTGTTGAATTGGTCAAATAAAGTCCTGTATCTTGTATTCCGCCCTCGTGTCTACGATTTTGATACAAATGCGATAGACACATCTGGCACATTTAGACTTTGACGTTGACCGTGGTCGTAAAGCTCAATCAAACTCGAAACATTTTCCAACATTTTTCAACATCATCGGACATCATTCTGTATTTTGCCGTCACTGTAGCATTGATATGAACTGAATACCTAGTTCTCTCTCTCTCTCTCTCTCTCTCTCTCTCTCTCTCTCTCTCTCTCATTAACCAGATGACCAATGGTCCTGAGAGCGCTCACCTCATAAGTTTTTTTTTCTTGTGATATTCGTAAGTGGTGTACCTGATCAATTTCTTGCACTTGCTTATCAGGATGTGTACGCAATTGTCATGAGTGTTGCTTGGATGTCCTCAGAGCAGTCCTATTCTCAGAAAAAAAAAAAAGAAAACGGAAAGAAATAAAGAAACATACATTTTAACTCAGCCGCTAAAGTAAAGAAAATGATATATTTGAAGTAGAACAATTTTATATACATGTATGTACATGTCAATCACAATTTTATCATTAGAATTAACATGATTTTAACCGAAGTTTTTTCAGTCTTGACCAAGTGTAATTTAAAGGCATTTTCTTCATTTAGGAACCATGCTCTCTCCTTGTTTCTGGCCAGATTTATTTCCAATGTAAACCAATTCTTCCTCGGCATTATCATGCGACAAATTAAGAACTATATGAGCTGACGCTTGGGAAAACCA
Source organism: Rugalucina vietnamica (assembly GCA_964017185.1). Classification (NCBI taxonomy): domain Eukaryota; kingdom Metazoa; phylum Mollusca; class Bivalvia; order Lucinida; family Lucinidae; genus Rugalucina; species Rugalucina vietnamica. Next base: position 2,716,218 of record OZ024879.1, read on the forward strand.
ATAATCTGCATAGGCGAAAACAAAGGCGCAGATCAGCTTCGATGGGTACAAATTGCGCACCTCTCGTAGCTGATTTATTTTTATACTGCTACGAAAGAGATTTCATGGATTCTCTTAACCATGATAATCAAGCTGATGTTATCGAGGCTTTTAATTCCACATCTAGGTACCTCGATGACCTTTTGAACATTGACAACCCTTATTTTGAAGGTATGGTCAATCAAATTTATCCACCTGAACTTCAGTTGAACAAAGCCAATATCTCAGATACTGAAGCCCCCTTTTTAGATCTACATGTTTCTGTTGCAAATGGATTTGTTTCTTCTAAAATTTATGATAAGCGCGATGACTTTGATTTTGATATAGTAAATTTTCCTTTTTTGGATGGTGACGTTCCTCGTCGTGCTTCTTATGGTGTATACATTTCGCAACTTATTAGGTTTGCTAGAGTCTGCAATCATGTTACAGACTTCAACGCTCGAAATAAATGTTTAACGGCAAAACTTCTCCAACAGGGCTATCGGTATCATAAACTTCGAAAAACATTTTCAAAATTTTATCGTAGACACTATGAATTGATTTCCAAATATAATGTTGGGTTAAAGACGCTTTTAAGTGAGGGCCTTTCGGAACCTGAATTTTATGGTGACTTGGTTTACAAATTTAAGAAACTTAAAGGAATTAATGATTTTTCTTTTCAGTTCAGAAAAATCATAACACGTTACAGACGTATAGGTTATAACTTGAATGTTATGCGACAGTCTGCATGCTTAGTTTTTAACCCAATCATGGTTGATAACTATGCTGCCTTCTTTAATTGCACGCCGGTGGGTCGGGCGTCAGACTCTATGATGGCCCGGACATAAAGCTATTCATTTTAGTTGGTTTGGGCCGGAGCTTCTTGTCTGTTGCTTGGCCCACCGGGGTCCAACTGGTGTTTTTCTTTTGCTCCGGAGTTAGTAGGTTATTCGGCGCCCAGGGATCTCCATCGTCGGGCAGCTTACTCAGTCTGTGAGTCCTGGTTTTTGATTCATCAGGATGTTTATCATGATTTATTTGTTTGTTCTTGATGATTCATTGACTAGTTAGAGATTCACCACGAGGACCGAATAACTAACTAAATGTTATTAACCACTGCAGAAGCTGAGGGTGAGGTTATGGCCATGTAAAACCGGTTTAAGCCCGCCAGTAGCTTTGTGTTACTGATCGTTCCAAGTCGATACTTCTGTGGTGGTTATTTTTGTTTTATGTTTTGGTGTATAAAATTTTTTGTGCTGTTGGCGCCTTATGTATGTTTTCATATTTTTAGTTAAGTTAAGGTAACTGAGTGGCCACCTATTGGGAAAATAGCTGCTCATTCGGCTTACGATATGTTTCATGGTATAAGTACCTGATTGTTAGTTTGTTTTTTTCCCACCTCGGTTTTTGGAGTGGGAATCTTTTTCTGATTGCGCCTTTTCCTGATCTTTGCCTACTTGTACCTTTTCGCTGTAACTGCGAAGCTGATCAGCGTCTTTTCGTTACAAGGATAGCACCATTCCTCTAAATCCAAAATTTCCAGCCTCTAACCATCTTCTGTGACTGTACAGCCTGGTTTGTGTCGGACCTGATCGGAACCCAAATTGTTGGCTTTCTCACGCACAGGCTCATATTCTGCAAAGAAAAAGTGCCATGTACAGCTAGACTGTTGAGAAGTATCTCCGAAAAAAATCATCAGACACAAGGAAACACTTCCCAGCAGGCACATGACGTCATAATGACGTCAGATCGACGTCGATGCGACGGCATGACGTCGCATCGACGTTGATATGACGTCATTATGAAGTCATGTGCCCGCTGGGTTAAATCTCTGTATCTTACAAAATACGTATAAATACATATCACGATTGCCAAAACCACATAGGGAGAATAAAAATAAACCAATGTTCACGCCCATTCGCCGTTGTTCTTCAGTGCTGGCATCCAGGTCTAATCTTGGCCATCTAGTTTGTGTTTTTCTGCAATATATCGAAACAAACTTACATGAATACTATGCTTCACTCTTTCAAAACACGCCATATGTGAAATTACAGAAATCGATTCATTTTTTGTGCAAAAACAAAGTGTGTAACTACATTTGACCACAATGTCAATTAGCGTTTATCATAACACGTTACAGACGTATAGGTTATACCTTGAATGTTATGCGACAGTCCGCATGCTTAGTTTTTTACCCAATCACGGTTGATAACTATGCTGCCTTCTTTAATTGCACGCCGGTGGGTCGGGCGTCAGACTCTATGATGGCCCCGACTTAAAGCTATTCATTTTAGTTGGTTGGGGCCGGAGCTTCTTGTCTGTTGCTTGGCCCGCCGGGGTCCAACTGATGTTTTTCTTTTGCTCCGGAGTTAGTAAGTTATTCGGCGCCCAGGGATCTCCATCGTCGGGCAGCTTACTGAATCTGTGCGTCCTGGTTTTTGATTCATCAGGATGTTAATCATGATTTATTTGTTTGTTCTTGATGATTCATTGACTAGTTAGAGATTCACCACGAAGACCGAAGAACTAACTAAATGTTATGAACCACTGCAGAAGCTGAGTGTGAGGTTACGTCCGTGTAAAATCGATTTAAGCCCGCCAGTAACTTTTTGTTACTGATCGTTCCAAGTCGATACTTCTGTGTTGGTTCTTTTTGTTTTATGTCTTGGTGTTTAATATTTTGTGCTGTTGGCGCCTTATGTATGTTATCATATTTTTAGTTAAGTTAAGGTAACTGATTGGCCACCTATTGGGAAAATAGCTGCTCATTCATTAGCGGCTTACGAAATGTTTTCATGGTATAGGTACCTGATTGTTAGTTTGGTTTTTTTCCCACCTCGGGTTTTTGGAGTGGGAATCTTTTGCTGATTGTGCCTTTTCCTGATCTTTGCCTACTTGTACCTTTTTATTTTTGCCTACCCTTGTTGGCTATCTATTTGGTATAAGACAAAATCAGAAAATTTAGGACCCTATCAAAGCACTTAAGGGCACTGAGACGTATGTCAAGATACAAATCGAAAAGAAGTTAGCGAAAAATGATACCTCGATAATTTCGAAATGTAGTTGAGCCGCCGCATGGGAAAACCAACAATCTGCATAGGCGAAAACAAAGGCGCAGTTCAGCTTCGCAGTAACTGCGAAGCTGATCAGCACCTTTGTTTTCGCTACACGGACAGTACAATTCCTCTACTTTCTAAATCCAAAATTTTCCAGCCTCTAGCCTGCTTCTGTGACTGTACAGACTGGTTTGTGTCGGAACCCAAATTGTTAGTTTTCTCACGCACAGGCTCAACGGTTATTGTTTGATTTATTTTTAACGTCCCAGTCAACAGCTATAGTCATATGGGGACCTTAGCTGTTGACTGGGGTGTTAAACAATAAATCAAATAAACAAGAACTGTTTGCTGCATGTCAATGTCAAGGGATTTTTGATTATGTGTGACTGGGCCCTGAGATTGAGTCGCGCCTCCGGTGAGTACGGAAACCCTCACTGGATTCGCACGTCCTCTCTCTATTCATTTAAATGGCCGTAGCTTCCTATTTAGATTCACTTTAATATCTAAACATGTTTGGGTTTTTTTTATTAAAGTTTAAATAATGATTATAATATGTTACCTCAAGAAGAGCGAGTTCTCTGATGTAGCTGAGCAACCGCAAAAGGTCACGGGTATTTTCATTACTATATCCACGTTTGCTTCCGCTTCCATAGCTACCACTTCCATAGCTACCGCTTCCGTAGCTTCCACTTCCGTAGCTACCGCTTCCATAGCTTCCGCTTCCGTAGCTACCGCTTCCATAGCTACCACTTCCATAACTACTGCTTCCATAGCTACCGCTTCCATAGCTTCCACTTCCGTAGCTACCGCCACTATAGCTACCGCTTCCGTAGCTTCCGCTTCCATAGCTACCGCTTCCGTAACTACCGCTGCCATAGCTTCCACTTCCGTAGCTTCCACTTCCATAGCTACCGCTTCCGTAGCTACCGCTGCCATAGCTACCGCTTCCGTAGTTTCCGCTTCCGTAGCTTCCGCTTCCATAGCTACCGCTTCCGTAGCTTCCGCTTCCATAGCTACCGCTTCCATAGCTACCGCTTCCGTAACTACCGCTGCCATAGCTTCCACTTCCGTAGCTTCCACTTCCGTAGCTACCGCTTCCGTAGCTACCGCTGCCATAGCTACCGCTTCCGTAGCTTCCGCTTCCGTAGCTTCCACTTCCATAGCTACCACTTCCGTAGCTACCGCTGCCATAGCTACCGCTTCCGTAGCTTCCGCTTCCGTAGCCTCCACTTCCATAGCTACCGCTTCCGTAGCTTCCGCTTCCATAGCTCCCGCTTCCATAGCTACCGCTTCCATAGCTACCGCTTCCATAGCTACCGCTTCCGTAACTACCGCTGCCATAGCTTCCACTTCCGTAGCTTCCACTTCCGTAGCTACCGCTTCCGTAGCTACCGCTGCCATAGCTTCCACTTCCGTAGCTTCCACTTCCGTAGCTACCGCTTCCGTAACTACCACTGCCATAGCTTCCACTTCCGTAGCTTCCACTTCCGTAGCTACCGCTTCCATAGTTACCGCTTCCATAGCTCCCGCTTCCATAGCTACCGCTTCCGTAACTACCGCTGCCATAGCTTCCACTTCCGTAGCTCCCGCTTCCGTAACTGCTGCTGCCATAGCTTCCACTTCCGTAGCTACCGCTTCCATAGCTACCGCTTCCATAGCTCCCGCTTCCATAGCTCCCGCTTCCATAGCTACCGCTTCCGTAACTACCGCTGCCATAGCTTCCACTTCCGTAGCTACCGCTTCCGTAGCTACCGCTTCCGTAACTACCGCTGCCATAGCTTCCACTTCCGTAGCTACCGCCTCCATAGCTACCGCTTCCATAGCTCCCGCTTCCATAGCTCCCGCTTCCATAGCTACCGCTTCCGTAGCTACCGCTTCCGTAGCTTCCGCTTCCGTAGCTACCGCTGCCATAGCTACCGCTTCCGTAGCTTCCGCTTCCATAGCTCCCGCTGCCATAGCTTCCACTTCCGTAGCTACCGCTTCCGTAGCTTCCGCTTCCGTAGCTACCGCTGCCATAGCTACCGCTTCCGTAGCTTCCGCTTCCGTAGCTACCGCTTCCGTAGCTACCGCTGCCATAGCTTCCACTTCCGTAGCTACCGCTTCCGTAGCTACCGCTGCCATAGCTACCGCTTCCGTAGCTACCGCTGCCATAGCTTCCGCTTCCGTAACTACCGCTGCCATAGCTTCCACTTCCGTAGCTTCCACTTCCGTAGCTACCGCCTCCATAGCTACCGCTTCCATAGCTCCCGCTTCCATAGCTCCCGCTGCCATAGCTTCCACTTCCGTAGCTACCGCTTCCGTAGCTTCCGCTTCCGTAGCTACCGCTGCCATAGCTACCGCTTCCGTAGCTTCCGCTTCCGTAGCTACCGCTTCCGTAGCTACCGCTGCCATAGCTTCCACTTCCGTAGCTACCGCTTCCGTAGCTACCGCTGCCATAGCTACCGCTTCCGTAGCTACCGCTGCCATAGCTTCCGCTTCCGTAACTACCGCTGCCATAGCTTCCACTTCCGTAGCTTCCACTTCCGTAGCTACCGCTTCCATAGCTACCGCTTCCATAGCTCCCGCTTCCATAGCTACCGCTTCCGTAACTACCGCTGCCATAGCTTCCACTTCCGTAGCTTCCACTTCCGTAGCTACCGCTTCCGTAGCTACCGCTGCCATAGCTACCGCTTCCGTAGCTACCGCTTCCATAATTACTGCTCCCGTAGTTACCGCTCCCGTAGCTATTGCTGCCGTAGCTATTGCTTCCATAGTAACTACCAGATCCGCTTCCGTAATATGAACGTTTGTTCCCTGTAGAAAATAAATTTATTTGTATGAGGTGTATATCAAATTCTACACATCTAGAGATTTCTAGGGAATTTCTTCCTATGAATATTCTCGATCCCAAACATGAAAGAAAGTCCTTTTATTAAACTATAGCTGCTTCTGTATGCAAATTTTTGATGGTGTTAAAACAATTGCCGTATCTGAAGCATCGGTAGACTAAAAACGTTCTTGTTTTTATATTTAACGCCTATAAATAAAGTTTGACCGCATAGCCATCCTAATTTTACACTATCATAGTTGACTGTTTAGCAATTTGAAAATTCAACATATTTCTTCAGTTATTTTTATAAAGTTAACTCAATACTGTATATACATTTAATTTTAATTAAAAAATCTTCTTAATGAATGAAAGTAAAACCGAGATCCTTTAAGAGCAGGAAAACATATAAATGAGCCTGGCGTCATTGATTTATAGGCAAATAGAATAGCCCCAAATGTGACAACACGTTCTGTGGCATCACATCTGGGACTGTCCTGTTTGCTTAGAGGAATTTTATCAAAGAATGCAACACACACGCGCGCGCACACACACACACACACACACACACACACACACACACACACACACACACACACACCGCACACATACTAAATATAATCGCTCCCGACGGCTTTAAAATGAAAGTCGACGCATCCATTCGTCACAAAAGAATGGTGCCAATTAATTTAAGCCTGACGTCCCTTTTATGGGACATAGGTCAACAGTATAGCCCCAGATGGGACGCCACAGAACGCGGCGTCCGATCTTGGGCATTTCTGCTTGCTTAGAGAATTGTCATCGAAAAATTGATAAAAATAAAAAAAAATCACCCTTTACGCCCCTAAAAATGAAAGTGGACTCACCCTAATGATAATGATAGGAAAATCAATTCGTCACAAAAAATGGTGTTAATGTTAAACAACTTACCTGAAGCCTCGTTTTCGTCATCGTTAGGATCACAGCTTATTTCAGGATCACGGTTCTTCAATTCACTGCAGAGCTCTTTAAACTGGAAAAGAATACAATCATAATAATGAAAACATGCCTGTATAATATACACAACAGATTTTATCGGCAAAATTGTTCTAACGAGTACCCACAATCTGTGTTCTGAAGCAAACGTAAGAAAAATAGCCATCTACACTCCAACTTTAATGTGAACTGGCATATCATATCTGAAACGCATGAAACAAGGTTAAATATTCTCAATCCACTTACCGGATTTTCCGCCCGCTCCTCCGAACTCCTCAACTTTTCTTTAAGTTTTTCAAATTCTGCTCGCAGGTGAAGAAGAACCATCTCCTTAACAGACCGTATCATATCCCTTGCCTTTTTAACCTCTTCTGCGGCCTCAGCAATTTGGTTATTCGAAAGCATTTCTATTGCATATTCCGCAAACGTAGATAAATGCGAAAAATCCCCATCAAACAAGTTCTGCTCGTCCTGTCCACCGCTTCCTGGTCGTAGACCTCTACCACTGCCCGTATGCGAACCGCTGCCACTCCCTGGTCGAGCGCTGCCGCCATTTTGTAGACTGCTACCACTGCCCGGATATGAACCGCTACCACTGCCCGGATATGAGCCGCTACCACTGCCCGAATATGAACCGCTACCACTGCCCGGATATGAACCGCTACCACTGCCCGGATATGAACCGCTACCACTGCCCGGATATGAACCGCTACCACTGCCCGGATATGAACCGCTACCACTGTCCGGATATGAACCGCTACCACTGCCCGGATATGAACCGCTACCACTGCCCGTATGGGAACCGCTGCCCGTATGTGAACCGCTACCGCTGTTAGATTGCTGTCCACCGCTTCCAGATTGAGCCGCACCTTCCCTTTTACTAATGTACCGCTCTAAGTCCTGTATCTCTTTAAAGAACTCTCTGTTGCTCCAGAGGGACGGTTTCGCCTCTGTATGGTACACCGCAGCCAGGCAGACTAGAGCAAACAGAGCAATAGTCCAACGTTCCATCTTGGCGTATCTTAAAGGTGTTTAAAATTAAGATTCCGCACAAAACGATCCGTCGACAATGACTTCAGTTGCTTGATTCAGTGAGCTTATTAAAGAGTCTTCGCACGAGAAAACCAACAGTCTGGGTTTCCGACTAGGTCCGACATAAACCGGCTATAACAGTAACAGAGAAAGGATAGAAGGTAGAAATTTCGGATTTAAGAAGATGGGGGATTGTACTTTATGGGTAGCGAAAACAAAGGTGATGTGCACGGCATAGCCGATCTGCTTCTTCGTTTTCGCACAGGCGAATTCCGGTTTTTTTGTGACGCGACACAAAAATATACCCAATATTTTTGATATGCCCATTTTTGATGGAGAAGATTATTAGATATAATTTAAGCTGGGGTTCGTCAAAAAACTGCATCGGCTGTGTGCAAAGAGCATTCTTGATTCTGCCATGCAAACAGGGGCATATCGTCGTCTTCTTGAATGCTTACAGACGTAAAATAATCTTGCCATTATAAAATGAGCCGCATCGTGAGAAAACCGGATTTTTGCCTAGGCGAAAACAAAGGCGCAGATCAGCTTCGCGGTAACCGCGAAGCTGATCAGCGCCTTTGTTTTCGCTACTCGGATAGTACAATATCTCTTCTACATATAGCCGAAATTTCAAGCCTCTAGCCTGTTTCTGTGACTTTACAGGCCGATTTTTGTCGCACCTGGTCGGAAATCCCGAAGACCGGTTTTCTCGCGTCGCGGCTCATAATAAAAGACGTGCTGCTTTTTTGTAGCCCAAAACATCAACTTTGTTGTGCCGTGGAGCGTCGCAGGTTTTGATTGGGTTCAATAATTACGTTCACCTTGCCTGTAAAGAAAGTGAAAATGACTATTAACTATAACAGAGCAAAAGGTCATTTAAAAATTCATTTAAAATAACTGCGAAATGAACGAAAAATCAAATACGTTGATAAATTCAACGAAATAAACACCAAAATAATATCGTGTGAAAGCACAGAATGATGGTGCGTGGTTTCGGCATCCAGGTGGCAGGTTTGACCAAGAAAAGTGAAACGAAGAAGCTGCACGACTGACTGCACAATATTATGCGCATGCTGCGCAGATAAAATCATTCAAATTGAGCTCCCGTCTGTTCTGGGTGGCTACCCTTCTGAACAAGACTTCATTACGATCATTCACTGTACAGTCTCGATTTTGCCGTCACTGTGGCGTCCATTTACACGAACTTATGACTAAGTTTTGGTCTCTCTCTCTCTCTCTCTCTCTCTCTCTCTCTCTCTCTCTCTCTCTCTAAATGCAGCCTTTAATTCGCTTGAGGTACATGTACCCTTTTTAGCGAAATCAACACTACTTCGAAAATTACTGATTCGGCGCATTTGAGATGATTATTGAAAGCATGTCAATGAACACCCGGTGTGGGCTGCTTGCAAAAAGAGACTCGGGTTAGCCTTGGGACCATTTCTGTCTGTACACAGTTGTAGTGATATCCACTGCGAACACAGTGGAGAGCATGAACAGACCTTGACGGTGTGGATACTCAGGCTTGTATGTTCGCTAGTTGCATAGGCAGTTTGCCATGCAGTGGCAATCAAATAAAAACATTCGTAAGCTATAAATCATGAGTTCAGTGCATCTTTAGTTTGGTATAAATGAACATATGAATAAATTATATACTTTACATAAAATATCTATATACGATCTACAGTCTCTTCATAGTTGAGCTGCGTCAAGAGAAAATCAATAACGTGGTTTCCGAACAGGTCCGACACAAACCGGCCTGTACAAGCACAGAAGATCGCCAGAGGCTGGAAATTTTACATTTAGAAAGAAAATGAATTGAACTATATCCGTGTAGCGAAAGTGCACAGCTGATCTGCGCCTTTGTTTTCGCATATGCAAAAAAAATGTTTGTTTTCTCAAGGACGCTGTTTATACAGTATCAATGTTAAAATTCACAAATTGAACCAAATGGTAACGACTTGAGTTCATAAACTTTCACGCACTCTGAACGGTATACATAAAGTTAAATCCTTAAGTCACGAAATCTACCATCCACTCTCCGATTGACGATGGTCATTTTAACCCAGAAAGCGTTAAATGCCATTTTCGTGTCTTTAGGATTAGAAGATGCCCAAAGAAGCTGTTGGTTACTATGCATCACGAAAACATGGCTCAGTCAATGTATAACAACGGGGGAGCCTATAAAGCGATTCACCTTGCTGTGTATGAAGAAATGAAAATGAGCTTGTACATTTGCCGGGTATAGAACGCGTTACTAAAGAGAACTGCGAGTCAGATTTGAAAATCAAAATTGCGCAGTTTACTTAAAGACCTCCCCGTATATTTTCTCAAATAGTCGAGAGATTTGCCATACGAGAATCCTTCTGACATATTTTCTCACGACCAGAGTGAAAATACCATCAGGAAAACATGTCCGTGAAAAGTATACCCCATTTAACCATACTTGGGTATGCGGGAGTGCCATTTTTTTTTTTTTTTTTTTTTTTTTTTTTTTTTTTTTTTTTAATACAAAACATAGATTGCCGAGGCGGTTCTAACGGCGTGTACCCACAATCTATGTTTTGAGGAAAAAATAAGTAAAATTTATTTTTTTTTTTCTGATAAAATTTTCAAAGCTGAAAAATCTTTGTTTATAGCATGGGCAAGTTTTCGTAATGTGAAATACATACTGAACACCCGGCTGCACAACACGTTGCCCACAGGATATATTGCATAATTAATAAGTCACTAATTTATTGTCCTCGTTTCAGGACTTAGCGAAAATCTACGCAAACAAGGATCAGTACGACGTCGTTAGTTAACGTTTCGTTAAAATTTCAAACATTAATATTACAAATACACTGTTATTTTTTGTTGAAAAAATGTGAGAATCCTTTGCCGTGCAAAGGATTCTCACATTTTTTCAACAAAAAATAACAGTGTATTTGTTACTTTAGTTGATATGTGCTTAACAAATTTATGTCTTAACGATATCGTTAAGCTAACGATGCTTTGAACAACTGGGTCCAGGGTGTTATCTTTAACATGTGAACAAAAACAAACAGTATAGCCCCAGATACATGACGTGGAGTTCCATCTGGAACTATTCTGTTTGCTTACACGAATTTCATCGAAAGATAGGTAGGTAGGTAAACTTAGAACCATGCAAACCATGCAAACTTAAAACCATGTATGATGACTTCTTGGAAAATCTTACAAATTTTAATTTGGAACAGATTGTCAAAATTCCCACACGTAATGATAATGTTTTAGATCTTTTCTTGTCAAACCAACCAGGTAAAGTGCACACCACTAAGACCCTGCCTAGTCTCGGTTCATCCGATCACGACATTGTCTTTCACGAAATTTCTATGCCAATAAGGCGTCCCTTGCAACCTAAACGGAATATCAAGCTCTTTGGAAAAGCAAATTGGGAACAGTTCAAAGCTGATATTAACTTGTTTAATGAAACTTTTCAACAGAAAGACGAATCAGACACAAATTCTCTATGGAATAGCTTTAAATCTGAAATTGACCGCCTCTCAAAACTTCATATTCCTTCAAAAATGACTAGATCACGTACTGACCTCCCTTGGATAACAGGCTCAATTAGAAGAAAAATCCATAGGCGAGACAAATTATACCAAAAAGTCAAAAGCTCAAAGGGTAAACAAAATTATGAAAAATTAAAAAGTAATTTGACCAAATTCAAATCTGTAATACAAAATGAAATAAGAAAATCATATTGGGAATACCTAGAGTCAGTAATATTTACCAATGACGCAGACAAGTGTAAAAACAGAAATTTTTATACATTCATAAAGCATAAGCGCACAGACAGCTCAGGTGTTGCTCCACTTAAATCAAATGGATCTACATTCACAGATCCAACACAACAGGCCACTGTTCTAAATCAACAATTTGAATCTGTCTTCTCAAGACCTAAAGCCCTAAGCCTAAAGTTTCTTGCTGAGCTAGAACTTTGGTTTCAAGGTATAAAACCCAAAAACGTTATTGGTATGCCAGAAATTACTATAACTGTTAACGGCGTTGAAGGCCTGCTCAAAGGCCTCAACCCAAACAAAGCCTCTGGTCCTGACGAAATCTCACCTAGACTCCTGAAAGAACTACATGTTGAGTTAGCACCTATCCTTACCAAAATTTATAGAAGTTCCCTATCTACAAGTATCGTACTTGAAGACTGGAAGACTGCCCTTGTAGCCCCAGTTTACAAAAAGGACCAAAATGAAAACCTAGTAATTACATGCCAATCTCATTGACCTGCATAGCTTCCAAATTGATAGAGCATATCCTGGTCTCAAACATCATGACCCATTTTGACTCAAATAACCTCTTAAACCCCTTCCAACATGGCTTCCGCTCCAAACATAACTGCGAATCTCAACTTGTAAGCTTCACACAAGAAATCTTTGACAACCTTGAAAATTATAAACAGACTGACTTCATAATAATGGACTTCAGTAAAGCCTTCGACAAAGTAGATCATAACCTTCTGATATACAAACTATTTAACCTTGGCGTAAATGTTAGTACAGTTTTCTGGATTAAATCATTCCTCCAAAGTAGATCTCAATCTGTAGTTGTCGAAGGCAAGCAATCCTCATCAGTATCCGTTATGTCAGGCGTCCCCCAGGGCTCTGTCCTGGGGCCTTGCCTTTTCCTAGCTTATATTAACGACCTACCTGATTCCATAAAAAGTCGCACCAGACTATTTGCTGATGATACGATAGTCTATATGACAATAAGTTCCCAATCAGATGCTCAAACGCTGCAGGATGATTTACTCAAACTAGAACAGTGGCCAAGGAATTTAATCCGGATAAATGTGAGGTGATCCGCGTAACCAAAAAGCACAACCCAATCATATACCCATATAAACTTCACAATATAGAATTAAAAGCTATAGAAAATGCCAAATATCTTGGAGTCATGATTAATAAAGAATTTTCTTGGAAGCCTCACATTGAAAATATGACCTCCAAAGCTTTTAATACACTGAAATTCATTAAAAGAAATGTGCAGACAAAAAATCAGAAAATAAAGGAAACAGCATACAACACTTATGCCCGTCCTCAGCTCGAGTACTGCGCCCCAGGATGGCATCCATGGCAGGAGAAACTTACTTATAAGATAGATAGGGTCCAGAGAGCAGCAGCTAGATAGGGGCCTACTGTCTAAATGATTACAACTTCACCAGCAGTGTAACAGAAATGCTAAAATCTTAAACTGGCAAACACTTGAAAATAGAAGAATCCAAAATTCACTTATTCTTTTATATAAAATTAAACACAATCTAGTTGCTGTAGATCACCATCATCTCACTGAAACGAAAAACCTGAATTTCTTCAAACCGTATTCCCGGACTCGGTACCATATGAACTCATATTTTCCCAGAACAATTAGGCAATGGAATAGTCTCCCTTACAGTCTAAAGGCCAGTTCCAGCCTAGGTGAATTCACTTCTGGGCTGGCCACTGTTACATTCTAATCATCACATCATTTTTATGTTTTAACTTTTAGCCTTAGTAAATGTAGATCTTTTTAGTTTCATGATCATTCATTTCATCTATGCCTTAACCCCAGGGGGGGTACTCTCATTTTTTTGTGGATACATAGGCGAGGCCCCAGCTTCTACCCCCAAACCCAAAAAATTACTGAGATTTACTGACCACCCCAAAAAAATACCAGTCCTATCAGGCATACCCAAAAAAATACTTGACCTTTCAGCTTACCCCAAAAAATTACATGTATTCATCTTTTTTATGCCTATTGATGAAATTTATCACATCCATATGATCTAAACTGTTGGTGGGACGTTAAATCCCAAATCAACCAACCAACAGAACACGTCACAATATGTACAGTTAGTATATGTAGGAACTAGGAAGTAAATACCAAGTTGGATAAAATTTAAAGATTTTATTTATTCTCAAAGTGTAAGTCTTATGATGGTTTTGATTCCATTTGATTTGCAATCATGATCAAGCTTCCAAAATTTCACCGAGACCAGTCATAAGGCATGGTCGCAAACAAAATTGAATCTTAAGGCCTTGTAAGACATAAGTGTAAGCCACTCTTATCTTTATAGAAATAAAGAGATTTCCCAAGAAATGTGCAAAACCCAAAAAAATTACTTAGAATTATAGATGACCCCAAAAAAATAATTCCGAAAAGGCATGACCCCAAAAAAATATCCATAAAAAGCTCACTACCCTAAAAAATAACTAGTTTTTCTGAAAACCCAAAAAAATACGGAAATTCAAAATTTTGACCCCAAAAAAGTCAGCCTTGCCTATGTATACAGAAAATTTCAGAGTACCCCCCCTGGGGCCTTAACATCACCCATTTTCATCATTTTCATAGCTGTTCCCGACAGCGCCTCCCAGTAATAATCAGAAATTGATTGTTGGGAGTAAGAAGTAGAAGTAGAAGTAGGTATTTAGGTAGGTAGGTAGGTAGGTAGGTAGGTGGCTGGGTGGGTGGGTAGGTAGGTAGGTAGGTAGGATTTTTTTGGACCGGAACAGCCAGGTAGGACGTACGGCGCACGACCAACATGTTGATAGTCGCTGTAGCTGTTGGATTTTACTTCTGTCAAGTAAACAACATATTTCACTTCCATCACACAATGGGAGGGGAAGCCATAAAAGCCATGCATCTGATGCATGACGTCATAGTACGGAATCTTCCGCAATTTTCCGTAAGATAATACGGAAATCTTCGACTAACAAATAACAAGAAATATCTTTCAAAAAAGAAAAAGTATACAACGCAGTGCAAGACGATGCTTGTGATTTACTAAGAAATATGAATGGATTTGTAACCTGTATACTAATGCAGCGCACCGGTAAACGAACTTGCAGATTGAGTTCTTTCAATAGAAAAATGTTCTTATTGGTATAAAAGAAGACAACAGCCCTCGTGCTTTTTAGAAGAAACATTGCTTCAAATGACAGAAGCGGCTAAGACACTATGATTCAGTAAACCAAGGACCCTATATAGGGTCCTTGAGTAAACTTGTTTTGGTCCCGGGGGGGGGGGGGTCTACCATATGAAAGCCGCGGTAAAGGCACCCTTTTGCGTTTTATTAGCTCTGAATGCACCTACTTTTTCAGTTCGATTAGCTCTAAAAACACCAACTTTTTCTGAATGCACCCATTTTTCCGAGTTTGATCAGATCTAAAGGTACAACTTTTACCGTTCTTTCAGCTCTAAAAGCACCCACTTTTTTTCATTTTGATCAGCTCCGTAAGCACCCTTCTTTTTAACCTAGGGCGACACATACATACCCATTTTATATATGGTTATCCCCTCCAGGGTTTTGGTGTACGAGGTTATCTGTATACGTACATGTAAATGCTGCGTGTTTGAAATGATAATTGTTGTCGCCTCTGACTGGATAGCCTTCGTAGCCCCAAAGACGGCGGTGCAGTTGATAAACGTTTTTGACTCATGAACATAGGTTTACAGCAGTAAATGCATGACTTTTGGTCATGCATAAAGTCGTGAATTTAACGTTTGTATATAGCCCGCCGATGTAAATTAGGATAGCAGTAGATATATGATTCGAGAACGTGTAATTTGTGTATGTCTAGTACAATGTAGCTGACTTATGGACAGGAGCGTAGCAGTAGATGCATGGCTTGAGGCCATGCATTTGGAGTATATGTAATAGGCATCTGGTTTATTCAAGAATCTTGCAGATAGCAGTTGGTGTCTGTCTAATACCTGACTAATAAACATGAGAATAACAACAGACAGATACATGGCTTCAGACCATGCATAATTTAAGAAATAGATCAGCTCTAGCAGTGAATTGTTGAGTAATAATTCACTGTTTGGAGGTCAGTTGTAAAGAAGATCAAATCACGAGCGCGTAGCGCGAGTGATTTATCTTCTTACAACTGACCGACAAACAGTGAATTATTACTCAACAATTCACGCACTTGAGCTGATCTATTTCGATTCTAACACACAATAAACGGAATAAATGTTGCTGAAACCGTCGATATCGTTCAGCTTTCCGCCATTGCATTGCAGATATCCCGCCAAATATTTGACTGTCATGCTGGTATTTACACACACTTATTACGTTTGTTGTGCGCTAAAACGACGTTTCACCGTCTAACGCTGCTTTGTGGGATAGCTGACGTCACAAATGCCGCAAAGTAACGTCACGCTTATTCGCCCAGTGAAATTGTTGCACAATATAACACGTTTTTTACCATTGGCTATATAGGCGAGGTGTGTTAGAATTGGCGTCTATGTATTAGCTGGTTGACGAACTGGAATTTGGCAGTAGATGCAGGTCATGCATTTGGTGTAGTAGCAGACTGTCAAATATTCGTTCAAGATATTCGAATACATTCGACTATCCGGAAACCATACCTAAATTGGTGTCTGTATAGTAGCCGGCTGATGTACAAGTGTACGGAAGCAGATACATGGCTCAAGCCCATGCATTTAATGTCTGTCTCGTAGCCAGCTGATGTACAAGTGAATGGAAGCAAAAGTATGGCTGAAGCCCATGCATTTGGTGTCTGTCTAGTAGCCCGCTGATGTACACGTGTATGGAAGCAGATGCATTGCTCAAGCCCATGTATTTGGTGTTTGTCTAGTGGCAGGCAGGTGTACAAGTGTATGGATACAGATGGCTCATGCACATGAATTTGGTGTCTGTATAGAAACTGGCTGATTAACAAGTGTACAGAAGCAGATGCATGGCTTAAGCCAATTTATTCGGTATTCGTCTAGTGGCCGGCTGATGTACAAGTTTATGGTTACAGATGCATGGCTTAAGCCCATGTATTTGGTGTCTGTATAGTAGCCGGCTATTGTACAAGTGTATGGAAGCAGATGCATGACTCAAGCCCATGCATTTGGTGTCTGTCTCGTAGCCAGCTGATGTACAAGTGTAATGGTCACAAAAGTATGGCTCAAGCCCATGCATTTGGTGTCAGTCAAGTAGCCCGCTGATGTACAAGTGTATGGAAGCAGATGCATGGCTCAATCCCATGCATTTGGTGTCTGTCTCCTAGCTGGCTGATGTACAAGTGTATAGAAGCAGATGCATCGCACAAGCCCATGCATTTGGTGTCTGTCTCTTAGCGGCTGATGAACAAGTGTATGGAAGCAGACGCATGGCTCAATCCCATGCATTTGGTGCCTTATAGTAGCCGGCTGATGTACAATTGTATGGAAGTAGATGCATTGCTTAAGGTCTATATTTGGTGACTGTCTAGTAGCCGGCTGATGTACAAGTGTATGAAAGTAGATGCATTGCTTAAGGTCTATAATCCGTGTCTGTCCAGTAGCCGGCTGATGTACAAGTGTATGGAAGTAGATACATTTCTTAAGTCCATGTATTTGTTGTCTGTATGGTAGCCGGTTGATGTACAAATGTACAGAAACAGATGCATGGCTATCGTTCATGTATTTGGTGTCTGTCTAGTAGCCGGCTGATGTACACGTGTATGGAAGTAGATACTTTGCTTAAGCCCGAGTATGTGTTGTCTGTATGGTAGCCGGTTGAACTACAAATGTACAGAAGCAGATGCATGGCTATCGTTCATGCATTTGGTGTCTGTCTAGTAGCCGGCTGATGTACCAGTTTATGTAAACAGAGACACGGCTTAAGTCCAGGTATTTGGTGTCTGTATAGTAACTGGCTGATTAACAAGTGTGCAGAAGCAGATGCATGGCTTAAGCCAATGTATTTGGTATTTTTCTAGTGGCCGACTGATGTACAAGTGTACGGTTAGATATGCATGGCTTAAGCCCATGTATTTGGTGTCTGTATAGTAACTGGCTGATTAACAAGTGTACAGAAGTAGATGCATGGCTTAAGCCAATGTATTTGGTATTTTTCTAATGGCTGGCTGATGTACAGGTGTATGGTTAAATATGCATGGTTTAAACCCATGTATTTGGTGTCTGTATAGTAGCCGGCTAATGTACAAGTGTATAGAAGCAGATGCATAGCTCAAGCCCATGCATTTGGTAGTAGCAGACTGTCGAATATTCGTTCAAGATATTCGAATACATTCGAAAATCCGGAAACCATACCTAATTTGGTGTCTGTATAGTAGCCGGCTGATGTACAAGTGTACGGAAGCAGATGCATGGCTCAAGCCCATGCATTTAATGTCTGTCTCGTAGCCAGCTGATGTACAAGTGTATGGAAGCAAAAGCATGGCTAAAGCCCATGCATTGGGTGTCTGTCTAGTAGCCCGCTGATGTACACGTGTATGGAAGCTGATGCATGGCTCAAGCCGCTTTAGGTGTCTGTCTCATAGCCAGCTGATGTACAAGTGTATGGAAGCAAAAGCATGGCTTAAGCCCATGCATTTGGTGTCTCCTCTTAGCCCGCTGATGTACAAGTGTATGGAAGCAGATTCATGGCTCAAGCCCATGCATTTGGTGCCTTTCTCGTAGTCAGCTGATTTACGAGTGTATGGAAGCAAAAGCATGGTTCAAACCCATGAATTTGGTATCTGTCTAGTAGCTAGCTGATGTACAAGTGTATAGAACTAGATACATGGCACAAGGTCATGCATTTGGTGCCTGTCTCGTAGCGGCTGACGAACAAGTGTATGGAAGCAGATGCATGGCCCAAGCCCATGCATTTGGTGCCGTATAGTAGCCGGCTGATGCATGGCTTAAGGTCTATATTTGATGTCTGTCTAGTAGCCGGCTGATGTACAAGTGTATGGAAGTAGATACATTGATTAAGCCCATGTATTTGTTGTCTGTATAGTAGCCGGTTGATGTACAAAAGTACAGAAGCAGATGCATGCCATGATGGCTATCGTTCATGCATTTGGTGTCTGTCTAGTAGCCGGCTGATTTACCAGTTTATTTAAATAGATACATGGCTTAAGCCCATGTATTTGGTTTCTGTATAGTAGCCGGCTGATGTACAAGTGTACAGAAGCAGATGCATGCTTTAAGCCAATGTATTTGGTGTTTGTCTAGTGGCCGGCAGATGTACAAGTGTATAGATACAGATGCATGGCTCATGCACATGCATTTGGTGTCTGTCTAGTGGCCTGCTGATGTACAAGTGTTTGGAACCAGATACATGGCTTAAGGTCATGTATTCGATGTATGTCTAGTAGCTGGCTGATGCAAAAGTGTATGGAAGTAGATGCATGGCTTAAATAGATTTAGCCTTTGTATCGAAGACGGCTATTGTACAAGTGTATGGCATGAGAGGCATGGCTTAAATACATTTATTTGATGTCTACCAATTAGCAGGCTGATTTACTAGTGTATGGCATTAGAGACATGGTTTTAGGCAACGCATTCGGTGTCTAAGTAGCCGGTTGATGTACAAGTGTACAGCAGTAGTTGCATAACTGATGGCCATGCATTTGGTGTCTATGTCGTAGCCGACTGATGCACAAGTGTATGGCGGTATATTGAAGCCATGCATTTAGTATCTGCTTAGTAGCAGGCTGATGTACAAGTGTATGGCAGTAGATATGGTTTATGCTAGTATCTCACTGGCATGCGAATTCCTCGCGACTTTTTTGCGAATTAAGTCGGACCTTTCTCACTACATTCGTGCGAGTGTTGCACGAGCGTCGCGAGAATTTTCATGTGTCGCCAACTGGTCGCGAAGGTTTTAAACATGTTTAAAATTTCTATATGAATTGTTTCGCCAAAGTATGTCGCAAGAACTTGGTGCGAGTGTCGCGAACCTTTCGCTGCGGACTTTTGGCGAATTTACAATGCGAACATTTCCCGACACTCGTACGAATGTCGTACGACAGTCACGCGATGGTCTTCTTGAGAAAACATGCGAACCATTCACGACTATCTGGTGAGAAAATAAAACTAATTAAACTAAGTGGCATTCGTACGAATGTCGTAAGACACTCTCACGAATGTCATACGAATGAAAAAGAAACTTAGCTACATTCGTGGGAACGTTGTTAGACAACAGTCATGAGGAATATTTTCAAAATTAGACCGAAATTCGCGAATTTGTCGCATAGATGTCCGTTCAATGAGACTGTAAAGTGAAAAGGTACAAGTAGGCAAAGATCAGGAAAAAGCCGCAATCAGAAAGAGATTCCCACTCCAAAAACCGAGGTGGGAAAAAACCAAACTAACAATCAGGCACTTATACCATGAAACATATCGTAAGCCGAATGTGCAGCTATTTTCCCAATAGGTGGCCACCCTGGGGTGGCCACTCAGTTACCTTAACTTAATTAAACATAAGGCGCCAACAGCACAAAAAAATTTTAAACACCAAGACATAAAACAAAAAGAACCAGTAGTGTTTATATCGTAAATCTTTGTCTCGAAATAGATAGTCGCGATCAGGTCACAAACTAGTCTCCATTTCTCACATTCCAGTGAGATAGGGGCTTTACGGCCATGCATTTGGTGTCTGCCTAGTAGCACGCTGATGCACAAGTGTATTGCAGTAGATGCATGACTTAACGCCATGTTTTGGGATCTGCCTTGTAACAGATCGATGCACAAATGCATGCATTTGGTGTCTATCTTTTTTAGCCGTCTGGTGTACAAGTGTATGACAGTAAATGAATGGATGTAGACCGTGCGTTTGGTGTCTGTGTATACGCTGTCTGACGCAGAGTAGTTTGCCAGTAGATGGCTTTAGGCCATGCGTTTGGTATCTGTGTATACGCTGGCTGATGCGCAGGAGTATGGCTTAAGGTCATGCGTTTGGTATCTGTGTTTATGCTGACTGAGGCACATGATAATGGCAGTAGATGCATGGCTGTAGGCCATTCGTTTGGTCTGTGTATACGCTGTCTGATGCATAGTAGTTAGGCAGTAGATGAATGGCTAAGACCACGCATTTGTGATTGTGTATACGCTGGCCGATGCACAGTAGTATGGCAATATATGCATGGCTTCAAGACATGCGTTTTGTGTCTGCGTATACGCTGGCTGATGCACAGAAATACAGTAGTAGATGCATGCCTTCCGGCCATGCGTTTAGTGTCTGCACACGCTGGCTGATGCACAGTAGTGTGGTAGTAGATGTATGGCTTCAAGCCATGCGTTTGGTGTCTTTCTTTATGTTAAATGTCTGTGTATACGCTGGCTGATTTACAGTAGTATGGCAGTAGATGCATGACTTCATGCCATGCGTTTGGTGGCTTTCTTTATACTGGCTGATGCACAGTAGTATGGCAGTAGATACATGCCTTGCATTTGGTGTCTGTACATACGCTGGCGGATGCACAGAAGTTTGGCAGAAGATGCATGACTTTAGGCCATGCGTTTGGTGTCTGTGCAGGCATATGCGTTTGACTGATACGCAGGAGTATGGCGGTAAATGCATGACTAGGCCATGCGTTTGGTGTCTGTGTGTATGCTGGCTGATGCACAGGATAATGACAGTAGAATAATGGCTTAATGCCATGCTTTAGATGTCTGTGTATACATATGCCGGCTGATGCACAGTAAAATGGCAGTAGATGCAAGGCTTGAGGCCATGCTTTTGGTGTCTGTGTCTGGCTGATGCGCCGGAGTATGGTAGGAGATGCATGGCTTTAGGTTATGTGTTTGGTGTATGTGTATACGCTGGCTGAAGCACAGTAGTTTGGCAGTAGATGCATGATTTTAGGTATGTGTATACGCTGGCTGAATCACAGTAGTATGGCAGTAGACACATTGCTTAAGTCCATGCGTTTGGTGTGAGTGTATAAGCTGGTTGTTGCACAGTGGCATGGCAGTAGATGCATGGCTTAAGGCCATTCGTTTGGTGTCTGCGTGTATGCTGGCTAGTGCACAGTTGTATGGCAGTAGATGCATGGCTTTAGACGATACGTTTGGTGTCTGTGTTTACGCCGGCTGATGCAAAGTAGTTTGGCAGTAGATGCATGGCTTTAGGCTATGCGTTTGGTGTCTGTATATGCTTGCTGTTGCACAGTAGTATTGAAGTACATGTAGATGCATGGCTTTAGGTCATGCGTTTGGTGTCTGTGTGTATGCTGGCTGATGCACAGTGGCATTGCAGTAGATGCATGGCTTAAGGCCATTCGTTTGGTGTCTGCGTGCATGCTGGCTGGTTCACAGTAGTATGGCAGTAGATGCATGGCTTTAGACGATACGTTTGGTGTCTGTGTATACGCCGGCTGATGCAAAGTAGTTTGGCAGTAGATGCATGGCTTTAGGCTATGCGTTTGGTGTCTGTATATGCTTGCTGTTGCACAGTAGTATTGAAGTAAATGCATGGCTTTAGACTATGCGATTAGTGTCTGGGTATAAGCTGGCTGATGCACAGCAGTATGGCAGTAGAAATATGGCTTTAGGCCATGCATTTGGTATATGTGTATATGCTGGCTGATGCACGATAGTATGGCAGTAGATGCATGTCTTTGGGCCATGCGTTTGGTGTCAGTGTATATGTTGGCTGATGCACATGAGTATAGCAGAAGATGCATGATTTCAGGTCATGCGTTTGGTGCCTGTGTATATGCTGGCACCAAGAATGGCAGTAGATGCATGGCTTTGGGCTATGCGTTTGGTGTCTGTGTGTAGTATGCTGGCTGATGCACAGTAGTTTGGCAGTAGATGCATGGCTTTAGGCTATGCATTCTGTGTATGTGTATACGCTTGCTGATGCACATTAGTATGGCAGTAGATGCATGGCTTTAGGCCTTGCGTTTGGTGCCTATGTATATGGTGGCTGTTGCACAGTATGAAGGCAGAAGATGCATGGCTTTAGTCCCTTCGGTTGGTTTGTTGTTGCACAGTAGTATTGCAGTAGATGAATGGCTTCAGGTCATGCGTTTGGTGACTGTGTCTATGCTGGGTGTTGTACAGGGGTATGGCAGTAGATGTTGGCTTTAGGCTATGCATTTGGTGTCTCTGTATATGCTGGCTTTTGCATGGTAGTATTGCAGGAGATGCTTGGCTTCAGACTGTGTGTTTGGTGTCTTTGTATATGCTGGCTGTTGCACGGTAGTATTGCAGGAGATGCTTGGCTTCAGGTATAGCGTTTGGTGTCTGTGTATATGCTGGCTGCTGAACAGTAGTTTGACAGAAGATGTGGCTTCAGGTCGTGCGTTTGCTTTCTGTGTATAAGCTGGCTAATGCGCAGTTGAATGGCAGTAGATGCATGGCTTTAGGCCATTCGTTCGGTTTGCTGTTGCACGGTAGTATTGCAGGAGATGCTTGGCTTCAGGTTATGCGTTTGGTGCCTGTTTCTATGCTGGCTGTTGTACAGGGGTATGGCAGTAGATGCATGGCTTTAGGCTATGCATTTGGTGTATTTGTATATGCTGGCTGTTGCACGGTAGTATTGCAGTAGATGCTTGGCTTCAGGTCTAGCGTTTGGTGTCTGTGTAGATGCTGGCTGCTGCACAGTAGTTTGACAGAGGATGTGGCTTCAGGCCGTGTGTTTTGTTTCTGTGTATAAGCTGGCTAATGCACAGGAGTATAGCAGTAGATGCATGACTTAAGGCCATGCGTTTATTGTCTTTGTGTGCTGGCTGTTGCACAGTAGTATATGGCAGTAGATGCCTGGCTTCAGGTCATCCGGTTGGTGTTTATGTATACACCGGCTGATGTACAGTAAGTTGGCAGTAGATGCATGGCTTTAGGCTATGCGTTTTGTGTATGTGTATACGCTGGCTGATTCACAGGAGAATGGCAGTAGATGAATGGCTTGAGGCCCTGCGTTTGGTTCTGTGTTGATGCTTGCTTATGTTCAGTATCATGGCAGTAGATACATGACTTCAGGCCACGTATTAGGTGTCTGTGTATAAGCTGGCTGATGTTCACCATGGTGGCAGTAAATTCATTGTATGTCATATTTGTGGTGTCTGTGTATTAGCTTGCCGATGTACAGTAGTGTAGCACTGTTGTAGGCCATGCATTCGGTGTGTGTGTATAGGTGGCTTATGTAAGGACGTATGGCAATCGATGTATGGCTTTATGCTGGCTGATAGAAAGGTATATGGCAGGAGTTGCCTGCCATATCAGGCCATTTGCTTGATGTCTGTGTATACGCTAGCTGATGTACAGGCCTCAAGACATGCGTTTGGTATTTGGACACTTATTGACTGCTGTACAGGAGACAAGAAGCAGATACGTGGCTTTAAGCAATGGATATTATGTATGAGTATAAATAAAGTGAGACTCATTTTCGCAGCAGATACATACCTTTTGGGTAATGCATTTGTTCTCTATGTGTTCTACTAACATACCCCTGCGCATTAGCCAGCGTATACACAGACACAGGACCTAAAGCCATGTATTTACTGTCATATAAATGTGCATCAGCAAGCGTATACATATAGACACCAAACGCACGGCCGAAAGCCACGCATTTACTGCCATACTACCATGCATCAGCCAGCGTAAACACAGACACCAAACAATCGGCCTGAAGCCATGAATCTACTGCCATTCAAACGCATGGCCTAACGCTAAGCATCTACTGCCATACTACTGTGCATCAGCCACCGTATACAGACATCAAACGCGTGGCCTTAAGCCATGCTTCTCCTGCCATATTACCGTGCATCAGCCAGCGCATTCACATACAACAAACACATCGCCTAAAACTATGAACCTACTGCCATAATAGTGTGCATTAGCCCGCGTATACAAGTCACCAAAGCATAGTCAAAAACCATGAATCTACCGCCAAACTATTGTGCATCAGCCCGCGAATACACAGACACCAAACGTATGGCCTAAAGCCATGCATCTACTGCCAAACGATTGTGCATCAGCCCGCAAATACACAGACACCAAACGCATGGCCTAAAGCCATGCATTTACTGCCATACGATTGTGCATCTGCCCGCGAATACACAGACACCAAACGCATGTCCTGAAGCCATGCATCTACTGCCATACTCCTGTGCATCAGCCCGCGTATACACAGACACCAAACGCATGGCCTAAAGCCATGCATCCACTGCCATACTCCTGTGCATCAGCAATCGTATACACAGACGTCAAACGCATGGCCTAAAGCCATGCATCTACTGCCATACGATTGTGCATCAGCCCGCGAATACACAGACACCAAACGCCTGGCCTAAAGCCATGCTTCTACTGCCATACTCCTGTGCATCAGCCAGCGTATACACTGACACCATACGCATGGCCTAAAGCAAATAATGCCATGAATCTACTGCCAAACTATTGTGCATCAGACCGCGAGTACACAGACACCAAACGCATGGCCTAAAGCCATGCATCTACTGCCATACGATTGTGCATCAGCCCTCGAATACACAGACACCAAACGCATGGCCTAAAGCCATGCATCTACTGCCATACTCCTGTGCATCAGCCCGCAAATAGACAGACACCAAACGCCTGGCCAAAAGCCATGCATCTACTGCCGTACTCCTATGCATCAGCCAGCGTATACACATACACCATACGCATGGCCTGAAGCCATGGATCTACTGCCATCAGCCCGCGTATACAAGTCAATTTCAAAACAATAATGCCATTAATCTACTGTCAAACTATTGTGCATCAGCCCGCGAATACACAGACACCAAACGCATGGCCTAAAGCAATGCATCTATTGCCATACGATAGTCCATCAGCCCGCGAATACACAGACACCAAACGCATGGCCTAAAGCCATGAATCTATTGCCAAACTATTGTGCATTAGCCCGCGAATACACAGACACCAAACGCATGGCCTAAAGCCATGCATCTACTGCCAAACTATTGTGCATCAGCCCGCGAATACACAGACACAAAACGCATGGCCTAAAGCCATGCATCTCTGCCATACGATTGTGCATTAGCCGGCGTATACAGAGACATCAAACACATGGCCTGAAGCCATGCATCTACTGCCATACGATTGTGCATCAGCCAGCGTATTCACAGACACTAAACGCATGGCCTAAAGCCATGCAGATTGTGCATCAGCCCGCAAATACACAGACACCAAACGCAAAGCCTAAAGCCATGCATCTACTGTCATACGATTGTGCATCAGCCCGCAAATACACAGACACCAAACGCATGGGCTAAAACCATGCATGTACTACCATACGATTGTGCATCAGCCCGCGTATACACAGACACTAACGCATGGCCTGAAGCCATGCAACTACTGCCATACTGCTGTGCATCAGCCAGCATATACACAGACATCAAACGCATGGCCTTAAGCCATGCATCTCTGCCATACGATTGTGCATCAGTCCACGTATACAGAGTCATCAAACGCATGTGCATTAGCCCGCGAATACACAGACACCAAACGAATGGCCTAACGCCATGCATCTACTGCCAAACTATTGTACATAAGCCCACGAATACACAGACACAAAACGCATGGCCTAAAGCCATGCATCTCTGCCATACGATTGTGCATCAGCCCGCGTATACAGAGACATCAACCGCATGGCATGAAACGATGCATCTACTGCCATACAGCCAGCGTATTCACAGACACTAAACGCATGGCCTAAAGCCATGCATCTACTGTCATACGATTGTGCATCAGCCCGCGTATACACAGGCACCAAACGCATGGACTGAAGCCATGCATCTACTGCCAAACGATTGTGCATCAGCCAGCGTATACACAGACACCAAACGGAAAGCCTAAAGCCATGCATGTACTGCCATACGATTGTGCATCAGCCCGCGTATACACAGACTCAAACGCATGGCCTGAAACCATGCAACTACTGCCATACTGCTGTGCATCAGCCAGCGTATACATAGACGCCAAACGCATGGCCTAAAGCCATGCATCTACTGCCACACGATTGTGCATCAGCCCGCAAATACACAGACACGAAACGCATGGCCGAAAGCCATGTATCTACTGCCATACGATTGTGCATCAGCCCGCAAATACACAGACACCAAACGCATGGGCTAAAGCCATGCATGTACTGCCATACGATTGTGCATCAGCCCGCGTATACAAAAACACCAAACGCATGGCCTGAAGCCATACAACTACTGTCATACTTCTGTGCATCAGCCAGCGTATACACAGACACCAAATGCATGGCCTAAAGCCATGCATCTACTGCTATACGATTGTGCATCAGCCCGCGAATACACAGACACCAAACGCATGGCCAAAAGCCATGCATCTACTGCCATACGATATCTCATCAGCTCGCGTATACACAGACACCAAACGCATGGCCAAAAGCCATGCATCTACTGCAATACGATTGTGCATCAGTACACGTATACAGAGTCATCAAACGCATGGCTTAAAGCCATGCATCTACTGCCATACTCCTGTGCATCAGCCAGCGAATACACAGACACCAAACGCATGACCTAAAGCCATGCATCTACTGCCATACGATTGTGCATCAGCCCGCAAATACACAGACACCAAACGCATGGGCTAAAGCCATACATGTACTGCCATACGATTGTGCTTCAGCCCGCGTATACAAAGACACCAAACGCATGGCCTGAAGCCATACAACTACTGCCATACTTCTGTGCATCAGCCCGCGTATACAAAAACACCAAACGCATGGCCTGAAGCCATACAACTACTGTCATACTTCTGTGCATCAGCCAGCGTATACACAGACACCAAATGCATGGCCTAAAGCCAAGCATCTACTGCTATACGATTGTGCATCAGCCCGCAAATACACAGACACCAAACACATGGCCAAAAGCCATGCATCTACTGCCATACGATATCTCATCAGCTCGCGTATACACAGACACCAAACGCATGGCCAAAAGCCATGCATCTACTGCCATACGATTGTGCATCAGTACACGTATACAAAGTCATCAAACGCATGGCCTAAAGCCATGCATCTACTGCCATACTCCTGTGCATCAGCCAGCGAATACACAGACACCAAACGCATGGCCTAAAGCCATGCATCTACTGCCATAAGATTGTGCATCAGCCCGCGTATACACAGACACCAAACGAATGGCCTAAAGCCATGCATCTACTGCCAAACTATTGTACATAAGCCCGCGAATACATAGACACAAAACGCATGGCCTAAAGCCATGCATTTCTGCCATACGATTGTGCATCAGCCTGCGTATACAGAGACATCAAACGCATGGCCTGAAGCCATGCATCTACTGCCATACGATTGTGCATCAGCCAGCGTATTTACAGACAATAAACGCATGGCCAAAAGCCATGCATCTACTGCCATACGATTGTGCATCAGCCCGCAAATACACAGACACCAAACGCATGGGTTAAAACCATGCATGTACTACCATACTATTGTGCATCAGCCCGCGAATACACAGACACCAAACGCATGGCCAAAAGCCATGCATCTACTGCCTTACGATTTTTCATCAGCTCGCGTATACACAGACACCAAACGCATGGCCAAAAGCCATGCATCTACTGCCATACGATTGTGCATCAGCCCGCAAATACACAGACACCAAACGCATGGGTTAAAACCATGCATGTACTACCATACTATTGTGCATCAGCCCGCGTATACACAGACACTAACGCATGGCCTGAAGCCATGCAACTACTGCCATACTGCATGCTGTGCATCAGCCAGCGTATACACAAAAAGTCATGCAGACATCAAACGCATGGCCTAAAGCCATGCATCTCTGCCATACGATTATGCATCAGTACACGTATACAGAGTCATCAAACGCATGGCCTAAAGCCATGCATCTACTGCCATACTCCTGTGCATCAGCCAACGAATACACAGACACCAAACGCATGGCCTAAAGCCATGCATCTACTCAGGCCATAAGATTGTGCATCAGCCCGCGTATACACAGACACGAAACGCATGGACTGAAGCCATGCATCTACTGCCATACGATTGTGCATCAGCCAGCGTATTCGCAGACACCAAACGCAAAGCCTAAAGCCATGCATGTACTGCCATGCAATTGTGCATCAGCCCGCGTATACACAGACACCAAACGCATGGCCTGACGCCATGCAACTACTGCCATACTGCTGTGCATCAGCCAGCGTATACACAGACACCAAACGCATTGCCTAAAGCCATGCATCTACTGCCATACGATTGTGCATCAGCCCGCGAACACCAAACGCATGGCCTAGAGCCATGCATCTACTGCCATACGATTGTGCATCACCCTGCATCACCCTGCGAATACACAGACACCAAACGCATGGCCTGAAGCCATGCAACTACTGTCATACTGCTGTGCATCAGCCAGCGTATACACAGACACCCAATGCATGGTCTAAAACCATGCAACCACTGCCATACCCCTGAATA
Source organism: Rugalucina vietnamica (assembly GCA_964017185.1). Lineage (NCBI taxonomy): Eukaryota > Metazoa > Mollusca > Bivalvia > Lucinida > Lucinidae > Rugalucina > Rugalucina vietnamica. The sequence continues at coordinate 2,745,325 of OZ024879.1, forward strand.
TCAGCCAGCTTAAAACAGACATCCAATTGTATTGCCTTAGAACCCTGGGCTTGAACATGTAGTTTAAATTCGGAAATTGTCGCGTGATTTCGCCAATATGCCATTTCCGAATTGTTCGGCAGAGCAGTTCTCGAACGAGTGCTAGTGCAATGTTTATGACAGATTGATTGTTTGTAACATCCGGAGAATCTTGAATTCGCATTGCATCAAATTCGCGAACAATACCGGCAATTAGTATGTACCTTCATACAATTCTATTTATAGACAATTTACGAGACATCCCGGAAATTTCCGTAAGTATACGTCATGCATCAAACGCATGGCTTAAATAGCGTCCCCAATGGGAGAGGGATAACGACAACAGGCCGCGCATGGTATTGTACTGCGCATGTGCATATTCGTTCTTTTTATAGATACTGGTAAATCCAATTCTATTTTCTGCACTTTATTGATAAAAATAACATAGTGCATGCTATGGCTTGCCTACCATAGCATGATTCATGTTCGCACTATTCTTGATTAATGTACATGTTACCTGATGATACGGTCAAGAGTTTTGTTTACCTAACACCATGGAACGTATTCTGCTGCAGATACAATACAAGATTGTAACTTAGGCGCCGTTACATCGTGCCTGTAAGGCTTAGGTTGTGATATCATTTCAACATCGCTCTATGCTTGCCTCTAGCTTCTAAAATAACTGGATACCCACAAACAGAAGTTCTCTTGCCCCACACGAGTCCCGTGCTGGGCTCGAACCACACGAGACATAGCAGTGGGTTATAAATCTAATGATGAAATACTCAATCTGCGCCCGTGGTTTCGGTTACACTGTGTTTGTGTATGAAGGCCCCATGGATATGAACATTTGCAAACCCGATTTAAACACCTCTTCAGTACTTCAGTAACTTGCCTTTCGGCCTGGTCAGCAACCGCTCAATTGGGGATTCGGGAGACGAGAATTTTCCTCGAAAATGTCATCATAAACGACATGTACGCCTTATTTATGACAGTAAGCCAATAAACAACTAAAACAGCAGGAAAATGTCAAATTCAACTATTTAATTTTATGGTAAACATTAAAACACCAAATTCGACAGAAATATGAGCCGCCTCATGAGAAAGCAAACAATCAACAATTTGTATATGCGAAACCAAAGGCGCAGATCAGCTTCGCAGTAAGTACTAAGCTGATGAGCGCTTTTATTTTCGCTTCACAGATTGTAGGCCTACAATTCCTCTACTTTCTAAATCCAAACTTTCAAGCTTCTCGCCTGCTTCTGTGCTTGTACAGCTCAGTTTGTATCAGACCAGTGTGGAAATCACATTGTTTGTTTTCTCATGGGGCGGCTCATATAATAAAGTACAGTTATATATAAACTCATTAGAGACGCACAAATTACTATGCTTGCATAGATCTAATTGAAGTCTCAGAGGAATACACGTTCAAAGAAATTCTATTAAATAGCTTTTGTCCGATCTTGTGATCCTCGGCTCAGGTGAGTTAAAAATTATATAACATGTTCCAAGCATTGTAACTAGACCAAGACAACAGGCTGTGCATGGTGTTGGGCTAGTCGTTATAATACCATGCTCCAAGCATTGTAACTAGACGATTACAACATGCTAAAGCATGGTGTTGGTCTAGTCGTTACAATACCATGTTCCAAGCATTGTTACTAGACTATGACAACAGGCCCAGCATGGTAATGTTCTAGTCGTTATAATACCATGCCCCAAGCATTGTTACTAGACGATGACAACAGGCTCAGCATGGTGTTGGGCTAGTTGTAACTAGACCATGACAACAGGCCTAGCATACCGGTATCGTCTAGTCGTTACAATACCATGCTTCAAGCATTGTTACAAGACCATGACAACAGGCCGAGCATGGTGTTGGGCTAGTCGTTATAATACCATGCTCCAAGCATTGTTACTAGACGATGACAACAGGCTGAGCATGGTGTTGGGCTAGTCGTTATAATACCATACTCCAAGCATTGTAACTAGACCATGACAACAGGCCGAGCATGGTGTTGGGCTAGTCGTTATAATACCATGCTCCAAGCATTGTAACTGGACCATGACAACAGGCTGAGCATGATGTTGGGCTAGTTGTTATAATACCATGCTCCAAGCATTGTAACTAGACCATGACAACAGGCCCAGCATGCCGGTAAGGACTAGTCGTTACAATACCATGCTCCAAACATTGTTACTAGACGATGACAACAGGCTGAGCATGGTGATAGTCTAGTCGTTATAATACCATGCTCCAAGCATTGTTACTAGGCGATGACAACAGGCCGAGCATGGTGTCAGGCTAGTCGTTATAATACCATGCTCCAAGCATTGTTACTAGACGATGACAACAGGCCGAGCATGGCAATGGTCTAGTCGTTATAATACCATGCTCCAAGCATTGTAACTAGACGATAACAACAGGCCGAGCATGGTGTTGGGCTAGTCGTTATAATACCATGCTCCAAGCATTGTTACTAGAAGATGACAACAGGCCCAGCATGGTAATGGTCTAGTCGTTATAATACAATGCTCCAAGCATTGTTACTAGACGATGACAACAGTCCGAGCATGGTATTGGGCTAGTCGTTATAATACCATGCTCCAAGCATTGTAACTAGACTATGACAACAAGCCCAGCATGCCGGTAAGGTCTAGTCGTTACAATACCATGCTCCAGGCATTGTAACTAGACCATGACAACAGGCCCAGCATGGTAATGGTCTAGTTGTTACAATACCATGCTCCCAGCATTGTTACTAGACGATGACAACAGGTCGAGCATGGTAATGCTCTAGTCGTTATAATACCATGCTTCAAGCATTGTAACTAGACGATGACAACAGGCCGAGCATGGTGTTTGGCTATACGTTATAATACCATGCTCGAAGCATTGTTACTAGACGATGACAACAGGTCGAGCATGGTAATGGTCTAGTCGTTATAATACCATGCTCCAAGCATTGTTACTTGACGATGACAAGCCGAGCATGGTGTTGGGCTAGTTGTTATAATACCATGCTCAAAGGATTGTAACTAGGCGATAACAACAGGCTGAGCATGGTGTAGGTCTAGTCTTTATAATACCATGTTCCAAGCATTGTAACTAGACGATGACAACAGGCTGAGCGTGGTGTTGGTCTAGTCTTTATAATACCATGCTCAAAGCATTGTTACTAGGCGATGAAAAAGGCTGCGCATGGCGTATTTCTAGTCGTTATAGTAACATGCACCAAGCAATGGAACTAGACAATACCAAAAGGCTGAGCATGGTGTAGGTCTTTTCGTTATAATACAATGCTCGAAGCATTGTTACCAGGCGATGACAACATGCTGAGCATGGTGTTGGGCTAGTCGTTATAATACCATGCTCCAAGCATTGAAACTAGACTATGACAACAGACCCAGCATGGTGTTGGTCTAGTCGTTATAATTACATGCTCCAAGCATTGTTACTAGGCGATGACAACAGGCTGAGCATGGTGTTAGTCTAGTCGTTATAATACCATGCTCCTAGCATTGTAACTAGGCGATGACAACAGGCTGAGCATGGTGTAGGTCTAGTCGTTATAATACCATGCTCCAAGCATTGTAACTAGACTATGGCAATAGACTGAGCATGGTGTAGGTCTAGTCGTTATAATACCATGCTCAAAGCATTGTAACTCGACTATGACAATAGACTGAGCATGGTGTAGGTCTAGTCGTTATAATACCATGCTCCAAACATTGTTACTAGGCGATGACAACAGGCTGAGCATGGTGTTAGTTTAGTCGTTATAATACCATGCTCCAAGCATTGTAACTAGACGATGACAACAGACTGAGCATGGTGTTGGTCTAGTCTTTATAATATAATGCTCAAAGCATTGTTACTAGGCGATGAAAAAAGGCTGAGCATGGCGTATTTCTAGTCGTTATAGTAACATGCACCAAGCAATGGAACTAGACGATACCAAAAGGCTGAGCATTGTGTAGGTCTAGTCGTTATATTACCATGCTCCAAGCATTGTAACTAGACTATGACAATAGACTGAGCATGGTGTATGTCTAGTCGTTATAATACCATGCTCCAAGCATTGTAACTAGACTATGACAACAGGCTGAGCATGGTGTATGTCTAGTCGTTATAATACCATGCTCCAAGCATCGTTACTAGGCGATGACAACAGGTTGAGCATGGTGTAGGTCTAGTCGTTATAATACTATGCTCCAAGCATTGTAACTAGACTATGACAACAGGCTGAGCATGGTGTAGGTCTAGTCATTATAATTCCATGCTCCAAGCATTGTTACTAGGCGATGACAACAGGCTGAGAATGGTGTTAGTCTAGTCGTTATAATACCATGCTCCAAGCATTGTAACTAGGCGATGACAACAGACTGAGCATGGTGTAGGTCTAGTCGTTAAAATACCATGCTCCAAGCATTGTAACTAGACTATAACAATAGACTGACCATGGTGTAGGTCTAGTCGTTATAATACCATGCTCCAAGCATTGTAACAAGACGATGACAACAGGCCGAACATGGTGTTGGTCTAGTCTTTATAAGACCATGCTCCAAGCATTGTTACTAGACGATTTCAACAGACTGAGCATGGTGTAGTTCTAGTCGTTATAATACCATGCTCCAAGCATAGTAACAAGACGATTACAACAGACTGAGCATGTGTAGGTCTAGTCGTTAAAATACCATACTCCAAGCATTGTAACTAGACGATGACAACAGGCTGAGCAGGTGTAGGTCTAGTCGTTATAGTACCATGCTCAAAGCATTGTAACTAGACTATGACAATAGACTGAGCATGGTGTAGGTCTAGTCGTTATAATACCATGCTCCAAGCATTGTAACAAGACGATGACAACAGGCCGAACATGGTGTAGGTCTAATCTTTATAATACCATGCTCCAAGCATTGTTACTAGACGATTTCAACAGACTGAGCATGGTGTAGGTCTAGTCGTTAAAATACCATGCTCCAAGCATTGTAACTAGACGATGGCAACAGGCTGAGCATGGTGTTGGTCTAGTCGTTATAATATCATGCTCCAACCATTGTTACTAGGCGATGACAACAGGCTGAGCATGGTGTTGGTCTTGTCGTTATAATACCATGCTCCAAGCATTGTACCTATGCGATGACAACAGGCTGAGCATGGTGTTGGTCTATAGTCGTTATTATACCATGCTCAAAGCATTGTAATTAGGCGATGACCATTCTGGGCCTGTTGTTATTGTCTAGTAACAATGTTTGGAGCATGGTATTATAACGACTAGACCATTACCATGCTTGGCCTGTTGTCATCGCCTAGTAACAATGCTTGGAGCATGGTATTATAGCGATTAGACCTACACCATGCTTAGCCTGTTGTTATCGTCTAGTTACAATGCTTGGAGCATGGTATTATAACGATTAGATGTACACCATGCTCAGCCTGTTGTTATCGCCTAGTAACAATGCTTGGAGCATGGTATTATAACGACTAGACCATTACCATGCTTGGCCTGTTGTCATCGCCTAGTAACAATGCTTGGACCATGGTATTATAACTACTAAACCTTCAGCATGCTTAGCCTGTTGTTATCGCCTAGTAACAATGCTTGGAGCATGGTATTACAACGACTAGACAATTACCATGCTTGGCCTATTGTCATCGCCTAGAAACAATGCTTGGAGCATGGTATTATAACGACTAGACCTACACCATGCTCAGCCTGTTGTCATCGTCTAGTAACAATGCTTAGAGCATGGTATTATAACGACCAGACCATACCCATGCTGGGCCTGTTGTCATCGCCTAGTAACAATGCTTGGAGCATGGTATTAAAACGACTAGACCTACACCATGCTTAGGCTGTTGTTATCGTCTAGGAACATTGCTTGGAGAATGGTATTAGACTAGACCTACACCATGATCGGCCTGCTGTTATCGCCTAGTAACAATGCTTGGAGCATGGTATTATAACAACTAGAACTACACCATGATAGGCCTGTTGTTATCGCCTAGCAACAATGCTTTGAGCATACTATTATAAAGACTAGACCAACACCATGCTCAGCCTGTTGTTATCGCTTAGTAACAATGCTTTGAGCATGGTATTATAACGACTAGACCTACACCATGCTCAGTCTGTTTTCATCGCATAGGAACAATGCTTAGTGCATGGTATCATAACGACTAGACCACAACAATGCTCAGCCTGTTGTCATCGTCTTGTTTCAATGCTTGGAGCATAGTAATATAACGACTAGACCTACACCAGGCTCAGCCTGTTGTTTTCGCCTAGTAACAATGGTCAGCCTGTACTTAACGTCTAGTAACAATGCTTGGAGCATGGTATTATAACGACTAGAAATACACCATGCTCAGTTTATTGTCATAGTCTAGTTACAATGCTTGGAGCATGGTATTATAACGACTAGCCCAACACCATGCTCAGCCTTTTGTCATAGTCTAGTTACAATCCTTGGAGCATGGTATTATAACGACTAGACCATAACGATGCTTAGCCTATTGTTATCGTCTAGTAACAATGCTTGCAGCATGGTATTATAACGACTAAAGCATTACCATGCTTGGCCTGTTGTCATCGGCTAGTAACAATGTTTGGAGCATGGTATTATAACGACTAGAAATAAACCATGCTCAGTTTATTGTCATAGTCTAGTTACAATGCTTGGAGCATGGTATTATAACGACTAGCCCAACACCATGCTTGGCCTTTTGTCATAGTCTAGTTACAATCCTTGGAGCATGGTATTATAACGACTAGACCATAACGATGCTTAGCCTATTGTTATCGTCTAGTAACAATGCTTGCAGCATGGTATTATAACGACTAGACCATTACCATGCTTGGCCTGTTGTCATCGGCTAGTAACAATGCTTGGAGCATGGTTTTATAACGACTAGATCTACACCATGCTTAGTCTGTTGTTATCGTCTAGTTACAATGCTTGGAGCATGGTATTATAACGACTACACCATTATCATGCTTGGACTGTTGTCATCGCCTAGTAACAATGCTTGGAGCATGGTATTATAACGACTAGACCATTACCATGCTTGGCCTGTTGTCATCGCCTAGTAACAATGCTTGGACCATGGTATTATAACGACTAAACCTTCACCATGCTTAGCCTGTTGTTATCGCCTAGTAACAATGCTTGGAGCATGGTATTATTACAACTAGACCATTACCATGCTTGGCCTCTTGTCATCGCCTACTAACAATGCTTGGAGCATGGTATTATAATGACTAGACCTACACCATGCTCAGCCTGTTGTCATCGTCTAGTAACAATGCTTGGAGAATGGTATTATAACGACTAGACCATTACCATGCTTGGCCTGTTGTCATAGGCTAGTAACAATGCTTGGAGCATGGTATTATAACGACTAGATCTACACCATGCTTAGGCTGTTGTTATCGTCTAGTTACAATGCTTGGAGCATGGTATTATAACGACTACACCATTATCATGCTTGGACTGTTGTCATCGCCTAGTAACAATGCTTGGAGCATCGTATTATAACGACTAGACCATTACCATGCTTGGCCTGTTGTCATCGCCTAGTAACAATGCTTGGACCATGGTATTATAAACCTTCACCATGCTTAGCCTGTTGTTATCGCCTAGTAACAATGTTTGGAGCATGGTATTATAACAACTAGACCATTACCATGCTTGGCCTGTTGTCATCGCCTACTAACAATGCTTGGAGCATGGTATTATAATGACTAGACCTACACCATGCTCAGCCTGTTGTCATCGTCTAGTTACAATGCTTGGAGAATGGTATTATAACGACTAGACCATTACCATGCTGGGCCTGTTGTCATCGCCTAGTAACAATGCTTGGAGCATGGTATTATAACGACTAGACCTACACCATGCTTAGCCTGTTGTTATCGTCTAGGAACATTGCTTGGAGCATGGTGTTAGATTAGACATACACCATGATCGGCCTGCTGTTATCGCATAGTAACAATGCTTGGAGCATGGTATTTTAACGACTAGAACTACACCATGATAGGCCTGTTGTTATCGCCTAGCAACAGTGCTTTGAGCATGCTATTATAAAGGCTAGACCAACATCATGCTCAGCCTGTTGTTATCGCTCAGTAACAATGCTTTGAGTATGGTATTATAACGACTAGACCTACACCATGCTCAGCCTGTTTTCATCGCATAGGAACAATGCTTGGAGCATGGTATTATAACGACTAGACCACAACAATGCTCAGCCTGTTGTCATCGTCTTGTTACAATGCTTGGAGCATGGAATTATAACGACTAGACCTACACCATGCTCAGCCTGTTGTTTTCGCCTAGTAACAATGCTTTGAGCAGGGTATTATAAAGACTAGACCAACAGAATGATCAGCATTTTGATATCGTCTAGTTACAATTATTGGAGCATGGTATTATAACGACTAAACCAACATCATGCTCAGCCTGTTGTCATTCTCTGGTTACAATGCTTGGAGCATGGTATTATAACGACTAGACCTACACCATGCTCGGCCTGTTTTCATCGCAAAGGAACAAAGGAACAAAGGAACAATGCTTGGAGCATGGTATATAACGACTAGACCTACACCATGCTTAGACTGTTATTATTGTCTATTTACAATTCTTGGAGCATAGTATTATAACGACTAAACCAACATCATGCTCAGTCTGTTGTAATCGCCTGGTTACAATGCTTGGAGCATGGTATTACAACGGCTAGACCAACACCATGCTCAGCCTGTTGTCATCGCCTAGTTACAATGCTTGGAGCATGGTATTACAACGGCTAGACCAACACCATGCTGAGCCCGTTGTCATCGCCTAGTTACTATGCTTGGAGCATGGTATTATAACGACTATCCCAACACCATGCTCAACCTGTTGTCATCGTCTTGTTACAATGCTTGGAGCATGGTATTATAACGACTAGACCTACACCATGCTCAGCCTGTTGAAATCGTCTAGTAACAATGCTTGGAGCATGGTATTATAACGACTAGACCAACACCATGCTCGGCCTGTTGTCATCGTCTTGTTACAATGCTTGGAGCATGGTATTATAAAGACTAGACCAACACCATGCTCGGCCTGTTGTCATCGTCTTGTTACAATGCTTGCAGCATGGTATTATAAAGACTAGACCAACACCATGCTCGGCCTGTTGTCATCGTCTTGTTACAATGCTTGAAGCATGGTATTATAAAGACTAGACAAACACAATGCTCAGCCTGTTGTTTTCGCCTAGTAGCATTGCTTGGAACATGGCATTATAAAGATCTACGCCATACTCTGTTGGTTGTCATTGTGATTCAGACTGCTGTTATCGTCTAGGCATAATATTGTAAAACAGAAAAATGTAGCGTATAACTCAAACGCGCGCTGGGCGTATCAAAAAGCTCACAACGCTGAAGATTTTTGACGTATAAAAAAGTACAAAAATCTTAAAGTTTATGAGTACGTTTGTGTTACGTCCCAGACACGCTAAGGACGTGCTATAGGCGTTCAACAAACGCTTCTGAAGCAATATCTCATGAAATCGGAACGCGCATGTAGCGGCCTAAAACAGCAGTCACACTGTAGCGTATGAAAAATCTCAACACGCTGAAGATTTTGGACGTACATGTACAAAAATTAATTTGTTCCTTTAAATCGCTTTAGCAGTCACACAGAAGCGCGTAACTGAGACGTGTGCCGGAAGTACAAAAAATCTCAAAGTTTTGGAACTACGTTTGTGTTACGTCCAAAACACGCTATGCACGCGGTTCAGCGCGCGTCTCACATACGCTTGGTGCTCGCTACTGAAGCAATATCGGATAAAATCGGAACGCGCATGTAGCGGACACTGGCATGCCTCAAACGTGCGTCGAACACGATTGAAGCGTATTCAACGTGCCTGTAACGCGCGTGGAACTTATTCGTAATGTATAAGGCACACGCCCTGGACACGCCGAGCTTCTAGCAATTTTTTGAGCATGTTTAAAAAAATGAGCCCAAACGGGCCCCCAGCACGCAGCGACTTAAAACGACGTATATCAACGTGCACCAAGCGTACACCAAGCGTACAAAACGCGCTTCTAACGTGTCTCCGACGTGCTCCTGGCGTATGTTGAATTTTACATTTTTGGTCAACACGCCCGGTGCGCGTTTGGCTTATACTCTTATTAAAACGTGCGCAAAACGTATTTAACGCGCCTATAATGCTTGGAACTTATTCGAAAAGTATAAGACACACGCCCGAGACACACTGAGCCTCTAGAAATTTTTTAACCATGTTAAACAAAAATTTTGAGCCCAAACTTTTGACAACGTACAGCGACGCGCACCGGACGAACACCAAGCGTACCCAATGCGCTTTGCCGGAACGTGTTTCCGTATGTGGAATTTTGCATTTTTTTAACAAGCCCGGTGCGCGTTTCACTTATACGCTAATGTGTGGCATTGTCTGTCTATTAATATGCCAGAGTAACAATGCTCTGAGCATGGCATCAAAGTAGGTTTTAGTAACAATTACTGGACCATAGATGTTCCGATGTTCATTTGATCACGAATTGATTAGAAAATAAAATAAAAACTAAGCCGTGGCCTTCTGATGGAATTTCAGGTATACATGGAGTTTGAGAGCACCCTCCACAGCGTAGTGTCCTTGAATCAACACTACGTAAACCTATTAGCTCGATCAGTCCCATTGTTGCCCGCAAGTTCAAGTAGCCTACAGCACACGCACACGCACACACACACAAGAGAGAGGTGCAAGTACAAACACGCACGCACGCACATTGTATTGCCAAAGCCTGTGCGCTAGGATTATAAAAACGTAAATAAACAACCAAAACGAAGGAAAAATTTTAGTATTAAAACAACAACAACAAAAAATCATTGTGTTTATAGATATATAGGCCTACATGTATGTAGCTATTAGGTCGAAGCTGATGCATTTAATGTCCACATGTAATTATGCTTGTATTTGAACTAGGAACTTGTGCATAATGTGCATGTAGAAGAGCCTAACTACATGCAAATTCGATATAATGTGATACTTGTTCCGAAAAAGGAATCGTCAGTAAAACGATAACAAAACATGCAAACACATTATGATTATTATTTACCTCCTGAAATATCATATCTGCCAAAGTACTTCGGAAAATGACGTACAAGTGGCATACTCAAAATCATCGATTAAGAATTTCGCCTCTTCAAGTGATGACACGCGACCATAATACGAATTTTGTTTCCATTGAAACCCACTTTCCCAAAGATTTTTTTGCAGCCTCCGTATCAGTGCGCTAAAAATAGTTTCTTTGTTTTTCTACCTATATTTAAACAAGATCGGTATTTACAGAAACTATTTATACACAAGGTCAAGAGCATGCGCAGTACAAAACCATGCGCGGCCTGTTGTCGTTATCCCGTTCCCCCATCACACATCTTGCTTGAAAGACACAAAGAAGCCAAGTTAATTCACTGTGTTATATTGCTTAAAAGTAGGACGATACATTTATATTCAAATCAATAAATATTTTATTTCATGAATACGTGTTCCAATTATTGTAATTGGTTTTCGCGACTTATTTTCCTACATCTGAATCTGAATCTGAATAGTTTACTGGTGACACGCCAAATGACATTATTTCACCAGGGGGTTCGGATGGGGGAGAAATTAGTCCATTGAACGCACGAGTGTAGCGAACTTGGACACACAGTCATCAGACATTTCAGCCGAGGAGATAAGTGAATCAGGGAGGTCATTCCAGTCCCTGATAGTCTGTGGAAAGAAACTACTTTTGTACGCTTCTTTGCTAGCTGAAGGTATCTGAAAAGCCAAAGAGTGTTGATTTCTACAACGCCTATTCTTTGGGATAAGGTCATCTGTGGGTATTCTGGCTTTACCCTTTAGACCTTTGTATAGCAATATAAGTCTACTATCCTTCCTCCTTTTCTTAAGAGATTCCCATTTCAGTTGACCTAAAATGCCAGTCATGCTCCCAGTTTCAAAAACATAATTTCCCGTCACAAACCTTGCCGCTCGATTTTGTACCTTTTCCAGTTCTTCCTGGAGGCCATGAGTGTGAGGGTCCCAAACTGAGCTTCCATATTCCAAGACCGGCCGCACCAGTCCTTTATAAGCTGCTTCTTTCACATCTGGGAGACAAGAATACAAATTTCTCCTTAAGAATCCGAGAGTTCTGTTAGCCTTTGTACAAGACATTGGAAATATGAGTATTCCATTTCAAATCATTTGTGATAGTTACACCCAGGTATTTTATGCTTTCAACGTTTTCCAGTAAAGTGCCCTCAAGGGTGTAGTTAGCCTGTATCTTACTAGACCGTTTATTTGTCAGCTGCATCATGTTGCATTTGACGGGTTGAAATCTCATTCCCCATTTCCTAGCCCAACTGCCTAAACGATCAATGTCTCTCTGAAGTTTCAATGTATCCTCTTCATTCTTGATTTCACGATAGCAAACACAATCATCAGCAAAGAGTCTTATTTCAGACTCAATGTCTGCTGAGATGTCATTTATATACAAGGAAAACAGCAAGGGGCCGAGAACGGTGCCCTGAGGGACACCCGAGACAACTGGAGCCCAATCCGATTTAATACCATTAACCACTACCCTTTGTTGTCGGAAACAAAGGAAAGCATTTATCCAATTCAGTGTTGTTCCACCTATTCCATAGCTAAACAATTTGCTTTTAAGGAGTTCATGGGGAGGAGTATCAAAAGCCTTTTCAAAATCGAGTATAAAAGTGTCGACCTGGCCTTTTTTGTCTAAGATTTTGGCCCAGTCATTTATCACTGTAGTCAACTGAGTTTCACAGCTATGCCATTTCCTAAATGCGTGTTGCCTGTCCGACAAGAGTTCATGTTCATCAAGATGGGCCATAATATTTGAGCATACAATATGTTCAAGAAGCTTACAAGGAATGCATGTCAAAGAAACAGGGCGGTAATTGCGGGCAAGTGACCTGGCGCCCTTCTTAAACAGGGGGCAAATATTAGCAAGAGACCATTCTTTAGGAATTTCACCTGTATCAATTGACTGCTGGAAGAGATGGGCGAATACCGGCCCTAATTCCACAGCCAGTTCCTTTAGGACTCTGGGATGAAGCTCATCAGGCCCTAAGGCTTTAGACGGGTTTAGACCTTTGAGAAGTTTGGTCACCCCTTCCTTTGTGACCACAATATCATGCATGAATGGGGCAGATCTATCCATAAGAGGGACCTGTTTGTATTCACTTTTAGTGAAAACATCCGAGAACTGACCATTAAATTCTTCCGCCTTCTCAAATTCGGATTGTGCAATTCCACTTCCATTTCTCTTTTTCAACGGGGGAATACCTTGGGTATCTTTTTTCTGACTGTTTATGTACCTGTAAAAATCTCTAGGATTAGCCTTAACATCTCCTACCAAGTTGTTCACGTAAAGATCATGCTGCTTCCTGATATCAGCTTTGATCTCTTTCCGTAAAGATTCAAATTTAGATCTAAATTTTGCACTACCAGTCTTTTTAGCCTTTGCATGAGTTGCATTTTTTCTGCGAATCTTCCTCCTTATTTCAGGTGTTATCCAAGGGACAGAGGAAACTGAGCGACTAGTTTTTGAGGGGATATGTTTATCTGCCGATTCCTGAATAAACGATGTAATGAGATTGAAATTTTCCTGGACCGACCGAGTATCTGAGTATCCGTTGAAGTATCTTTCCTTTGCAAATTTAAGTGTTTCTGCTCTCATAGATTCATAATCACCTTTCTGATAACGATACACTTTTCTCTTAGGTTTCTTTATTGGGGGGATAGCAATTTTCAAAGTGCCAGAAACAATGTCATGATCACTGAGCTTATCCGGGGAATGAATGTCTGCAAACTGACCAGGAAGAGAGGTCAAAATTAAGTCCAAAGTATTTCTTTCTCTGGTGGGGAAATTGACTAATTGTTCCAAACCGTGGTCGTTCATGATATCTATCAAAATCTGACCCTCCGTCTGACTCAATGATGACCCAGATTTGCTGAGTCTGTCTGGCCATACAATATCTCTAAAGTTGAAATCACCTAAAACGTGAATTAAGGGGGGTTTGTTGCCTTTATTAATATTTTTGATTTTGTCAAGCTGTTCTCTAAATAAATTGTCAAACTTTTCCAGGGAATTCAATAAGTCATTTCCATTGTCCGATACTGGTAAATGACCATCGACAGGTGGTCGATACCAGCTAGCCACAAAGTGTGTTTTCTTATTTACAAAAAGTTTGACCCAAACCGACTCTGAGTCATTGTCCAATTCTGTGAGGGGCATGTGTGGGATGTCCTTGTGCACAAGAAGCATAACACCACCACCATTTAAGGTTCTATCCTTTCTGTACACGCTGTATGGAAAAGATTCCGGAAATAATTCAGACGTTAATATGGAATTGTCAATTTTTGTCTCCTGAATCGCCAAAATCTTAGATTGATGAAAATCAATGAAGGCCAACAACTCAAGTTTTTTGCCTCTTATACTGTTTATGTTGATACTGGAAAATTTCAGACCACTAATAAAACTGTTTTTGCTAGTCAAGGTTTCAGTGGACTTGGTTTCATGACCTTTTGCAAGTAGGTCAAACCTATTTTCACTTTCCAAGTTAAACTGTTCATTGAAAAAAGAGTCTGAGAAATTGAAAAAGTCACATTTTGGGCAAATCCATGTACAGTTTGAGTTTTGCATTGTTTCATACTCTGAGTCTGACATAAAAGAACAGTTATTATGCACCCACATTTCACATTTGTCACACTGGACAGCCTTATGGGAATTCAAAACAGCACCACTGCATAGGCTGCACTCAGCTTTGCAGTTTGAACAATACCAAGAATCATTATCCGACTCAATCTTTTGTAACTCAACGGGACCAAGATTTACGCAAGACGCATGGAAGCGTTTCTCGCAATCTTCACATTTAACTGCTTTCTCGGCCGCCTTGCAATACTTCTTGCACGTGCGGCACTGGAACCTGGGGCCTGGGTTCATTTCGATATCTCCAGCCAAAATAATAAAAATCATCAAGTTTGTTCCCTGTGAAGGATTGAAACTGCGTAATCCTTCGGAGCCTCTTCGGTTACCAATTTTCCTTGTAAAGGCCAAACTCTGAGCAATTCTCCCAACTGAATTTCCAAATCCTATATTACAGTCCTGGTTTCCATCCAAAATATCTCCTGATGTTGTCCACTTCCAAACACAGAGCCCGAAAACCAACAACAAAGCCAGCCTGAGGAGCAGCGGACAAGACTTCGGTGTATGGAAACAACATACCAGCTCTTTTCCAACCCGACAAGTCAACCGCCCCACAGTTGGACCGACAAAACCTGAAGCCATGAGTTCCAATTCAAATGATTAAACAAACATATTCTATATCAAAACAAGTTTAAGCTTTTCTAAAAAGCTTGCGATCTCTCGTGTATAGTGCATGTGTTAGTTTGCTTCTTTTAAGAACCTGGCTGTAAACATATACAATCAGGTGATCACAATTCGCGGGAAATGCAGGTCAATATAAATTACGAAAAGCAAAATGGTGAATATCCAACTCCATATATGCACGATGATCGGGAGACTACTTCCCGGTGACTGTATATTACGGTGTTTAGTATGACCAATAAACAAAGTTATTTTGGATTTCAGAACTTGCTTTAATCGACATCTGCTTGTTGGTCTTTTGCCTGGTTCCCGATTCTTATACCCACAGATAGGTCATTTTTAATGAAAATCAGCCCACATTGGTCGATTAAGCCACACATTCTGATCCTGTTCAACCATATATGCGATCTCTTGTGCCAGATCGCAATGACAGATTACAAATTTACAGTTGGTTATAACTGTATAGTTCACTTCGCAATTTTACTAAGACACTGTGTAACATTCTGATCATTCACTGTAATCCATACTCCAGATTTTTAACCACATGTTCATAGATATATCGGTTATTTCAGATCGGAGTAGAAATAAAAGCCTTAGAACCGGGCTTGTATGTTGCATTGTTTAACATTTTCAACTGTAGAAAACATTCATAGGTCTATAGACCATTTCAGAATGGCCATTAGGCTGTTGCATGCCAGTAAGAGCTCAAATGCAGTCTTATTAATTTCTGACTGAAAACAATCTAATTTAATTATCTAACAATTTTGTGTTCGGAAGTTACATGCATTTTTATCATGGTAAATACAGATTTCAGCCTTTCATTAAGATATGGTATTCTCGTGATACAGGCAAATTATTAACTGAATCTTAATTAGATATCGTGTATTACCTATTTTAATACGCACTATATGTAAGCTTTGTCAATGGAAGGCTTATTTGTGCATTCGGTGTTCCTGCGCATCCATATTATACATCTTTCTTAAGTTGTGTAACATTTTAGTGGGCGTAAGCACGTTCGTGAAGGTTTTATCATGAGTCTATTAGATCCTATTGCTGCCGATTGGCGCTTAATCACTTTTATTATGATTTTGTTAACAAGCAAAGTCCATGATGCATCAGCCAATATAAAAGTGATGTAGTTATGCGCGAAATTTGTGTGAGTTGTGAACTAAGAATCTTCCCAGAATCATAATATTTATGTGACTTGAGCCTGTCTTGTGACGGATTTTGCTACGGCGTCTTTTATTTATTACATGTATAATGGATCAACCATTTTGTCTGAATTTGTAAATATTTCATGTGGGTTTGGGACAGTCTTGTAATGGTTTTTCTCGTGACTAAAATCCTGATGTTTGAATGTTTGTGTCCCTCCAAAATAGATGCTATCCGTGGGCTGTGTGTATTGCACAGGTTGCTTGCTCTGTATATATATTTAAACAACTTTATACTATGAAATGTAATACTTTGAGTATATATCTTAATTTCATTTGTCAAAATATCATTGTGAGCCGCCGCATGGGAAGACCAGCAATCTGCATAGGCGGAAGCAAAGGCGCGGATCAGCTTTGCGGTAACCGCGAAGCTGAGCGGCGCCTTTGTTTTCGCTACACCAATAGTAGAATCCCTCTTCTTCTTGATTCTAAAATTGCAAGCTTCTGACCATCTTCTCTGACTGTACAGGCTGGTTTGTGTTGGACCTGGTCGGAACTCAAATTGTTGGTTTTCTCACGCACAGGCTCATCGTCATCTCATCTGTTTTCTTTTTCGTTTTGAAATTGTAGATATGGCATCCTTTCAAAATGTTGTGCGAAAATTAATAGACAAATTTTAAGTGTCTGTTCAACGACCGCGTCTATATATCACCAGATACCGAGTCGATCATTTTCGATACTGAGTCGATCATTTTCGATCATCATAAATCTTCTTAAGGTTCAAGCTCCGTCTTGAAAATTTTGATAGTATATAGCAGTGTCACTACTGCATATGCATATTTATTATACTATAGTTTGGCAAACGCCACTGAAAACATAGACAGAACAATAATATTATATTGTCAAAATTGCCCTAAAGTACCGGTCATATCCATGATTCTTGATGTTTCATTATTATCATCATCTTCACCTTGTCATCATGATTCCAGTTCTATCCTTCGCGAGCAGAGCAACGGTGCGGTGTGCGGTGGTCTCGGCCTCTGCACGCGTGACCCCCGGGACACTCTTGATGATTGTTATACCCCCCGCCAAAACGAAGTTTTAAGGGGGGTATACTGTTTTCACGTTGTCCGTCCGTCCGTGCGTCCGTGCGTGCGTCCGTGTGTGCATCTGTCCGTCCGTCCGTCCGTCCGTAACGTTTTGTTTCTTTAATATCTTGAAGACCCATTGATGGAATTTCATGAAACTTTGCAGGCATCTGTATATCTATGGGGCAGATATGTACATGCAAAAATTAAGGGCTAGGGGCCAGTCCCTTGTGAGTTACTTCCCTTTATAGTTCTTGATGGCTTTTGTATACAGTGAAGATAGTGCATTTACGGGCCGATCAACTCCTACAACAGTTTTTGTTGGAACTTTTTGATATTATGCCTAAATGATGTAGGCCCATTGGACATTTGCATGAAGAAATGTTATCGCGAAAAAATAATTTTTGACAAAATGACAGCCATGAGAACTTAGGCAATTTTCTTACTTTTTTATACAGGTAAGGGCTTTCACGGGCCGATCAACTCCTACCACAGTTTTTGATGGAACAATTTGATATCATGCCTACATGATGTACACCCATTGGACATTTGCATGAAGAAATGTTATTGCGAAAAAATAATTTTTGACAAAATGACAGCTATGAGAACTTAGGCAATTTTCTTACTTTTTTTTTACAGGTAAGGGCTTTCACGGGCCAATCAACTCCTACCACAGCTTTTGATGGAACAATTTGATATCATGCCTACATGATGTACACCCACTGGACATTTGCATGAAGAAATTTTATTATGAAAAAATAATTTTTGCTAAAATTACAGCAATGAGAACTTAGACAATTTTTCTTAGTTTTTTTACAGGTAAGGGCTTTCATGGGCCGATCAACTCCTATCACAGTTTTTGATGGAACACTTTGATATCATGCCTACATGATGTACTTCCATTGGACATTTGCATGAAGAATTGTTATTGTGAAAAAATAATTTTTGATAAAATGACAGCTGTGAGAACTTATTTTTTTTTTTTTTTTTTACTGTTAAAGGCTTTCTTTGATGGAACAATTTGATATCATACTTTCATAATGTACACCCATCCATTGGACATTTGCATGAAGAAACTTTATTGCCAAAATAATTTTTGTGGTAAACAGTTATCCTGCGGGGGGTATTTAATAAGCATTGCTTATTGTCTCTTTTTTCATTATTTTTCACTGGTGAAATGTTAATGTTACTCATGACTCCTTCAAAATGCAGTATTGTGACCCGGGGCCCACGCGGTAGATATCGTAGGCACAGTAGCACCAATAGAGCAGCATGGTCTATGGTTTTAGCATTGTTATTGAACTTCCTATTACGATTCGATGTTACAATTTTGCCTTTTTTCGCAATCCAACATAGTTTAAAAGCTAATCGTAATCTATGTAAACTAATAAGCGCAAACAAACGCCGACGTCCGGCGACGTTTAAGTTCATACATAACTATTATTTTCTAAAGAAAATATATAGTATATTTATGATATTGCTAGCAATCACATGGTTAATTTCACTTCTGTTATGTTGTGGAGACGTTCAGCCAAACCCTGGTCCATTATCTATCGATAGTTCGAGCTCTGATACAAGTATATCAAGTGTATCATTACCCCCATATGATGACCATCTTGGCATCTGTCATTTTAATGTTCAAAGCATTCTGCCTAAAATTGATGTTTTACAGTACGAGATGCAAACTTTCGACATCTATGTTTTTACAGAAACCTGGTTAAATGCTGACATATGCGATAATGATATAAATGTCGTAAACTACAGAAATCCATTTAGATGTGACAGAGACGTTCGTTCTGGAGGGGTAGCAATTTACGTAAAACAAACGTTAAACGTCGTGCGTCGGAGAGACTTAGAACTGAACGGTCTAGAGTGCGTCTGGATTCAAGTTAAGATTCGCGGACACGATATTCTCGTTTGTGGAATATATCGACCTCCTGATGCGAACCTGGACTACTGGAGCTTAATTCATGAATCTATCGACCGAGCTAAGAGTACAAACGTGCAAGATATTGTAATTCTAGGTGACCTCAACAATGATTTACTTGTTAATAACAGAAGCAAAAAATTACAGAATCTAATGCAAACTTATAATCTAAAACAACTCATAGACGAATCTACGCACTTTACTGAATCATCTTCCTCCTTAATAGATGTAATTTTGGTAAATAAAACAAATAATGTCTTAGCCAGCGCGGTGTGTGATCCATTTATACCTAACCTAATAAGATTTCATTGTCCAGTAGCGGTTCTTTTAAAATTTCTTAAGCCTAAACAGAATTGTTATAGTCGGAAAATATGGAAATATGACCTAGGTGATTATACTAAATACAGACAACTTCTAACTGAATACAACTGGGACGACATACTCGTTGGTGATGTCGATACAGTGGCTAGTAAAGTTACTTCCGTAATTTTAGAGTCTGCAACGAAATCTATTCCTAATAAAATGGTGACCATAAGACCTAAAGATCCGCCATGGATGCGAAACGAAATTCGTAAATTAATACGCCGAAGGATGAGATTACACCGTAAAGCTAAATCAGTAAACACTTTTGAAGTTTGGGCTAAATTTCGTAGATTACGCAATTCAATTAATGGGAAAATACGTTCTGCAAAATCTGATTATGAAAATCGCATCGCTCTCGCACTACAAACTAACACAAAAAATTTAAAAACGTGGTGGAAACTATCAAAGCAAATTCTTAATCTCGATAAAGGCAGTGAGCCCATACCAGATCTGAAGCACAACAATATGACCATTGAAAATGACCAAGAGAAGGCAGAAATTTTTAACGAATACTTCATTGATCAGTCAAGACTTATTGATGCTAATAAATTCCCTCCTCTGCTTCCTGAACCAACATATGCACGTCTTAAACAAATTGATATAACTACATCCGATGTTCGAGATATCCTTAAATCTTTGAACATATCTAAAGCTTCGGGCCCTGACTTGGTAAGTCCTCGCTTGCTTAAAGAAGGAGCTAACCAGTTATCAACTCCATTAAGTAAATTTTTCAATCGGCTTATCAATTCTGGACAATTTCCGCAAGCCTGGAAAAAGGCACATGTTACACCTGTTTACAAAAAAGGGGATAAACAAATTTGTAATAATTATCGACCAATCTCACTATTAAGTATCTTGGGTAAAACGATGGAGCGATCAGTTCATAAGTACGTGTATAATTATTGTATTGAAAACAAAGTGTTCACTCCGTTTCAGTCAGGCTTCATACAAGGGGATTCGACTACCTACCAACTTATTAATTTATATAATACATTTTGTGAAGCAGTAGATGCAGGAAAAGAAGTTCGAGTAGTATTTTTAGATATAACAAAAGCATTTGATAGGGTTTGGCACAGGGGGTTATTGCATAAGTTATATTCTATTGGTATATCTGGTCATCTATTGAAATGGTTTGAAAGTTATTTATCTGATCGACAACAACGCGTAGTAATAAACGGCAAAACGTCAAGTTATATGAAAATACCTGCTGGTGTGCCCCAAGGTTCCATTTTAGGACCATTGTTATTCCTGATTTATATTAATGACATTGTCACAGAGCTCAATTGTAGTATTAGATTATTTGCTGACGACACCAGCCTCTATATTATAGTAGAAGATCCAAATGCTTCAGCAGTCATCCTTAACTCAAGTCTTGGAAACATACATTCGTGGGCTAAAGACTGGTTAGTAGAATTTAATCCACCTAAAACCGATTCAATGGTACTTTCTAAAAAGCGATTCAAGCCATATCATCCACCTCTAATCATGAATAATGTTGTAATAAATGAAGTCGATCGCCATCGTCATTTGGGTATAACGTTTTCGTCAGATTTAGAATGGCGTCATCATATCGCAGATATTAAAACTAAAGCTTGGCAACGTATTAATGTTCTAAGAGCATTTAAGTTTAGATTTGATAGACAATCTTTGGAACGTATGTATGTCTCATTTATTAGACCCACTCTAGAATACAGCGGAGTTGTTTGGGATAATTGTACAAAACAGGATAAAAATCTTCTCGAAGACATACAAATTGAAGCTATGCGAATAGTTACAGGTGCCACCAAACTATGTAGCATCGATAAATTGTATATTGATACTGGTTGGGAAAAGCTGAAAGCGCGTAGGGAAAAACAAAAATTAATCATATTTTACAAAATGATAAACCGCCTCTGTCCTGATTATCTTAATCAACTAGTGCCAGACTTAGTACAAACCCGAACGCAGTATTCTCTTAGGAATTCTAATAATATGTCAACCATTCGCACAAATACAGAGTTATACTATAACTCTTTTCTTCCATCCGCTGTACGAGCCTGGAATAATCTTTCTAACGAGATCAGAACTAGTACCTCTCTCAATGAATTCAAGCGCAAGCTATCTGAAAATGTTAATAAACCCCCAAAGTATTATTATTATGGAAATAGAGTTGCCCAAATTCATCATTCTCGTCTACGCTTGGAATGCAGTGCTCTAAAACAACATCTACATAAGAAAAAACTTGTCGACAGCCCCCTATGTACTTGTGGCATCCCTGAAACTTCTAAGCATTTTCTCTTTGACTGCCCAAACTACCAATTAATACGTACACGAACCCTTTCAGAATATCTTCACTTACCGACTAAATCTTTGCTCTTTGGTGACTCACGGCTGTCAGAGAATGAAAATGAGAAGATATTCGAAGCAGTTCATAAATTTATTACTCAAACAGGACGATTTTAAAATTACACTGCTATGGTGCTGCAAAGCCTATTGATCGCCGCATATTCCCGTCTCGTTGCTTTGTGGTCGTTGGAAGAACTGGAAACATGTACTCACTTTCAATCTATCATTTTCATTCCCTCTTTCTCATTTTAGAAGTATAAAAACCGAGCTCGTATAATCACATCCATTTCCTACGCTTAGACGTTTAAACACTCAAGTTATTGTTGTGTCTACACTCAATAGTATTTGTAATTATCATTATCAGGAGAAGATTCATATAAGCTTCTTTGAAGCTTGTTTTCTTATCCCTATGTCATTGTTTGTTATGTACGTTTGTACTTCTTTGAATAAAATAGTGTTTAAACCAAGAGCTCAGATAAGGGGCTTTGCTTAGAACTAAGTAAACTGCCAAGCCAAGCCACAGCTAAACTCCACCAGTGGAAAAGCATGCTCACCCAGGTTGAAAATCAAATTTTGTTTGTTTGTCCTTTACCTACCTACCCACAACCTACTCAAAGAATTATATTGCCATTTCCTGAGGAAAAATATTTTTATTTTCTTATGGCTGAAATGTATTTTTGTTAGCATGATTTGTGTTTTATTTAATTTTTAAATGCCAGTAAACAGACATTAAATTTGCTTTTCCTGGAAATCGCTACAGTGAACTCGACAATGGAGAATCATAGACAATGGCGAATCACTCGTAAAGATAATGCAGAATTTTTTGAAACTTAAACAAAATTTTATTTATCATATAACTCAGTCATTTACTTTCATCTATGCCTTGGGGTTTGGTAAAAGAAAGGAGACAAAATTCCACCGGACAATAAAATCAGGGTTGCTGAAACGCTTGACACCTTAAATAAGATGCCTAGTTTATTGTTCCACAAAAAGTAACGTTCAGCTAAAAAGTGTTTCATACCTCGTTTCTAAGCATTTGTTTATGACCACTTTTGCATTACTTTAATGCCTAATATCCATAGTTATGCAATATGCCTGTTTTTGATAAAAGGTTTGACATTGAAGGTAGATATAAGCGGGGAAAGATGTACATGTGAATTCGACAATAGCGAATTATACTTTGTGTGGTGAAAATAATGTGCACAAAGTACAGATAATCTACCTTTGGAAGGCTTGCCCTTGAACCATTTGGTTTGGTCTATGTCGTAACTAATATTGGTGCAAGTCGTGGTTAACCATCTTGCTTTTAGGCTTACATTGATTCGTTAAGGCAATAAGACATGCTTAAATCGGTAAAATTGACCTTTCCAATATGGCATTTGCTGTTGACAGTTAATGTAAAGCACAAAAGCAAATTAACACACTATCATCGAACACCATATAGTTTCGGATGATGATGGCACCATTTGTGTGCAAAAATGCCTTTCTTAAATGGTTTCTTTTGGGCTATAGGCTGTTTGATTCGCCATTGTCGAGTTTGGTTCGCCGTTGTCTAATGCAGGAGGTATCATATCAACAGAGTTATCTCCCATTAAGAAATTTAATGAATTAAAATGATTATTTTCCTGTAAAGCTGAGATATGTTAGATGTTCTTAGTACCAAATAGAATAACATTCCCATGGTCGTGTCTAAAATGATAGCGCTTGACCTCTTAGTGATTCGCCATTGTCGAGTAAACTGTACCCTTTTTGTGAAATTCTATTACTTTAGATTCATACCTATATGAGCCGCATCGTGAGAAAACCGGATTTTTGCCTATGCGAAAACAAAGGCGCAGATCAGCTTCGCAGTAACTGCGAAGCTGATCAGCGCCTTTGTTTTCGCTACACGGATAGTACAATTTCTCTTCTTCTTAAAACCGAAATTTCAATCTTCTAGACTTTTTCTGAAACTGTACAGGCCGGTTTGTGTCAGACCTGGTCGGAAACCCCGAAGACCGGTTTTCTCGCGTCGCGGCTCATATTACATGTAATATTTTATGCTTGTTAGACTGAAATGTTGAAATTTAATTTTCTATTTTCTACAGAAAGCAAAATATAATATAATAATTTCCCTACCTACCTACCCAAGGTTAAAATTTTGGGTAGGTAAAGGACAAACAAACAATTTTTGAATTCAAGCTCCACCAAGGGTGGTTTACAGTGTTATATACTCTACACATTTCCTCTTCACAAAGTTATGCGACCGTTATGAAAAAAAAAAGCATTGAAAATTTTATGATATACTTTTTTCAAGTGTTTTGGCAATTCCGAAAAGCCTGTAACTGTTTCATAATCATAATTCAGTTGCTTTTCAATTTTTCATTTTTTTTTTCTTTTTATTTTTTTAGATAAACATGTGAGCAAGAATGAGAACCAGCATTTCACAAACTCTTCTGTTCATTGGCTTGTTTGCAATTACACACTTTGTAAACAAGGTAGGACTATGATTTGAGCCGTGGCGCGAGAAAACGGGTCTTCCGGGTTTCCGACCTTGTCTGACACAAACCGGTCTGTACAGCCACAGAAGGTAGCTAGAAGCTTGAAAATTCAGATTTAGGAAGGAGGGTGATTGTACTATCCAAGTAATTGCGAAGCTTATCTGCATACTATTAGGCAAAAATCCAGTTTTCTCATGATGCAGCTCATTTGTTACTAGCATGATAGATTGTCAAGAAAAGTCTTCAGCTTTATAAGGAAATATGTTTGTAAAGACCATTAAAGCCCTGTCATGAGAAAACCAACAATTTAGTTTCCGAACAGGTCCGACACAAATCGAGCTGGACAAGCACAGAAGATGGCTGGAGGCTTGAAATTTTGAGTTTAGAAAGTAGATGAATTATACTGTCCTTGTAGTGAAAACAAAGGCACTGATTAGCTTCGCATATGCAAAATGTTGGTTTTCTCATGATGCGACTCAGTACATTTATAAGTAAACAAGGAAAGAAGTCAAACCAACAAGACTTTCTTACTATATCAGATATTGATTATTAGTGAAATAAATAGAGGATATTCAAGTTTTTGGAGTAAATATGAGTTTTATTTCATTGAGTGAAGTGAAAAATTTTTATATTTCATGAGTGCCGAAGGCACGAATGAAATATATAATTTTTCACTTCACGAGATGAAATAAAAGTCATATTCACGACAAAAACTTGAATTTTCTTTTTATTATATTGCATGTAGTCATTGTAACGTTGCGCTCTAAATCATATGACGTCAAAATCCTAAATGACGTCATTACGTCACGTCATTACGTCGCTATTGTGTGTGAACGTTCATTGCGTCAACAATAGCATAGATTATAAAATTTAGTTATGTATAAATTAGAAATAAAACGTTGGAATTGCGTATTCCCAAATCTTATATTTTCACATTCTTATATTTTCACGTGAAAATATAACTTTTTTATATTTTCACATGTGAAAATATAACTTTTTCAAATATTGGTTATATTTAATACATATTTCTCTATATTTCATCACTTGCCATATAATAAAAGTCATTATTGCACCCTCTAAGTGTTCAATGTCAGATACCCGGAGATGCACAATTTGCAGGGTGCTAAAATGTAAAAAGCAACTTATATGGTTCGTCTGTGTACAAACAATAACCACATGCTTACAGCTCGTGGCTTACTGTCTTGTACACACGGACGAACCATACTATAAGTGTTACATATTCTTGTGAGATGGCTTATACTGATATTATTATTGAGAAGGTGCATTTTTTTTATTTTATTTTTTTCTGTTTCTCATTTCAGTTTGTGCTGACAATACTGGGATTTCAGTATCCAACAATCTTTCAAGGGTAAGAATTTCTGACTTTACACCTCATATACCCTTACCAGTCATTGAAGGCCTGGCCCCGAGGTTATAAAACTTTGTTCATGCTCAACTCAGCAGAGACTAAAATTTATCCTGCTAATAAATGTTCAGTATAAAAGTGGGGTATAAGGGAGTATACATTACACGGACGTGTTATCCTGATGGATATTGATACTTAAGAGAGTGTTTCCAACACTGAGTGAGCAGCTATTTTTTCCTAAAAGGCCACTCATTTACTTAAACAGGGTAAGTTGAAGTCAGGTTTTAATTGAGCCGCATCGTGAGAAAACCGGATTTTTGCCTAGGCGAAAACAAAGGCGCAGATCAGCTTCGCGGTAACCGCGAAGCTGATCAGCGCCTTTGTTTTCGCTACTCGGATAGTACAATTCCTCTTCTACTTAAATCCGAAATTTCAAGCTTCTAGCTCTTTTCCGAGCTTGTACAGGCCGGTTTGTGTCGGACCAGGTCGGAAATCCCGAAGACCGGTTTTCTCGCGTCGAGGCTCAATTTAAAGAGACTCAGTTCCTACCACTTATTATCAAAACTTATGAATAAGTTGTAAAGCTGGCAATGTGAGTTTGATTCTGGGGACAGTTAGGTGACAATTTAAACCGAGGTCCCAACTCCATATAACCTTGGCTGTTAAGTGAGGCGTAAAACAATACAACAAACTAAAGCCTATACATATCATTACAAAAACTTGCCCTTGCAATATACAGAGATTTTTTCTGCTGTAAAAAAAAATTAAATTTCATTAGAATTTTTTTTTATATTTTTCTTATTTCTGCTCAAAACATAGATTGTGGGTACATGTTAGAACCACCTCGCAGAGGCAGTTCTAACGAGTACCCACAATCAACGTTTTGGAGCAAAAATAAGAAAAATAGGTAAACCCCTGCATACCCCAGTTTTGCTATATAAAAGTGTGGTTTAAGGGGGTATATATTGCACGGACATGTTTTCATGATGTTGCGTTTGTTGTATTCCAGATGGCAGACATTGACAGGGTTTCTAATGATCAGCCTGCTAATGGCCACAAAATATCTCCCCTCACTCATGGAAAATGTTTCCAGGTAAGTTAACGTATGAAAACCAACAATGTGGTTTCCGAACAGGTCCGACACAAACCGGGCTGTACAGCTACAGAAGCAGGCTAGAAGCTTGAAATTTCGGATTTAAGTAGAAGAGGAATTGTACTATCCGTGTAGCGAAAACAAAGGCGCTGATCAGCTTCTTTGTTTTCGCCTATGCAGATTGTTGGTTTTCCCATGAGGCGGCTCATATGAGCCGCGCTAATGGCCACAAAATATCACCCCTCACCCATGGAAAATGTTTCCAGGTAAGTTAACATATGAGCCGCGCTAATGGCCACAAAATATCTCCCCTCACTCATGGAAAATGTTTCCAGGTAAGTTAACATATGAGCCGCGCTAATGGCCACAAAATATCTCCCCTCACTCATGGAAAATGTTTCCAGGTAAGTTAACATATGAGCCGCGCTAATGGCCTCAAAATATCTCCCCTCACTCATGGAAAATGTTTCCAGGTAAGTTAACATATGAGCCGCGCTAATGGCCACAAAATATCTCCCCTCACTCATGGAAAATGTTTCCAGGTAAGTTAGCATATGAGCCGCGCTAATGGCCACAAAATATCTCCCCTCACTCATGGAAAATGTTTCCAGGTAAGTTAGCATATGAGCCGCGCTAATGGCCACAAAATATCTCCCCTCACTCATGGAAAATGTTTCCAGGTAAGTTAGCATATGAGCCGCGCTAATGGCCACAAAATATCTCCCCTCACTCATGGAAAATGTTTCCAGGTAAGTTAACATATGAGCCGCGCTAATGGCCACAAAATATCTCCCCTCACTCATGGAAAATGTTTCCAGGTAAGTTAACATATGAGCCGCGCTAATGGCCACAAAATATCTCCCCTCACTCATGGAAAATGTTTCCAGGTAAGTTAACATATGAGCAGAGTCATGAGAAAACTAGCATTATGCATATGCGAATACTAAGGCGCAGATCAGCTTCGCAGAAACTGCGAAGCTGATCAGCACCTTTGTTTTGGCTACACGGATAGTACAATTCCTCTACTTTCTAAATCCAAAATTTCCAGTCTCTAACCATCTTCAGTGCTTGTACAGCTCGGTTTGTGTCGGGCCTCTTCAGAAACTACATTGTTGCTTCTCTCTCAATGTGGCTCAATCATGTCATTGAATATAAGAATCTGTCGTGTGTTGTGGATCAGATAGACAATATCATTACGAAAACATGTAATATACAGATTTTTCTGAAGTTGTAAAGTTTGAACATTTTTGTTGGAAAAAGTTTGATACTTTTAATATTTTTGCTTAAAACATACATTGTGGGTACATGTTAGAACCCCCTCACTGAGGCGGTTCTATTGAGAACTCACAATGTATATTTTGGATTAAAAATAAGAAAATTAGCTATACCCCTGCAAACTCTAGTTTTTCTATGTAAAAGTGAGGATTAAGGGGTATACATTTCACGGACATGTTTTCCTGATGTTTGCCTCAACCGTTGTGGTTTACTATCAGGAGGTCAGCCATGTAATGCCAAACAGTGACCCGAGGGCAGAGGGATAGAATTGTTAGCCTGTCTGCAAACGAATCTCAAATTGTTGCCTTGCACGTCTTTAGCAGCGAGGCTTGACATTAGGAAAACATGCCCATGCAATATACAGAGATTTTTTTCAGCTGTAAAATTGAAAAATTTCACTGGAATTTTTTGTTTATATTTTTGCGCAAAACATAGATTGTGGGTACATGTTAGAACTGCATCTCAAAGGTGGTTCTAACGAGTACCCACAATGTATGTTTTGGATCGAAAGTAGGAAAATTAGGTATACCCATGCAAATCTCAGTTTTTTTTCTATATAAAAGTGGGGTTTACGGGGGTATACATTGCACCGACATGTTTCTTTTATGTTTTTTTTAAATCAAATTTACCTCAGGAAACTCTTCAATCAAGTCCACCTTCTTGAAATAGAACATTTTTGACGTGGTTGTGTGCTTAACCATCAAATTGTGTGATGTCCTGTACAACCTATGTTATTTTGCTTTTAAAACGTTGGTGTCTTGTCTGTGTGAGATAACTTTCATAAGATAACTTGGGTAAGAATTTGATACATTGGATGCCAGTTCACATCAGGAAAACATGTCCGTGTAATGTATACCCTCTTGAACCCCACTTTTATATAGAAAAACTGGGGTTTGCAGGGGTATACCTATTTTTCTTATTTTTGCTCCAAAACATAGATTGTGGGTACTCGTTAGAATTGCCTCGCTGAGGTGGTTCTAACGTGTACCAACAATCTATGTTTTGAGCAAAAATAAGAAAAATATCGAAAAAAATTCTACTGAAAATTTTCAATTTTTACAACTTTAGAAATTTGTATATTACACGGGCGTGTTTTCGTAATGAGGTGCAAACCTGTCTGTGAAGGACAGAAGCTTGTTTTGGGGGGTTGTGTTTCATTTTAAATTGTGAAGTTGGAAATCTGTTGTTAAAATCTTGATTATTCCGACTTCACTGATGTCCTACATTTTGATTGTGCCGAAACCTTTTACTTTAAGAAGACAGTAACAGCCATTTTCTCCGAATCTTGTACGATGGTTATGTTTAGATGAGGTAGGAATAAAATGCTTGTGAAAACCAACAGCATGCGTGGGCAAAAAACATAGGCTAAAAGTAACTGCACAGCTGATCAGTGCCAATGTTTTCACTACACAGATAGTACAATCTTTCTTCTTAATTCTGAAATTTCATACTTCTAGCCTTCTTCTGTGACTGACAGACTGGTTTGTGTCAGACCTGTTAAGAAACACAGATTGTTGGTTTTCTTATGTGAAGGCTTGTTAATCATTTCAGAGGTGACATAGCCCAGTGGCTACCAGGAATGGTGTGTTTTGTGTGTATGATCTACTCAGGCTCCAAAGCTCTCGCTAAACTGGTTTGTACCATTTTGATAAAAATATTAATCACAGGATTCTTTTGAAGTTTTTTCCTGGAAACCCAGCGGGCACATGACGTCAGAATGACGTCATATCAACGTCGATGCGACGTATGACGTCGCATCGACGTCGATCTGACGTCATTATGACGTCATGTGCCTGCTGGGTTAATTGCAACGATAATTGATTCATTCTAATGCACTTGCAAGTATAACACAACATCTGATAGGATATTGTTACGACAAAAATGTTACGACAAAATATTCTGCAATTTACAATCTATATGAACTGGTACCTGATGTTAAGATCATGAGCAACGTTGCTGAGTGGCATCAAGCCTGGTCCTGAGATTATAAAACTTTTTTCATGCTCAACTCAGCTGAGACTAAAATTTATCTTGCTCATAAATGTTAAAATGCCAACAATAATTAAAATATCAATTTATTTGGACTATTTTGTCAATTATGAGCACTTTAAATTTTATGCTCAGTTGAGCGGAGCATGAAGAAAGTTTTATAAACTCGGGGCCTAGTCAGAATCGTCAAAGCCGTTTATTTGTCATAAATGACTTTGTATCTTTTGTTTAAACATTTTATTCCATAAGTACAAAGTAAATATTACAAATACAATGCTCTTACATTTAAAGGATTAGAATGGAAGCATATATGCTTAAATATTTCTTTTCCTAACTTTGTATGTTTTCAGAGCATTCCAGTTTATCTGTCCCTCCATAATCTAGTCACTGTGATACTGTGTACTGGTCAACTGATTATATATAGACAGGTTTGTATAAAACTTGGCTAAAAAGGTACAAGTAGGCAAAGATCAGGAAAAGACGCAATCAGAAAAAGATTCCCACTCCAAAAACCGAGGTGGGAAAAAACCAAAGTAACAATCAGGTACTTTATACCATAAAACATATCGTAAGCCGAATGAGCAGCTATTTTCCCAATAGGTGGCCACTCAGTTACCTTAACTTAACTAAAAATATGAAAACATACATAAGGCGCCAACAGCACAAAAAATTAAACACCAAGACACTATTTAAATAAAATATACAGGCATGTTAGCTTGATAGATACATGTAGTTTGTCTAATTTGCATTCGAGTGGAACCCAGGTATATTCCCGTAGAAATATTTTGATAGCCTTTCCTCTACACTGCTGCTATTTAAAGTCGAGCATTTGTCAATGGCAAAAGGGAAATGTTGACTAAGTACTGGAAATGTTCATCTGAGTGGTTTGCAAAAGAAATGTGAGCTGGGACGCGAGAACACCAACCAAGTCTGACACAAACCGAGCTGTACAAACACAGAAGATGGCTAGAAACTTAGAAGCTAGAAATACGCATTAAAGAAGAGAAATTGTACTAACTGAGTAGCGAAAACAAAGGTGCCGATCTGTGCCTTTGTTTTCGCATAGGCAAATATTCAGTTTTCTTTTGACATGGCTCATGTTGTGATTATAAAGGTTTACTTTGGTCTGGATGTACATGTTGTTATGTATGACAGTTACTTGTTGAAAGATGTGCATTCAGTACTGGTAAACTTCCCAAGGGAGTATGCCCAGGAAAGTATGATGTTATACATATGATGTTTACTTGTTGTCCTTAGCAATTATTTACTTTTAGTGTCCCAGATATTGGACATAAACAGGTTGTTTACTTCAGAATTTTCTAGAAATTTCAAATTGTTCTTTGACGGAAAAATCTGGAAGAACCAAAGATGTAGAATCTTCTAGAAAAATCTTTTTTATGTCAAAAGAATATTGTGGAATTTTCTGGAAGGATAATGGCCTCTCTACAATATTCCAGAACATTAAATTTTGGTAAACAACTTGTTATTTTTAGTATATGATATCATAGAATTTGCTGGAAGAATCCTGAATGTTCCTCAGTGCTATATAAGGGCTACAAATTTTCATAAGGACAATCTTTGGGTACTGTTACTATTAAGAAGTCAAAATCTATCTTACTGGAATTTAAACTTATTCTTGGATTACTTTGTGATATTCGATTCTGGATTGGGACATAGTGCTATTTTGAAACAAACTTTAATTCTTGGGATCAGAAACTGATACAGACTTGTGTTAAAAAATTCTGAGGGACATTCAGACATTCTTTAAGGGAATTAACATCTTGAAAGGTATTGTACATTCATTTTTGTTTGATTGTATATATGCTTTTGATTGTTTCACATGTAATTACTGGTTAAATCACTTCTAAATAGATTTGTTAAATTTTAAACAAAGCTTGTTGCTGGCTAACCAACTTGTTGGTTTCCTTAATCTTCTAGTTACGCCTGGCACGTAACAGAATTGGGGGCTCGAGTCCGGGATTGAAATTTCTTGTGCACCAAATTTATTTAAAATTCTAAAGTATCTTCACTGTTTGCTGTTTAAATAGCTAAAGCCAGCAAAAAGCAACCATGTCATTCAAACTAAGTGACTTTATTGCTGCGCCTTCTCAGGAGCTGTTAGATAAGGCCAAAAAGAGTGACCTCTTAGACATAGCTGATCATTATGGGTTGTCAAATATCAAGACTTCCATGTTAAAACATGAAATTAAGAACATTTTGATTCAGTTTTTTGTTGACGAGGAAATTTTTGATTCCTCGGCTACCTCTAAGATTCTAGTCACTCAGACTGACTTGCAGCTGAGAGAAATTGAAATAAAAAATCAAATTACATTAGAAAAATTAAGATTAGATCAAGAGGAGAGAATAAGAAGGGAGAAAGAGGAGCGAGAAGAGAGAATAAGGTTAGAAACTATAGAACGAGAAGATAGAATGCATAGAGAAAAATTAGAACTTGAGAAATTAAGACTAGAAATGGAAGAACGAGAGAAGGAAAAACAAAGGGAAATGGAACGAGAAAAGTTAGAAAGAGCAGAAAAGCTTGAAATTGAAAAAGAACGGCTTGAAATTGAAAAGGAAAAGTTACAATTTGAGTTAAAAATGAAAGAGCTTGAGTTACAAGGCAAATCTAAATCAAAATCTTTGCCTTTGGCCACTAGTATGGTATTTGATGTCACGAAACACATTCGTCTCGTTCCTCCATTTCAAGAAAAAGAGGTTGACAAATATTTTTTACATTTTGAGAAGGTGGCAGAAAACTTGAAATGGCCAAAAGAACACTGGACCTTGCTTTTGCAAAGTGTTGTAATTGGTAAAGCTCGA
The DNA here is from genome assembly GCA_964017185.1 of Rugalucina vietnamica. NCBI lineage: Eukaryota > Metazoa > Mollusca > Bivalvia > Lucinida > Lucinidae > Rugalucina > Rugalucina vietnamica. The sequence goes on from OZ024879.1 coordinate 2,778,627, forward strand.
GAAATTTACACTCAGCTTTCTCTTGAGCAAAGCTCAGATTATGATACAGTAAAGGAATTTATTCTTAAGGCTTATGAGTTGGTCCCTGAGGCATACAGGCAGAAATTTAGAGACTGTAAAAAAGAACATGACCAGACTCATGTTGAGTTTGCTAGAACAAAAGAGCAACTATTTGATAGATGGTGTTCTTCAAAGAAAGTAGGTTCTGATCATGCAAAGCTAAGGCAGCTCATGCTTGTTGAAGAATTCAAACGGTGCATAAATTCTGATGTTAAGGCTTTCTTGAACGAAAGAGAAGTTGAAAACTTGGAAACAGCAGCACGTTTAGCTGATGACTATGCTTTGACTCATAAGGCTTCATTTGTCAACAAGCCATATCCTAGGAAACCATATAACCCTCAATCAAAGCAAATTACCCCTCAGTCAAAACCATATTCCCCTCAGTCCGGTCCCAAAGCCAATCCCAGTAATCCAACTGACAATTCCAGTCCAAAACCCAAATTTTCTAGTGAAAACAAAGGACAAAATCCCTTATCCCAGCCAATTTGTAATTATTGTAAGAAAACTGGCCACATTATTTCTGAATGTTTGGCACTGAAACGAAAGAAAGAAAGAGAAAATCTAGATAGTGCTAAACCGACAGGTCTCACCTCCTTAAAGGCTAAACCACAGTCTTGTATCCAGGAAGAAAACCCTATACTGACCAGAACTTGTAAAGAGTCAGTCTCTGAGGATTCTATTATGGAGATTTATGAACCATTCTTATCAGATGGTTTTGTGTCACTTAACAGTGACTCTGCCCAGTCTACCCCTATCAAAATCTTACGAGATACCGGAGCTTCTCAATCCCTTATCTTGGCAGATACCTTGCCATTTTCCGAGAAGTCTTCTTCTGGGACAAGTGTCCTTATCCAGGGCGTAGAGTGTGGATTTGTTAACGTACCCCTCCATAATATCTATTTGTCCTCAGACTTAGTTAAAGGTCCCGTGGCTGTAGGTATTAGACCTTCCTTACCTTTTAAAGGTATTCATTTGCTGTTAGGCAATGATTTGGCAGGAGATAAGGTTGTGGTAAACCCACTTTTGACCAGCACACCATGTGTTGATCAACCGCCTGATCCCATTGAGCAGGAAATTCCTGACCTTTACCCTTCTTGTGCTGTTACTAGGGCAATGGCTAAGAAAGCCAAATTATATGATGGGATGCAGGACATAAATTTAACTGACACTTTGATAGGTCAGTCCTTTAATAAAGAGATTTCAACATCTCTTTCCTCTAGTCAGTCTGATATTCAGACTGACCCTAGCAATCCAAGGTCGGGGTCAGAAAATGACCTTTCACCTTCCAACTCAAATGACCAAGGTCATGACCAGCTGTCAAGGTCACAGCTTTGTAAAGAACAACACAGTGATTCTGAGATCTCGCCTTTATTTGAAAGGGCTTTAGATGAAAAAGAAATATCCCAGGTCCCTGTTTGCTATTATGTCAAAAATGGCATATTAATGCGAAAATGGCGTCCTCCAGATGCCTCAGCAGAAGATGAGTGGACTGTTAACCACCAAATTGTGATCCCTAGGGTTTATCGCCCTGAAATCTTAAACTTGGCCCATGAAACTCCAATGTCAGGCCATTTAGGTATAAATAAGACCTATCACAAGATCCTTAATCATTTCTACTGGCCAGGAATAAAATCTGATGTATCTCAACACTGCAAATCCTGCCACACTTGTCAGATGGTAGGAAACCCCAATCAGACTATTCCTAAAGCTCAGTTACAGCCCATTCCTGCCTTTGATGAACCTTTCAGCAGAGTGATTATTGATTGTGTAGGTCCCTTACCCAAAACAAAGAAAGGTTGTGAATATCTTCTGACCATAATGTGTGCTTCAACTCGCTTTCCTGAAGCTATCCCACTCAGAAATATCAAGGCTAAAACAATAGTTAATGCACTTGTGAAGTTCTTCACATTTGTAGGCCTCCCAAAATCTATCCAGTCAGACCAGGGCTCAAATTTTATGTCAGGAATTTTTCAGCAAGTCATGTACGAACTTGGAATTAAGCAATACAAGTCATCGGCTTACCACCCTGAAAGCCAAGGTGCCTTAGAAAGATTCCATCAAACTTTGAAAAACATGATCAGATCTTACTGCTTTGACACTGAAAAAGATTGGGATGAAGGCATACACTTGCTTCTATTTGCTGTAAGAGAATCTGTACAAGAGTCTCTGGGGTTCAGCCCATTTGAGCTTGTTTTTGGGCACACTGTACGTGGACCGTTAAAACTTCTAAAAGAGAAATTTCTCTCAGATGATGACAGTTCTTTGAACTTACTTCAGTATGTGTCTGATTTCAAAAACAGACTATCAAAGGCCTGTGATGCAGCTCGGTCCAATCTCAAATCTGCTCAAAGCAAAATGAAGATTCGTTATGATGAAAATGCTAAAGACAGAAATTTTGAACCTGGAGACAAGGTACTTGCTCTCTTGCCCATTTCTGGCAGACCTTTACAAGCTAGATATTATGGCCCGTATACTGTTGATAAAAAGTTAAGTGACGTGAATTACATTGTTAACACTCCTGGGAGGCGCAAGCAAAAACAGCTATGTCACATTAATATGCTCAAGAAGTATATTGATAGGGATAGTTCTGTTATTTCATCAGTAAATATAGTTAATTCTGTCCCTCATGAACAAAATCAAATGGACTCTGAGGACTTCAACTTGGAGAAATCTGATCCCTCGTCATCGAAACTCCAGAATTCTGACATACTACAGAATCTTGATCAGAAACTGTCTCACCTTGATTCAGACAAAAGACTTGAACTGAAACAGTTAGTTCTCGAATATGAGCACTTATTTCCGGACATTCCTTCCAGAACTGACAAAATCTATCATGATGTTGACATTATTGAAGGTTCAAAACCTGTAAAGCAACATCCTTACAGAATGAACCCTGTAAAACAGCAATATCTCAGGGAAGAAGTTCAATATTTGCTGGACAATGATTTCATTGAACCCAGCCAAAGTGAATGGAGTTCTCCTTGTATTCTTGTACCAAAGCCAGACGGGACATTTAGAATGTGCACAGACTATCGAAAAGTCAATTCTGTCACTAAAACAGACACTTTTCCCATCCCACGAATTGATGACTGCATTGATAATATTGGACATGCCAAGTATGTTACAAAGTTCGATCTGCTAAAGGGATTTTGGCAGATACCCCTCACGGACAGAGCAAAGGAGATCTCGGCATTTGTTACACCAGATGGACTGTACCAGTATAAAGTCATGCCATTTGGAATGAAGAACTCGCCTGCGACTTTTCAGCGGCTGGTCAACAGTTTGATTTCCAATCTGGATGGCTGTAAAGCCTATATCGACGACGCTATTATCTTCAGTGAGGAGTGGCAACAACACTTGCAGACAATCAGAACATTCTTTGACCGGCTAAGTGATGCTAAACTAACTGTGAACTTGGCAAAAAGTGAATTTTGCCATGCAAACTTGACATTTCTTGGACACATTGTAGGTCAAGGTCAGGTAAAACCTGTAGAAGCTAAAGTTGAGGCTATCTCAGATTTTCCTGTACCTACTAGCAAAAGACAACTGATGCGCTTTCTGGGTATGGCTGGATATTACAGGAAATTCTGCAACAACTTCTCGGCTATAGCTGAGCCTCTGACGAACTTGCTTGGTAAGAAGGCCAAGTATGTTTGGACAGATGACTGCCAGAAGTCATTTGATAAGCTCAAGGCCATACTTAGAAGTGCTCCGGTTCTCTTAGCACCAAGTTTTGACAAAGAGTTCAAGTTGGCTGTAGATGCCAGTGATGTTGGTGCAGGCAGTGTATTGTTGCAGGAAGATGACAATGGTGTTGATCATCCTGTTTGTTATTTTTCCAAAAAGTTTAACAAGCATCAGAGAAATTACTCTACCATAGAGAAAGAATGCCTATCTCTAATCCTTGCGCTTCAGCACTTTGAAGTTTACTTAGCTTCTTCACATGCACCAATTGTTGTCTTCAGTGACCACAATTCACTGACTTTCATACATAAAATGAAAAACAAGAACCAGCGTTTACTCAGGTGGAGTCTCATGTTGCAAGAGCACAATCTTGACATCAGACATATCCGAGGAAGAGATAATATCATTCCAGACACCCTAAGCAGAGCTTAAGTGCCTCTACAATGCTGATGTCCAGCTTTGTGCTGTTGTATTTGATTAGTTTTGCACAAATTTTGCTAAACATATTGTATACAATTATCCAGTATTGCAAAAGAAAGCTTTATTTTATAAAACTTTCTTTTTTTTGAAGAGGGGAAGTGTTATGTATGACAGTTACTTGTTGAAAGATGTGCATTCAGTACTGGTAAACTTCCCAAGGGAGTATGCCCAGGAAAGTATGATGTTATACATATGATGTTTACTTGTTGTCCTTAGCAATTATTTACTTTTAGTGTCCCAGATATTGGACATAAACAGGTTGTTTACTTCAGAATTTTCTAGAAATTTCAAATTGTTCTTTGACGGAAAAATCTGGAAGAACCAAAGATGTAGAATCTTCTAGAAAAATCTTTTTTATGTCAAAAGAATATTGTGGAATTTTCTGGAAGGATAATGGCCTCTCTACAATATTCCAGAACATTAAATTTTGGTAAACAACTTGTTATTTTTAGTATATGATATCATAGAATTTGCTGGAAGAATCCTGAATGTTCCTCAGTGCTATATAAGGGCTACAAATTTTCATAAGGACACTCTTTGGGTACTGTTACTATTAAGAAGTCAAAATCTATCTTACTGGAATTTAAACTTATTCTTGGATTACTTTGTGATATTCGATTCTGGATTGGGACATAGTGCTATTTTGAAACAAACTTTAATTCTTGGGATCAGAAACTGATACAGACTTGTGTTAAAAAATTCTGAGGGACATTCAGACATTCTTTAAGGGAATTAACATCTTGAAAGGTATTGTACATTCATTTTTGTTTGATTGTATATATGCTTTTGATTGTTTCACATGTAATTACTGGTTAAATCACTTCTAAATAGATTTGTTAAATTTTAAACAAAGCTTGTTGCTGGCTAACCAACTTGTTGGTTTCCTTAATCTTCTAGTTACGCCTGGCACGTAACAGAATATCTACATATTGTAAGTCTAAGTTTATATAGTTTTATCATGATATGATGCCACAGTTTTCCAGTGGATAACGTCATGTAATTAAAAGTGGTATGATCACATGTGTATTAACACTTTTGCGGGAATATATAACATCATTGACAACGTCCATAACAACAATGTAAATTTTCATTGAAAATGTGTCCACTTTGAAGGCGATAAAACCCTATTTTAAAAGTCATATGATAAAACGAATCTTACAATTGTGATCATTTCATAGGAAATTATTAAACTTGCCAAAGGCTCATTTAATAAAGTTCATATGAAATGACCACTTGTGTAAGATCCTCTATTTATCATTCTCTGTTTTCAGTTGACCAGTATATTCAGCTATTCTATGATGATGATATTGATGGTATCATCTATAATGATAGCTGTTACAGATCCAGAATATGATAGAGACGCATACTTCTGGATGTGTCTACATATTTTATCTACAGGTTAGTAATGACATACAGTTTAACCTCATTATAACATGCCTCATTACAATGCAGTGTTCAATACATCATTTTGCTATAAGTGACTATTAATAAACCTCATTAGAATACGGTTTCACATATAACACAGACTGCTTCTTAGTCTGGATTCCAATGAGATACTCTTGAAAAACTAATTGGGATGTACTTGTAGTCTAACATGTGAGTGATGATGTGACAAAGTTCCACTAAACATGACCTTGGCCATCTACTTGGAAGTTAAGCACCAAATGAATCAAATAATCTTGGCTAGGTGAAATGGTACATTTCTATTTCAAATGTATTTTTCAGGTGCTCTAGGAATATTTTCAAAGCTAATAAAAGCCAGATTAAAATTAAGGTCAGTATTATATTTATACTGAGTCAAGTGACCAGAGGATAGATTGTCTTTTACTGTAAAACAAACAAACCAATACCCAATGCATTCCCTTGAAACCATAATGGGAAAGAAATTCAAAAGAAACAAATAGGAGAGGTGCTTCCTAATAATTGCTTAGACAGTGGCCCTCGAAGTTATGTACAAATCATACATGACTTTGTTCAAACTATTGCACAGAGCCTAAGGCATTGTAAACCCTTTCCCAACCAACTCTAAAAATGCCCCCTCCCCAAACATTTATTCCAATTTTTCTGAAAAGATTTTTTTTATTTTTCATTTTCAAATACAGCGAAGTAAAACTTTTTAATTTTTAGCAGGGCTTTTTCTGACCTTTTTGGGAAATTTTTGGTACCGATGAAATTGGGGAAAAAATTGTGTGATTTTGGGTAAAAATATGACAGTTTTGGGAAAAAATAGTGCAATTTTTAGCAAAACTGGGAAAGTTTACCTTTTAAATTGGGATTTTTCTGCTAATTGGGAATGTTCCAGGTCAAATGGGAATTTTTTCAGCCAATTGGGAAAAAATTTGGTACCAGAAACCGGACCCAGTTTTGTATAGAGAAAAAGCCCTGTTTAGTATAGCAATACTTGTGCAATCAGTTTTAGTTCTATTAGAATAATTTGCACCAAAATTCAGAAGGTATGAAAGCATGGAAAATAACAAAAAATCCGACAGACCCATGCCTGAGAAACAGTGTCGGTTGAGGGGAAACAAGAACATTTCGAAGGTTGGACTGATTAATTGGAAAGTTGACAGTTTAACTCACATAAACCTTGGAAGTTTTGGGTTGGAAGTATTGCTGTATGGTCTTTATTTCTGTTTCAGTTCATATGAGAAACTCTACTGCAATTATTTATATAGGTAAGAATTTTTTTGAGCTGCATCATTAGAAGAATGGCTTTTTGCTCATGCAAAAACAAAGATGCAGATCGGCTGTGCAGTAACTGCAAAGCTGATCAGTGGGTTTGTTTTCACTATGCAAATAGTACAATGTTTCTTCTTCCTGAATCTGAAATTTCAACTTTCTAGCCTTCTTCTGTGACTTTACAGGCCGGTTTTTGTGAGGCATGGTTGGAAACCCAAAAACCAGTTTTCTTGCATTGTGGCTCATTTTACTAGCATCTCCAGATAAGTTACACTCACTTCTTTTGCATGCTGATGTTTTTGGTTTATAAGACATGAAACAAATACTTTCAAATTTTCCCCCAAAAAAGAAAGCCATTGGTATGTCATTTGCTATTAAGAATTAGGTGTTTGACAAGGCAAAACCACAACAACTTTGAGCTAAGTGTATAGAATGGAATGGAGTCATCAAACATCAAGGTTGTCTCTAGATTTTAGCTGTAGACTTGCAAGTGCAAGGTTTCCAGGCCTTTTGCTGAAAAAATATTTTTGTTGCTTTTCAGTATGGTTGTCCTAGCTCCATCCAGCTATTTCTTAGGTATGTAATACCATTTAATCATTATTAAGCATTACAGAAACGACATAACATAGATTGTAGGTACACGTTAGAACCGCCTCAATGAGGCGGTCCTAACAAGTACCCACAATCTATGTTTTGGACAAAAAAAATAAGAAAAATAGGCATACCCCAGTTTTACTGTATAAAAGTGGGGTTTAAGCGGGTATTCATTGCACAGACATGTTTTCCTGATTGAAACTTCCCTGGCACCAAGATGCCAGTCAGGAAAGAAAGTACAGCACAACATCATAAAAATGCCATAATACACTCTAAAAGCGAGATGACTCATTCTTTCCCAACAAGGTAGCCATCTTGCTAATATAATCTGAAATCTGGAAGAAACATTTATTTTCATAGTTAAGTTTATAATAATGTTAGATTTTGTTTTCCAGGAGATGCTGTTGAGGCTGGCAAATATCCTTATTTATATTTCTCCAAGTTTTATATGGGGTGTATTATGAGGTAGGTATTCTTTACAAAATGCACATAGATTTTTGAGTAAGAAGAGATGCTATCAGCCAAGTAGAGTACTGTTTATGCGGAAATGGTCACGAGAACTTAAGTTTCGCTAATATTCGGGAATTCAAAGATCTTGCTAATGAAGAGTGCAACAAAGTTTATAGACAACATGAGTACTCAATTGTAAATTCAAGAAATATTCAAAAATAGATAAATCACGGAATAAAAGGCATGAGAAGATTTCCGACGATATAGTAATTCCATTTTGTCAATCAACTAGTCCTTCAAAACACTATAAACTATGTAAACCTAAAACTGAAACTGCTGTTCAGCATCTTAGCACTTTGTTTTCAACCCACTCTGATTTCATTTATCTTCTACATGTAATTATTTGTTGCTATATACTGTTTGCATTATAATTCAGGGTTTTAAATTTTGTTTCATAGTGCTTTTCTTTGTGTTCAATTTTCAGTGGTATATTTGGAGTATTTCTGAGTCTCAGTGGGATCCAGATCTCAGAATCTTCAGCTGATAGTGTAGAATTTTCTAGAATACAAGGTTTAGGAAAGGTGAGATATTTTACTTATTATTAGCTCACCTGAGCCGTTAGGCTCACAAGGTGAGCTTATAGGATGGCCATGATCCGGCGTCCGTCCGTCCGTCCACAATTTCAAAGATCTTCTTCTCTGAAACCGCTTGGCCAACCAAAGCCAAAATTTTATATGAAGCATCTATAGGAAGGGGGAACCAATGTGTATATAAGAAATCCAGGTCACATGACCAAGATGGCCGCCATGCCCATATATGGTAAAAACCCTTCAAAAATCTTCTTCTCCAGAACCGGTGGACTGATTTCAACGAAACTTGGCACGAAGCATTGATTGCTCAAGCACTACAATGTGTATATAAATCATGACCCTGTGATGACCTTGACCTATTTTACGGCAAGGTCAACATAGGTCGCCAATGCATTTGAATGGGGAAAACTTTTAAAATGTCATTTAAAGTCATTTAAAGTGAAAGTCTTGCAGGAAATGGGCAGTAGGACTGAATATTAATGATTCTGAAAAAAATTGGACCCCAGGGGCTCATATGCCCCCACCCCGGGGCAATATACATGTATATTACCATAATATTCAAACATCTTCTCCTCTGAAACCGCTTGACCAATCAAAGCCAAATTTTATGTGAAGCATCAATAGGAAGGGGTTATCAATGTATATATAAATAATCCAGGTCACATGACCAAGATGGCCACAATGCCCATATATGGTATAAACCCTTCAAAAATCTTCTTCTCCAGAACCGGTGGACTGATTTCAACGAAACTTGGCATGAAGCATTGATGGCTCAAGTACTACAATGTGAATATAAATCATGACCCTGTGATGACCTTGACCTTTTTTACAGCAAGGTCAACATAGGTTGCCAATGCATTTGAATAGGGAAAACTTTTAAAATGTCATTTAAAGTGAAAGTCTTGCAGGAAATGGGCAGTAGGACTTGAATATTAATGATTTTGACAAAAATTGGACCCTAGGGGCTCATCTGCCCCCACCCCAGGGCAATATACATTTATATTACCATAATATTCAAACATCATCACCTCTGAAACCGCTTGGCCAATCAAAGCCAAATTTTATGTGAAGCATCTATGGAATGGGGGAATTAATGTATATATAAATTATCTAGTTCACATGACCAAGATGGCTGCCATGCCCATATATGGTAAAAACCCTTCAAAAATCGTCTTCTCCGAATCTGGTGGACCGATTTCAAAGAAACTTGGCAGGAAGCACCAATTGCTGAAGTACTACAATGTATATATAAATCATGACCCTGTGGTGACCTTGACCTATTTTACGACAAGGTCAACATAGGTTTCCAATGCATTGGAATGGGGAAAAATTTTAAAAAGTCATTTAAGGTGGAAAATCTTGCAGGAAATGGGTAGTAGGACTAAATATTAATAATTCTGAAGAAAAAAAAATTGGACCTAAGAGCTCATATGCCCACGCCCCGGGGCAATATACATGTATATTACCATAATATTCAAACATCTCCTCTGAAACCACTTGGCCAATTGAAGCTAAATTTTATGTGAGGCATCTATAGGATGGGGGAACTAATGTATATATTAATAATGTAGGTCACATGACCAAGATGGCCACCATGCCCATATATGGTAAAAACCCTTCAAATATCTTCTTCTCTGAAACCAATAGATTGATTTCAATGAAACTTGGCGTGAAGCATCCATGGCAAAAATTACTACAATAAATATATAAATCATGACCCTGTGATGACCTTGACCAAGTTTATGGCAAGGTCAACATGGGTTGCCCATACATTTGAATGGGAAAAACTGTTAAAATGTCATTTGAAGGGAAAAGCCAGTAAGAAATTGGCAAATGGACAGAATATTGATTATTCTGAAAAAAGAAAACGGCCCAAGGGCTTCATCTGCCCCTGCACTGGGGTTAAATACCATAATATTCAAAAATGTTTATTGGTATATGCAGCAGACTCAAGTGAGCGTTTACAGGACCATTGGTCCTCTGGTATTTTATTTCTCTTGATATATTTAAAAAACAAGAACTCCGCGGAGGTCGATATCGCACCTGCATCGGGCAAAGTCAACAGACCGTGAAATATAGTTCAAGGGCATCAGGTCAAGGTGCGAGCTTGAAGGGCATGTCAAGGACAATTACTATGCAAGGTTTCAGCTTCGCAGCTATCTCTGATGTCGAGAAAACCAAACTTTGACGTAAAAATTTTCAAAGTCAGTGGACCGTGAAATATAGGTCAAGGGCACCAGGTTGAGGTGCGTGCTTGAAGGGTATGTCAAGGACAATTACTATGCAAGGTTTCAGACTTGCAGCTATCTCTGATGTCGAAAAAACCAAACTTCGACGTAAAAATTATCAAAGTCAGTGGACTGTGAAATATAGGTCAAGGGCACCGGGTTAAGGTGCATGCTCGAAGGGTATGTCAAGGACAATTACTATGCAAGGTTTCAGACTCGCAGCTATCTCTGATGTCGAGAAAACCAAACTTCGACGTAAAAATTTTCAAAGTCAGTGGACCGTGAAATATAGGTCAAGGGCACCTGGTTAAGGTGCGTGCTTGAAGGGTATGTCAAGGACAATTACTATGCAAAGTTTCAGACTCGCAGCTATCTCTGATGTAGAGAAACGTAATGTTGACAAAACTTCGACGTAAAAATTTTCAAAGTCAGTGGACCGTGAAATATAGGTCAAAGCCATCGGGTTAAGGTGCATGCTTGAAGGGTATGTCAGGGACAATTACTATGCAAGGTTTCAGACTCGCAGCTATCTCTGATGTCGAGAAAACCAAACTTCGACGTAAATGTTGACGGACGGACGGACGGACGAACGGACAGAAATTTGGACTCCTATATCGCACCCTGCTATAAGCAGGTGCGATAAAAAATGAAATGATGAATTTATGATGTGAAAAAAAAAAGAATAATGCATGTATAAAGAACAAAGAAGAGATTTACAGCTTGCTTATTTTTATCCAATCACTGTTGAGTTGTGTGTCCACCAAATCTGCTGAACAAGATGAAAATGAAACAGATTGTCTGATCTTATAGCAAATACCAAGAAAAACACAACCTTATGGTAAAAACCGTAAATGTAGACCATGATTGGAAGCAAAGTCCAATTATTATAAAAAAAAATGATAAATTGGTTCTGATACATAGAGAGCATACCGTAAGCTGAGTGTGCAGCTATTTCTCTAAAGGAGGCCACTCAGCTACCTGAACATAAAATATGAATATGCGCACAAAAGGCACAAACAGCACAAAGAAATCAACACCAAAACATTAACCAAATTGAACCAAACTTGAAATTATAAATTGCACTCCAAACTTTTCATTTTCTGTTTTTGGAAAGTTTTTATGCAGTTTTATTTTGTTTCAGTTGGTCACCTCTGTCACATCTCTACTATTCTTTGACATGACAGTTACAGCTAATAATACAATGTGGTAAGTTATGACAATCAGGGCCCAGTTGTTCAAAACTTCGTTAGCTTAATCGTGCTGTTAAGCCCTCAATTTCTTAACTTTATAACGACTTCAAAAGCAAATACACTGTTATTTTGTGTTGAAAAAATGTGAGAATCCTTTGCACTGCAAAGGATTCTCACATTTTTTCAACACATAATAACAGTGTATTTGTAATTTGTAATTCATGTTTGAAATTTTAACGAATCGTTAACTAACAACATTGTTAATTTTGAACAACTGGGCCCAGGCCATGAAGCAAGAAAATTGGTCTTTAGAGTTTTGGACCAGATTGGACACAAACCGGCCTGTACAGCCTCAGAAGACGGCTTGAGAAGTGAAGAAAAGGGGCTGGAAACAAAGTGTAGAGAAAACAAAGGCACTGATCAACTGTGCAATCACTGCTCAGCTGATCTGTTGCTTTGTTTTAGTATAGGCAGAAAGGCTTCTTCATGATTCAGCTCTAATTTCTGGCCTAGCAGATGTCAGTGCAAAGAAAAGCATGTTTAACACCAATATTCTTGCATAAATATCTATGCGCATTGCTGTTTGAAGCTGTTTTCAATTTGGCCAAAGGCTGTATTTAAACAGCAAAAAACAATGTTCAAATCATGAAATTCATGTACCGTTTGAACATAGGTTTTGGCTAATATCTGTCAACATAGGGTGTCAGTGCAACATGACGCCAGTGCGTTCCGAACAAACAACATGGCAGGAGTTGAAGAAGTTCTGCGACTTTAGTGATTTTTTACGCTGTTAATGTTATTTTCAGTTTTAAGAGAAGTTAAGTGACTTTGTGTGAAAATGCAAGAATACTGATCCACCATGTTTTGTTTCAGTGTCTCAGTTGCTGGATCATTCGGAAGGGGTTTGAACACAGGGCCTTTGGCCTTGTGTTCAAACCCTCCCTCGTGATTCATCAAAGGTTTGAACACTGAAAACCTTGGTTGATTCCTATATTGATATAACCATTTCATTCTAGGTTGCTGGTCAACCAACTCTGTGCCATAGCCTGTGAAGATTCCACCAGTGTTGAGGAAGCTCCTGTACTACCATTCAGCAGTGTAGACAACTACCAGCGCAGACCAAATACTGTCACTAAAGACTATATTAGAACTCCACAGTGATACTACCAATACGGATTGGATACTACCAACGCAGACCAAATACTGTCACTAAAGACTATATTAGAACTCCACAGTGACTACAAACACGGACCTGATAATACCAACACAAACTTAACACTACAACTTGACACTACCAACGCAGACAAAATACAGTCTGAGTCACTAAATTCTATATGAGCCACGACGCAAGAAAACCGGTCTTTGGGGTTTCCGACCTGGTCTGACACAAACAGACCTGTACAGTTACAGAAGCAGGCTAGAAGCTTGAAAATTTGGATTTAGGATGAAGAGGTATAGTACTATCCGAGTAGCGAAAACAATGGTGCTGATCAGCTGTGCGGCTTTGTTTTCGCATAATGCAAAAATCCGGTTTTCTCATGATGCGGCTCTTATTAAGCCCCCACAGTAACTACGAACAGTCAGACACAGACTGGATGACACTAACATGAACCTGACACTACCAACACAGACAAAATACAGACACTAAATACTTTATTAGATTTCTTTGGTGACTCCCAATGTGGAAAAGATAATGCCAACACAAACTGGACAATGCCACTTGAGACTATTATTTGAGCCGCCCCATGGGAAAACCAACAATCTGCATAGGCGAAAACAAAGACTCAGATCAGCTTCACGGTAACCCCGAAGCTGATCAGCGCCTTTATTTTCGCTACTCGGATAGTACAATTCCTCCTCTACTTAACTCCAAAATTTCAAGCTGCTAGCTCTTTTCTGTGACTGTACAGGTCGGTTTGTGTCGGACCTGTTCGGAAACCACATTGTTGGTTTCCCCACGAGGCGGCTCATTTGTCTTCAGAAGGATCTGAACTGCAATTTTCTTATACATGCATTCAGTTCTATAATCCATTCAAGATCATTTCACTCATGAGACAGATAAAAATTGGGGTATCCCAACAAAACAACACCTGACATGCGGAAATGGTCCCACATTGGAACCAGCAGTGAGAGCGATTATAAAATCAGATTGATTGATTGGGGTTTAACGTCCCACCAACAGCTAAGGTCATATGGAGATGGGACCTCGGTTTATAGTCTGAATCTGAAGGACTGGAGAAGCTTGGGATCGAACCTGCGACCCTTTGTTTACAAGGCAAGTGGCTTAACCACTGCGCCACGGAGGCTTCTATATATATAAAATCAGAGACCATTACCACATGACAATAATGGTTGGCTGTTTTTTTTAATGCATTTTACATGATGCATTGTCACATACATTTGAGCCGCCTCGTGGGAAAACCAACAATGTGGTTTCCGAACAGGTCTGACACAAACCGGCCTGTACAAGCACAGAAGACAGCTAGAAGCTTGAAATTTTGGAGTTAAGCAGAGGAGGAATTGTACTATCCCAATAGCGAAAACAAAGGTGCTAATCAGCTTCGCGGTTACCGTGAAGCTGATCTGTGTCTTTGTTTTCGCATATGCAGATTGTTGGTTTTCCCATGGGGCGGCTCATTTCATGACAGTTGAACGTGCAATATATTTATGAACTGATTGCATTAATGTTGATTTCCTACTTTTTTCATGTTTTGGTTCTTTCTTTGATTTGTGGTTAACATCCCAGTCAACAATTTTCAGTTCACAGAAATATTAGAACTAGGTCATTAGAAAACAAGTACAGATGTTTGTTTGTATTGAGGTTTAACGCCTCAGTTAACATTTTTTTCAGTCATTTTTCAGTCATTGTGATGGACCAGTCCCAGAGGATATAAAACCTTTTTTCATGCTCAACACAGCTAAGCATGAATTTTAAACTGCTCATAAATACTGAAATAACCCAAATAAATTGAAATTTTGGGTTAAGATCACCAAAGCCTGTAATTGATCGTGCTTATACATATTAAAATGCCAACTGCTCATAAATACTGAAATAACCCAAATAAATTGAAATTTTGGGTTAAGATCACCAAAGCCTGTAATTGATCGTGCTTATACATATTAAAATGCCAACTGCTCATAAATACTGAAATAGCCCAAATAAATTGAAATTTTGGGTTAAGATCACCAAAGCCTGTAATTGATCGTGCTTATACATATTAAAATGCCAACTGCTCATAAATACTGAAATAACCCAAATAAATTGAAATTTTGGGTTAAGATCACCAAAGCCTGTAATTGATCGTGCTTATACATATTAAAATGCCAACTGCTCATAAATACTGAAATAACCCAAATAAATTGAAATTTTGGGTTAAGATCACCAAAGCCTGTAATTGATCGTGCTTATACATATTAAAATGCCAACTGCTCATAAATACTGAAATAGCCCAAATAAATTGAAATTTTGGGTTAAGATCACCAAAGCCTGTAATTGATCCTGCTTATACATGTTAAAATGCCAACAATTGTTGGCATTTTAACATTTATGAGCAGGATTAAATTAAGTCTCACCTGAGCTGAGCATGAAAACACTTTTATAACCTTGAGTCCAGATGCTTATGATCAGTTAGATCCAACATACATCCAATGAGGGCTTTGAATTTAGGAAGATTTTGTTTTTGCTAGTTTGGTTTAAGGCTTAATGTCCCAACTGTTTTTCATAGATGTTGGTAAGGAGCCTATGCTTTTATGTGTAGTACCTGTACTATGGGGAGTTAACGTGTCTTGCTCAAGCACACAGCCCTGGTCCTGAGGCTATAAAACTATTTTCATGCTCAGCTCAGCTGAGACAAAAATTTATCCTGCTCATGTTAAAATGCCAACAATTGTTGGCATTTTATCATTTATAGGCAGGATAAATTAGAGGCTTTGATGATCTAAACCTGAAATTTCAGTTTATTTAGTCTTTTCGGCATTAATGAGCAGTTTAAATTTTATGCTCAGCTGAGTTGAGCACATAAAAAGTTTTATAACCTCAGGACCAGGGCCAGTGGAGTTCAAACCTATGACATCTCACTCCAGTCCAACTCATTAACCAGTTGGCCACTGCACTTCCCAAAGAAATTTTTCTTTGTTTTGTGGTTAAACGTCACAGTCGTCATTTTTTCAGTCATTTGGGACAGTAACTGACAGTCAGCCATCAGGGGACTCACCACACTCATGAACAATCAAATAATCAAGAAATCTTTTTGACTTTGATTGCCAAGTTACCCTCTTTACAAAAACATGCCCATACATTCTACAGAGAAATTTTTTTCAGCTGCAAAAATAGAAAATTCTTAAGAAAAAAAACTGATATTTTTGCTCAAAACATAGTGGGTCGCCTCGGCGAGGTGGTTCTAACAAGTACTCACAGTCTATGAAAGAGACGTAGGTATACCCCTGTAAACCCCAGTTTTACTCTATGAAAGTGGTGTTCAAGGGGGTATACATTTCACAGACCATGAATTATGAAAGGGAGAGAAAATAATACCAAGATAAAAAGGGAAAAATGTTTTTAATATTAACAAAACCAGAGGACCAATGGTCCTGTAAACGCTCACCTGAGATCAGCTGCATATACCAATAAACATGTTTGAATATTATGGTATTTAACTCCAGTGCAGGGGCAGATAAGCCCTTGGGCCATTTTCTTTTTTCAGAATCTTCAATATTCTGTCCATTTGCCAATTTCCTGTTGGCTTTTCCTTCAAATGACATTTTAACAGTTTTCCCAATTCAGATGCACAGGCAACCCATGTTGACCTTGCCATAAACTTGGTCAAGGTCATCACAGGGTCATGATTTATATATACATTGGAGTACTTTAGCCATCCATGCCTCACGCCAAGTTTCCTTGAAATCAGTCTATTGGTTTCAGAGAAGATGATTTATGATGGGTTTTTACCATATATGGGCATGGCGGCCATCTTGGTCATGTGACCTAGATTATTTATATACACATTGATTCCCCCATTCTATAGATGCTTCACTTAAAATTTGGCTTTGTTTGGCCAAGCGGTTTCAGAGGAGAAGACGTTTAAATATTATGGAAATATACATGTATATTGCCCCGGGGTGGGGGCACATGAGCCCCTGGGGTCCAATTTTTTCAGAATCATTAATATCCAGTCCTACTGCCCATTTCCTGCAAGACTTTCACTTTAAATGACATTTTAAAAGTTTTCCCCATTCAAATGCATTGGTGACCTATGTTGACCTTGCCGTAAAATAGGTCAAGGTCATCACAGGGTCATGATTTATATACACATTGTAGTGCTTGAGCCATCAATGCTTCGTGCCAAGTTTCGTTGAAATTGGTCAACCGGTTCTGGAGAAGAAGATTTTTGAACGGTTTTTACCATATATGGGCATGGCGGCCATCTTGGTCATGTGACCTGGATTATTTATATACACATTGATTCCCCCTTCCCATAGATGCTTCATGTAAAATTTGGCTTTGATTGGCCAAGCGGTTTCAGAGGAGAAGATGTTTGAATATTATGGAGATATACATGTATATTGCCCCGGGGTGGGGGCGGATGAGCCCCTGGTGCCCAATTGTTTTCAGAATCATTAATATTCAGTCCTACTACTCATTTTCTGCAAGATTTTTCCTTTAAATGACAATTTAACAATTTTTCCCATTCAAATGCATTCGCGACCTATGTTGACCTTGCCGTAAAATAGGTCAAGGTCATCATAGGGTCATGATTTATATATACATTGTAGTGCTTGAGCCATTAATGCTTCATGCCAAGTTTGGTTGAAATCGGTCCAGTGGTTCCGGAGAAGAAGATTTTTGAAGGGTTTTTACCATATATGGGCATGGCGGCCATCTTGGTCATGTGACCTGGATTATTTATATACACATTGGTTCCCCCTTCCCATAGATGCTTCATGTAAAATTTGGCTTTGATTGGCCAAGCGGTTTCAGAGAAGAAGATGTTTGAATATTATGATAATATACATGTATATTGCCCCGGGGTGGGGGCGGATGAGCCCCTGGTGCCCAATTTTTTCCAGAATCATTAATATTCAGTCCTACTGCTCATTTTCTGCAAGATTTTTCCTTTAAATGACAATTTAACAATTTTTCCCATTCAAATGCAAAGGCGACCTATGTTGACCTTGCCGTAAAATAGGTCAAGGTCACCGCAAGGTCATGATTTATATACACATTGTAGTACTTGAGTCATCGATGCTTCATGCCAAGTTTTGTTGAAATCGGTCCAGTGGTTCCGGAGAAGAAGATTTTTGAAGGGTTTTTACCATATATGGGCATGGCGGCCATCTTGGTCATGTGACCTGGATTATTTATATATACATTGGTTCCCCCTTCCCATAGATGCTTCATGTAAAATTTGGCTTTGATTGGCCAAGCGGTTTCAGAGAAGAAGATCTTTGAAAATGGTGGACGACGGACGGACGGACGGACGACGGACGGACGACGGACGACGGACGGACGGACGCCGGATCATGGCCATCCTATAAGCTCACCTTGTGAGCCTGACGGCTCAGGTGAGCTAAAAATGAATGAATGAAAACATGAGAGGATGATCATGATAACATATTTACACGATGAAAAAGCCACCAATGAATGAAAGAAATATTAACACCATGCACAATGCAAAACACAACAGAACTAGTTTCAATGCCCAATTCCAAAACTGAAAACATATTTTACTCGTTGATTAGAGATGCCAGTAGAGCTGCAAGACAGTAGCACTCGTATATCGTACATTTCAGCTATGCATCAGGCAAACATGTTCGTGCAAAGTATACCCCACTTTTATATAGCAAAACTGGGGTTTGCAGGGCATACCTATTTTTCTTATTTTTGCTCCAAAACATAGAGTGTGGGCCGAGGCGGTTCTAACGTGTACCCACAATCTATGTTTTGAGCAAAAATAAGAAAAATATCAAAATTTTTCAGCTGAAAATTTTCAATTTTTAAAGGTCAAAAAATCTCTGTATATTGCATGGGTAAGTTTTCGTAATGGCTGGCACAGTGACAAGTAATGTATGACTTTTTTATGCATTTTTTTTTCTCTTTATTTAACTTATCAGCATGCAAGAAGAAAATGTCTGTCAAAAAACAATTAAATTAGAAAATTTGAAAAAAAAAAGAAACATATGTCAGTTATAATAAAATTCAGATCTGCAATGAAAGTGCAAAAACAAATATAAAGAATATAAAATGAGACATATTTAACCATGTTTTGATTTTATGGCATGTGTTTGATCTTTGGCTTACTGAGGCAGATATTAAGTAAAACAGATTTTATTTGGACCTACAGCTGTAACATGCACTTGAAAAATCATAAAGGTTCTAGAGATCAAGTTATTTGGATGTCCTGCAAAATTGTACCCCTGCCTTTGTCATTATTTTACTATAAATGAGCTGCCGCATGGGAAAACAAACAATCTGCATAGGCGAAAACAAAGGCGCAGATCAGCTTCGCAGTAACTGCGAAGCTGATCAGCGCCTTTGTTTTCGCTACACGGATAGCACAATTCCTCTTTTTAAATCCAAAACTTCAAGTTTCTAACCATCTTCTTTGACTGTACAGGCCGGTTTGTGTTGGACCTGGTCGGAACCAAAATTGTTGGTTTTCTCATGCTCAGGCTCAAATGTCATTATTTGGTTACCTGACAGCAAACCTGACCATTCTCAAAGGCTCGAAGATCATTTTCATAGGCTTGAATATCATGTTTAGTATTGGAGACAAGTTATGAATATTAGGTCCAAAAATTGTCATAAGAAAACATGTCCATGTTCTATGTACCCCCTTAAACCCCACTTTTATGTAGCAAAACTGGGGTATGCTTGGACCGGTATACCTATTTTTTTTATTTTTGCTCCAAAACATAGATTGTGGGTACTCGTTAGAACCGCCTCAGCGAGGCGGTTCTAACGTGTACCCACAATCTATGTTTTGAGCAAAAATAAGAAAAATATCAAAAAATTTTCAGATGAAAATTTACAATTTTTTAAAACACAAAATATTTCTGTCTATTGCATGGGCATGTTTTCGTAATGTGCTCACATATTTCACATATAAAGAGCCGCATCGTGAGAAAACCGGATTTTTGCCTAGGCGAAAACAAAGGCGCAGATCAGCTTCGCAGTAACTGCGAAGCTGATCAGCGCCTTTGTTTGCGCTACATGGATAGTACAATTCCTCTTCTTAAATCTGAAATTTCAAGCTTCTAACCATCTTCTTTGACTGTACAGGCTGGTTTGTGTAGTGTAGGACCTGGTCTAAACCAAAATTGTTGGTTTTCTCATGCTCAGGCTCAAATGACAATTTTTGGTTACCTGACAGCAAACCTGATCCTTTTCATAGGCCTGAATATCATGTGTAGTACTAGAGACAAGTTATGCATATTAGGTCCAAATTTGTGTTCACAGATTATAGCTCCATTATCACTCACTTCAATGACAACCACAAGCTTTAACCACCATATGCTTATATCGTTTTAAAATCACATTTGATTTATCGTCAAAATAAAGCACTTGTGCAGCGGAAAGTTTTGTAGGTGCACAGCACGGTTTTGGAACTTCGTAAGGTTTTGTAAGGGAGACGAGGTTCTGTATTATGGCATGGTTGGTTGCGTTCATGTGAGATCCCAGGGGAAACGAACATTCTCCTCCACAGTAGAACGCTGCATACCCTTCAGGGGCAATAATCCAGTCCTGAAAAAAAGGTAAAAAAAGTTGGTTTGTTTGGCATGACCACTTGTATCCATCAGGAAAACATGTCCATGAAAAGTATACCCCCTTGAACACCACTTTTATATAGAAAAAAAAACGGGGGTTTGCAGGGCTATACCTATATTTCTTATTTTTGCTCCAAAACATAGATTGTAGGTACTTGTTAGAACTGCCTCGTCGAGGTGGTTCTAACGAGTACCTACACTCAATGTTGAGCGCATAATATATTTTTTCCAATTTCTTTTTCATTTTTTTCTGGTCAAAAAATCTTCATTGCATGGTTTGGTTGTACTGTGGTTTACTTTATAGTACCAGTCAACATTTTTCCAGTCATGTTGTAGCCACCACTTTTAATAATTCAACAGTATTCCTGTCTTGCTGAAGGACACAACTCGATGCTATTGGACTTCAAAAACAGGACCTCTCAAAGTGGAATCTGATGCTCTACCATTACTGAGGCCACGATCCCCTCTTGCCCTATGTTATCATAAAATCAAAACTGCTGATAAGCATAAATGCATATTTTGAATCAAAGGCTGAACATGCTAGAACGTTTTCTTAATTTATATGTCCGAGGTACGTAGTGTTGAGAATGATGTATGCCATTTATTTAGTATTTGAGCTGCCCCATGGGAAAACCAACAATCTGCAGAGGCGCATATCAGCTGTGCAGTAACTACACAGCTGATCAGCGCCTTTGTTTTCGCTACACGGATAGTACAATTCCTCTACTTTCTAAATCCAAAATTTCCAGTCTCTAGCCCGCATCTTCTGTGCTCGTACAGGCCGGTTTGTGTCAGACCTGTTAGAAAACCACATTGTTGGTTTTCCCATGAGGAGGCTCATTTTAAAACCATCACAGATGTTTTGCAAACCAAATCACTGTATCACATCTCACCTTCCATCCCAGACTTCTAAAGCTGACATACAGTGTGTGTCTCTGGCAGGCCTGTTTTCTGTAATCTGCACGTGCTGCAAGCATAAAATATGTTATAAAACAAAACTTTAAGTTCCAAATACCCATGGTCAGAAAGATTGATGTAATAAACTGTGCTGAAATTCATCAAACTGCCAAATATCCTGCCAATCCAAAGCTCTGCAGCAACCCTGATTGCAAATTTCAAAATTAGGTCAAATTCGTAGTCTGAAAATTAGGTCAAGACCATTAAATCTACATTGTAATACAGGATGAGTTAGTTGGTAAGCGTAAAGCGACAATACGAAAAAAATGTTACAGTGGCAAAGAAATCGGATTTTAGCATACTTACAATAGCTATCCCCACCCCAATAGTAGTAATTTTCTGCCTCGTTGGAATTCGAACTTGTGTCTCGCCTGACTCTTCTAGCAGTGCGTGTGCTCCCCACGTGCAGATCTTGCGCGCGCCGGAAGAAGCCCACCATGAACGCCTGTTTGTCGTCTGGTCCTCGTCTGCCGATAAGCCCGATTTTGCCGGGCTCTAAAGCTCTGTCTGAAATCGAGAAACGAAATAATATAGTGTTTGTTGTACATAACAAGTCAAATATGACTTATCGTACTGTAGTTGAAATAAGCGTAAAGCACAGCAATGGCGAACCTGTACAACCAGGGTCGCCGAAATTCGGCACCTATTAAAAACGAAAACCAACAAATATATAAAACATTTACATGTATTACAATATTCGATTAAATGTGAGCACACCGTTACCGAACTTAAATTCGTCAAAGGCAGACTTCACATAAAAATATTTAGTCGCGACGCGAGAAAACCGGTCTTCGGGGTTTCCGACCAGGTCCGACACAAACCGGCCTGTACAGTCACATAAGAAGGAATAAAGTTTGAAATTTGGGATATAAGTAACGGAGGAAATATAAAAAGGCGCTGATCAGCTTCGCAGTTACTGCGAAGCTGATCTGCGTCTTTGTTTTCGCATATTTAAAAATCCGGTTTTCTCATGATGCGGCTCATGTCATCTTTAACATAACACACTTGAGGCGCCAGATTGGAATGACCACGTATAGTGATGGGCCAGAATAGAACGCTTTAATAGTCAATGGTGGTTTAACCGTGATATCCAGACGTAAATTGAATATATAAAACTTTCTGCTTATTGATGCGTTGAAGCGTTACCTTTCTGTATATCTGTGACCCTCAAGTACAGTCCTAAATTGGTGTGTGGTCGACTGGTCCACAATCTTACGGCATTGGCGATACTGAAGTTCACCCAACCCTCGTAGTTCCAGGACACAGTCTGGTTGGCTTCCGGTTCCAACGTCTTGTCCCTTAATAAGAAAAATAAATAAATAAAAGAAAATCATATCATTTTCAAGTTATTTACTTGTACATAATTGAGCCGCCTCGTGGGAAAACCAACAATGTGGTTTCCGAACAGGTCCGACACAACCCGACCTGTACAATAGAAGCTTGAAATTTCGGATTTAAGTAGAAGAGGAATTGTACTATCCGAGTAGCGAAAACAAAGGCGCTGATCAGCTTCACAGTTACTGCGAAGCTGATGTGCGACTTTGTTTTCGCATATGCAGATTGTTGGTGTTCCCATCTGGTGGCTCAAACAATTTGACGAAAACAATTTGCTTCTGCGTGAAAATGCGCAACATTTTTCGGGTCACGTTACATGTATCAAGTTTATTTCTTGTATCAGACTCACTAATTGCGCGAGTAGGGTACTTGAAAGATCAGAAAACTTTATAATTAGTTGCCTGGAGACCCTTTCACTTTCAAGTTACCTGCTTTCGCCGTAGTTTGGTTTTGTTTTCGCTCGTGCACAGTGCCTCTGTATCGCTGATATTAAATTAAGTAAACTTGTATCATCATGGCGATTGCAAATTAACACACACAAATGGACTCGAGACTACGTACTCGGGATCCAGTCCCTGTGCTATTCGGAACAGCTCGACCAAACATTCGGAATCCCTCGACCTTTTCTGCACTTCTTTATATAGCCGGAACTCCGCCGCAATGACGTCCTCACGCGCTGATACGTCACTCGTGTCGAAGTAGAACGTGCTGTCTTTATCATGGCGGAGATGTGGGACTTTGTTGGCTGAAAACGTACAGGAATGAGAACAATAAGCGTATGAAAATAAATATATTTGTGAATGAAAACACGGGGGTGATTCAATTGATACCACCTGTGCTGTCGTCCGAGACGTTACTGCATATATTGCTGTCGTCCGAGTATTCCGGTTTACGTCCGAGTACTACGGCTGTCGTTACCATCAGTGCCCCTGTTTCAGTGTCCACAGGGCTAAAATTTCGTCGCTATTCAGCGCAATTATCACGGAAAATTGTCAAGAAGGTATTTATCGTTATTTCCAACGTGTTTCCAACTTTCTTAACATATAGATAATTACAAGAACTTATTTTGAGTGCAAAACATTGTTTTCTCGCGTGTTTTTCTTACTTTCAACATATGCAAACATTCCTCATAAGCGAAAGTAGCTGGACTATTTCGTTTTCCATTTAGCCTTTGAAAACTATAATCATTTCCCCAACCCGTTGCGTCCTTCAAATTTTATTTGCCGTTTTTAAAAAGCGTGATACGGCTGTCGTTGAACCATGATACGGCTGGCGGTTGTTTATTGATCAGTACGATACGGCTGTCGATAGTATTTTGAGATAGCATATTGCCCATTGAAATCAAATTCAACGCATTTTATGCACTTTTTTTGTAGTTTCTGAATAGTTTTCATTTGCAACTGATAAAAGGACTGTATAGACTGTCTATTCTCTTGCTTCAAACCAAGCAACTTTACATATAAACACCACACACGCACGAAAACTGTATCATTTATTAAATTCGAAGTTTCACCATTTATTAAACATGCGTTAAGCGTGGTAGGACAGCTTTCAGTGACACCCGTGTTCATTACTTGCTCCCATCTGCAGTGGCTTCTCACAGCCCCATCTGAAACTAGTGCCTCAGATGACGACTCGACATCGGTTAAAGCGCTATCGTCCCCAAAAATGGCAAAATTAAAATTTAGGTGTCTACTGAACTGTCGTATCAGCTTGAATGACACATGCAGTATTTTACCGCTATAACTACGAGTATGTTAAATAGCACGTGCTACTACCGATTAAACAGGCTGTCCCTACTTTATATGTAAAGCATGTGCTACTACCGATTAAACAGGCTGTCCCTACTTTATATGTAAAGTTGCTTAAAGCGACCACAAGAGAAATGAAATTTATGTCTAATTCACTCTGTTCAAACGACATAAATTATATATAGCTCGACTTCAAGTTGACCTCAGGTGCGTCAAAAGATCGACGAGTCTACTTAGTAGCACGTGAAAGGATATTCAGACTGTAACAGTACAAATACTTACTGTGCGGGCAACTGAAGTGTAACAGAAAACTTGCGCTCATTTCCACGGCTATCCCCCGCCCGCCCCGGCGATGGGGGACGGGCGTGGTTACAAATGACTAGTGCATTACACAAAGGATCAATCAGTCACTTTCGCCACAGTTTGTCTTCTTTTGTGACGCTCATCAAAGTTTAAGTTATATACACTACACTTTCTTATTTGGATAATGCATGCGAAAATGACTGAGAAAGTAAGGCAATCGGTCACTACATATATACGACGTTCAATATTCATAACTTGGTTTGATCAGGGCGGCGGTGTGCTATGTAAATATCTAACCGTTCGTGTAGATAGAACCCACTGGTTTATCGTTAGAATTATGAACAGAGTGAAGCAGATGTTGTTTCATTCATATTTCTGAAATCTAGGAGGCCTTAAACTTAGTTTTACCCGTATATTTGGATCTACCACCTGTTCTAAATTGTCGACATCCGTAACGAGTTTAACCGACAGCCGTATCACATATATTTACAACTGATCGACAGCAGTAACACCAAAAGTTAAACGCCCCTTCAAAACCTTTCTGCTTTGGATTTTTTTAAAACTGTAAAAGGTTTTATCTTTGCAGTTATGTTTTCCACGTTGTTCAATAAATGGTCAGAAATGAGAGATGCTGATTTTTACAGAATTTGCATATTTATGTGATTTTTGCTATTTTAAGATTAAACACATGTTTGTATGAAAACTAGCGACCCAAAAGCCCGTACAAACATATTGCACGATAGACAAATATCTAACAACACATTCTAGCAGAAAAAATATAAATAATACTTTCAGATTCGATTGCGATCCACTTTTACGTGTGTACTGGTTGTGTAACGACAGCCGTAGTACTCGGACGGAAACCGGAATACTCGGAAGACAGCAATATATGCAGTAACGTCTCGGACGACTGCACAGGTGGTATCAATTGAATCACCCCCGTGATGAGCTGGCGTAACTTTTGACCGCACCAAAAACAAGAGAGGTTATTCAAAGCAACAAGTTATTTATCAGATTTTATTTAACCATCACAGTTTAAACCAATACATACATCTAAACCTTCCTTTTCCACGGGGGTGATTCAATTGATACCACCTGTGCAGTCGTCCGAGACGTTACTGCATATATTGCTGTCGTCCGAGTATTCCGGTTTCCGTCCGAGTACTACGGCTGTCGTTACACAACCAGTACACACGTAAAAGTGGATCGCAATCGAATCTGAAAGTATTATTTATATTTTTTTCTGCTAGAATGTGTTGTTAGATATTTGTCTATCGTGCAATATGTTTGTACGGGCTTTTGGGTCGCTAGTTTTCATACAAACATGTGTTTAATCTTAAAATAGCAAAAATCACATAAATATGCAAATTCTGTAAAAATCAGCATCTCTCATTTCTGACCATTTATTGAACAACGTGGAAAACATAACTGCAAAGATAAAACCTTTTACAGTTTTAAAAAAATCCAAAGCAGAAAGGTTTTGAAGGGGCGTTTAACTTTTGGTGTTACTGCTGTCGATCAGTTGTAAATATATGTGATACGGCTGTCGGTTAAACTCGTTACGGATGTCGACAATTTAGAACAGGTGGTAGATCCAAATATACGGGTAAAACTAAGTTTAAGGCCTCCTAGATTTCAGAAATATGAATGAAACAACATCTGCTTCACTCTGTTCATAATTCTAACGATAAACCAGTGGGTTCTATCTACACGAACGGTTAGATATTTACATAGCACACCGCCGCCCTGATCAAACCAAGTTATGAATATTGAACGTCGTATATATGTAGTGACCGATTGCCTTACTTTCTCAGTCATTTTCGCATGCATTATCCAAATAAGAAAGTGTAGTGTATATAACTTAAACTTTGATGAGCGTCACAAAAGAAGACAAACTGTGGCGAAAGTGACTGATTGATCCTTTGTGTAATGCACTAGTCATTTGTAACCACGCCCGTCCCCCATCGCCGGGGCGGGCGGGGGATAGCCGTGGAAATGAGCGCAAGTTTTCTGTTACACTTCAGTTGCCCGCACAGTAAGTATTTGTACTGTTACAGTCTGAATATCCTTTCACGTGCTACTAAGTAGACTCGTCGATCTTTTGACGCACCTGAGGTCAACTTGAAGTCGAGCTATATATAATTTATGTCGTTTGAACAGAGTGAATTAGACATAAATTTCATTTCTCTTGTGGTCGCTTTAAGCAACTTTACATATAAAGTAGGGACAGCCTGTTTAATCGGTAGTAGCACATGCTTTACATATAAAGTAGGGACAGCCTGTTTAATCGGTAGTAGCACGTGCTATTTAACATACTCGTAGTTATAGCGGTAAAATACTGCATGTGTCATTCAAGCTGATACGACAGTTCAGTAGACACCTAAATTTTAATTTTGCCATTTTTGGGGACGATAGCGCTTTAACCGATGTCGAGTCGTCATCTGAGGCACTAGTTTCAGATGGGGCTGTGAGAAGCCACTGCAGATGGGAGCAAGTAATGAACACGGGTGTCACTGAAAGCTGTCCTACCACGCTTAACGCATGTTTAATAAATGGTGAAACTTCGAATTTAATAAATGATACAGTTTTCGTGCGTGTGTGGTGTTTATATGTAAAGTTGCTTGGTTTGAAGCTCAAGAGAATAGACAGTCTATACAGTCCTTTTATCAGTTGCAAATGAAAACTATTCAGAAACTACAAAAAAGTGCATAAAATGCGTTGAATTTGATTTCAATGGGCAATATGCTATCTCAAAATACTATCGACAGCCGTATCGTACTGATCAATAAACAACCGCCAGCCGTATCATGGTTCAACGACAGCCGTATCACGCTTTTTAAAAACGGCAAATAAAATTTGAAGGACGCAACGGGTTGGGGAAATGATTATAGTTTTCAAAGGCTAAATGGAAAACGAAATAGTCCAGCTACTTTCGCTTATGAGGAATGTTTGCATATGTTGAAAGTAAGAAAAACACGCGAGAAAACAATGTTTTGCACTCAAAATAAGTTCTTGTAATTATCTATATGTTAAGAAAGTTGGAAACACGTTGGAAATAACGATAAATACCTTCTTGACAATTTTCCGTGATAATTGCGCTGAATAGCGACGAAATTTTAGCCCTGTGGACACTGAAACAGGGGCACTGATGGTAACGACAGCCGTAGTACTCGGACGTAAACCGGAATACTCGGACGACAGCAATATATGCAGTAACGTCTCGGACGACAGCACAGGTGGTATCAATTGAATCACCCCCGTGCTCATGACAGTCAGTTTTACCTCTTATAAAACTAGGTCTCAAAGACTTAACCCAATACCCCCATATCGATCCCAACGTAGGCACGGCACTGCCCAAAAGGTCTCATCTAATAAAAGAAGCAGTGGCTAATGCTTGATTTCATTACGAAAACTTGCCCATGCAATATATGGAGATTTTTTAACTTGTAAAAATTGAAAATTTTCAGTAGAAAACTTTTGATATTTTTCTTATTTTTGCGAGGCGGTTCTAACGAGTACCCACAATCTATGTTTTGGAGCAGAAATAAGAAAAATAGGTATAACCCTGCATACCCCGGTTTTGCTATATAAAAGTGGGGTTTGAGCGGGTACACAATTGGACATGTTTTCCTGATGTAATGACAAGTCTAATAAACATTTTA
Source organism: Rugalucina vietnamica (assembly GCA_964017185.1). NCBI lineage: Eukaryota > Metazoa > Mollusca > Bivalvia > Lucinida > Lucinidae > Rugalucina > Rugalucina vietnamica. Next base: position 2,807,353 of record OZ024879.1, read on the forward strand.
TTTCGTCTGTCTGTCTGCAGATCTGAGTCTGATAAGTCTTACATATACACATACCATATTTCATAAATGTTAAATCTATCGTATGTAACGCCCCGTTGAGACCCTCGCAGTTTATTTAACAAGCATAAACATACAAACACTATTAACTGGTTAAGTGATCTATCTGTCTATCTTTCGTTAGACAAACACATATCTGACTAATTTACCTGTAATAAATTCTAGAATCAATTGCAATCGTACCGTCCGTTTTGTACTCGTGTAAAATCTGAAGTCTGATACTGAATTTTCATTTTTTTTATTTGTTGGACGGAACTTTATGGCTTTTTTGTTGAATGTCTTGTTAAATTTTGCTACGAAAAATCACTATACAAAACTAGAATTATGTTGTCACAGGATACTCAAATAGATTAAAACCATTGCACTGTAAAGACGAAATTTACATTCGACCACACTATGCACTATCTTCAAAATACCATTATCAGAAACCAGAAATCATGCATTAGCTCGCTCATTACTATATGTGTTTCAGCAAACATCTGTGCAAGTTTATAAACCTATCTCTTTTCATGCTCTTGTTAACGCGTTAACGCATGGTTTTGATAGACGTCTGTTGACATGAAGTTAATGTTTTATAAACATGCACTGCCAAAATGAGATAGCATAGATATAATTGTTGCCAAGTGCTGAATGAAGCTTTCACTGATGCAAGGAATTGCCAAATCGTCAGGGCTGGCTATAAAATTGGTCTTTATAGTATATAATCATAACTTGAAATGATATCACTACCTTAGCCTTAAATCATAAGTTGACAAGCCTGTCGAGGGTCACAGAAGGTCTGATAGATACATCAGGAACACATGTCCGTGTGATGTATACCCCCTTATATCCCACTTTCATATATAGCAAAACTGGGGTATGCAGGGGTATACCTATTTTTCTTATCAGTTGCTCCAAAACATAGATTGTGGGTACTCGTTAGAACCGCCTTGGCAAGACGGTTCTAACGTGTACGCACAATCTATGTTTTGAGCAAAAATAAGAAAAATATCGAATTTTTTCAGCTGAAAATTTCAAAAACTCTCTGTATATTGCATGGGCAAGTTTTCGTAATGTTTTGTATATTTTGCCTGCTTCTGCTGTGATCATTGCCTTTGTTTTAGGTTGAGACTGAGCCTGCTGGCGACCTTTTTGGTAGCGCGAGTCATCTTTTATCGGGAAAAATGTTCTGTGATATATTTTCTTTCCCGCCTTGTGTCTTAGCGGGGACTTTGAATTTAACAGCACATATTCCTGGGCCCAGAATTACAATCCTCTCTCAAAGTTAAGGAAGACCTTAGTTAAGGTGGCAAATTTCAGCATCCAAAAAGATGCATCTAAATCATACCGAAATCAAACTTATCGGTTTGATTGTGTAAATGGCAATTAATTTTACAGACCTGTATATTTTCGTGAAAACAGTTATTGATTTTAATGGTAAAATATCGATTGAAAATTTGTCACCTTAACTAGGGTACGCCTTAACTTTAAGGAAGCATTGTAATTCTGGGTCCTGATCCCTATTTTCTTAATCTACTGGCTGGCGCTCGTCGGTTTCCAGCTTATATTTAACCACATTAAAAACTTAGAAAACGTATATGAGAAATTATACTTTACACAAGACGTATTATACCAAATGTTTGCTTTCAAATTTCTGATTTACCATCTGCTCACAGAATAACCCAGCTGTAATTTGCCAAAATTGATTTAATCTACCAAAACAGACAACAGACATGTTCCTGATGGCGTAAACACCACATAATGATTTCTTACTGTAAAACAGAAGTTTTTCAACCAATGACTAAACATTTTTTATTTGAAGTAAAAGTAGTAGCGACAACACACGATTCAACATATGATACATTTTTGGTTATTGTCCAACGTTACAGTCAACAATTCAAGTTTCAGTCATGTCGGAACCGATTCACCGCTTGCTGGGTATTAACCAGTACTTCGGGGTACGGCGTTAATAAAATTGAACGCATTTTCTCTGTATACTCACTGGGTGGACTCAGTAGTTTAAATGAACTTATCTTCAATGACAAATGAGTTACATCATATTGATGAAAAAGATGACAATGTTCTAACCATTACATCATAATTATATATTGATGAAAAAGATGACAATGTTCTAACCATTACAAAAACTTCCCCATGTAATATACATATATTTTTTTTTCAGCTGTAGATATTGAAACTTTCATTGGGAAAGTCAAACAACTGATATTTTTCATTTCAATGTTCAAAACATTGAGTGTGGGTACACGTTAGAACCGCCTCGACGAGGCGGTTCTAACAAGTACCCACAATCTATGTTTTGGAGCAAAATTAAGAAAATAGGTATACCCATACATACCCAAATTTATATATATAATGGGGTTCAAGGGGTTATACATAATACGGACATGTTTTCGTGATGGTTAGTTTCTTCTTCAGTTTTATTCACCTGTTATGTGTCTTTTTGAATGGAGCAACAGCTCAGTGGGCCATTTACCGACTCAAATGTCATTATGCAGCAAAACACACACCACCACTTTATAACCACAATTTATGACATGTTAATCTATCAATAAGTCGTATATGAGATTGTCTCTTTGTTTTAGCGGTCAATATTGGCCCTGCAATTTACAGGCAATTTTTATACTTTTATAATACATCGATTTTATGTAAGATAAACATGAAACCTTGATTTTCTTTTCCACATCAAGGAGGAGAGTCGCATTTACATTAGTTTTTGAAGCCCCGTAGACAGTGGTTGTCACAGCCGACACAGTACTTTGCACCAGTGGCCAGTCATGATGACATCGGCCCTTTCTTCCTTGGAGAGCGCGGTGGCATAGCTGTGCAATACATGAATCCCGAGTTCGATACCTACATACCCGCTCCGTCGTGTGCTGTCTTTGAGCAAGACACTTTAAGCTTCCGATAATACTATTTAACACAGGAAGCGGTCGCTCCGCCCAAACATGACTGAAAAATTATTGAACGGGACGTTAAACACATATAACCAATCAAAATCAGCAATGCATTATGCTATTTGTGTCATCTTAGATAAAATACGGAAATGCCTCAGAAACGGCCGTCAACTGACGTGTACTAGTGTGTGGATGAATACCCATATTTCTAACTAAAGGTGGATGATAAGATGGCGGTACCTATACCAAACCAAGTGGAAATGAAACTTGGACCCACCGACGTGGAAACGATGATGCAAAGATGCTGCCTGAAAGAACACACGTGATCTGAGCCGCCACATGAGAAAACCAACGATCTGCATAGGCGAAAACAAAGACGCAGATCAGCTTCGCAGTAACCGCGAAGCTGATCAGCGCCTTTGTTTTCGCTACTCAGATAGTACAATTCCTCCTCTACTTAACTCCAAAATTTCATGTTTCTAGTCTGCTTCTGTAGCTGTATAGGCCGGTTTGTGTCAGACCTGGTTTTCCCACGAGGCGGCTCAATTATACTGTTACTGAGTCGATCAATTTCTGGTCCTCGCCATCCTGATATAATACGTACCGTGATTAACAAAACTCATTATAACGTCAGTGCCGTTCACGTACTGGATCTCTGCACCGAACGTCAAATTGACGTTAGTATGAAAAACGTCATCATCATTGCTTATTCCCAGTCCTTCGTCACTTTGTAACGTATTGTACAGACTTATCATAAACTTTGGGGCTGAACTTTCGAACCCGTGTTCCACCGGGTTGGGCTTGTGGTGGAGCCCTAAAAGGGTCAGTATTTCCTGCTGAACCTCGTCACGTTTGGGGCCAGGTGTGTTCCCTATGACCACCGTTTGGCCCAGGTTATTGTCACCGTAAAATTCAGACCCTAAACACGTTAGCACTTCCAACATAGAAAGGAATAGAGCACAAATTGACGTCCGTGTCGGCAACATTGTCACGGCGTATGGTCGTCAAAACGTCAATCTCAGGCTAACTGGCGTCTCGATTTTAACACAATTGAAACACGATTTTTATACACAAAACACAGATTTGGACAATTTAATTCTAAATTATTTGTTCAAAAGGTTGAAAAGATAAAATCTTTGTTGAACAGTTGAATGAATGAGTCACATTTTTTGTTATTTGAGTTCAAAACTGTGCAGCTTTGTTAAATAAAAGACGCGATAACCACTAAAACGTCAAACTAAAAGTTATTCCAAATTGAATTTCTCAAACCATAAAATCGTGAACGATCACAAATCCACCTGTTCACTGTGAAAAATTACCGAAAAACGAGTGCAGAACATATAATGGGATAAGCATTCCTAAACATAAAAGCAAATGATTGACTACAATTTACACCGGGACGCGTCATACATAATTTACTTATGATAAAACTATGATACGGATAAGCCACCATACCTAAGTAATTGGTCCACAAATTCAGGAGAAAATATTATATTAAGATTTTCACGAAGTATTCTCCGTTTTCGCAGGTTTTAGACATTTTTCTATCCATTTAGGCATTGCACAAAGGTGTTTTATCGTGATATGCGCATAATGACGGCAAGAGGCGCTTGTGGGGAATCTACCTGTGCAATTTTTACCTGTCTATATTAGTTCGGCATTTTCCGGAGTTGTCCGCCGTTTTCCGCCACATTTTGACCCGACGTGAGTCTCAAATAAGCAAGAAAAACCAATGATTATATATGTATAGATGCATTTTTTATTTATTTGTCTATTTATTAATTTATTTATTTATTTTTCAGATAAAGCCACAGGCTCATATTAAAAATATGTACTGAACAAAAGTGAAAACTCTGATTTAGAACGCTTCACAGCAAGTTTAGAACTGTCTACAAGTACATTTCAGAGTGAAACGCTTCACAGCAAGATAAATGTTTATAACTGGCACTTTGATTCGTTACTGTGAAAGCAAACAGAGCCGTGCTACACGCATTTTAACAAGGAAGGTCCCTATCAAACATTTGAGTGTGAAACCGAACTCGCCGAAATGAGCGCATGACATTAACAGCACTTGGAACCAAGCATGGCAGATTTCCGAAACCCTCGTTTCTGTGAGTTCTGTTAAACATGTTACAATTTGCGTACCAATTTGATATGGTCTTTTATCCGACCCTTTACTTAGTAGCTCCCATGCACTCTGTTTCTTCAATTGTATATATACTATAATTATAATTATAAGTACTAGTAATAGACTCGATTTTTGTTAATTGAGGACCATATGTTAGACTGGTATATTTATCAAATTCGTTGTCCTCTTTAAACATAGTTATTATTATTATTATTATTATTATTATTATTATTATTATTATAAGTGTGCATAACACGTGTTAATCTCCTCGACAAAAACGAATCAAAGTGCAAATTATAGCCAAACTGTTCAGTATATACAACACTGTCGGTGATACAAGAGAATGATGTCAAAAGTCTAGTCATACACTGTACACGTAACCATTTTTCTTTGTTTTTGTTGTTCTTTGACGGGGAATTTTCCCCATGAAATCCGAAAATTTATATTTGAAATGTATTTGCGGACATTATCAGCCGACACATATGGACCTTTACATTTATAGAGCCCCCCCCCCCCCCCCTCTTTATAGTGTCTGTCCAGTCTAAAATAAAGTTCATTTTTCCTTAAAACAATGTAACCGCATTTTTGGCTGGTTCCTGGTCGTGAATGTCTCTATCCGCTCCTGTTTGCTCATTAACCCACGTTTTGTATAAGTCCGGTGTCTCCTTTGTAGGACATAGGCAAACAGGATCTAGAGCCCCAGATGTAATGTACCATCTGGGACTATTCACTTTGCTAGAAGGAATTCAGTGGAAATATTTTTAAACATATCACATGTCCCTAAAATGAAAGTATGTACATGTACATGTATACTCGTCCAACATATATGGATGGAAGAGTCCATTTGTCACAAAATATTTATGTTAATCAAGCAGTTCTTCAGCGCTAGCAAACTCCTCACTGTCTCGTGTCGGGCTATTAAATACTCGGCCCGCAAATCTATACTCGCACCGGCAACGCCTACCATATGGCTGACACGCATATCCTCTGCCTGTCCTAGCACATTGGCCCCGCCCATAGCGGTCACGTGGGTGCCTGTCAACACACTTGCCCCTCCTCGGACCATAACGTCGTTGAAAGCATTTGTCGTCGCCCGTGATTTCGTGGAGCATGTTCAACAGTAGTAGTACCATTATGGTCAGAAACACCAGTTTATTCATAGTGGATGCTGAAAAAGAAGGATGAAAATATTAAAAAAAAAAACAAAAAAAACGCATTTTTCCATCATCAGCGATCAACCATATAAGACGTAACCTAGGAGCAGCGTTAGTCGAATTCTTTGGGTGTCACAAGAGAGACCTTATAGCCCAAATGCGCAGGGTAAAAACTATTACATTATGATGGGTCATATGAATGTAATATAAAGTTGTAACTTGAAAATGAACGACGTCAACAAAGAAACGCGCCCTACTATGTGAGTGTCGTCGAATCCTGGTAACTTGTTTTTGTGTAACCGTCAATTTAGACATTTCGTCATCCGACTAACCTGTTTGTTTTCAACTTGAATTGATCACCAATGTTTTAAACACAATTAAGTAGAAGCAAGTAGTTCACTTTAAGTCAGAATGAAAAACACGACAAAATTCTACTTTTTGGTAGACATTATACCGCGAGAACATAGAATGTGCATCTGAAAATGTCGTCGGGTGGATTATTTTCGAGAAAAAACACCAGGAAAACATGTCCGTGGAAAGTATACCCCCTTGATCCCCACCTTTATATAGAAAAAAATGGGTTTGCAGTGGTACACCTATTTTTCTTAATTTTTTCCCCAAAACATAGATTGTGGGTACTCGTTAGAACCGCCTCGGCGAGGCGGTTCTAATGTGTACCCACAATCTACGTTTTGAGCAAAATTAAGAAAAATATTTGACTAGTTTTCAGCTAAATATTTTCAGATTTTAAAGCTCAAAAATCTCTGTTTATTGCATGGGCAAGTTTTCGTAAAGATGGTGGAAAATATTGCGTTTCCTTTGCCATTTAAGTATATATAGCGTACTTACTCATTTTGAAACGTTATTGTATATGGCACCAATTCCGAAACACCAATCTGTTTTTTCTTGAGTTTGCAACTTTTTGACCGTTGACTGATCCTGCACTATATATTTACATTTACATTGTATTTTTATTTCCTTTTCTTTGCAATGATATCTCTGACCTGAGCCCGGGAGAACATAATCGTACCATTACGAAAACTTGCCCATGCAATATACAGAGATTTTTTAAGCTTCAAAAAATGAAAATTTTCAGTAGAAAAATTTTGATATTTTTCTTATTTTTGCTCAAAACATAGATTGTGGGTACACGTTAGAACCGCCTCGCCGAGGCGGTTCTAACGAGTACCCACAATCTATGTTTTGGAGCAAAAATAAGAAAAATAGGTATACCCCTGCATACCTCAGTTTTTACTATATAAAAGTGGGGTTTAAGGGGGTATACATTACACGGACATGTTTTCCTCATGTAAATTTTCAAGAGCTACTTACGAAGCGGATGTTCGTCTGTTTTCTAACCCACTTGATATGCCTTGATAACGTTACAAAACTGATTATGGTCATGCAATATACAGATCTTTTTTACACTTAGCAGTGAAACCAATGTACATCGAAAATGAATAAATGTGATATCTTCACCAAAGAATTGATATTGAAAATTTCAACAAACCCGGCTCTGGCTTTTGTCTCAGATAAAATCATTCCTTCCATTAAAACACAGAATGATTTGAGCCGCCTCGTGGGAAAACCAACAATCTGCCTAGGCGATAACAAAGGCGCAGATCAGCTTCGCAGTAACTGCGAAGCTGATCAGCGCCTTTGTTTTCGCTACTCGGATAGTACAATTCCTCTACTTTGTAAATCCAAACTTTCCAGCCTCTAACCATTTTCTGTGACTGTACAGGCCGGTTCAGTGTGTCGGACCTGTTCGGAAACCACATTGTTGGTTTTCCCACGAGGCGACTCATTTATTACAATTGTGCTTACATTAAGCCTGATTTAGAATATTGCTGTGTAATTTGGAGAAGTTCGTTTAATTCTAACATGTATAAAATTGAAAGTTACAGACATCATGAAAACATCTCCGTGACATGTATACCTCATTAAACCCCACTTTTATATAGAAAAACTGGGGTCTGCAGGGTATACCTATTTTTCTTATTTTTGCTCCAAACCATAGATTGTGGGTACTCGTTAGAACCGCCTCGGCGAGGCGGTTCTAACGTGTACCCACAATCTATGTTTTGAGCAAAAATAAGAAAACTATAAAAATTTATCTACGAAAATTTTCATTTTTTACAACTCTAAAAATCTCTGTATATTGCACGGGCAAGTCTTCGTAATGGAAGAGCCCGTAAAATAATTCTTGGTAAAGATTATACATAATTGGACGACGCTCGGAGACAATTAAATATGTTATCATTTGAGGAACTAATACTGAGTCTTCATAAACAGAGCTAAAGTAATGTTTAGCCTGACGGTAACGCATGGCCTTTTCGCCTATCTATATTACTGAAATGTTACTGAAGTGTTGCTATGTATTGTTATTGTTTTAAGAGTGCCTCAGCTTACTTACTTACTTACTTACTTACGTAAGTAAGTAAGTAAGTACGAAAGTAAGTGCCTTACCTCACCTCACCTCACCTTACCTTACATTACCTTCGCCTATGCAGATTGTTGGTTTTCTCAAGAGGCGGCTCACTCATAGAATGCTGCATAAGAAGCATCATTTTATAGGAATAAATTTGATCAAAATAAATAAATAAATAAATAAATAAATAAATAAATAAAATAAAATAAAATAAAATAAAATAAAAAATAAGATGGCTTCGAGTTACCAACCCCTTCAGACTGACTGTGCTGGATGAACATAAAAAAATAAGAATAGAGTATATACCAGGAATCGGTGTAGTAGTACTGGTAGTAACAGTGCGGTAGTAATGGCAATAAGGTGGCCTTAAAGTTACGATGCTGTTAAGTTGTCACCGTCACCATTACTTAAGGTCACTTCCAGTTAGTCACCATAATCCCTAAGAGATACAAGTATAAGCGTTTTCAAAACGCTTGCGATCTCTCAGCATGACCACGTATAAACCCACGGCGATAACCACACACCGAAAAGATTCTGGCAGCTTGGTTCAATGTGAGCCGGCATACGGTATTTAGTGTGACCCTGTCGGAGCTGCCTCGTCCAATCAAGTACGACCGGAAGTCGGTGGTCGATTAACAACAAGATTCCAGCCCTGTTCAATTATATATACGCTCTCGCCGTGGCGAGATCGCAACGTAGGTGATCTTAAGGCTTAAGATGGCTTCGAGTTACCAACCCCTGCAGACAGACACTATGGTTACAACCGTGTTGGAAGCACAAGTAGGCAATGATAAGGAAACTGTTCATTCAGAAAGAAATTCCCACTCAAAAAACCGAGGTGGGAAAAACTAAATTGACAATTAGGTACCCATACCCAGAAAACATATCGTAAGCCGAATGAGCAGCTATTTCCCAAAAAGCTGTCACTCAATTACCCAAACTTAAACAAAAATACGAAAACGTACACAAGGTTCAAACAGCACAAAAATCGACTCCAAAACTTAAAACAAATTGAACCACAACAGAAGTATCGCCTTGGAACGATCAGCAATATAAAATTAAATCAATGTAAAATCTATATTACTGATCGTTCCAAGGCGATACTTCTGTTGTGGTTCTTATTGTTTTATGTCTTGGTGTTTAATTTTTTTTGTGCTGTTGGCGCCTTATGTATGTTATCATATTTTAGTCAAGTTTAGGTAACTGAGTGGTCACCTATTGGGAAATAGCTGCTCATTCGGCTTACTAAATGTATTCATGGTCTTAGTACCTTATTGTTAGTTTGTTTTTTCCCGCCTCGGGTTTTGGAGTGGGAATCTTTTTTTCTGATTGCGCCTTTTCCTGATCGTTGCCTACTTGTACCTTTTTGCATGATCTTTAACGACGTGATCACGTGGTTATTTCTTTTAATAATGTGGCAGTTGTGCTTAAATTCTCGTCAGAAGAAGAATATACAAAATTTACATTTAGAAAAATTGCCCATGCAATATACAGAATTTTTTTTTTTGGTTGTAAAAATGAAAAATTTCAGTTGAAAATTTTTGATATTTTTTTCTTTTTTTTTTTTTTTTTTTTTTTTTTTTTTTTTTTTTTTTTTGCTCAAAACATAGATTGTGGGTACACGTTAGAACCGCCTCGGTGAGGCGGTTCTGACGAGTACCCACAATCTATGTTTTGGAGCAAAAATAAGAAAAATAGGTTTACCCCTGCGTACCCCATTTCTCCTATGTAAAAGTGGGGTTTAATGGGGTATTCATTGCACGGACATGTTTTCCCGATGCTTGGTCTTTAATGGAGCAAAAAGCCTGTTCAATCGTTAAAACTTATGCTTTGGCGTTGACATTTGTTCACTGAACAAAATTGAAAACGCTACACATATACTACTCAAACTTTGATAAGCATCAAAAGTTTATTTTTGATTACAAGACATACTGGTAATCTAACACTCGAAATTTTGCTACAGATATATAGCAGCACCATCACCGTGCAAACATTCCATCTTTTTTTCGCATTGCCTGCGAGCCCTTCTCGCAGACTTGCAGGAACAATGGAAACCCCCTGAAATTGAAGTTGTCACTGTTTCCTACCCTATCCAATTCCGTCATTCATCCCCTCTTACTGGTTCATTCAACTGCAAAACTGTTTTAATAATCGAAATGTCGATACTTTTGTGTCTAAGATGAACTTTTGGAAAATTTCAGAAATCTGTGATTTTTGGTTAAAAACACGATTTTTTACCAAAAAAATTTTTTTCGCTTAAAATGTTGGCCTTTGCATGGTGATCATGAAACTGAAAACCGTTTTTGAATACGCACTCTGGTTTGCTCAAACCAGCGTTTTTAAAATTTGTTGTCAGATGTTTTAATCACATAATGCAAATTTCCATTAAGAAAACGTTCAGTCCAATGACAAATGTTTTAAAACGCTGTAAAATCTAAACCAATGCCCGTAGCTCAAATCGGTTTTCTGTTCCATACTCGCAGCCTAAAGGGCAACGTTTTAAGCGAAAAAAAAAAAATTTGGGTAAAAAATCGTGTTTTAACCAAAAATCACAGATTTTTGAAATTTTCCAAATGTGCGTTTTAGACCCATAAGTATCGACATTTCGATTATGAAAACAGTTTTGCAGTTGAATGAACCAATTAGAGGGGGTAAATGACAGAATTGGATAGGGTAGACAACAATCAATGAACAATGGCAACTTTAATTTCAGGGGGTTTCCATCGTTTCTGCAAGTCTGCGAAAAGCGCTCACAGGCAACGCGAAAAAAAGATGGAATGTTTGCACAGTGATGGTTCTGCTTCATATCTATAGCAAAATTTTAGGTGTTAGATTACAAGTATGTCCTGTGAACAAAAATAAAGTTTTGATGCTTATCAAACTTTGAGTAGTATATATTCTGACTTGAATTTCTGTCTCTTATTTCATTTCAGAGTGAAGCGCTTCATAGCACAAAAATTATTCTTTGGCTAAAGGGTGTTAAGAAAGTTCATTCCGCACTTTACCACATGATTTGAAAGCATTTTGTAGGCAAAAACTAATGAAATGATACATTTTCCATGAATCTGTTCTAATTTCAGATATAATATAGCAGTTGAAATGCTGTCTAACGTCGAGTTGCTTCACGGATGTTTACTTTCTAAGGACACTGTATTTCACAAATTTTGGAATAATTCGATTTTCTGAAGAAAAAAAAAAATGTCAAAATTTTGAGATTTGATTTTTCTTTACAGGTTTATAATTGAAGGCACCACAGCACACTCTGCATGCCAATTATCGATATTTGACCAACGCCGGAGTGAAATAGCTAACTCCGAGGCAATAGCCAACGCCTGAGGAACAGCGTGTAAAGGGTTGTCAGCAAAACTATGAAATATTTTATAGAGCATGGGGATAATGTATTCGTTATGATAAGTTAGTGTGGTAAGATGGTCTTGCTTGCACATAAAATTTACAAAATGTAACAAAACATTGTCTTGAACATATAAAATACAAGAAAACATGCACGATTTAGTTGTTTTGACTGTCAAGATTGATTTAGAAGTCAACAATTCTTTAAAGTCAAAACTTTTCTTTCCCTATTTACGCTATAATTTATAACTCATATTCGCTGTACAAACTATTTTACTTAAAACTCATTTCTGACGAAGCGTTTAGATATTATTCGCCACCAAAGACTCCTTGTGGAAAAAGGAATGGGATCGCCAACGCCGGAGGAAGATGACATATGGACATGGCGAACGCCTGAGGATGATAACGTTTGCACAGAATGCTGATTCAAAACAAAAATAGTTTTTACTCTACTTTGTGTTGAAGTCCTTGTCACGATCATTGATATTGATTTCTGAAATTGATTTTATAACTGTCAAGCATATTTTTATAACTGTTCACACTATTTAATGTCATTTAAGCGCACTAAAACAGCTAAAATTCCTAATTAGCGTCGTAGACTTGCGGCACATATTTACCGTTATAAATATGTATGATACACCTGTTCCGTTCATTTCATTTATTGCGGTAAATTTGTGATGCTTAGAACTTATAACCATTATTAAGTCTTTGGTAAGTATGGATGGAGATCTAAAATTTCCACGGACAGCTACATATACATATCATTATAGGGTCCTGCCATATTTCGAACTGATTCATGTTTTCTGCAGAAATCAAGATCCTATCTAAATAAAGAAAATAGGGTGGTAGCAACAGTAGTTGGCAGATACGGTATATACGGTACATTTCTATAATGATACATACGTGCACGCACGTGCACGGTTATGGAAATACTGCGATGCCGATTTAAGATACGAATACCCATTACCGTGTTTTAATAAAAATTATTACTATTCGTATTAAAAAAGTATGGCATGAACATTTAAGTTCTGCATAGTAACTCGTTTGTGTCTTCGTGTACAGAAATATTTTTATTTATGATACACTACGAATTTGAGAAACGTGGACTGAAACGCGCGTGCGCGATCCCACGCCACAATGTAAGTGTATTGTAGTAGATTATAGGCATTACAGATCAGTATATGGTGAAAGTAAATATCATTTCTTGATAAAAAGACTATCAAATCTTGAGAACAAAATCGGGGGTCGTGTTGGTCTTATTCTTCGGCTGCAGTCGATTCTTACTCCGGCGTTAACGTTACCCTCATTTCCACACGCAAGATGATCTGTTAATTAAATGCTTGAAAATGTTCAAAATATACCAAATACAAGCGCGATTCGCTTCTGTTAATATCAGATATACATTGTTTCTTCCATATATACACAATTTCATAAGTCAATCATTTATTAGCTTGTCTACATATACCTCGTGAAATGCAAATCAACGGAAAACAGGCCAGCAGTTTACTGTACGTACTTTATGCACATTCTTATATTCTTTTCTTTGTTATGAATCACATGCCGTATTAGCGGTAAAATTAAACTTTTATTTCTTCGTACACTGGACGCCGAAGCTTTTAAACACAAATATGCCTCATCGTTGGTCGTACCCATTCAATCCATTCCTCCGGCGGCGATCGTATCATACTCCGGCGTAGACGTTACCCTCATTTTCTCACTTAAAACAGTGTCCCGTTTAAATGATGTAAAATGACCAGAGAATATTATATAGGGGTGTGTTATTGTTTTAGTTTGGACTGTCAGTGCTTGTTGCTTTTATATGTGCACGGTCGATCATACATCTGCTCACAGAAACACGCATATTGACTGATTTATGTTGATAGTTGTGTAAAGCACATTGTGCTTACTTTAATCAAGTATACGGATATGGTTTCACATGAAACTAATCAGGATCACTTGTTAAACGTGAAATAAAGATATAAAAATCAGCGAAACTCGAATAAAGGCGCATTTCTACTTAATTTTTGCAAGTTTTCAAGAAACACACTCATCATATTCCTCAGCCGTTGGCTATTGCCTCGGAGTTGGCTATTTCACTCTGGCGTTGGTCAAATATCGATATTTGGCATGCAGAGTGCGCACAGAACTATTATAAATGGCGTTTAAGTAGTACATTTAGGCTTTATTCATTAAATTATAGAAGATTTTACGCATCGGTCTTGCCATGGCAAAGATATCTACGTGTACTGGTATACCCCCCTTTTGTGTAAAAGTTGAAGGGTGAGAAAATGGGCGCCAGTGTTTGAGGGCCACTTTTTTCACAATCAGCTTATCTGATTTAAAACATATTTGCTTTTGTCTTTTCACATACATCCAAATTAAAGTCTGGTAATGTCGTTTTTTTTTTTAGTTTTGAAGCATTAAAATTAAACTATCAGGAAAACAATTTATGCGCGGAACGAACTTTCTTAACACCCTTTATAACTGGTACTTTGATCCCTTTCTGTGTTAGCAAACAGAGCCGTGCTAAACGCAGTTTAACAAGTAATGGTCATGTTAATAATTTGAAATAGACTTCGCCAAACTGGTAGCACTTGGAACTAAGCATGGCAGATTCCATACGTTGATTGATATGTAGTACTGCTGACTATTTCCTGCAAGATTTTCCCTTTAAATGGCATTTTGACAGTTTTCCCCCATTCAAATGCATATGCGACCTATGTTGACTGCCGTAATACAGGTCAAGGTCATAACAGGGTCATGATTTATATATACATTGTGGTACTTGAGTCACCAATGCTTCATGCCAAGTTTCGTTAAAATCTATCCACCGGTTCCGGAGAAGAAGATTCTTGAAGGGAGTTTACCATATATGGGCATGGCGGCCATCTTGGTCATGCGACCTGGATTATTTATATACACATTGTTTCCCCTTCATATATATATATATATATTATTTGGCTTTCATTGGCCAAGCGGTTTCAGGGGAGAAGATCTTTGAAAATGTGAACAGACGCACAGACAGACGCACGGACGGACGCCGGCTCGAGTACCATAGGCCTACTATAAGCTCGCCATGGGCCTTCGGCTCAGGTGAGCTAAAATCGATACGGAATCAATGCTCCAAACAAAATAACCAAACACACATTTACCAATTTTATCCATTTTATTTCATTTTATTAATAAATCTGGTGTCGTCTTTGCGGCGCCCCATCTGGAGCTACATTATATTCTGTTTGCTAGAAGGAATTCATTGAAAAATGAAATATAATTGTAAAATTATACTTGATGTCCCTAAAGTTAAAATAGACTCGTCCAACTAATATAGATGGGGGCGTCCATTTGTCACAATAGGTTCTTCTACGCTAGCAAACCCGTCAGTTTCGCGCGAGTATTTGGCCCTCAAATCTATTCTTGCACCGGCAACGTCTACCATACGGCTGACACGCATATCCTCTGCCTGTCCTAGCACATTGCCCCCGCCCATATTGGTCACGTGGGGGCCTGTCAACACATTCGCCCCTCCTCGGACCTCGTCGTCGCTGAAAGCATTTGTCTCGTGGAGCATGTTCAACAGTAGTAGTACCATTATGGTCAGAAACACCAGTTTATTCCTCGTGGGTGCTGAAAATGGTGGATAGAACTATTCAAAATTTATGAGCTGCGTCATAAGAAAACCAACCATGTGGTTTCCGAACAGGTCATACACGAACCGGTCTGTGCAGTCACTGAAGATGGCTAGAAGCTTGAAATTTTGGATTTAGAAAGAATCGTAGTAACACTGCGAAGCTGATCGGTGCCTTTGAACTGGACTTGCCCATCATTATCATTTGGGTGAGCCCACTTTCATTTTTAGGAGTTTATGAGTGATTTTGTATTTTCATTCCATTTTTGATGAAATTCCACTAAGCAAACAGAATAGCCCCAGATGGGATGTTCAGCAGAACTGTTTGCATATGTCCCATAAAAAGGACTGCGCCAGGCACGCGTATATTCAGTTGTAAACTGGATAATATAACGTATTTACCCATTTCGAAACAGCCTTTTTATTGTCTATGTCACCAAACACCAATCCGTTTTTCTGGGTTTTTGCTATCCACTATTTTTGATTGAACGCGCCGACGCGATTATTCTAAATAGATTTTCTGTTTTAAATAAAGCCCTTATCACTCGTGCAATTTTCTGCGCTATGGTATGAGTCGCGTCATGAGAAAACCGGATTTTTGTCTATGGGAAAACAAAGGCGCAGATCAGCTGTGCAGTAACTGCACAGGTGATCAGCGCCTTTGTTTTCGCTACTCTGATAGTACAATTCCTCTACTTCTGAAATCCCAAATTTCAAGCATCTAGCCTGCTCTAGACTAGCTACTAGTCTGATAAATAAGTTTTTGCCTTTTTTTGTAAATCTAAATTTTCTTTTCTTGAAAGCTAAAGCACGAAATATTTTCTGATGTACATATCTTGGCTAGATTTATCAAATCGAGACAGAGGAGAAGACCCATTTTATGTCCATGTGATGTACATTTTATACTTTTGTAAATTTGTCATTTTAACGCCTAGTGGCTAGGCTAAGCCTGCTCCTGTGACTGTACAGGCGGGTTTGTGTCTTAGACCTCAATAGAACATATTTGTACAAAATTGTCAAGTGCTACTTACCAAGCGGATTTTGATTTTTTAACTTACTTGACATGCTTGATAACACCACATAATTCATGGCCATGTACTAATCTAGAATACAGACATTTCTTAAAGCTATAAAAATTGAAAATTTTCGATTGATTTTTTTTCCCCAAATTTTTCTGTTCTAAAAACATTCTTATATCAGAATTAGAATAGTTTACTGGTGAAACGTCAAGTTGACAATACCACACCAGGGGAATTGGGCTTGCTTGGAGGGGATTTGTCCCGAGCTCTCACAAGAGAAGTAAATGTAAACACAGAATCATCTGACATTTCAGCAGCCCGATAAACATAAATTGCGGTTCTAACAAGGATCCGGGCTCTATGTTTTGAAGCAAAAAAAAAAAATATGGGGGCCAATAAAAAAGGTAAGATTTATTTCACAATGCGACAGACCAAGAGAAAATGGAATAATTTGGGACATAACTGTAAACAATATGCCTTGTGTACTGCGATTTATGAGGTTACCTGATACTTGCTGGTCTCATATTTACCTTTTAAAGAAGAACTAAGCATCAGGAAAACATGTCCTTGCAATGTATACCCCCTTGAACCCCACTTTTATATAGTAAAACTGGGGTTTGCAGGGGTATACCTATTTTTCTTATTTTTGTTCCAAAACATAGATTGTGGGTACCTCGGTACTCGCCGATGTTCTAACGTGTACCCAAAATCTATGTTTTGAGCAAAAATAAGAAAAATATCAAAATTTTTCAGCTGAAAATTTTTAATTTTTAAAGCTCAAAAATTACTGTATATTGCATGGGCAAGTTTTCGTAATGAAGAAGAACTAAGTGTAAATTGTAGTCAGCACTGACAGCGCACACCTGTCTAGAATGCCTGCGAAGGCGCATGGCAGTGTATGAAGAAAAAATGTAACGTGTAGCCGAGCCAAGCCACAGCAAACTCCGTCGGTGGAAAAACATGCTCATCCACCAAGAGTGGTTTTACTGCGCTACATAGTCAACACTTACTCGCTTTACAAAGTTTCAAAGTTCTAAAAGCACTCCTGATGCCTCTAATACGTTGCACCAAATCAACCAAGGGAGGCTATCCCGTCACATAATCTTGAAAGCTTGAAAAATAGGCATCTTTGTAAGTTTGGCCACAATCGACCTTATAATTCAGAAATGTGTCAGCGGAAAAGGCTATGCTGTCACACTGAGGTGACCCCAAGTTAGTATCAAGTTACTTTTGCACGAATATTATACTGCTAGCACGATTCGGGTGATTTCGGTTACTCGTTATACTTTATAGGCGGCGCTTTTTCTCACGCGTACTGCCTCGGTCTTTTTCCTGAAAAGTGAAGCAAAGGCAGCCATTTTATTGAAAAGGAAACAATTATCTTTTGAAAAAACAATGAATTCATGACCAATTAATCTGCCAAGTAGACCAAAGGTCTTGCTTTTGAACGAGCAAGATGTTCCCAATAACACCAGGTAAAATAGAGAGTTTAAGGTGGATTCTGGGACGTGTTAAACGCGTAATTTTACAGTTGTGTGTGTCACACTTTTCATCATGAAAATTCATGTCTCAGATTTTTCTGTGTCACCATATTTTCTGTTAGTTGCTGAATTGAAATCCTAGATATTTTAAGAGCAGGAATTTATTTGAATATAGAGTGACCAGAAAATTAATATGTCAAAGCTCTTAGCAGGGTGGGGAACAGCAAGGTTTTGACAGCAGTGTGACGGAAGAAAACAAAAGGTAGGTGGGGTATGAAAGCCCCTGCCGAGCTGTGAGAAAGACCCTGCCGAGCCAGGTTTTTGACTTATTATTGCTAAAAGCTAGATATCTCCATGGCAAATAATATACGGAATGATATTTTATAGCATTTGAAATGATTTAAAACCTTTTACTTAAACTCAGTTAATGAGTTATGATAATTTGCCAAATTTATTGGATTTGATAGAAAATCTCAGCTTTTGTACCGGTCGAATAGAAAAATGCCATCAAATTTTGTTATCAAATTAATCATGACGAACAATATCTTTAACATGTGTGATTTTATCTTTCAACATATGAAATCATTTGGTTTTGGTATTTTGAGTTAAATACAAGTCAACAACCTGGCTCGGCAGGGTCTTTCTCAAAGCTCGGCTTGCCAGGGTCTTTCATACCCCACTCAAAAGGTAAAGAAAACCTATGGTGATGCAATTCAACATTCTGAAGAATTCGTTCTTCCCAAGGACTATTGCATTGTGAAATAGTCTTCCTTCTTCAGTGGGCGCGCATCTAAGATCACGGAAGAATTTAAGGCTTTCATTTAAGCCAAGGATCCAGAGGCATACATTTTAGAATGCCTCTGTCTAGCCTCTTGTAAATAGTTTTAATAGGGGTAAGCCCATCCTTAGTGTTTCCCCTCATTTTTGCTAAATTCAAAATGTAGACACCCACCCAACACCTGAGGTGATGATCGATCAACTCAATATCTGAAGAAAGAAAGAAGCGTATAAGCCTTGTTGGCTTCTGGTGCTAAAAAGAACCACAGTAACAGTGGGATGTGAGAGGAAAATGTAGCACAGCATAAGTCCACCTTAAACTGGCTGCCCCCTTCATAGCTGGGTATAACATGTTCAAAATTGCCAGTACTGATATTGGCTGTAGATACACATTAAACAAGTTAATTACATTTTTGCCACTGATTTTTTTGTTTGATTGTTTAATGCTAGCTCTGAGCGATTCACGCCGCCTATATTTGGCAGCGGTTAAAACTGGTTCTCAATATTTTAAATTGATACCATAGTTTTCAGATAGTGCATATACAGGTCTGGGTCATCTTGGAAAATTGTGATTGAAATTATTGCGCATATACGAATCACTCCAAACCAATAATCGTGACTAAATAATGCAACGCCCTGACCTTAATAAGTTTACGCCTTTAATCATGCGTTAGGTGACAATAATCATGTTTGTCAATTAAAGGCGATGTGTGAATGCTTTATCTTTGGCGTTGATCGATGGCCGACATTCTTGAAATGTTAAGCATTTGTGATACTGCACAATAGTGTGCGTAGGTTTAAATAAAAAAACAACAAAAATGAATTTCGTTCAATGCCGTTTAAGGAGCCAGCTTTTTTCGCTGACGTCAAGGGTAAAGTGGTCAAAACACACAGACATGTATACAATTACAGCGCCAAAAGTTAGGGTAATTTTAACACACGTCTGTGCCAATTTATTGTGCTTGAAAACTTTCGAATTTGTTTCATTTTACACGTAAAAAAGGAACGTCTTATTCATAAACGTTCATGTGACGTTACCACAGTTTTAGTGCAATCGATAGTCAACTAACAGCATTTGCTTGGCTCTTTCCAGAAACCATGTTGGACCTGGTCCTCATACTTTGTTAAAGTTGAATTTTGATCAGCACAAGACATATCCTTAGGTTATAAATAACAAATAATACGTCAAATTACACATTTGGGCATGGTAGAAAAATAAGGGCGAAACATCCGAAAAAAAGGCCAAGCCAAATCGTTGAAAACTAGGCTACATGATACTAACTGTAAAGGCTTGCTATCGTGCAGAACCGCGATAAAATTTTCTATTGAAATATGGAATTTCCTGTACTGCCGCCAAATACATGGAACCGCACGGATACAGACTAATTTTTATAGGGGCAAGCTGGGCCCTTAAAAAATGAAAATTCGGGGCCCACATAAAAACTTAGGGGCCCACATTTTTGTTCGCGTAAAATGGGCAAATGCATCAAAATTTATTCAAGAACATCAACAATAGCAGTAATATTAATAACAGTGTTCACTAAAGTTTGTGAGACCTTGCAGGACACTTGGTCAGACAGAGTCGGAATTTCTGTCTGTCCGAATCAGTTTCTGTCTGACCGCAAAAAAAGTGGTTTCCCTTATGCATTCTTAACGCTCAAGATCTGAAAGGCACTGAAAAATGCATGGCATGGATCCATACAAGTAGAATGGGTTAAAATTACAATATGATTGTTTGTTTTTCTCTCTCTCATTTCTCCTATTTCTGAGTCACTAAGAGAGTCCGTCTCAGTTCATCTGGAAGGCAACATTGGCACAGGCCTAAGAAACTGTTTGTTTGACATTGGTGACCCAGGGTCTCACATGAATGCGTCATTCGGTTGCCATTTTTACTGTATTTACAATGTTTTTGTCAAAAGCTAAAACTTGTCAGATCCATTGGGCCAGGCAAATCGGCAGATTTTTAGTTTAAATTCAAGAAAGAAGAGCGGTTGTCATGCTCAAGATCGATGCTTGTTCGCATGATTATCAACCATAGTCAGAAAGTCTTTCCATGATCGGGAACAAACAAACAAAATTATTTGCATGATCAAACTGTCAACTCAAGTCGTGTGCGCATGTCTTTTGGACACTTGCTAGACTGCTTTACTGGCGAGTTCATTATTACACATGCGCAGTGGATTGGTCGATTTGCATACTCCCTTGTGATTGGTCGTCTAAATATATATTCAGCATCTGGTTCACAATATTTTACTGCGATAGATTTTACAGATATTTTGCGACATCGAATACCACTGGTCCAGTCAAAATGAAACCGAATGGAAAAAAATGAACCGAAACGGTCAGTTTCAGGACGTTACGCTTTGTAGCATAGTCGCAAACTGTGCGAGCGTCTCTTTAATTTTAGGGGCCCAGCCCGATTTTTACTCGCAGTGGGCAAGTGGGCGACTGCTAATCTGTGTCCCTGAGCCGTCGTGCATCTGCGCGATAATTTCGATCGCGATTTTCCGAGATGATCCAGACCTGATATAGGTAGTAAAACCAAAAGGACCAAGATCAACGGATGGTTTTATGACATGATACAAATGGATGGAGTCACACACAAGTAGTGAAGTCAATCACCATTGCAGTAGAAACAACTGTATTTTTGGCCCAACAGATCTGATGACAGCAGCTGAGTCTTTGATATAAGAGTGATACCATGGAATACCATTTTTGAAAATCATGCATACATGTACTTAAGAAGAAAAAAATATATATATCAAGCCGTTGGTTTTGTAAAATATTAGTATGATTACCGGAAATAAAATAAATCTGATTTAATCAGAATTTCAGAAAAGAATAAAAAAAATCTGATTGAATCAGAAATGAAGACCACACATCTCACCTACATGATGTGGCTTGTATATCAAATAACGCTTGTCAAATGCATGCATGTACATGTACAAAGCAGTCGATGTTGCTTAAGCTTTTTGTGCAGGTCATTTGCTTAAAGAAGACGATGGTCATTTGCAAAAAAGTTTTTTTGTGTAGATAGGGTTTTGATAGTTCCTTTATGATTATGGTTGGTTGATTGGGGTTTAACGTCCCACCAACAGTTATGGTCATATAGAGACGGGCCCTCGGTTTATAGTCCCATCCGACGGACTGGAGTGGAGAAGCCCGGGGATCGAACCTGCGACCCCTGGTTTACAAGGCGAGTGACATAACCACTGCACCATGGAGGCTTCTACTGTATGATTAGAGCCGCCTCGTGGGAAAACCAACAATGTGGTTTCCGAACAGGTCCGACACAACATGGCCTGTACAAGCACAGAAGATGGCTAGAAGCTTGAAATTTCGGATGTAAGTAGAAGAGGAATTATACTATCCGAGTAGCGAAAACAAAGGCGCTGATCAGCTTCTGCGTCTTTGTTTTCGCCTATGCAGATTGTTGGTTTTCCCATGAGGCGGCTCAATTATATGGTGTTGTAAGGTTAGAAGCCTCAGTGGCATTGTAGTTAAGCCACAAGCCTTGTAAACCACAGGCTGTGGGTTTAACACCCAGTCTTGTCTCTATATGACCTTAGTTTTTGAGTGGAATGTAAAGTATTAAAACAGCCAACCAAACCTTAGACTGGTCAAATTGAAATTGAGAAGTCGTGGGTTGGAACTCTGCTGGGGCACTAGGGTATGTCCTTGGGCAAGACACAAAAACTCCCAAAGAACAGGTTAACCAGGATGTTAAGCCACATCAAAGTGGGTAGTTTGGTAGCTTGGTGGCCTAGTGCTAGGGTGTCAGACTCTGAATCAAGAGGTCCTGGGCTCGATCGGCAACTGGGACACTCATTTGTGTCCTTGAGCAAGACACATTATTTCTCCAGAATCTTGAGTACTGGTTCAGTAGAAATAATAATACCCAGGAAGCGGTGGCTCCAATCCAAAATGTCTGAAAATGTTAACAGGGACAGTAAACCACACACAAAAATAACACCGTAGATTAGTGTATGCGGTTGTTAACTGAGGCGTTTTGTCTCATTCAAGGTTCCAATGGTGTGCTACCCAACCAGCTCACTGGTACCGGTACGTACAGATTATTATTGGGCCTTTTGTCCGAGAATAATTCTAGATACCAGTCCCGAGGTTATGAAACTTTTTTCATGCTCATCTCAGGTGTGCGTAAAATTTAAACTTCTCATAAATTCTGAAATAGCTCGGATATATTAAAATTGAAGGCTTAGAATGCCAAAGCATGTAATTTATCCTGCTAATAAATGTTAAAATGCCAACAATTGTTGGCATTTTAACATTTATGAGCAGGATAAATTTTAGACTCGGCTGAGCTGAGCATGAAAAGAGTTTTATAACCTCAGCCAAGCATTGGAATTTCAGCGGCTATTCCAGCACTCGAGAGAGCTGCTCACAATGCAGTGGACTAGTGGTAGTGTGTCAGATACAGTACAGTCAGGAGGTTTTGGATTTGAAATTTGCATAAACCTCTTACGTCTGGTTAATTCCTTGGGCAATCAAACAGTTTTCTGGTCTCTCAGTTTGTTCTAGAATGGACTCTTTCATTTGCTGGTGAGATAACTGCACCCTAGGCCACACTGGTTAATTGGGTCAGCTGATTGCCTTTCATTGGCAGTCTCGATCTATAAATACTTATAAAAAGCTTTGTTCTATACTGAAGCTTTTGCATAAACTATTTATTGCATCAAGTTTTTCGTGTTATGGAGTTCTAAGATTTCCACATTATACTACGTACATGTTTTGCATTGTTACATTTTTTCAGGCTTAATTAAACCGGAAACATGGACAGCGGTCATAGTTGCCTCTTTCATATTAATTGTGAAAGTCGGATGATGTATTCAAGCTGTCATATAAAACATGTATATACGCATTTGCATGTCGCGTCGTCATCGCTTTTATTATCGCTTAGCCCAAATTTCAGCTTCTGTAGTTAATCTCATGGCTGCATGTAAATTGTAACTCGTGAAAAGAAGCTTTCTGTCATTTTTGGCTCATTTTACAGGCATTGTGCTTCAGAGATTCAGAGATGCTACATGTACATGTGAAGTAATATGTGCATGCATCTTTTTTAAGGCAAAAGTGGACCTAGAACTTCAATACGGGCAATTTTTCCTCAAAATCAAGATTGTCATTCAAAGATCCAAGTTGCATTGTGCTCCTTTGTATGCGTTATAGCACTAACTCAGGTATCTGTGAATGTTCAGTGATTTTAACATCAATTTATTCTCTTCCAGGCCAGTCAGGTCAGCTACCATTTGTGTTCCCACCAGGAGATGGTAAGTCTTAATCGAGCCGCCACATGGGAAAACCAACAATCTGCATATGCGAAAACAAAGGCGCAGATCAGCTGTGCAGTAACTGCACAGCTGATCAGCACCTTTGTTTTCGCTACACGGATAGTACACTCCCTCTTCTACTTAAATTCGAAATTTCAAGCTTTTAGCCTGCTTCTGTGACTGTACAGGCCGGCTCATGCACAGGCTCAGTTCTTACTTTGAGCTGTTTTTGTTTGATGATCAGACATTTGTTATTGTTCACTTGAGTTTCCACCCCTAAGAAAATCACATTAACTCATTTATTTAAGCCTGGCGTCCCTTTTATGGGACATAGGCAAACAGAATAGCCCCAGATGTGACGCCGCAAAACGCGGCGTCCCATCTGGGGCTGATCTGTTCGCTTAGAGACTTTTCATCGAAAAATGGAATAGAAATTATAAATCACTCCTAACACCCCTAAAAACGAAAGTGGACTCATCCAAATGATAACCATCGGAGAATCCACTCGTCAAATATGGGTTAATGATTACCAAACCAAGTAATGTGTAAAGATGCATTTAAAAGACAATGTCAGAAATCTCACATTGTGTCTCGTTGCATTTTCAGGTACGTCGGCGCCATTGTTTGGATTCCCACCAGTAACATCAGATGGTAAGTTCTACATCCAACATTAGGCATGGAGGTGATATTATAAGAATCTAATATGGTGTTCTGTTCTAGATGGAAGTTTCCAACCCAAGGGATGACCGTGCTGAGCGGAACCGAGGCTCCGCCGAGGTTCCGCTCAGCACGGTCATCCCGAGGGTTGGAAACTTCCATCTAGAACAGAACACCATATTAGATTCTTTTTCTTGCACAACAACCCAAAAAATCTGGTTTATTTCAAGGTTTTGCGTATTTTTTAGCCTGGGTGAGAACACCTGGGTGAGATGCAATTTTATCACCCAGGCAAAAAGTGTGGCAATTTCTGTCTGGTGTGCAAGAAATACACATTACACCTCAACCTCTTTATAACAGTATTGCTGCGGTCCAAGCCAATTTCCATGTTAGCTATCCAAATTACCCAATCCGTGTTATAATGAGAGTAAAATGTTAAGAGATAGCAAAAATAGTCAAATTGGGGTCCAACAGTGATCGGTGTTATATCCAAAACCGTGTTGTAATGAACCGTGTTATAAAGAGGTCCAGGTGTATTACTTTAGTACCTTGATCTGATAATCGGATCACGTCGTGTGGCTGCGTCAGGATAGACCGGATCAGAGTCAACTTTCTCGTATTTTGATTACGTAACATGCCAATATTTATGTCAGAGCATTGAATTTTATTGATTTTGTTTTTTTGATGACAAGGGAATCACTGACACTTCCAAAGCAGTTGTTGTTTAACAAAATAAAACAGAATAACTCTGGTTGTCATTAAGATCTAGATTCCAGATTATGAGATAAGGTGCTAGATTTTATATTGTTGGGTAAAAAATTTAGGATTGTGATACAGAATCGTATCCGGTTGAGCTAGTATCTCACTGGCATGATGCGAATTTCTCTAGACTGTTTTGCAAATTTAGTCGTGGGCTTTTGCATGACATTTGTGCAAGTGTCACGCGAGTGTCATGAGAATTTTCATGTGTCGCGAACTAGTCGCGAAGGATTTAAACATGTTTAAAAATTTTATGTGAATTTTGTCGCCAAAAATGTCGCAAGACTGTCATGCGACAGTCTTACGATGTTCGTGCGAGTGTCGGGAGCCTGTCACAGCGAAATTTTGGCGAATTGAAAATTTTGCGACACTTGTAGGAATGTCGTACGACAGTCCCATGACCGTCTTAAGAAAACAGTCGAACACCTCAAGATTATGATATCTGGCGAAGAAATAAAACTAAGCAACATTTGTAAGAATGTCGTGAGACACTCTCAGGAATGTCTCGCGACTGTCGTACGAATAAAAATGAAACTAAAGCTACATTTGTGAGAGAACGTCATGAGACCCTCTCAGGACAGTCGTGTTACTATCGCACGACATTCGCAAGATATATTTTCAAAATAAGACCGAAATTCGCGAATCCAAATGTCCATTCAATGAGACTGCAACGTGAAAGTTGTGTTTATATCGTTAATCTTTGTTGTGAAATAGTCGCGAACAATTCACAAACTAGTCTCCAGTTGTCGCATTCC
Source organism: Rugalucina vietnamica (assembly GCA_964017185.1). Taxonomy (NCBI): domain Eukaryota; kingdom Metazoa; phylum Mollusca; class Bivalvia; order Lucinida; family Lucinidae; genus Rugalucina; species Rugalucina vietnamica. The sequence continues at coordinate 2,833,726 of OZ024879.1, forward strand.
ATTGAGCTATGGGCTTAAGTTGTGTTATACAAGATTCCGTATTTTTGGGTAGTATCAACAGTTATTTTTGGTAGGTATACAATAAAATATTTTAAACTTATTGACTTGATCAACGGTTACTGCAGTCTTTGCGAAAAGTTTTGGTATTTATAGCATTGTTCTGCAAGATAGCTTTTGTCTAGCAAAATGAAACATCTCATGAGAAAACCAACAATCTGCATATGCGAAAACAAAGACGCAGATCATCTTCGCGGTAACCACGAAGCTGATCAGCGCCTTTGTTTTTGCTACACAGATAGATCTTAGTACACTTCCTCTTCTTCGTAAATCCGAAATTTCAAGCTTCTAGCCTTCGTCTGTGACTGTACAGCCTGTTTTGTGTCGGTCCTGTTCGGAAACCACGTTGGTTTTCTCACGAGATGGCTCAAATATTTTGGATTTACTAGACATTTACCAAGTTTTTATCATTATTACCGGGTAACTTAAGTCTTTATGGGAACTGCAGGTCTGCCGGACAAAACCAGCGGAAAATTTCATTCTGTCGAACGAATGCTTGACAAAACAGCCAAGATTACACTGCTAACATAAAGACAGTTTCCTGCAAAATAACTTTCAGTCCAGCTATAAATTGCAATCAGAGGAACTCATAATCCTTTTCTTACATGTAAAATATTTCCATTTCTTTAAGAAATGAAATTGAAAATTGCTCCTGGTCTCCTTTGAGGTATACTAAAATTTTATGATAAAGACAGGAAAAAGAATTATTCACAAATACAAAAAAGGTTTCATGTCAAACCGTCCACACATACTGCTACATGTAAGCCTTTGTAGCTTAGTTGGATGGTTATATTTTAAGCACTTCTTGTATGTCATGACATCCTCATTTTTGGTAAAAGTCCCGACATGACCTTCGCTGTTAACTGGTACGATATGAAGCAACTTTTCAAACAAACAAATGCAAAAAAAAAAAAGACGTAACTTTTGACAAAATGAAAAATTGTTTTGGATGGTTTTAGATCATGATTGCACTGGTGTACAACAACAACCACCAAACTTGCTATATAATAGAGCACAAGGTACTTTATTTCTATTTGTCCCCTTCCCAACCTAATATCTAATATGCAACACATATTGGTCATTTGTCATTGGTAACCATGGCCCCTCGGACTGTTTGGGGATCTGTCATGATATGACAGAAAAATTATTTGAGCCGCCCTATGGGAAAACCAACAATCTGCATATGCGAAGCTGATCAGCGCCTTTGTTTTCACAACACGGATAGTACAATTCCTCTAGACTTTCTAAATCCAAAATTTCCAGCCTCTAGGCATCTTCTGTGACTGTACAGGCCGGTTTGTGTGGGGCCTGTTTGGAAACAACATAATTGGTTTTCCCACGAGGTGGCTCATTTACTGGGATTTTTATTGATGGACTGGCCTATACCTGAGAAACAGAGAATCAAGAGTATTAATACTTAGGTTGTTCCAGTATTAAACACTGATGGAATTATCCGTATTTATATAATATGGGCTGCGTCGTGAGAAAACGGGATTATTGCGTAGGCGAAAACAAAGGTGCAGATCCGCTTTGCAGTACTGCGAAGCTGATCAGCGCCTTTGTTTTCGCTACACAGATAGTACAATTTCTCTTCTTCTTAAGTCCGAAATTTCAACTGTGACTGTAAAGATCGTTTTGTGCCAGACCTGGTCGGAAGCCCCGAAGACCGGTATTCTCGCGTCGACGCTTATATAATCTATTATATAGGTAAAATTCAGCATTAAAAGCTGCAGTCACAAAATGCAGTATAATATAAATCTGATGGTCACCTTTGATGATAGAATTACATGTATATCTTACTTTGCATAAATAAATATTTGGTTTCAATGGCACTTTTATAAAAGAATATGAAATGCACAAAAATGATGATAACAAAATAAGTATGACATTATTCTCAACAATAATTATAGGCCTTGATCAAAGCGGCAACATGCAACACCAAACATTTCTATACAATCGACAACAACAACAACAAGGTACAGTAAATACCCAATACCTAATACACCCCACAGACATAATCTCATCCCTCCTTGGTAGCAGTATCCAACATGCAACCTGGCCCCGAGATTAGAAAACTTTTTCATGCTCAACTCAGCTGAGACTAAAATTTATCATGCTCATAAATGTTAAAATGCCAGCGGTTGTTGGCATTTTAACATTTATGAGCAGGATAAATAACAGGCTTTGGAGTTCTAAACCTTCTGTTTCAATATATCTGTGCCATTTTGGTACTTATGAGCAGTTTAAATTTTATGCTCTGCTTAGTTGAGCATAAAAAAGTTTTATAACCTGGGTGCATGATATCTCTTGTATATCAACACCAATATACAAACAACACCAGGGCTTTTTCTCCATGCAAAACTAGGTCTTACTTCAGTTTCCGGTAACAATTTTTCCCGATTGGCTGAAAAAAAATCCTAATTTGCACGAAAAATTCTCAATTCTAAAGGTAAACTTTTCCAATCTGGCTAAAAATCACACTATTTTTCTCCAAACTTAATGGAAAAAAAATTGTGATATTTTCCCAGTTTCACTGATTGGCACCAAAAAGATGAGAGAAAGCCCTGAACACCCTGTCTGTTTGTCCATCTATCAGACATAGACTGTTGCTTATCACTTAAGATTAATTATGAGGGCTCTTAAATTCCAAATGGTGGCAGCATTCCCAACCCTTGCATATCTTCCCATTTTCCTGACAAAGGGACAAACAAATCCAAAACAGGCCTAGCCATGATTGAACTACACCTTACCTGCTTCAGGGCGGGAAATTTCTCGTCATAGTTTAGTAAGATAAATCAATCTAGCCTACCGGTACTCAGTAGTCATCCTGCTGACTAGGATTTTGAAAATGTAGAAGAAATCCTGATTTTACCGTGCCTTTTTATCATTTAAACAGTTAAAGCAGAATAAAAAAAACAGTGGAAAATAGAAGACAAAATATTACATGGTGTGTAATGACACTTAAAATTACATGCAGAGAACAATCACGTAAATACATTAACAGATTAACAGTTCTTGTAGATAGTAGATTCCATAATTAAGCTATTCTGGTTTCTTGAGAATTTACATGAAGAAGAAAGATTTCTAGGTAATTTATTAAGACATCTCTTCTTATTACAGTACCGCCACCTTCCCTACCATTCCCACCAGCAGTCGGAGAACCACCCGTAGTTCCCCCAGTGGACTTCATCTGTCCCCCACGACCTAACCATGGCAATGACGGACGACCAATCAGCCTCCGTGCCAACCATTTCCAAGTGAGAATTCCAAAAGGTTTCATCCACCATTACGAGATCTCCATTACACCGGATAAATGTCCCAGACGAGTCAACAGGTAAATGAACAGGGATTTTTTTGGCAAATTTGGAAAGGGGCCCTAGGGCCTTTCTGATTGGGAATATTACCGACTTAAACCCTGAATTTGGGAAATTTTCAGAATATTCAAAGTTGATAATATTACCTAGTTGACATAGTTCTTGAAGCTTATATGCATATAGAATCATTTAATAATAGCATAATATCCAAGCTAAATAGCATTTTGAATTTCACAAGGAATTGAAGTATTGAAAATTATTTTCAGCTGTGATTGGGAATTTTTTTCCACAAATTGGGAAAAAATTCACCTAAATCTCATTGGGAATGGGGCCTTATTTCGGCCCCTGAGACACCCGAAAAAAATCCCTGATGAAGAGTTTTGTTTTCAGTTGAAAACGAATTCCATTTCCTTTTAATACGTCCTTGGCATAAACAATTAAGGCAGCATTATCTAAACCTTTTTACTGTAGATGACCAACACTCAATAAATTTTTAAATTTTGATAGGAATACCTTTCTCCGCAATGTTGTATATGTGAACAAGATACTATAAGCTCCCCATAGAACTGGTTAATAACCAAGAGTAGTGGCTCTTTTATGACATGACTGAAATTTTTAGATTGGAATGTTTACCATATCCAAACCAAAACCATTTTTGCTTGTAAACTGTAAAGTAAGAATAGAAGGCAAGAGATTCTACATTTAAAGTTAAAATCCCAACCCAGACTCCAGGCTGGAAAGAAAGTACAGCCAAAAACATCTTAGAATGTTAGTAGCATGAAGAGCAAGATGATAAGCTCTTTCCCAACAAGGTTGCCATCAGGCTAGCCTCAACCATGAATGCTTTATCTTTATTTTTGTAGAGAAATCATAGAGACCATGGTACAAGCATATAGTCAGAAGATTTTCCAAGGAGCTAAGCCAGTGTTTGATGGCAGAAAGAACCTGTATAGTAGAGATCCACTGCCCATAGGAAAAGATAAGGTGAGAATTTTGTAGAAATTCTTAAGTTTCAACATTCATGATCAGAGGAATTCATTTGTGTTTCATCTTAAGCTAAGCTGCAGCTCGGTAGTGTAGTAGGGAGCGCATTGGCGTTGGTAGAGCGTCCTGGGTTCGATGCCCACAAGTGGCACAGTGTTGTGTCCTTGAGCAAGACACATTAACTCCCTACAGTACTGGTTAAACCCAGGAAGTGATGGCTCCTTCCCGACATGAATGAAAAACAAGTAGTGTAGTGTAGGAATTGCAGATTTCATCCCTGGCTTCTCCAGTCTTACAGATGAGACTGTTATAAAACTTTTTTCAAGCTCAGCTCAGCTGAGCATGAAATTTTAACTGCTCATAAATGTTAAAATTGTCAAAATTAGAGGAAAATTCTGGTTCAAAACCCCAAAACTAGTAATTTATCCTGCTCATAAATGTTAAAATGCCAACAGTTGTTGGCATTTTAATTTCACATACGTTCCGCTCATAGTTACATAATGCTTACTACTATTTCCCACGCTTGAAAAAATTTACGAGTCCATCGGAGGTGACCCTTGTATAACAAGGGGCGAGTTGACCCTTATCCAATACCGGGCTTTAGTCCGATAGAAGGAAACGGAAGTGACGTCTTCAGAATAATTTTCAAGCGACGCGTGACAGTTCAGCCATTCTTTGCTCTGCAAAAATTATTATCTTTTAGATAATATTCGGCCCCCTCTGTCTCTTTGTTCGTCGCTGTTATTATCCTACGCTTGACGCTAGTATTTCTAGCCCTTCCATTCATCAATTGGATTATTGTGAGTCATTTTTTCCGTATTCGGACTTACCCGTTTTTCGAGCTAGCCATTTCGGCCGGACATTTTGTCTTGCTCTGACAGGTAGGAAATTTTCTTTCACTAGAATTTTTTCTAGTAATTTGGAGTGCATTTTTATTTATTCTTACTTGAAGAATAATATTTTCCTTGGTTAATATTTTTATGCTTCTATCTTATGCCTCAACTTACCGGTTCTTGTGGCCATAAGAAGGCCTCTTACGATGACCATCTATCTTGTGTTAATTGCACAAAGTGTTCTAGGTCTAATACGTGCTCTATTTGTAGAACTTGGCCTTCCCAAACGTGGTCTTTGTTTGAACGTCGCCGTTCTTATCGTAAGAAGGTGTTGAAGCATTCCGAGATGGTTAGAAGAACTAACAACTCAAACCAATCTCCTGCCAAAACAACCAAGGAAGCACTGTGGAGTCCGAGGGTGATGTCGATCCTTCCGGTTCGACCCCTAAGCCTGATCCTCCTTCAATGTCCGGTTTAGCCGACAAGCAAGGGGGACATGTGGCTAGGGACAAGTCCGGCAGTCTCCCTAGGGATTCTGTCCGGTCCGGTGGTGATCCCTCCCACCGTGTCCGGTCCGGTGATCGTTCTGATTATCGCAAGGACAAAGACAAGTCCGGCTCGGTCCGGTCCGGCTCGGTCCGGTCGGGTACGAAGGACACATCCAGTGGACTCTCCAAGTCCTCTGCCAAGGACAAGTCCGGTCCGGTCCGGTCCGGTGCTCGGTCCGGTGCTCGGTCCGGTGCTCTGAATGAGTCTAACTCTAAGAATGGGTCCGGTTCAGTCCTGCATCATTCTAAAGAGAGGACAGACTCGGTCCGGTCCGGTTCGGTCCGTTCCAGCCACAGAGACAATCCAGTTCCCAAGAAAAAGTCGGATTCTTCTCGACATCGTTCTAGGGAGAGGTCCGGTTCTGTTCGGTCCGGTTCGGTCCGGTCTGGTTCAAGCCGTTCCTCAGGTCATGGGAGACACTCTAGAGACCACTCTAGGTCTCTTAGTCGTTCCAACTCTAGACCCAAAACACGTTCTGCCTCAGGCAGTCCTGTTTCTATTCATTCGGATAGTAGGCACTTCCATCGTCATAGACGTTCTAGAGATAGATCTCGGTCAAAGGAACGCTCTATATATTCTCATAGGCAGTCTCGTAGAGACTCCTTTGTTCCTAGACAATTGGACTTAAGACCTTTGGGTCCTGATCCGCCAGCATGGCAACGCGATCATCTTTCAGGAGCTCAGGGTATCAGCTATTTTTATGGCTCAAACCCTTTTACCCATCAACGTCCCAAGAAGAAAAGACAACATAGGTCTAGTTCTTCCTCCGTCTCTTATGATTTCCATAGGAAACATAAGAAATCTAAAAAGCACAAGAAGGATAGGAAGCGCAAGCGTTCCCCCTCCCCTTCTTCCACTTCTTCAGACTCTTTGAGTCCTGACAGAACTAAGAGACGTGATTCTAGGGATTCTGTTGTCAGACAGAGTATTCCTAAGGATTCGCCACGTCATCATTCTAGGGTCATTAATTCAGATGATGACAGAATCTCTATTCATGCAAGAGATAATGAATTTGATGATAATACTTCTCACAGATCGCATTCGACTGTCAATCAGACTGATCAGTCTATCGAGCAGGAGGAGTCAATCTCTTTCTCACAGACCATTGAAGAGATTTACAAACTCTTGCCTGCTGAAGAGTATCCTAGAGACTCTTCCCCTTCCGCTAGTCTTCCTCAGTCGGCCATTGAGCGACTACTGAAGGTTGATACTAAACCATCATGCTCTTTACCTCAAGCACAAGTGATCCAAGATACATGGAATTATCTTGAGAAACACTGTGACAAGGCTATTTTTAAGCCTGATTGGATCGTTGAATCTAAGGTACTGAGTAAACTAGCTCCAATTAAAAGTTATAAGTGCCATAATGAGTCTACACCTTCATTGAAGGCACCTGAACTTGATCAAGATGGTTATTTGCTGGATTTTTCAGCTTCTGGTTCCGCCTCACTTCCACTGAAAAATATCACAGCTATGGAGGACCAGGCTCGTCAACTTATGAGAATTTTATCACACGCAGATACATTCTCAGTGGCAGCCTTTAAATGCCTTGAGCAAGAGGAGCTTAACCCCTCGATTCTCAAGCGTATCCTCCAGTCTCTTGGTGTTTCCATCAGACATGCTGCTGGCCTTTCTTCTGTTCTAACTGCCGAGCTTTTTAGTGCCAGAAGAGATGCTACCATAGCCACTGGAAAATCTCTATCGAGCTCTGCCAAGGCTAGTCTTAAAAAGGTACCACTTACATCAGACACTTTGTTTGGTGGTACTCTTGAGGAGGTTCGTCAAAAGGACATCAAGGAAAAAAGGGATGCCCTAGTTGACGAGGCTTCGACAAGCAAAAAACAGTTTACTGCCCCAAAGCCAGTTTCTCAGAACAAGTCTAAGGGGAAGAAACCTACTCCTAGAAAGCCTCCTCCTCTTCAAAAGCCTAAACAGGACTATCCTAAGAAGTATAGCCCTGGTAAACCCCCTATGAGCAAAGACTCTTCTAAGAATCCTTTCTCTCGTAAGGGGGCCGGTAACAGACGTCACTGATGCCCCCTCTCCACTGCCCGTACAACCAAATCTTCCGGTCGGTGGAAGGTTGGCCCTCTTTGTCCAGCAATGGCAAGAGGTCACCAACGACCGATGGGTCCTTTCTTTGATAGAAAGAGGATACAAAATTCCTTTCGAGGAATTACCACCTCTATCAAAGGACCCAATCTTCTTCCAACAGTCGTCCAGACCAGAACTGGAAGAAGAGGTGTCAAACCTTCTCCGAAAACGGGCAGTGGAGTGTGTAATTCCGGAAGATCCCGGATTTTACTCCAGAATTTTTCTGGTACCCAAAAAGAACGGGAAGCTTCGCTTGATCATCGATCTATCTTCCCTAAATGCATTCATTGCTCCCAGGACTTTCACAATGGAATCATGCCAGAAAGTCCGGAATGCTATTCTTCCAGGAGACTGGGCTTTCTCTCTGGACTTGACGGACGCTTATTTACACGTTCCGATTCACAGACACTTCCGGAAGTTTCTTCGCTTCACTCTTCACGGAAAGGTCTACCAATTTCGAGCGCTCCCATTTGGACTGACGTCCAGTCCTTATGTGTTCACTCGTCTGATGCTGGTGATTGCCACGTACCTTCGCCGTCGTTCAATCACGCTATTTCCATACTTGGACGATTGGCTCATAAAAAATCAGAACTATCTACGTCTCGTTCAGGACAGACATTTTGTTCTGCAGCTGATTCCATCTCTAGGTCTGCTGATCAACCAGGAGAAATCAGATCTCCAGTTATCACAGAATTTCATCTTCATAGGGATGGAGTTTCTTACGAACCAGAATCTTGTCAGAGTTCCAATAGACAGGATTCAGGCACTGACTCTCATGGTTTCGCTTTTTGTCCAGAGGAAAGAAGTCTCTGCCAGACTGTTTCTCTCCCTCTTGGGCAAGTTGAATGCAGCAGCGGATTATGTGGAGTTGGGTCGACTTCATCTCAGACCACTCCAGTTCTCGCTCCTCTCACAGTGGAGACCACATCTCAATTCTCTAGACCAGAAAATTCAAATTTCCCCGGAAATTCGTCACCATCTGTCTTGGTGGGCCAACGAACACCGGTTACTTCAGGGAGTTCCTCTCAAAGTCAGCGCACCCAAGCACCATCTATTTTGCGATGCAAGCAATCTGGGCTGGGGCGCCCATCTAGAACCAGAGGGACTTCTGTTTCATGGTGTTTGGACTCCAGACCAGTCCCATCTACACATCAATTTATTAGAGATGAAGGCAATAACTCTAGCGCTTCACGAAGCCTTACTAGTTATTCGCGGGTCTCTGGTATTAGTGTCAACGGACAATTCGACAGTGGTGTCATACATCAGGAGACAAGGAGGCACACACTCACCGAACCTGTGTTTCGAAGTGTGGAGCACTCTTCGATGGTGTCAACAACACAAAGTTGCCCTGCAAGTGAGACATATTCCCGGCAGGTTCAATATACTGGCAGACAGACTTTCGCGCATGTCCAAGCCTATTCAGACGGAATGGACACTCAATCAGTCTGTAGCCAACAGAGTGTTTCAGTTGACAAACTTCCCGAACATGGATCTCTTTGCAACACGTCTCAATCATCGCCTTCCGATCTACGTGTCACCCATCCCGGACATGAATGCCATGGCGATAGACGCCCTGACTATGAATTGGAACAATATCCACGGATATGCGTTTCCACCATTTCATGTCATTCCGAATGTTCTCGACAAGGTCAGACAATCTCGGTGCAGAGTAGTCTTGATTGCCCCGTTTTGGCCACACAAAGCGTAGTTTCCGGACCTGTTAGACCTGTTAGTCTCACGTCCAATAACTCTTCCCATAACTTCAGACCTTCTAGGGCAGTTGAACGGGAAGTTTCTTCATCAAAATCCGCAAATGCTTGCACTTCACGCCTGGGAGTTATCAAGCGAGCGGTCAGACAGAGAAACTTTTCTAGAGACGTTGCCACATTCGTCGCTAACTCTAGAAGGGCCTCTACAAGGAGAGTGTACGATGCCAAGTGGGATGTCTTCAGCGCTTGGTGTAAAAGCCGGAAGACTAATCCTGCCTCGGTCACTCCCTCGGTTGTAGCTGATTTCCTTCTTTTCTTATTTCAAGTCAAGAAGCTTCAAGTATCTACTATTAAGGGTTATCGTGCCATGCTCTCAAACACCCTTAAGTATAGTTCTAAGTGGGATTTTGGTTCTGATCCAATCATCTCTGAACTGATCAAATCCTTTGAACTGGAACGCCCAGTTCACAGAACTTTATTTCCTAAATGGGATCTCTCACTGGTTCTTTTGTCGCTTTGCAAGGCACCATATGAACCTCTGAGCAAGGCTCCAGTTCTCTATCTCACTATGAAAACAGCGTTTCTGCTAGCTATGGCCTCAGCAAAACGTGTTAGTGAACTGCATGCCTTATCTATGGACAGGGACCATCTTCGGTTTTCTGACTCAGATGGTTCTCTAACAATCCGTACTCAGCCTGGATTCTTTGCTAAGAATCAGTTGCCCTCAAGATCGTCGCAATCGATCTGTATTCCAAGTATTCCGAGGGCTTCAGCATCTATTGGCTTTAACAGAAAATTATGTCCAGTTAGGGCCGTTAAATGCTATTTGGAGAGAACTAAAACAGCTCGAGGTAATAGATCTCGTCTGTTCATACCCATTAAGGGTAATCATGATATAAATAAATCCTCTGTGTCAAGATGGATTAAGTTTACAATTAAGTTAGCTTACAAACATATAGCTTTAAGTAGTTCTAGTTTGCTAAGTTTTAAGTCTCATGAAGTAAGGGCGTTGGCATCTTCATTGGCATATGCGTCCAACATACCTTTGAACGAGGTTATAAATGCGGCAACCTGGTCATCTCAGTGCACTTTTGCCAAGCATTATTTGCGAGACCTGTCAAGACAGCAGCCCAATATCTCACTCTTCGGCCCAGTCGTAACTGCCCAAAGAGTCGTGGGGGGGCCCGAAGTTCCGGGTCCAAGCCAGTCATAATCGGATCTGTGCCCATAACTAAGCTGTTCCGGACCTTCAAAGGTAATAGATCTGATAGACATTGTCTAGAAAGGATAGAGGTTTCTATGGGGTTATACATTGCCATTTACGATTACATATTTACTCCTTTACAACCTCTTTCAGATGGAATCTCATATTAGATTCCTCGGTCCTTTCTGGACAGATTGCGAGTTCATCGGAAGGTTACGTCTATTGCTGGAAAGCCTGCCATCAGGTTTCTATTCTAGCATTATGTAACTATGAGCGGAACGTATGTGAAATTAAAATTAAATTTTTATAAGTAAAATTTATTTTAATGATCATACTTACGCTCATAGTTACAGTGAGGTTCCCACCTCCTCCCCCTTTCCAGTTGTTTTAGATTGGAAAATTATTCTGAAGACGTCACTTCCGTTTCCTTCTATCGGACTAAAGCCCGGTATTGGATAAGGGTCAACTCGCCCCTTGTTATACAAGGGTCACCTCCGATGGACTCGTAAATTTTTTCAAGCGTGGGAAATAGTAGTAAGCATTATGTAACTATGAGCGTAAGTATGATCATTAAAATAAATTTTACTTATAAAAATTTAATTTTAGCATTTATGAGCAGGATAAATTTTAGTCTCAGCTGAGTTGAGCATGAAAAAAGTTTTATAACCTCGGGGCCTGTCTGTATATGACCTTAGCTGTGGAGTGGCCTTAAGTCGAACCACCGCCACATTTTCATGAGTGCTTTAAGCATAATATGATTAAGCTTAGCTCCATTGCTTTCTTTCACAATAGCATGTCGCGTTATATAACAGCCAAGATTGTATGGGAACAGAAAAGCCATAGATCAATGTTTTTATACGGATCAACCATGGTTTTCAGTGTTCAAACATTTGATGGATCACGATGAAGATGTTTGAACACAAGGCCGAGTGATCCAGCGAATGTTTGAACACTGAAACAAACCAGGGTTTATCACTATTCTTGCATTTTCACTCTAATCCACTTAAAATCTCTTGAAAGTAACACAACTTAAAAACACACTGAAAACCGCAGAGCTTCTTCAACGTCCGCCATTTTGTTTCTACGAAAAATATGACGTCACGTCGCTGGGGTTTTGCTAACTATCAACATGCCACTGGCCTGGAGGGCCAACTGGTCACAAAATCTACTGGCCCTCTGAATTTTCAACTGGCCCAACTATTCATTCCAGGTCGAAGTTGTTTTGGATACAGAGGTCAGGGCATTGCAAGACAAATATAGCACAAACAGATTACGATGATTTTCGTCTAAGCACTGATCGCCGTGATTGGTCCCTTAAAACAAAGTACATTATATAAGCATTTTGTAAAGTGCAAAATAGTGTACTTTTGCAATGGAAAGTGACGAAAGTGTGATTGCTTGGTGTAAAAACCTCAGTGGCACACAGCATTGAAAAAAATATTTCTCAGCATGCTAAAGTTTGAATATCAAGGAAGCTGAATCCCAACATGACTGAAATAAATTTGACTTAGAGGTTTAACAATGGCAAAAATGGATAGTTTGTTGCATGTTGTGTTTTCTCTCTTTTTCCCCCTTCTAGGCTGAGCTCGAGGTCACATTACCTGGGGAAGGGAAGGATCGAGTATTTAACATACAGATCAAATTTCTGGCTCCTGTCTCCCTGTCTTCCCTGGAGGAAGCCGTCTCCGGACGCTTGACACAAATCCCCATGGAATCTGTACAAGCCCTAGACGTGATAATGCGGCATTTGCCAAGCCTCGCGTGAGTACACCTTTATGTTTGTACGTCGAGTAACATGTTCGTGTTTTTGTCTCGTCTCTAACAGGTTGAATTAGAATTAACACTTCCCGGCGAGGGCAAGGACCGAGTGTTTAAAGTCGGGATAAAGTGGGTTACGCAGGTTAGTCTGATTGCACTCGAAGACGCACTCGAGGGGAGGAATCGCCAGATACCGCTAGAGTCGACACAGGCCTTAGACGTTGTGATGCGACATTTGCCCAGTATGAAGTAAGTCTGTCACAGCTATGCCTTGGGATGCTGTATGCCCTGAAACTACTTTTATGTTTTTGAAATGAATTGACATTTGAGCCGCCCCATGGGAAAACCAACAGTCTGCATAGGCGAAAACAAAGGCGCAGATCAGCTTTGCGGTAACCGCGACTGATCAGCGCCTTTGTTTTCGCTACTCGGATAGTACAATTCCTCTTCTACTTAAATCCGAAATTTCAAGCTTCTAGCTCTTTTCTGTGCTTGTACAGGCCGGTTTGTGTCGGACCTGTTCGGAAACCACATTGTTGGTTTTCCCACGAGGTGGCTCATTTATTCTTTGTTGGTAGTACTTCTCATGGCATAGCAAATCAGTGTTGTGTGTTTGGTCTTATGTTGTGTGTCAAATTTATTGTTTAGTCTCATGTTTATGAGCCACCTCGTGGGAAAACCAACAATGTGGTTTTTGAACAGGACCGACACAAACCAGGCTGTTCAAGCACAAAAAAGAGCTAGAAGCTTGAAATTTCGGATTTAAGTAGAAGAGGAACTGTACTATCCGAGTAGCGAAAACAAAGGCGCTGATCAGCTTCGCGGTTACCGCGAAGCTGATCTGCGTCTTTGTTTTCGCCTATGTAGATTGTTGGTTTTCCCATGAGGCGGCTCTTATGTAGTTTCTCACTTTAGATAGATAACCGTCTACAAAACAAGAGGAGGAATGATCTCTGGTCCAGCACTGAAAACTATGTGAAAAGTATTTTGGGCCTAGGGTGGATTGGCAAATAATAGCAACCTATGCAAGTTTCCGTCAAGGCGATTTGTGGGCCACCAAGGCGAATTGTTCGCCTAATCGCCCTGTAAATGAATCCCTGAATTATTGATCTCTTATTTTTAAGTCTGACTCTCTACACCTTAGTTTTGCACAGAAACTGAATTGAATGTTGTAATTTCAGTTATACACCGGTTGGAAGATCCTTCTTCTCTCCCCCAGAGGGGTACGACCATCCCCTGGGTGGGGGCCGTGAGGTCTGGTTTGGTTTCCACCAGAGTGTAAGACCTTCACATTGGAAAATGATGCTGAATATTGATGGTATGTGGTGATGTTATATCCCGATTTATTACTGTGGGTGACTGGGTGTAACAAAACAGTCATTGTTTATAGCAAATACAAATACTACATTTGTACAAGGAGAAGTAGATGTTAGAAATCCACTTATTCTGTAGTCTTACAAATATGAAAATTCATGACAAAAAATGATGCATAGCTTGAAAAAATCCCACGTCCCTGATGGGATTTGAACCGGGGACCGCCGGGGTAGAAATCTAATGCTCTAACCACTGAGCCAAAGAGTCAGTATGTCACAGTATGTCAGAGATTGTACTTATATGATACATTGTATCGTATCGAATAGATGTACTATTTATAGAAGCTACGCATCATAGATAATCTCGAATGTATGTGTGGTGTGATGGGACATAACAGTAGTCTCTAGTAGTAGGTTGGACAAGTCAGTTGTTATACAAGGTCATACAAATGCAAGTAAATGTTCACGGCAATTTATGGATACATTTTTCATGAATAAATGAAGTACAAGCATATTGAAGGTCTATGAGCGCTACCAATTACCTATAGCACTTAACAGGATAAGCGAATGCCAGTGAAACTTAAAGAGCCTATTGCTTCTCTCAATTCTAGTATCAGCGACAGCTTTCTACAAGGCGCAGCCTGCTATAGAGTTCATGTGTGAGGTGTTAGATATCAAAGATATGTCAGAACAAAAACGACCGCTTACTGACTCTCAGAGGGTGAAGTTTACAAAGGAAATCAAAGGTCAGTAATAAGGAAGAAATTATGGCCACATATGAGCCGCCTCATGGGAAAACCAACAATATGCATAGGCGAAAACAAAGGCGCAGATCAGCTTCGCAGTAACTGCGAAGCTGATCAGCGCCTTTGTTTTCGCTACACGGATACTGCAGTTCCTCTTCTACTTGAAGCCGAAGTTTCAAGCTTCTAGCTCTTTTCTGTGACTGTACAGGCCGGTTTGTGTCAGACCTGTTCGAAAACCGCATTGTTGGTTTTCCCATGAGGCGGCTCATATGTGACAATGTCAAGAGTTTGGCATAGCATCATTTACCAATGCTGTTCAGAGTCAAATTATGGTCTAAAATGCAATCAGATCACCTACCAAGATGTTTAAAATTTGATTGAATGGGAAATTATAAAGAAAATGTCTACTATAATTATAAAACTTGCTTTCTTTCGAATTTTTGACCATAGCCTCAGCTTTTAATAACTTTTATTGCCATTAATTTCTGGAATAATTATTTGACATTATCATTAGAAATCTTAACCCATTTAAGCCTGGTGTCCCTTTTATGGGACATAGGCAAACAGAATAGCCCCAGATGTGATGCCGCAGAATAATGATGGGAAAATCCATTCGTCAAATATGGGTTAATGTGGAGCGTCTTGACCTAGTGGGACTAGTGTCAGACACTGAATCAAGAGGTCCTGGATTCAAACCCCACTGGCACTGGGTTGTATCTGGTTAGCACCCTGGAAGCGCTGGTTCTACTTGGACATGACTGAAAAATTGTTGAACAGGCTGATTAATCTCAACACATGCTAAAAGAAATCATTATTTATATTTCCTGTAGGTTTGAAGGTGGAGATAACACATTGTGGTACAATGAAGAGGAAGTACAGAGTTTGTAATGTGACAAGACGGCCTGCACAGACACAGTCGTAAGTTGATGTTTGTCATTTGTTCCGCTGTGTGACATGCGAAATGGTCGCAGAGATCTTAAATGTGTTTAAGAATGTCCATTTTACATGGATGGAGACAGGTCTCCCTGTCTATTGAGGGAATGAAGACTTTCACTCAGCAGTTTCTATTCATGAAAAAGAATTACAGGTTTATGGTGTTTTGTATGATCAAAGGACAGTGAATGGCAGAAAAAGTGGTGAAATAAAGTCAAATTTAGATTTGCCATTCGGGGAGTGCTGTAACATATCAAGAAACTGGTGACTCCCATGCTGACATGACAAAAATGTTGAGGGGGATGTTAAGCAGTATCTCCCTGTCAATAGAAACTGGGTAACTTGAGAGTATTGTGAGACAAATCTACACCTATTAAACTAATGACTGATTCTTATTCCCCCAGATTCCCGCTACAGCTTGAAACTGGTCAGACAGTGGAGTGTACGGTAGCCAGATATTTCCTGGAGCGTTACAAGATGAAGCTTCAGTATCCACATCTACCGTGTCTACAAGTAGGACAGGAACAAAAACATACTTATCTACCATTGGAGGTTTGTTTTCTCCATATTTTCCCCATTTAACTGGATTGAATTTGAGTCTGTGATTGAGAAAACCAACAATTTGGGTTGCTGACCAGGTCTAACACAACTGCCGTGTACAGTCACAGAAGACGGCTAGAAGCAGAAATTTCGTATGAAGGAAGAAGAGGGATTCTATCTGTGTAGCGAAAACAAAGGCGCTGACCAGCTTCGCCGTTACCATGAAGCTGGTCTGCCCCTTTGTTTTTGCCTATGCATATTGTTTGTTTTTCCATGCGGCGGCTCATTTAGATGAGGCTGAAGTCATGTATTTTACGGTTTAGCATAGAATGATGAAGAAATGAAAGCCAGTATGTTAAAGGAACGTACATAATTCATTTAATAATTACATTTGCAAGGTCCTTTGGTGGGTGTTGTAAACAGAGGGCTGTACCTGTAGTTTACAATACATACTAGAGAATATATAGAAAAACATGTTTGATCTCTGTTATGCAAAGTGATCAGGAAAAGACGCAATCAGAAAGAAATGCACATTGATGTAACATTTTTCTGAAAGAATTCTCTCTTTCTACAGGTGTGCAATATCGTTGGCGGCCAGAGGTGTATCAAGAAACTCACGGACAACCAGACATCAACTATGATCAAGGTTTCTCAAATAAGTTCTCCTCTAACCCACAGCATACAAAGGAGGCACTTATCTAAGGCTCTAGTCAGGGGTTTTTGCTTATTTGCCAAAGGCACTGCTGGTAGCCGTTCATACAAATTGTTACCAGAATGATTTACTGCAGAAATGGGTTCCAGTATTAAGAATTATGTTAAGTTACAACAAAAGGAATGCATTATTGTTAGTGGAACACAATCTTGTGGTTTAGCATACTAGGACACCACAATGAGAGGCCCAAGGTTCAAAACCAACTGTCATCTACTGCCCATATCACTGGTAATAGCCAAAAAGTGTCCCAATCAATGAAAAATTGCTGTACAAGAGTTTAGGAATCCAACAATGAAATGTTTGAAAATGAGAAATGGTCTTTCCTTTGAAAATTGTTGAATCTTGCAGATTTTTCTTTTATAAAAGATTTTTACAACTAATTTGATTTGGTTTGGATTAGTTTTTATACAGCCATAGCTTACCGTATTATTAGGTACTCTTTCTACTCTGGCAATGTTGTTTGTAATAGCCTCTTTCAGTTCTGTCACAATTTGAGACTTAGGATGGAAAAAGAAATGAGCCGCCTTGTGGGGAAACCAACAATGTGGTTTCCGAACAGGTCCGACACAAACCGGTCTGTGCAGTTACAGAAAAAAGATAGAAGCTTGACATTTTTGAGTTAAGTAGAGGAGGAATTGTACTATCCGAGTAGCGAAAACAAAGGCGCTGATCAGCTTCGGTTACCGCGAAGCTGATCTGCGTCTTTGTTTTCGCTTATGCAGATTGTTGGTTTTCTCATGAGGCGGCTCAAATGTTAATCAAGTCTCAAAACATGGAGACTTATATTAAACTGCATACAGTCAACAATCTGCCCAAGGATACTCTGGCAATCCAAACATGTTAACGGTGTAGCATTGTAGGTGTCGCAATACGTCAATACAAAACATGGATATTGAATTCAGGACTTCTCTAGTACACTGTCTTAAGTTGAAATATTTTCAAGTTCTTAATGGAAAGTTTGCCTTCTTTGAAAATAAACTGGAATAACTTTGTTGGGTATGATGTTGTTTTACAGCTTTTTGTGTAGATAAATAGCAAAGTTATTTCTGATAGATCATTGATTCAATATGCTGTGTTTATTGGCAATTTACTTGAGGACTCGGGATCATTACTACTAGGTATACGGTTTCTGGCTAGTTATTGCTATTTTTCACAGCGGCACAATGTTTGACATTACAGGCTTTTGAAGTATTTATTGTGCATTGAATTTGAGAATTGAGCTAGAATGAAAAACTTTACTGATGTACCCTATTTATATTCTTGGGGTCTATAATCTTTAGTCAACATTAACTTTAATTTCTGTCCAATTATGGAGCAGTGAAAATGAATTAAATTTCGAGGCATTCCTATTTATTGAAATTATCAGTAGTTATGCTAGTATGTTAAATAATGTTTGCTGTGGTTTGGCTTTGTGAGGTTTGGTAAGGGATATCATTTTTCTGAGTGTAATAAAATTGCATTACAGGGTGATGTCATAAGGTGGAATTGACGGCTTTTATGACAAAAATGACGGGCACTGTTTCAAATACCTTTCTTGTTTGAACTACATACATTAGGATGCAATGCATGTTTCTTATGTAGTTGAGCCAAAAAGAAATCCACTTTGAAAGACATGTTTTTTAAGTTTTCGCATAAAATGTTGTTCACATCAGTTATAAAAGATAATTGCCTCTTTTTGATATGCTGAATTTCACCATATTTAAAGCCAGGCAGTGTGGGTTTATAATTTTGTTGATCAATATTATTGATCAATAATAGCCCAAATTTTTCAGTTGTTATTTAAAATCTCTTTAATATTTGTCTGGCCTGCTGTGAGCGATTTATCTTTGTTAGAAAATTGAATTTTCAAAAGATAAATTGCTGCAAAAATATCTGTTTTGATATACTTTACATAATTGATGCATAGGCTAGTCGGCTAGTTCTGCAGATTGCCGAAAAAAAAAAAAAAAAAAAAAAAAAAAAAAAAAAAAAAAAAAATAATACAAATGGATGCAAAGTCAAGAAATGAAATAGTTGCAAAAATAAATTGGGTTATGGTATAGATTTAAAGACTCGGCCAATAATAATTCAAAATGTGATGAAGTTGTATTGATATAAAAGAAAGTGCTTAATATCCTAAAATGTGATTTAATCTTATCTTCCAGGCCACAGCTAGATCAGCCCCAGACAGAGAGAAAGAGATCAACAATTTGGTGAGAATTATTTGACTCTTATCCTCTAGGATACATTTGTTTATGTTATTTTGTGTAAAAGTTGCAGCATTTGGATTTATAAAGAAGCGTAGAAGTTAGCCGAAGGGAATATTTTGTTTTCAAAGAATTATACAAAGATACAGAACTAAGCAGTATTAGGACAAGTTAAGCTTCTGCCTTCTTTAAAATGGTTAAAACAGTGAAATTACTTGTGTATTTGTGCCATCCAAATGCATTCTTATTATTAAGAAAAATAAACAAAAGTCACTTGGGTTTAGCTTTGACAAAATGTTTATACCTTGGCAGACAAGGAGGGCCAAGCTGAGTTATAACTGTTTCTAGTATTCATACTAGTTACTAATAAAACTAAACTGTTTCTGTATTCCAAATGATATTTTCCATAACCAGGTTCGGAAGGCCAACTTCAACTCCGACCCATACCTACAGACATTTGGTATCAGTATTATCCCGACCATGGTTGATGTCCACGGCAGAGTTCTCAACCCACCAAAGATACAGTATGGGGGAAGGGTAAGCAATGTTTACAATACACGTTTTCCAAGACTCTGTACACTTAGGTATGAGCCGCATCATGAGAAAGCAGTATTTTTACCTATGTGAAAACAAAGGCGCAGAAGCTGATCAGCACCTTTTGTTTTCACTACATGGATAGCACAATTCCTCCACTTACTAAACACAAAATTTCAAGTTTCTAACCTGCTTCATTGACTGTACAGCTCAGTTTTGTGTGGTACCTGTTCAGAAACCCAGAAGACCGGTTTCTCGCATGGTGGCTTATATATATTTGATTGGGAATTGAGATGGCTTGGTAGCAGGGCATCAGATTTCTGATTGAGAGTTCTTTGCTCTTATTTTCTCAGGGAAGAAATGTCTTTATGTATATAGTTGAGCACAGTTGCTAGACGCTAGTGGTCCCATAAATGAAGAATGGTCTGTAAGTATAGTGGAGCGCGGTCACTACTGGTAGCGTACATGACTCCAGCGTCTATAGGTTGAGTTCGATACCTACCCAAGCTGTGTAGTGTTCTTGAGCAAAACACTTTAAGCCCTCATAGCACTGTCTGATGTCAGGAAGTGCTGTGTTCAGGCATTACAGAAAAAATTGTTGACTTAGATGCTGCTTAACCATACTCACACCAAACATAAACAAATTTTCTTTGAAAAAATCTTTCAAATATTTATATTGATCTTCCCTCAGACAAAATCCCAAGCCATACCTAATCAGGATGTGTGTTAAGTACTACCTATGAAGCGTACAACTTGCCAAAATGACGAAACATTGATGACCGGCATGTTAAGTTTAAATTTCATAACAACAAAATATGAGTGCCTGTCAGAAACCTGTCTGTGCAGTCACAGACGATGGCTAGAGGCTGGAAATTTCGGATTTTGAAGGGGAGTAGCGAAAACAAAGGTGCTGATCAGCTTCGCAGTAACTGGTTTCACATATGCAGATTGTAGGTTTTCTCATGAGGCGGCTCATATTCTTAAATGCTTCTTAATATCTTCAGACGAAAGCCCAAGCCATACCTAACCAAGGAGTTTGGGATATGAGAGGCAAACAGTTCTATAACGGTGTAGAAATCAAAGTCTGGGCCATAGCTTGCTTTGCTCCACAGAGAACTGTCAGGGAGGATGCTTTAAGGTAAATAGGAAAAAATTCAAATCTCATCTAGAAATCTGAGGCTAGTTGTTCAGAATTAACGATGTCGTTAGTTTACGATTCGTTAAAATTTCAAATTGAAATATTACAAATACACTGTCATTTTTAGTTGAAAAAATGTGAGAATCCTTTGTCATGCAAAGGATTCTCACATTTTATAAACAAAAAATAACAGTGTATTTGCTTATGTAGTCGGCATTAACTTAACGAGTTGAGGTCTTAACGACAGCGTTAAGCTAATGAAGTTTTGGACAACTGGGCCCTGAATTTTAAATAGATCTACACATTCAGAGTATGGGCATAGCATGTTTTGCTCCACAGAGGAGTGACTGTCAGGGAGGATGCTTTAAGGTACAGTCAAAACATTTTGTAATGGTACTCGTTATAACTGAAGTTTCCTCAGAAAACAGATCTATATCCATTAAAATTGAGTAAAGATATCAACGTATCAGAATATCCTTTTTAGAGGTAAGTAAATAATTGAGGGTAGAAAAACAGATCAGACAATAATCAATGGTACATTTAACTGTTTCTCTTATGATGTTGATTCGTTTCGGTCTGTCAAAGACATTTTCAGAGTTGTATACTGACCAATATCTATTGTTTTCTTTTCACAGAAATTTCACACAGCAACTACAGAGAATCTCCAACGACGCAGGCATGCCAATCCTGGGCCAACCCTGCTTCTGTAAATATGCCACAGGCCCTGACCAGGTGGAACCCATGTTCAGATATCTCAAAAACTCCTACCAGGGTCTACAGGTCATTGTGGTCGTCTTGCCGGGCAAAACACCAGTCTATGGTAAGAGTTACAGATTTTATTTTGAATATAGATGCTTTTATGATCAGTAATGTAATGTGACTTATTTTCCTAATGACATAATATGTTCATGTTAAAATGCAACAATACTTATAATCTGAAAGAGTATTTCGAATAATAGAGACAATTTGGCTAATTATCGGAGCTCTTTGGCAACAATTCTGATTATGACTAATGAATTATGTGAGCTTTGACTGACATGGAGCTGAACAGCCACAGACAAGGATTGATGACTTTAGATGTTTCAATGAGTAAAACAAAATATTTAAAATGAGCCTCGTAATGAGAAAAGCAACATTTTGCATATGTGAAAACAAAGGTGCAGATCAGCTTCGCAGTAACAGCAAAACTGATCAGTGCTGTTGTTTTCACTACACGGATAATACTATTCCTCTACTTTCTAAATCCAAATTTCCAGCTTCTAGCCATCTTCTGTGTCTGACCTTTTTAAAGAACGACATTGTTGGTTTTCTCATGATAAAGCTGTTAAATTTCAGCTGAAGTGAAGAGAGTGGGAGATATCCTGTTCGGTTTAGCCACCCAGTGTGTCCAAGCCAAGAATGTTAACAAGACAACGCCACAGACCCTGTCCAATCTCTGTCTCAAAATCAACGTGAAACTGGGCGGCATCAACAATATCCTGCTACCCAGTATACGGTATGTACCAATTGTTGCTTCATTTTATGCATTTCATTTGTAGAATTGGATTTATTTTTCAGTCGTGTCAAAATTAAGCCCAATGCTGTTACTTAAAGACATTAGAAGCAAACAAAAGTCTGATTTTGTCTGACAATTTGATCTGTTTATAGACTTTGTACCTTTCGTTTTGTCCCAATGAAACTGGGGGTAACATGCCTTTCTTCAAAAAAGATTTTAAATTGCATCTTTATGTTATGTGCAGTCCGTCAATGTTCCGAGTACCAGTGATATTTCTGGGAGCTGATATCACACATCCCCCAGCAGGGGATAAAACAAGGCCATCTATCGCAGCCGTAAGTTGTTGGCATGGCTATGTGCAATGATTTTCTGAAAATATACACTACATCAATCCTGAGTCCAAGATATTTCATATCTGATCTCTGAAAATGCTTCATGTATCTCCTTTTCTTCCATGCCTAAGTCTTTCTGAAGTTATGTAAACCAAGCGCATTTGCTTTGTAGACAGTATGTCTGATTTGTATTGAAACAGATCCAAGTTCAACTGAGCCACATCATGAGAAAACCAGATTTTTGCATATGTGAAAAAGGCACAGATCAGCTGTGCAGTAACTGTGCACACGACTTTGCTTTCGCTACTCGGACAGTACACTTCCTCTTCTACTTATAGCTTATATTTCAAGCCTCTAGCCTGCTTCTGTGACTGCACAGGCCGATTTGTGTTGCACATGGTAGGAAACCCCCAAGACCGATTTTCTCATGTTCCTGCATGTGTACACTTCATGAGCTACCCTAATATATGCCAAACATTTACATAACTGCTACATGTCTTGAGAATCTTGAAAATAGACAGGAAACCACAGATACATTCTTTCTCGTATGCCTCTCATATCAGTCTCCTTTGTGCATGTGACTTGTATTCTAGCCTGGTTGCATGTTCTTGTTTCAGTCCCGGAGTATTTAGAGAACCAGTCATATTTCTCGGTGCTGACGTCACACATCCTCCCGCCGGTGACGCTAGTAAGCCTTCCATAGCCGCTGTAAGTCATTGCTATAATGCCACAATTTAGCAGTTTGACATTCCTGCATATTTCATGTCTGTGGGTCTTAAATAAAGTTGCTAGTTCTGCTCAGATGCTGTCCTTTTCCAATATCTGTACGTTTAAAAGAGAACACAGAAATGATTTGATTGTCATAGAATACCTACCAATCGTCTTCCTGTTATTGCATGCTTCTTTCAATGAATAGTAATGCTCTGTTTAATGTAATGTCTGTATTTTTGCAGTAAAATTTCAAGCCACAAACGATTTAACAGCTGCTTTCTGTACAATTATACGAGTTTCGGTCATTGTTATTATTTTTAAATGGACATTGATGGTTAGCCTTAAATGAGCCGCGTCATGAGAAAACCGAATTTTCGCCTATGCGAAAACAAAGCCGCAGATCAGCTTCGCGGTAACCGCGAAGCTGATCAGCGCCTTTGTTTTTGCTACTCGGATAGTACAGTTCCTCTTCTTCTTGAATCCGAAATTTCAAGCTTCTAGCTCTTTCCTGTGACTGTACAGGTCGGTTTGTGTCGGACCTGGTCGGAAACCCTGAAGACCGGTTTTCTCGCGTCGCGGCTCAAATGATAATGGAAGCCCATAAGCATGAAAAAATCACATTAGTGTTTTATGCTATTCAAGGGTATTTCCAAACTTCCCGAGGTTATAAAACTTTTTTCATGCTCAACTCAGGTGAGACTAAAATTTATCCTGCTCATAAATGTTAAAATGCCAACAACTGTTGGCATTTTAACATTAATGAGCTGGATAAATTACTAGTTTTTGAGTTTCGAACCTGAATTTTCCACCAATTTTTACTATTTCAACAGTTATGAGAAGTTGAAATGTCATGCTCAGCTGAGCTGAGCTTGAAAAAAGTTTTATAACCTCGGGGCCTGTTCTCACTCATCCTTTGATTTAGACTCAAGCAGTTATGATTACTCAGAGGGAAAATACCTAAAACTGATTTAAATGTGACCACAGGTTGTTGGTAGTATGGACGCCCACCCTAGTCGCTACTCCGCCACCGTCCGGGTCCAACAACACAGGCAGGAGATCATTCAGGAATTAGCCTCCATGGTGAAAGAGCTACTCATACAGTTCTACAAGTCCACACGCTTCAAGCCCACCAGGATTATATTCTACAGGGACGGTGTGAGTGAGGGACAGTTCAATACGGTAGGTAGCTTTGTGTCGTTGTGATACTCCCAAATTTGCTGTTGTCCTGGTTTTAACCACCATGGTTCCTAGTTGTACATGACACATTATTTTCCAATAGTACTTATTCATACCCAGAAAAGGGTTGGCTCCATATCAGAAAAAAGTCTTTGACTGTTACATTTTTAAACCACAATAGCAGATAAATGCATTTGCTGGAACTTAAAACACTGAGCAAAATAGTGGGCTGTCTATTTGAAAGCAACGGTAGAACCAGGTTTAGACGTTCACCCTCATGTTCTTCTCGACAGATTCTGTCCCACGAACTGAGAGCAGTCCGTGAAGCTTGTATGAAGCTTGAAGTGGGCTACCAGCCAGGTATAACGTTCATCGTGGTCCAGAAGCGTCACCACACCCGACTGTTCTGTGCAGAAAGAAAGGACCAGATCGGGCGTAGCGGGAATATCCCTGCAGGGACGACAGTAGACGTAGGGATAACTCATCCAACAGAGTTTGACTTCTACCTGTGTAGTCATGCTGGTATACAGGTAATGCTAGTTCCATAGACTTTGGCATAGTGTTGAAGGTTGCAAATTCGATTGTCAGTTCATTATTTGATTATCTCACGGCTGTGTACAGTTAACAGGTAATACTAGTTCCATAGATTTGGCAGAGTGCTTATCAGGTGACTGATTTGATTATCTCTTATTTGATTTGGCAGCCCCTGCGGCGGAGCGGTTAAGAGCGCTGTTTCTTAATTACTCGATCATCTCACAGCTGTGTTGGATGTGGGTTCAAGCCCTGCACTGGCCATGTGAGACAAGCCAAGTTCTGCTTGCGGGTGTGCCAGGTGTTTTTTTTTGCGGGTTCTCCCATTTTTGCCCAACCCCACTGATTGGCCCGTATCATATGAGCTGAAATAATCTTGAAAGAGACGTAAAACTGATTCAAGAATTACGTATCTCATGGCTGTTTACAATGTGGGTTCAAGCCAACACCCCCTCCCCCTTGTGGATGTGCCTGTTGATTTTTCTCAGGCTACTCCTTTATAAGCTACACCTTATGATTTGCTTGCCTTGATATGAGTGAAATAATCTTGAAAGGGACAAAAGTTTAACTAAAATTCAGATAAAAAATAAATGTATCTTTTCATTTGTAGGGTACGAGTAGACCATCTCATTACCATGTCCTATGGGACGACAACCACTTCTCAGCTGACGAGCTTCAGATGTTGACGTACCAGCTGTGCCATACGTACGTCAGGTGTACCCGTAGTGTCTCTATCCCGGCCCCGGCATACTACGCCCACCTGGTGGCGTTCAGGGCCAGGTACCATCTCGTAGAGAAAGAACATGACAGGTAGGTACTGATTTAAAGACATGAAATGGTTAAATTCTTTGTGGTATAGTGAAATGTCCATATAAGAGTGTCACAGCTTTATTTATGCAGATGGCTATGGTATTTCAAACTGTTGCCTATTGATCAATGAGCTATCTTTAAGGAGACGTTATACTCTGATCAGCCTGAATTTGCACAGATCCTAGAAATAAGTGAAAACATAATTTCTCTCTATTCTCAAGAAATTGGGTAAGCTAAGTTTTATATACATACACTGCCAAAATTTGGCATTGATGTTTTGTTGCATGAAAATGAAAGCACATGTAGTTTAATGTGAGCCTAAATTAGGAAATGCATAAAGCAGTTGTGTCTTTGTTTATATAACAAGTGTATCTTGCATTAAACAAGTTCACCTCGCATGAAACAAGTGTGTCATCCATTAAAAAGTGCACATCACATAAAACAAGTGTAGCTTGGTTATAAATGCCTAAAACAATTCAACCTTGCATTAAACAAGAATGCCTTTCATGAATTAAGTATGCCTTTCATGAAACAAGTATGCCTTTCATGAAACAAGTATGTCTTTCATGAAACAAGTATGTCTTTCATGAAACAAGTTTGCCTTGCATAGAATAAGTTTGCATTGCATATAATAAGTTAGCATTGCCTAAAACAAGTGTGTCATCCATTAAAAAGTGCACATCACATAAAACAAGTGTAGCTTGGTTATAAATGCCTAAAACATTTCTACCTTGCATTAAACAAGAATGCCTTTCATGAATTAAGTATGCCTTTCATGAAACAAGTTTGCCTTGCATTAAACAAGTATGCCTTGCATAGAATAAGTTAGCATTGCATAGAATAAGTTTGCCTTTCATAAAACAAGTGTGTCTTCTCCATGTTTCAGTGGTGAAGGCAGTCGATATTCAGATAACAGTGATGACAGAACGCCATCTGCCATGAATAAAGCTGTGACACTTCATCCAGATACAGTCAAGTTCATGTACTTTGCTTGAGCCCAGCTAGAGCTAGACTTTGACAGAAAAAGGCTAGCAAGCGACACATAGAAACCTAGCAAGCGACACATAGAAACCTATCTGTGTTATAGACATTTGCAACAAATGAGCCGTCTCGTGGGAAAACCAACAATGTGGTTTCCGAACAGGCCCGACACAAATCAGGCTGTACAGTCATAGAAAAGAGCTAGAAGCTTGAAATTTGGGATTTAAGTAGAGGAGGAAGTGTACTATCTGAGTAGCGAAAACAAAGGCTCTGATCAGCTTCACGGTTACCGCGAAGCTGATCTGCGTCTTTGGTTTCGCCTATGCAGATTGTTGGTTTTCCCACGAGGTGGCTCAAATAGAATTACAACACCATCTGCTGTGAATAAAGTTGTTGAAACAATTACCAGATATACCTAGAAAAACCAGGGACTATGTTTTAGACTTGACAAGATTTGCCTGAATATTGTGCCGCACCTAGAATTCACCAGACTGTGTCATAGCTTTACAAGGCATATCTGGAGTCCTGATGTGATCTCGAAATTCAGACTGTGTATAGCTTGTAGGAGATAAAACTTGAGTGTTATGATGACAAAAACCATTGGTCTGTGTCATGGACTTCACAAGAGGAAGTTTGAGTATAAAGTGTCTGGGAATCCTGAACTGTGCCATAGTTTTTGATTGACTAAGATGTCAGTGTCTTGGGCTATGCATTTCAAATGTTGAGTTTTTAAGTTTCCATCTTTAAAGCGACTTCATGACATGATAACTCCTATTTCAGTGGTGAGGGAAGTCGATATTCTGACAACAGCGACGAGAGAACACCATCAGCCATGGCTCGGGCAGTCACAGTTCATCCAGATACCATCAAATTCATGTACTTCGCTTAAATGTGGTTCAACACCGGGAAATATTGTCTGGCATTTTATCTCATTTATTTTGCCTGAAATGGCGTGAAACACCAAGGAATTATATTGCTTAAAGAAGCCACCGCAACATTGTTTCAGAAATCTCAAGTTTTAAAACGTGCTGCCATATGCTATAGTTGCAGAGTACTGCCATAAACAAAGAGGAAAATTGACAAAAACCTTCTACATGTCATTTCAAAGAATTATTGCAATATTTAACAGGGTCACTGACCAAATATCGTAATATGACTGGAGAACATTTTTTTATTGACATAAAGAAGAGGAAACGCAACTCAAGCTCAAATATAGTCATGGCAGTTCTCATAAGATAATCTCATGTTCATTCATGTTGTCATATAACACCAGCAGGACCCAGTTGTTCAAAGCATCGTTAGCTTAACGATATCGTTAAGACATAAATTTGTTAAGCAAATATCAGCTAAAGTAACAAATACACTGTTATTTTTTGTTGAAAAAATGTGAGAATCCTTTGCAGTGCAAAGGATTCTCACATTTTTTCAACAAAAAGTAAGTGTATTTGTAATATTAATGTTTGAAATTTTAACGAAACGTTAACTAACAACATCGTTAGTTTTGAACAACTGGCCCCAGACCTTTATTGAAAACGAAAAAAACATACACCAGATTATCTGTACAATACTATGTATTCAAAACAGGTTCGCCACAAAGTGAAATACAATCCCTGAAGCAGAAAATTTGAGCCGCCTCCTGGGAAAACCAACAATCTGCATAGGCGAAACGAAGACGCAGATCAACGCCTTTGTTTTCGCTACTCGGATAGTATAATTCCTCTTCTACTTAAATCCGAAATTTCAAGCTTCTAGCTCTTTTCTGTGCTTGTACAGGCCGGTTTGTGTCGGACGTGTTCGGAAACCACATTATTGGTTTTTCCATTAGGTGGCTCATTTGTTAAAAATTTTAGCTGTTATATTACATTTATGATGATACAATAATGCATGGAGTTCAATAACAGTGCAATTATTTGCTTTTAGATTTGTTTTAATGGAAAAGTGTTTTACAATCATGAAAAGTGTTTTGATTGGAGCTTAACTGAGGTGGGTACTTTGCAAGTTTTAGGGCTTAAAATGTTTTAATTTTTTTTTTTATTTATTTTTTTATTTTTTTTTTTTTTGGGGGGGGGGGGGGGGGGGGGGGTTAGAGAAATAATTGGAAAACCCACCTTTAATAGTTGAAAAAGTAGCGAAATCAAGATGAAACGTCATGTAGTGCATACTAGATTTCATTCAGTCGTGTTCTAAACGTGGAGGAGGACTGTTTATAGATGTGTTTTGCCTGTTAAATGGTCAGTACAGGATCATTCATTCGTAATCATAGTAAATCCAATCAAATGAGCCACCCCATGGGAAAACCAACAATCTGCATAGGCGAAAATAAAGGCGAAAATAAAGGCGCAGATCAGCTTCGCAGTAACTGCGAAGCTGATCAGCGCCTTTGTTTTTGCTACTCGGATAGTACAATTCCTCCTCTACTTAACTCTAGCTTCAAGCTTCTAGCCTGCTTCTGTAGTTGTACAGCCCCTTTTGTGTCGGACCTGTTCGGAAACCACATTGTTGGTTTTCCCATGAGGCGGCTCAAATTAGATTGAAAAGATCCCACATTTCTAGTCACATTTTTAATTCATTTGCCGTTAAGTGGAACAAATTTTGAGATAGCAGGACACTACACTACAAAATCGTGAACAATTTTGTTTCAATTTAATAAGGGACACTTAATCTTCCATTGCATTGCTTTTTAAGACCTCCTGCACATTAAGTCCTACATGTGGACAGTTCAATCAAAGGCAATATAATATGAGCTGTGTTGCGAGAAAACTGGTTTTCCGGTTTCCGACTAGGTCCGACACAAGCGGCTTGTACAGTCACAGAAGATGTCTAGAAGCTTGAAATTTTGGATATAAATAGAAGAGGAATTGTACTATCTGTACAGTGAAAACAAAGGCGCTGATCAGCTGACCTGTGCTTTTATTTTGGCATAGGCAAAAGGCAAAAATCTGGATTTCTCATGACGCGGCTCATTTATACAAACATATTTTAGGTAATGTGGTCCATTTGTGAATAGACTGTGCCAGTTTTTATGTTGTAAATAGTTTTGTATATTTATGGATTATTGTGCAAATCCTTGGGTTCAAGGAATGTAAGTTAAATATGAGCCACCTCTTGGGAAAACCAACAATGTGGTTTCCGAACAGGTCCGACACAAACCGGCTTGTACAAGCACAGAAGCAGGCTAGAAGCTTGAAATTTTGGAGTTAAGTAGAGGAGGAACTGTACTATCCGAGTAGCAAAAACAAAGGCGCTGATCAGCTTCGCGGTTACCGCGAAGCTGATCTGCGTCTTTGTTTTCGCCTATGCAGATTGTTGGTTTTCCCATGAGGTGGCTCGAATGTAAGTTGGATATGTCATGGGGAAAAACCTGTTGTGAATGGAAAAAGAAGGAAACAAATCAGCTGCACGCTGACCAGGTACAGAGGTCATTTGAAAATTTTTTCATGCTCAACTCGGCTGAGCATAATTTTTAAACTGCTGCTCAATACTGAAAAGCCCAAATAAAATGGAAATTTCATGTTTAGATCACCACTGTACATGTAATTTATCCTGCTAATAATAAACGTTGTTGGCATTTTAACAGTTATGAGCAGGATGAATTTTAGTCTCAGCTGAGTTGAGCATGAAAAATGTTTTATAACCTCGGGGCCAGGAATCGGATTGAAATCTTTGTTTGTGCAGCATTGTATTCCACTTTCCAGACAGAAATTCTAAATATCAAGCCACCTTCCATGGCTGTACAGACTGGTTTCTATTGCACTTTGTTGGAAACGAGGAAGTCAGTTTTCTCATGACATTGCTTATTTCTTGAAAACATGCCCATGCAGTATACAGAGATTGTTTGCCTTTGAAAATGTAAAATTTCAGCTGAAAATTGTTTCCATTTTTCTTATTTTGGTTCTAAACATAGATTGTGGGTGCACGTTAAAAATGCCTTGACAAAGCGATTCTAATGAGTACCCACAATCTATGTTTTGGATCAAAAATATGAACATATGTATACCTTTGCATACCATTCCCCAGTTTTACTATGTAAAAGTTGGGTTAAAGGGGGTATACATGTTTTATGGGGGCATGGACATGTTTTCCTGATGTCAAGAGAACATTTCAAAATGTTCATCTGTGGTAAAATGATAAGAGTGTGATTGAGATTGTGATATAAGATTTACTATGACAAAACCTACATACGTACCTGCTGTAGCCAAAATTTTGGAAGAGAACACTTTTGATGATAAATGAACATAATTGTTACTTCATGAAACATTTATTTGCGCCCGTTAAGATTGCCAAGGCCTGACCATTTTAAAGGGTGAATACAAATGATGGTTTTATGGGAGAGAAGTTATCGGTTTATTCCATGGCTTATCATCAAATAACTGGTTAAAAGAAGTTGGAGTTGGTGTGTATCAGCGTGCATGTCAAACAGAAACAGGCCAGAATGAACATGCTTATCTTGGCTACTCATTAGTATGTAGGTATTGCCATGCTTTATCTGGAGATTTGTGTACATAAGTGCTTTTATGTCACCAGAGAAATTTTAGGTATGACCAGATCATCGCTGTTTTCTAAATTTTGTTATAGGGCAAATGGTTCAGTTGATGATTCATGTTTTAGTTCTGTGTTGTTCAATTCAGTTTTGTATAGACAGTAATGATTGTTCTTAAGAACAAACAAAAAATGCTACAAATTGTCTAACTTAAAAAAGACGAAGGCAGGAACAATATTTTTAGCTCACCTGAGCCGAAGGCTCACAAGGTGAGCTTATAGGATGGCCATGATCCGGCGTCCGTCCGTCCGTCCGTCGTCCGTCCGTCCGTCGTCCACAATTTCAAAGATCTTCTTCTCTGGAACCGCTTGGCCGATCTAGTTGAAATTTTATGTGGAGCCTCCTTGGTTAGTGGCATTTCAAGTTTGATCGCGAAATCTAGGTCACATGACCAAGATGGCCGCCACGCCCATATATGGTAAAGACCCTTCAAAAATCTTCTTCTCCAGAACCGGTGGGCCGATTTCCACGTAACTTGGTATGTAGCATCGGGGACTTCAGCCCATCATAGTTTGATCAAATGATGACCCTTGGATGACCTTGACCTATTTTACGGCAAGGTCAAATTTGGAAACATAGGCTTTTACATGGGAAAAAGTGAAAACTATGGATTTTTTGAAAACTATTGCAGCCTGAGGCCTGAAAAGTGGTAGATGCAAACAACTAATGGAGTAGATGAAGGTATATGATTAATATAGGTCAAGGTCATCTCTTGACCTTGGCCAGTCCGTTGTCCATACACACTTTTCAAAGATCTTTTCTCTGAAACTGCTTGGCCAATCAAAGTGAAATTTTATGTGGAGCATCCATGGGTAGGGGAGACGAAAGTTTGATTGCGAAATCCAGGTCACATGACCAAGATGGCTGCCACACCCATATATGGTAAAAACCACTCAAAAATCTTCTTCTCCAGAACCGGTGGGCCGATTTCCACGAAACTTGGTATGTATCATCAAGGACCTCAGCCCATCATAGTTTGATAAAATGATGACCCTTGGATGACCTTGACCTATTTTACGGCAAGGTCAAATTTGGAAACATAGGCTTTTACATAGGAAAAAGTGAAAACTATGGATTTTTTGAAAACTATTGCAGCCTGAGGCCTGAAAAGTGGTAGATGCAAACAACTAATGGAGTAGATGAAGGTATGTGATTAATATAGGTCAAGGTCAGCTCTTGACCTTGGCCAGTCTGTTGTCCATACACACTTTTCAAAGATCTTCTCTGAAACTGCGCGGCCAATCATAGTGAAATTTTATGTGGAGCATCCATGGGTAGGGGAGACGAAAGTTTGATTGCGAAATCCAGGTCACATGACCAAGATGGCCGCCACGCCCATATATGGTAAAAACCACTCAAAAATCTTCTTCGCCAGAACCGGTGGGCCGATTTCCACGAAACTTGGTATGTAGCATCAAGGACCTCAGCCCATCATAGTTTGATAAAATGATGACCCTTTGATGACCTTGACCTATTTTACGGCAAGGTCAAATTTGGAAACATAGGCTTTTACATAGGAAAAAGTGAAAACTATGGATTTTTTGAAAACTATTGCAGCCTGAGGCCTGAAAAGTGGTAGATGTAAACAACTAATGGAGTAGATGAAGGTATGTGATTAATATAGGTCAAGGTCAGCTCTTGACCTTGGCCAGTCTGTTGTCCATACACACTTTTCAAAGATCTTCTTCTCTGAAACTGCTTGGCCAATCAAAGTGAAATTTTATGTGGAGCATCCATGGGTAGGGGAGACGAAAGTTTGATCGTGAAATCAAGGTCACATGACCAAGATGGCCGCCACGCCCATATATGGTAAAAACCACTCAAAAATCTTCTTCTCCAGAACCGGCTGGCCAATTTCCACGAAACTTGGTATGTAGCATTGAGGACCTCAGCCCATCATAGTTTGATAAAATGATGACCCTTGGATGACCTTGACCTATTTTACGGCAAGGTCAAATTTGGAAACATAGGCTTTTACATGGGAAAAAGTGAAAACTTTGGATTTTTTGAAAACAATTTCAGCCTGATGCTTGAAAAGTGGTAGATGTAAACAACTAATGGAGTAGATGAAGGTATGTGATTAATATAGGTCAAGGTCAGCTCTTGACCTTGGCCAGTCTGTTGTCCATACACACTTTTCAAAGATCTTCTTCTCTGAAACTGCTTGGCCAATCAAAGTGAAATTTTATGTGGAGCATCCATGGGTAGGGGAGACGAAAGTTTGATTGCGAAATCCAGGTCACATGACCAAGATGGCCGCCACGCCCATATATGGTAAAAACCACTCAAAAATCTTCTTCTCCAGAACCGGCAGGCCAATTTTCATGAAACTTGGTATGTCACATTTGGGACTCCAGCCCATCATAGTTTGTTGAAAGGATGACCCTATGATGACCATGACCTATTTTATGGCAAGGTCAATTTTGGAAACATCGGCTTTCACATGGGAAAAGGTGAAAACAAACTGTTGCAGCCTGAGACCTAAAAGTTGCTAGATGCAGACAACTAATGGAGTCAATGAAGGTAAGTAATTAATGAAGGCCAAGGTCATGTCTTGACCTTGGCCCAAGGTCATTTAAATATCAAAATTAAAATTATGGTTTTCTCAGAAATCACTGGGTTTGGAAACTATCGCAGATGCAGACAACTTATGAAGTCAATAAAGGTGTGTGAGTATTCAAGGTCAAGGTCATTTCATTATGACTTAATACTCCAAGATCAGGCTTCAGGTGAGCGTTCTCAGGACCAATGGTCCTCTGGTTTAATTGCTGTTATCACTTTTAGATGGGTAAGTTCAGAGTCTATTTATAATGCAGTGACTCCAATTGTTAGCCCCATTAATGGGTATATATAATCAGGATCTTGTGCTATACAACCAAAAAGCATCACGAAATACACCTGTACCAACCTTATTTAATCTTCAATTACATCTGAACATTACACCAGAACAACTTTGAACCATGAGAATCAGACCAAATATTAATAACCAAATACTATAGCTAGCACAAGGTCCTAAAGCGGGTTTGAATGAGGTAGTTACCATCCTACATTAGGGAATAGCCTACAGGGCGACTAGGGAGAAATAGTCTCCCGAAATGAACAAACTTCTCTCTATTTTCAGCTGAGGGAGAAGTGAAAATGTATAGAATATATAGGCGAACCTGAAATTAAGTACAAACTTCTCCCAAATTTTCTTGGGGAGAGGCAAAACTTTTCCCTTAATTGCTTGGCTAGTTGAACCCTGCAGTACATACAACAAATTTTAATGCAACTCAATTATTTGGCACACACCTCAAAGGCTCACCCCAAGGTTTGCAAGAATTGTTGACATATTGTTACAAATATATAAAAAGTAAATGGTTGGACAAATTATTAACATTGGGCAAATAGTACTGGTGTATCAGTTTATCTTGGCCCCTGGGCAGCTTGGCCCCCGGGGCCATACTGCCCAGGGGCCCAAGATAAACTGTTACGCTGGACAAAGTTTAGCGAGGTAGATCAAAGGAAAATTATGATGCTATGTATCAAAAATTATTTTAGTCAAATCATGATCAAAGAATCAGTAAAATGATAGTCTTGTTTTACTATAGAGCACAACAAACATTAAGTATCAAAATTTTCTATCTTCAGATTTTCAGAAAATTAAAGATCAACATTCATAATTTATCAGGTTCATATATTTTCACCTAGTTTGATAAAAAATGTATTTAAATGGATTGTTTATATCATGGTAATAGTTTTATTGGAATAAAACAAATGAGCCACTTCATGGGAAAACCAACGATCTGCATAGGCGAAAACAAAGACACGATCAGCTTCGCGGATCAGATTCGCGGTAACCGCGAAGCTGATCAGCGCCTTTGTTTTCCCTACTCGGATAGTACAATTCCTCTTCTACTTAAATCCGAAATTTCAAGCTTCTAGCTCTCTTCTGTGACTGTACAGGCCGGTTCGTGTCGGACCTGTCCGGAAACCTCATTGTTGGTTTTGCCACAAGGCGGCTCAAATCATGGTGACAGAATGATTCATTACAATCTCATTTCAAGGGCTGATTTGCTGAAAATAAGACGTACATTTTCACGGTGAAGGCTAATGTCTTTGCAATGCTCATATTTGGTTTCGTATACCTGTACATGCTCTCATTGGCATTTTTTTTTTTTCATCTTTAGGTATAAGTTTAAAAATCAAACATTTCAAAGAGATTCTCATATTTTTCCATTGATCATAATTTAACTGAGTTAATATGATGAAAGTATGAATATTTCTTCATTTCTCATACATCAGACAAGTTCCGTGTATTTGAATGGTCTCCTTGAGAATTTATTTATTTAGTAAATGTTGCTAGTTCTCATAGAAATGACCGTTTTATTTGTCTTTAGTTATCATAAACCTTTTATTTCATGTCATTATTTTGTAAATAGCAGTAAAGCAAAATATGATTCTGAGGATTTCTCAAGATTTTTGGGAAAATTTGGTCATGAAATGTTAATGGAAAGATGCTTCAATGAGATACCAGACAATTAAAGGTTTTTCTCCAAGTATCCAGAAATATTGTTCTTATGTGGACCGAGGCATGAAAAAACATGTTTTTATTTTGGAAAACTAAATCGAAGATAAGCTGTGCAGTTAATGTGCAGCTGATCAGTTTGTTTTGCTCCAAACCAGGAATTGTGGCCTGTGACTATTGTACTATAGGATTCCTATTTTCTTTACTGACTTGTACGAATAGCTCTTATTTTAATTTTATTGATGTGCCAGAATACAGATTCGTTATTGTGCCGGCAATTTCAAAGATCATGGTTTTATTTGTATAGAGTCTATGAAATAATGTGAAATAAAATAATATTATGTAACTTGTGTTAAAGTTTTAATTTATGAAACAAACCAACATGTTGTTATATGCACATGCTTTTAGTGTTCTGTGTTTTGGAGAAACGAAAATCTCTTCCATAATATTATGTGTCTAAGTCCCCTAAAAGTTTATGGCATGGAATAAGCAAAGGAAAAACAACTTTTGTATTTTACTTTTTTTTCTGACACAAATGGTGGAAATACAAAGAAACATATGACAATTCATTCATCCTATTTACAAATACATGTAGAAAAATTTGACTCATTTAGCATCAAACAATTATTCATCTTACCAAAAGGTACAATACACAAACACTATGATGATATAAATGCATTATATCTAATAAAGTAGAAATAAATAATGGAAATAAAACAAAGTATAGGTGCCACATTGCTTATTGTCGCCTCCCGGTGACCAGCACTGTCCCATTTTAACTGTTTAGTTTAACGGAACAGGGAACCAAACTGACCGTTAACACAACATGTTTACAAAATGGCATTTAACAACTTGTACACAACTGGCAGTATTTAAAACACATAATTGTTCAGAATGGTTTGTGTCTGGCTCTTTAAAGCTAGTATTTAAGCTGACGAAACCTTGCTTATCGAGGTACCAAGCACATTTGACTGGAGTTGAACCAGCCAGACATGGGCTTGAGACCTTAAGTGATCACAAGTGATTCTGTGGAAAGCTGTATTTCTCATCACAAGTCTTAGTTAATGGCGATGCCCTCACATGAGACGAGAGTATAGTTGATGCAATTGTTCAATCAAGTGAATAAGTTACCAAAATCTGATCTGAACAATTATGAAAGCATCACGAAAACATGTCCGTGTAATGTATACCCCCCTGAACCCCACTTTTATGTAGAAAAACTGGGGATTGCAAGGGTATACCTATTTTTCTTATTTTTGCTCCAAAACATAGATTGTGGGTACTCGTTAGAACCGCCTCGCCGAGGCGGTTCTAACGTGTACCCACAATCTATGTTTTGAGCAAAAATAAGAAAAATATCAGAATTTTTTTATTGAAAATTTTCATTTTTGACAACTTTAAAAATCTCTGTATATTGCATGGGCAAGTTTTCGTAATGGTAAGGTCAAAGAGTCACTGGATAAGCTCCTGTGTATAACTGATCATAGAACCACACACAGAAGCACCGAGTCCTGTGATGGGGCACAATGATGATTTGGACGAGACATAGACTAGTTGATCCTGTTGACTAACAATCCTTCTGAATCTTCTAGGAGACCTTCAACTCGTTCTCTCTGAAATTTTAAAAAGTTTGAGTTTGTTGGAAGCACAGAAAGCAAGGGAATGATACACACTGTAGACCTAGCTGATTAACCCATATTTGACATGGATTTTCCCATTATTATCAATTGGGTGAGTCAGACTGAGTCCACTTTCATTTTTAGGGGTGTTACGAGTGACTTAATTTTTATCTCATTTTTTGATGAAATTCCTCCAAGCAAACAATTTAGCCCCAGATGGGATGCCGCGTTCTGCGGCGTCACATCTGGGGCTATTCTGTTTGCCTATGTCCCATAGAAGGGACGCCAGGCTTAAACGAGTTAAAATCCATTCAAATATCTTCATGCGACTGAGTTTAAACTTTAAGTGACAATAAGAATTCTACAGTATTATCTATGATGTATGTCCTATTGTACTCATGCATCTTTAAGAATTGTTGAATTTAGTAAATATCAAATATGCAAGCAATTGTTTTCAAGCCTGACAACAAATGGGGCCCGAGGTTATAAAACATTTTTCATGCTCAGCTCAGCTGAGACTAAAATTTATCCTGCTCATAAATGTTATAATAATGCCAAAAATAATTATTGTTGGCATTTTAACAACATTTATTAGCAGGATAAATTACAGGCTTTGGTGATTTAAACTTAAAAATTTCAATTTATTTGGGATATTTCAGTAATTATGAGCAGCTTAAATTTAATGCTCAGCTGATTTGAGCATGAAAAAAGCCTTATAACCTCGGGGCCAGAATATGTACTTTTGGGAGGAGCCCACAAGTTATTGTGACGGGATAGCCTCCATTGGAAATATGCAAATTTACAACTCGACACTTTGTGGATCGAGTAAGTGTTGGGTATATAGCGCAGTAAACCACCCTTGGTGGTTGAGCATGCTTTTCCACCGACGGGGTTTGCTGTGGCTCGTCTCGGCAGTTCGTTACATTTGGTGGCAGAGGTGGGATAATGACAAGTGCCAGACCGGGGTTGCCTTACCCATGTAGTCCCCAGGCCAAGACTCGGGACGAGTCTTCTCGGAGGGGAAGTAATGTGATGGGATAGCCTCCCTTGGAAATATGCAAATTTACAACTCGACACTTTGTGAATCGAGTAAGTGTTGGGTATATAGCGCAGTAAACCACCCTTGGTGGTTGAGCATGCTTTTCCACCGACGGGGTTTGCTGTGACTTGGCTTGTCTCGGCTGCACGTTACATTATTTTTTTGAAAACATCAAATTTATCTCAAATATTTCAAGGTGTCAAATTCTGTCCATTGAATAAACCCTTGTTGATTAATATCTAGGACCAATGCGCTATATCCTGACATGATTGAAAGCATATTGATTGGGGCAAAAACCACAATATGAACAAATAACAGACCATGGATTTATTCAGCACTTACATCAAGTTTATCCAGAGCGTCACCTTTATCTTTTATATCAGGATAGGCTGGGATCAGAGCCTGTAGTCGGACAGCCTTCAAGGCTGTCGGCTGGCATGCTATCAAATGACTTATCTCTTGAGCCTGTAAAGAAAAGGTCTATTTCAATAAGAGAATTTTAGAGAACAGAGTGAAATTAAATAGACTGAATGGAGATGTATTGGGTTCTATCCCCACGGATGCAAGGTTGTGCCCTCAAGCAAGTCACATTTACAATATGCTGGTGTCAATGCATGTAGCTGGACAGCCTTGAGCCAAATGTAACCAGATTAACAGATTTTTTATTCATATTTTACAAACTCGATCATGCCACTTTTTCTTGCTCACCTTGATAATAAGTGTCTGCCATTTTCAAGTCAAATTGTTTTTGACATCACTTTGGTGTGTGCTCTTAAGGGCCTGTCACATACTCCCGAGTTTGAGCTACGACATGCTACGAGTTAGTACGAATTAAAACTCGCCACTTGTCGCGCGAGTTGCCACGAGTTTTGTAGAAAAGTTTTACGTAAAAAATGACCTATGAGTTCTGCACGACATCTCTACGAGATAAATTTTGAAATTTAACTAGATTTCTGCGAGTCTTCACGAGTTGCTACGAGTTGCTACGACATCTGTAAGAGTACCCGCGACATGAGTACGAGAAGCGTACGACATTTCTACGAGTTGGTACGAGTTCTACACGAGTACTCACGAGTCACCCCGAGTTTACTACGATATACCCCGACATTTGTACGAGAATAGTACGACAACGTACGAGTTTCACTCGAGTATCCACGACAAGGCAAGACTTCAGTACGACTTTTTATGATGTTTGAGACAAAAGGTGACCCACCACTGACCCATGAGCCATTATATCATTTGTTCTCGAGAGATAAAGATGTCACTTCGAACCCCTGGGGTGGGGGGGGGGGGGTACTGTAATTTTTTGTGGATACATAGGCGAGGCCCCAGCTTCTACCCCCAAACCCAAAAAATTACTGAGATTTACTGACCACCCCCCAAAAAAATACCAGTCCTATCAGGCATACCAAAAGAATACTTGAACTTTTAGCTTACCCCCAAAAATTATTCATCTTTTTTATGCCTATTGATGAAATTTTATCACATCCATATGATCTAAGCTGTTGGTGGGACGTTAAATCCCAAATCAACCAACCAACAGAACACGTCACAATACAGTTAGTATATGTGGGAACTAGGAAGTAAAAACCAAGTTTAAGAGGGGGTTTGTAGGCATCTGGCAGAGGAGGAGGGGTTACTTTGCCTCAAGTTGCCCACATGCCCATATAGTGGAACAACCCGGATGGTCAGAACTATCTCGGGGTTGCGCCCCATAGAAATCAAAAGCGTGTTTCGGGGATGGGGTAAACAGTATCGTTTCAGACCAATTATCCGGCTATTGTGTGCTGGAGGAAAGACATATTCGGACACGAAAATTGAATAGACATAACATTTCTGTGTACAAAACATGAATTAAAAATACTCTGCACCAGTGCACAGAAAAGATATATGAAAATATAAATTAAGATGGTCTGAAACCTTAATGTTTACCCCCATCCCTGAAACACTCTTTTGATTTCTATGGGGCGCAGAGATATAGTCCTGACCATCCGGGTTGTTCCACTAACTGGGCATGTGGGCAACCTGAGGCAAAGTGACCCCTCTTCCTCTGCCAGATGCCTACAACCCCCCTCTTAAACAACACTATTGCTTCACTCTAAAATTCTTATCTTTATAGAAATAAAGAGGTTTCCCAAGAAATGTGCAAAACCCAAAAAGTTACTTAGAATTATAGATGACCCCAAAAACATAATTTAGAAAAGGCATGACCCCAAAAAAAATATCCATAAAAAGCTCACTACCCAAAAAAGTAACTAGTTTTTCTGAAAACCAAAAAAAAAAAAAAAAAAATATGGAAATTCAAAATTTTGACCCCAAAAAAGTCAGCCTCGCCTATGTATACAGAAAATTTCAGAGTACCCCCCCCCCACGGGCTTCAACCATCGCTACAAAAACTGCAAGTGTTTTTTGCAGTTGGAGGAGGACGTGGTGCCAACAGCCGGGGTGGTGTATCTCTATCACTGTCACCAGATTTTCCTTTTTTGATGTCTTCGGTTCATTTTTTTTTTCTTCCTAGGAGGCATTCTAGAAGTAACTATACACTAATGTTTTAAGATGTTGCTTGTTGCTGTCTACAATGAAAGTGGCAGTAGAAAAAGAAAGCCAAGTACAGCTATGTTTTCACAACTCGCGCAAACTCGTAGACAACTCGTGGTATGTCGTACTGATGTCGTGGATACTCGTACTGATCTTGTAGGAATGTCGTAGCAACTCGCGATAACTCGCCGTCAATGTCGTGGTATATCGTAGGAACTCGTAGCAACTCGTAGGTAACTCGCCGAGTTTGAGATGACGCCGAGAACGCGTGACAACCCACGACATTAGTACGAGTTCTGTACGAGTTCTGTACGATATGCTACGAGATCAGTACGAGTTATGCTCCGCCCACTTTTAGACGGCGAGTTGCTACGAGAATTTTAAACCGTTTAAAATTCTCGTAGCCTTTCCACGACAAGCTACGAGTTATTGTGAGTTGAGAAGAGTTGTGTACGACAACTGAAGACATATGCCGAGTTCTCTACGAGATGCTACGAGTTCACCAAAAAAGTGTGCGGAGCTTAACTCGTAGCTCAAACTCGTGAGTGTGTGACAGGGCCTTTAGCCACAAAGTTATGTAACAACGCCTATACAACAAATGTTAAACAGAAACATGCCCACAAGGTCAGACAACCAGGGCCAGACAGATTTTGTAACCCTGGCCAAAACATTGT
Source organism: Rugalucina vietnamica (assembly GCA_964017185.1). Classification (NCBI taxonomy): domain Eukaryota; kingdom Metazoa; phylum Mollusca; class Bivalvia; order Lucinida; family Lucinidae; genus Rugalucina; species Rugalucina vietnamica. Next base: position 2,875,283 of record OZ024879.1, read on the forward strand.
ATATATATTTACTGATTTTCTTGCAGAGTGTGAAAGAAATTTTCTGCTTACCCTACTGGATTGGTATCGTAACCTCATTATTCTTAATCTATTTCTTGCTTCTGCTGCCCTGTAAATACACAACTTTGATATGTAACAAGTATATTAAGCTACCACAAAAAGCCTGGTCTATGCTCAGGCTGAATAAAATCATGCTTTTATTAGTTTTGTTTTTTTTTTATCTTGACCCTAAAAAACCCACTGGAATTGGCAGTAATGACCCAGGATCAAAATGACAGAAGCAGACAAAACAACCTTTTAGCAGAAAAAAAGTGGTTACGTCAAATTGTAATGCTTCAAAATATAATTGTTGATTCATCTCACAGATAAAATCTCACCCTCATAAACCCAAATTATGAGGTTGCCACTTATAAGTCGTGTCATCATATGACATACAAATACTTCATTCCAAGTTTTCTTCAGCCTGCTTGGTCTCTTCTGTGTAGTTACATCTAGTTTGAGTACAGTTCAACCTCGTCATAAAGCGCCTCACTATAGTGCGGTTTTCAGTATAACACGGTCATGTCATGGCTCCCAAAATGATTATTTTGCTATATGTCTATTCTAAATAACCTCATTATAACACGGTTCACTTATTACAGGCTCTGTTTTCATGGACCCCAAAGACAGCGTTATAATGAGGTTGACCTGTACTTGATCATTACACACACTGCTGCCATGACTGTCCAAAATGTTGACTCAACACATAGTAAACAATCAGGTCCCGAGGTTATAAAACTTTTTTTCATGATCAACTCTATTGAGACTAAAATTTATCCTGCTCATAAATGTTAAAATGCCAACAATTATTGGCATTTTAACATATAGGAGCAGGATAAATTACTAGTTTTTGACTTTTGAACAATTTTGATTACATGTATTTCAGCATTTATGGGAAGTTGAAATTTCATGCTCAGCTGAGCTCAGGAGCTTGTAAAAAGTTTTATAACCTCGAGACCAGTATGACTTACTTTAACTGTCCAATCAGTTTCTCATGTTTATCTTTTTCTGATCTCTCCTCCTCTGTGGGTGGGGCATTGTCTCTGTAAATACCATACAATTCACTATACCCTAAGTTCAGATTTTTTCCAAGATTGTTATTTTTGCAAATACCGTAAAAACTCCATTAAACGCCCACTCTAATTAACGCTCATCCCCCTATTTGGATGCCCAAAACGGACATTTTATCTGCACGTTTTGAAATTCCAGGAACCTCTAATTAACGCCCACTTTGAAAATGTTGGGAAAAAGCTATATTTTTAAGCAGTAAATTTCTAACTTTGCTCTTAAACCATATATAACATACAAGTCAATTTTTTTTGTAGTCCGAATAAAGGGCTATTTTAAACAAAAGTCCTTTCTGGGGTAGATCTAGGACCACCAATAATTTCAAATACTATTTATCATTGCTAGAACATTGCCAAATAGTGTAGCCTCCAATAAACGCCCATCCCCTTCTACAGAAAATGCATCATTTATAATAAACGCCTGGGCGTTTAATAGAATTTTTACGGTATTTGTGTATCTGTTGCCTTGCAAATTCAAAAGTTCTAGCTATTATTGAAAAAAATACCTCTCTTTTTGTTTCTTTTTCTTAGTTCATTGAATGCCTGCTTGCATATCTCAGGAACTCACTAATAATTTTGAAATTGAACTGTTTTGAAATAATGGTAACATCTTTTCATTTAAGTTGGGTCAATGAATTGATTCCTTTACAGTCCCACAATAGTAGTGGTTTGTTCTGTTTTAAGCTTCCTGAAATTGAGCCGTCTCGTGGGAAAACCAACAATCTGCATATGCGAAAACAAAGACGCAGATCAGCTTAGCGGTAACCGCGAAGCTGATCAGCGCCTTTGTTTTCGCTACTCGGATAGTACAATTCCTCCTCTACTTAACTCCGAAATTTCAAGCTTCTAGCCTGCTTTTGTGATTGTACAGCCTGATTTGTGTCGGGCCTGTTCGGAAACCACATTGTTGGTTTTCCCACGAGGCGGCTCAATTAAAGGTTACAGAACGTCAACTGGCGTTTTATCACACTACAAGTTAACCCATATTTGACGAATGGATTTTCCCATCGTTATCATTTGGGTGAGTCCACTTCATTTCTTGTGGGTGTTAGGAGTGATTTTTATTTTTTTAATATCTCATTTTTCGATGAAATTCCTCCAAGCAAACAGAATAGCCCCAGATGGGACGCCGCGTTTTGCGGCGTCACATCTGGTGCTATTCTGTTTGCCTATGTCCCATAAAAGGGACACCAGGCTTAAATGAGTTAATTTGAAACCTCATAGAAAAAATAACTAATAACAGCGTGTCTTCGACTCCCTTTATTCAACTTATTTTATCCACTCGGAACTTTGAATTAACAAATAATTCTTCAAATACTTACATTGCAATTTTCTTCTTTTTGTCAATCAGCCTCTTCTGACAACTGGCCTGGGATTCTTGAACATCTTTAGATGGTTCTTCATACTGGGATGAAAAGAGGAAAGCTATTGCTTTTGCATTTACACACTTTGGCATATCTTTTCAGAACATTTATTGTGCACTTTTCAGTATATCTGTTCTGATCTGCTTTAAAATCTACCACAAGCAATCCCCATCCCAATCAAGCTTTAGATCAGATTTTGTTGTGTTTTGGCCTGCTGGTCTCAGAGATGTTCATGTTTGAAAATAAGGACAGACAGATGCCACTCAAATTGTTATTACATTCTTTAATCATAATAATCTCACCTAATTGCCTTCAGCTCATGTAAGCTAAAATGAATAAACTATGCATTCAATATACCGGTAACAAATTCTACTTGTCTGTGGACAAGCAGATCTTATAAATCTTGTAAGTGTTCTCATTCATTCACAAGCCTGTCTTTATCTTAATTTTCTGTTCACATATGAGCCGCCTCATGGGAAAACCAACAATCTGCATAGGCAAAAACAAAGGCCCAGATCAGCTTCGCGGTAACCGCGAAGCTGATCAGCGTCTTTGTTTTCGCTACTCAGATAGTACAGTTCCTCTTCTACTTAAATCCGCAATTTCAAGCTGCTAGCTCTTTCCTGTGCTTGTACAGGCTGGTTTGTGTCAGACCTGTTCGGAAACCACATTGTTGGTTTTCCCACGAGGTGGCTCATATAATGTGTTTAGTCTAGTTGTGATAGGTAATTTCTTACGAAGATCCTTGAAAAAAAATGTCAAAATGCTACAGATACTGTCACATCAGTCATTAAAATGTCATTACAAAAACTTGCCCATGCAATATACAGAGATTTTTTTGCCGTAAAAAAATGAAAATTTCATCAGAAATATTTTGATATTTTTCTTATTTTTGCTCAAAACATAGATTGTGGGTACACGTTAGAACCGCCTCACCGAGGCGGTTCTAACGAGTACCCACAATCTATGTTTTAGAGCAAAAATAAGAAAAATAGGTATACCCCTGCATACCCCAGTTTTGCTATATAAAAGTGGGGTTTACGGGGGTAAACATTTAACGGACATGTTTTCCTGATGCAAAATGCTACAGAAACTGTCACATCAGGAAAACATGTCCATGCCATGAATACCCCATTAAACCAAACTTTTATATAGTAAAACTGGGGTATGCAGGGGTATACATTTGTACCTATTTTGCTTATTTTTGGTCCAAGACATAGATTATGGGTACTCGTTAAAACCGCCTCTGCGAGGCGGCTCTAACGTGTACCCACAATCTATGTTTTGAGCAAAAATAAGAAAAATATCAAAATTTTCAATTTTTAAAGCTCAAAAAATCTCTGTTTATTGCACGGGCAGGTTTTCGTAAAGTTTTTTTTTTCTGTTTGTCTCCAGATGGCTCAATTTAGTAGTAGCAGAAAGTGAGTTTTTAACGTCTTCCCATGCTGATCAGACTTAAACCGATATTCCAAGAGTGTTGAACTCAAAGACGAAGGTGGCTCAGTTAAAAGGCAAGCTTTATACATACAGCGAGGTAGCGACTGCGCTGCTGTGCAGTCATTTTCTTCAGGTCGCGCTCTTCCATCTTTTTTCTGTTTCTTGGTTTGAACTTCTCATCCTGCTCATTTTCATCCTATAACATTATCAAAAGAAAGAATAGGAGGCCCATGAATTGTAATTGAGCATGTGCATAAGAAAACCAACAATTTGGGCTCCTACCAGGTCTGACACAAACTGGCCTGTACAGTCACAGAAAAGGTTAGAAGCTTGAAATTTCTGATTTAAGAAGAAAAGGAATTGTTCTATCTGTGTAGTGAAAACAAAGGCACTGATCAGCTTCACTGTTACTGCGAAGCTGATCTGCGTCTTTGTTTTTGCATATGCAGATTGTTGGTTTACTGATGTGGCGGCTCAATTATTGAACATGAATATATATAAAAAAAATCAATAAAAAAAAACGCTTCATGGTACAGTCAGTAAAGAAATTATTGGTGGGTTTAAAAAATGTCTGTGATATGATGATTTTTAAATTTTCAAATTCAACTGAGAAGTCTCCATTACATATGAGAGAAGCAAATATAGATTATAAAGTGATATGGTAACATTTTCACCACTGGCGTCTGACCTGCAATAAATGCACTCTATATCATTTGAGCTTTTTAAAAAAGAAGACAGAAGTTTGTATTGATATCCTTAATAATGGCGGTCATCCGTATTTTGACATAAAATAGTTTCTGATGTTTTCTTGTTCTAAATGAAATTTCTCTTATACGCCACTTCGCGGTTTCATAAAGCTAATATCCATTTACAATACACCATACAAAAAGTAGAAATCCTGTACCCTCCAATCTCCTGAGAAAATCACAGTTTTATAGTCCAAAATCGACAGTCCACGATCCAAAGTACCACCTTGAGACAGATCCGACACATGCGGTTCGTTTAAGTTGGTTCATGATCGTCTCATCCATTCTCAGTCCGTTTTACGGCGCACCTGGCTTTAACCATCAGAAAGTGTCATTCTTCTACCAGGTAAAGCTACAACTACAGTAGAGTCCCCTAACATTGCGCGCCCCCCAACATTGCACACATGGCATGTCACCCAGATTTCAAACAATATTGGACTACCAATACTATTTTCTCATATGTTACACCAACAAGAGTGTACAAGATAAATTTAGAGACAAAAATGATTTTCCTTCCTCTCTGATTGAATAATTTAGCAGCATTATATGATTTTGTTTAATTTTGAAATACTGTGTGGTGACATTTTTGTGCCACCATACACAGCATGATTTTCTTTTACCTTTCATGTTTGCAATTTGTCACATGGGTGTCATATGAATGGACAGAAAAACAACTGCTGTGGGTGAATTGCAGGTTGATATAACACAAACATTTAATTTAGCAGTGTGCAATGTTGGGGGACAAATTGCCTCCAATTTTTTCAAGAGGGTGCATATGTTTAAGCCACAATATTTCTAAAGTTGTCAGAAATTGCTAGCATTTCAAATTATGATTTTGTTATTATTGAATTACTAAAACGTTTCATGGTAAGTGATGTTAGTCAGTGTTTATATTTGACGTCAGACCTGGCATGAAATACCTTAGGTGCGCAATGTTACCGGACTGCACCGTACATTTTTTTATGATAAATTATGATTAAAAGAACAAATACTGTCATAAAGACATGTAGTTGTATTTTTGCCTCGTGGAAGAAGTGACCTCATTGATGGGTAAAGCCAAGTGCGCAGGAAAATGGAGTGAGAATGGGTTTTGGGTCGAGACGACCATGAACCAAGTTAAACGAACCGCATCAATCTCTATGTGTCGGAACGTTCTCATGGTGGTGACTTCGATGTTGGACTGTCAATTTCGGATGATAAAAGTGCTATTTTCTCAAAAGATTGGAAAGCACAGGATTTTTGCTTTCTGTATATTTTACACAGACATTTGCTTTACTGAACCGTGAAATGGCATGTAAGAGAAATTTCGTTTAGGACAAGAAAACTTAAGAAACTATTTTTATGTCAAAATGCAGAGCTTCACCATTAGAAGTAGCGTAAAGGGACCAGTGATCGATCAAAAATAGCCATGTTTGATAAATTTGCGGATCAAAAATGCATTGGAGAATGCATGTGTAGTACATACTATATCCAAGCTTGAACCTTCGCCGTGTTTTTCAATATGTCAATTTATGACGCCATCACGTCACATTCTCAGTGACGTCATTTTAACACATCCACCATCATACTGTGTGAATCAAGGTCAGGTGGACCAGTGATCGATCACCTTCTTTTTCTCTCCAAAACCGTGGCTAACTTGGAAGGTATGTAGTTATTATGTACATGTTTAGAAAGAATAATTATTGTTTACCTCTAGCCACGAAACACAGTTTGGAAATTTTCATTGAGTTGAAAGAAATAAAGCAGCGAAATGAGGTGGTCGAAAAGCATAAACGCCCATAGAAACAATAGAAAACTGTTGAAAAAATAGCTCGAAAATCACAGAAATTGTCCATTAATCGCAGCTCTATCCTATACAATTTGGAATGTGGATCAGATTCGTTTAGTATGCAGTAAAGTTAAAAAAATTTGCCAGTCGGAACGAATGCAGGTTGTATCATCTTGGAGAATTTACTGAACAATCACCGCTTTTAAGCAGTTCAACTAAGACCCCCTCTTCGTAAAGTGCCAGAAAATGCAAGATAGAAAAGCTTTCCAAATAAACTTAAATTAGTGTTTGTAAGGTAATATTATGTGCTTTAAGTTGAGACTAGCATAAGATTTACTTCAGGTATCCTATGAGAATTAATAGCGGATAACCAAAAGTTGATCGATCACTGGTCCCTGATAGATCACTAGTCGCCTTACGCTATATACCGGTCCCGATAGCGTAATGGTTAGAGCGTTCGCTTTGGAAGCGGGAGGCGCGGGTTCTAATCCGGGCCGCGTCATACCAAAGACGTTAAAAATGGTACCAGTGGCTACCTTGCTTGGCGCTCAGCATTAATAAGGCAGGCACTGGCTTCTCTTCTCTCAAAAAGATAACTTCAATGATGGGAGCTCCATGTAATACTCTGTTTATTACTCTGTTTATGAGGTGTTTGGAGTACTTGGCAGATTCAGATTCAGATATACAAGTATCTTCTTTTTTAAAAGTTTAAACATGCTTAAATTACTTAATCTAGAGTGCATTTAGTGAAGATCAGACGCTAGTGATTTTCACTGATCATGTGGAATAAGAAAAAAAAAAACACCAGAGGACCAATGGTCCTGTAAACGCTCACCTGAGATCTGCTTCATATACCAATAAACATATTTGAATATTATGGTATTTAACCCCAGTGCAGGGGCAGATGAAGCCCTTGGGCCATTTTCTTTTCTTCAGAATAATCAATATTTTGTCCATTTGCCAATTTCCTGCTGATTTTCCCCTTCAAATAACATTTTAAAAGCAGATGAGCCCCTGGGGTCCATTTTTTTTTCAGAATCATTAAATTTCAGTCCTACTGCCCATTTCTTGCAAGACTTTCACTTAAAATGACATTTTAAAAGTTTTCCCCATTCAAATGCATTGACGACCTATGTTGACTATGTTGACCTTGCCATAAAATAGATCAAGGTCACCACAGGGTCATGTTTTATATATACATTGTAGTACTTGAGTCACCCATACTTCATGCAAAGTTTCGTTGAAATCGGTTCACCGGTTCTGGAGAAGATATTTTAAGGGTTTTTACCATATATGGGCATGGCGGCCATCTTGGTCATGTGACCTGGATTATTTATATACACATTGGTTCCCACTTCCTATAGATGCTTCATATAAAATTTGGCTTTGATTGGCCAAGTGGTTTCAGAGAAAAAAATCTTTGAAAAGTGTGTATGGACGACAGACCGGCCAAGGTCAAGAGATGACCTTGACCGAAATTAATCATATACCTTCATCTAATCCATTAGTTGTTTGCATCTACCACTTTTCAGATCTCAGGCTGCAATAGTTTTCAAAAAACAGCTAATTTCCACTTTTCCCATTATAAGTCTATGGAAACTTAAAGTTACCATAGCAACCAGAGTTCTTATCCGACTAGAATAAAAAACACAAATTATGTAGAGGCTACTGTCAGGAAAATGTATACAAAGTACAGGATTCATCCACTTGACAGTTTTTGAGGAGAAGATTTTTGAATGTTTTTTTCAAAATTTTGCCCTTTATGGGGCCCCAGCAACCAATCAAAATAAAGGATTAGGACAAAACTCGCAAGAAACGTCAAACACTGCTCAATAAACATTTTTGCAAAAACAAAATTCAAATCTCTGCAATTTTAGCGGAAAAATAGCCGATTTCCACTTTTCCCATTATAAGTCTATGGAAACTTTAAGTTGCCATAGCAACCAGAATTCTTATCCGCCTGGAATAAAAAACACAAATTATGTAGAGGTCACTGTCAGGAACATGTATACAAAGTATAGGCTTCATCCCCTTGACAGTTTCTGAGAAGAAGATTTTTGAATGTTTTTCGAAATTTTGCCCTATATGGGGCCCCTGCAACCAATCAAAATGAAGGATTAGGACAAAAGTCACATGAAACATAAAGGACTACTCAATAAACATTTCTGCAAAAACAAAATTCAAATATCTCCAACAAGACAGCAAAAACTGGCAATTTTCACTTTTTTCCATTATAAGTCTATGGGAAGCATAAGTTGCCATAGCAACCAGAGTCCTTATCCGATCAAAACAAAAAACACAATTATTATTTCCCCCTACCTGTAGATGGTGTATGTGTAATATGAGAACAATCGGCCCAGCGGTTTCAGAGAAGAAGATCTTTGAAATTGTGGACGACGGACGGACGACGGACGACGGACGGACGGACGCCGGAGCATGGGTATACTATAAGCTCACCTATGAGCCTTCGGCTCAGGTGAGCTAAAAAACAATAGATCCTATCAGAAAACTTACCGGCATCTTTGATGAAGACAATTACTAAAATGTTTTTATCGATATTCAGAACATTAAAAGAAGAAAGAAACGCGAATTAAAGTGTTTCTACACTCTTTTAGTTAATTATGCTCCCATGTCCGCCATTTGTAATCAAAAGTTGTCAAGGAGGATTGCAGTCTATTTTCATGATTATCGTGCAGCTTTCGGTCCACCGAGTTACCGCAAAAATGATGAAAGGAAGTGTCTCGGCGTCCGGTACCGGATGAATTAGGCTAGAGGCTCCGCGTCCGGCAATGCCGGACACCGAGCCTATCCTCACTGGAATGGCTCCGTGTCCGGCACTACATTTTTCCTACCAGTTTCTTGGTTGTCAGTAGTAAAAAGTACAAATAATTTGATTACTATCAATACAGTTTGAAGAATAAATATTTTTTCATTCTTGTTCTGCCATTTCTATCTATCTTCTGATACTGAGTCGATCAATTTCTGATCATCACCTCAGGTGTGGGGTGGGTGGCTAAATTTAGAATTTAGTCAAGGGAAAATAAAACATTTGGGGTGGACCATTAAAACTATTTACAAGATATAGATGAGAGGCATACTAAAACGCATGCCTCTGGGCTAATGATTTAAATAGAAGCCTTAAATTCCTCAATGGTCTTAGATAGGACCACTGAAGAAGGGAGACTATTCCAAACCGGAATAGTTCTGGGGAAAAAGGAATTTTTCAGGGCATCACTATAGGCAAATGGTCTTGTGTATTGTGATTCATGTGATGCCCGAGTATGCCTTAGATTGGGTGCCGGGGTCAGGTATTTGTCTTTATCAAGAGACACTGTACCGGAGTGTATCTTGTAGAAGAAGGTTAAGGAGGACCGCTCCCTGCGAGACTCCAGGGATGGCCACTCAAGTTCGTCTAGCATTTCACCGACGCTACTGGTGTTCCTCCATCGCCTGCAGGTCCACCGGGCAGCAGTCCTCTGCACCTTCTCCACCATCTCAATCTGAGTTTCATGATAGGGATGCCAAATAGGAGCTGCATACTCAAGTTGAGGCCGAACCAATGTTTTGTATGCAACTTCCTTAGTATGCCTAGGTGCCAGTGCCAAATTGCGCCGAAGAAAACCCAAAGTCTTAGTTGCCTTGCATGTAATTTCAGAAATGTGTTGACCCCAATCAAGATCATCTGTGATAGTTAAACCGAGGTATTTAGCGGACTGAACCTGTTCTAATGTTTGCTGATGCAGTGTGTAATTGAAATCTATATGCCTGCTTGGATGTAGCCGCGTCACCCTCATTGAATGACATTTGCTAACATTGAATTTCATTTGCCAATCCATTTCCCATTTGGCCAAGCTATTCAGGTCATCTTGTAAAATTTGACAATCCAATGGTGACTTGACATTTCTGTATAAAACACAATCATCAGCAAATAGCCGAACAGATGACCTGATGTTGTCAGGAAGATCATTAATGAAAATAAGAAATAGGACCGGTCCTAAGACCGATCCTTGTGGGACACCAGAAAGAACCGGGACTGGATCTGAGGCACGGCCATCTAATACCACTTTTTGAGAGCGCTCAGAGAGCCACGAGTCGATCCACTTATGTGTAGATCCTCTAATCCCGTAGAAGTCAAGTTTGTATAATAACCTTTTATGTGGGACCTTGTCAAAGGCCTTAGCGAAATCCATGACAATCACATCCGTCTGCCTGTGGCCACGACCCACTGCTCGGTCCAGATTACTAACCAAATCATGATAAAACTGAACTAACTGGGTTTCGCAAGACCTTTGTCTTCGGAACCCATGCTGACAGTCAGCAAGAATGTTTTCAAGAGCCAAGTGTTTGTTTATGTTGCTGACTATTATATGCTCTAGAGTTTTGCAACAGATACAAGTAAGCGACACCGGTCGATAATTAGCTGCATCGTATTTCTCACCTTTCTTAAATACCGGGGCTACATTTGCCTGTCGCCAATCGTCTGGTACAGCACCCTGAGCAAGCGACTCATTGAAGATATAGGTCAGTACAGGAGCAATTTCAGAACTACATTCCTTCAACACCCTAGCACTCAGGCCATCTGGCCCAGGCGCCTTATGTATATTCAAATTATTCAACAGTTTAATGACCCCATTGGGGTCAACTGTAATTTCACCCATAGCGGTGAAACGACTTGTGCCTTTGGAGGGGATTTCATCATCATTTTCGCGAGTGAAGGCTGACTGAAACTGAAAGGGGGATGTAACTATTAATTTGTTTATGTCTTGTATAAAGATGAATCTGTAGCGAATTCAATATCATGCTGCATTTTGGTTGTTGAATAAAAATATATAATCTTGCTGTTGTTTTTTATCAAATATAATTATCTATCAAATAAGTTCTTTAAGCCCATGTATTTAACCTTGCGTTATTAAAATGATGCCAATTAGCCTCTTCTCATCTTTAAGGTACATGTAGCTATAGCAAGCTAACCGCGAATTGCGCGCCTCTTTTGTTCCTTTTGAAATGATCTCCGACAACAAACGACCGTTCTCAAGTAAAACAAACAAACAATATAATTACGCAAATTAGAAAACAATCCATCCATTAAGATGTGCAATGCAAAAATAAATTATGTTGCCTCTGTTTTTGACCAGATCAGACACAAACCGGTGATCATGCAGATGCAACTTATATGAACGTACGGCCTATGATTAAAACATGTATATAATATTTAGTGGTCTATTTTCCACACAAGTATATAATAAACCTTGTTTTATCATGTTGAACTTCGACCAGATAAGACACTAATCGGTTAGTATGCATAGGCAACATAGAAGCATTCCATTTGCCGTTTATATGAACTATGTGATTAGAACGTACGATCTATGTCTAACACATTCATATAATGTTTAAGGATGCAGGACATTTCGTCTAAAACCATTTCGTCTAAATGCCATTTCGTCTAAAAGCTTTAATATTAAAAAGATCAAAATTTTTCTTATGTAATTTTCAAATTTTACGGTTGAAAAAAAAATCTGTGTAGGTTCTATATTACATGGGCGTTGTGTAGTGACATGATAAAGGTTTATGACGTAATTCATGCAGTAGCGCATTAATAGATGGACCTTTTATCATCATACTGAGATGACACATCTCACGTGCTTTTGACACTGAAAATAATTACAACAAGTGAGTGGAAAATTGTTCAGCTAATCAGGACATTAGGCATAAATCTAATTTTACATAATTACTGTCACGCTAAACTTTGATCAAATCCTGTATGAAAAACAACCTTTATGAGAATCACCTTTCATTTAATATAGTACTTATCATTAACAATTGTGAGTAAGTCAAATAATCAATGTATCTTTTACTTTTTGCTGATTAAAAATGTTTTACCAGCCTTAACCATTTAGCGTATACGGATCAGCGAACAAATACCTTATATTTCGGTGTCACTAGCCTTTATATCAAACGGCATACTGCGATTGGACAAATAGTTCTTGTAAAAATCCAATATGGCGGCGTTCGATGTGAAAAATATCTAGCGAATTCATTTTGTGACATATTAGCCGGTATTAATCTGATTTATGTTTCTTTTGTTATCATTTACTACCAGGAAACTTGTAAGAAAAATGTAGTGCCGGGCACGGAGCCATTCCAGTGAGGATAGGCTCGGTGTCCGGCATTGCCGGACGCGGAGACTCTAGCCTAATTCGTCCGGTACCGGACGCCGAGACACTTCCATGATCAAAACGATGACACCCTCTCTGTGGGAGTTCAGATGAGACATGGAGTTTAACCCATATTTGACGAATGGATTTTCCCATCATTATCATTTGGGTGAGTCCACTTTCATTTTTAGGGGCGTCAGGAGTGATTTTTAAATTTTATTCAATTTTTCTATGAAAATTCTCTAAGCAAACAGAATAGCCCCAGATGGGACGCCACGTTCTGCGGCGTCACATCTGGGGCTATACTGTTTGCCTATGTCCCACAAAAGGGACGCCAGGCTTAAATGAGTTAATCACTCAAAGAGCCAGATAGTAAGGGTGACTACCACCAGAAACCAAATTAATTATCTGTATCACCTGCATGGACAAGTCCAAGAGGTTGTTACCAGTGCTAGTAAGGCTTGGGGGCGGACATCTCCCATGTCTTGTCCTGGAGCTCACACATTGCCATGATCACTGGAAACGCGAACTGTAGTCTCGGATTCATAAGAAGAAATATTCGTACCAAACTCGTATTCGTATCTGATTTTAGCTACTCTTATCTATTTTAAGCTATTATCTGCTTTTATCCTTCATTTTTACACTTTTAAACCTCTGTACTATAATCCACCTTTTTTTGTCTGATACTAACAGACGCTGCGCTAGCCTGTCTAGAATGTACGCGAGGTCGTATGGCAGTATAAAGAGATAGATCTATTACTGCCTAAACCTACAACACTTTAGCACGAACCCAACTGGAGTATGTCTCCCCCATATGGGACCCCTCTTCCAAAAAAAGATACTCCAGTTCGAAAAGTTCTAAAGGTGAGCAGCTCGATGGACCACAAGTGATTTTAGCACTGCGTCAATTGTCACAGCGATGCTGGAAAAACTTGGCTGGCGATCTCTCCAATAGAAACGAGCTGATGCACGTCTCTATTTGTTCTACCATATCGTCTATGGACTTGTGGCAATACCTATAACTGAATACATCCAGCCCGACACCCGTGCGTCCAAATATTGCCACTCAATGGCCTTTCGACAAGTCCAAACTCCAGCAGACTACCCAAAATATTCATTCTATCTATTAGCAATTGTCCAGTGGAATGCTCTCCCACAGTGTGTGGTTTTGGTGAGATTGCCAACCATTGATGCGTTCAATGAAGCAGTTGGTATATATATATAAGCTGCACCACTCCTGGCTTTAGATCCTGACACAGGATTTTCCCTGACTCCCAAAATGGGAGTCTCAAGACTCCTAAAAGCATATCATGGACTCTCAAAATGAAATGCTGAGATTCCATTGGGACCCCTGAAATATCTACTACTTGTAGTAGTAGCTGGGTCCGTTTGGAGGGATTGTAAAGTTTCAATTTGTAACTCTTCTGTGATGGAGGCTTCTAACGATGGCTGTGATTGGTCAATTTCATTTGTTATGGAGGAGTTGGGTACCAAACCACATCTCCCATAGTAACACCATAGTTAGAATAGTTCCAATCGAAGTCGGCCTAAATACCACATGCCGGCTCTGATAAATCGAGCTGCCAGAGTCTTTTCGGTCTGTGGTTATCGCCGTGTCATACAGTGAAAATAGTGCTGAGAGATCGCAAGCGTTTTAAAAACGCTTATACTTGTTTAGCATCATTCTTAATCATAATTCAGACATTGCGTGTTCAAATCTCATGGTCAAGCCCTTTTATATTCGATATTTGCCAACGATAATGTCGTCTGGTGGTTGCAGTGTTCGGAGGAGCTTTTCATCTGTCATTCGCGCTTTTGGAGTAAGGGTGGTTTTTATTTCGGAGGTTAGGATAAACGGCTACTTAATAAAGGTTCGAAAGAAATGAGAATGCAATTTAAAATGTCATGAATTTACATATCATACGATAATTTGATGAGCAATAGGTCACCAGAAACAAAATACTGTTTTCGTTTACTTATCGGTCATAAATTTAATAAACTGTATCACCTAGTGGTTAAGTCACTCGCTTTCTAAAGCAGGCGTCACACATTTAATTTATCTTAGTTACTCCTTTTTTTCAGATTAGACTTTTAATCGAGTTTATAACCTAAGCTATTGAGTGGGTGTTAAAAAAATTAGTCGTCTTCTCCGTCACTGTATTGTATTGTATTGTATTGTATGTAGATAAATTCTGCCTTCGTAGGCACACCTGGTAACACCAGTAAAAATCTTCTTTAGTAAAGTCCCAGCACTTTGCAGAGTTTAAGCAAGGACGGCTACGGACATTTGTCACGCAGTTTGCAGGCTACCTTCCTGGGAAAGAGCTTCATATGTATATTTTTATTCACGTTACATGTATGTCTGACATTTTGTCGTATTCTTTCCCGCTTGATGTCTGGGTTGGGATATTTTAATTTCAATTGTGTCCATTCCTAAGCTTCATTTATTGGACCTGGTCGGAAACGCTAATGACTGGTTTACTCGGTCACGTCGCGGTCCATTGTTATAATATCGGTTGACAAAATGGAGTATGGCGGCAGCGTCTTCTTTAATTTAACCCTCCATATTTCTTTTACTAAATGTTGGCCTGGGATCTCTTTGAATCATATGCTGCTTTATCAACAGAAGGCGATGCACCTTCCCAGAAATTAAAGCAAAAGAAATAGGAAAAGGAGACACGCGTCACATGACAGAAAATACGCATATCTCAACCTGATGTCCCTGAGTGGGCAAAATCTCCAAGTAAATTATACCTGGTCCTTCCAGTGACATTCTTGTGTTTTTCGTGTCTGGGTTTTGAGTTGCTGTATATGTATGTTTCGCTTCACACGTGCGTTCTTTGGACTAATTTCTCCCCAATCCGAACCCCCTGGTGAAATAATGTCATTTGACGTGTCACCAGTAAACTATTCAGATTCAGATTCGGAGCTGTCGACCAGGATTTTGGATTTTCTCCGGCATGCATGCATGCATGCATGCATGCGTGTGTGTGTGTGTGTGTGTGTGTGTGTGTGTGTGTGTGTATGTATGTATGTATGTATGTATGTATGTATGTATGTATGTATGTATGTATGTATGTATGTATGTAGTGTTCCGCCGTTGACTTATCGGCGCACCTCATTTAAACCCCGAGTAAGGGTATTACCATCACCAGACTCCAATGATAGAACTACACTGCCCGCCACCAACCATCACCTTAACATATTTACTGTATTCCCATCATTGAAGTTATCTTTTTGAGAGAAGAGAAGCCAGTGCTTGCCTTATGAATGCTGAGTGCCAAGCAAGGTAGCCACTGGTACTATTTTTAACGTCTTTGGTATGACGCGGCCCGGGTTCGAACCCGCGCCTCCCGCTTCCGAAGCGGACGCTCTAATTACGCTATCGGGACCGGGTCGTTGTACTTCATTTACATCTGAACGGCGTACACATAGTAATTTTTAACAAAACAAACTTTATACGTGTGTTGAAAAAAAGTTTCTATGGATGAAAATTGTATTTTTCTTGAATTAGATAGTTGAAATGACATTAAGACGTTATAGGTGAAAAACGAAATACCATATGCATCACCTTTTAAGATTTCTTCTCAAATCCCCAAGCTGTCGAATATCATAATCAATTGCATCCATCATACAAGTTTTAGCTTTTCAAAAAGGAAGTGTCTCGGCGTCCGGTACCGGACGAATTAGGCTAGAGTCTCCGCGTCCGGCAATGCCGGACACCGAGCCTATCCGCACTGGAATGGCTCCGTGTCCGGCACTACATTTTTCTTACAAGTTTCCTGGTAGTAAATGATAACAAAAGAAACATAAATCAGATTAAATACCGGCTAATGTGTCACAAAATGAATTCGCTAGATATTTTTCACATCGAACGCCGCCACATTGGATTTTTACAGTGACTATTTGTCCAATCGCAGTATGCCGTTTGATATAAGGGCTAGTGACACAGAAATATAAGATATTTGTTCGCTCCGTATATGCTAAATGGTTAATGCTGGTAAAACTTTTTTAATCAGCAAAAAGTAAAAGATACATTGATTATTTGACTTACTCACAATTGTTAATGATAATTACTATATTAAATGAAAAGTGATTCTCATAAAGGCTGCTTTCCATTGATTTATGCCTAAATGTCCTAATTAGCTGAGCAATTTTCCACTCACTTGTTGTAATTATTTTCAGTGTCAAAAGCTAGTGAGATGCGTCATCTCAGTATGATGATAAAAGGTCCATCTAAATGCGCTACTGCAAGAATTACCTTTATCATGTCACTACACAACGCCCATGTATTATAGAATCTACACAGTTTTTTTTTCAGCTGTAAAATTTGAAAATTGCATAAGAAAATTTTTGATCTTTTTGATATTAAAGCTGAAAACATTGATTGTGGGTACACGTTAGAACCGCTTCGCCGAAGCGGTTCTAATGAGTACCCATAATCTATGTTTTAGATCAAAAGTAATAAAACTTATACCCGTGTACATATTACATGTATTAATAAATTAATTTTTGCCAAATGCAAGAGAGTGCCTTGCGACCTTTATTTAAACATTATATACATGTGTTAGACATAGATCGTACATTCTATTAACGTAGGTCATATAACCGGCAAATGGAATGCTTCTATTTTGCCTATGCATACTAGCCGGTTTGTGTCTGATCTGGTCGAAAATCAAATAAAACATTTTTTATGATAACAACGTTATTTAAACATTATATGCATGCGTTAGACACAGATCGTACGTTCTAATCAACGGCAAATGGAATGCTTCTATGTTGCCTATGCATACTAGCCGATTAGTGTCTTATCTGGTCGAAGTTCAACATGATAAAACAAGGTTAGTTATATACTTGTGTGGAAAATAGACCATATATAAGTTCTTATAACGAATATCATATAAATTGCATCTGCATGATCACCGGTTTGTGTCTGATCTGGACGAAAATAAACGAAACATTTTTATATGACGAGCTTAACTAAATATTCATCACGTTTTAATCATTGGTCGTACGTTTATATAAGTTGCATCTGCATGATCATCGGTTTGTGTCTGATCTGGTCAAAAACAGAGACAACATAATTTATTTTTGCATTGCACATCTTAATGGATGAATTGTTTTCTGATTTACGTAATTATATTGTTTGTTTGTTTTACTTGAGAATGGTCGTTTGTTGTCGGAGATCATTTCTAAAGGAACAAAAGAGGCGCGCAATTCACGGTTAGCTGGCTATAGCTACCTAAAGATGAGAAGACGAGGCTAATTGGCATCATTTAACGCAAGGTTAAATACATGGGCTTAAAGACTTATTTGATAGATAATTATATTTGATAAAAAAACAACAACAAGATTATATATTTTTATTCAACAACCAAAATGCAACATGGTATTGAATTCGCTACAGTTTCATCTTTACACAAGACATAAACAAATTAAGAGTTACATCCCCTTTTCCAAATGGCGGAACACGAATGAAAAAATATTTATTCTTCAAACTGTATTGAAAGTAATCAAATTATTTGTACTTTTTACTACTTACAACCAAGAAACTGGTAGGAAAAATGTAGTGCCGGACACGGAGCCATTCCAGTGAGGATAGGCTCGGTGTCCGACATTGCCGGACGCGGAGACTTTAGCCTAATTCGTCCGGTACCGGACGCCGAGACACTTCCTTTCAAAAAACCTGCTCTTTCGCATCACTATTCTTCAGTTCTTAGTGTTTGACCATGTGTATTCTTGTGGTGATTTGTCGCAACAACCGAGAGATTTTACTGTAGATTAAGGGGTCTCATCTATCTATCTTCCACTACTTCTTAACCTCATCAGAGGACTTTAGAAGGAATTCCGGTATACCAAGTGCTAAAGGGGGTTAGCTGAAATAAAAGAAAAGTGAAGTGGGTGAAATGAGTTTGTACAGTGAAAGAAGAGTGTTAGTATAGTTTAAAAGATAAAAAACAGAATCTGGTGATTAGGGAGACACATGCACCACCTGGCAAACAGCATGACTGAACTGTGCCACGGTGGGGAGCATGACAATACTGATGGGTAAAGCGTTCCAATGTACTGCAGTTCTTGGAAAAAAGCTATACTTGCAGTAATTGGTAGAAGTGCTGATTTGTCTGTATGCCAGCGGGTGGATGAATTTGGACTGCCTGCGATTTGGTGTGAGATAGTCAGTTAGAGGGATTGCTACAAGATCATATGTGATCTTGTACAGCATGATCAGTCGGGTATCTATTCGCCTTTGGTCTAATGGACGCCAGGAAAGTTTATTGAGCATTTCAGTAACACTGGAGGTGGACCTGTAGTCATGGGTAGCCCACCTGGCCGATCTACGTTGAACAGATTCTATCTTTTTTATGTCAGTGTCGGTGTGGGGAGACCATACAGAGGAGGCGTATTCCAGCTGTGGTCTGACAAGTGTTTTGTAGGCTGTGGATTTGAGGTCTTGGTTATGAACTTTGATATTGCGTTTGAGAAAGCCCAGCGTTTGATTTGCTTTTTTAGTGATGTTATTTATGTGATTTCCCCAGCTGAGGTCTTCTGATATTGTGACCCCAAGGTACTTGGCAGCGGGTACACTTTCAAGTTCAGTGTTGTGTAGAAAGTATTTGGATGGAATGGGAGTCTTGAATCTGGTCACATGTAAGACCTGACATTTTGCTGGGTTAAAGTTCATATCCCAATCTTCTTCCCATTTCTCGAGTTTCAGGAGTGTAATTCAAAAATGATTCCCTAGAATTTTACTTCATGCAGATAGCCTCTGCTGGAATTTGACAGTGCATTAGTAATTTTGTATGCCCTCGTCAGGGACAGTAGATTTACAGGGACCTGAAACTTCAGTACTGCTATTATCATTTTCCAATGTATGTGTGACTTGGAGTCAGGCCAGGTTTTAGAATATGCCCAATAGGTATTACATGGAGAATAAGTAAGAAAAGAAAATATGTGTTTATAGTGGTCAGTTTCTACGAACTACTCCTTCTATATTGCATTTTTATTCAAGCAAATTATGTCATCTGTTTAAGCACATAGGGCTGTTGTTTGATGTCAAGTTTGAATAGATACACCAAAAATTACACCTAAGCCATCTGTATACAAATGAAGAAAAATTGTTTCCTTCCAGAAGAAGTTTTTTTTGCCTCTTTTGTAACAGCCTTTTTATATAAAAGTATTCACTCAATCTATTTGAATTTTATGTAAAACAACACTGGAACAGTTCATCTTTAGAATGGTATATTTTTAAGTTATGTTCAGTATGCTTGTAGGAGTATTTCGTAAAATACAGGCAGTGTTTGGAATATTTTGCCTTATTAAATTTCATAGTCAATTATTGAAATACCTGTCCAGCCCAGTCCAAGTGGCAAGACAAGCATATTCTATAAAATAGGGCTAGAGTCCAATCACTTGTATTATAGATCACTGCCCTCGCGTAGGCCAATACGGATTATGTAGCCTAAATTTGAATTCAAAACTCGATTAATCCATTGCTGCTGTTGGAAAGCTGATTAAATTGTACACTTTCTGCACTAATTGTCATGGTAAAAGTTAATTAATAGAAAGCGTTATTGATGTATTTCAAACACAAGTTTTGAGTATTTTCAGGGCTAATTTCTGCTAATATTGATTTCTTTCTGAACATATAACCTGGATTAAGACTGGACCACGAATAAGCTAAAATTTTAGACAAATGTATTGGAGATTCTAATCCATCGCAACTTATTAATCCAAGATAATATTGACCTTTTTCTGTCAGGGAAATGTAGTGCAGAACGCCATGTTGTATAGAGCTGGGTACCACGAAAAATAAGGTACCACGGTATATCACGGTTTTCAGTCAAGTACCGTGGTATGTATCGCGGTGTACCAGAAGCTATATATAGAAACAGTATGGGCCTTCTGGTGTAGCACATTAAATGTTTGGGGGTTGGGCAATTCATTTGTTTTTCTTCCATTACCAAAGTCAACCTTAAAAAGATAGATTTAACACTGCCTATTAGGACACAAATTGTAGGACTATTTGAGGGCATATCAGTTGTTATGAGTCTGTGTACATGATGTAGTAATCAAATGATTGATTAACCTCTGGCCACCAGTAAATTGAATTGGCTTTTACAGATGTTTGTTGCTAAACATACTCAACACTTAGCGACACACCACAGCTTGAGCTTACTGATTAACATATTTACATATATTTTCTAAGTCATTTCAAGCACGTCTGAATTTTTTGGACTTTGGATAATTTAATTTAGAATGAAAACAACATAGCCAACATTTTGGTGGAGGAAGGGCAATTGAAAATTGTTCTCTATAGATGTTTTAATATAAGATCATGATCAAATTAATCATTTAAGGACACATACAAATATGGAAATACATTTATTAGCATTTTATTCAGCAAACAGCCTCACAATGGAGACTGCCTATATGTACCATAAAAACCGGTACAGTGAAAAAGTACCATGGTACGTACCAAAACAAAAGAGAACCACGGTATACCGGTTTTACCGCCCACCTCTAATTGTTGTACTGTAATTATACTTTCAGACGCAAAATAAATTTTATCTTTTCACCGTGGCCAAAAACCATCTCTGCTTATTGTTAAATGAGAAGTGGTTTGTATCAGGTTCTGGATCCCAAGCAGTTGAGTTTCTATGTCCGGCAATGCTGGATCCCAAGCTGAGCAACAGTTACTGTCTGTACAAAATGGCAGTGAACAAATGAAAAATAATTACTTATTTTGTGACACATTTTCAACAGTTCATTTATACGAAAACTTGCCCATGCAATAAACAGGGATTTTTTGAGCTTTAAAAATTGAAAATTTTCAGCTGAAAATTTTTGATATTTTTCTTATTTTTGCTCCAAAACATAGATTGTGGGTACTCGTTAGAACCGCCTCGGAATGTGGGTACTCGTT
Organism: Rugalucina vietnamica; assembly: GCA_964017185.1. Classification (NCBI taxonomy): domain Eukaryota; kingdom Metazoa; phylum Mollusca; class Bivalvia; order Lucinida; family Lucinidae; genus Rugalucina; species Rugalucina vietnamica. The sequence continues at coordinate 2,896,782 of OZ024879.1, forward strand.
AGAACCGCCTCTCCGAGGCGGTTCTAACGAGTACCCACAATCTATGTTTTGGAGCAAAAATAAGAAAAATAGGTATACCCCTGCATACCCCAGTTTTGCTATGTAAAAGTGGGGTTCACGGGGGTATACATTGCACGGACACATTTTCAACAGTTTAACAGTTCACCTCAACCTCTTTATAACACTATTATATGTGGGGTCCAATACGACTTCTGTGTTTAATAGCTATCCAATCAGTGTTACAATGCGAGTAAAATATATTGAGATATATAGGAAAATTAGACCATTTAGGGTAAATGGTCCATGTTTACTGTTATTTCCAAAACCTTGCTGTAATGAACCGTGTTATAGAGAGGTCCGGGTGTATTATGTTTCTTTTTTATCAGTTGTAAACATAGAACAGAACAGGGAAATAGGGCTGACCTTTAAAAATTCTCTGTTTGCCGTCTTACGACCGACCCACCAAAATTGCCCCTACCGAAAAAATTTTATTGACATTCACAAAGAACTTTTTTATTTGAATGTCTTAAGTTTCAGTCTCTGAATTACTTATTTTTTAAAAATATATTTGAGCCACCTCATGGGAAAACCAACAATCTGCATAGGCGAAAACAAAGACGCAGATCAGCTTCGCGGTAACCGCGAAGCTGATCAGCGCCTTTGTTTTCACTACTCGGATAGTACAATCCCTCATCTTCTTAAATCCGAAATTTCAAGCTTCTAGCTCTTTTCTGTGCTTGTACAGGCCGGTTTGTGTCGGACCTGTTCGGAAACCACATTGTTGGTTTTCTCACGAGGCGGCTCATTTGTCTGAATGCAATATTTTGCAGTCCTTCAGTAGAAGAGATGACAGTGGATTCTCCCAAATGATAATGATGGGCAAGTCCATTCATCATATGAGCCGCCTCGTGGAAAAACCAACAATGTGGTTTCCGACCAGGTCTGACACAAATCGACCTGTACAAGCACAGAAAAGAGCTAGAAGCTTGAAAATTCGGATTTAAGTAGAAGAGGGGTTGTACTATCCGAGTAGCGAAAACAAAGGCGCTGATCAGCTTCGCGGTTACCGCGAAGCTGATCTGCGTCTTTGTTTTCGCCTATGTAGATTGTTGGTTTTCCCATGTGGCGGCTCATATATGGGTTAATGAATTTAATTTTTTTGTAATTTTTTTTCTAGATTCCCACAATGTTAAAGGTGGTTTGGAATGTCATCAAGAAGATATTCGGAGTTGTCTTCTGGTTATTGTCTCCCTTGAAACGTATGATATGTCGGCGAAAACGGAAGAACTCGGACACGATCCTGCCTCTGACCAGTCACTACCCTTCAGTAGAGGGCCTGTCTGCTATGAATGGAACATCAGAGGTAAATGAGCCACGACGCGAGGTGAGAAAACCGGTCTCGGGGGTTTCAGACCAGGTCTGACACAAACCGACCTGCACTGCTACAGAAGCAGGCTAGAAGCTTGAAATTTCGGATTTAAGTAGAAGAGGAATTGTACTATCCGAGTAGATGGAATATTTCCATCGGTATTCCGTTAGACTGACCTCTCCATACCGACGGAAATGACATGTATTGAGCCCTTGGTCGAAAATGAAAAATCATCGAAGACGCCAAATAAAATGAAAACTATGTTATGTTATATCTTTTCTGACTGATATGACTTAGTTTTTACATATTCTAGATGTAAAGATACGCAGATTCATAAAATACATAATGTTTTCTGTGGAAAATATCACATGCGTCTATAAGTAGATAAGAGGAGACTACTGTAGAATATCGGACACAAAGTAGAAATTCAATTGCTTTTTGCAAATTTATTGAAATTCTGCAGGCTAACCAGATGTTTACAAAAAGATTTTTGCATTTTCTAACAAAATATAAGAAAAATTCTAATAATTCTCACCAAATAAAGCAGCTATAAGCTTCTTACGAAATCCATAATCTGTTCGACCATAGTTTAAAGGCAACTAATGCTAAGCTGTCACGAGAGAGGAGCGAGGTCACGAAGTGTATCGGAGTGCAGGTTAGCCAGCTGATCTACTATCCGAGTAGCGAAAACAAAGGCGCTGATCAGCTTCGCGGTTACCGCGAAGCTGATCTGCGCCTTTGTTTTCGCCTATGCAGATTGTTGGTTTTCCCACGAGGCGGCTCAAATATCAGGCCCAATACAAAAACATGCCCATGATATATACAGAGATTTTTTTTTCAGAACAAAACATTGAAAAATTCATTGGGAAATTTTTGATTTTTTAAATATTTTTGCTTAAAACATACATTATGGGTACATGTTAGAACTGCCTCGGCGAGGTGGTTCTAACGAGTACCCACAATCTATGTTTTGGATCATGAATAAGAAAAATAGGTAACCCCTGCAAACCGCAGTTTTGCTATGTAAAAGTGGGGTTTAAAGGGGTATACTTCTACAATTACACGTATATGTTTTCCTGATGTTATGACTTAAAGTCAACCCAATCTTTGAAATTATGAGTGCAGTGGCTTTAGTTGAGAAGTGGTAGAGTGTTGCTGTGAATTGTGAGGTCCTGGGTTCCTTTTCTGTTAGGGTGTCACTGAGCAAAACACAGTTATTTACTTCCTGATTACTGGTTAATACACAGGAAGTGATGGCTTTGTCCCAACATGACTTAAAAAATGTTGACTGGGACATTAAACCTCAATACAAAGAAACAAATCAAGCCAACCATGAGGATACCACTGGTATAAAGTGGAAGTGAAATACATTACGAAAACACGCCCATGCAATATACAGAGATTTTTGAAAGTGTGAAAAATGAAAATTTTCAGTAGAAAACTTTTAATACTTTTCTTATTTTTGCTCAAAACATAGATTGTGGGTACACGTTTTTGGGGCAAAAATAAGAAAAATAGGTATACCCCTGCAAACCCCAGTTTTACTATATAAAAGTGGGGTTTACGGGGGTATTCATTGCACGGACATGTTTTCCTGATGTGAAATACAACTATTGTTGGTTAGTTGATGCATAAAGAAAACATTTGTTATTTTGAATGATTTTATCTGTTGAAGCTGTTGCGCACAGCCACACTTTATTTTATCTACATTGTGAAAAACCCTGTTGTTTTGCAAAAGCAAAAACGAAAGTGCAAATCAGCACCACAGAAGCGTTTATTTTCACATATACATTGGTTGTACAGTTTCACTCATTCCTAATCTTAGAAATTCAAGTCAAGTCATTTCTTAGTTGTAAAACCCCATAAGACAGATTTTCTCATGTTATGGTTCATTTGAATCAAGTTACCAGAAAACCTGTTTTCAGAGATAGAAGAAATGATTTTAAATTTTGTCATGGAAGTAAGATAGTATTATGTTTAACATAAAATTGATCAAAAGCCACCTGTCAGTCAAATGCACACTGACAAGTAAATTTCAAATGAGCCACCTAATGGGAAAACCAACAATCTGCATAGGCGAAAACAAAGACGCAGATCAGCTTCGCGGTAACCACGAAGCTGATCAGTGCCTCTGTTTTCGCTACTCGGATAGTAAATTCATCTTCTACTTAAATCCGAAATTTCAAGCTTCTAGCTCTTTTCTGTGCTTGTGCAGGTCGGTTTGTGTGGGACCTGTTCGGAAACCACATTGTTGGTTTTCCCACGAGGCGGCTCAAATGTCTTTTTGGACACATGGCTAATATTGAAAGCATGTTACAATAAATGCCATGTTAAATGAATTTACTTTAAACTTCCTTTGTCCTGGATTTTAGTAAGAGGCTGAGCGATAGTGCAGTTCGCTGTGGCCAACCCTTGTTCAAGAAATGAGTAAGAGAGCTGCTTATCATACGAGCCGTGTCATGAGAAAACCGGAATTTGCCTATGAGAAAACAAAGGGGGCTTTGTTTTTGCTACTTGGATAGTAAAATTCCTTTTCTTCCTAGTTCGAAATTTCTAGCTGCCATCCATCTCCTGCAGCTACACAGTCCAGTTTGTGTCAGAACTGGTCGGAAATCCTGAAGGCCGGTTTTCTTGCGTCACGGCTCATACTTTGTGGTCTTTATATTATGCATAAAGCATGTTTTCTGAGCCAGACCCTCAAATTAGCCACAATATGAGAAAACCAGTCTTAGGGGTTTTCCGTCTGGGTCTGACTCAAAACAGCCTGTACAGTCACAGAAGAAGGATAGGAGCTTGAAATTTCGGATTTAAGAAGAGGGATTGTACTATCTGTCTAGCGATAACAAAGGTGCTGATCAGCTGTGCAGTTACTGCAAGCTGATCTGGTAACTGCACAGCTGATCTTCGCCTTTGTTTTTGCTTAGGCAAATATCAGACTTTCTCTTAGCGCAGCTCAAATTTTATCCATGATCTGCGAAAATCAATCATTAAAGTCTGTCTTTCTAGTCCTATGAAATAAAGAAATTTTTCAGATATTTTTCTCTAGTCACAGAATGGTACATTGCCTAAATATTTGTATATCCAGTTTCACTTACTTTCATGTAAACATCTTGAAGCCCAACCCAAGAATGTCTTCTATTGGAACAATGTCTCCAAAGGATTGTAACGTACAGCCGAGCCGAGCCACAGAAAACCTTGTCAGTGGAAAAGCATGCTCATCCACCAAGGGTGGTTTACTGCGCTATATACTCAACACTTACTTGATTCACAAAGTTTCGAGTTTGAAATTTGCATATTACAAGCACTTAATATGCAGCTAATACATTGCACCAACGTACTTGTATTCTACCAAGGGAGGCTATCCCGTCACATTACTCCCCCCTCCGAGAAGACTCGTCCCGAGTCTTGGCCTGGGAACTACATGGGTAAGGCAAGCCAGGTCTGGCAGTTGTCATTATCCCACCGCTGCCACCACTGTAACGAACAGCCGAGCCAAGCCAGAACAAACCCTGTCAGTGGAAAAGCATTCTCATCCACCAAGGGTGGTTTACTGTGCTATATACTCAACACTTACTTGATTCACAAAGTTTCAAGTTTGAAATTTGCATATTACAAGCACTTAATATGCCGCTAATACGTTGCACCAACGTACATGTTTTCAACCAAGGGAGGCTATCCCGTCACAGGATGTTAAAACATATTTGTTTTGGCAAGAGGGTGTGACCACAGGATTCTGAGGGTGATGGTAATTACACATTTCTTAAAAAATGGGTAATGATTGGTTGAAAGGCATATGCCCTGTGGGTCTGACACTGTATGATATTTTTATCCAGATGGGTGCTGAACTAGAAATGGAACCCTGGGATACCTGGGATGCTGGGAACCAGCCTGGGGGTAAAACCCAGCACCAGACTAGAAACTACCAACAGCTCCGACAACAACAACAGCAACATGAAGAAGAGCCGGAACCAGACTACTTTGAAAGCATGACACCAGTCTATAAGAAACAAACTAAGGTAGGCACCCAAAGGTTGTAAAATGTTTTTGTCCTCAACTCAGCTAAACCTTGAATTTCAAATGCTCATCTTGTTTGATTTCTTGTTTGTTTATAATTTAATATCCAAGTCACCAATTTGTCAGTAGAAATTTGAGATTTATCTTCATTATACAATTTACACAGACAAAATTTTCTCGTAAATGTTTTTTTCTGTGCATTGGGTGTATCTAGGGAATAATAAGTAATACTTAAGTCTTATAAAGGCCCTCAAAGAGTAATAACAGCAAACTAAACCAGTCTCTTTAAAAGAGCTAGTCACATCACATTATTTCTGTTAATTATATGTTTATTATGCATGGTGTTTTGCAATCAACTTGCACATTATCTGCATGTTATGTAGAGTTGAAAGTTGCAAAATTACAGTAATTCTCTTTGGCTCCATCATGTTGCCAAATCTATAGGGTCACTGAAGAGGCTCGAGTAGCCAAAACCACGGTATGACTCATCCCCTTTCTCATTAATATGCTCACTGCTCTTAAAGGATCTCAGTTTTATTTTTTTAGCTCACCTGAGCCGTTAGGCTCACAAGGTGAGCTTATAGGATGGCCATGATCCGGCGTCCGTCCGGCGTCCGTCCACAATTTCAAAGATCTTCTTCTCTGAAACCGCTTGGCCAACCAAAGTCAAATTTTATATGAAGCATCTATAGGAAGGGGGAACCAATGTATATATAAGAAATCCAGGTCACATGACCAAGATGGCCGCTATGCCCATATATGGTAAAAACCCTTCAAAAATCTTCTCCTACATGTATATTACCATAATATTCAAACATCATCTCCTCTGAAACTGGTCGGCCAATCAAAGCCAAATTTTATGTGAAGCATCAATAGGAAGGAGTAATCAATTTATATATAAATAATCCAGGTCACATGACCAAGATGGCCGCCATGCCCATATATGGTAAAAACCCTTCAAAAATCTTCTTCTCCAGAACCGGTGGACCGATTTCAAAGAAACTTGGCATGAAGCATCGATGGCTCAAGTACTACAATGTGTATATAAATCATGACCCTGTGATGACCTTGACCTTTTTTACGGCAAGGTCAACATAGGTCGCCAATGCATTTGAATAGGGAAAACTTTTAAAATGTCATTTAAAGTGAAAGTCTTGCAGGAAATGGGCAGTAGGACTGAATATTAATGATTCTGAAAAAAAATGGACCCCAGGGGCTCATCTGCCCCCACCCTGGGGCAATATACGTGTATATTACCATAATATTCAAACATCTTCTCCTCTGAAACCGCTTGGCGAATCAAAGCCAAATTTTATGTGAAGCATCTATGGAATGGAGGAATTAATGTGTATATAAATTATTTAGTTCACATGACCAAGATAGCTGCCATGCCTATATAAGGTAAAAACCCTTCAAAAATCTTCTTCTCCGAATCTGGTGGACCGATTTCAAAGAAACTTGGCATGAAGCACTAATGGCTGAAGTTCTACAATGTGTATATAAATTATGACCCTGTGGTGACCTTGACCTATTTTAGGACAAGGTCAACATAGGTCGCCAATGCATTGGAATGGGGAAAACTTTTAAAAAGTCATTTGAGGTGAAAATTTTGCAGGAAATGGGTAGTAGGACTAAATATTAATGATTCTGAAAAAAAATGGACCTAAGGGCTCATATGCCCACACCCCGGGGCAATATACATGTATATTACCATAATATTCAAACATCTTCTCCTCTAAAACCGATTGGCCAATTGATGCCAAATTTTATGTGAAGCATCTATAGGATGGGGGAACCAATGTGTATATAAATAATCTAGGGCACATGACCAAGATGCCGCCATGCCCATATATGGTAAAAACCACTCAAAAATTTTCTTCTCCAGAACCGGTGGGTCGATTTCCACGAAATTTGGTATGTAGCATCGAGGACCTCAGCCCATCATAGTTTGATAAAATGATGACCCTTGGATGACCTTGACCTATTTTACGGTAAGGTCAAATTTGGAAACATAGGCTTTTACATAGGAAAAAGTGAAAACTATGGATTTTTTTGAAAACTATTGCAGCCTGAGGCCTGAAAAGTGGTAGATGCAAACAACTAATGAAGTAGATGAAGGTATGTGATTAATATAGGTCAAGGTCATATCTTGACTTTGGCCAGTCTGAAGAATATCTTCTTCTCTGAAACCAATAGATTGACTTCAATGAAACTTGGTGTGAAGCATCCATGGATATAGTACTACAATATATTTATATAAATCATGACCCTGTGATGACCTTGACCAATTTATGGCAAGGTCAACATGGGTTGCCCATGCATTTGAATGGGAAAAACTGTTAAAATGTCATTTGAAGGGAAAAGCCAGCAAGAAATTGGCAAATGGACAGAATATTGATTATTCTGAAAAAAGAAAACGGCCCAAGGGCTTCATCTGTCCCTGCACTGGGGTTAAATACCATAATATTCAACCATGTTTATTGGTATATGCAGCAGACCATTGGTCCTCTGTTTTTTTTTGCTCAGCAGACAGCAGCCCTGTTTCTGCTGAAAAGTCAGTACAAAACTTCTTTTCAATCTGAATTCAGAGCATCAGACTCTGAATCGAGAGGTCCTGGATTCCATTCCCACTTGCAGCACTGTGTTGTGTCCTTGAGCAAGACACTCTCCATAATACTGGTTAATACCCAGGAAGCGGTGGCCGTATCCAGACATGACTGAAAAATTGTTTCTGGGATGATGAAACCTCAGTACAAATAAGAATGTTCAGGCTATAAAACAGGCTTGTATTGGAAATTACCAGGAACACCAAAGAGAGTTTCTCCAGACATACAAATAATGTTTTATTGACATGGCTTATGTTCATTTACAGGTTTTAGTAAAGAAAAAAGATGACAGTATAAATACGAGTGCAATTATCAATAAGCTAGGTGTATCTAATGAAGCTCCACTATTTATGCAGGTAAGCCCACACTGCTTATCCAAAGACAACCAATGCATTACGAATACACGCCCATGCAATATACAGAGAATTTTTTAGCACTATGTAATTAAAAAATTCGTTGGAAAAAAAGTTTGATGATTTTAACATTTTTGCTCAAAACATTGATTGTGGGTAAATGCGAGGCAGTTCTTACAAGTACCCACTATGTATTGGAGCAAAAATAAGAAAAATAGCTATATCCCTGCTTACCCCAGTTGTACTGTATAATAGTGGGGTACTTTACATTATGCAGCAGTCATTTGTAACCACTGCACACCCACCTACGGGAAAGGGTTGGGGATAGCCGGGCTAAAGTGCAGGGCAATTACTTTTCGAGTGTCCTCTCAGTGCAGGGCAAATGACAGGGTTTTGACATTAGGATCCTTACCCCAGGGAGATTTTCTAATGCAAAGGGCGGGGCAAAGTTTTTACCTTTAGTTTGCCCCCTGGGGGTGGGGCTTATAGCAGGACACTGAAAGCTGAAAAGTCATAATCCCCGCCCTTCTCCATAGGTGGGGGAGCAGTGGCTATAAATGACTGGTGCATCACATGGGCATGTTTTCCTGATGGCAACTGATAACAATAAATGTTGATTAACCCATATTTGACGAATGGATTCTCCCATCATTATCAATTGGGTGAGTCCACTTTCATTTTTAGGGGTGTTAGTAGTGATTTTTAATTTTTATCTCATTTTTCGATGAAATTCCTCCAAGCAAACAGAATAGCCCCAGATGCGGCGTCACATCTGGGGCTATTCTGTTTGCCTATGTCCCATAAAAGGGACGCCAGGCTTAAATGAGTTAAATTAATGCACCAGTCATTTGTATCCCCGGCTCCCCCGGGGCCGGGGAATGGCAGGGCTTTTAACTTTTCATTTTTTAAAGCCCGGGTAAAAGCCCGGCACCGCCGGGCAAGATTTGTGGTAAAATCCCTGATAAAAGCCCCGGCTCCCCAGAGGCTGACAATAATGTGGAACAACAGCTGAGAGTTGTTCTGATGAAACTGAAACATGAGAGAAGGGCTTTAATCTGTGCATGGGAATGTTAAGGTGCATTTTCAAATTAAATAAATAGCATAAAAATAATTAGATGTTAAAAATACCATTAATATCTAATTTGAATTAATGTGACCGTGTATTGGCGGGAAATCATAACCGGGGCAAATCCCCGGCACTGCCGGGACGCATCATAGGTTAAAGCCTGGCACTTAAGCCCCGCTATGTCCCCGCTATCCCCGGCCCCGGGAGAGCCGGAGATTCAAATGACTGGTGCATAATATAAAGTCTGAAGTACACAAATATTTTTTTCAACAACTTTGCATGTAGGATCATTCACTCACAGGTACTTATTACATATTGTTGCAAATTGGTTTCATCTGCACTTGTTGTTCTTGGTCTAGTTGTTTGTCTCTAGTCATCAGCGTAAAGCCTAGAAGTTATAAGATTGTTTGTGCTCAATATTAGGGAACATGTTGGTCTTGCAGCAGGGTGTCAGACATGGAAACGAGAGGTCCCAGGTTTGAATCCCACTGGCGACATAAGCAACTCTAATATATTTATAAGGAATTTAAAATTTCATGCTCAGCAGAGTTGAGCATCAAAAAAGTTTTAGAACCTCAGATCCAGCTGGTTTTGAACATGTCACAAATTTCAAATATCTCTGTCTTTGATTTTTCATATGCAAAAGGTCATTTTTTTTTTTGCATTACAAAAACTTCCCCATGCAATAAACAGATATTTTTTTAGCTTTAAAAATTGAGAAATTTCAACTGAAATGTTTTGATAATTTTTTTTAGTTTTGCTCAAAACATAGATTGTGGGTACACGTTAGAACCGCCTCGCTGAGGCGGTTCTAACGAGTACCCACAATCTATGTTTTGGAGCAAAAATAAGAAAAATAGGTATACCCCTGCAAACCCCAGTTTTGCTATATAAAAGTGGGGTTTAAGGGGGTATATATTGCACAGGCATGTTTTCCTGATGTGGCCTTCGACAATCAATTTCATTTCAGTCGTCAGACCTGGGTACTTGGGAAGACGAATCTCAGACCTGGGAAAATGAGGCAGATGAAGATCTCTCCTGGGAGGCTGACAACGCGATACGGGAAAAACGGAAAGCCGAGAGGCAGCAGCGACATATACAGCAGCAACGGAAAAAACAGGAACGGGACATTACAAAACATAAACAATCTCATGGACAATTTGCTGCTGTTCGATTGTCTTGATAAGAGCTGCAGTGCTAATAAAGATAAAAACTTGAAAGTTTGAATTTCAAAAGAAGAGCTTGTACCATCAAAGTAGCAAAATGGAAAGCATCAGAGACAGCAGCGACAACGGAAAAAACAGAAACGGAACATTACATTATGGACAATTTGCTGCTGTTCGGTTATCTTGATATAAAATGATGTTTTTCTTTGGGAGTTTAGAGCAGTGGCCCAGTGGTAGAGCTTCAGCCTCAAAATCGAGACATACTGGTTGGTACCCCACTGGCGTCGGGTTGGGTCCTTGAGTAATCCCTTAGTTCTTGTTAATCGACAGATAGCGGTGGCTCCATCTGACATGACTGAGTTGGGATGTTAAATCGCAAAGCAAACAAACAATTAACTAAGGGATAAGAATCAATGGCTATGCCATATTCAGCAGCACTGGAAAATGTAGAAAACATTAACAATCACATGGTCAATTTACTGCTATTTGGTTATCTTATACAGAGGGAGAAAATTGTAAATTTTTATGTCTTCGTTGATTGTGACTAGGTCCGATACAATGGTGATTGTGACCTGATCTGACACAAACTAGACCCAGTTGTTCAAAGCATTGTTAGCTTAACAATATGGTTAAGACATAAATTTGTTAAGCAAATATCAGCTAAAGTAACAAATACACTGTTATTTTTTCAACAAAAAATAACAGTGTATTTGTAATATTAATGTTTGAAATTTTAACGAAACGTTAACTAACGACGTTGTTAGTTTTGAACAACTGGCCCCTGACCTTTACAGGGAGTGAAGCTAGCTGGGGGTTTGAAATTTTGGAATTGTGAAGAAGAGGAATTGTTCTATCGAGTTCATTTTTGCATTTTGCATATATGTAGGCATCTCATTTTGTGGCACATATAAAATGTTGATTACTTTGGGGTGAATTAATATGTTATTCTATACAAAACACATCAATATGGTTAGTGAATACTTGTATCGGACTGGACATCAGGGGCCAGTTGTTCAAAACTAACGACGTTGTTAGTTAACGTTTCGTTAAAATTTCAAACATTAATATTACAAATACACTGTTATTTTTTGTTGAAAAAATGTGAGAATCCTTTGCACTGCAAAGGATTCTCACATTTTTTCAACAAAAAATAACAGTGTATTTGTTACTTTAGCTGATATTTGCTTAACAAATTTATGTCTTAACGATATCGTTAAGCTAACGATGCTTTGAACAACTGGGTCCAGACCAGAATGATCTTATTAGTGCATCTGATACAATGCATTTGCTTCTACTTCAATTTTTTTTCAATTTTTAGCTTTAACAGGAGGAGCTATTGCTTTCTCCTTGGCGTTGGTATTTGCGTTGCTCAAATGTTAATGTTTTTGGTTTAAGCATTTTAGCTCACCTGAGCCGAATGCTCATTGCCCAAGTCAAAGGCTCACAGGTGAGCTTATAGGATAGGCAGTCATCAGGCGTCCAGCGCCGGCGCCCGTCAACAATTTCAAAGACAAATATTTCTAAGGCTAGTGGGCCAATCTTGATCAAATTTTATTTGAATCATCATTGGGTTGGGGGATTGACTGCATTATATTTTGGAGCAGATTGTATTAAAATTGTGGTTTCCATGGCAATGGGTAGCTCCTTTACACTTACAATGGGAGAAACATAAAAAATCTTCTCTGAAACCGGAGCCAAGATCTTCTATATTTTGCAGTAGCAGTGTTTGGCAGTCCTCTGTATAAAATCTGCCAACTGGCATGTCAAGTTTACCATAAAAAAATCGCAATATTGGAAGCACAACTCATTCGAAGCAGTCTGATCAACAAATGCATATCAATGTCAAAGGTAAACCGGCAGGTTCAAAGAAATCACACTATAACTGGAGAGGTTTACCGAACAAAACAGCACATGTTGGGGGTGAATCGTACCATAAACATTTGAGCTGGTGCGTGAGAAAACCAACAATTTGGGTTCCAACCAGGGCCAACATAAATTGGCCTGTACAGTCACAGAAGCAGGTTAGAAGCTTGAACTTTCGGATATAAGAAGAAGAAGGATTGTACTGTCCGTGCAGTGAAAACAAAGGCGCTGATAAGCTATGCAGTTACTGCACAGCTGATCTGCGGCTTTGTTTTCGCTTATGAAAATTGGTGGTTTGCTCATGCTGTGGCTCATTTATATTAAAGATTTCATTACTGTAGATGTATAAATGATGAATCATGTAAATTATTAAATTTTGCGGTCATTAACATTATTTGACTTTATTCTTTTATTTTGAAACCCATAGTTATTCTTTTAATTTGAAACCTATGGTTCTAGCCCTTAGTCTCAGAGCTTCCTATTTGTTTTATCAAAGCACTGCCACTAATAGTTCACAAATGAGCATGTTATTCCAGCCTGTGGAGTGCATTTCATGTTTTTACTGTATTCATTCTAATTAGCCATTTCAAAATAACTGTATTTAGCCCCTACTATGAACAAAAACTACACATAAATTGCTGAAATAACCATGTCAAAATATCAATGTGAATGATGATGTCATTTAAGTGTTCCAGTTGTTGCAAAATAGTGTTTAAACTTAAAAGTTTAAGTTTTAATGTGTAAAATAGTTGTAAAATATAAATATGCTAGTCCAGCAATGTGCACTTATACATGTGTAACAAAGTGAAACACCGTATTAAACTGTTACCAGGACAACCAGGTATAATGAACATAATTGTTAAAGATACGACAACGTAGTAAGTTAAATCAAATATTCAAATAAGTTTTCCTATCTTATCTAAGCTAATTCAAATTATATACTTAAATGGGAATTAATCAAATGTAACGACTTAAGGCATGATCCTGAATTTTTAATGAGCTTATCTATTATTTATGTTCCGTTAAATGTCAAGTACAGCTGTTTTGGTACCTTGTAAGTGATTTAGGTGACACTTTCTTATAAATGTTTATATAACTTCAAAGGGATCTTAGGCAAGTAATTAAATTTCCATTAGTTTTTCCATTAACTTTTATCTTAATTTATGCAGGATCATGTCTTAGAATGTTCTAGAACCTCATTTGCATAGTAGGTTATTTGGTTATTGTGCAATGCGGGTGGGGTTTTGAGGGGGATTTCCAGTGACTAATATTAGGGTATAAAAGCAGTGGTTGTCCTGGCTCAGTGTCTTTCGTTTTTGGGCGCCTTCTAAAACATGTTGAAAACATTGAAAATGAAAATTTAATTTAAACATTTTGATAACTATACGATCACCGAAATAAATCTAGAACTTGAAAACTGGACTTGTTTCTCATTGACTATGCCACACATTCTTTTTGGTGCCGTGACCAGGATAAGAAATCACAGAACTTTGTTTCTTCTCGAACGGGTTGACATTAACATCGATAATCGAGTTATTCGTCGCCGAAAAATATACATTATTGTGAAAGAGAGAAACAATCACATCAATAGGAACTGAGGAAGAGAACAACTGAATTTAGGGGAAAACTTTTGGAATCGACGTTTGAAAACTGCTTAGGTCATACTTCTTGGGACAACTTCGTGTTGGCTAAAATCAAAATTGACGGTATAGAAATAATCCGATTAACGTTGGGAAAACAGGGACATTGAACATTAAAACAGTACGAGGGGCAATCAACGATTTCGTGGACAACAACGAGACACTTTATTTTTGGGGAAACAACAAGAAAGACGGGACATATGACGCCAACGAATTTATACCGACGACGGGACAGATCTCCATCTTGACTTCAAAACCGTGAACTTTCATTGGGACTGCGAACATCTGTGTTAGTTGAAAAGTGACATAACAGGTAGGTGACATTTTGTTTTCTTTTGTCCAAACCAAAAATGGCTGACCAAGATATAGGTGCTGTTTTCAATAATTTGGCAACTCAGATGGCAAATGTATCCTCAGCTGTTGGGGCGCAGGGGATTGCTCAAACCATTAATCCATTTGATGGGGACAATAAGCAGTTTAAAACCTGGATGAAGTCAATAGAAAAATATGCTTACTTGACTGGGTTGGGTCCCGACAAAATTCGATTGATTGCATACCAATCAAGTAGGGGTGCGGTGAGTGACTTTATCCACAGATATTTGGAGGACTATCCAAATAACACATGGGATCAGTTGAAAAGGGAGTTAACTTCAAGGTTCGCTGAGATAACAGATCCACAGCATGCATTCATGCTACTCAGGAAAGTAAGGCAAAATCCAAATGAAAATGTACAATTGTTCGCTGAGAGACTTCTGGCTTTGGCTGAAGAAGCCTTTGTTGGGCAGCCAGGGGGGTTACCAGCTGTTGAGACCCAGTTAATTGGGTTCTTTATAGATGGTCTTGCCCACGACTTTCTAAAAATGAAGGTTATGAGGGATAACCCTAACACTCTTGCTGCGGCTGTAGCAAGTGCCATGGGTGAACAGAATCTAAGAAAACGGTTCGAATTAAGGGCAAGTCGTTCGACCAGGCAGGATGAGCCTATGGAGATAGGCCATAATAGATCAGAGAGAAGATGTTACAAATGTAATAAGCGTGGCCATTTGGCTACCCATTGCAGAGCAAAAACAGTGAATTCCCTGACAGACAGACAGTCGGACAGACAAGTCGACAGACAACATTCATACCTGAAAAACATTGTCTGTTGGAAATGTGGGAAAAAGGGTCACATCAAACGTTTTTGTAAGGAGCAACCAAAACAGTCTGAACCTCAAATGCAACAGGAAAACTAGGGTCTTTCTTCTTTGATGAAGCCGAAAGAAGAAAGAGGAATAATATGCCAGTTTATAAAATTGATTTGTTAGGAAATCCAAATTCATGTCTTGTAAAAATAGGAAAACAAAGCTTTCGCTCACTTGTCGATTCTGGAGCTGAAGTTTCACTTATTCATAGTAGGGCATATCAAAATTTGAAAGATAAACCAAAATTAATGAACAAAAAGGTACATTTACAATCTGCAAGTGGTCAACCAATGATAGTTGATGGTAGTATAAATGTAACACTTGATATAAGAGGTGTAAGAATAAATCAGACATTATTTGTAGTCAGAAATTTAAACAGAAGCTTAATTTTGGGACGTGACTGGTTGAAAACAAATGGGGTAAGACTTTATTATGATTTAGGGTGTCTTAGAATTGGTCAAACATATATACCACTTGAGGAAGATATTCATATTGCAACAGTAGTAAGAATAGCATCAACTGTCACCTTAAAACCACAGACTGCAAATGTTTGCACAGGTCATCTGAGACATAAATCAGAAGGCTTTGATTCAGGAATTTATGAAATGTCATCAATTGAGAATGGGTATGTTGGAACTGAACCAGGGCTTATGATAGCCAATATTATTGTGAAACCAAACAGAACTGGAAAATTTCCTGTCATGATAGTAAACAATACAAACAAAACTCTTAAGCTGAAGAAAGGTTGTGTAATTGGGAAAGTGCAGAGTGTGACTGAAGCAAATCTGACAGAAATAAGGGACAAAATTTCAAAAGACAAAAACCAATTTTCTGATAAAATCAATAAGTCTGAAATAAGTGTACCACCTGAATATAATGATAGAGTTACTGAATCGATTTTCCAAAATGAAGACATATTTGCAGCCACCGATGCAGATTTGGGCCATACAGATACAGTTAAAATGAAAATTGACACTGGAGATTATCCACCAATTAAGTTAAGACCCTATAGAACTCCTTTAAATAATAGAAAACTTGTTGACAAGGCTGTAGATGAGATGATGGAAGCTAAAATTATATCAAGATCAAAATCACCATGGAGTTTTCCAGTAGTAATTGTTGACAAGAAAGATGGTTCAAAAAGATTTTGTGTAGACTTCAGGAGACTAAACAAAATTACAAAAATGAACTCATACCCACTCCCATTGATAGACGATATTCTGGCATTGCTTGGTAATGCAAAATACTTCACATCACTGGATTTGAAAAGTGGATATTGGCAGGTTTTGATGGATGAGGCTGACAAAGAGAAAACTGCATTTACATGTCACAGAGGCTTATTTCAATTCAACGTTATGCCTTTTGGATTATCTAATGCACCAGCAATTTTCCAAGAACTCATGTCCATAGTATTGGCAGACTTAGACCAGTTTGCCATTGCATATTTAGATGATATACTTATCTTTTCTTCAAGTCTGGAAGAACATATGTCACATATTCAGCAAGTCTTTGATAGGTTGAGACAACATGACCTAAAATTGAAATTGAAGAAATGTCACTTCCTTCAGGCAGAAACGAATTATTTGGGCTTTGTCATCAATCAAAATGGAATCAAGCCTGACCCAAAGAAAGTGGAAGCAATTCAATCTATTTCTGCTCCAACAAGTGTAAGAGAAGTTAGAGGATTTATTGGCATGTGCAGCTATTATCGGAGATTTATTCCAAATTTCTCAGGGATAGCTGAGCCAATAATATCATTGACCAAGAAGTATGCAAAATTTAAATGGACAGATAAATGTCAAACAGCTTTTGAATTTTTGAAGAACAGCCTCACTGTTATTCCACACTTGGTTTATCCAGATGTGAACAAGCCGTATACACTGTATACGGATGCCAGTGATTCATGTATAGGTGCATGTCTCACACAACCAGCTGATGGGGAAGAAGTGATTCCTGGAATAAGGAATGAAAAGCCTATCTACTATCTCTCCCATAAGCTGAGTGATACTCAGAGGAGGTGGTCTACCATTGAAAAGGAGGCATATGCTATTCATTTTGCTCTCCAGAAGCTTGATCACTACTTGCATAATGCAGAGTTTGTTATCAGAACAGATCATAAACCACTCAAATATCTTTTGGAGTCACCAATGCAAAATAAGAAGATACAACTTTGGGCTTTAAGTATTTCTGGATATAATTGCAAAATAGAGTACATAGCTGGTCCAGAAAACACTTGTGCTGATTTATTATCTAGATTACCACCAGAAAGAGATTCACAAAGTGAGCAGCCAAAGTGTCAAGAAAATATAGAGCCAGATATTAATGAAAATACATTTGAAATCAATGCACTGAATTCAAATCAGTTCAATGCAAAAGATTATGCAAGCTGTGAGATGCAAGAAGAAGTAGACCATGAAAAACCCTCTATAATTGACTTGGACATGATTGCTGAACAAGGAAAGGATTCTGACTTGTTAGAAATCAAAATGCAAATATTGCATGGGCAACCATCCAAGACAATTCAGAAAAGTCACATTGTCATAGACAGTATATTGTATTACATAAGTGACCCTGATAATGAACCTGTTTTGAGACTGTACATCCCTGGACATTTAAGGGAAGGGGTCGTAAAACAATACCATGATGACAATGGACATATGGGAATAGACAAGACCTTTGACGCTATCCGTCAAAAATACTATTGGCCAAATCTCTACAAGATGTTGTATGAGTATGTGTCAAGTTGTGTAATTTGTCAGGAACGCAGCATGAAAAAGATCAAACCACCACTACAGGAGACAGACATTCCTCCATACCCATTTGCTAAAATTGGAGTTGATTTGTCTGGACCCTATCCAACTACTTTGTCTGGAAACAAATACATAATTGGTTTTATAGATCTTTATAGTGGCTGGCCAGAGGCATTTGCTGTGCCAGATAAAAGTGCAGACAATATAGCTCACCTATTAATAGATGAGATATTTCCTCGCTTTGGTGCGCCACTACAGATAATATCTGACAATGGCACAGAAAATGTTAATGCTACCGTGAAAGAAACCATGGAGGCATTAAACATAGACCATGTCACAACTTCCTTCTATCACCCACAGGGGAATGCCAAAATTGAAAGGTTCCATAGAACATTGCATGACATTCTAGCTAAGAAAATAAATGAAAATTCAAGTACTTGGGACTTATTTCTTAACCAAACTTTGGCAGCAATAAGATTCAACATCAGCGAATCTTCTAAATTCAGCCCATACTTCCTCATGTACAACCGTGATGTTGTACTCCCAATTGATAACTTGTTAAAACCTCGTAGAAAATACCATGGGGAAGCCATGCATAAAATGCATTGGAACAACAACATAAATCATTTATGCAAGTTCATAGATATCTCAAGAAGGCTAAACGCAGACAAGCAAAATATGCTGACAAAAACGGTAAGGACATTTGAAAAATCATATCAGAAAAAGCAAACTTGATCGAAGATGGAACCCATATTGGCGAATAATCAAGAAAACATCTCCTGTAACATTTGTGATAAGGAATCAGCTAGATGGTAAGACTACCAAGACTCATGCAGAGCATTTGAGAAAGGCTAATATTGAAAACTGGGATATTCCCATTGATACAGAAGGCAAACCCAAAAGAAGGGCAGCCTATGCTGTACCTCCTGACGAATCTGATTCAGATGATAGTAATTCTGATGATTCAGTACCTTTGGCTAAACTTGCTAAAAGATACCGAAAAGAAAGAGAGAATTCAGACAATGAAGATGTTATACCACAATTAGAACTTCGGAGACGTCTGAATAGAGCAGAATCAGAAAAGTCTGAGACAAACAGTGAAAATGATGATTCAGAATCGATGAGTCAGGATGAAAGTACAAATGATCCAATCAAAGAACCTGATCAAATTATGGATATTGATCCTGTAACTCGAGAATTGAGAGATGAAAGCTTAAATGATTCTCAGAAAAAGAAGATGAAAAAGCTATTACAATGTATAGCTGGCATATTATAAAGGCTTCATGAAAAATTTGGTACGTACCTGTTGTATAGATAATGACGTCATTGATTTTATTTTATTGTTTCATATATTTTCAGAATGGCAATAGTTAGGGACAAACTTTATTGTTTCGTGGCATTGCTTCTCTTTGGCTTATCGGTTTCCATAGAAATTAGAGAGGGTGTTGTCTTCAATAAAGTGAATGATATCATTCTCTCAAGGTCAAGATGGTTAATGACCTTTGTTGTAGATTTGGATTCATATAAAGCATTTTTGGACAAGATAACTGACGATATCGAAAATGCTAATGGCCTGGCCGTCATAATGTCTGAACGATACAAAAAATTAGGGCATGCAAACTATTTGTCAATATTTCAGGCAATGAAAAATGAAATAAGGACATTAAGACAGACGTATGACACTACTATAAGGAGTTACATGGACTATAATGCATTAAGGAACAATTCATCTGACAGAAAGAAACGCGCCATATTTGATTTCGGAGGAAAAATCCTCAATTTTTTATTTGGGACATTAACCCAAAATGACCTTGACATTGTACAAAAACATATCTCCACTCTAGAGACAAATCAACAGAACATTGTACATGTTCTGGAGGATAACCTTACCATTTTGAATATGTCAAGAATCGAAATCTCCGAAAATAGACATTCCATCAATGAAATACTCACCACACTTTCGAAAATAAACAATAAAATCGATAATGTCACAGAAGAATTGAGCAGTCAAATAATTGAAGTGGAAAATTTTCTGCAAATGTATTTAAAGCTTGACCTCATTGTAGAAGAACTGAAACAGACCATGCAAAATGCTCTAATCTATTTAGAAAATCTCAAAATGCAGATGAGCATGTTATCAAGTGAAAAGTTGTCTCCCTTGATAATTTCTCCCATGAAACTCAAAGCAACATTGCAGGATATTGCTTCAAAGTTACCTCGTGCATTTAGATTACCAGATAATATAAACACTAATCTGTGGAAATACTATACTTACCTGAAGTGTGCCACTATTGTTTCAAACAATCAAATTATGATTGTTGTATCTATTCCTATATTAGATTTCAGTAGCAAATTTGAAGTTTATAATGTGCATACCTTTCCAGTGGCTTTGGCAAACACTTCTCATGCAGGGATGACTGCACAGATTGATTCTGACATATCCTTTATTGCATTCAATAAAGAAAGGACAAAGTATATACTTTTGAATCATATTGAAGCTCAGGATTGTTCTAGTCCATGGCAACGATTCTGTGAATTCCAGAGCCCTGTGTACTCTGTTGGACAAGGTAGACGTTGCATTGTACACATGTTTCTAAATCAAAAGGAAAATATTAAAACATATTGTAAGACTATTGTAAAATTCGATACAGTGTTACCTTTTGCTGTATTCGTGGGACATAACCATTGGCTCATTGCAACTTCTCAGCCATTGCAATTTTCCATTGTGTGTCATAATAATAATTCCGTAACTTCAGTTCAGATGAACCCACCTGTCGGCATACTGCAAGTTAAAACCTCATGTGTGGCTTCCAATGGATTGCTTTCGCTTATATCTCCTTTTGATGGGCGTAGCAAGTATCAATTGAAAGATACCATGTCGGAATTCATGGGAATTCAATTTGATAAAATACCTTTGAATCTTTGGAGACCGTTACAAACGTCATTTCCGAATATAACAAAAATCGAAATTCCTGAGAAACTGAGGGACATCAAACAAATTCCAATGGGGGCATTAATTCGAAAATTGAATAAAGTAGGGCCATTACAAAACTTTGATAAAGGGTTGCCATCTTGGGTTTATTTTTTGATAGCAATAATTGTTGCATCAGCTATCATTGCTGGTGTCATAATTTGTTGCAAATATAAAGACCGTTTAAGGAAATATTGGTTGGCCAAACGAGTTGGTAATGGACGAAAGAAGGCAAGAAGTCCCGTACCTGGTGGCCATGATTTGGCGATGAAAGACATCATAAGCACGGATAGTGCTATACAGTCGGTTAGACTGTCGCCAAAGGAGGAAATAAGGAAGCCTGAGAAACAAACTGTTAACATTGATGTACTAAGTGTTGGAAACTGAACAGTATTGTTCATTACTTTGTATTTAGATTTTTAAACATGTATATGTGTTATATAGGTCAATGTTTTAAAACTGTGCTTGTTCTGTTAATTATGCAACTTTATTCAGTGTTTTAGATATAGTTAATTAGGAATCAAAGATCTCATTTTTTTCTTTAGATTAAATTCTAATCAACATAATTTGGAAATATCTTATCAAACAAATTTAGTTACCAATTACAATATGATTGTGAAAGTATATAGAATTGAGTAATGTTACAAATTGATCAAAACACTTTTAAGAATACGTCAAACAAGAAGTCTAAAACACAAAACAAAAGTTGCAATAATGGAATGTTATTTAAGAGAAATAAATGCAAGGACTGAAGGGTGCATACAGAACATCATTGTCAGGGACTTAATTAGTCGGATTGAAGACCTGGCACATGATCACGGGAGCCATGTGTGTCAGTCGTTTGTGCAACAGAGGTTTTGCAGGTACGCACTTGTGGCCTATTTCCATGAGGCATACCGCAACTTACAATCAGAGCTCGGTGACAGCCGTGCTTGGTCACATTATGAAACAATGCTGTGCGCAGAACTGACCAATGAAGGGTTCAGTCACGAAATGGCTGTTCGATATGCATCGATGGATCGTATTCGAAATTATGTCAATTCTGGATTTGTTGAAGTGTTCGATAGGATGTGGGGAGAGCATCCCGAGGTCATTTCCAACAATGAACGTTCAGTGGAGGTGGAGATCGCAGTGGACGATGGTCAGACAGGGGACGCTGACGTTGTGATTATCGAATAAAGTGCGAATAACTTTGGATACTGAGAACACAAAACACTACAACTTTCAAGGGATCTATAAAGTGAACATTAAGCACAAAGAAACTGTTCTTGATTTTTGTTCTAATACTGTTATTTTGTTGTATGTTGTTAACTTGTCAGGCGGAATATATGTTCGTAGCATAAACATTATAAGTAAAATGTCAAATTACCTTTAAACTGTTGATATAGAAGTATGTAATCCTGTCTGCACATTTTAATAATTCATTTAATTCAGAATAATATTTTTAAGCCATGTTTACATGTCTTCCGGCTATAATGGTGTGTATTTTTGTGCAGCTGCAATCTATTATTCAGGCTTTTAGTAGTTTTATCAGTTTTCAATAACAATGAAAGGTAGATTTGCATACATTTGAAAGTCGATAATTAGACACCAATTTTGTTTTACTAGGCGGGAAATTTAAATTTTGATTTTAAGAAAAATACACACCACAACTTTTGAAATAGGTTACACAGTTATAAGTAAACATGTTGCAGCAGCTAAAATGCTTTGGTGGACATACGTGTGTCGTACTTATGGCTGTGTTATAATGATGTACATATGTTGTTTTAGAGGGTAAATTATAAAATGGTCGTTTCACTTTGTGTATTCTGATTTTGTTATTTTCTCATGTACATGATAAAATCTTTGGGTGAAAAGTTGTGTAACAAAGTGAAACACCGTATTAAACTGTTACCAGGACAACCAGGTATAATGAACATAATTGTTAAAGATACGACAACGTAGTAAGTTAAATCAAATATTCAAATAAGTTTTCCTATCTTATCTAAGCTAATTCAAATTATATACTTAAATGGGAATTAATCAAATGTAACGACTTAAGGCACGATCCTGAATTTTTAATGAGCTTATCTATTATTTATGTTCCGTTAAATGTCAAGTACAGCTGTTTTGGTACCTTGTAAGTGATTTAGGTGACACTTTCTTATAAATGTTTATATAACTTCAAAGGGATCTTAGGCAAGTAATTAAATTTCCATTAGTTTTTCCATTAACTTTTATCTTAATTTATGCAGGATCATGTCTTAGAATGTTCTAGAACCTCATTTGCATAGTAGGTTATTTGGTTATTGTGCAATGCGGGTGGGGTTTTGAGGGGGATTTCCAGTGACTAATATTAGGGTATAAAAGCAGTGGTTGTCCTGGCTCAGTGTCTTTCGTTTTTGGGCGCCTTCTAAAACATGTTGAAAACATTGAAAATGAAAATTTAATTTAAACATTTTGATAACTATACGATCACCGAAATAAATCTAGAACTTGAAAACTGGACTTGTTTCTCATTGACTATGCCACACATGTGTTTTCAGAAACGACCGGAGTCTGCGTTTATTGGAGCATGTGCTTTTATTTGAACTAATAAGATATTTACGTCTCAACTTGACTAGTCATCAGACTGAATGTACTAAATACTGGCAGTTAAGACTTTTAATTCCTTTCCTGTGAATTTGTGATATGTAAAAGTTTCTTGAATGTAATTCTAGCATTTCCAGTATTTATAGCCCCGCTTTGGAAAAGTGGGGCTATACTGGATTCACCCTGTCCTTCCGTGATTCCGTCTTTCCGTCATTCTGTCTTTCCGTGAACAATTCGTTTCCGTTCAATATCTTGAGAATGGCTTGACAGAATCTGACCAAATTTTGTATGCACATCAACATTGACAAGATCTAGCTTGGGATTGTTACCCTTCATCTTTTGCAAAATTTTGACGGAGTTATGGCCCTTGATTGTTGTCAGAATTTCGTTTCCGCTCAATATCTTGAGAACGAATTGACAGAATCTGACCAAATTTTGTATGCACATCATCATTGACAAGATCTAGCTTGGGATTGTTACCCGTCATTTTTCGCAAAATTTTGATGGAGTTACGGCCCTTGATTGACGTCAGAATTTCGTTTCCGCTCAATATCTTGAGAATGGCTTGACAGAATCAGACCAAATTTTGTATGCACATCATCATTGACAAGATCTAGCTTGGGATTGTTACCCGTCATTTTTCACAAAATTTTGACGGAGTTACGGCCCTTGATTAACGTCAGAATTTCGTTTCCGCTCAATATCTTGAGAACGAATTGACAGAATCCGTCCAAATTTTGTATGCACATCAACATTGACAAGATCTAGCTTGGGATTGTTACCCGTCATTGTTACCTGTCATTTTTCGCAAAATTTTGACGGAGTTACGGCCCTTGATTGACGTCAGAATTTCGTTTCTGCTCAATATCTTGAGAAGGCATTCACAGAATCCAACCAAATTTTGTATGCACATCAACATTGACAAGATCTAACTTGCGATTGTTACCCGTCATTTTTCGCAAAATTCTGACGGAGTTACGGCCCTTGATTAAGGTCAGAATTTCGTTTTGTATGCACATCAACATTGACAAGATCTAGCTTGGGATTGTTACCCGTCATTTTTTGCAAAATTTTGAGGGAGTTACGGCCCTTGATTGACGTCAGAATTTCTTTTCCGCTCCATATCTTGAGAACGAATCGACAGAATCCGACCAAATTTTGTATGCACATCAACATTGACAAGATCTAGCTTGGGATTGTTACCCGTCTTTTTTCGCAAAATTTTGACGGAGTTACTGCCCTTGATTGACATCAGAATTTCCTTTCCGCTCAATATCTTGAGAACAAATTGACAGAATCCAACCAAATTTTGTATGCACATCAACATTGACAAGATCTAGCTTGGGATCGTTACCCGTTGTTTTTCGCAAATTTTTGACAGAGTTACGGCCCTTGATTGACTTCAGAATTTCGTTTCCGCTCAATATCTTGAGAACGAAATGACAGAATCCGTCCAAATTTTGTATGCACATTATCATTGACAAGATCTAGCTTGGGATTTTTACCTGTCATTTTTCGCAAAATTTTGACGGTGTTATGGCCCTTTATTGAGGTCAGAATTTTGTTTCCGCTCAATATCCTTGAGAACGAATTGACATATTCAGACCAAATTTTGTATGCGCATCAATATTGATGAGATCTAGTTTGTGATAGTTACCTGTCATTGTTTTTTTTTTCACCCTGCAAAAAAGCTGAGAAGCGGGGCTATAGTCAGATTCTCTGACAATTCTAGTTTTCACTTACTGATGTAGAATGAGACATCGAGGGTGAGCTGAGTAAACAGTTCTGGGTTAAATTAGGATATCATGTCCTCTAAGAAGGGCTTCAAAAATAACCGCCCAACTAAGGCAACAAGGCCTATGCTATTTATAGCCATGGCGGCCATCTTGGTCATGTGGCCTGGACCATTTATAAAAATTTTCGTTCTCACTTCCTAAGGATGCTCCACATGTAGTTTGGCTTTCATTGGCCTAGCGGTTTCAGAGGAGAAGATCTTTGAAATTGTGAACGATGGATGGATGCCGGAGCATGGGTATACTATAAGCTCACCTGTGAGCCTTCGGCTCAGGTGAGCTAAAAAGGGAGCGCGGTGGTTTAGTGGTGGAGCATCGGACTCCGAATCTAGAGGTCCTGGGTTTAATCCCCACAGGCACGGTGTTGTGGGCTTGAGCAAGACACTTTAACTCCCTACAGTACTGGTTAAACCCAGGAAGAGTTGGCTCCATCTCGACATGACTGAAAAATTGTTGACTAGGACGTTAAGCCTCAATACAAACACTGTGTAAAAGTTTTATATCTTGACAAGATTATATTTTATATTTTTCTTTTGATCCTTTAGGATCTAACAATTATTTTTTTATATCTTGACAACCAAAAAATATTCATACTTTTACCAAAAAGTATTCAAACTTTTACCAAAATGTAATCATACTTCCACAAATACACTTTAACCAATAATTATTGATACTTGCAAAAACATACTGTGTTGCAGTTTATATCTGTCTCGACAACAAAAAGTATTCATACTTGCACAAACTTACTTTTACCAAAACGTATTCATACATGCACAAACACTTACCAAAAGGTATTCATACTTGCAAAAACACACTTATGCCAATAAGTATTCATACTTGCAAAAACATATTGTGTAAAAGTTTTTAACAAAAAGTATTCATATTTGCACAAAGACTTAAACCATTCCAATATAGGATCGCACCACCTTTTCTTTTTTTTTTTAATTCAGTTTTACGTCCCTTTCAAGATTATTTCAGCTCATATGAGACGGGCCAATCAGTAGGTGGGCGAAAACGGGAGAACCCCGAGAAAAACCACCAATTCCTCTTCTACTTAAATCCGAAATTTCAAGCTTCTAGCTCTTTCCTGTGCTTGTACAGGCCGGTTTGTGTCGGACCTGTTCGGAAACCATATTGTTGGTTTTCCCACGAGGCGGCTCAAATGTTATCCCAAATGCTAGAGTGCGTCCGTACTGATTACATTTTTTTTTCTTCTTCTTCCTCTTCTTCTTTTTTTTTTTTTTTCTCTTTCTTTTTTTCTTTTCTCCTTTCTCTTTTCTTTTTTCCTTCTCTTTTTTCTTTCTTTCCTTCGGCTCCTCCTCCCCTTTAACCGACCCCATTACACATCATATTTATTATCTATCATAATATTTACATTATTTACATTATTTACATAAGTAAAATTTCTTATAAATGTAATTAAGTAATTCAATTTTGCATCATAAGGACACCCCTGTACTAATAAATACATGTATAGGTCTGAACTATATTGAACTGAATCCAAAAAAGATATAATGGGCACTAATGGAGTACCAAGTAGAAGTAGAAGTAAATAATCATAACTGATTACATACTGATTACATTTATTTACCGTTATTTACATATGTACCTTTTGTTTGTTTGAATTAATGTTTAACGTCCCATCCAACAACTAAGGTCATGTCGGGACTTCTACCAAAAATGAGGTTTTCATGACATCCAACAAGTGCTTAAAATATAACCACCCGAGTAAGCCACAAAGGCTTATATGTATGGGTGGTTTGACTTGAACCACTTTATCTGGGCAGGCTCAAACCCAAACGGCTTACCGGTAATCAGATGGTCGGTCACTGGCGTATAAGCTTTGCCTGGAGGCACAAGCAGCCGATCTATTTCTTTGGGCCCCAATGGGCGTCGGTACGAAAAATGATATAGACTTATTACCATGCATCTCTGATTTATCTGTATCAAAATAACTGCACAAGTGTGGTGTGTTTACGTTTTCTGTCTGGTTTTCAGATTAATCACCTACCAAATGTATGTTGACCCTATTTGAGCCGCGACACAAGAAAACCGATCTTCTGGGTTTCCGACCAGGTCTGACACAAATAGGTTTATGCAGCCAAAGAAGATGGCTAGAAGCTTGAAATTTCGGATATAAGAAGAAGAGGAATTGTACTATCCGTATAGCGAAAACAAAGGCGCTGACCAGCTTCGCATGTTTCTGCTAAAGTGATCTGCGCCTTTGTTTTAGCATAGGCGAAAATGCGTTTTTTTCATGACGCGACTCATTTTATAGGACCTCTACCGACATTGGTGCTCATATGTATGGAAGGTTTGACAAAATTACTTTTTTTTTCTGGGTAAGCTCAGACTTTCTGGGCAGTACTGGAGCAAGTATGGTTTAAAAAGCTGCCTGGAAATAGGAGTAGGTGGTCTACGGAATATCACATTGTTGTAATAGCACATGTCCCCTTTTATTGGTAATGTTGCTAAGTTCTGGCTGTAACTGCCGTGCAACAACAATATTTACCCACACCTACAATGGAATGTCCCAAGTTACACGGATCACCGAACAGAGAAACCCGTGCACTGTCTCTCTTTACTCCCAGCTCCCAGCCCGTCAACAGGTGACTTTGGTCTGTGTGGAGCCTAGAGCACTGAGAGCGTACAAGAGCATACCCAAACAGGTAAGTAGTAATTACCCGCTGAGCGACAGGTGGGTATGATATTTTCTTGACCTGTCCAGGCAAAAGCATGCACCGAGAGCCCGAAGGGCTCGAGGTGCGTGCTTTTGGCTGGACAGGTCAGGAAAATATCATGCCCACCTGTCGCGAAGCGGGTAATTAACTTACCTTATGACCCGACTGAGTGAAATTTTAGTTTCCGCCCGACCTACACAACGACAAATCATACACTGGTTACTTTAGAGCTGTTCGGAGTTTTTACGAAATATTACATGAACGAATGACCGAAAAATTTTGTCCATTAAAATTTCTTTTCTCGCACGTGCAAAACGAGGAATCTTGTCAACGATCTGTCTTCGCCATTGTCAAAAATAGACCAGAATGGAGTATCTTCCCTTGTACGTTTTAAACGTTTTGAAACATATTTTTATTTTGTAATATTCAGCATTTCTTTCTCAAATTTTCTAATCAACGATAGGAATTATCTTTTATCAAAACAGTTAACAGACTGGGCGAGCAAATAAAATTATCTCTTCTGTTAAATGTAAACCGTTGCACCATTTCGTTTTGAGTTTCAAATAAGTATATATAGCGTGTGTAGGATTGTAATGCAGGGTTTGAAACCTACGGACCTAACTTTCTAAAATCCCCATAGTAAGTTAGGGGACCAGTGCACAAATGCCCAGCTGTATTTAAGGGATACAGTTGGTCGTTTATGATATACGCAATTCAAAAATGTGTGAAATTGGTTTCTCATTCATTGTTCTTGCACTTTTACAACAATAACACACTAACATTAATACGAGAATCAGAAACCAACTTCCAACTCGAGAAGACACTCATCTCAATGCAACTGCCCAGTCCGATCAGTGCACTGCAATCGATATTCATGCGCATTGGGCAAATCCTTAATTCAGTACTACTCAAACAAGGATTTCAAAGCAGTGTTACATTGGGATGGAAGTCCGAGTCGAAATGGCATGGCCACGCTTTAGTGGAGCTTTTATCAGCTGTCAGAAAGCAGGAATGTCACTTTCACCACTTGTCTGGGGGTAAGGAAAGTCACTTTCCTTACCTCCAGACAGGTGTGAAAGTACTTTCCTTACCTCCAGACAGGTGTGAAAGTATTTTCTATACTGCCCTAGACAATGCACGTGCAGTAAGTTATGAAAAATAACTACCCATGATTAACATTGCAGTCATAAGGTAAGTTAATTTATAACAACTACAACAAAAATTTTCGACTTGTTGCATTGGTCTTTAATTTTAAATTCCAGCGTTTCCCATTTTGGTAAACCTTGCAGTAACTGCGAAGCTGATCAGCGCCTTTGTTTCCAGCGTTTCCCACCTTGATAAACCTTACCTAGAAGGCGTTCAAGACGGCTGTCATTAATTCAAGTCAATCTCCTTTAACAAAAATGCATATCTTTCATATTTTTCATATTAATGCATTTTCCTGGTATTTGTACATGTACATGCCATTCCATGTAATATAACTATCAAGTTTAAAAAAAAAAAAACAAAAAAAAAACGGATGTAATCATTTAATAAATTTAATTTAAACAGGGCTTTCAAGAACTGTACAGTATTTCTGTCTATTGAAATTCATTAGCTGCTTACTGATAAGAGACAGGGTACTATAATATCTGGTGGCCTGACAATAGAGAGGTTGAGAAAATAAACTTGTAACGTGTACGTGTACTTGTAGCTTTATTTACCCGTACACGATCGTTTTGAGTGTAAAATCGTTTGAGAAAATCGAACGTGTACGTGTAGATTTCATAAAGTATATACAGCTGAATTTTTTATTGTTTATACATATATATATATGGTCACATGTACGTCGATTCGCCTTTGGTCAGATATACTACGGCTGCACGTGTAAAACGATTTGGCAACGCTTCATCGAACTTCGTTTCTGCTTGTACCTACCTGACCTATCGATGGAAACATATAAAGAAAACTTACAAGTCGCAAATTTATTTCATTCACAGCCTAACTGATTCTCAACGTGTAGCGAGTATTTTGAACTTGTAATAAATGACGAAGTTTGGGGATAAAACTGTTCTACACGTACACGTACAAGTTACAAGTTCATTTTCTCAACCTCTCTAATGATTCTGAATATACGGGTAGGGCCCCCAAAAGAAAGCTCATCAATTGCAGGGGTGGGGGCTCTTATAGTGTGATATCAAGGACCATAAAACCACAAAACAGTGTTACCACAAGTATTTCTTTATTACCCCCTGCAGAAATGATATAATCACCTCGTTGTGACAGTCCTTTGATCTCTGGATCATGATGCACAAGCAGGGGTCATTAATCGAATAAATAGTGGTACCACTTTACCTCCTTCAGAAGCTTTCCCTTTAATGCAATGATCTTTCAATGGGAGCATTCATACTAGCGAACGCACACTGTTTCAAAAATGTATGTCTAACCAAAGCAGTATTCATAATTGAACACATTTCCAAATGCACAAAACACACTTTTGTCAATTGCCCCCATATTGCTCGGGTTACTAATGTAGGCCCCGGTAGTTGTTTTGGGTTTCAAGATGCACTGTCCTTCTTGTCAATTGGTCCGTTGAAACATGGACATCCCTGTTATATGTCGTTTGTTAATAAGTCGATAATCCTGTTTTTAAGCTGGAATCGTATGTTTGCGAGACCATCCGTTGTGGCCGTGAGAAAAAGTAAAGTTGGAATGCTTGTGACTCCAAGCGTACATCCGTCTGACCAACTGGTTGATAACTGGGAACCCATTTACCTCCCGTAGGCATTAGCCATTAAGTCACACGTTATACATGTATTTTGGAAAATATAATCACCCAACCAAACAACTAAGGCTTATAAATATGGATGGTTTGACATGAAACACTTTTCCTGTGCCGGCTCAGAACTTCTATTCTGAACGGTTAACCAGTAATCAGATGGCCAATCAGTCCATATTTTGACCCTCACATTCACATTGTGGCACAATAACCTTTGTATCAATTAACCCATTTAAGCCTGGCGTCCCTTTTGTGGGACATAGGCAAACAGTATAGCCCCAGATGTGACGCCGCAGAACGCGGCGTCCCATCTGGGGCTATTCTGTTTGCACAGAGAAATTTCATCGAAAAATGAGATAAAAAATAAAAATCACTCCTAACGCCCCTAAAAATGAAAGTGGACTCAGCAAATTGATAATGATGGGAGAATCCATTCGTCAAATATGGGTTAAAGCAGCATGATATATATTGGCATTCGTTGACCTGGACACCATCTGTCGTATGTAAGGAACGTTTCAATTACGTATGAAGTTAAAATGGCATTTTTGACACGTTTTTTATAGTATCACAATTTTATGCTGGATTGGATATAAACATAAAGCATAATTGGCAGTTTAACCTGCCATGAACAATATGTCACATTTATCTTCCAGTTATTTAACAATTTCAGCGACGTCTGAAATATTATAGTTAACCTACGTCATTGTACGAATTGTTAATTCATTTAAGCATGACATCCTCTTCATGGGACATCCCATCTGGGGCTAATCTGTTTGCTAACAAGATTTTCATCGAGAAAAAATGAAAAAAAAAAAGTCAATCCAAATGCTCCTAAAATGAAAGTGGACTCGCCCAAATGATAATGATGGTAAAATCCATTCGTCATATATGGGTTAATGTCAAGAACGGAATGGGGTGGATCAGCTAAGGAGATACTTATGTTGTGGTTAAGGGGGTAAACATTGCATGGACAAGTTTTCCTGATGTGTCTGAAAAGTGACAAGAGTATGACTCCAAGTCCGAAGTAGGAATGATTCAAAACGTCACCATGGAGTTAAGGAGGTATTCATTGCACGGACATGTCTACCTGATGGTACACATGAAACGTTGCTACTTTTGACATTTGAGCCGCCGCATGGGAAAACAAAACATCTGCATAGGCGAAAACAGAGGCGCACATCAGCTTGAGTGCGGATCTGACAAAAAAAGGGTTTTCGGGCATTCAAGCCTATATTTTTTGCTGTTAAAATTTAAAAGCCATCTAAATTTGAAATATTCAGCATGTTCTTATATTTATGTCAAACTGCTTTAAAATTGCAACACACCCCTTATTGTAGGGTATGCCTTTCGATCATGGTGATAGTCGATGAAGCAGCATAATTTCTCTCGATTATACCATGTTCATGATCGTACAAGGCTTGACTGCGTAAATGTGCCTCTATCTATCTTCTGATGCAAAGTCGATCAATTTCTGAGTACCACTTTAGGTGATTATCTTCCTACTTAAAGATCAGATGCGAAATTCCCAGTTCTACGTGTTGTTGGTGATGATGTTTGTTGATGAGTGTGCATAGCTTACTGGTAAAGTGCCGTGGTGATGACAGTATATAGCGATGATGTGTGATGATGGGTTAAGATGATGATTCTTGATGATAAACTCCTAGAAATGGTGATGATGTGCTAGTATAATGGAATGTTGTGGTGGAAATGGGTGATGATGTATAAAGATGATGATGATGAGTGACTGTGATTGATCATAGCAGTGGTGATGGATTATGGTGATTGATGAGCATGGTGGTTGTCTGTGATGATGATGATTGATAATGAATGTGACTAAAAGGGTCAGAAACAGCTCGCTCTTGTTGTCAAATGATTGTTTATGTTACGAAAGTCGCGAAAACTAATGACAAAGATTACGACGACGCCGCAACATGCCCATACAAGTCTGACAAATAAATTACCTGCAGAGACAATTAATCCTCGCTAGATTCTATCAACCTACACCAGTTTTGATATCCAAATCCATTTATTTAAGGAGTAGGACTTCGAAACATTTTTGACAGTTCGCGGGAGTTTTGGAAGCCATCAATCGGCTGTTCCGTCAATTGAGCACTTCCGTTAAGGTGACTAACTTTACGGTAACGCAAGAATGGCAAGATTTTCGGCTCTAAAGACAGATGTTTGACCAGGAATACTTCATAAAATAATTACTTACTTAATTTTTAAATTGTAGATAACTTTCTTTGGGTCTCTTACTATGCAAAGGTTTCATATTTTCCAAGGAAAAGGCTCCTACCGACTTATATGCAAATTAGCACTTTTCCGACCGAAATGTACCCATCGACTTGACCCGATTCTACCAACGCCACGAAGTCCAGAGTATATAAAGAAACTGTATCCTTTGCGCGGCCTTCTGCCCAGTAGTTTCCGAACGAATTTAGCTAGTCTTCGTGTGTTAGTGTGTTTTCTTTACAATTTTGGATTAAATAGCAGCTTAGAGAGAGAGAAGTAAGCATGGAGGCCGATGTTTGGTTGCAGTTGACGTTCTGAAGATGTTGCGGTTTGATTTTTACTCTTGTTAATCTTTGAATAATTTTGTTATATTTAATTAGATCTAGACTTTCAGGCTCCTTCCACGACCGATCAGACCATTGCAAGAGTGACTCGGAGCTCGACCTTGTATACACGCTGTGGGCCTTTCGAGAAACAGGCTATAGAAGCATGTCAGCGCGGACGTTATGGAAGACAACAGAAAAGAATGCAGAGCGTTATACTTTGTGACCGATGTGCATAGTATAAAGTATGGGGCGGCCTGAGAGATGGATCTAAGTTACTGTTTTACTTCTTTCTCGTTGAACAAGTTCCGTGTTTCAAGATGTTACAGTTAATCTAATATGACATACTTTCCATAGTGTAGATAATTTAAAGTTTAAATAATTTCCCTTTAAAAGCAAGCTTAAGTTTGAACTAAGTAAAGGCCACTGGACCATGTTTCAGTCATGCTGAGACTTCCAGCATACACTAGTTATGCTAGTGTTTTATAAGAAAGTTTCTTACAGTAACTTTTCTCAGTTTAAATAAATAATTCTTCGGGGCTATGCATAAGTTATGCTGTGCTCAGACCCCATTTAAATTTATCAAATAATAAGGTTTAAGGAATTTTAAGAGCATTTAAATACTTATACGTACATGTATTATGTGCATGTTTCGGGTTGGTTCAGATCTTTGAAATGGAGGGTTATGCCTTCCACTTAGATTTGGACAACTTGATATATTACCTTGACCTTGCCATGACCTCACGATGACCTTGAATGACCCTTAACCAAGATACAGTTAGAAACAGAGTACAGACAGTGAGAATAGCGAGTGGAGAGAATGCTCTATGGTACCCTAAGCGAATCCTAACATTGGGCTATAGAAAGGGGAGAGAACTCTATACAGACTCTGGTGCCATTTGCGATGAAAGAGAGAGAGTTATACATAATACCCTTTATGGGTGAAATATGAATATTAAGTGTACAAAAATCAGAATAAAGGTTTTTTTTTATATTTTTATTAAACTGAAATACGCCTTAGTTATCCCTTCTCCCTTTGTCGTCTCTCACTCAAAGAATATATGCATTATCGTCAATTACTTATACATAATTAATCAAGTACTGGTATCGCTCCATCCACACTCGTCCTGTCCGGTGATAAGTCCGTTGGCACAGTGCATGGGTAAAATAAAGCAATGACCAAAAAGAAGGTAATTATCAAAAGAAGCAATGATCAGGAGCTGGTGATAGAGAATCCGAATTTAAAGACACACCAGAGCATACGGACATGTCCCCATCTGCCTGGTTTATAGCGGTGAAGGTCCATGTAATGTACTAGTGACCTTGACCCCTGTGACCTTGCATATTTTATGGTGTCAGAAGTGGGATCTGTCAAGTCTACAGTGAAGAGTTACAGAAAGATACAGATAACAGAAAGAGACAGTCAAGTAGAGATAAAGTACAGATCCAGTGATGCGAACCCAAGAATTAGGTGGAGCGATACTAAAAAAAAAAAAAAAAAAAAAAAAAAAAAAAAAAAAAAAAAAAAAAAAAAAAAAAACAATTATACAGATAGATTCAAAATTCATAAATAAAATTTCAGGTCATTATGGTTAAAAGAAAGAACTTAAAAAGGAGAGACGCAGAGGTTGAAGGGGAAGGCAGTGGGAGTGATATAACTTTGAGTGCTGTAGAGAATGAGCATGACAGTGGTGATGAATCTGACATGGGTGCTAGGGAGGGCGCAAATACACGTAGAGAAAACGCGAATTTTGGGCCGCCTTTAGCGCGTCGTGAAGATTTAGCTTTGCAGGTAGACAGGGATGCAGACCCCGGCGATGAGCAGGTTTTGGGCGGTGCTGGTATGGACAATGATGAGCAGGCCATTGGTGATGTCCCAAGACCCAGGGTAAGAGAAAATAATGAGGTTACCGCGGCGATGAAAGAAATGACTAGGGCATTGGTAAATACTATAAAAGAATCAAACAGGGCTATTAGTCAGAATATAAATCATGTGCTTGAAGAAGTACAGAGGAGGCAACCTCAAGGGCAGGTAACTCAAGCACCTATTCCATCTGGTAGAACTGACAGAGTGAGTATGGCTGGACCCAGGATGAGGCGTCAAAGGTATAGTAGGTCAGGGTTTTCAGATTCAGATGAAGACAGCGACATGTACCCCACTTACCGTCAGTCATTTAATCGAGATTCTGCGCAACAAAGGGAGACAACAAAGTTGCCAATTTTTACAGGTAAAGAGCCCTGGAATGTTTGGTTCAATAGGTTCACTGAGGTGGCTGACCGGAGAAATTGGAGTGAAGAAGACCGCCTAGATGAGATTCTGCCTAGACTACAGGGGGCAGCAGGTGAGTTTGTATTTGGCCAATTAAGAAGGGAAGTACGTGCTAACTATGCGCAACTTGTGTCTGAGTTAAATAGCAGATTCAGGGTGGTAGTAACAAAGAAAACGTATGGTGCACAGTTCAGTCATCGCGTCCAGAAGTCAAGCGAGTCTGTGGAGGAGTATGCAGCTGAACTCAAAAGGTTGTATGATAAAGCACATGCAAATAGAGATGAGGAAACCCGTCGTGAGGATTTACTCAGAAAATTTTTGGATGGCCTATTTGATGAAAAGGCAAGGTTTCAGGTTGAGTATGTTAAGGAACCGAGAGATATTGATGAAGCGGTATATCAGGTTGTAGATTTTCAGGAAACACGCCACCGTCCGTTGATGACTGATGGAAGCTCTGAGAGAAGAGGTAAGCGAAATGTTCGTGCCGTGAGCTTTGCGACCACTGACTATGAAGACAGTGACGATGAAGGGGAGGGACCTGAATACAAGGAAAAACGGACTAAACGTAAGCGAAAAAGTAAGGCACGCAGAGCTGGACAAAGCCAGACCCTAGTGACAGATAAAGACTCGGGTAAGCAATCTGAGACATCTGGGCCTGCACCCAAGCCCATTTGTGGTGAGCAGTTAGAAAAGACATTAAAGGCATTGCAGGACAAAGTTGACAGTTTAGAGAAGCAGTTACAGAGAAAAAGTAATGGTACTTTCAGAAATCTAAGCAATCCTGATGTTGTCTGCTATTCTTGTTCAGAGTTGGGCCATTATTCCAGAGATTGTCCTCAAAAACAGCAAGGCAGGGGAAGTCACAATTACTTCAACCAGCAAGGTAATGGTAATCAAGGGGCTTATCATAGGCGTGGTCAATCTTATTCTCAAAATGGTGGATATCATCAGTCTTTTCAGGGGGTGGGGCCTAATGCCACTTCATCGTTAAACTAGAATGGGTCGGTTCAGGTGGCCGTGATGCGACCCGCAATGAAGAAAAAGGCCATATAAATGTAAACAACTTGACTCAAGCTAAGAAAAAGGAATTTAGAATGACACTTCCGAGCAGCGTTGGTTCTTACATTGACGCAACAGTGGGTGGGGTACCCTTTTATTTTACCATAGATACAGGGGCATCTCAAACCATTTTAAGTAGCAAGGTCTATGAGAAAATTCCAGTGGATCTTCGCCCTTCTTTACAGCCGTCATCACATAATATCACTTGTGCAGGTGGTACTATACTCAAGGAACATGGAAAGGCCACATTTGATTTCAAACTTGGCAATTTGTGCCTGTCAAAAGAATTGATTGTTGCGGATATAGGGGATGAAGGGTTGCTCGGGGCTGATATTATGCAAGAAGATGAACAGGGACCTGGGGATCTCATGTTAAGTAGGGGCATATTAAGACTTAGGAATACTGACATTGAAGTGCTTCGGGTGGGTAAAGATTGTAGAGTCAGAAAGGTTACAGCTGCTGATCACTTCACCATACCAGGGTACTGTGAACAGGTAATTGACGTGTACATAGAGCGCTTTCCTGAGGATGACCATGTTGGTAATAATGAAATACTGGTAGAACCATGTGACGGATTCACAGATAGATACCCACTTGTGATGGCATCTACGGTAGTTAACATGGACTCCAGTCCTACGCAGCAGGTAAGACTTCTAAATCCTTGCAGCGATCCAGTGTCCATCTATCAAGATAGCGTGATTGGAAGAGCCGAAAGGTATGAAGACTTACACATGTTAGTCGAATCAGAAGACCCGTCACAGTCTGGTAACAATAGTGCAGTAAGAAGGATACAGCTCATGAGTGAAGATGTTGAAAGAGATGTCCCCATAGTGACAGCCCGTACTTCAAAAAGTAAGTTACCGTCACACTTAGAGCAACTATGCAGTCAAGCATGTGAAGGACGTTCCAGTGATGAGGTAAAGATAATTACAGACCTCCTTCTGAAACATGAGAATGCCTTCTCAAGGGACGAATTTGATCTAGGTAGAGTATCTCCAAAATATGGTACACATTCAATTGATACAGGTACAGCAAAACCAGTCCGATGTCCACCTAGACGAGTGCCTTTGGCTTTCGCAGACGAAGAACGCAAGGTGATTGACACCATGGAAAAGCAAGGTATTATTCGTAAGTCATACAGCTGTTGGAGTAGTCCTTTGTGCCTTGTGAGAAAGAAAGATGGCAAGGTGCGTCCGTGTATTGATTATAGAGCTGTAAACAAAGTAACAAAGATGGACAATTTTCCTATACCAAGGACCAGAGATTGTCTTGATGCTGTTGCAGGTGCAAAGCTGTTCAGTACATTTGATGTCACCAGCTCGTACCATCAGATCCCTGTGAAAGAGGAAGACATCCCCAAGACGGCTTTTATCACCAAGTATGGTTTGTATGAGCACTGTACCATGCCGATGGGTATGCGAAATTCGAGTGCCACGTTTCAGCGCTGTGTTCAAAGCATTCTACACGGTTTGAATTGGGTAAGTTGTCTGGTATACTTGGATGACATCATTGTATTTGC
The DNA here is from genome assembly GCA_964017185.1 of Rugalucina vietnamica. NCBI lineage: Eukaryota > Metazoa > Mollusca > Bivalvia > Lucinida > Lucinidae > Rugalucina > Rugalucina vietnamica. The sequence goes on from OZ024879.1 coordinate 2,934,966, forward strand.
CAACACATTTCAAGAGCATGCCGACCGGGTTGACTTGGTACTGAATCGCTTAGAAGAAGCGGGCTTAAAATTGAAAGCGTCCAAGTGTCACCTTTTTGCCGAACAAGCCCACTTCCTTGGCCATATCATTTCAGCTGAGGGTGTCCTTCCGAGCCCCGATAATGTTGCTAGAATTTTGCAGTTTGCTGCCCCTGAAAATCCGACACAAGCACGTGCACTGGTAGGTATGGGAAGCTATTACAGGCGTCACATAAAAGGCTATTCGGATATGATGAGACCAATTATTGAATTGACAAAGAAAGGTAAAGAGTTCCGTTGGACGTCACAGTGTGACGAGGCCCTGCAAAAGTTGAAAGAGGCTTTGGTAAGTCCACCAATCATGGCATATCCCCTGGACAGTGGTGAGTATTTTTTGGACTGTGACGCAAGTGACTACTGTATCGGTGGTGTACTCAGTCAAATACAGGATGGTGAGGAAAAGGTCATAGCATATGGCAGTAAGATGTTGAATAAGGCAGAGAGAAACTACTGTGTTACAGACAAAGAGTTGCTAAGTATACGGTATTTTGTTGAATACTTTAGACAGTACCTCCTGGGACGGAAATTTACTGTGAGAACAGATCATAGGGCACTTTCGTTCTTGTTTAGCTTCAAAGAGCCCAAAGGCAGACTAGCCCGGTACTTGGAGATTTTGTCAGCATACGACTTTACGGTGAGTTATAGAAAAGGCTCTGGGCACAGCAATGCGGACGGAGTCTCAAGATGTGTTAGCCCCTGGGATTGTGAGTGCAATGAGGTAGACACCATGGAACCCTTAAAATGTTGGCCTTGTAAGAAATGTGAGAAAAGAGCTATAGACATGAAGAGTTCTCTGCTGATGGGGCGTGAAGAAAAGAAAAAGGAAGTACATTATCAGCCAATGAATGAAGGTGAGTCTATTAAAGGTGTTAATCAGGTGACATGTGTTACAAACTCTGTGGCGCCTAATAATAACAGAAGTAACAGTGAGTTGCGGCGGAAACTCAATTTTGCATCTGGTACACCGTGTGATGATAGTCATGTTGATGTTGAGTCGAGGGTTGAACTCAACACCATGCTTCAGAAACAGAATAGTGAAGTGTGTGGAGACTCAAATGGCTTGGTAAGTCTTCGATCGGGCATTTTGACAGTAGAGGAAGGTATGAAACAGCCGAATGGAGAATGTACTATGATGACTAGTGAGCAGACTACAGGAAAAGTAAGAGCTGTTGAAACTAGGTCAAAAGGTATACAAGATGGGGGTCAGCCAGGGAGAAATTCTGAGAGCCCTACTATTTTGCCAATCAAGGTAATATTGAGTGACTTTACAGAAGTAGAGTTGTCCAAGAGACAGAAAGATGATCCTGATATCAGATTTGTGTATGAAAACATGTTAAAAGGTAGTAAAAGACCAGAAAGTTCTGAGGCTGTAACCAAGAGCCCAGCAGCACGGCATTATTGGCTGATATGGGATTCGCTCAAGATGAGTAATGGTGTGATATATAAAGAGTGCTTTAGCAAGAAAGGAGATAGTAAGTACTTTCAGTTGTTAGTCCCAAGGTCACTGAAGAAAGAAGTTCTACAAGAAGTGCATGATGGGGTGATGGGCGGCCATTTTGGATGTCGAAAAACCTATGAAAAGGTAAAGCTCAAGTATTACTGGTATGAGATGAAAAATGATGTTAACAATTGGGTGTTGTCCTGTGATATCTGTGCTTCAGATAAGGCACCGTACAAGAGACCGAAAGCACCACTAGGAAGCTTGGGAGTGGGAGCAGCCATGGCGACCCTTTCTACTGATGTGATAGGGCCATTTCCCGTGACACCAAGGAATAACAGGTACATTTTAGTGGTCACTGAGTCCTTTACCAAGTGGGTTGAGATTTTTGCCATACCAGACCAAACAGCTGCGACGACTGCAAATATCATCTTAAATGAGGTAATAGCCCGATATGGTTCACCTTTATCCATCCACAGTGACCTTGGAAGTAACTATGAGAGCCAGATCTTCAAAGAGCTATGCAAATTGATGGAGGTAAGAAAAACCCGTACATCCGTGAGAAACCCCAAGGGAAATGGGCAGGTAGAAAAATTCAATAGAACCCTTGTGCGCATGATAAAGGCGTATCTTAAAGGACAGCAAGAAAATTGGGATTTGAATCTTGGTTGCTTAGCAGCAGCGTTTCGTGCGACACCGAGTGCATCGTCAAAATTCACGCCAAACATGCTGATGTTAGGTAGGGAAGTAAGAATCCCCGGTGAAATCTGTAGTGCATTTGACGATACGCAAAGGTCAATAAGGTCATATGGTGAGTATGTCGACTGGCTTCGCGACCGTATGCAAGCGGCACATGATATCGCGCGCGAACATCTCGGAGAGGCGGCCGTCAGACATAAATACTCGTATGACGTGAAAATCAAGCATAATCGCTTTGAGAAAGGAGAGAGTGTATGGTATCGTCATGAGAGAAGAGTTCCGGGTATAAGTCCAAAGTTGCAACCAGCGTATGTTTTGTGCGTTGTGCTCAAGAGACTGAGTGATCTGAATTACTTCATCGAACTCGAGTCCGGAAGTCGGTGTGTTGTGCATCATGACAAGCTGAAGAAGTATGAAGGTGAAAACAGGCCAAAATGGATGGATAGGGCAATTCGCGTCTACAACAGGGATAACGGTAACTAATTTCAAGGTCAAAGGTCAAAGGTCAAGGTCATAATCGAAACTAATACAGATACTTAGGGCATGATTTGATTTCTGTTTAAGCAGTGATGGCAGCAAGGATGACCGAAATTGTAAAACAGAGAGGCAGAGCCTACCGGTGTGTTCCCTGTGGGTTCACTTCTAGAAAATGTAGGATCGAAGAGCACTATTACAAACGGCATGTGTCGGAACACGAGGTCCCGTTCCAGTGTATTGTATGTCAGTTCCGGACAGGGGACAATTCCAAATACGTAAAACACCAAGATTCCCCAGCACACACGGCCAAAGTTGATCCTGTCTCCAACCTGGTTGCTCTTCAAGAGTCATCCACTCCAAAATACATGGTCATGGGGCAAGATGTGGTTAAATTGTCAAGAGAAGAAAGTGCGGAACATTGGCTCGCGGTAGGATGTACCACTGATGATGAGGATAATGACATAGAGGACATTCGCCCACAGCTATTACGACATGAACCGATGAATCTTACACCTCCATCAAGAACAGAGGGTGCAACAGAGGGCGCAAGACCGAAGGAAGTGGCGTTGTGCAAGGATGCAGAAGTCCAGACTGATAAAGAACCTCCCCAGCCCACTGAGCCCAGTGCTATGGAGCTAGCGGTCCGAAGAATTGACAGTAACTTCAGTCAGATGTATGCGCAGACTAGTGATGCCCTTCAAACCATATATAATCTGCAAGAAAACATGAAGGTGATAAATAGAAGGCAGGAAGAGGTTATTATCAGACTAGAGAAACGGCTGGACAAGTACGAGGAGAAAGAGAGAGAGAGAGAACAGAGGGGGTCATCATCTGGAGAGAGAAGGGGCGACAAGGATAAGAGGAGGGATGACAGGGACCATAGAGAGAGGAGCAGTCGGCGTTAAACAGAAACAAGAAATCTATGAAAAATAAAAGTGTTATTCGTGATCTAGTGTTATTCCAGATGTGTTCTAGGTGTTTAAAATGTTTGTGGGAGACCATCAAACATTTTAGCAGGGGGTAGTTGTAGGGTATGCCTTTCGATCATGGTGATAGTCGATGAAGCAGCATAATTTCTCTCGATTATACCATGTTCATGATCGTACAAGGCTTGACTGCGTAAATGTGCCTCTATCTATCTTCTGATGCAAAGTCGATCAATTTCTGAGTACCACTTTAGGTGATTATCTTCCTACTTAAAGATCAGATGCGAAATTCCCAGTTCTACGTGTTGTTGGTGATGATGTTTGTTGATGAGTGTGCATAGCTTACTGGTAAAGTGCCGTGGTGATGACAGTATATAGCGATGATGTGTGATGATGGGTTAAGATGATGATTCTTGATGATAAACTCCTAGAAATGGTGATGATGTGCTAGTATAATGGAATGTTGTGGTGGAAATGGGTGATGATGTATAAAGATGATGATGATGAGTGACTGTGATTGATCATAGCAGTGGTGATGGATTATGGTGATTGATGAGCATGGTGGTTGTCTGTGATGATGATGATTGATAATGAATGTGACTAAAAGGGTCAGAAACAGCTCGCTCTTGTTGTCAAATGATTGTTTATGTTACGAAAGTCGCGAAAACTAATGACAAAGATTACGACGACGCCGCAACATGCCCATACAAGTCTGACAAATAAATTACCTGCAGAGACAATTAATCCTCGCTAGATTCTATCAACCTACACCAGTTTTGATATCCAAATCCATTTATTTAAGGAGTAGGACTTCGAAACATTTTTGACAGTTCGCGGGAGTTTTGGAAGCCATCAATCGGCTGTTCCGTCAATTGAGCACTTCCGTTAAGGTGACTAACTTTACGGTAACGCAAGAATGGCAAGATTTTCGGCTCTAAAGACAGATGTTTGACCAGGAATACTTCATAAAATAATTACTTACTTAATTTTTAAATTGTAGATAACTTTCTTTGGGTCTCTTACTATGCAAAGGTTTCATATTTTCCAAGGAAAAGGCTCCTACCGACTTATATGCAAATTAGCACTTTTCCGACCGAAATGTACCCATCGACTTGACCCGATTCTACCAACGCCACGAAGTCCAGAGTATATAAAGAAACTGTATCCTTTGCGCGGCCTTCTGCCCAGTAGTTTCCGAACGAATTTAGCTAGTCTTCGTGTGTTAGTGTGTTTTCTTTACAATTTTGGATTAAATAGCAGCTTAGAGAGAGAGAAGTAAGCATGGAGGCCGATGTTTGGTTGCAGTTGACGTTCTGAAGATGTTGCGGTTTGATTTTTACTCTTGTTAATCTTTGAATAATTTTGTTATATTTAATTAGATCTAGACTTTCAGGCTCCTTCCACGACCGATCAGACCATTGCAAGAGTGACTCGGTGCTCGACCTTGTATACACGCTGTGGGCCTTTCGAGAAACAGGCTATAGAAGCATGTCAGCGCGGACGTTATGGAAGACAACAGAAAAGAATGCAGAGCGTTATACTTTGTGACCGATGTGCATAGTATAAAGTATGGGGCGGCCTGAGAGATGGATCTAAGTTACTGTTTTACTTCTTTCTCGTTGAACAAGTTCCGTGTTTCAAGATGTTACAGTTAATCTAATATGACATACTTTCCATAGTGTAGATAATTTAAAGTTTAAATAATTTCCCTTTAAAAGCAAGCTTAAGTTTGAACTAAGTAAAGGCCACTGGACCATGTTTCAGTCATGCTGAGACTTCCAGCATACACTAGTTATGCTAGTGTTTTATAAGAAAGTTTCTTACAGTAACTTTTCTCAGTTTAAATAAATAATTCTTCGGGGCTATGCATAAGTTATGCTGTGCTCAGACCCCATTTAAATTTATCAAATAATAAGGTTTAAGGAATTTTAAGAGCATTTAAATACTTATACGTACATGTATTATGTGCATGTTTCGGGTTGGTTCAGATCTTTGAAATGGAGGGTTATGCCTTCCACTTAGATTTGGACAACTTGATATATTACCTTGACCTTGCCATGACCTCACGATGACCTTGAATGACCCTTAACCAAGATACAGTTAGAAACAGAGTACAGACAGTGAGAATAGCGAGTGGAGAGAATGCTCTATGGTACCCTAAGCGAATCCTAACATTGGGCTATAGAAAGGGGAGAGAACTCTATACAGACTCTGGTGCCATTTGCGATGAAAGAGAGAGAGTTATACATAATACCCTTTATGGGTGAAATATGAATATTAAGTGTACAAAAATCAGAATAAAGGTTTTTTTTTTATATTTTTATTAAACTGAAATACGCCTTAGTTATCCCTTCTCCCTTTGTCGTCTCTCACTCAAAGAATATATGCATTATCGTCAATTACTTATACATAATTAATCAAGTACTGGTATCGCTCCATCCACACTCGTCCTGTCCGGTGATAAGTCCGTTGGCACAGTGCATGGGTAAAATAAAGCAATGACCAAAAAGAAGGTAATTATCAAAAGAAGCAATGATCAGGAGCTGGTGATAGAGAATCCGAATTTAAAGACACACCAGAGCATACGGACATGTCCCCATCTGCCTGGTTTATAGCGGTGAAGGTCCATGTAATGTACTAGTGACCTTGACCCCTGTGACCTTGCATTATACCCCACTTTTATATAGCAAAACTGGGGTATGCAGAGGTATAACTATTTTTCTTATTTTTGATCGGATTTTCCTTATTTTTGATCGGCGAGGCGGTTCTAACATGTAACCACAATCTACGTTTGAGCAAAATGAGAAAAATATCAAAATTTTTCAACTGAAAATTTTCATTGTTTATAACGCTATATAGCCTTTCATTGTTTATAACGCTATATAGCCTTTGTATATTGCATGAGCATGTTTTCGTAATGACTGACTAACAACCAAGAAGGTCTGAACCTGCTCAGAAAATCCGGTTGTGCCAAACCATTCATTCATGTCATTTACAGGTGTTTCCTTTGTTCGTTATATTTTAAAGCATATTTAGCATGTCATGACATCCAAATGTTTGATAGAAGTCATAAAATGGAGGCAACATCCATGACTACAGTTCCGTTGGCTATAACGCATAGCAACAAATCAAACAAACAAAATCGAGAACAAATAAGAGCTTCTCCACCCCTTAAAATATCATAAACAGTTTGTGAAGTGCTCTGAATTCGCTTACACATTGTCAAGTAAATACTAATTAATTTGCAGTTGCAATTCGACTGTCAAATCATTTTATATTTTTCTACAGAATATATAACTGCTGGGTTTCCAACCAGCAATTGATGAGTCTATGATATTTTTGGACAACCCACGTATATTTAGTAATCGATTGTTTTCAATGCTGTATAAATCGGTTAACACTCAACCTGAGCGTGAGTGTCGACTTGACAACAGCCCAGAGAAAAATCTAGGTAATGCATAATGTGGAAAAAATTATATTGTTTTTAAACTTATTAAATTTACTTTTTTTTAGTTTCGAACCAATTTATAGATGAAAAAATAATCATGTAAAATTAAGCAAAGCTATTATATGTAGACAATATATATATGATTTTTTTTTAATGAATGATTTCCATGGTATTGAGAAATCATGTAAAATTAAGCACGGTTATTATATGTAGACAAAATATATGTAAAAAAGTTTTTTTTTTTAAATTAAAATGAACGATAACCATGGTAAAGAGAAATATTTATTTTCTTCCTAAATCAGTTGCAGGCACTACCACAGCCAGATGACTTGCAAGATGAACGGTATACTCTTCGCCATTTTGGTGACACTTACTGCCCAGTGCACGTGTAAGTTATCGTTTTATTGACATGTTATCTCTTAAAAGGGAAACATGTACACAGAAATCAGACTTGATGATTCATTGACTAGTTATAGATTCACCACCAGGACCGAACAATTAACACAAATATGTTGTGAAACACTGCAGAAAATGAGGGTGAGGTTAAGGCCCTGTAAATCGATCTAAGCCCCCAGTAATTTTATATAACTAATCGTTCCAAGGCAATACTTCTGTTGTGGTTCAATTTCTGTTATGTTTTGGAGCCGAATTTTAGTGCGGTTTGAACCTTATGTACGTTTTCGTATTTTTAACTGAGTGGCCGCCTATTGGGAAATAGCTGCTCACTCGGCTTACAATATGTTTTCTCAGTATAAGTACCAAATTGTTAATTTAGTTGTTTCCACCTCGGTTTATGGAGTCTGAATTTATTTCTGATTGCGCCTTTTCCTGATCATTGCCTACTTGTACCTTTCCACATAACTCGAAAGCGATGTCTGATCACGTAGTATATTCTTTAATGTTTATACGATATTCTACCATATGAACGAATTGAGCCTTGTTTTTTGAATAGAATAAAATTACAAACTAAATGTCCTCAGTCTGCTTAGCTTGCCGTTTGTTTATTACAACTGGGCCCAGTTGTTCAAAATTAACTATGACGTTAGTTAACGATTCGTGAAAATTTCAAATGGCAATAATAGTTTTTTTTTTTTTGTTTTTTTTTTTTTGTTTTTTTTTTTTATTCAGTTTAACGTCCCTTTAATATTTCAAATACACTGTTATTTTTGTTGAAAAAATGTGAGAATCCACATATTTTCAACAAAAACAACAGTGTATTTGCTTTTGAAGTCGATATATAGTTGTTAAGCTAACAAAGTTTTGAATAACTGGGCCCTGTTAGTTTGATTACTTTGTTACTGACCGAGGCGGCGCTTCTGGTTTGGTTCATTGTTTTTTTTTTTTTTTTTTTTTTTGTTTTTTTTTTGTTTTTTTTTTTTACATACGTATAGTTTGGAATTGAGCTTTTGTGCGGCTTGCACATTTTGTGTACGTTTTCAGTTTTGTCCGGGTAACGGAGAAGTAAATAACTCCTGTATTGTCTCTTTGTATTAGCACCTAATTGTCAATTTATTTTCCAAATCGGTTTAAGAATGAGTGGGTCTTTCGTTCTGATTGACGCATTTCACGATCATTAAAGAACAAGGGCTCATCGTTGCACAATATCTTTCTTTAAAAATGAAAAAAAAAGTAATTAAAAAAAAATAAATCAAAAAATCCTAAATTATAGGATATAACTTAAATGTTATGCGACAGTCTGCATGCTTAGTTTTTAACCCAATCATGGTTGATAACTGTGTTGCCTTCTTAAATTGCACACCGGTGTGTCGGGCGTCAGACTCTATGATGGCCCCGACTTAAAGCTGTTAGGATAGGAGTTTCTTGCCTGTTGCTTGGCCCACCGTGATTCAACTGATTTTCTTTTGCTCCAGATTTTAAGTGATGTTATTTGGCACCCAAGGCTCTCCATCGCCGGGCAGCTTATTGTATCTGTTAGTCCTCGTTTTTATTCATTTTGGGCGTTATCATGATTTATTTGTTTGTCCTTGATGATTCCATTGACTAGTTAGAGATTCACTAAGAGGACCGAACAACTAACTAACTGTTGTGAACCACTGCAGAAGCTGGGATGAGGTTAGGCAGGCGCCTGTAAAACTAGTTTAAGCCCGCAAGTAATTTTATAATACTGATTGTTCCAAGGCGATACTTCTGTGGTGGTTCTTATTGTTTTATGTCTTGGTGTTGAATTGTTTGTGCTGTTAGCACGTCATGTGCGTTTTCGTGTTTTAAGTTAAGTCTGGGTAACTGAGTGGCCGGCTGTTGGGATAATTGCTCCCCGCGCGGCTTACTATATGTTTTCTTGGTATTTAGTACCTGATTGTTAATTTCCACATCGTTTTTCCACATCGGTTTCTAGAGTGGGAATTTCTCTCTGATTGCGTCATTTCTTGATCTCATTGCCTACTTTTACCTTTGCATTATAAATATCTGAATAAAAATAAAACTAAGATCATTTAAGAGCAGCGAACGTATTTATGAGAAAGGGGATGGACCATACCGCGGTTTCGGCTACTTAAGACTCTTCAGTGACCCTATAGATTATTGTATTGTTGTTTCAGTATATATCTGTGATATTTTTCAAATGAAATAAAGTAAAGTTCCAAGGCGATGCTTCTGTTGTGGTTCCAATTGTATTATGTTTAGTGTTCAATTCTTGTGCTGTTTGCACCTTATCTATGGTTGTGTTTAAGTTAAGTTCGGGTAACTGAGTGGCCGCCTATTAGAAAGTAGCTGCTCACTCGGCTTACGATATGTTTTCTTAGTATAAGTACCTAACTGTCAATTTAGGTTTTTCCACAAGATCATTGCATACTTTTACCTATCAAAATATTTAGTGCACCATAATTTGTCTGATACATCCTCGACTTTTCAAACTCGCCGGTTGATATGTTTGTTATACTGAGAGATTCAAGCTAGGTCTCCAATTTCTATCGTTTCATTCTGGTACGCAAGGAAACATCGACACAAACATAGCGACAATCTTTATAATCTCCGTGATCATACGTAACGGTTGCGATTCGGGGCCATCAATCTTTTAACTGACTATCACGCACTTTTTACAAATACGAGGTTTGTCCAAAAATTCGTGGACTGCGTCTGAAAGTATGTTTCCATTATTTAAAATTAAATGATAATTGGTCATGAGCATATTTCATGTTAACTGCATTCATGAAAATAAAAGGCTTTTAGAGTAGCTCGGTTATCTAACACCCCCGTTTAGTTAGTCCACGAGCTGTTTGGACGGACCACGTATGTCATAATATTTCAAAATTGCTATGTATTTCAGTCGCCGATCCAATAACAAGACAAACCACTAGTGGGGATGCTTACAAACTCGCTCCGTTCAGGCTTAGTGATGTAGATTACATTGAGTTTGAAGTAAAGGCATGTAAAGATGCCTATATACTTCTTACGACCAGTGACACTGAGGAATCAAGTAACGTCGTTGAGCTTGGAATTGGCATTGGTGAGTTAACCATCATTCTTAAGTTGTAAAAAATGGGGCCAGTTGTTCAAAATTAACGATGTCGTTAATTAACGATTCGTTAAAATTTCAATTGGCAATATTACAAATACACTGTTATTTTTTGTTGAAAAAAATGTGAGAATCCTTTGCAATGCAAAGGATTCTCACATTTTATCAACAAAAAATAACAGTGTATATTGCAAAGGATTCTCACATTTTTTCAACAAAAAATAACAGTGTATCTGCTTACGTAGTTGGAATATTACTTGACGAGTTGAGGTCTTAACGATGACGTTAAGCTAACAAAGTTTTGAACAACTGGCTCATGAACAATTTCAGATGAAAAATAGTTTTCCTTTCCTGTTTTTGATAAAACAGAGACAGTTTGAGCCTTAACTAGAACATGCAAGAACCGTCTCACCGCACAAAAAAGAAAGAAAAAACTACATTGTTTATCCCACTTTTACTATATAAAAGTGGGGTATAAGGGGGTATACATTACACGGACCTGTTATCGTGATGTGTTTTGTACCAATGTTTGGGTGGTCGCATTTAATCGAAGCCACGTCTCGACATGATCGTAGCTGTAGCCTGGGACGGAAAGTAACAATTCAAACAAACAGTATGTGCGTCTTTTAGTTCGGTTTAGGTAACTGAGTGACCGCCTATTGGAAAATAGTACCTCACTCGCTCGGCTTACAATATGTTTTCTTAGTACAAGTATCTAATTGTCACACTTCGGTTTTTGGAGTGGGAATTTCTTTCTGTTTGCGCCTTTCCTGATCATTGTCTACTTGTACCGTTTTATTGTATTGCGTAGTTGCAGATATTTTTATTATATATTATTTGTTTGTTTGTGTTGAGGCTTAACGTCCCAGTCAACAATTTTTCAGTCATGTCGGGACGGATATAATTTTGTATTTGAATACATAATGATGATATTATACAAGGACCAATCCATTGAATTTATCAATCAAAGCCGCAATTTATTTTTCGCCACAATTTCTTTCTGTAACCAGGAAAACGCTCACCTGGGATCTGATACATACATTGTATACATTGTATACCAGTAAACATTTTTGAATATAAGGTCAGGTGAGCTAAAAGGTTATGTGTGAATTGTAAATCCAGGATATGGTAAATAAACATATTGCATATAAAACGTTCTGATTCGATCTTTTATTACCTAATTACTGGTTAACCAATTGGAAGGTCTGAGTCTGCCCTGAAACATTAAATTTGAAATTTAAATGTATCTATTTCTGCGCTTTCTATTCTTGTTTTAAATTATGTCTGGTTGTAAGCAATCGACCACTACATGGTATTTTTCATTTCTTTATTGAAAGAATATGGACAACTGCTAAATTCCGTGAAAATACGATAACAAAGGAATCTACAAATATGGTTTGTACACATAAATTCGCATATTTACCAGCTTTTAAAGTTCGGGGTTGGGGTTAAATATTTCGAAAGATTTTGACGTCAAGATAGAAGTGTTAACATCTGTTGTGTTTCAGGAGTGAACGGTGATACGTCAGTATTACGTACATCGATAGGGCAGGACCCCCCACGTACGCAATCGATTTACAACCCTCTCAACTGCAACGGGTACCAACGTTTCTGGGTTTACTGGAGTTCATCTGTGGTGTGCATCGGCACTGGCCCGTATAATAATATGCACGGCGGCGAGTTCCTGTCGTATTATTTATCAAGTGGCATGCCAACTATAAACTACTTCAAGGTTAAAACCGGAGAGACGACTGGTAACTGGATCTTAGGTACGTTATATCATCTCGAAATTATACCCATGCAATATTCAGAGATTCCTGAAGTTGTAACAAATGAAAATTTTCAGTGGATTTTGTTTGTTATATTTTTCTTATGTTTTCTAAATGTTATATTTTTCTTATGTTTTCTAAATCTAACGGCTCTAACGAGTACCCACAATCTATGTTTTGGACCAAAAATAAGCAAAATAGGTATACACAGTTTTATTATACAAAAGTGGAGTTTGAAAGGGGTATACATTGCATGGACTGTTTTCCAGATATGCTGAAAAAAGCCATACTGCACCACATGTTTTTTCTTAATTATGGGGCAGGGCTGGAGTAATCGTAATTTGTAATCGTAATCAGCTGTAATCGATTACAGATATTGAAGTAATCAGTTGTAATCAGTAATCAGCCATTTTTCTGATTACAAGTAATTTAATTTAATCGATTATAATTGAAAAAATGACTTGTAATCATGATTACATTCTGATAAAATCTGATTACAATTAGATAGATTTTGACTGGTTTTATGCAAAATGTTAATGTGCATCAATGGTATTCATGAATATGGGCAAAATCCAAACCAACCCCATCCCCAAAAAAGGAAATAATTCACGAAACTTGTGTTCCTTGTCTGCAATGGCGCAGACAAAGAATGTTTTGAAGATTACAGTTATAAAATGAAATGAACATTATAAACTTATCTGATATACATTTTGATGCCTTTTGCACTCTGATATGGAAAGTACATATTCACTGATAATTTACATTCTCTAACACCCTAAGACACAAATCGTTTTAATACAGAAGTCAAAGGCAGTTCTATTTAAGCATTTCAACAGCCTTCAACTTAATGATTCTTCTAAAGCTCAGTCTAATGCAGAAGCTGAGGGTGAGGTTAGGTACCTGTAAAATCGGTTTAAGCCCGCCAGTAACTTTGTGTTACTGATCGTTCCAAGTCGATATTTCTGTGGTGGTTCTTTTTGTTTTATGTATGTTTTCATATTCTTAGTTAAGTTAAGGTAACTGAGTGGCCACCTATTGGGAAAATAGCTGCTCATTCGGCTTACGATATGTTTCATGGTATAAGTACCTGATTGTTAGTTTGGTCTTTTCCCACCTCGGTTTTTGGAGTCGGAAACTTTTTCTGATTGCGCCTTTTCCTGATCTTTGCCTACTTGTACCTTATTGATATTCTATTATTTCATTGTAAATATTTGTCCAACACGTGTATTTAATGTTTTTAAGTTATTAGGCCGTTCTTATTTCCAATGCCTGGAGTAAATTCAATTCGGTTTGATTTTCAGGGGCTTCATGCCGTATTAAAGGTGATCCTCACACGCAGACCTTTGATAAGAAAAAGTACACGTTTAGCGGTAACTGTGTATATGATTTGGTCAATGGAATCAACGACTTTGAGATTGAAAGTGACTACGACAGATGTAGGGGCCATAAATCGTGTCTGTCGTCCGTCAAGGTGCAGTACGGCTCCCGCAGGATCTATTTCCAAGAGCCAAACATGACCAAAGAAGGAAATATACTGAACAACGAAATTGCGCTGCCCTATACAAGTAGCAGTGGTGGACTCGGATTGAGAGTCAGCGAGATCAGCAACCCTACGTCAGAATATTCATACCAGGTTCAAGTGTACAATGGCGTCAATGTTCTGTGGAATGGACAGACCTGGATAGAAGTACAGGTTCCGATGGCCTATCAAAATCAACTTAGCGGTAGGTCTTAAAGGCTTAGCCCCTGAAAGAGCTATATTGGTACCACTGTTTATTCGGTTAATGATTCGTAATTGTGCAATTTGGTCCAGAGATCAAAGGACTGTCATAATGAGATGATTACCTCATCTCTTCAGGGGGCAATAGACAGGCCCCTAAAGGATAATACCTGTGACCCACTGTTTATTGGTTTTATGATCCCTGATAACAGGCGCAATAAAACTGCCTCCCTCTGCAATCAATATTGATTTTACCTGTTTTGGGCCTGTTTTACCTGTTTGGGCCCCTACCTGTATTCAGAGTCAATGTCAGGCTACCAGATTTTCGCGTGTCCTGTCCACTGTCATTGATCAGCTAATGACGGTATACGGACAAAACGCCCCACGGACATAACCCCCCACGTCCATTTTGTTACAGGTGGACAAAAACCACCACATGTTTTTTGAAGGCTGACAAAACACCCCACGCCCAATAGTATTAGGTGGACAAAACACCCCATGCAGATTTAAAAATTAGGACAAAACCCCCCTCATGTTTTTCTTAGTTCCCCATAGGACATGACTGAAAATTGATGGCTGGAAAATTTAGGTATAACCAAATCTTATGTTTTCTTTATCAAAGTAACAGAATAAGTAAAGATAACATGAATGTCTTATAGCTCACCATATAACATGACTGAAAATTGATGACTTGGACAAAAAACATAACCAAATTTGATTACAATAAGAATGTCTTATGTTTTAGCTCCTCATATAAGAGCAAAATTGATGACTTGATCCATGGCACAATTTTATTTATTTCTTTACATTAGTTAATGAAAGCTGCATATGAACTTATTTAAGATTTAAACTTTTAATGAACAGATCTGGTTGTGGTAATATGTATATGGGCTGTTACAAAAATAATTAATTACACAACATATTTCAGACAAACAAGCAATTAACATTTTTTTCTTCAATTGAAAAACAACCATTTTAGCACAGACAGATTATAAAGGTGTTTGAGTTAAGTGTTGAAATTATAATAAAATGATTAAATAATTCAATTACTTTAATAGCACTCAATTAGCACATTATCATTTTAAAATACATGTACAAACACAATCAGTACACAAAGAAAATGGAGAACACAGAGACCTTAAATCAAATAATTAGAATAATTTTAAAATTATTTGCCTTTTTGCAGAATGATTTACTTAAAGTGATATTGGAATGGCATCAAAGAAAATATCTGTTCATCTACATAGAATTGAAAGAAGGAAAAAGAAGTGATATTACCACAAAAAGCAGGTTGTTTGCATTAGGATGCTTCTGTCTGCTTCCATCTGCTTATCTACACTGCAAAAATATGAGGGGGGTTTTGTCCTAATTTTAAAATCTGCATGGGGTGTTTTGTCCACGTTATACTATTGGGCGTGGGGTGTTTTGTCAGCCTTCAAAAAAACATGTGGTGGTTTTTGTCCACCTATAACAAAATGGACGTGGGGTGTTTCGTCCGTGGGGTGTTTTGTCCTACACTCGCTAATGACCCTTAATAGACAGGAAAATACGTCTTTAATGTTCGTTCCACCGTGTTTGACCGACACGATTTCAAAACTTATCAACAAATTAAGTGAAAATATGGAGTGTAGGACATGTTCCCCCCCCCCGGACATTTGCCCCCTGCCCAAATATGGCATGTAAGGACATTTGCCCCCTAACTGATTGGCAGAGTTGGACATTTGCCCCCTCATCAATGTGCATACCTAGGACATTTGCCCCCTCCCTGTTTACGCCTAATCAATGGATTTAAAACTTGGTTTACAATTATAAGGGCAAGTGCAATTTTCACAGACAAGTTATCAAATTAATATCATACAATTGAGTGATGTTAATAATAGTGAGTCCTAATAATTATAATATACTGTAATTTCAAAACAATTTTAACATGTCCGTCCCCCGAAAATATGTCGTAAAGTTTATGATATTATTATCTAAGTTCTCTGGTATAGCCTAGTATATTTTACTTACGTACTGGGCTTGTGTCCTAATACGCTGCATAGTATTGGCCACGTAGATTTGTCCGAACATGAATAATGCAGTTATAAACTAAAACGGCCAAAATCTAAACAAATTAAACAAACCAGATCATGCTTATACAGATGCTTGAAATACATAATTTATTTAATGTACGAGGGTGGGTCAGAAAATTCTGTCATAGGTGTTATAACTTTGTTAATAGACATGATAGACTGCTGTACTATACCTTGACTGAAAGGGCTACATTTTTCCTTTATAATGATGCCAAAGTAATGCCCGAAAGAAATAAATACTTTGAAATAGACGCATTGAAGGACACCTGGGGTAAAACCAATGGTACGTTTTCTAGAATTTGTGAATATTATTGTGTGTGTTTCATGCGTCATATCTTCATAACTACCGATCAAATATTCTCCAACTTTACAGTGACAAATAATAGTATATTTAGAAAAGCAATGTGGCAAAAATTACCGTTATCGATGCTATGCTGACTGTATAATAAAGCGATATATATGACGTCATCAAATTACGTACCCCTATAGCATTTCTGGCACCGCTGAATCATTATATTTGCTTGCTTTATTATGAGTTTACTACAGGGCACACTAGGATGAAACAATAAAATGGTTGAATGTATTTTAAGGTCCCTGGTCTACGTGTAGATGTCAATAAATGCCCTTCGAATTTAAACTGTAATTTTAATGTATGTACAACAAGCCAATTTCAATATTTCATTTTGCAATAACTCAATTAAATTTAATTTAATAATTATGATTTTTGCAGGATATATTCATCTATGTTTGAAAAATATATTGCATGGATTATATTTGTTCGAAGTCGTTTTTCTCTAAATAATATTCACGAATTCAAGAAAAAGATCCATTTGTTTTATTACCCCAGGTGTCTTTCAAGGCATCTGTTTCGAAGTATTTATTTCTTGACATCATTGTAAAGGAGACATGTAGCCCTTTCAATCAAGGTATAATACTGCAAACTATCATGTCTATTAACAAAGTTATAACATCTATGACAGAACTAACTGACCCACCCTCGTATGTTGTTACTGTCTATTATTTTATATTCAACAAATTCACGAGGGCGATTCATGCAAGTGTCGGATGGAAAAATAGCCCCGCCCATTTTGGTCCAGGAGAAATAGATGGGCGGTTGTGCCTCCAAGTAAAGCTTCTAATCTACTGACCGACCATCTGCTGATTACTGGTTAACCGCTAAAGTCTGAGCCTGCCCAGGAAAAGTGATTTAGTCAAACCATCCGTACAGGCTTAGTTGGGTGGTTATATTAATGAAGCACATTTTGAGTGCCATGACATCCTAATGTTGGGTATTAGTCCCATAAAATAGAGGCAACGTTCCGACATGACAATTGCTGTCGACTGGGACGTAAAGTAACAATTCAAACAAACAAATAAAACATGCCCACACCGACGAAATGAATAATAGTAAAAAATACACTCAGTTCTGGTGCTTATGAGCCGCCTCGTGGGAAAACCAACAATGTGGTTTCCGAACAGGTCCGACACAAACCGGCCTGTACAAGCACAGAAATGAGTTAGAAGCTTGAAATTTCGGATTTAAGTAGAATAGGAATTGTACTATCCGAGTAGCGAAATCAAAGGCGCTGATCAGCTGATCTGCGTCTTTGTTTTCGCCAATGCAGATTGTTGGTTTTCCCATGGGGCGGCTCATATCCTTAATCAATTCTTTAACCATCTTACAGAATTATCAAGTAACAGAAGTCGTATCTGTTTGTTTATTTGTTTGCTTGTTTGAATTGATGCTTTACGTCTTAGTTCACAACAATGATCATGTCGGGACGTTGCCTCCATTTTATGGGATTTTTACCCAAAATAAGGACGTCATGGCACTCAAAATATGCTTCATAAATATAACCACCCAAGTGAACCACAAACGCTTATGTGTATGGATGGTTTGACTAAACCACTTTTCATGGGCAGGATCATACCAGAGCGGCTGTAATCAGATGGTCAGTTAGTAGGGCATAAGCTTTGCCTGGAGACAAAAGCAGCCCATCTATTTCTTAAGGCCCCAATGGGCGGGGGCCATATTCCCACCCGACCAGTTTCAGGGAATCGGCTTTGAATTTAAGCCCTATTTGACGGATTGGTCCAGTTTGTGGGACTTACCCAATGTGTGAGCAGCTCTACACATATACCATGTAACAGCAATCATATAGATTTGTCAAAGTTCAATAAACTTTGTTATACACAGGCATGTGCGGTACGTATAATGATGACCTGACTGATGATTTTACAATGCGGAACGGTGCAGTGACAGAACATGTTCATGACTTCGGAGATAGCTGGGAAGCTACTACAGGTACGCCAGCAAAACAGTCACTTCTTGTATAGCAGAGTTGCTTGATTAATTGCTGTTCGTCCCAGTCAACAGCAATGGTCATGCCGGGCTTCCACTTAATGTGACTTCTATCTAACATTGGGATGTCAGTGGTTTCTGAGATAACATCAGGAAAACATGTCCGTGTGATGTATACCCCCTTGAACCCCATTTTTATATAGCAAAACTGGGGTATGCAGGGGTATACCTATTTTTCTTATTTTTGCTCCAAAACACAGATTGTGGGTAGTACCCACAATCTATGTTTTGAGCAAAAATAAGAAAAATATCAATTTTTTTTCTGCTGAAAATTTTCATTTTTTTTTAAGCTCAAACAATCTCTGTTTATTACATGGGCAAGTTTTCGTGATGCAACTGTTAATGTAAATGACCTTGGACATACCAAGTTTCGTTAAAATTGGCTCCACCGGTTTTGGAGAATTGAAATTAAAAAAGCAGTGAACATATTAAAGAACCAGGGGATTGGCCCTACCGCGGTTTCGGCTACTGAAGCCTCTCCCAAGGAGGTTGTTTTACATGCAGCCATCATGGTTATGTGACACAGTTTTACTTACTCAAATTTGTCTCAAAAATGCTTAAAAGCATTCTTAAGTCAAAGAGAACATAGAAATTAATGAGCCACTGCAATAGAAAACCAACAAAATGCTTAGGCGAAAACAAAGGCGCAGATCTGCGCTGCAGTAACAGTATAAGAGCCTTGTAACCTGATATAGGCGCAATATGACATTTTTTAGATTGTCGCTGCAGTAACAAAGTCGGCGAGGCGGTTCTATCGTGCACCCACAATCAAAGTTTTGACATGTTATATTTATATGTTTTCGTAATTATGTATTTTCCTTCCTCATCAGTAAAACATGTCCGTGCAATGAATACCCCCTTATACCCCACTTTTATATAGTAAAACTGGGGTATGCAGGGGTATACCTATCTTTCTTATTTTTGCTCAAAAACATAGATTGTAGGTACTCTTTAGAACCGCCTCGGCGAGGCGGTTCTAATGAGTACCTACACTCTATGTTTTGAGCAAAAATTAAAAAACTATCAAACTATCAAAACTATTTTCTGATGGAATTTTCAATTTTTAATTGAAAATTCTCTGTATATTGTATGGGCAAGTTTTTGTAATGTGTTCACAGAATGCAGATGTGATGGTGGTTGGAAATGGCACAACGATTATTGTTACGCACAAGTCGGAACCGCTATGACCTATGCTCAAGCAAAGGCCCAGTGCGAAAATAGTTATCGTACGTATGCACATATTTTTTTTTTTTTTTTTATTAAATATCAATACCCCAAAAGCTTGTGACATTAGGCAATGTTACAAAAGGTTGATTTGGGGTTTAATGTTCCGCCAGCAGCTAAGGTCATATGGATATGGGACCTCGGTTTAAAGTCTCAACCGACAGACTGGAGAAGCCCGGGATTTGGTTTGCAAGGCGTGTGACATAACCACTGCGCACGGAAGATTATCAACATGCAAACTACTTTAAAATGTTTTAATCTGTTTAGCATAATGTAATCGTCTTGCTAAATGTCTACTAAATATAAACAAATACATCAGTTTGGAGAAAAACGAAAATATACATTCTATTCTAAGGCTAAAATGATAGTAATAATGTAGAGTTATTGTAATAGTATCGTTGAATATTGTCCCTTGTTAGGTTATCGAAGGGAGCTTACTTGAAGCGTCCGTAGATAACCCACCGAGGGGCATATTCACCGATATCAGTGCGATAACCATTTTATTATATAGCTGTAAATGTTAACCTTGTATTAATCCCTATGTTTAATCATTCAATATTTATAGCTATATAATAATTAGAGATTATCACATGGGCATTTTGGTTATCACCCGCAGTATCTACCCGAGACTCCATTATCAAGCCCGAGAGCTTTAGCTCGAGGGCTGATAATGGTCGAGGGTTGATACTACGGGCGTTGACCAAAATGCCCATGTTATAATCTGTTTATCACATCTTAAAAATCTTCTATTCAAAGAATTTATGAAAAAATCGATATCACAACATATCCAATGCCTCAAAAGTCATTAACTGTTTTATTATATAATTTTTGACAAAATGTCAAGCAATGAAAAGAAATCAACTGAGACAGATATAGAATAAACATTTAACATTTAATTCAATACTAATGATAATGAATTTGCCTTAATTCTACAAATGGTACACAATATGTGGTCAACAAAAAAAAAACATATGAAAGTACCCCTTCTATCACAAGAAAATGACAACTACTGTCCAGTACATGTACTTTGTATCACAGAATATCAAAGAAATGTTAATATTTAGACAGTTCTAAATTTAGTAACTAATATAGACCTGCCAGCACGCGCTAGCCAGTTAATATGACAATTTGAAGACTTGCCACGTGGGCGCTTTGGGCCAATGAAAAGCGAGATTTTCAGTAGCTTATATAATATAATAGCTTATGAATGTTATCATATATTTACTACAAAATATGTTCTTTTTGCATATGCGATACAGACAAGAGTTACGTTCACGTATCGCGGCACAGTATCTCGAAAGCCGTATCCGTTCAAAAATTGATAAAACCCATATCATTCCCTTGGGAGAAAAAGCCATATCATTCGTATCACATACCCACGTGACCCATATCATCCCTTGGGAGAAAAAGGCGTATCAATAAATGATTGGCTAATAAAACTATATTCGGAGCACTCGGCTCCTATTGTATTGAGTTTATTAGGTAGTGTACCGCAGGCATGGTAGAATATTCGGATTGTGGTTTTATGTCACAGGCAACAGTATTTTGTCATGTCGAGATGTATTTTTCATTTGTGCTAATGCGGAAATAATATGCGCTCTACTGCACGCTTCGGCGGTATGTCAAAATGAATAAAATAAAATAAAATAAATAAATAGATAGATAAATAAATGAATATAACAAAGAAAGGGAAAAAATGGACATGAATTAAAATATATGATAAAAAGATTACGATATGACAGTTTTCATATCGTACCCACGAATCAACCCTCGAATCCCGTATCAGCCCTCGACTCTCGCATCAGCCCCCGGGCCTTCGGCCCTCGGGCTGATACGAGAGTCTCAGGCTGATACGGGATTCTCGGGTTGATACGAGGTACGATATGAAAATTGTCATATGATAATCTCTTTTTATTTCATGTTTAAGGTGGTTTCCTAGTTCATGTAACTGACGAGGCTACAAATGAGTTTTTAGAGACTAATTTTGTAACATCAACCAAACAGTACTGGGTAGGCTCCACATACAAGGCATCGAAAGGAAAATTTGTTTGGCCAGCCTCAGGCTCCCTTAAGGAGTCCAAGTGAGTTCATAAATATTATTCTCTCAGTGACTTTTAATGTTCATTCGTCAGTCATTTATAAGTTATTGTCAGTAATGATTTTGTTTGTCTGATTTTTTTGTATGATACCCAAGTCAAATCTAAACTACGGTCATGTCGGGGCAACCAACAAACAAATAGATGACAATGCTTAATATATATATTGAAGAAGGCTAGCCCGGTGGGAATTTGGCCCGCCAATAGTGGTCATGATCAGTAGTAGATTGACGGTTTTTTGTAGCTACGCAAAGCTTATAGCATACTGACCGACCACCTGATTACTTGTTAACCGCTTAGAAAGTAGCAAACTGCCCAGGGAATGCGGTTGTGCAAACCATCCGAACATAAAACCGCAAGTTGTTTACTTTCGTCGTGGCTAAATTCAAGGCACATTGCCCGGATGCAATTGTATCCCCAATGACAGGGAAGTCCTGTTATGACCATAGCCCTAGAATGGGACGTTAAGCAGCAAATCAACTCCTCATATGAGCCGCCTCGTGGGAAAACCAACAATGTGGTTTCCGAACAGGTCCGACACAAACCGGCCTGTACAAGCGCAGAAAAGAGCTAGAAGTTCGAAATTTTGGAGTTAAGTAGAGGAGGAATTGTACTATCCGAGTAGCGAAAACAAAGGCGCTGATCAGCTTCGCGTTTACCGCGAAGCTGATCTGCGCCTTTGTTTTCGCCTATGCAGATTGTTGGTTTTCCCACGTGGCGGCTCATATATACTTCTTGTATACCTGTGAACCAGGTCTCGATGTTATAAAACTTTTTTCATGCTCAACTCAGCTGAGTATGAAATTCCAACTGCTTATAAATACTGAAATATCCCAAATAAATTATAATTTCAGGTTCAGATCACCAAAGCCTGTAATTTCTCCTGCTGATCAGTGTTAAAATGCCAACAATTGTTGGCATTTTAACATTTATGAGCAGGATAAATTTGAGTCTCAGCTGAGTTGAGCATGAAAAAAGTTTTATAACCTTGGGACCAGATCATGCAACTCCATGTGTGTGGAGAAAAAAAGATACAACAGCAGCAGATTGTACCTTACATCGGCATTGATACAAAATCAGTGCAATAAATGACATAGACATACTCTCCTAATAAACTAATAAAGCTTACTCTCTTATATTTAGTGTTCAAAGCTGGGGTTGGTTGAATGGTGTGCCGAACAACGGTGCAAGTCAAAGTTGCGTCCACTACAATGTAGACGGAGCGAACAAAGGATGGGAAAATGTTGACTGCGAAGCGTCCTACCCTTATCTTTGCCAGCGAAAGGATTAGACATGCAGACATTAGCAAGACACACTTTTAGTTTTCGTTCTACAAAAAATGAGAACAAAATTAACTGTAATGATAAAATGCAAATGCTCATCACAATGATCATATAGTAACATGAAATTACAATTAAAGGTTTCATTATCTAATCTATATCCATCTGATGAGTTTTTATGAAACGTTAAAAAATGAAGTATGTAATATATACGTTTTTGCTTGAGGGATTTTCATAAACGGAAAATATATGGGGCTTAAATTGCATTTGTTATTCATGTGGGTTTTCACATGATCTTAAAGTATCTCAGTTTTGTTTTAATTTATTTGTTTGTTTTATTTGGGTATTGTTTGTTTTATGTGGGTCTTGTTTGTTTAATGTGGGACTTGTTGGTTTAACCTTCAAAGGGTATGTATGTGTAGTGTGTAGACGTTACAATCAATGAATGAAAAACTGGTACCTGAGAGGCTGCTGTTTCTTATCTCTGCCAGTGGAATTCAGCCGCCTCGTGGGAAAACCAAAAATGTGGTTTCCGAAAAGGTCTGACACAAACCGGCATGTAAAGCTACAGAAGATGGCTAGAGACCGGAAATTTTGGTATTAGAAAGTAGAGGAATTGTACTATCCGTGTAGCGAAAACAAATGCGATCAGCTTCGCAGTTACTGCGAAGCTGATCTACGCATTTGTTTTCGCATATGCAGATTGTTGGTTTTCTCATGAGGCGGCTCAAATGTTTAATAGACGTTGTTCCCGAGGGCAAAACTCTGATTTTTTTTTCAAATTTCACTCAACACAAATGAAATCATTTACAGTATTTCAATCATTTATGAGCAGGATAATAGGTATGCGCCAGGAACTGAAATTCCAAGCTTTCAGCTTGCTTCTGTGATTGTACAGCCTGGTTTGTGTCAGACCTGGTCGGAAACCAAAATTGTTGGTTTTCTCATGCGAAGGCTCATTTTATAGCGGTGAATGAACAATTTAAACGTAATCATCGTAACGAAACCTGCCATGGGTACATTCAAATATCATGTTAACCTTTAACAGAAGTTGGCCAAAGGTGTGGATATGAGAGATGAAATATTTGTTTTGTACGATGGTGGGTCAGAAAGTTCTGTCATGGGTGTTATAACTTTGTTAATAGACATGATAGGTTGCTGTATTATACCTTCATTGAAAGGGCTACATTTCTGCTTTATAATGAAGCCAAAATATTGCACGAAAAATAAATACTTCGAAATAGACGCCTTGAAAGACACCTGGGGTAAAACCACTGGCACGTTTTCTTGAACTTCTGTTATAAAGGAGAAATGTAGCCCTTTCAATGAAGGTATAATGCAGCAACCTACCATGTTTATTTACAAAGTTATAACACCTATGACAGAACTTTCTGACCCACCCTCGTATTTGTTGGAGAACAAAGCACGTGATTGCCTGACAGCTACTTCGTCTATGTGGAGTTGTATACCGAATTCGTTCTAATAAGCGCACTTCCTCCAACGAGCACACACTCGTGTTTTTCCAAAACAACTTGGTTGTTCTCAAGCGTATGGGTATCGTATGAGCCGCCTCATGGGAAAACCAACAATCTGCATAGGCGAAAACAAAGGCGCAGATCAGCTTCGCAGTAACTGCGAAGCTGATCAGCGCCTTTGTTTTCGCTTCTAGGATAGTGCAATTCCTCCTCTACTTAACTCCAAAATTTCAAGCTTATAGCCTGCTTCTGTTACTGTACAGGTCGGTTTATGTCGGACCTGGTCGGAAACCACATCTTTGATTTTCTCACGAGGTGGCTCGTATATCTGTTATATCACTGAATATCTCAAACTTACAATGAAATAGACTACACTATCCACGTTTTGGACAAACTTCCTTCAGTAAGTATTGTGTTTTCTTTCAATTTATGGGCGCTAATTAGAATGAAAACTTGTTGAAAATTTAGTCAATTTCGACAACTTAAGTGCACTGTGCGCTACATAGAAAGAATACGGTAATCTCATAAGTATTTCTGACACGGTTTATATCTATACATGTTACTGAATTGAGGGACATTAAAATGTTAAAAGAACACGTTTATTATTATTGTTGTTTTGTTTGTCTGTTTTAATTGATGCTTCGTCCCAGTAAACAGCTATGGTCGTGTCGGGACATTGCCTCCATTTTATGGGACTGTTATTAAACATAAGGATGTCATGTCATCCAAAAACTGCTTCAAATATAACTACCCAAGTAATTCATTAAGGCTTTAGAGTATGAATGGTTTGATTGAACCATTGTTCTAGGCATGCTCAGACTTGAGTGGCTGAGTAGCGTAACCCTATTGTACTTAAATACTATTACAGGAGATAAACGTCACAAATCTTTAAAACAATGCTGTTTATAACTCTCTTATTTTTGTTTGGGAAAACAAAGCAAACACGTTACATGATTTTTTTACAACTTTAAAAATCTCTGTCTATTGCATGGGCACGTTTTCGTAGTTACCTAAACTATTATATAAATAAAATACCACACAGAAGCGTAAAAGCTTTGTTTGGAGTCACAAGCAGCCCATCTATGTCTTTATGTCCAAAATCTTAATCCACGGTGACAGTGCATCAAGCTAACATGTCCGTACAATGTATGTCCCCTTATACCCCACTTTTATACAGCTAAACTGAGATTTGCAGGGGTATACGTATTTTTTCTTATTTTTGCTTCAAACCATAGATTGTGGGTACTCGTTAGAACCGCCTCGCCGAACTTTAAAAATCTCTGTCTATAGCATGGGCACGTTTTCGTAGTTACCTAAACAATTATATAAATAAAATACCACACAGAAGCGTAAAAGCTTTGTCTTGAGTCACAAGCAGCTCATCTATTTCTTTTCTTTATGTCCCAAATCTTAATCCATGCCATTTTCCCGACATGCCCCTAGGGTGACAGTTCATCACGCTAACATGCCCGTACAATGTATGCCCCCTTATACCCCACTTTTATACAGCAAAACTGGGGTATACAGGGGTAAACCTAGTTTTCTTATTTTTGCTCCAAAACATAGATTGTGGGTACTCGTGAGAACCGCGGTTCTAACGTGTATCAACAATCAATGTTTTGAGCAAAAATATTGAAAAACAAAAAATCATTTTTTTCTAATGAAATTTGCAATTTTTGCTTCTGAAAAAATCTCTGTACTGTATATTGCATGCGCAAGTTTTCGTTATGTTTCTGCACAAGTTATCAGGGGCCATACGGTGATACCACATGTATATATTATGGGCCTCTATTACCCCATGCAGAGATGAGATATTCCCCTCATTATCACAGTTCTTGAGTTCGACGGCTAGATCTTGCACCAGCTCCCGAGGGATAAATGAGCCACCTCGTGGGAAAACCAGCAATGTGGTGTCCCAACAGGTCTGACACAAACCGAGCTGTACAAGCACATGAGAAGGCTAGAAGCTTGAAATTTCGGATTTAGGAAATAGAGGAAGTGTACTATCCTTGTAGCGAAAACAAAGGCGATGATCAGCTTCGCGGTTACCGCGAAGCTGATCTGCGTCTTTGTTTTCGCATATGCAGATTGTTGGTTTTCTCATGAGGAGGCTCAAATCGAATAAGCAATGGTACCTCATTCAGCACCCTAAGAAAAAGGTACAAGTAGGCAATGATCAGGAAAAGGCGTAATCAGAGAGAAATTCCCACTCCAAAAGCCGGGGCAGGAAAAACAAATTGACAATAATTTAGGTACTTTAAAATACTTAAAGAACATATCATTAGTCGAGTGAGCAGCTATTTCTCAATAGGCGGCCACTCAGTTACCCGAACTTAACTAAAACTATGAAAACGTACATCTAAAACTATGAAAACGTACATGAGGTTCAAACAGCACAAACAATCGACTCTAAAACATAAAACAAACAGAACCACAACAGAAGTATCGCCTTGGAACGATCAGTAATATAAAACTACTGGGGGCTTAAACAGATAATACAGGACCATAACCACGCCCTCAGCTTCTGCAGTGGTTCAGTGATACACGAATATTAACACGAAATAAGGAAATCATGTAAGGAAACTTTTATACATAGATACCAACATGAAACACATAATTTGAGCCGCCTCGTGGGAAAACCAACAATGTGGTTTTGAACAGGTCCGACACAAACCGGGCTGTACAAGCACAGGAGATGGCTAGAGACTGGAACTTTTGGAATTGGGAGGTAGAGGAATTGTACTATCCGTGTAGCGAAAACATAGGCGCTGATCAGCTTCGCGGTTACCGCGAAGCTGATCTGCGCCTTTGTTTTCGCATATGCAGATTGTTGGTTTTCTCATGAAGCGGCTCATTTATTATAACGGAAAGCTGGGTGAGCAGCTATTGAATGTAAGCTGGTCACAGTGCTAGCTTGGACAGAACAAGTAACATGTAGAGGGCTAAGTGAACAGCCAAATGATGTTCGGGGGGCTACAAAGTCATGCAACATAAAACTCATAAATGGAACAACTTGAACCACAACAGCAGTACCGTCTTTAAACGGTCAGTTTCAATAACTGGGGGGGGGGGGGGGGGGGGGGGGCTTCAACCGGATTTTCAAGGTCCTAACCTCACCCTCATCTACTGCAATGGTTCACAACATTTAGTTAGTTGTTCGGTCCTCGTGGTGAATCTCTAACTAGTCAATGAATCATCATGGACAAACAAAAATTCATGATAGCCACCATGATGAATCAAAAACGAGGACTCATAGATTCAGTAAGCTGTCCGATGGAAGACGATTAACTTACTGTAATCCGGAGCAAAAGAAAAACACCAGTTGTACCCCTGCTGGCCAAGCAACAGACAAGAAGCTCCGGTCCCAACCAACTTAAGTGATCAGCTTTAAGTCCGGACCATCATAGTCATTTAGTTAGTTGTTCGGTCCTCGTGGTGAATCTCTAACTAGTCAATGAATCATCATGGACAAACAAAAATTTTAGCTTTAAGTCCGGACCATCATAGAGTCTGACGCCCGACCCACCGGCGTGCAATTGAACAATGCAGCGTAGTTATCAACCATGAATGGGTGCAGACTGTCGCATAACATTTAAGTTATACCTTATACGTCTAGGGTATAACTTAAATGTTATGCGACAGTCTGCACCCATTCATGGTTGATAACTACGCTGCATTCTTCAATTGCTCGCCGGTGGGTCGGGCGTCAGACTCTATGATGGTCCGGACTTAAAGCTAAAATGATTTTTCCGAACTGAAAAGAATCATTCTTTCCTATAAGTTTATTAAATTTGTGTAAACCAAGTCACCATTAAATTCTGGTTCCGAAAGGCCCTCACGTAAAAAAGTAAAAGTAGGCAACGATCAGGAAATGGCGCAATAAGAAAGAAATTTCCACTCCAAGAACCGAGGTGGGAAAAAACTAAATTAACAATCAGGTACTTATACTAAGAAAACATATTGTAAGCCGAATGGGCAGCCATTTTTACAACAGGTTGCCACCCAGCCACACAAACCTCACCAAAAAGCGTCTTTAGCCTAACATTGAATTTGGAAATGAATTCAAAGTGTCTGCGATAAAATTTAGAAAACGTTTTTCGAAGTTTACGATACCGATAGCCCTGCTGGAAAAACTTGGCTGTTAAACATTAATTTCGCGCAATGAAGTCCCCAACATGATTGCAGACTCTAGCAAACCTAATAAGTTGCGAAATGTATACACCATAAGAAGAACGACGAGGAACGTCACCATCAAAAAAATGGAAATTTACGATATCAAAATCAAAGTCATCGCGTTTATTATAAATTTTAGAAGAAACAAAGCCATTTGCAGTAGAAAGATGTAAATCTAAAAAGGGGGCTTCGGTATCTGTGGTGTTGGCTTTATTCATTGTAGATCATGTGGATAAATGTGATTGGCCATGCCTTCAAAATAAGGATTGTCAATGTTCAAAAGGTCATCGAGGTACCTAGAAGTCGAATTAAAAGCCTCGATAACATCAGCTTGATTGTCATGGTTAAGAGATTCATGAAATCATTTTCGTAGCAGTATAAAAATAAATCAGCTACAAGAGGGACGCAATTTGTACCCATCAAAATTCAAACAATTTTTCTGTATAACCCAAATTAATATAACAGTATTACGCAGCAGACAGGAAGTAGTTTAACGGTATGTTATAAACAGATATGCAAAGTTCCAACTCCGTAGTTGGTGAAGTTAGTAAGTGTCGCTTATACAGCACAGTAAACCGCCCTTGGTGGATGAGCATGCTTTTCCACCAACGGGGTTCAGCTGTTGCTTAGCTCGGCAGTCCGTTACAGCTGTACATTGTACGCTCTGAAGGACGACGCACTGTAATCATGTCATACCTGCAAATGATACGAAGGGACGCGTGTTCGGACACCAATTTTTCCTCGCCACCGGCGGGGATAGAATCCGGGACTCTAACACCAGAGGCCAGAGCTAACCAATGAACCATGCGCTTCTTTATGAAGTCATAACTGAGCTACCGCGTGGTTCTTTATGAATGCAAGTAAAACCAACCACACATGAAAGCCTTTGTGGCTTAGTTGGGGTGTTATTTGAAGCACCGTTTGGTTGTAATGACATCGTAATTTTGTGGAAAAAGTTCAATAAAATGGAGGCAACGCGCCGCCATTACCATGGCTTTTTACTGGGACGATGTCCCAACATGATCTAAGCTATTGTGGCTCAAGTCGAACCATCCATACAAATGAGGCGTACTTGAATGGTAATAATATTGTTAACACTTTAAGGATGTCATGGCATCCTAATTTTGGGGAAAGGTCCCATAACATGGCAACGCCCCGACATGACCATGGCTTAACGAGGTCGAAACGACCTGCTTCCGTTTAGATTTTGACAGATTGTAGCGGTGTGTTTAAAAAAAAAAAAAAAAAAATATATATTTTGTTTTTTATGGTGGCATGTGAGTGCCATCCACATAACGAGATAGTAACACATTAATTTTAGTTTATAAGTCGACTTATAACATGTTGTTCAGATACTATCTAGTCTTCCGGTAAAGATAGTTTTCTCTACTATTGGGCACGATTACGCTCTGAAGTGCCACCTAGTTAATAAGATAGTAACTCGTCATTTCAAATTCTAAGTCGACTAAGGATGACTGGTTCTTATACTATCTAGACTTCCTGTAATGGAAATTATCTCAACAGTTCAAGTGATAATGCTCTAAAGTGCCATTGAGAAATCGACATCCCAACTCAAATAATTCAACATAGTATCTCGTCTATTCGTTACAAGTCGGCCAAAAAATTAAAAGCTATCGCGTATTTTACACATAAGTGACATGCGAGTTAGAAACACGTTAACTTTATTTTCTAAATCTACTTACTTTTTGTAACTCGACTTCGCGATACTTTATTTTTAGAAACAAGATTTTCGGATTACTTTTGTGACCATTGCAATAAATTGGTTACAATACTTCTTCAAACGCTGTATTCATATGTCGGATTGATAACATCAGTAAGTATTTTATACCGCCGTGGTATATATTTTTCGTATTTCGTTTGTCCGTTCGTATGTTCGCCAGTCCATTCGTTCGTTCGTTTTTTCTTATCCTCGTTATGCATGTTTTTTCTTATCCTCGTCACGTTCGTGGAAGACATGTCAAAGGTTTCTCAACTGGTGTATAGATCTGTGACATCTTAGTAACCAGATATCAGAAGTAAAAAAGAGAGCCCAGGAATGGACGCAATTAAATTTAAAATCCCAACCCAGACACCAAGCGGGAAAGATATAGACTTAAGAAGGGCAAACATAACCCGGGGGGGGGGGGGGGTACTCTTAGATTTTTCCTATACGTAGGCTCGGACCCAGCATCTAGTCTGCACCCCCAAAAATATCGGATCTGACGGACTACCCCAAAAAATATCAGGAATTTTTAGCATACCCCAAAAAATATCTAAAATTGCTGAAAAACACTAAAAATAACCCTTTTTTCGGCATTAAACACCCAAAAAAAATGTCAAATTTTTATTGGACCCCCAAAAAATATCCAAAAAATTGCCCCACCCAAAAAAATATTCATTTTTTCTGAAAACCCAAAAAAAATACCGAAATTCAAAATTTTGACCCCAAAAAATAGTGCGAGCCTATGTATAGGGAAAATTTCCGAGTACCCCCCCCCCCACCCCCCCGGGAAACATAATCGATCAACAGAAGGTTCAGGGTGCCTGAACTTGACAATGTGACAACACACTTGAAGATCAAGATGACTAGCTCTTTCCCAGGAAGGTAGCCATCCGGCTTGCTTCAACTAAATACAAACTAAGCGTATAGGCTACAACAGAAGCCCATATACCAAACATACTGGAGGGCTTAAATCGATTTTACTAGTACCAAACCTCGCCATTAGTGTACTGTGATTCAATAACAAAAAATGTTCGGTTCTCATGGAAGCTTCCTACTCTCCTAACACCATCCTTTGTAAACCACATTTTTCAATATGCCCTCACTGTGAAATTCCTCAGTAAAACTAAAATGATGTCATTCTTTTGCATTCCAAGAGTCCTAAAATGTGCCACAAAACTTTTGAGAATCGGTTCACAAATAAAAATTTTACGCCTAAAAATCATTTTTAATAGGGCTTTTTTCATTGTAAAAATACTTTTTCCCCACGAAAAAATGAAAATTATCATTTTTCAATTTTAATGCTGCAAACCAACATCAAATGATAAACTATATGCAAATTAGATAAAAAAAAAAAAAAAAAAAAAAAAAAAAAAAACTTAAACAGAAGTGTAAGGAGAGTAGCTCATGAATGAAGCATCACAGAAAACAACAAATATAAATACTGTGGTTAAAAAAGGAGAAACACACACACACACACACACACACACACACACACACACACACGACGACGACTGAACAGTAATGGCGACACTGAAATACCGGAGCAAAAGAAAACATCTATTTCAAACCCGGTGGACCCGACCAGAGGCATGAGCTTAGACCGTTACCTAAACTCGTAGTCAGGTCCCTCCCATCTGTAAGACAGCCTTAATTAAGTCGGGACCGTCATTGAGTCCGAGGTCCGACCCACCGGCGTGCTATTAAAGAGAAAAGCAAAGTCTTTAATCGTATCTGGATTAAAAACTAAGCATGCAGTATGTTGCATTATAATTTACATTCATGTTACAACCGATTCTTCGATATCGACTGACTATCTTTTTAATAGCAAAATGATCAGATTTTGTCTTCTCCTTTACTCTCATCCAAGTCGCTATAAAACTCAGGTTCCGATAGGCCTTGGAGCAAAAGCAATTTAATCCAACATTATATACTTAGCCACATTTCCAACACTACCGATTGATATTTTACAATATTTCAAAAACGGGTAGAGCAATTGATTAGAAATTTTCACCACTTATTTAGGGTTGAATGACAGAAGTATTGGTATAAGATTTATTGAAAGTGACATCGACGTTTTTGCAGTATTCGCCTTGATAAGAGATTTCAAAAGTCGCAAAAATCACACCTAGCGCATAAAGATTATCACAATAGTTTCAGCTAAATTCATCAAAGGTTTGATTAAGCCTACCTTCCTCCACATGTATCGCTTGCTTCACTTTCCTTCTTTCAATTCTTTATGACAACTTGTGTTGTTGTGTTCACAGACCAACACCTCAGCAAACACAAGGGCATGCGCCTAAAGCAGACTGGCACAACTTGCCATACCGCGCAGGTGACTGTTAACACCTTGCGAGCTCATTTTGGTTAGCATTTTGCATTCACCGGCGCCATATGGCTTCACTAATAATTCAATTGAGCATATTTGAAATGACATCAGTAGGAAATTCGGTTCCTGGGGCCTTGACAATTCATGAGACAATTACATGATTTGGATTCAAGTAAATACGCAGGTGCACATTATACATGATTGGGTACATGTAATGTGTTGTGGACTGGCTGTGACAGTCATTCGCTCGAATGACAGGCGACGCGGTATCAAGATCAATGTTTTTAGCTCACCTGAGCCGAAGGCTCACAGGTGAGCTTATAGAATACCCATGCTCCGTCGTCCGTCCGTCGTCCGTCCGTCGTCCGTCCGTCCGTCCGTCCGTCGTCCGTCGTTCACAATTTCAAAGATCTTCTCCTCTGAAACCGCTTGGCCAATCAAAGCCAAACTTCATGTGGAGCATCCTTAGGAAGGGGGAACGAAAGTTTATATAAATGGTCCAGGTCACATGACCAAGATGGCCGCCATGGCTATAAATAGCAAAAACCATTAAAAATCTTCTTCTCCAGAACCAGTGGGCCGATTTCCATGAAACTTGGTATGTAGCATTGGGGATGTGGGCCCATCATAGTTTATATAAATCATGACCCTAGGATGACCTTGACCTATTTTACGGCAAGGTCAACTTAGGTCGCCAATGCATTTGAATGGGAAAAAATGGTAAAATGCTATTTAATGGGTAAAACTAACTGGGAATAGGCAAATGGACAGAAGATTAATGTTAATGGAAAACTTTAGTCCCTGGGGGGGTGTCTGCCCCTGCCCCGGGGCTATATACATGTATATTTCCATAATAATGAAACGTCTTCTCCCCTGAAACCGCTTGGCCAATCAAAGCCAAACTTCATATGGAGCATCCTTGGGAAGGGGGAAAGAAAGTTTATATAAATGGTCAAGGTCACATGACCAAGATGGCTGCCATGGCTATAAATAGAAAAAACATTTAAAAATCTTCTTCTCCAGAACCAGAAGGCCAATGATTTTGAAACTTGGTGTGAAGCATCAGTGACTGGAGCTCTACAAAGTTTATATAAATCATGACCCTGGGATGACCTTGACCTATTATACGGCAAGGTCAACATAGGTCGCTCATGCATTTGAATGGGGAAAAGTGTTAAAATGTCATTCGTAGGGAAAACCTTGCAGGAAATGGGCAAATGGACTCAATTTTGATGATTCTGAAAAAATTTGGACCCCAGGGGTCTGTCTGCCCCCACCCCGGGGCAATATACATGTATATTACAGTGATATTCAAAGATCTTCTTCTCTGAAACTGCTTGGCCAATCAAAGCCAAACTTTATGAGGAGTATTGTTAGGAAGTGGGAATGAAAGTATATATAAATGGTCAAGGTCACATGACCAAGATGGCTGCCATGGCTATAAATAGCAAAAACCTTTAAAAATCTTTTACTCCAGAACCAGAAGGCCTATGATTTTGAAACTTGGCATGAAGCATCAGGCAATGGAGCTCTACAAAGTTGATATAAATCGTGACCCTTGGGTGACCTTGACCTATTTTACGGCAAGGTCAACTTAGGTCGCCCATGCATTTGATTGGGGAAAATTGTTAAAATGTCATTTGAAGGGCAAAACTTGCAGTAAATTGGCAAATGTACTAAAGTTTTATGTTTTCAAAAAGAAATTGACTCCAGGGGTTGCTCTGACCCGGCCCTGGGGTTATATACATGTATATTATCATTCTAGTCAAACAAGTTTATTGGTATATATCTCGGGTTTCAGGTGAGCGTTTACAGGACCATTGGTCCTCTGGTTTTTGTTGTTATGGAGAGTTTTAGAATTTAGTACATGGATTAATAAATCAAATGAAATGTAGGTGACTGGATTGCAATAAATTAGCATTTAATCGCTAAATTAACGATTTCTTCAATTTGCCATTTTTGCAACTTTTGAAAATGAGGGTTGTTGTGTTCATATGCCTGACGCACCTCATAAAAACCGTTTACTCGCAAACCATTGCTTCAAATACTTGCTTAAGTGATCAGGCTGTGTAAAGGCAATAACAAAATTGTAAAATCTAATTTATTCCGAGCATGGGGGTGTCTTAGACTGGTCACCAGCATTTAAAATGCCCGGTATTTTACCAAATGAAAGGTTACTTACAATCTCCCAGTTTTCCTGGCCGCCATCTTGCTTCGATCTACACTATTGCGAAAAAAATCTACACGATATCACGTACATGACAGTGATTTAGTCGTGCAGTACATATATACAAGTCAAAAGTTCCGAACGGCCACCTGGCTTTTTACCGGTTTTCGGAAAGGCCTTTGGCACTGTTACAATACTTTTTGTATCTTCGAATAGGCCAGCATGTCTCTTAACTGTACCACAAAACAGCTGAGCAAAATTCAGAAGTTTGCCTCCCTGTGACTTTGAGGAATGCAGGCACCCTCATTTTTAAAAATCACAAGCTTTTGCATTAAATGGTGGACTTCAGCAAAATCCATTGGCTATAATGAAGAAGGAGTGTGGATTTTAGCATTCAAATGTTCAACTTGTATTTAACTCCAGAAATGAAAGTGTTTTGCTGATTAAACAAGAATTTTTCACAAATCCATAACTTGTAATCTGTGACAAATTACCACGTTTTGCAAATTTTGAAAATGGGGGTATTAGTGTTCAACAAGGCATCATGCATTTGGTGTTACATTTCTTGCCGATTTGTTTACTGTTTAGGAAAGGGGATATGTTTGTCAAGTAGCACATTAGACAGAGCTATCAGGTACAATTTCAGGTCTTTCGGCAATGGATTACTCGATTGGTCAGGATTTCAAAGACCCATTGGAACCATATCTAATTTTATCAAAGCAGGGCAGTTAGTCAGGAATGTGGCAAGTCATTAAGATCAGATAGGCTGGCTGTTTTATGGCCATGCTTCCCTGAATAATTACCTTAGAATACCTAACATTTCAGGTTGGAAAAGTTTTACATTGGATGTGTTGTTAAAATGCAAACAGCAACATGTCTTAAGATAACCTGTACTAATAATAGATAATACTAAATCAAAGAAAAAAATATTTTTAGATCAAGGAAAATGGAGTAGTCTCAAGGAAAATATTGCTAACAACAGAGAAGATTGTGCAGAACGGTTCAGAGGGCAGTTTTGTGCCTCTTATGCAGGATATTTGGAAAATTTGACAGAGAGAAAACATTAATTGTTTCATGAGAAAACCTGATGTTTGCATGTGTGGCAATAAAAGACATAGGTCAGCTGTGTTGCCTTCATGCAGACTGATCAGTGTCTTTGTCTTTCACTGTTGCCTAGATAGTATATCATATTTTTAGTCTCTAAAATTCCATTAAATCATCCTTTAACTGAAGACAGATTTTCTTGTCAGTGTGCACTTTTACAAGAAAACTTGTGCATTAATATGCATGGGCTGAGCAGAAACCACTCCGTTCGGCAATAATAGACTCTAGTTATAATTTTTTACTTCAGAATATGAATACATTACATACATATGCTGTATGGGATATAGGCCTACATTTAGACAGGCAGCAGATATGAACCGAATGGTCAGATTGATAAACAGATTATCTCAAGACATGTTGTTTTTCACCAGTACATACATGTCTTTATGACTTTACAAGACAGATTCTGGTAGCAATAGACAGGTTAAAATTAATTACTGTTGTGGCAAATGGTGATAAAACTCTCAGCAGGGCCAGCATTTTGATGTAATACTGGGGGCTAATGATCCTGGAGAAACAGTAAACCTTTGATCCCTTTATCCAATGAAAGGCCATGGAAATTTGGTTGGCCGAACTACCAGAAATCTATACCCCATAGAATTACTTGGAAGCTCTGTCTGATAAGCTCTTGGTTTGTCTGTATTTTGGTTCAAAAATAGTCGTCTTATCATTTCTGATTTTCAAGAAAATCGCCGTTTAGAACTTTTGGCTAGTATATGTGACTTAGGCGCCGCTCGAACGTCCTCTCTATTGTATGACGTTTACACACGTGGATTTTTTCCCGACACTGAAATAAGTAATTGTAACTTCAAAAAAGTTGCTTGGCCAATATACTTGAAGATCAGTGATTTTGATCGGGTTATCCTTCATTTTACTATTTTTTGCCGACAGTCGCAGTTTACCATTGGGGTAATATAGACCAGCCTGTGTTTATCGAGAGCATGAGTTTTCCCCGGAGTAGGGGGAGGTACTATACTCCAAACGGATTTATAACAACAACGAAAATTCGGCTTTTTCGTGTCTTATCCCCTTGCTATTGCATTCATATTTGTGTTAGGTATGGAGAAAAAGGTCTTCTAATTTCTGCACAACTTTCTGAAATTATTCACTGATTCTGAAATCTCTTGGAGCTTTGTCCCTAAATTGCATATTTCCAACACGGTAAATCCCATATCACTGAAAGCTGAATTTTGCCGATTGGTCCAAGAGATTTCAGAAAAACTGAATCGGTGAATAATTTCAGAAGTTTTTGCAGAAATTAGAAGACCTTTTTCTCCATACCTAACACAAATATGAATGCAATAGTATGGTGATAAGACAGGAAAAAGCCGAATTTTCGTTTTTGTTATAAATCCGTTAGGAGTATAGGAAATTTCCCCTATACATAGGCTGGGACTTTTATGATGTATATATATATATATATATATATATATATATATATATATATATATATATATATATATATATATATATATATATATATCTTTTGGTTTAGGGCAATTTTTATAGATATTTTTGGGGGTCCAATAAAAATTTGATACTTGTTTTTGGTGTTTAAAATGAAAAAAAAATGGTTGTTTTTATAGTTTTTCAGCAGTTTTAGATATTTTTAAGTATGCTCAAAATTCCTGATATTTTGGGGGGTAGTCCGTCAGACCCGATATTTTTGGTGGTAGGGTGAAGATGCTGGGTCACAGCCTATGTATAGGAAAAGTCTCAGAGTACCTCCCCCTGGGGAGTTTTCATAACCTTTGATTTTCAGTGAAGCATCTAAACATCATATAACATAACAGACTTGTTCAGTAAAGGTGGGGGGAAGCGCGGTGGCGCAGTGGTAGAGTGTCGGACTTCAGAGCCAGAGGTCGGGGGGTTCGATCCTCACCGGCGGCACTGTGTTGTGTCCTTGAACAAGGCACATTTACTTCCCATAGTACTGGTTAAGACCCAGGAAGCGGTGCCTCCGTCCCGACATGACTGAAAAATTGTTGACTGGGACGTAAAGCCTCAAGTCAAACAAACAAAAGTAAAAGGTGGGCTCCCACACACACTCATGCAGATGTAGCGCATTAGTCATCCGTATCTATCCATAACGACAATAATTATTCTTTACCATCTTTACTCGTTCCGGTAAACGAACGCACCGCCTGTACTGTGGTTTGTAAGGCTGAGTTCACATACAAATATACGCTATTTCACAGCTGAGAAACACGTGGTATTGTTTTCAAACAAATCGATATATGATCGGGTGACGCACCATAAATTCTGTTTAAAGTTGAGATGAGAAATTTGAGTTTTCTCCTTTAACTTTTGTTCTAATAACTAATAGATAGGTGCATTCCATGCAGAAATGAAATATTTATTGAAAGAAAGTAACATAAGGAATCCAGCTTATTTCGTTTTCGCAAACACTTCCGTGCCGTGATTGTATAGTACTTCTAAAACAGCAACATTGAAGTGTTTGCAAAAACGAAATAACTGGGATGTCTTATGTTACTTTCTTTCAACAAATGTTTCATTTCTGCATGGAATGCACCTATCTATTAGTCAGTAGAACAAACGATGTAGGACAAAATAACGAAAACCTAACCTCAACTTCGTTTCAATTGCAGTGTGTGTCACCGCTCCTTTATCGGTCTGGCCCGTACCGGACCCGGATTAGAATAGGCCGGTCGCTCCCTCATGCGGAACCGTAAAACCCGGTCAGAAGAGGTGCCACCTGTTTGCCGTGGGTGGATACCCGTAAGCCGGAGAAGAGGATCCTGGAGGTTGAGGGACAGGCCAGAGATCTTCACCTGTCTCAACACGCCTCTTTGGCCTCGGATTCGGTGTAAACGGGAGGCCGTGGAGGCTCGACACGGTCAATCGGCTGCCATGCCTTGCCCTGAGATCTCTTCTTCCTTCTAACTTTTTCAGTATCGAATGATACGCAACCGTGTTCCAAATTTCTTCATTTAATCATCCTTTTCCCTATATCTCAGAAGGCGGTGGTTTAAGGGTCAATCGACGGGCTTGTTTTTCGGTATTTCTGGGTTACTTGGGTCTAGGTTGAGAGGCAGGGTGGGTACAACGTCTGAATGTTATTTCGGTTTTCTTTAATAGACATCTGACTTAATATTCATTTGTTGTTAAAGCTTGGGTAGTCTGAAGTACTTTGGAATCTTGCACGGCGAGTATGACGGGTATGTAGCTTTGGCGCTGGAAACTGGAGAGCCGTTTCCGTATAGCGTCCCCTTGTAGGGCTCCAAGGAGGGTGAAGCGCATAGCCGTCGAGACTTAAAACTGAAAATATGGCTTCCTTAAATAACAAACGACAACGACCGGATTCCGACGATGATATAGACGCTTCGACACTGTTTAGAGCACAAGACACTTTTCCAAAGTTTTTACTCATTGAATCAACTATTAAAGAAACACCAGTTACGTCACTGTCACCATTTGTGATTGAAAAGCAGATAGAAAGCATGATAGGTACGCCAAAATCCGTCAAGAAATTAAAAAATGGAATGTTGCTTGTGGAAACAACACGAAAAATGCAAACGGACATCTTATTGAAAACAAAAAAGTTCTTTAACCTATCAGTAGAAGTGAACCAGGTCAGATTATCTGCTACTGTAACATGTAATCAGTACTACCTGTTGCCATGCGGTGCAGATGGGGCTCGTTAGCCTTGGACGGCAACCCATCTAGGAGTTTGCTAGTTCTCTACACAAAAACCTAGCTGGGCAGGGGGAACTCATTAGTTTTGGTTGACAGTCCTCCTAGGAGTTTACAGGTCTCTAAACAAAACCTATGAAAGGGTAGATGGAGCCCTTCAGCTGTGGCCAGCAATTCATCTAGGAAAAGGTAATTCCAAAATAAAACCTGTGTGTCTGGATATGCCTGGTCCAGATATGCAAAGACTGTTTCGGTAGACGGAGCGGAAGAAATCATCAGATTCAACGGTTCGGAAAGCGATACAGCAACATGTTGTGGAACATGCAGAGCGTGATAAGGCACTATAGATGTTACGGTCATCCACTGCATCCAAACCTAACTCCAGACGTCTTGACCTGTGTCTTGCCTCTGGGCACAGTTGGGTGAGGACGAGTGAGTGAGGTTGACGCTGCGCACCTCTTCCTCACTATAATCCAATTTCATAGCGCACGTCATCTTATTTCTCAACACACAAGCACTTGCATACACAACAATTTCATCACACATGCACCCACATACCTACAAAGTCCTGTGGCGATGGGCGAGCGGCGAAGCAGCAGGTGTAGGACACACTGGGAGCTGTAGTTGCAGACCTGCACGCAGGCGGCTCAGTTCTATATGGTCGTTTTCCGTGAGGAGAAGCAGTAAGCGAAATTCGGCAGTCGGCTGAGCGACTGAGCAGACCTATTTAGGACCGCACTGCTCACCCCCGTAGCATGGGGAAGGGGCTAGAAAAGGTGCCCTAAACAATTGCCTGCTTCAAACCCCCTGGCTGGTTAACCGCGATCAGCGGGGATCCCTTTTTAGCGGTCGAAAAAATAAGAAAAAAACAAAGATAATCCCTTTGAGGATTGGCGCATGGAATGTGCGAACATTGATGGACAGTGCTGGGTCAAATAGACCGCAGCGTAGAACGGCCCTTGTGGGCAGAGAACTTGGGAGGTATGGAATTCAGATAGCAGCTCTGAGTGAGACTCGGTTAGCAGATGTTGGGGAGATCAAAGAAGTTGGTGCTGGATACACCTTCTTCTGGAGTGGACGCAAAAGTGAAGAGAGGCGTGAAGCAGGAGTTGGCTTTGCCATTAAAACAGAACTTGTTGGTAAGCTTTCAGGATTGCCAAAAGGCATCAATGACCGCCTAATGACATTGAGACTTCCTCTGTCAGGCAATAAACATGCAACTATTGTCAGTGCCTATGCACCCACGATGACCAATCCAGATGAGGTTAAAGACAAGTTCTATAATGACTTAGATGACATTATTTCTGCTACACCCCGTACAGACAAACTTATCCTTCTTGGAGACTTTAATGCCAGAGTTGGTACAGACCATCAGACCTGGGAAGGAGTTATAGGTCCAGAAGGTGTTGGAAAGTGCAACAGCAATGGTCTCTTGCTTCTAAGGAAGTGTGCTGAACATGATCTTCTAATCACCAACACAGTCTTTCGTCTACCTAACAGAAATAAAACATCCTGGATGCATCCCCGTTCCAAACATTGGCATCTCATAGACTATGTTATAGTGCGGAGAACAGATAGGCAGGATGTCAGAGTGACAAAGACTATGTGTGGTGCAGACTGCTGGACAGACCATAGACTGGTTGTCAGCAAACTCAACCTTAGAATCCAGCCTGCGAGGCGACCTCAAGGCAAGAAAGCTGCTAAAAGACTGGATGTCTCAAAGCTGAATCAAGACAGCATGCGACAAGCTTTCTTAACAGACATTTGCAACCAACTGGATGCAATCAATCTCAGTTCAGAGAACCCCGAAGAAAACTGGACAGTCTTCCATAAAACAGTTCATTCTTCAGCTGCTACTACTTTAGGACATCCATCTCGCAAACATCAAGACTGGTTTGATGAGAATGATGACGAAATTCAGAAGCTTCTTGAAGAAAAACACAGATTGCACAAGGCACATCAAGATGATACTAGCTCAGTATCCAAGAAAGCAGCCTACAGCAACGTTTGTAAGACAGTCCAGACCAAGCTTAGGGACATGCAAGATTCCTGGCTGAGGAAGAAAACAGAAGAAATTCAGTCTTTTGCAGACAGAAAGGACATGAAGAAATTTCATGATGCACTGAAAACCATTTATGGCCCTAAGAGTTCTGGAGCCACCACATTACTCAGTGCAGATGGAAACACTCTTCTCACAGACAAAGAGGCTATCTTGAAAAGGTGGGCAGAACATTTCAATAGTGTGCTAAATCGACCATCAAGCATCAATGAGGATGCAATTGACAGACTGCCACAGATAGAGTGCAATGTTCTGTTAGATGAATTTCCAACCGTCATGGAAACAAGAAAAGCAGTTCAACAACTGTCTTCTGGCAAAGCTCCAGGTGCAGATGCAATTCCTGCAGAGGTTTATAAGGCCGGGGGGCTACCCATGGCAGAGAAACTGACCGAGCTGTTTCACTGTATGTGGAGGAAGCAAGCCATCCCACAAGAATTTAAGGATGCATCCATAATCCACCTATACAAGCGGAAAGGAAATCCACAAGTCTGTGATAACCACAGAGGCATTTCCCTCCTATCGATTGCTGGGAAGATACTAGCAAAAATTCTGTTGAACCGCCTGAATGTTCATCTTGATCAGAAGGGACTTATCCCAGAAAGTCAATGTGGATTCAGAAAGGACAGGGGGACGATAGACATGATCTTCACAGCAAGACAGCTTCAGGAGAAATGCCAAGAGCAGAATGTAGATCTATACATGACGTTTGTCGACCTCACCAAAGCGTTTGACACAGTAAGTCGTGATGGACTGTGGAAAATCATGGCCAAGTTTGGCTGTCCACCCAGATTCATAGCAATGGTGCGGCAATTTCATGATGGCATGCAGGCACGTGTGCAAAATGATGGAGAGTTCTCTGAACCCTTTGAGGTAACAAATGGGGTCAAACAGGGCTGTGTTATGGCACCAACACTGTTCAGCATGATGTTTTCTGCCATGCTCATGGATGCTTTTCAGGACAGTGACACTGGTTTTCCAATCAGGTACCGTTTTGATGGCAATATATTCAACCTTAGAAGGTTGCAAGCCAAAACTAAGGTGCAGACCGATGTGCTAGATGAGCTCCTCTATGCAGATGATATGGATAAGAATGCCAGCTCAGAGGCAAAAATGCAAAGAGCCATGGATCAAGTCTCACAGTCATGTGATAACTATGATCTCACAATCAGCACAAAAAAGACAGAGGTTGTACACCAGCCAGCACCTGGAAAACCGTACAATGAACCAACCATCACTGTGAATGGAGAAAAACTGAAAGTTGTTGATAAATTCACCTACCTGGGAAGCACTCTTTCCAGAGCAGTGCACATTGATGATGAGGTCACTGCAAGAATTGCAAAAGCCAGTGTGGCATTCGGAAGACTCCGTGCAAATGTCTGGGAGCGAAATGGAATCAAGCTTGACACCAAGCTGAAAGTCTACAAGGCTGTGGTACTTCCAACCCTCTTGTATGCATGTGAGACCTGGACAGTATACCAGCGTCATGCAAAGAGACTTAACCATTTCCACTTAAGCTGTTTGAGAAAGCTGTTAAAAATCAAGTGGCAAGACAAGATCCCAGACACAGAGGTCCTGAAGAAAGCAGGGATGCAAAGCATGCATACTGTCTTAAAGCTAGCACAGCTAAGGTGGACCGGCCATGTTATAAGAATGCCTGATGAGCGACTTCCAAAGAAAGTCTTCTATGGAGAACTACAAGAGGGAAAGCGCTCTCAAGGTGGCCAGAAGAAACGCTACAAAGACACCCTGAAAGCCTCTCTGAAGGATTTTGACATACCAATTGGGTCTTGGGAACAGACTGCACAGGAGCGATCAAAGTGGCGAGGTCTCATCAACAAAGGAGCAGCTCTCCATGAAAAAAAGAGAATATGTGAAGCTGAAAGAAAGCGCAGAGAACGCAAAGCCAATACCAATGGGCCACCAGCTGATTCAATGACATTGACTTGCTCTACTTGCAACCGACAGTTTAGAGCTAGAATTGGCCTAGTCAGCCATCAAAGAACTCACCAACACACACGAACCTATTCAAGAAATAATGATGGTCTTTCTCATTAGTGAGAGACGAACCACCAGAAGTGAACCCGCACAAATCTTTGAATTCTTCGAAAGGCATCATCAGAGACAGAAACCTCAAAGGAGAGTCAGAAAAGAACATCCTGGAATATTTAGAAAATCAAGGTGTAACGGCAGTTAAACGTTTTACCGTTAAGAAAGGACAGGAAACCATCAACACCAATACTTTGCTACTTACTTTCAACTCAGTCGTCCCACCAAAAGCAGTCAAAATTTTCTATCAAATTGTACCTGTTGACATATACATACCTAACCCTTTGAGATGTTTTAACTGTCAGAAGTTTGGACACCATGAGGACAAATGCCCAGTTGACCCCGGGTCAGTCTGTGAAAGATGTGGTATGGGAAACCATGACCA
Source organism: Rugalucina vietnamica (assembly GCA_964017185.1). NCBI lineage: Eukaryota > Metazoa > Mollusca > Bivalvia > Lucinida > Lucinidae > Rugalucina > Rugalucina vietnamica. Next base: position 2,979,142 of record OZ024879.1, read on the forward strand.
TCATACAAATCACTGCAAAAACCCCACAAAATGTGTCAACTGTGGCGGAGCACATCTATCACGATCAAATGAATGCGAAACATGGAAGAAGGAAAAAGAAATCATGCGATTGAAGATAACAAAGAACTTGACATATCTTGAAGCTCGAAAACAACTTGAACAGAAGCCTGAATTTAGTTTCTCACATATAGTCAAATCACTTGCTGCCAAACCAGAAACCAAAACAGCTGCTACACAATACAGTGTCGAAGACTGTAAGATTACAGAGAGTTCAAAAGTTCTCATTGCGAGGAAACCAAACAGAAACAATATTTCTCAAAATCAGAACGTAACATCAAGCAAATCTCTGTCAGAACAAGCAAAAGTTAGTTCAAAACCAAATCAACCGAGTACAAACGCAAAACCACATTCTGCATCCAGTAGGGTGCAGAAGGGATCAGATGATCCCGTCCAACAGTATAACAAATTTGGAGCTCTGGCTAATGACGATGCCATGGAGATGGACGAGGTTGCCTCGCGCCCTGGTTCCCGTGGCCATCGTCCTCGGTCACCAATCACAGCTCCAAAGTAGAAGTTTTCAGTCTACATTTAAACGAAAGGTCACGCATTTAAATCTCCTCACTAAATTATTTAATGGGTAGCAAATATAAAATAATACAATGGAACTGTCGAGGTGTAAAACCACGTTTTGAAGAACTACTACTTCTTTTGTCACTACTTAGACCTTCTGTTTTCTGTCTACAAGAAACTTTCCTCAAACCTAATGACACGTTTACTTTGAAAGGCTTTAATGTTTACAATCACATTCACTTGGATTGTCTAAGAGCATCTGGTGGAACCTCTTTACTTGTCCATTCAACATTACCACAACGTCAAATTAAACTTAAAACGGATCTACAAGCGGTAGCTGTTTCCGTTACACTCGAGAAAGAGATAACTTTCTGCTCAATCTATATCCCTCCCTCTTATCTTTTAAGATCTGAACAACTGACTTCTTTACTTGAACAGCTTCCTTCACCCTATATGTTAGTAGGTGACTTCAATGGTCATAATGTGCTTTGGGGTTGTAATGACAATGATCCCAGAGGAGAATTAATCGAGGATTTCATCACGAAAAACGACATTTGTTTGATGAATGATAAATCGAACACTTATCTAGATTCTGGTAAAGGCACTTTCTCATCTCTTGATCTTTCACTCTGTCACCCCTCTCTCTATCTTGACTATGACTGGTCTGTTTGTGAAGATCAACGTGGATCTGACCACTTTCCAATTTTGATTGAAAGCGTTCGGACTCATGATGAAGCCCATAACCCCAAATGGAAATTACATAAAGCAAATTGGGATTTATTTAATACCTTATGTAATGAGTCCCTTACTGATACTACTCTGTCTGATTCTTCTGATCCTATAACTTACTTTACTTCTTCTTTAATAACTATTTCTGAGAATTGTATCCCCAAAACCTCGACAAACCCAAAGAAAAGTAACCCATGGTACAATGACGATTGTAAAGAGGCTATCAAACAACGAAAAGACACTTTGTTGAAGTTCTGCAAGTTCCCAACGCATGAAAATTTAAATACTTATAGGAATTCTAGAGCAAAAGCCCGTTGGACTATAAAGTCTGCAAAACGCAAATCATGGAGAACATACGTATCTAATTTGAATTATAAAACACCGACTAAAAAAGTTTGGGACATGGTTAGGAAAATATCCGGTAAATCTAAATCTGCTACTTATCATCATCTTAATTGCAACTTCAACAATGCGAACGAAACAGCTTCCACAAAACAAGATATAGCAGATACTTTGGCATCACAATTTTGTTCAAATTCCTCAACCAGTCATTATTCGGAGGAATTTCAAAAATACAAGAAAGAACAGGAAAAGACTAAATTAAACTTTAAGTCCTCAAATAATGAAGAATATAATTCTCCATTTAATTTAGATGAACTAAAAGACGCCATCAGTAAAGGCCATGATACAGCAACAGGTCCCGACGAAGTTCACTATCAAATGTTAAAACATCTTCCACCAAAATCACTTCAGGCTCTCTTAGATATTTTTAATGATATGTGGGAAACTGGAAAATTTCCCGAAAGTTGGGAACTAGCCACTATAATACCAATTCCTAAACCTGGAAAAGATCATGCAGAACCGAACAGCTATAGACCGATAGCACTTACAAGTTGTCTTTGCAAAACCTTAGAGAGAATGATAAATGTAAGACTTGTATGGTACTTAGAAAGTAATAACCTAATATCTCCTGTTCAGTCGGGCTTCCGTTCTGAACGAAGTACCAACGACAATTTAATTAGACTGGAAACCTTTATTCGTGATGCCTTTGTTGCAAAGGAGCATGTTGTTGCTGTGTTTTTCGACTTGGAAAAAGCTTATGATACCACCTGGAGACATGGTATTATGCGAGATCTACATGATCTCGGAATACGAGGCAGATTAGCTACATTTATTGAAAATTTCCTTGCGGATCGTTGGATCCAGGTTCGTGTTGGATCGACTTTATCCGAAAAGTTTGATCAAGCACAGGGTGTTCCACAAGGGAGCATCTTGTCTACAACTTTGTTCAATATTAAGATAAACAGCATAATGAACTGTCTGGATCCTAAAACAGATGGATCCTTATATGTAGATGATTTCTGTATGTGTTACAGGTCAAAAAGTATGAGAACTATCGAGAGGCACTTACAGCAGTGCATTAACAGAATAGAAAACTGGGCCTCACATAATGGTTTCAAATTTTCCAAGTCGAAAACACAATGTGTGCATTTCTGTCAATTACGGAAAGTACACAACGATCCTGAACTTTATTTATATGGGTCTCTTATTCCAGTAGTTGAAGATTTTAAATTTCTTGGAGTTCTTTTTGATCGTAAACTTTCTTTCATACCACATATCAAGTACTTAAAGGCCAAGTGCCTAAAAGCATTAAACTTACTGAAAGTATTATCACACACAGACTGGGGTGCTGATCGCACTGTCCTTCTCCAGCTATACCGTTCCCTCATTCGTTCAAAATTAGATTATGGATCCATCGTATATGGATCGGCAAGACCATCATATATCAGTTCTCTTGACACAGTGCATCATCAAGGCCTAAGATTAGCTCTGGGTGCTTTTCGAACATCACCTGTACAAAGCCTCTATGTTGAGGCTGAAGAGCCATCTCTATATTTACGACGAGAGAAACTTGCCCTACAGTACGCCATTAGAATTGCTGCTAATCCATCAAATCCAGTTCATAAGGTGTCTTTTCCGCCATATATTTCTGAAGAAGTCGTACAGCTTTACGAAAGTAAACCAAGGGCTATCCGGTCCTTTGGTTTACGGGTTGCACCACTTTTAGAATCAGCAAACATCCAAAAAGATAAAATAGAAGAACATTTTGTTTCCGAAATACCATCATGGTGCATTAGAAAACCAGAAGTTAATTTGACTCTACATACAGGGAAAAAATCCGACTCAAATCCACACCTTCTAAAAGAAAGTTTTCATCAACTACAATCTCAATTTATTGACTATCAATGTATTTATACTGATGGTTCAAAAGAAGAAAACAAAGTTGGTTGTGCTGCTTTTACAAACGGCAATTGCAAAACATTACGTTTACCTGATGGCTCTTCAATTTTCACAGCGGAAGCTAAAGCTATAGACTTAGCTTTAGACTTCATAAATGAAAGTAACTTAAAGGACAAATTTATTATTTTTTCTGACTCTATGTCAGTTTTACAGGCCTTAAACCATACATCATCCAAAAACCCTCAAATACAAAAACTATTAATAAAACATCACACCATCTCGGAATTGAAAACAATTATATATTGCTGGGTTCCCAGTCATATAGGTATATATGGAAATGAGAAAGTTGATAAGAACGCTAAAGAATCGTTAAATCTAGAAGAAACAGTTTTTAAAATTCCTTATGTCAATTTTAAACCTTTTATTAACGAGTACATCTTTGACAAATGGCAAACAATCTGGAACGGAGCGAAGTTTGATAAGTTGAGGGAAGTCGAACCGATCGTTAAACGACCAAAAGCAATTCATAAACTTTCGAGACGAGAAGAAATCGTTCTTGCTCGTCTCCGAATTGGTCATACAAGAATAACACATTCCCACTTATTAAAGCGAGAAGATGAACCTAAATGCATTGGCTGTGATACACCATTCACAGTTAAACACTTTCTTTTAGAATGCACTGACTTTGCAGCAGAGCGAATTTCTTGTTTTCAAGCTAACAACTTGAAAGAATTGTTCAAAGATGTACCCGTTGGAAAGATTTTATCATTTCTTAGACAAGTAAATCTGTTTTATAAAATATAATTTTTAAATCTTCAATCTTATCATTTCATATATCGTTTCTTTACAACGACATTTATATCTTATTTAGTGTTACTTTTTAATACGAGTTCAATATATTTTAACGTTTTACCTTGTTAGACGCTAATGACCCATCAGGGTTGATGCGTCGTTAAACAACAAACAAACAAACAAACAAACTTTATCGGTCTGTATGTATACAAATACCACGTGATTCCCAGTAGTGTATTTGCTATTCGGTATTATACGCTGCACAAAAATCGAACATGTATGATTCCCACTTTGCTAGTACGTGCCTATACGAGTTTTTCGAATAGTGTAGTCTTATGTGACCCGGTAATAGGAAATCTTTTTACCCAACCTACTATATGATGAGTAATTACATATTTTTGACTGTTTAATGCAATTTCAGTAAGATCTGGTTTAATTCAGTTTCAATGAACTGTTGCATGTCACGTGATGAACTGTTGCATGTGCAACAGTTTTTGCTGTTGCACACCCACCTGATATGCTTAACAGTGCATGACCTCATGGCGTAAATACACTTGGTAATATTTTGACTGGCTCTGTTTTCTCAACAAATAAATAAATAAATAAATAAATAAATAAATAAATAAATAAATATTGAAGGATAGCCAAGTAGTAGTAACTTCAAAGTCTAATGAAGTATCTCACCAATTCTATTGTTAACACTCTGACATATTTTGCCTCAGTCATCATTGTTTCTAAATGCTGAACCTTGAAATTAACACTTATTTCAGTTATATTTTTGACAAGTGAACATAATTGTGAAATATGCACCTTTCTGTGTTTGGAATTACCACCTGGATTGCAGAATTTTTACTTGGCGAGTCTATCCGGTTTCAATCGATTCATGACTGAGGGCAAATTTTGCTCACCTACAAATTAATGTTTCTCTCTTCTGGCGTCCATGTATTTGTCATTTACGTGTATGTAAAACTATGGTTTCCGTAATTTCGAGTTGGGTAATAACTAATAAAACAACTATTTCATACCTTTCTGTGCAACAGTCAAATCATCACCCCCTTGGTGCTGTGGATGATCCGATGAAATGTTGCCCTCGGCCTTCGGCCTCGGGCAACAGTTCATCGGGTCATCCACAGCACCTCGGGGGTGATAATTTGACTCTTGCACAGAAAGGTATAAAATAGTTGTATACTATTATTTGATTTCAGCTATTCGCGTGCCGTCACAAAACGTGCACCGCATACCCGAATAGTATACTCATATGTGAACTCAGCCTAACTTAAACTAGAATCTGTCATTTCCAAATGCTTATTTTTATTTTTTTTTTTTTCAGTGGCTGAAATGGAATACACCCCTGCTTTTCTGGCCAGTGGAATGAATGTTGGAGGTGTTAACAGAGAAGACATAATTAGATTTTACTACCAGTCTGGTTATACAATAGACGAAATAATTGGGTTTCTTGCGCTTCGTCACGGTATTGCTTTGAGTAAAAGACAACTTCACCGTATTTTAAGACGAATGGACTTGCGGCGTATTCAAAATGAGTCAAACCTCATTGACATTGTGACAGCAATAGCATCTGAGCTGTCTGGGAGTGGACGGGATATAGGCTATCGAGCAATGAGACTGCGACTACTGACAGATCATAGATTGTTAGCAACAAATGAAACAGTAAGATTAGCGCTTTCTTTGCTTGACAGTGAAGGTGTAATGGCAAGACGGAGTCGTCGAATCAGACGAAGGACTTATTTTAACAGCGGACCAAATTTTGCCCTTCATGTAGACGGATGGGACAAGTTGAAACCTTTTGGAATTTCAGTACATGGGGCCATTGACGGATACTCGAGAAAGATTATTTGGCTTAAAGCTTGCGATTCAAATAAGAAACCCTCGTATGTGTCAAGATTTTATCTGGATTATGTTCGGGCTATAAATGGTGTTCCAGTGGTTGTATATGCGGACAGGGGTACTGAGAATTCCTTATTACGCGATTTGCAGTATGCTTTAAGATGGAATCATCAAGATCGGTTCCAGGGGTTATCCAGCTTTTTATACGGATCGTCAACTCGTAATACGAGAATTGAGAGGTTTTGGAAAGATTTGAAGAATATGTGTGGATTCTACTGGATTAATTTTTTCAAAGAACTCGCAGATCTTGGTATTCTTGACACCTCCGACGATATTCATATGGAATGTGTACGATACTGCTTTCTACCCTTAATAGATAGTGACTTACAAAGAGTTGTTCAACACTGGAACCAGCATCGTATAAGGCCAAGCAGGAATGCAGAAGTTCCTGCGGGTATCCCAGATGTCCTTTATTATCAACCTGAAGTATTTGGCACAAGGGATTGCAAAATGGATATCATCGAAGACACTGAATTGTTAAGAAATAGTTACAGTCAACCCCTTACTATCCGTGGAACTTCTCCAGAATTTCGAATTCTTGCACAGGGAGCTGTGCAAGGAACAGGTCTTCGCGACCCACTTATTACAAGAGACGAAGCATTAGATTTATTTTGTGCTATTGTACTGTTTGTTGAATTTTTAGAAGGAAATCTGTGAACCACCACTATGGTGTATCAAAATCCTAATACATCTTGATCACCAGTTTATGAGCCTCCACTTAAAAAGACGCATATCAGCTAAGAAATAACTTCAGCGATTTTGATTTCGCTTCACAGATAACATTCTTATTAACGAATAAGGAAATCTGATCGTTTTTCGTGAAAAATTGCAACAACATCAGGTTAACATGTCCATGAAATGTATACCCCACCAAACCCCAACTTTTATATGGAGAAAATGGGGTTTACCCTTGTATACCTATTTTTTTTATTTTTGCTCTAAAACATAGATTGTCAGTACTCTTTAGAACCGCCTCGGCGAGATTCTAAAGTGTACCCACAATCTATGTTTTGAGCAAAAATAATAAGAAAAATATCAAACTTTTTCATCTGAAAATTTTCATTTTTTTTACAGCATTCCGGAGAACTTTCAAAAGACATAGCAGTATATACGAGGGGCGTTTGGAAAGTACTTAGCATGGTCCATTATTTCAATAAATGACAGGCGAACCCATGCATGTGTGGTATCATTTTAAACAGCTATCTGTCCTCTGCGTTCTGGAACTAGTTTCATAAAGATGGCACGATGCAGACTTGCAAAATATTATCCAGCGTGGGTACTGTTTGCATACTGAAAATAGTAAAATGTCCATAATATAGATGATTATTCATTTATTCTAAATTGAGCAGAACATGACTAATGTTTCATACAATTCGATACTTTTGTAACATGTTGTACCCCTTTATATGGTTAATGTATTTTTCAAGTCAAGACTATATTTGCAAATTTTGATGACTTCAAAACTAATCGATAAAACCTACACCTCTTGGAAATCTCTGCAATTCGGTTATTTTCTTCGATAAAAAGTGCTCGACAAAATGATTGTATTTGGAAAATATATTAGCAGCAGTTGCTTAAATTTCCTTTGTGTTTAGGTTCGTATCAAGCACAGTTTCTGTGCTTTCTAACGAAACAAAAAGAAATTTATTCAGCGCACAACAAAGGACAGAGAACTGTTGACATTTGTCCACGGGTATGGGTAATTTTAGCTAGAAGGGAGTGATTTTGTTCGTTTTTATGGACACATGTAGCAAATAAAATGGTAAGAACGATTTGCGAGTTTGTACCAATTCGTTAGGTGGTGATTGCCAAGATACCTTGAAGAAATAGTTCGTATTTGATAAAATATTCGGGGTTAAGTTACCCCACCCACTTCTTGAAAATAGGGGTAAGTGATATAAAAATCATTTTTCTTGGAAACCGAACAGGATAATCTGACTTCTTTGCCTGACGAATTTCTTGGCATAGATTATCCATCGCAAATAAAGCAAAATTCATACTCAGAATGCACTAATTTTTTGCTGTAACAACCGTTATCTCATGCAACTAGGTAGAAAAAAACGTAAAAAATGTTGATATTTGAAAAGGCACAGTATTTATATCAGTCCGAATTTTTCCTATGCATGGGTGTCATTCATGCAAGGAATGACCATAGAATACAGCTTCAGGAAAATAGTTTGGAAATATGTCGCTTATTTGTTATTCTGTGATCAAATACGTTGTCGCCGAATTTCTATCGATTTTTCCTCAATATTGTGGCGAAAATTTTCGCCAGTGTATAAACATGTCTTCATTTTGAGCATGCGTCGCACGTGCACGCCTGGTATTTTTCCGACAATCAATATATCACCATAAAGAGGGGGGATTCTTCTTTTCATACATGTATCACTTTAATATATTTTCCAACGCATTGCGGAATTATGATGCCATGCTAAGAACTTTCCAAATGTCCATCGTAAAGGGACATTTGGACACTTATAAAATGTTGTTGCTTTAAACTGACATAAACAAATTGATAAAACAAATTACCTACGTTTTCATTTGTATGCCCATAAAACTTATTGCAAATATAAAAGACAGCATATCCACTGTCGGTAGCGTGATACCGTGTAGAGTTTTTAGTTAACAGTGTATTTCTATCAAATACTATTGAATGGTTTATGGTGTAGACAAGGATGTTATTTGTCATCTACACCCGAAACTAATTAATTTTTTTAAAAGTTCAAATATCAGTTTTCACAATATTTTCTTGAGATTTTCAGGGCTAACGAGGGAAGAGTATGTCATGAGCCTTTAATATAAAGTGGAAATTGCACAGGTTAGCTGTTAAAATGTAAAATGACAGAAAATATCACTGCGGTCCCATTCAATTTTGAAAGACCAGGCAAGTCGCTGTAGTTTTAGCCAAGCGTAAACAACCCTAAAATGGATGCAAAAACCAACGCTCTGGTCATATACTGATAAGCCTGGGACTGCAAACCGGTCCGTGACTCGAAACAGGCAACATGTAAAAGAAACATAAATGCACTCACATTTTCTTTCCTTTCGTGTCTTCCATCTTTGATGGAACTACACAGTTAAATAATCACTCTACACTGTATCACGCTAATATCTATAAATCCTTAGCAGTTCAAGAGATAAAAGACTCCTAAAACTTGAACCAAAAACTTCACTTTCGAGTCACAGGTCTGGCAGTTCTCACTCATTCTTTGAAATGCATGTTCTTACGCCCATTTTGAAGATAAAAGGCAAAATCACTGGACCACAATATCAGCTCAGTGTGACTGACGGCTACTTTCAGGTCCAAGGTCTAGTCATACCGACTGTTGGCAACCCGCCCATCGGGGCCGTGAGAAATAGTTTGGCAGCTTGATGCCCTCGTGCAGAGCTGCTATTATCCATATATACCATAGGCCACAAAGCTCACCTGAGTTTACAGCTATGGCTCAATGGAAAATTAACTAAATATTTCTGCAAAAACTGAATTCAAATATCCCTGATGAAACCTATGAAATAGCCATTTTCCACGTTATAAGTATGAAAACTAGAAGGTGCCATAGAAATTCTTGTTTGTAAACGGAACGTAGAGGACTGGACACGACAAGCATTTCTGCAAAAAGACAATTCAAATATCTGCAAAAAATACAGCAGAAAATGGCAATGTTCACTTTTTTCCCATTGTAGGTCTACAAAGTTCAGGCTAAATTCCACTAACAGTTTCCATGAAGAAGATTTTTGAGTATTTGTTTGAAAATTACCCTAAACGGGGCCCCAGCAACCAATCGAAATGTACGATTAGGACAAAAAATTGTAGGAAATGAAGAGGACTACTCAATAAACAATTCTGTCAAAATAAAGTTCAACCAGAGTACCAATGGTCCTGTAAATGTTCACCTGATATTAGGTCCTGATACAATTTGACCAATTTACCTTGCTTTAAAGTCCCAGGACAGACGCAGACAATCCCCTGGGGCCAAATGTGACGTCCAATAGTATTCTCCGATTTTCGACTCATTTCATACAAAACAAGAGGACCAATGGTCCTGTAGCTCACCTGAGAGATTTTGTCATTGTAAGCTCATCAGTGAAATCAGATCTAATTTCAGAAGTGTTTTCATCTTTTTCCAACTATTAAGCTATGGCAGATAATGACATCCCTGGGGCATGGCCAGTTTGGACCCCTGGGGCATGGTTGGCAGGATTTATGAAGAGGACTACTAGCTGATGCTACACACAAAATATAAAAGCACTGGGTCTTGTGGTTTCAGAGAAGATTTTTTCATGTTTTCCCACCAAACAGCTATGTCAAATAATTACGCCCGCAGGGCGTGGCCAGTTTGGACCCCAGGGGCATGGTTGGCAGGATTTATGAAGAGGACTACTAGCTGATGCTACGCACAAAATATAAAAGCACTGGGCCTTGCGGTTTCAGTGAAGAAGATTTTTTTTCATGCTTTCCCCACCAAAAGGCTATGTCAAATAAACATGCCCCTGGGGCGTGGCCATTTGTGGTTGGCAGGATTTACAGAGGACCACTACATGATGCTACACACGAAATATAAAAGCAATGGACCTAGTGGTTTAAGAGAAGATTTTTTCATGTGTTTCCCACCAAAAGGCTATGGCAAATAATCACGCCCCCGGGGCGTGGCCAGTTTGGACCCCAGGGGCATGACTGGCAGGATTTATGAAGAGGACTACTAGCTGATGCTACACATAAAATATTAAATCCCTGTGCCTTGTGCTTTCGGAGAAGTTTTTTCATGTTTTCCCATTATAAGCCTATGGCAGATAATCACGCCCCGGGGCGTGGCCAATTTTGACCCCAGGGGCATGGTTGGCAGGATTTACAGAGGGGACCACTAGATGATGCTGCACACAAAATATGAAAGCTCTGTGCCTGGTGGTTTCAGAGAAGAAGATTTTTTCCCATTATAAGCCTATGGCAGATATTGACGCCCCCTGGGCGTGGCCCATTCGGACCCCAGGGGCATGGTTGGCAGGATTTATGAAGGTGACTACCTAACATTGCTTCATACAAAACAACAAAGCTCTGGGCCTTGTGGTTTCAGAGAAGATTTTTTTATGTTTTTCCCATTGTAAGTCTATGGGAGCTATCTGTTTCCATGGAAACCAGAGTTCTGATCCGACCTGGCCCAAAACCTAATGTGACCTTATTGTTTGAAAGTGTTAACGGACGGACGGACTCACGGACGCCGGCTCGCTTAGTATACTATAAGCTCACCTTATGAGCCTTCGGCTCAGGTGAGCTAAAAATGTATTCTTTTTACTATATGCACCGAAGGAGAATTTGATCGTTTGGTAGGCGTGATATAATAAAATATTCTGTACATTTGCCTACTCCTTCCCCCATGTAATTATTTTTTTCAATGCCCATGGCGACTCCATATGAAATTTGGCTTGATTGTTTCTGAGTTCTTTGAAGAACACAAACAATTATCAGAGATATGACAAACCATGTGTTAACTTTATCTGGTGATATATTAGCCAAATAGCTCCTGTATAAAGCTACTATTTATAAGATGCATAAATATGAAACATGGCAAGATAAACTTGGTTCATATTTTCAGGGTTTGGTCGAGGATTCTCCCATTCTTCTAAATCCGGCATGTTTTTATGCCCCCAACTTTGAAAAAGTTGGAAGGGCATATTGCTTTTGGCTTGTCTGTCTGTGCGTCTGTTAACTTTTGAACCGTGAATGCTACGGTTTTGAAATTTCATATGCACATTCCTCATGAAAAAATAGTTGACCCGTATTTTTTTTCATGTCAGAGTTACGCCCCTTTTCTGAGTTATGTCCCTTTGAAAACAAAATTTGAAAATCTTGTGTGCAAGATATCTCAAAAAGTATTTAAGCTAGAGCCTTCATATTTGGTACACTTGTTTGAGCTGAGGAGTAGATGACCTGATTAACTTTTGAGAACTTTCCGTTAATTTTTTACAAAAATACGGAATTTTGAAATTTTGATTGATTTTTCCACTTTTCGGTGATATTTGAAACTTTTAAATGGTGAATGCTGGGGTTTTGAAATTTCATATGCACATTCCTCATGAAAAAATAGTTGACCCGTATTTTTTTTCATGTCCGAGTTACGACCCTTTTCTGAGTTATGTCCCTTTGAAAACAAAATTTGAACAAGATATCTCAAAAAGTATTTAAGCTAGAGCCTTCATATTTGGTACACTTGTTTGGGCTGAGGAGTAGATGACCTGATTAACTTTTGAGAGCTTTCCGTCAATTTTTTACAAAAATACGGAATTTTGAAATTTTGATTGATTTTTCCACTTTTCGGTGAAATTTGAAACTTTTAAATGGTGAATGCTAGGGTTTTGAAATTTCATATACACGTTCCTCATGAAAAAATAGTTGACCCGTATTTTTTTTATGGCCAAGTTATACCCCTTTTTTTAGTTATGTCCCTTTGAAAACAAAATTTGAAAATCTTGTGTGCAAGATATCTCAAAAAGTATTTAAGCTAGAGCCTTCATATTTGGTACACTTGTTGGGGCTGAGAAGTAAATGACCTGATAAATTTTTGAGAACTTTCCGTCAAATTTTTACGAAAATACAGAATTTTGAAATTTTTATTGATTTTTCCACTTTTTGGTGAAATTTGAGACCTTTGAATGGTGGATGATAGGGTTTTGAAATTTCATATACAGATTCTTCATGAAAAAAATAGTTGGCCTGTAGTTTTTTCATGTAAGTGTTATGCCCCTTGTTGGAATAATGTCCCTTTGAAAACAAATTTTGAAAATCTTGTGTGCTGATATGCTGGTTGGAGCTGAGAAGAAGATCACCTGATTAACTTTTGGGGACTCTCTGTCAAATTTTGACAAAATTACTCCATTTTTTAATTTTTACTTCATTTCTAACTTGCCTGCAAAAAAGCTTACATCGAGGTCAAAACAATCACAACCGAATAGCTTCTTCAGGAAATTAAATTTGACTGCATTCGAAAATATAAATGAATCATACAAACTGCCAGTTTAGGGACAAAAATACAGTTGGGGGCATAGTGTTTTACAAACACGCATTTCTAGTCTTTTTTTAGAAAGGGTTAAAATAAAATAAAAAGAAAAATCAATTAAATCAAATTTATTAATCTTTCAAATGAAATTTCATTTACCCATTACTCAGTGCACATTTCTGGAGCCTAATTGCCAGTTTTACATTATCTGCTGGTTTCCAGCTTGGATATAATCAATATTGGAAATACAGGTAACCATAACCACCCTTACCTTAAAGGTAAAGGGGTTCTGGTACCCTGTATTTCTTACATTAAATTTTTTTGTAAGGTGAAAATCTGCAGATAATGCAACCAGAGGACCAATTGTCCTGTAACCGCTCACCTGAGATCTGGTTATACCTGAATATTTTCATGCAAGTCCTAGTGTATGGGAAGACAACAAAACCATAAATGCATTTGTCTAATTCCCATTTAGTTTTCCCCATTCACTTATTTTTCTCCATTAAAATGCATCTGCGGCCTGGCCATAAAATAGGTCGAGGACATTACAGGAACATGACTTTTATAAACTTTGCATAGCTCTTCTCCGATATGTTTCATTTTAAGTTTCATCATAGGCCTCCTGGTTTTACAGAAGATTTTTGAAGGTTTTTGCTATTTATAATGGCAACTTAATTTAAGTTGACCTTCCTGTAAAATAGGGAAAGGTCACCACAGGGTAATGATTTATGCACTAGTCTTTTGTAACCACGCCCCCACCCCACCCCCGTTTAATAGCCGGAACTTTGACTTTTGGTCCAGCAAACCCCCGCTAAAAACCTAGCCCTGCGGGGACAGCTGTTCATATTTAGTTTCAAAATATATGCCTTCTGGTTCTCTACGAGTTTTTAGAAGTTTCTGCTATTTACAACCATGGCAACCATCTTGGTCATGTGACCTGTAGCATTTATATAACTTTCGTTACCATTTCCTAATGATGCTCTATAGATATGAAGTTTGGCCTTGATTGGCCAAAAGGTTTCAGAGATGTTTGAATATTGCAATCATTTGCATGGATTTAGCCCTGGGGCAGGCACAGACACCCCCCCCCCTCCTGGGACGGAACTGTTTGCATAAAGATGAATGTCCTGTCTTTTTGCTCATTCCCAGCAAGTTTTATGCCATTAATGATTTTCCCACTTATCCTCATTCAAATTGATACGCAAACAACGTCACGTGTGACCTGGACCATTTATACATACATAAATTTCCTCCTCCTTAAGGATGCTTGACATGAAAATTGACTTCCACTGGCCAAGAGATTGCAGAGGAGATCTTTGAAATTGTGGACGACAGACGAACGCTGGAGTATGGCCATCCTTAAAGCTAACCTTTTAAGCCTCCGGCTCAGGTGAGCTGAAAATGGTGAATGATTGACCACGGAATAATGGGTGTATAATTTTCATGAACAATCTTTACAAAAGAATGTTTCAGATGTGGGGATCAATCCTACTCCCCTCTGCAGTCAGATATGCTACTAATTTAGAATACATGCTGTATGAGAAGAGCATATATAAAAAGAGCACATTAGTGCATTATGGAAAACATGCTACTGAAGGTGACTGTTAGCACTGTAAAGATGTATTAATTGTCTAGATTTTGTAAATTAAATGTGCTATCAATTTCTTTTTGTTTAGCATGCAAAAGGGATACAGATTTTATCGGAATCTTGAAAGAAGAACATTTACCAAACATCTAAATTTGATCATGTTGAAGTATATTAAACGATCCAATGCAAACAATCCTGATTCATTGTAAATAGTCCAGATCTCTGCATATAATATAACCTGGCTGGTGCAGTTTATGTACTTTAAAGACCGACTGCTTATATATTCCTTAGTATAGCATAGTTTTCATTGTCCATTAAAATGCCCTTTTGTTTTTCCTACCCTTTACAAGATATTTCAGCCATGACGCTTTGACAGAAATTCCAGAGCAAAATGATTTCTGCAAAACTGCTGACTTCTCTCCAACCTGACTAAGACATTATAAGAAAACATATCTACATAGCATGATAACGTTTATGTAAACACGGGCGCCATCTCCTATTGCACAATATTGTATTGAAGAAAGTATAGGAGTCTACCAGTGGTGCGATAGATCTAAAATTTTGTTGAAAGGATTAGGAAGGTAGGTGTCTCAGTTTAACCATGTTTTAATCTCAAACTGCAAAAAACAAAAGAAACTGGGAATGTCATGCAACCCTGTGCTGTTGTAATTTTTCCATTGATAAATGTCTAATCGTCAGCAAAATTTTCAATAATACGACAGATTTCAATTTCTCAGAGAGGGAGATGGTCTTTTGAATGACAGGCAAACATTTCAATATTGCATTTCTGAAGTAGTCAAGCATTAAATTTTACATCTATCACCGTCACATTAAAGGCCTCTCAGATTTATGTTATTTACGGGCCTAAACAGAATTCAATAGATTCCGTTCGCCTAAATAATGACAGTCGATTTAAGTTTGTGATCAAGGAGAATGGTGGTGATCATGGAGATAGGTGGTGCTCTAGGAGACTCAGTATTTCAAAACTACTGACTTTTCCATCACTGACTAACATGTTTTCCATTGTTCATGTGCCTACATTTCCTGGAATCAACTGAATTGGCTGAAATACCGTAATACTAAAATCTTTCTTTCTTCCTTTTTTTTCTCTTTCTTTTTAGTACTTGTTATGCAGCCAATGTACATGTGTATTGGATCACAGGTTAGCCAGTAATCCAAATTAGCGGCATTGAAATACAGGCTTCACCTCCACGATCACCACCGTTCTCCTTGATCACAAACTTCAATATGAATGTCATTATCTAGGCTGACAGATTCTGTTTAGGCTCATAGATAACATTGATCTGAGAAACCTTTAATGTGCAGGTGATAGATGGAAACATTAATGCGCAGCGACTTCGGCAATGCAATATTAAAATGTTTGCTTGCCATTAAAATGACCATCTTGCTCCAGGAGAAAATGGATATCTGTCGTCTTATTAAAAATTTTCCTGCCAAAGAGATATTTATGCATCAAAAAGTTACTATTAGGTTGTATGACATTTGTGGTTCCATTTGATTTGGGCTGGGAAAGATTAAATTGTGGTTAAACTGAGACACCTGCCTTAGTTTCAACATAAGTTTTGATCTCCTAGCGCACCACCGGTAGTCTCCTATACTTTTTTAATACACAACACGGTGTTGTGCGACCAGAGATGAGCCGCCTTGATAAAGACTGCTAACATATTCCTTAAGTATAGCATAGTTTTCATTGTCCATTAAAATGCCCTTTTGTTTTTCCTAAGCTTTACAAGATATTTTATCCATGACGCTTTGACAGAAATTCCAGGGCAAAATAATTTCTGCAAAACTGCTGATTTCTCTCCAATCTGACTAAGACATTATAATAAAACATATCTACATAGCATGATAACCTGGCTGGTGCAGTTTATGTACTATAAAGACTGCTAAAATATTCCTTAAGAAGAGCATAGTTAAATGCCCTTTCGTTTTTTTCTACCATTTTACAAGATATTTCAGCCATGACGCTTTGACAGAAATTCCAGAGCAAAATAATTTCTGCAAAACTGCTGGCTTCTCTCCAAACTGACTCATTTCTTCATACTGAAACAATATGACTCATACCTTCATATTCTGAAACAATCTGACTCATTTCTTCATATACTGAAACAATCTGACTCATTTCTTCATACTGAAACAATCTGACTCATACCTTCATATACTGAAACAATCTGACTCATTTCTTCATATTAAAACAATCTAACTCATTTCTTCATACTGAAACAATCTGACTCATTTCTTCATATTAAAACAATCTGACTCGTTTCTTCATATTAAAACAATCTGACTCATTTCTTCATATTAAAACAATCTGACTCATACCTTCATATACTGAAACAATCTGACTCATTTCTTCATATACTGAAACAATCTGACTCATTTCTTCATACTGAAACAATCTGACTCATACCTTCATATACTGAAACAATCTGACTCATTTCTTCATATACTGAAACAATCTGACTCATTTCTTCATACTGAAACAATCTGACTCATTTTTTCATACTGAAACAATCTGACTCATACCTTCATATATATACTGAAACAATCAGACTCATTTCTTCATATTAAAACAATCTGACTCATTTCTTCATATTAAAACAATCTGACTCATACCTTCATATACTGAAACAATCTGTCTCATTTCTTCATATACTGAAACAATCTGACTCATTTCTTCATACTGAAACAATCTGACTCATTTCTTCATATTAAAACAATCTGACTCATTTCTTCATATTAAAACAATCTGACTCATTTCTTCATACTGAAACAATCTGACTCATTTCTTCATATACTGAAACAATCTGACTCATTTCTTCATACTGAAACAATCTGACTCATTTCTTCATACTGAAACAATCTGACTCATACCTTCATATACTGAAACAATCTGACTCGTTTCTTCATACTGAAACAATCTGACTCAATTCTTCATATACTGAAACAATCTGACTCATTTCTTCATTTATAATCCATTAAAATGAAACATATCTACATAGCATGGTATAAGAACAAACAGCAAACTATGAAAACTTTGATAAGTGTAACCTCTCAAACAAAAAAGAGAAGTACAAAGGGCAGTAATCATTTACCCATGCATGAGACCCAGTATTTTGGGAGTACATGTATTTTATCAAGGTGAGCTTATAGAATGAGAGACTAAAGCATGCAATTATACATGCCCGTTTATCAACACTTTCTATGGTGACTATTAAAAGCCAGTAGACCAAACTCAATTAAATTTTATGTGAATTTCAAGTTTTAGCAATGCAGTCAATCAAAAGACTGACCTAAATCAAATGGTATCAAAGTTTGATATGGATCACTTCCATTATATAATCCCTTATATAATCCCACGGAAAAATAATTTGAAATGCTATATCTCAGTATTTATTGACCAGATTCTAATTTGGGTTTCACTAAGCAAGTTGAATAAGAACATTTTAGCAAATAATCTTTTTTTTGATTATTTGGGGAAAAAAAAGTTTTTTTTTTTTTTTTTTTTTGACAAAAAATCACAAATTTTGGGATTTTTGAAAATCTCAATTTTATCTGTTGGATATCAATCTTTTCAGAAAAAGAAATGATTTTGTGATGCAATGCTTCTTAAAAAGCAATAACTGGAAAAGTGAAGCCCCCTACCCACTAGATTTTGTGTTACATCAAATTTTAGTGGGTACGGAGTCCTAATGGTGGCATCGAGAAAATGAAACAAGAGGACTTCTGTACACCAATAAATGTCCAACAAACACAAATAAGAATTTTTAAAATATAGCAATTGTGGACCGCCTGGCGTGGTGCTGAAAAAGTGATCCTGATCGAATTTTGAGTAGTATATATAGCCCCGAGGCAGGTGGCAGACAAGCCCAAGGGGCCAAACCTTTTCAAAAACATTAATCTTCTGTCCATTTGCCTCAGCAAGTTTCCTCTCATTTACTTACATTTTACCAATCTTCTCCATTCAAATGCATAGGCAACTCAAGTTGACCTTGCTGGAAAATAGGCCAAGGTCATTGGACTCATCCCAGGCATGTGATATACACATTGCTCCAGTCTCTAATACTGCATGCCAAGTTTCAAGTTCATAGGCCTTTGGGTTCTGGAGATTTTTGAGTTTTTACCATATATGGGCATAGCTGCCATCTCGAACATGACCTGGATTATTTTTTATACACTTTCCTTCTCATTTCCTAAGGATGCTCCACATAAAGTTTGGCTCTGATCCGCCAAGCCGTTTCAGAGAAGATGATTATGGAAATATACATGTATCTAGCCCCGGGGCTGGGGCAGACAAGACCCTGGGGACAAAATTTTTTCATAAACATAAATCTTCTGTTCATTTGCCTACTCCCATTAAGTTTTCCCCCCTCTTAATTACATTTACTAATTTTCCCTTTCAAATGCATTGGCAACCTAAGTTGACCTTGCCGCAAAATACGTCAATGTCATCCCAGGGTCATGATTCATATATATATTGTGGGTCTCTAGTCCCTCATGCTAAACGACTAAGTTTCAAGATCCTAGGCCTATGGCTTCAGGAAGAGATTGCTTAAGATTTTTACCATATATGGGCGTGGCTGCCATCTTGGTCATGTGACCTGGATTGTATATACATATTTTCCTTTCCACCTCCTAAGGATGCTCCACATAAAGTTTGGCTTTGATTGGCCAAGCGGTTTCAGAGAAGATGTTTTAATATTATGGAAATATAGTTTACAGCCCCGGGGTTGGGGCAGACAACCTACTGTTGACAAAATGTTTTCACAATAATAAATCTTCGGTCCATTTGCCTTCTCGCAGCAAGTTTTCCCCCACTTAATTACACATTACCAATTTTACCTATTCAAATGCATTATCGACCAAAGTTGACCCAGCCGTAAAGTAGGTCAAGGTCATCCCAGGGTCATGATTAATATACACATTGTGGACCTAGTGCTACATGCTAAGTTTCAAGATCCTAGGCCTTTGGATTCTTGAGAAGATTCTTAAAGGTTTTATCATATATGGGTGTGTCGGTCATCTTGGTCATGTGATCTAGATTATTCATATATACTTTCGTTCCCACTTCCTAAAAAGGCTTCCTTATAAAGTTTGGCTTTGATTGGCTAAGCGGTTTCAATGGAGAAGATCTTTGAAAGTGTGGACGGATAACAGACAACAATCGGACACCGGATCATGACCATCCTATAAGCTCATCTTGACAGCCTAGCTTAAAATAGTCGCTTCACTTTTTTGCAAAGATCTTTTTGGCACTTGCAAGTGACTAGGACATGCAAGACAAATAAAATGTTGAGAGAGTTTTGAGTGTCATATCTGGACAAAATATGAAGTCATTGAAAGTATTAATATTGATGTTTTCATCGCATCAGTGGCCATAACAGTCTTATGCATACAGACAAGACAAAAGACTATATGCTTAAATGTAGCAACTTTATAAACAAGTGGTGACAGGTTAATATTACATGTAATACAGCTCTCAATCGCTTAAAAGCCAGTCTTATGCATGCTCACAAGACCAAAACTTTTATGCTTAAATGTAGCAACTTTATAAACTAGTGGAGAAAGGTTAATATTACAACTACATGTACTACAGCTCTCTTGTCACTTAAAAGCCAGTTTCTCATGTACAAGGGGTGGAAACGGTGCACCAGAAAAGCTGAGAATCGTCGGGGGATTACCTTAGAAATGTGAACCTTCGGGGAGTGTTGTGGTGAGTCTACGGTATTCGCTATCAAAATCCATAAAATTTGTCTCTGAACGTGCTGGCAAAGCAAAATGGCAAAATAAAAACAAATTCTGATGCCACCAGGAGCTGTAGAAAACATTCCTCTTTAATAAGAATGATGCATTGTTTTTTCAAAATAAAATAGCAGTCTCGCCAAATCGGTGCCCCGTTTTGCTAGTAGTACCCTAAAATTGACAAAGATGAATGAAAAGTTAAGCCTGGTTTTCAGAATTTTCTAATATTTCAATTCAGTATGCTTAAAAAGACCAACCTCCGAAAATTTGATTAAAATTAGATTTTTTTTTTGAATTTGTGCCTTGATATGACGTAAAATAGTACTCCTGAAAAGTGGGGCGCCCTCTCTCTTTCAAATTTTATACAAGAGGACCAAGGGTCCTGTAGCTCCCCTGAGAGATTTCCTCATTGTAAGCTTAAAGGCCACTTTGCAGTCTATGCTGGAATCTCGCTTAACATCGAACTCATCTGAGACATTATGGTTGTCCTTGTTACATGAAAGAATAAAGAAGATCCAATCAAAAATGTAGGCGCTATAATGTTGACAACACTAAAAAGCCATTTTTCAAACGCTCATGTGCAGATCCATGGTCGAATTTCTCTGAAATTTTAAAATCATCTGCAATATTATAGCTATCATTGTTACCTGCAATGAATGAATCCAACCAGAAATGAAGGAGCTGGAATTTTGACATCTTTCTCATTGTAAATCTATGGGGATTTTTTTTCAAATGCTCAAGGGCAGCTAACTCTGCAGTCCAAGGTCGAATCTCGCCCAATTTCGAACTCATCCGATATCTCATGGCTGTCCTTGTTACGTGAATGAATGAAGTAGATTACATTAAAAATGTTGGCGATAGAGTGTTGACAACACTTAACAGCAATTTTCCAAATGCTGAAGGGCAAGTAACTCTGCAATCAATGGTCCAATCTCACTGAATTTCAAACTCATCCGAGCTCTTATAGTTGTGCTTGTTACCTGCAATAATGAAGAATATCCGATCAGAAATGAAGGCGCTGGAGTGTTGACCACATCTCTCCTATTGTAAGTTTATGATGATTTTTTCAAACGCTCAAGGGCAGCTAACTCTGCAATTCATGGATGGATCTGGCTGAGTTTTGAACTCATCCAAGATTTTATAGTTGTCGTCATTACAAACAAGAATGAAGAAGATTGTATTAAAATGTAGTTGCTAGAGTGTTGACAACACTTACCAGCCATTTTCCAAACATTCAAAGGCAGGTAACTCCGCAGTCCATGATCCAATCTGGCTGAATTTTTGAACTCATCCAAGTTCTGATGGCTGTGCATGTTACTTGCAAGAATGAAGAAGATCCAATCAGAAATGAAGGCGCTGAAGTGTTGACAGCATCTCTCCCATTAAGTCTAAGGGGATTTTTTCAAACTCTCAAGGGCAGCTAACTCCGCACACCATGGATAGATCTGGCTGAATTTCAGCCTCATCCAAGATTTTATGATTGTCCTTATTACCTTATTCAAAAAATGAAGAAGATCTAGAGTGTTGACAACACTTAACAGCCATTTTCCAAACGCTCAAGGGCAGGTAACTCCACAGTGCATGGTTGAATCTCGCTGAATTTGAACTCATCCGAGATCTTATGGCTGTCCTTGTTACCTGCAACAACGAAGAAGATCCTATCAGAAATGAAGGCGCTGGAGTGTTGACATCATCTCTCCCATTGTAAGTCTATAGGGATTTTTCCAAACGCTCAACAGCAGCTAACTCCGCAGTCCGTGGATGGATCTGGCTGAATTTCGAACTCATCCGAGACTTTGTGGTTGTCCTCATTACCTGCAAAAATGAAGAAGATTCGATTAAAAATGAGGCTGCTAGAGTGTTGACAAGCTTTTTCCCATTATAAGCCTATGGGACCTATCTGTTGCCATGGAAACCAGAGTTCTGATCCGACCTGCTTCAAAACCTGAGGCAGTCAATCCCCCACCACAGTGGTGCTTTTGATAAAGTTTGACTGCAATCGGCCTTCTGGTCTCCGAGATATTCACATTTGACAGAGTGAACACACGGACTGACGTACCGACGGACAGACGCCGGCTCGAGTAGTATACTATAAGCTCACCTTGTGAGCCTTCGGCTCAGGTGAGCTAATAAATATCAAAATATTTTTAAACCTATAGATGCAAATTAAATAGTTGTATCTCCTGCAAAAAGCTTCTCTTCAAAGTATAATTTCTGTATCCTTCGCCAACAACTTACACATAAAACATCATGAAAACTCGGAGACTCACCGCAACAATCACCCGAAGATTCATATTCCTACCGTAATCCCCTGACGATTCTCCGCTTTTCTGATGCACCGTTTCCACAAGTTGATGTATGCTGATCTGGCCAAAAATCCAAAAGCTATTTCACATAAAACCTGATCAAAATTGGCTATTAAGATTCTTAAATGGAGCCAGAGAAAACTACAAGTTTAAACATTTTAACAGGACATAAAGAATAGTATCAATCCAAAATGAGACCAAACATTTAAAATCATCTTTTAAACAATGTATTTAAACCTTATATTAATTTTGATATCTCATAATATCCTCGCTGATCTCAAAGTACCAAAAGAAAAGTTTATGTTCTAATAAAACAGTTTCCCGATTTTTACGAACTCCTCTCGGCATACGTGACATTTGGATCCCCTTTCTTCCAGCTCAACAGCACATACGTAACATAGAGTGTGGCCACAGTTGATCAAGAACGAGTCGCAGTACCTGTCGTCTTTGCATATTATACATGATGGAATTTTCGGCCAGTTGGTGTTCTGTAAAAAAAAGGAACAAAATTTATCTCACATATGTTATAGATAATCAACTGATTTTTGCTTCAAGAGCAGTGTTTTGTAAATAATTCCACACTTTCAACTTTCATCATGACCTCACGAGCCGAAGGCGAGTGAAAAGGTCATGATGAAAGCTCAAAGTGTGGAATTATTTACAAAACACTGCTCGTGAAGCAAAAATCAGTTGATTATCTGTTTTATCCTATAGACCGTAAGATCCAGACCAGCTTGCCACAACTGAGCAGGTGATTAGTGTCTTTGTCTTACTGTAACTGTACAAAAAGTAAAGTTCATTAAGAAAAGTTATGTTGTGACACAGCTATGTACCCTTGTGACACAATGACACTTCCTGTATTCGCCATTAAAAAGGTACCTTTGTAAATCTACATGTGATCAGCCAGTGCAAATAAACTAGCAGGAGCATGACCTTTTAGTACAAAATAAAGGTTGAGATCAGCTGTGAGATCAGCTGTTTGACAACAGAGCAGCTTATCAGTATCTTCATTATGATGGTATGGAAAGTACAGCCACTAAATATAGACTTTGTTTTGCCATGGCACATATGAATAGAACAAGTGGACTAAAGGTCATGATGGTACATAATTAATGCATATTGTATAATTTTCGGTAACTCATTTAACCATAGTTTTGTCTCCATAGGCTCTGTATTATGTCTATAGGATAAGATATCATTACCCCAGGGAGGAACGACATTTTCTATAGACATGTACAGTTTTGGTTTGGTTGTAGCTTTATAATCAAGTAAACAACTTTTCATTTTTCATGTGCTTCCAATGCTTCCTGGGTAGTCAGTTAACCAGTGCTTTGCCCAGTTTAAACACAATGGTCAATCTTTACACTGATTTTTAAAGGTTTACGATGGTTTGCCAGTGTTTAGGCTGATTTTTGGCAACCAGTAAGTAAATTTTGCAGTTTTCATTTTTAATCACTTTGATACTGTATAGAAAAGCATATATAGCAGCAAAATTTCAGAATACCCTGCCTCTATTACAAACAAAGACACATTTCGGGTGATTTCCCACTCACTTTGTTTTTTTATGAGTCATTGGGTAAAGGAAACCATAGGGAGAAGCTGAAACCAGAGGACCAATGGTCCTGTAAACGCTCACCTGAGATCACTGATATATACAAATAAACTTGGCAGACACCCCCCTGGGGTTACTTTTTTCATAAACATAAATCTTCTGTCAATTTGCTTATTGCCAGCAAGTTTCCCGTCATTCAATGACATTTTCCACCTTTTCTCCATTCAAATGCGTAGGCAACCCATGTTGACCTTGCCATAAAATATGTCAAGGTCATCACAGGGTCATGATTTATACAAACTTTGTAGAACTCCATTGCCAATAAGAATTGTCAATAAGCAAGGCTTATTAGATACCCCCGCAAAGTACAGGTTTACATTACAGATGGTCTAACCTATACTAAGAATTACAAAGAACCATAACTCTGAAAAAAACTGTTCACTATCCCTTATAATTGAAACCTTCATGCAAATGTTTATGTTTGTTTGAGTTGAGGCTTTGCATCCGAGTCAACAATTTTTCAGTCATGTCGGGACAGAGCCACCACATCCCTGGGTTTAACCAGTACTATGGGAAGTAAATGTGAATTGCTCAAGGACACAACATGGTGCCACCGGTGAGGATCGAACCCCCGATCTCTACCACTGTGCCACCGCGCTATAATGCTTCCCCATTGTGTATACAAAGTATCAAAATGTTCCTATACATACTGTGGCCAGTGTGGCAGGAGTTTAATTCCTCGCAAATTTCCTAGAAAATGTGTTTATGAACACTATGCCCCCAACTTATTTACATTGTCAGAGAAAACAACAGATGTGAGAGGTTTTGATTGGCCTGTGTATGGGCTATCATAACCAAATGATGAAAAAAAAACATGTGAGAAAAATTGTCCAAGTTCTCACAGCTGTCATTTTGTCAAAAAAAATATTTTTTTTCAAAAAAAGTTTTCTTTATGCAAATGTCCAATGTGTCTTTATTATGGAGGCAAAGTATCAAAGCCCACTGTCAAAAGCTGTGTGAGGAGTTGATTGGCCCGTGTATGCACTACCATAACCCAATTTTGAAAACATGCCTGAAAAATTGTGTAAGTTCTCACAGCTGTCATTTTGTCAAAAAACTATTTGTTTTTTTTTTTCAAAATAAAATTTCTTTATGCAAATGTCCAATGTGTCTTTATTATGGAGGCAAAGTATCAAAGCCCACTGTCAAAAGCTGTGTGAGGAGTTGAATGGCCCGTGTATGCACTACCATAACCCAATTTTGAAAACATTCATGAAAAATTGTCTAAGTTCTCACAGCTGTCATTTTGCCAAAATTGTTTTTTTTTCAGCACAAGATTTCTTCATGCAAATGTCCAATGTGTCTATATTGTGGAGTCAAAGTATAAAAGCATTCCATCAAAAGCTGTAGGAGTAGTTGATTGGCCCATGTATACACTACCATAAGCCAATTTTGAAAATATGCATGAAAAAATGTGTTAGTTCTCACAGCCGTCATTTTGTCAAAAATTATTTTTTCTTGATAAAATTTCTTCATGCAAATGTCCATTGTGCCTTTATTGTGGAGGCAAAGCATCAAAGTCCTCCATCAAAAGCTGTGGGAGGAGTTGATTGGCCTGTGAGTGTACTATCATAACCACCATGTTGAAAACATGCATGAAAAATTGTCTGTTCTCACAGCTGTAATTTTGTCAAAATTTGTGTTTTTCATAATTAAATTATTTTATGCAAAGGTATAACATGTCTGCTTAGTATCCCAAAAGTACTGGATTGATTCCTTGAAAGCTATGGCAGGAGTTGATTGGCCCATGGAGGCACAATAAGCACATACAGAATGTCATTGTGAAAGAATTAAAAAGGGAAGTAACTCTGAAAGCTGGGCCCCTAGCCCCAAGAAAAAAAATACGGGTCCTCTTATTTTCATATAGAATCCACATACCAAATTTGACCGAGTGCTAGCGTTACTCACGCACAGACAGACTGACAGACAGGGCCAAACCAATATGCCCCTTCAACTTCTTCGAAGTTGGGGGCATAAAAATTGTGCATGTTGTCCAAGTTCAAACAGCAGCAATTTTGTCAAAAATATTTCTTTTTAAATAATATTTCTTTATGCACATGTCCAATGATTCTGTACTGTGAAGGTAAAGTATCAAATGGCTCCAGCAAAAACTGTGGTAGCAGTTGATCGGCCCATATCTACACTACCATGGAACCCATGTTGAAAACAATGCACAAAAATTGTCTAAGTTCGCAAAGCTGCAAATTTGTTAATAATTATTTTTTCAAAATAACATTTCTTCATGCAAATGTCCAGTGTGTCTGTATTGTGAAGGCAAAGTACATGTATCAAATGGCTCCAGCAAAAACTGTGGTAGGAGTGCCGTATATGCACTGCCATAGCACAGGTACACCCCCTGTAATACAAAATGCTCATGAACAATTGTCTATGTTCTCACAGCTGTAATTTTGTCAAAAAATATTTTTTTCACCATCAAACTTCTTCATGCAAATGTCAAACATGTCTCCATTGTATTTGTAAAGTTTCAGATTTATTCATGGAAAGCAGTGGTAGGAGTTTATCGACCCATGAAAGCACTATACATATGCAAATACATACAGCAGGTAAAAATTACAAAGGGAAATAACTCTCACAGAACTGGCCCCTAGCCCTTCATGTTTTATCATAATATTTGCCCCATCAATAGTATATGTGTGCAAGGTTTCATGAAATTTCGGCCTAGGGTCTTCAAGATATTAAGAAAACAGAGTGTTACGGACGGACGGAGACCCGGACGGAAGGACAGACGGGCGGGCAGAGGTGAAAACAGTATACCCCCTTAAAACTTCGTTTTGCGGGAGGTATAATTACATATATAGTTGCAGGGAATGAGATCTACATAAGTTTCGTCTTTTTAGCAACTGATTTGCAACAGCTTTATAAATACCACACCTGTACATGCATTTTCCATTTCAAGGTGGTTATGCCACTAGCCTTGTAAACCAGGCGTCATGAGTCATGGGTTCAATCCCAGGCTTCTTCACTCTTTCGGATGAGATTCCGTTCCCCATATGATCTTAGCTGTTTGAGTGGGAGGTAAACTAAGAAATCAACCAACCATTTTTTTTACTTAATTACAACTTACCACTGGTGAACTAACATCAGGATCCAGGTAATCATGGTCTGGTAGAATATTCTTGTTATCTGAATGGCTCTAGAAAGACAATTCATGCACAAAATTTGGATTTAGTATTAAAACTGTACAGTGCTCCAGATAAGCAGAGTATCTGCATATTTACCAAACTGAGTTAACTAAAAAGCTAACTTAACTTATAATCACTGCTTACCAAAAAGTAAAGCTAATTTTGATACGCAATTCTTAACTTTTCCATTGTGTATAACGCTTCCCATGATTCTATTTTGATTGAAAACAAACTTATTGTTGGGTATGAATTTATACACTGTGTCACAACTAGCTGACATCCAGTGTGTTTATTTTATGCACTAGTCATTTGTAATCCCAGTACCCCTACCCCTGGGGAATAGCGGGGACTATGACTTTTGGTCCAGCAAATCCCCGCTACAACCCCCACCCTGCGGGGACAGATGGTTGGTGAAACCATGGCTAATTTCCCCAGCTGTCCGCTATCTTTTCCTTTCACTGCCCTCTTTGACTATAATGCAAACCGCGGGTAGTTCACCCACACTGCCGGCCCGTGGCTAAGCTGTGGTAAAAACCATGCTCATTTCCATGGCTATCCCTCGCCCTGCTCCGGGGATGGGGGGCCAGGGTTACAAATGACTATTGCTTTATAAAACAGTACTTCAGTACTCTTAACTAGTCCATTGTCTAAAATTTCAGATATCATTATAGTGATACACGATCATGATCAGGGCTGTTCCAGGAAAATCTATACAGGGGTGTTGTGTTGGACTCACATTCTATTTTTAATTCCCCGTAGGCTGTTGGTGAAAGGAAAAATAATTATCGAACTCATCCGAGATCTTATGACTGTCCTCGCTACCTGCAAGAATGAAGACAATCCAATCAAAAATAAAGGTGCTAGAGTGTTCACAACATCTCTTTCATTGCAAGTCAATGGGGATTTTTTCAAACGCTCAAGGGCACCTAAGCAGTCCATGGTCGAATCTACCTGAATTTCAACTCATGCGACATCTTATAGATGTTCTTGTAACCTGCAAATATCAAGAAGATACGATCAAAAATGTAGGCGCTAGAGTGTTCACAACGTTTTTCCCATTATAACCCTATTGGCGCTATTTGTTGCCATGGAAACCAAAGTTCTGATCCTACCAGGTCCAATGCCCCATCACATTGGTGCTTCTCAGTTTGATAACAATCATATAGATTTTTCTGGAACAGCCCTAAGTTGTACTTGAGCCGACAAAACCAACAATTTGATTTTCCGACCAGGTCCGACACAAAAGGGTTTGTACAGTCACAGAAGATACATGGACGCAGTAAACGTCATATTTTGTAAGTAGGGTGATTTTTCTATCTGTGTAGCGAAAAACAAAGGTGCTGATCAGCTTTGCAGTTACCGTGAAGGTGATTTGCGCTTTTGTTTTTTGCATTTGCAAATTGTTGGTTTTCTCATTCAGTGGCTCATTAATATTTATCCATCTAAATTTAGCACCGGGAAATTTGCATAGCGTACAAGTTTCAGTTGATGTATTTTAGTTTAAATGCAAATTTAGATGCCATGGAATATGACTGTTTAGTTGAAAATGTTCATTTTTGCTTTAATTTGGTTTGGTCTCTAGTGATACTAGCCTACCTGATCGCCTGAAGTGGAAGGCTGGGCCTGAGTATAAGGTAAATCCAGAGGATTCTGTCCATCCGATTGGACAATTCTGTTTTGTGGTTCATCACTTTCATGTTCGAAGAAGCCAATATCTACCTCCGAATCCAAATCATCAGAATCAATGTTGATTGGGTCAAACTGTTTAAAATAAAAACAAAGTACACATATATGCAATAAGAGCTGCCACATGAAATGCGTCATTTTTATCATCCCTCGTAAGCTCACCTGGTGAGCCTTTGGCTCGGGTAAGCTAACAAAAATTTGCCTGCATGCAGGGTTTTCCCGGACGCAGGATATTGCGTCCTAGACCCTCAAAAACGAGTTCTGGACTCTCAAAAAAAAAAACATGTGCGTCCCTCGGGACTCCCAACAGGAGCGTTTTTCGTAACCACCAAAACTAATGACATTGTCATTTTTTCCTTCATTGAAGTCAAATTGCCAAATAAAGAAGTCTTAATTAGATTAGATAGCCATAAATATTCATTCCAAAGTATGATGAGTATGAAAAACTGCCATTTACTAGCTTTTGTTTCTCCCATTTCAACAAATTGCTGACCAAATCTACTATCTTTTTGCCTGATTTTCGGACAGTACTAGTAATCAACACTACAAGATAAATGTAGACACTGACTTAAACTTGATTGAAAAGGCATCCAAACACCAATTAATGGTAAATTCTACAAAATATAGTCACCAAACTTGATATGAACTTGAAACTAATCAATATAAAGCAATGACTTTTGAAAGGAAACATGCATTCCTCTTCTTTGTTACAAGTATTGACTTTTGGAAAAACAAATACATGTATACAGAATCTTCAAGATATCTTTATACCTATCATTGTCACTCAGTGCTGTAGGATCAAGATTATGTTTTACTGACAGTCTGACTGAAAAAATCATGTGATTTTTCCCAGTATTAATCATTTCTATTCATTTCTTTACTCTAGTGATGAGGTTTTAACAGTCCTACTAATGTACTTTTGTTTGATTAAGTTAAAAAGATGTCATATGTTGGGACTCTTGAAATTGACACAAGGATTCTCAAAAATTACAGCTGAGAGTCCCAAGGACTCCTGAAATACAAATCTGAGGGAAAACCCTGCTGCATGGCTCTTTGTCCGAAACATTGTCTGCATGAATTTCACTACTTATAGGAAAGACCATCACGAGACATCTTGGACATAACATAAACCCAAAAGTTTTGCAATGAATTGCATTCAGTTTTTCTTCTATATGATTCACGTGTAGATGTTTCTAAAATATATCTAATGTCCATGCATATCAAGTAATGAATTACTACAATTGGGAAATTGCTAGCCCATTCTAATGTTACAGTGACGTTTGCTGTTTTCAACAATTTGCATCTAATGTATTGGTTTTCCATTCGATTTGAACATCAACAGTACCAGCTGATAGCATGTTGTCTGACCTGGTAGGAAACAAAAAAAACCCAGGTGACCATTTATTTGAACTTTTGTTCATACGTCCTAAGAATAGTGCAGTTTTAGAGAAAAAGATGTTTCTTTCTTTATTTTATTTTCCAGTTTTACGTCCCTTTCAAGCTTTTTCAGTCATATCGAGACAAATCAATCGGTAGGTGGGGCGAAAACCAGAGTACCCGAATAAAACTCACCTGACACACCAGAAAGCAGAACTTGGCTTGTCCCACATGTAACCCATGCACTGAGCGAGGCGGGAACCCACAGCGGTGAGAAAAAGATGTTTGAGTATATGATGATATACATGTATTTAGCACTGGGGCAGGGGAACACAACCCCCTGGAGCTATTTTTTTTCTTCATAAACATTAATATTCTGCACATAATTTGCTTATTCCCAGCAAATCTTTGGCAAGAAAATGACATTTTTCCATTTTTCCCCATTCAAATGCATTGGCCACCTAAGTTGACCTTCCCATAAAATAGGTCAAGGTCATCCCAGGGTCATGATTTATATGAATTTTGTAGAGCTCATTACCCTGATTAGAGCTGTCATCGATATCGACGATATCGATGTATCGATGGAAATGAGCAGCGATTCTGATATCGATATAGACAAATGAAATATCAATATCATAAAGTGAAGTTTGTCACGTGTGTTTGTTGTTTTTCTCGCCCCATTTTGCGTGAGTGACAGTGTTAATTGACACCATTAGAAATAATTCAATAGGAAAGGAACATTTTGATAATTGGAGTCACTGTATCGTGAAGCATTCTAGTCTTCTCTCAAGCTCACTAGAAGCATGCACATTGATAATTTTAAAACTGAAACTTGAAAGTACGGAAAGTTTACCATCAAGGCATGGCTAGTCGCAAAAAAAAAAGAGTGAAGTGTGGGTTCACATTGATTTCGCTGGAGAAGATGGTCAAACAATCAAATCCAAAGTAGCCTGCAAACTTTGTAAAGCTACCATGCCGTATAGTGGGAATACT
This sequence comes from Rugalucina vietnamica, assembly GCA_964017185.1. Taxonomy (NCBI): domain Eukaryota; kingdom Metazoa; phylum Mollusca; class Bivalvia; order Lucinida; family Lucinidae; genus Rugalucina; species Rugalucina vietnamica. Next base: position 3,010,839 of record OZ024879.1, read on the forward strand.
GATATGCATTCCCATTTGGACAGGTACCATTGGTCGGTAGGTATCAGTATTCGACATTAAATGTTATTTGTAACCACTGTCATGTTTGCGTGATGCTGGTTGCTTGGTTGTCATATGTACTGTAAGCTCACCTTACATGCCCCAGATCACCCTGTGAGCCCTGGCTCATTGCAAAAGTCTTAGAATAAAACTTACCAAGACATGCTCTTTGGATAATAAGTATATCCTGGGTCTCATAGTCAAACAGTTATCAGATCTGTATCCTCCAACGGTGAAGTTAGCTCTTGGAATCATTGTTTGTTTAAAATCTCCAAGTGAATGCTGAAAGTCGCTCGCCCTTCCTTTTTTAGAGTGTCCTAAAATGATTTTAAAAGCACAAAGGTCAATGAAACAAGATAACTATTGGTCCAGAGAGCGCTCACCTTTGATTTGTGGACGGACAAAGGGGCAAGGCCGGATCATGGCCCATGGGTAATCTTTTGCTTCATTTTTACATCCATTTCAAATGTTGCCATTCCGACTCGTATCGAGACAAATCAGTCAGTAGGTGGGATGAAAACAAGAGTACCCTAGGAAAAATCACTTCACACACCTACTTACAGAACTTAGCATCTCCTAGCGAGGCTCGAACCCACAACAGTGAGATGATCAAATGATCAAGTCCACCACCTTGACCACTCAGCCACGGGGATGACTATAACCCCGCTTCAATGATATTTTGAAGTGTATCAAAAGATGTTTACCATTGCACTGACATACAGACAGACAACAGCTGGACTAGAATCCATCCTATAAGCTGCAAAATAAGGCTTGAAAAAAGAATTGAATCTACAGTTACCGAACTTAACGATTCAAGGTGATACTCAATTTACCATTTGGGAAGAATAGTTCTATGGCCCGAGTCATAACAGTATCATAGGAATCTTCAAAGAGGAACTGGACTGATCTTGTTCCCCCACCACTAACACTGCGGACTTGTGTGTACTTTCCGTTCTCGGGGCTATATAACATCCATCCAATATGGAGCGTACATTGCTGTTGTTTTTGACGTTTTGATCCAAGTATGTTAACCTACAACATATAAAGCATATTAGGTGACCACTACAATCTCAGATTTTATAAATCACATCTTAAAATATACTGAATTTGTCTTTAATTTACCCTGTCCTCAGCAGATGAACCATGCTGATTAACATAAAGTTGTTGAATCTTTGCACTGCTATTCATGCTAGTTATAATTTCTAGGGGTTCTTTCTCCTATGAACACACCCAAACATCATGACATGCCCATCAAACGTATACCCTAGCTAGTTAAGTATACCCTTTGAGCCGCGACATGAGAAAACCGGATTTTCGCATATGCGAAACATATGCTTGCCCAGGCGAAGCTGATCAGAGCCTTTGTTTTCACTACACGGACAGTACAATCCCTCTACTTCCTATAAACCAAATTTCAAGCTTCTAGCCATCTTCTGTCACTGCACAGCCTGGTTTGTGTCAGACCTGGTCAGAACCCCGAAGCCTGGTCGTGGCTCATATCGTAAAAATGTTTATTTACAGGATTATACCTATTTTTCTTATCTTTGTTCCAACACCTAGTTTGTGTTATAAGATTGTGGGTACTCACAATCTATGTTTTAGCTAGAATAAAATTTTCATTTTTTATACAAGTGAAAATTCCGTGCAACAATAATGACTTTATTTTAAAAAAGGAAGCTGTATGGACTGTTTTTAATATTAATATAAAGGCAAAAAAGTCACACAAGTATGCCAGACTTGTCATCAAATTTTTATTGCAGCACCAGTTGCTTAAAACTTACAGATGTTTTCCTTTTTTCTCTTAAGTGCTTGACAATGTCTATCAACTTCGATGTTGTAGGTGTTGTAGATTCATAGGTGTTGTCATTTGTAGGTGTTGTAGGCTCATTCGGCTCAAGTCCACCTAGAATAAACAACTGTCACAGTAAGAAACACTGGTTAAGCTCATTCTGACATTTAGATAGTTCAGCTAATTGTTCTCAGGAGGTGGAGATCAGGAGCCCAGCAAACAGAACTAGAGTTGACTGTCATCATGCATGGGTAATACAATTGCTACTGCCTGTGCTGTCAACCAAGACAATACTGAGTATAACTGTCGCCAGAGAATTCCGGCTTCCGAGTTCTGACCGAGAAGTATGGTTGTTGATATACGACAAAGTCAGTTGGGTAGTGGACAGGACCTAATAAACGAGAGAAAGAAGGCTTTTAATCTACGCCTACTCTCAAACAGGTATTTGACTTCATTTCTGATCTCTGTTCCTTCTAGTTTCAGAAGAAGATTTTTTCATGTCTTCCCATTATAAGCTTATGGCAAATAATGACGCCCCCGTAGTGAGGCCAATGTGGACATCAGGGGCATGGTTGGCAGGATTTATAGCTGCAACCACTAGATGACGATACACACAAAACATAAAAGCTCTGGGCCTTGCGGTTTCAGAGAAGATTTTTTCAAGTTTTAAAATTACATGCATAAGCCTATGACAAATAATGACGCCCCTGGGGCGTGGCTAATTTGGACCCTATGGACATGGCTGGCAGATTTTATAGAGGGGACCACTAGATAATCATATATACAAAATATGAAAGCTCTGGCCATTGTGGTTTCAGAGAAGAAGATTTTTTCCAATTATAAGACTATATCACTATGGCACATATTGACGCCCCCTGGATGTGGCCCATTTGGACCCCAGGGCATGGTTGGCAGGATTCATGAAAGGGTTAACACGCTAATCAAGCGAACAGTAGTTAATAAACTAGTACCAATTGTATTACTCCCATGGAGATAGGGAAACAAAAAGGAACTTAAAATAGTGCTGGTACAAAAAATTGAGGGGTATACCTTATTTTCACAAATGAGCCTTCGCATGCAAAACCAACAATTTGGGTTCTTGACCAGGTCCGACACAAACTGGGCGCAGCAGATACAGAAGATAACTAGAGGCTTGAAATTTCGTATTTAGGAAGAAGAAAGGTTGTACTAGCCATGTAGCGACAAAAAAAAGGCGCTGATTAGCTTCATGGTTACCGAGAAGCTGATCTGGGCCTTTGTTTTCGCATATGCAAATTGTTGGTTTTCTCACGCAGTGGCTCAAAAAAATTACAATTCATACTTGATCGTGCAGATCTTCTAGCTGTTACAACATCTCCGTAACCTAATACACTGTAGCTCTCTTCATCAATAGTAACCCCATCTTCAAAAAAAAGCTGTGGCCTTTCTCCCAATTCAAACTTGGTACCAACTAAAAAAGATGAAACAGCTGTCAGGGGGTCATGTAGAGTGTCTCGTAACATTATTTAAATTTGTTTCACAAACCCCACTCCAACCTTCAGGGTTCCCACGGAAAATAAGAAATAAAATTCCATGACTTTTCCATGATAATTCCATGATCGAAGTTGAATTTCCATGATCATTCAAAGCAGTCTTCTTTTCTCCTTATAGCAAAATAATGTTGTATAAAAGGCAAAAACAGATACTTATGCTACAAAGTAAATTGAGCTGAACATGTATAAAATGAATGTCAAGGGACTGTGAGCTAAAATTTCAATTAATATTGGCTATTTCAGTATTTATGAGAAATTAGAATTTCAGTCTTAGCTACATGTAATTGAGCATGAAGAAAATCTTATGGGTATATACATACTCAACAAAAAAGTTAAGGAAAATGTGTTTGAGAGCCTGTAACAAAAGAACCGTTATATTTCTTGAAATATGAACTTCATATTATTATAAATTGGCTTTTTATCTTTCAAATGAGGGCTTATTTGAGACGATAGCCCTTACAGAAGCCTGGAAAATCAGTGTCAAAGTTGACTGGTAGTATCACCATTTTTTACAGAATTGCCAAATTGTTCAGTTTGTGTATCAGTCATCACTGGAGCTTTTTCACACAATATTCGCACCTTCATTGACACATTTTCTCATGAAAAGCTGTATAGTGCACATACTGAGGTGAGAGCAGGCCTGTTGTAAAGCCTATTCAGCACTAGTGTCATGAAGGCAATGTCAGATGAAAATCGTCACAGGATCACCCAAGATTACCTACGTCAGAACAACTTTGTGGTCAAGGACTAGGCAACCCATTCACCAGACATGCATCCCGTTCACCAAGATGCATGTTCTGGAACAGCCTGGTAGGGTCTGGTGTGGAATACTGTCACCAAGATCTCTCCAGGCTCTTGCTGTGATGCTTCTAGGGTAAGGGAGGCTGATTTCTCAGCATCAAATTGGGCATATTGTTGGTCAGATTAAAGAAAGTTGGTTGGCCGTGGTGCATTGCAGCGCTATATTGTCATCTAGGAACTGATGCTGATGCAGAAAAAAGCAGACTGACATGCCTCAACATCTTGTTTTGTGCACTGGTCAGTTGTCATGAGAAAATTTGTCTTCAGAGTCTATGATTTTAAGGCAAGAGTCTACATTGACACGTTTTACTCAAACCAAACAATATTGGAATTTTGTGAAAACTGGTTTGACGACTAGTCAACTTTGACAATGATTTTCCAGGCCACTCCAGGTGCTATCAGTTCAAATAAGGCCTCATTGGAAAGATCAAAAGACACTTTATACCATTCTAAAGTTTGAATTTCTTTGCTAGATTTATTGTAATAAGCTCTTGAACACATTATCCTTAACTTTTTTTGTTGAGTATATATTCACCTTTTCCCACCAGCTCATCATAGCTGCTGCTCTTTACCATAAAACCTTTCGTTTTCTCTGCATTCCAAACTTTTACGAGTAACTTTGGCTGAAACATAATATATCATACTATTATTTGGAATTTCCTTCCATTAGGAAAGCATATACATGTATATGCCTATGCAATATATTGCAATTATTTCAACTGTAATAAGAGCTGTCGCATGACAGCGTACATGTAGCTCGACTGCATCTGGCTTTATCAAACTGGGACCAACTCAACTCATAAATCAGGGCATTATGCTCATACATCCCATGGCCTTGATGATGTAAGACGATTTTAAGTCCATGTTACCTATGATAACATCACATATCATCGCTGTTGTAAAGGAATTGATTGTATCCAACGGTATACAGGGTGCATATGGTCCCGATAGCAAAATGGTTTGTTGTGACTGTCACAGTTTTTTTTCTGGCTATTTTTCCATGAATTTGGTCAATAATTTGTTCTGATTTGGTCAATGATTTGTTCTGACTCTGAATTAAAGCAATTTAAGCAATTCTGAATTCTAAAAATATTGGAATTCTTTTCACTTTTTAAAGCAATTTTGACTCATTTTGTTATAAAAGTAACTTAACTTTACAATATTCTGTATTCTGTTTTGATTTGTTTGAATTTATCTGATGAAACTGTGATTATACAAAGGATACTTGCCATTGCATGAAAATTTAAGATATGCTTCACTTTCTATGTTGATATTACCCAGGCCAAAAATAAAATTAGTTTTGTTTCCCCTTTCCCGACCGACCGTGAAAACCAGAGGACCAATGGTCCTGTAAACGCTCACCTGAGATCTGCTTCATATACCAAATAAACATATTTGAATATTATGGTATTTAACCCCAATGCAGGGGCATGAAGCCCTTGGGCCATTTTCTTTTTTCAGAATAATCAACATTCTGTCCATTTGCCAATTTCCTGCTGATTTTCCCCTTCAAATAACATTTTAAAAGCAGACGAGCCCCTGGGGTCCATTTTTTTTCAGAATCATTAAATTTCAGTCCTACTGCCCATTTCCTGCAGGACTTTCACTTAAAATGACATTTTAAAAGTTTTCCCCATGCACATGCATTGAAGACCTATGTTGACCTTGCATAAAATAGGTCAAGGTCACCACAGGGTCATGTTTTATATACACATTGTAGTACTTGAGTCATCCATAATTCATGCAAAGTTTCGTTGACTTTGGTTCACCGGTTCTGGAGAAGAAGATATTTTAAGGGTTTTTACCATATATGGGCATGGCGGTCATCTTGGTCATGTGACCTGGATTATTTATATATACATTGGTTCCCACTTCCTATAGATGCTTCATATAATAATAAAATTTGGCTTTGATTGGCCAAGGTTTCAGAGAAAAAAATCTTTGAAAAGTGTGTATGGACGACAGACCGGCCAAGGTCAAGAGATGACCTTGACCTAAATTAATCATCTACCTTCATGAAATCCATTAGTTGTTTGCATCTACCACTTTTCAGATCTCAGGCTGCAATAGTTTTCAAAAAACAGCTAATTTCCACTTTTCCCATTATAAGTCTATGGAAACTTAAAGTTACCATAGCAACCAGAGTTCTTATCCGACTGGAATAAAAAACACAAATAATGTAGAGGCTACTGTCAGGAACATGTATACAAAGTACAGGATTCATCCACTTGACAGTTTCTGAGGAGAAGATTTTTGAATGTTTTTCTCAAAATTTTGCCCTTTATGGGGCCCCAGCAACCAATCAAAACCAGAGGACCAATGGTCCTGTAAACGCTCACCTGAGACCCGAGATGTATACATGTACCAATAAGCTTGTTAGACTAGATGTATATTACCATAGGGCAGAGTCAGAATAACTCCTGGAGTCAATGTCTTTTTCAAATCTAAAAAAATTCAGTCCATTTGTCAATTAATTGCAAGTTTTGTCCTTCAAATGACATTTTAACAATTTTCTCCATTCAAATGCATGGGCGATCTAAGTTGACCTTGCCGTGAAATAGGTCAAGGTTATCCCAGAGTCATGATTTATACAGATTTTGTAGACCATCGTTCCTTAATGCTTCATGCCGAGTTTCAAAATCATAGGCCTTCTGGTTCTGAAGAAATAGATTTTTAAAATTTTTTGCCCTTTATGGGGCCCCATCAACAAATCAAAGTAAAGGATTAGGACAAAAATCACAAGAAACGTAGAGCACTACTCAATTAACATTTCTGCAAAAACAAAATTCAAATATGTGCAATTGCACCAGCAAAATAGCTAATTTCCACTTTTCCCATTATAAGTCTATGGAAACTTAAAGTTACCATAGCAACCAGAGTTCTTATCCGACTGGAATAAAAAACACAAATTACATAGAGGCTACTGTCAGAAACATGTATACAAAGTACAGGATTCATCCACTTGACAGTTTCTGAGGAGAAGATTTTTGAATGTTTATTCAAAATTTTGCCCTTTATGGGGCCCCAGCAACCAATCAAAATAATGGATTGGGACAAAACTCGCAAGAAACGTCAAACACTACTCAATAAACATTTCTGCAAAAACAAAATTCAAATGTCTGCAATTTTAGCTGAAAAATAGCCGATTTCCACTTTTCCCATTGTAAGTCTATGGAAACTTGAAGTTGCCATAGCAACCAGAGTTCTTATCCGCCTGGAATAAAAAACACAAATTATGTAGAGACCACTGTCAGGAACATGTATACAAAGTATAGGCTTCATCCCCTTGACAGTTTCTGAAAAGAAGATTTTTGAATGTTTTTCGAATTTTTTCCCTTTATGGGGACCCTGCAACCAATCAAAATGAAGGATTAGGACAAAAGTCACATGAAACGTAGAGGACTACTCAATAAACATTTCTGCAAAAACAAAATTCAAATATCTCCAACAAGACAGCAAAAATTGGCAATTTTCACTGTTTTCCATTATAAGTCTATGGGAAGCATAAGTTGCCATAGCAACCAGAGTCCTTATCCGATCAAAACAAAAAACACAATTATCCTTTCCCCCTACCTCACACCGTACATACGGCTCGTCAAATTCCAACTGGTACGTGAAATTCCAGATGTTTATGTCAGCGCGTGCGTTTTGGCGGGTAAGTTATTTTTGTTGTTTTTTCTTGTTTTATTATACTTTAGCTAACGGTTTCAGAAGAAAATGATAATCAGCAGTCTTGTGTGGACATCCACGCATCTGTACATTCAGGTGTCATGGTCATCTTACCCGTGAATTGGCGAAAACATTGCACGAAAGTCTTAAAATGGCACTTTTTCAGAAAACATCCATACTTTTTGCCAAATATCTCCATAACTAGAAATAATTGAAAGTCGCATGCTCGAATATATATAGCTTAGTATCTATTTAAAAGCCTGATTTAAGCTTCCATTCAAATTAATTACTACTATTGATAGCGCAGCTCATTCTTTTGATCCATGTGTGATTTTACATGATACGAACCACGACAGTCGTTTTATACTTGAAAGACCAGGCGGACAATAGCTGTTGATACGTGAAATAACAGACGTAGACACGACTTTGGATACGTGTCGCATCAGACGTGTTGAGTGCGATTTTTTCAAATACCTGGCAGTGTTTGGCCTTCTTAAGCGGTCAACTTGGAAGTATACTTTTTAAATCCAGTTTTGCGTCCCTTATAAGAATATTTCATTCATCTTCACACACACACACACACACACACACACACACACACACACACACAAACACACACACACACACACACACACGATGCTCATACCTAAGAACACGTTCAAAAAATAAATTCTTGAATTGGAAATGTTACGGCTGTCATACAGTTTATAGATTGGCAAAGATAAAATGGCCACCTTAAAGACACACGACGTTGATTCACTATATCAACATTTGCACAAAATGTTGAAACCGTAGAATCAACATTAGGACACACATTGTAGAAATAATCTTAAAATATTGTTGATTCGGTCAACCTTTAAACATTGTTGAATCAATACGATTTACTGAATCAACATTGATTCTACAACATTGTTTCAAAGTTGATTGAATCAACATTGATTCGAAATTGTTTCAACTTTGTGTGTCTGCTGTGTTGTTTCCACTCAAACACAGTATTCCTTTATGAGAGTGATATAGTGGTCGGGGTTTGTAACCTGATTGTCTCAGTTCTTGATCCTTGGTTAATCTTATTTTAAAGGCGCTGATAGTCAACGACCTTAACCACGGCCTGTTGTCAGGTTGAGTGATCTAGTGGGTAGTTAGTTTCCATCATCCTCCAGAGGTTGTGGGCTCGAACCCCGGCCGACACATACGCGTGTTATGTTGATGACTTATGAGCCCACTGACTTTGTGGCAGTATGCAGGATGCACAATATGTACCTCAGTTCGCGGCTAGTTTCATATTACACCCCCTTGCACTCGAGTTTGCCGTTTCATCATTTTAGGTCACTCAAGTGTTTGTGTAAATCATGTAAATTTTATTCTATTTTAGAACTGAAACAGTGTCCAAAGTGCACGTGTTCTTAAAGTCTATTTAGCATTAATTTTATGTAATGATATCACCTCTTCTGATAAAAACATTTTAATTGTTTGGTTAAAGTACAATTTTATTTCAAAATTCTTTGTACAACATATACTATGCATATTGAAATAGGGTATGGCCAAAAACAGAGTTTTATCAATTTTATCAGTTACCTATCGGTATCTTCATGGCCAAAAACGGCATATATTTTAAAGACAGTCGTTTCACTTTATTTCCTTTCCAAGTAATGTTTTCTTTATGCAATTTATGGTTAGTAGCGATGCAAATTAAACCATATACTGACAAAGAAGTGTTTTAGTAGACCCGTATCACAAACCGTCTGGAATTTTCCGTATCGGCCGTCTGTAATTTCGCTTATCATATGACATTCGCCCGTCTGTACTTTGGCGTATTGTTTTTGTCGCCTAGCGACAGAATAAAACGATAAATACGCTGTAAAAGTTGATTATCAATGATCCTTCAGATGGAGACTGAAAAAATATATGCCTCAATAAGATTATACCATGAAAAGTTTAGGTATTCTGTGTAAAATATAGCAAAATAACTTACCCGCCAAAACGCACGCGCCGACATAAACATCTGGAATTTGGCGTACCAGTTGGAATTTGACGAGCCGTATGTACGGTGTGTACCTGTAGATGGTGTATGTGTAATATGAGAACAATCGGCCCAGCGGTTTCAGAGAAGAAGATCTTTGAAATTGTGGACGACGGACGGACGGACGGACAACGGACGACGGACGGACGGACGCCGGAGCATGGGTATACTATAAGCTTACCTATGAGCCTTCGGCTCAGGTGAGCTAATAAAGGATTAGGACAAAACTTGCAAGAAACGTCAACCACTACTCAATAAACATTTCTGCAAAAACAAATTTCAAATGTCTGCAAGTTTAGTGGAAAAATAGCCAATTTCCACTTTTCCCATTATAAGTCTATGGAAACTTTAAGTTGCCATAGCAACCAGAGTTCTTATCCGCCTAGAATAAAAAACACAAATTATGTAGAGGCCACTGTCAGGAACATGTATACAAAGTATAGGCTTCATCCCCTTGACAGTTTCTGAGAAGAAGATTTTTGAATGTTTTTCGAAATTTTGCCCTATATGGGGCCCCTGCAACCAATCAAAATGAAGGATTAGGACAAAAGTCACATGAAACGTAGAGGACTACTCAATAAACATTTCTGCAAAAACAAAATTCAAATATCTCCAACAAGACAGCAAAAACTGACAATTTTCACTTTTTTCCATTATAAGTCTATGGGAAGCATAAGTTGCCATAGCAACCAGAGTCCTTATCGGATCAAAACAAAAAACACAATTATACTTTCCCCCTACCTGTAGATGGTGTATGTGTAAAATGAGAACAATCGGCCCAGCGGTTTCAGAGAAGAAGATCTTTGAAATTGTGGACGACGGACGGACGACGGACGGACGCCGGAGCATGGGTATACTATAAGCTCACCTATGAGCCTTCGGCTCAGGTGAGCTAATAAAGGATTAGGACAAAAGTCACATGAAACTTAGAGGACTACTCAATAAACATTTCTGCAAAGACAAAATTCAAATATCTCCAACAAGAGACATATATATGACATATGTACATATGAAAAGGTTGAAATGACCATTTTATCTTGCCACAGTCCTGCAACATACCAAGTACACAATTTTTGTATTGTGATATGTATTGTTTGTGAACTATCTTGCAATATATCAATATATCGATATATTGTTACAGTCCTATTTGCTTTATGTACATATGTAGTCAAACTTTGTTCTGACAGAGCTCTATATCACAGTTTTCTCAAAATTTAATTCACACACAAATCTGTATCAACCCAGCAAATAAGCATTAACATAATGCAACTAAACAAACAGAAAAACGGCTTAAAATCAACAAAATCATATCTGATGTGTTTCGTACACTGACTTGAACTGAGAAACTGATAATTATATTATAAATCTGATCTTTATTATTTATTCAATGACATCTGACTCACACCACCTAAAAGAGTACCATGTCCAGATAAAGAAAGCAAAACTTCAAAAATCTTCCCAAGAACCAAAAAGTTACCAAAGACATATGACCCTGCAACTACTGGTACATAGTATGTAGCATTTGGGTCTAAGATCCAATGAAGTTGACCTGAGACAACTTTAAAACAAGGTACTCATGTGTGTGTGTCATGTGAAAACCTAACTTGAATTGCTGTTCTATCAGAATGAATACTCAGATTGGACTGCACAGCCATACAACGGACAAGAAATATACTCTGGTCATAATTGCTATCATACTTTGCATATTTAATGAAGCCTGATGTCATGACCTCTGCAGTATGCAGGCTGATCTGTTTTTTCCTGTTGAACTCATAATTAAATTTGTAATACCTTTAATTTTTGAGTAAAGCCATAAAATTCTCTGAAATTGCAAGTGGCCTGTCAGATAAATTATGATAAGGAGATTCTGGAGATTGCTCCATTGTAGCAGTTTTCATACACTTAGTCAGCATACTAATCAGTAGGAGTTTCGAACAGTCTTATCACATCTTATTGCAATATTTAGGCTATCTTGGTCATGAGAGTCAGACCTTTTCCATCTTATTCTACATTCAGATGGCTGTGTCCCTTTTTGTTGGCATTTTTGTATTCTTATGGATCCATGTTTTGTGTTGCAGAGAGTTTGCATATAAAGTTCAGGTATGAAAAAACCTTCAAAATAATTTGTTCGTGTCACAAATTTTTATCAACTCAGATGAGTCTGATCAGTCTTAAATGCCAATATCAAGGAAACTACATGTAGCATCATTAATCTACCCATTAAGTGCATAGCAAAGATGCTTATCAAACTTGGTGGATGATAAGACTGATTAGAGAGTGGGATACACCGGACATTTTGTTAAATAGTGTCATGTTGAGGCCCAGGTGCTATTAATTTGCTTTTTAAGTGTCCGCAACGATACAAAAAATCATCACCGATACAAAAAATCATCACCGGCTGTATCTTGTGTGACGTAAACAAATTTGCATTTGTTTTAACAAACTTACATTGCAAATCACTTGCTTCTGAGATATACATACTTTGATTTACAGATATTAGATTCTGAATTTGAGAGACAACTATCACATGAAAAAGCCATTTTTGGTGTTATACCCATGCCAGAAGCGAATTTTTATTTTCATTCTCCAAATACATATTAAAATCTAATTTATAAACTAATCATGTTTGTCAAGATAATAACAAGAAACATGAAATACTTGTATGAACCTGCAAAAAACAGCCAGTCAGGTTTTCTAGCGTTGCGGACAAATTCAAATGTATGCTGCAGGTGATGTATCAGTCTCAGGTAGATCATTTTTTGGGTGTTTGATTATGTACCGTAGAGACTTACGCCAGAAGTTTGCAAAAGTGGGCGTGTATTTTCTGTATATTTCTTGCTGTGGTTTTACTGCAGGCAAGTAACTGATAAGCCGTATGTCCTATAGGTATATGTTGATAAGCAATTGTCAAAAAGCTATGAATTGTCTGCCTGAGTGTTGTATTGCCTTTTTGGGTGACCTTCGTTGCGTACATTTAAAATTCACCCCCCTTGAGTGTCAGGAAATGAGAAAAAATATATTGTGTGATCCTGAGTTGTACTCAGGTAAAACCTTTTTAATACAACTGGGCATATATAACAGCTTCTTTTAAAGGCTAAAAATCAAATGATTAAGCAATTTTTAATTCTGAAACATTTGAATATATCAAAAAGTTACAAAAATGGCAAAATGCATAACACAGCAACACATTTACATAAAATGCTGTCATTCCACCAATATAAATTGTCAAAATTTATTCAAATGAAAAGAACATTGGACTTGAAAAAATTCTGCATAAACCAGCAGAAGACTGAAAATGCTTCAGATTGATAAACCTGGAGATATTTTATATTGAAAAACATGATTTTTCAAGTGCAACAGCATAACACTGAAAAAATGGCTATTTTTGGCTAGTATTTTACCACTCAGAGAAATAAGTTTGAGTAGCCACGTCATATACTGCTGGAAAGCTTATAAAATCACTCTGCTACATAGAAGAGAAGAAATTTAGTTATTATTTCAAGAAATAAACTCTAGAGTAAGGCATAACATAGGTATGTCAGTGCGGGGCAAAATATGGTGAAAATGGTGAGTATCTATCATCGTTAGTATTCAACACTGTCATATGGGCCAAAATCAAAACTATATAATGACGCATCCACATTTAGTCAACAACACACAAAATGGAGTATTTATCATCGTTAGTATTCCACTGTCATTTTCTGATCGTCATATCAGTTAATGGAATGACCTGCAAGTTGGTACTCTGACATTATCACCAAGTCCGAAATGTGCAAATGTACAGCTGCAATCCAATTACAGCCCCATGTCTGACAGAAATAGCAGTGCAGATACCAAACATGCTAGGCCTGTAGACTCATCAAGACATGGTGTAAGTCAAGAAAAATTTCAGAAGTTTTCTTCATATTTTGAAGGGTCTATTTCTTCTGTATTGTCAGATGATCAAATGCAGGACTTACTTCAGTGTCTGTATGAGCACAAAAATGTATTTGTAACAGATGAAAACCCAAATTTAGGTTTCACAACTGAAGTTGAGCATACAATAACTCTCAAGCATGATGCAGTTTCCAAGCATCAGAGACCAGATCGTTTGCCACCAGACAAACGTTTGATTTTACGCCACCATCTTGATGAGCTACTGAGGCAAAACATCATTGCGCCAGTTTCAGAGAAGGAGAGTGTTCCAATAACGAGTCCGATCGTTCTTGTATCAAAGCGAAACAAACCTAAGCTAGACCCCAATAATATCACGCCAGAGCAAAGTTTGTCATCCGTGTAGAATTTTGCTATCTTAATACCCAGACAGAGGATTTTCGGTATAATATACCTGATTTACAAGAACTAGCGGAATCGTTTGCAGAGCGCACTCCAAATTTCATTACATCAGTTGATCTCAGTCAAGGATTCTTTCAAGTTGGTATTTCTCATGATTCAACAAAGTACACTGCATTCAATACACCATATGGAACTTTCAAATTTTTGCGGTTACCAATGGGTTTGCGTCAAAGTCCAAATTTTTTTCAGTTCCTTATGGACAGGATTCTGAATAAATTGACTTTTGACAAGGTGCTGTGTTACCTTGATGATTTGTGTATTGTATCAGATACTTTTGAGAATCATTTGAAAGACTTGCATGAAATTTTGTAAAGATTAGAACAGTCAGGCTTGAAATTGGGTCCTTCTAAGTGCAGTTTTGCCCAGCAGAGATGCATTTTTCTAGGACATGAAATTTCCAAAGACGGTATCAGGCCGCCTCCGCAAAAGCTTGAAATTATCAGGAATTACATGCCCCCGCGCAATGCAAAGGAACTGAAATGTGCACTAGGATTATTCAATTGGTTCAGGAAGTTCATACCCAATTATAGTGCAGTTGCAAGTCCATTGTACTACTTACTGAAACTAAGTTGATTACAGTAATAAATGATTGGGCAAAAATATTAGACAAAAAGGGTCAGGTTGACACTTTTATTTTGGACTTTGAAAAAGCTTTTGACACCCCCCACATGAATTTCTTAAAAGCAAATTGTTTAGTTATGGTATAGGTGGAAAGACATTGGAATGGATATATGCTTTTTTGTGCTTCAGGCAGCAAAGGGTAGTAGTTAATAGTGTTAAATCTGACTGGGCCCCTGTTGTGTCTGGTGTCCCTCAGGGCACCGTTCTCGGTCCATTGTTGTTCTCCTTGTACATAAATGATATACCCGTTGGCATTGACTCTCAAATCAGGCTTTTTGCTGATGACTGTGTTTGTTACCGTGAAATTAGAACAGTAGAAGATACATTGAAACTTCAGAAAGACATTGACCTTTTAGGGAGCAAATGCAACATGATGCAGCTGACAAATAAGCGGATAAATAAAATTGAGGCCTCGTACACCCTCGGGGGAACGGTATTGGGAAATGTTGATAGCATTAAATATCTAGGTGTAAGAATTACAAATGACCTCAAGTGGAATACCCATATCAATAATATCTGTACTCAAGCCAACAGAACACTTGGATTCTTGAGGAGAAACTTATTTTCTTGCCCCCAAGATGTTAAAGAAGCAGCTTACAAAGGACTGGTGCGCCCAGTCCTGGAATATGGAAGTTCTGTTTGGGACCCTCATACTAAATGCCTCCAGGAGGAATTGGAGAAGGTACAGAATCGTGCCGCTAGATTTGTAACTAGGAATTATACTTTCGAGGAAGGTAGTATGACTGGCATTCTTGAACAACTCAAATGGGAATCTCTCAAGAAAAGGAGGACGGATAATCGCCTTATATTACTATACAAAGGTCTGAAGGGTAAAGCCAGAATACCTACAGATGACAGTATCCCAAAGACTAGGCGTTGTAGAAATAGCCACTCCAAGGCATTTCAGCTTCCATCTGCTAGTATAGAGGCCTATTAATGTAGTTTCTTTCCCCAGACTATCAGGGACTGGAATGACCTCCCTGACTCTCTGTTTTCTACTGCTGAAATGTCAGATGATTGTGTGTCCAAGTTCACTTCACTCGTGCGTTCAAGGGACTAATTTCTCCCCCACCTGAACCCCCTGGTGAAATAATGTCATTTGGCGTGTCACCAGTAAACTATTCAGATTCAGATTCAGATTCTTTTGTAACAGTGTATGATCGAAACATTATTTTGCATAGGAACTAAGTTTCGCTAGAGCGAAGTGTCCCGAAAATATTTATTTTTTTTTTTTGTTTCGTTCAAATAGAAAATTTTAATTGGTAGCACGGCATGAGGTCATAACCCGATTAGCCATATGTCAAAGCGATTGGATGTTTGTGAGGGATGTAAAAAAGAAACATTGGAAAATATACTTGGCAGTAAGTCAAAAAAGTTTTTATTAGTGCAGTCATCAAGAAAACATGTGGTACTACAAGACTACATAAACATTTTGATCTGTTTTATTCACACAAAAGCAGATTCAGTGACACAAGTGCAGCGCAAGCGACTTGTGCGCTGCTATACTAACAGCAATGGCGGCTATTTCTAATGAAACTCCGCGGTTTTTCAATATAAATATCCGATAAAAAACGAGAAAAACCCGGAGTTTTATGGATGGAACTATCCCTGAATAAGCTCCTGTCGTCTCGGATTGGGTCCGAGCTGTCATGTCATTTCCCCAGGTGCTCGATCCCAGCACCTACTCTGCTTAAGCCTTATCAATAATCTCCTCGAATGTTTGAGAGTCCTGTCAAAGCCTATTCATCAGTAGACCACTCGGCATGTATGCAGATCAGGACAAGCTATTTTGTTGGCAAAGGCTGGTTTTTAAAAAAATTACTGCTAGTTTCCTTCAAAAATGGCCGCGAATCCGAAGGAAACTACCGCAATCATACGTGAAAATGCCGCCAATCGTGTTATGAACTCTTTTTTCATGCGTTTCGAATGGACACGGTGAATTACGGGTGGTCGAGGAAAGCGCGACCATCGCACCAAAAGTATTAAACAAGAGTAATCACGTTTTAGAGCAATTCAGCTTGAAAATCTGAAGCCATGGGCACTTTCATGTCACATATTTGAGACATAATGTTGATCACGTTTTTCCGAGATGATGAATACAGGTACAGTATTTCTGATCATTTCTGGTTATCAACAAAACAAGTGTTTCCTAACGCTGTATCAGAAACTCAGACAGAAAGACCCTGATTTCATTCTCTAACAGTTTCAATCATAGAAAAAGTGCTAGGTGAGAAGTACGGTTGTGTTTTTATATGGTCAAAACTACAAAAGTACGGACCCTCAGTACGGACCACGTGTTTGAACGGTCTGGCTTTTTTTTTTTTTTAATAGCGCGATCGTATTACTTAATATGGCTTTTAATAAACCTGTATCTGGATAAATACGTTGCAGGGATTTCAGGTAATATAACTAAAGGTCCCAGGTAAAAAGTAATCATAGCAAGATCAGTATAAGTTTACCTCCACATGTCTTTCGAAAAATTGCGCCATGTTAACCAGTAAGAGTTGCTGAACCATGTGACTGCTGACTCAATCGGAGCTCCTTGAGCACGCGCCCGATTTGATTGGTCAAATGAAGGTAGTACTAAAATGCGAATTCAATCCGATTTATGGTCGATTCGCGACCTGGTCCATTCGCGGTTCAATCGGAACTGCCTCGTCCAGGGGGAGATGGAAGCTAGAAAATCCGCCGTGCCCGTTTTCGTCCAATCAAGATCGGACTCGGATGTGTATATGGGCGAATCACGCGTATGACTATGTACGAAAAATCGACATTATGTTAGGCGGAAGTGCGGAAGAAAAGTAGTACAAAAACACGTGTTGTCGCGCCTATAAAAATCGATTGTTGTCGTGACACAAGGAATTTTTTCAACAAGCAAAACAAAGAAAACATTTAATTCTTTAAATACGCTTAGTTTCTGCACTGCTTGGACATCATTTATGATAGATTGTTACCGTTGTTTCGCCACGTGTGAACTTGTTTATTTTGATTGTCATGGTAGTCTATGACGTAATGGTCAGGTGATGGGCGGGGCATGACACATGTGACTAATTTACATGAAGTAGTCCAATGGCGGCCAATATAATACATCCGAGGCCTGATTTTCATTGGGCCAGGAGTTCCGATTGTTGTGGGTTAGTCCATTCTCGACCTACCATTGGCCCAGATCAATGCAAAAATCCAAAAGAAAGAGGTTGGGCCAGACAGATCTGTTTCGAATAATCAATTCTAATCAGTGACCCTGAATGAACTGGCAATGAACGCCAGATAAATTATGTACAGTAATTTCAAGTTTCAACAATGCAGTTAAGCCAAAGACTGATAAAAGTGAAATGGTATCCAAATAGTAAAACCTGTTTAGAATACTTGGATCTAAACTATTATCATTTTTTGATTCCTCAAAAAATCTACATTGATCAAAAACGAACAAAAGTGAAATATAAACTGCACTATGGACAATGCAGGGGTCGCTTTTTAGGGCTACCACATGGCACGAAAGCCAGCTGCAGTGATACAAATAAAAATCTAAAATCTAAAAAGCCTAATTTCTGACTCAATGTCCGCAGATATGTCATTAATGTATAGGAGAACAACAAGGGACCAAGGACAGTGCCATGTGGGACACCAGATACAACGGGGGCCCAATCTGATTTTACACCATTTACTACTACTCTCTGTTGTCTGAAACATAGGAAAGCATCTGTCCAATTCAATGTCTTACCACCAATGCCATAGCTGAATAATTTGCTCTTAAGCAGTCCATGTGGGAGTGTATCAAATGCGTTCTCAAAATCCAAATTGCATGTGTCAATTTGACCTTTGTTGTCTAAGATTTTAGCCCAATCATTTATCACAGTCGTCAACTGGGTTTCACAACTATGCCATTTTCTGAATGCATGTTGCCTATCTGACTGAAGTTTATGTTCATCAAGGTGTGTCATGAAATTCGAGCAAACTATGTGCTCAAGTAACTTGCAAGGTACACAGGTCAAGGAAACTGGACGATAGTTGATGCAAGAGACCGGTCACCATTTTTAAAAAAGGGGACTTTTGAGACCATTCCTTAGGTATTTCACCTATGTCAATTGACTGCTGAAAAAGGTAGGCAAATACGGAACCTAATTCTGATGCTAATTCCTTTAGGACACTGGGATGAAGTTCATCAGGACCAAGGGCTTTAGATGGATTTAAACCTTTGAGGAGTTTAGTAACACCCTCCTTGGTAACAACAATCTCTTCCATGAATGGGGCTGACCTATCCAGAAGCGGAACCTCCTTAAATTCAGACTTGGTGAAAACATCAGTGAACTGACCATTGAATTCATCGGCTTTCTCAGATTCTGACTGAGCCACACCACCTCCGCTTCTCGTTTTAAGAGGGGGTATACCTTTGGGCATCTTCTTTCTGACTATTGATGTACCGATAGAAATCCCTGGGGTTAGCCTTAACATCACCTACCAAATTGTTAACATAAAGATCATGCTGTCCCTGATATCAGCCTTGATCAGATCAGATTTCTTCTCAAGAAACCGAGGGTGCTATTTGCCTTAATACATACATTTGTGATATGAGTGTTCCATTTCAAATCATTTGTAATTGCTACACCTTGATACTTTCAACATTTTCCAAAACTGTGCACTAAAGGGTAAAAGTAGCCTTGATTTTACTAGTGCGCTTATTTGTCAGAAGCATCATGTTGCATTTCACAGTCATGAGTCTGATTTCCGACTCTATACCATTTGATATGCCATTTATGTACAAAGAAAACAATAACGGATCGAGAACGGTGCCCTGAGGGACACCAGACACCACAGGAGCCCAATCGAATTTTTCACCGTTTACCACTACCCTTTGTTGTCTGAAGCAAAGAAAAGCATTAATCTAAATTAAATTAAATGTTGTTCTACCTATTTCATAGCTGAACAATTTGCTTTTAAGGAGTTCATGTAAGGATGTATCAAATGCTTTTTCAAAGTCCAAAGTAAACGTATCCACCTGTCCTTTTTTATCTAAGACTTTTGACCAATCATCTATCACCGTGGTCAACTGAGTTTCACACCCAAAAAATTTTGGGTGTTACTTTACTGAAAATGAAAACTGGCAGAATCATAATATTGGAAATATTTTGGCTTCAGTGTCTAACATTATATGAATCATGAGAAAACTAAACTAATTTTTAGGAGAGGGTCGGGCGTCAGACTCTTTGATGGCCACGACATAAAGCTATTAATTTTATTTAGTTGGTTGGGGCCGGAGTTTTCTGTCTGTTGCTTGGCCGACCGGGGTTCAACTGGTGTTTTTCTTTTACTCCAGATTTTCAGAGCTGTTTGGCTTCTCATGGATCTCCAGTAGCCGTGCAGCCTGTTGTAAACATCTGTGTAGTCCTGGCTCTCGAGCCGTGTGGTAGCCCTAAAAAGCGACCCCATAGATTGTCCATAGTGCAGTTTATATTTTACCTTTGTTCCTTTGGAATCAATGTAGATTTCTGAGGAATTGGAAAATGTTGAAAGTTCAGATTCATGTATTCTAAACACGTTTTACTATTCGGATGCCTTTTGATTTATATTAGTCTTTGGATTGACTGCATTGCTGAAACTCGAAATAACTGTACATATTTTATCTGGCGTTCATTGCAAGTTCATTCAGGGTCACTGAGAAGAATTTATTATTTGAAACAGATCTGTCTGGCCCAACCTCTTTCTTTTGAATTTTTGCATTGCTCTTATGGGAAATCAATTTTAGATTTTTATTTGAATAATCATATTGTTTATGTTGAATTATATGTTTGAACGCGATGGGTCATTGTCAAGTTAGAGATCCACCATGAGGGCCATTCAACCAACTAAGTGTTGTGAACCACTCCGGAAGCTAAGGGCGTGGTTTAGTACTAGTAAATCGATTCAAGCCCTCCAGAAATTTTATATTACCGGCCGTTTCAAGGCGGTACTTCTGTTGTGGTTCTCCTTGTTTTATGAGGTTTTTTTGTAGTTTTTTGTTCTTTTTGCTCCCTCTCTAATGTGTCTATACATTTTTGGGTTAGTCCAGGTAACTGAGTGGCCATATTTTGGTGCCAAGGCAGTACTACTGTTGTGATTCACATCTATCCAAATTATTATAATAATTAGTTTCATGTTGCATGACTTTGTGGCCACCTGAATTTTATTTGGCAGTTCACTTAGCCCTTTGCATTTGGTTTGTTCTGTCTAGGCTAGCACTGTGACCACCTCACTCCAAAAGCTGTTCACCTTGCTTTCCCACTACACTTGTTATATGTTAGTATATAAAGATTATATATTTAAAATGACTTTCTTATTTCATGTTTATACATGTGTGTAACTGAACTAAAGAAGCTGAGGTCGAGGTTTGGTACCAGTATTTAACATGTTTACGCCCCAGAAATTTTATATTAATGACCTTTCCAAGGCGGTACTTCTGTTGTGTTTCTCTATGTTCTATGTTTTGGTGTCGATTTTTATGCTGTTTGCTCGTTTTGTGTGTCTTAACACTTTCAGTTAGTTTTTAAAGGTGTTCATTAGGATGGAATGTTCAATTTAAGTCATTATTTTCATAACAGTTTTTTGGATGTGCTAAGATGAAATTAATGACTTAAACTTTCAGTTAAGTTCAGGTAACTGAGTGGCCACCTTTTGGGAAAAAGCTGTGCACTCGGCTTACCATATGTTCTCTTTCTATTGGTATTTAATTGTAATTTTGGTTTTTTCCCACTTGGGTTTAGGTTGGGAATTGTGTTCTGATTGCGCCAGTTTCTGATCATTGTTTACCTTTAACTTTTGGGAAATAGCTGCTCTCTCGGCTTATCATATGTTCTCTTTGTATTTGTACTTATTTGAAATTTAGTTTCCCACTTGGGATTTGGTATGGGAATTTTGTTCTGATTGCACCAGTTTCCTGATCAATGTTTACCTTTAACTTATCATATGCTCCACCTATACTAAAATTAAAAGGATCCAATCTATATATTTTATCATCTGTTGTATGGGATAATTGCACTGTTGAGCAGTCAAACTTTTTGTTAAGATGCAGATGATTTACAGACCAATGAGTATCGCTTTTTCATACAGCACGACACCTACGCCCATTAAAAGCAGATTTACTATCCAGAGCTCATATTTATCATGTGATGATAATGCCTTTCTCTTTGAAGCTGTGCAAGAGTTAATTAAAGAATCTAAGAATATAATATACAACAAAATTTTAAATATAAGTTTACTCTTTTACATAATATGCTCGCAGAGGGGGGCTGCCAGTACAGATATTCCACAGGGTTTATTCTTACCGACAAGTACAGACACTCTAGTGGGTCTACTGATACACTACTGCCAGTACAGATATTCGAGAGGGATCTATTGCTACCGACCAGTACAGCAACCCTAGAGGGGTCTACTGATACACTACTGCCAGTACAGACACCCCGGGGGTACTCTAAAATTTTCTATCTACATAGACGAGGATGACTTTTTTGGGTCAAAATTTTGAATTTCCGTTTTGTTTTTTTTTTTTGGGGGGGGGGGGGGGGGAGGTGGTTTCAGAAAAATAGCTATTTTTGGGTAATGAGCTTTTCATGAATATTTTTGGGGGTCATGTCTTTTCTGAATTATTTTTTTTGGGTTATCAATAATTCTAAGTATTTTGGGTGTTTTGCGCATGATGATGTTGTTTGGATTGCAAATGTAACAAAATTGATCCGTTTGATACTTCTTAAAGTTATTATTCTAACGGTATGCAAAATTTCTTTTGATTTTTAGCCGAAAATGAGCCATCGCATAAGAAAACTAACAGTATGCATAAGCGAAAACAGAGGCGCAGGTCAGCTGTGCAGTATTAAACTTCACAGCTGATCAGCGCGTTTGTTTTCGCTACACATTCCATCTACTTCTTAAATCCGAAATATCAATAATGTGACAGTACATGCCGGTTTGTGACGGACCTGGTCGGATACCCAAACTGTTGTTTTTTCATGCGCAGCTCAAATAACATGAATTAAATGGACAAACACGCGATAGATTGCACTATCTGTGTAGTGAAAACAAAGGTGCTGATCGGCTGATTTGCGTCTTTGTGTTTGCATCTGCAAAAAGTCGTTTTTCTCATGACAC
Organism: Rugalucina vietnamica; assembly: GCA_964017185.1. NCBI lineage: Eukaryota > Metazoa > Mollusca > Bivalvia > Lucinida > Lucinidae > Rugalucina > Rugalucina vietnamica. The sequence goes on from OZ024879.1 coordinate 3,033,763, forward strand.
ATCTCATAAATTATGTACTTGATAATCTAGGACAGAGGCAGCCTGGTCTAGAAACGCCCTGTGTCCGTGTGATTAAAAGCGCTGATATTTCATTGCCGCTCTTAACCATCTCAACACTATGCCCGGTGTGGGTTCGAGCCCCACACAGGGCACATGTATATGAGACAAGCCAAGTTCTGCTTGTGGATGTGTCAGGTGTTTTTTTTTTCTTACCTGATCTCTGTCGGTCAGTCAACCATGTTCAAAGTCTTCACCTTTGAAACCTTAATTCTATTTTAGGTGGGTGAATTCATGTCGGGACTCAGGAAATTGGGGACATGTATAATCCATGTCCAGGGGACTAATCGGAATTCTCGGGTGAAATTAGAGTTTATAATTTTACCCCCCGCCAAAACGAAGTTTTAAGGGGGTATACTGCACTGAAGAGCTTTAAAAACGCAAAAAATGAAAATTAATACTTTTTGAACCTATGATATTTTTAGTCTTTCTTAACAGGTGAAAGAGGTCGATAACTGTCCTCTAGTTCTAATTTTACAGGAAACCGTTATTTTTAAAGGTATTGACCTATCTACCTACCTACCTACCTACCTACCTACCTACCTATCTATCTATCTATCTATCTATCTATCTATCTATCTATCATTCATTCAATCATTCATTCATTCATTCATTCATTCATTCATTCATTCAATCTACTCTATCATTCTTTTCTATCATCATTACTTTGCTAATCATTAAATGTTAATGGAAACATATTTTCTAAGACACTAAGACTGTATAGCTGGAACTGTGACTGCAATATTTTCAAAGCATCCAACATGCATACAATATGCAAAGGCATTCACCATTTTTGCATTATCCGCTGGTTCCAAGCTTAAAAATAATCGATATTGGAAATACAGGTAACCTGAATCCCCCTGACCTTTGAGGTCAGGGGGGTTCTGGTTACCTGTATTTCCAATATTGATTTTTTGGAAGCTGGAAACCAGCTGATAATGCAAAAATGGTGAATACGTCACGAAAACACATGTACTCAAGAAGATCAATTTATCTTTGAGTTATTACTTATTATATATAATAAGTTTCCATATAATTTGGCCGAAACGACCCAGGGACGAATCGACTCACACAGAAAATTGGCCGAAACGACCCACCTACCAAGGCCGAAACGACCCACCCCCGAAATTGGCCGAAACGACCCAGGCCGAAACGACTCAGGCCGAAACGACCCTGGTCCGAAACGACCCGGATTCAATTAAATGGAATCAAAACTCGCATGTCACTTATGTGTCACGTTTGATAAAATACGCGATAGCTTTTAATTTTTTGGCCGACTTGTAACGAACAGACGAGATACTATGTTGAATTATTTGAGTTGGGATGTCGATTTCTCAATGGCACTTTAGAGCATTATCACTTAAACTGTTGAGATAATTTCCATTACAGGAAGTCTAGATAGTATAAGAACCAGTCATCCTTAGTCGACTTAGAACTTGAAATGACGAGTTACTATCTTATTAACTAGGTGGCACTTCAGAGCGTAATCGTGCCCAATAGTAGAGAAAACTATCTTTACCGGAAGACTAGATAGTATCTGAACAACATGTTATAAGTCGACTTATAAACTAAAATTAACGTGTTACTATCTCGTTATGTGGATGGCACTCACATGCCACCATAGTTTTTCTAGAAAAAAAAATGTCTCCTTCCCCCCCCCCTTTTTTGGGGGCCAGAAGGATCAAAATACTTAAAAAAATAACAATCTTTTTAGATCCAGTCAAAACATCCTGTATACACTATATACACTAAATTGCACACAGGTATTTGTGAAAAAATATATGATAAAAGATTATTATCTATCCCTTTTTTCATATTTTTTTTTATAAAATCCAAGCTAAACATGTAATACGAGAGGACCATTGGTCCTGAGAGCGCTCACCTGACATCTGGCCTTTGCAAATTTACAATGGAATGAAACCGACATCGATTTTCTGTGTTATACAATAAAATTCTTAAGTTTCTTGTACTTTCTTTCCTTGCATACAGCAATTTATATGCTCACTTGCTGGAAACCCTGGGCACAGCTGAAGGTTAATCTGGAGAAGTTTTCTATGCTACAGGATTCTGTGTCTCTCGGATACGAGAGCCGGTGTTAAAAGATACAAATGTCATTTCATGGAAACTGTACGCAGACTGTATTATGTTGGAACAATCCCAGACTGTGTAGGTACATATTCCTGACCCTTTATGTAGATATGGTCAATCAGTGTATTTTTTCTAGTTGTTGGAGAGCAGATAACCTGGCTTTAGTTTGGCAGAGTGTTCTTGAGTTTGTTGTTCACTTCATTTAAGAGATTATCATCAAAGTCCCCCATTAACACTGAGAAGCGGGTTTTGATACATTTGAGAGCCAAATTTATCTGTTTACAGAATTCTGCGAGTTGGAGATGTGGTGGTCTGTAGATGCTAAATACAGACATTGGGGGAGATTTCACCTCTATCCCAACACATTCCAGATTGATAGAATATGTATCTATAACACTGTAATCAAAGTCCTTATGAACAAATATTGCTATACCACCACCTTGTACACCCTGTGTCACATGTGAAACCTGCTTTCTGTGTTTGAACGTCGCCGCCAGAGAGAATACCACTGTCAGAGAACTATATCGCCGTCCGCGACAGAAAAGATAGTACAAGACTTTGACTTTTGCAATCTGAAATATCATGATCCTTGCCATCTTCTGTGGCTGTACTGCCCTGTTTAAGCCAAACCACGTCAGCAACCCAAAAAAGAATGAATTCATAATTGCAATTCAGTAGGGACTATTTGTCGTTCCACTGGAAGTTAGGAACAAAATCAGCATCATTATTTTTCCTTTATGGATAGTGCAATTCATCTTCTTCCTAAGTATCAAATTTTAAGCCTATAGCTATCTTCTGTGACTACACTGCCTGGTTTGCATCAGACCTGGTCAGAAACTCCAAAGACCAGTTTTCCCACACACACTTTTTGTATGTGAAAGCAAAGATACAAATCAGATCAGGTCTGATCTGCTTAGATCTGCATCTTTGTTTTCACTGAAAAGATAGTATAAGACTTTGACTTTCGCAATCTGAAATTTCATGGTCCGTGCCATCTTCTGTGGCTGTACAACCCTGTTTAAGCCAAACCACGTCAGCAACCCAAAAAGAATGAATTCATAATTGTTATTCAGCGTGGACTATTTGTCTTTCCACTAGAAGTTAAAATCAAAATCGGCATCAATGTTTTCCTAGATATGGATAGTGCAATTCTTCTTTTTCTTTAGTATGAAATGAAATATGAAATATAAATTTTGCTGATGAACTACAATTCTTGCAAGTAAAATTGGCATATTCAGATGAATAACTTAAATAAACTGTATCAGTTTCCAATTGCCAAGAACAAATGATTTATTTATCATCTTTGGTCTTTAGTTGTTTTTTGTTACACTGCAAAATTCAGTGGGGACTATTTGTATTTCCACTGAAAGTTAGGAACAAAATCAGCATCACTGATTTCCTAGATATAAATAGTGGAATTCTACTTCTCCCTTAGTATGAAATGAAATATGAAGTATAAATTTTGCTGATGAACAACAACTCTTGCAAGTAATTGGCATATTCAGATGAATAATTTAAATTAACTGTATCTGTTTCCAATCATAGTCAAGGCCGCTGTGTCGAGATTTGAGCTCCCGTGGCAAATTTTTGCTAAAAGTAATTCCTGTCCATTTTCATGTAGAGAAATATATGCCCTTCCAGAAAAACGATGTTTCCAATTTTTCTTTGGCGTATTAACGTCACAATGACGTCACTTTACAAAGTGACGTACCAACTTTTTCTCAGAAATGAACTTTGTTTCTTTTCTTACACATAAAATAAGCAAATTTATATGTTTTATTTGGTCGTCAAGTTGTTTGAAACATTTTGATGAGATATATATTTTGTTAATGCAATTCTAGCCTTCATGTAACGTAAAAATGACGTCATTTTGACGTTAATTCGATAAATTTTAAATTATGTGCGAAAACAATTGCAAATTACTAATAATTTGAACGTGCCATGTACATTTAGTACAAACACAATATGTTTACAGGAAAAAACAATACTAACGGCGTATAGGTACCCATCTTGCTAAGAAATCCAGCGCACATTCTGATCGGAATCGGCACCGCTGAACAAAACATTAGTTTAGGCCGCTGTGTCTGAATTTTGGCTCCCGTGGCAAATGTTTGGTTAAAGTGTTTCCTTTGGATTTTTATACAGAGCTATAAATGCCATTTAAAATAAAAGATGTTGTTCCAATTTTTCATTCCAAATATTAACGTCAAAATGACGTCACAAAATGACGTAAGTTCTTTTCTAATCAAATTAGGTGGCTTCTATTGATATTTTTTTCGAAGCGATAATAGTGGCATTTAATGCTTACTTTTAAGGCAGAGGGGTTAAATATGCCTATGGCAAAACTAAAATGCAATTTTTATTCTATGTCGGCTCAACTGCTACGTGAAAGTGACGTTGGTTTGACGTATTTGTGTTAGAATAAGAAATATACTACACAAGAAAATACTTGAACACATAAGAACAAATGTACATCACCAATTTGACGAAAATACAGCAGACATGTTTCTGACTAAATGATCGCCTCATAAATGGTACAATTGGTGGAAACATTTAATTACAGCAGTGTATTGACGTTGCATGAACCAAAAAAGCTTTATACTATGTAAATAATGTTTATCATTCCAGTTTTTCGCCAATTTTGGTAAAGGAATTCCGCGAATTATTTCGACATTAAAGTATTGCTTTGCGTTCATTATGTTTGATTTCGGAATTATACGTGAAATGATATTCATTATAGTAGTATTCTGGTCCCTTTAGCTTCATTTGCGTTACGAAAATTTACCATCACGGTGGGCTTCTTCCAAATGACTTTAAAAAATTTTCACCACCATTTTATTAGATTATCATTATATAAAGTTTATAAGGTTTGGGGTGATATTTAAAATGCAAGGTATTTGGTTACAAAATTGACAGTAACGTAATCGACAAGACTTCTGGAATGTCATATACTACACAATACATCGTTCTCTTGCTCATGGAAATTTCTGTCATCGATGTGTTAACTCGTGCGTACTTCAAGGAAGTGGTATCGTATGTGTGAGTACAGTTTTGAAAATAAGTCAGGTCTGAGGACTAAATCCATTGGAATTAACAAATTAGGCACAACATAGTCTCCAGCCTCATCACGGTATGTCATTGTTTTGAAAGTGATCACGGGATCTCGGGTTGTAGTCTCAATCCGAAGGACTGGAGAAGCCCGGGATCGAACTTGCAAACCCTGGTTTACAAGGCAAGTGGCTTAACCACTATGCCAAGGCTTTCGGTATCGCATACATCCTCTTGGCCTTTCGTATCATAAAATTAATGATTCTTTGTTATTGATCTTCGGATATGTATGTTAGCTGTGCAATGACTTTAGAAAAGTCTGGGTGTACACTTCCAACTTTATCAGTTATATGAATGGCCCGTGCGATGAATGCGATATAATTCGCTTTATCGTATAATTGGCAAACATTTGCCCCATTGACCATCTTTAGATTATCGAGATGAAAACGATAAAACTAGTGTCTTAAGCGATGCTTCAATATATGTAGTATCCAGCCACGCATCGCCTTTACGACTTCATGCAATTCCACTGCTAATCTTGCTTTCTCCAGCACCTGCTACATCATTTGCTTTTGTTGTAGGTACAACAAAAAATCAGTGATGTGATGCATGCATGCCCTGGTTCAGACTGACACATTCTCTGATCCTTTTTCAGTGCCACTCGGGTTATAACAGGGCTTATTATGATACATGTGGTGTTTGCCATGCTATATATGCTTATCTGGGTTTTTATACTGGCTTCCAGAAGAAGAAATGAATTGGTGACAAATTATTCAACCTACGAAAACTGCAGGCGCAAGCTAGTAACAAGCAATTGTGCTAGATTACGTAAAAGATATCAACTGCGATACTAAAATACAAGGGACTATGCATCAAGTTCAGCAGTCATGTGACAGCTATGACCTTAATATAAGTATAAAGGAGACAAAAAGAGTAATCAACCAATCATCTGAAAACCTTCGATTAAATTAGGTATCACTCACTGTTACTGAGTGAATTGTTGAGTAATATCGGTCAGTTGAACGCAGATAAATCACTTGCGCTGCACGCTCGTGATTTGCTCTGCTTTACAACTGACCTACAAACAGTGATATATTCCTCAACAATTCACTTCTAGAGCTGATCTATTTCTTAATTAAAGACGCGCATTCTTTAAATATAAACAATCAGGTTGGTTTGGTCATACACAATGGCCAAATGTTTGAGGCATGTTTGGTCTGGTCATTGTCTCTCATTGTCTCCCCTGTGTATTTTGTCAGTACTGTGTGGAGCTGAAAGTGCCTTGCACAATGTCACTACACAGAAATGATAAGTATCGAATATGATTTGCAAATGAAGTACAAAAACACACATATCGGTGACAGAAGACAATAAAAAGAAGAACAACATAGTGTTCTTGAATGCGATGATACCGTCCTCTGCTCTAAAAAGATTATTTACTATTAATGTGAAACATACCGGCAAAAAAATTCGAAAAGTCATCCATAGAGGCTATTGATTTATTTACAGGACATCCATCTTGTGGATTTAATTAGGTTCACAGTTAGTTGAAGTTCAAGAAGCTTAAGTACCATTTACTACTAACTAGTTTGCAAACTGTCATGTAAATAGTATATATATTTTACGTGAAATGGTTAACGACCAGCAGCAGTTTTTGTTTCATTTAAAAAGAAGTACGGACGCTTCGCTTAGGCAAAAAACGAAATATTTTTCACACTTCTCAGGTCATTTAGTGCACAATATATATGAACATAGGCACTAGTTGCACAAACCTTCTTTTTAAAATGAATTATTAATCTTAGACACAATCGGTGATTGAAATATCGCCCCCTACAAAACGGGATACCTATGGCATTTGAACTTCCAAAATAATCCACCGTATACTTATGTGACGTCATTTTTCAAACACTGAGGTCATTATGACGTTATGACGTTATTTTTACAAATAATTTATATTCAAAACCGGCATGTTCAAATGTGTTGTTTTCATTAATATCACAGTTAATCGAAATATTCAAGGTTATTAAAATCAAGTAAATAGCCCTAAGTTAATAATTTTGGTATACGACAAAATAACTGCACACGTCAATTTATGACAGAACGTCGCGTTAATGTCAAACCAATTTTAAAAATTAGAAACATCTTTTTTTCTGATAGGGAATATATATTTTCTACAAGAAATATCTTGTTTGCAACCTTTTACAAAAATTAAAACAAAACTACACAGAGACATGTATTTCACTTACTAACGTCATATTTACGTCATAATTACTCTCAAATAATTCAAAATTGCATTTGCTATAAACGAACATGATGCCATCTATACAATATTAGCTCAACGTATCAAAATATACAAGTTATGTCCAATATTTACTTTTAATGGGTTCATTTAACACTATTTATAGACATTTTACTACGCAAAAATGAGTACCATCTTATGTGACGTCACTATGACGTTAAAACGTCATAAAAAATGGAAACATCTTTTTTCTTAAATAGAATATATTTTTCTACAAGAAAATGCATGTTTCCCACTTTTAGCAAAAAATTTGCCACGGGATTACACAGCGGCCTTGACTATCACCAAGAACAAATCATTTATTTATCATCTTTGGTCTTTATTTTTTATTTTTTTTTTGTTGCACTGCACGAAAACTCATCATCATCATCATTATCATCACTGTCATTTAGGAGACTTTCCATGTCTTGTAGTTCTTGGAGAGCTTTGTGCTCACTTTTCAAAGCATCTATTTCTTTTTTTAGACCATCCTTATCTTTTTTCAAAAGACTAGCATATTGCTTTAAGGTTATTTGACTCTGTACCATAACATCAATGTCTTTTCTGCAGATATCCAGAGAGAAGCTAATTTGTTTATTAAAAGCTTTTGTTTTCCTCCTAATTCTTTCCGAATTGCTGCAAGCATCAGATGTGTCCTGTTTCATCACTGAATACAGACAGGCCTTAAATTCAGTATCAAGATCAAGACAAAATTTTTCTATTTTCTCCTTAACATTTTCCAAATCATATGTTTTAATTTTAGGCTTGGACGGGGTTTGAGATGATTCTGACTCTGATGATGGACTTGGCACATCTTTCTGTGGGGTTGACTGATTGAATACATTTGGTTTACAGTACATTTTAACAGGTGTTGATTTGAATTCTCCACTAGAGACATCTTCCAAATCAGGAGTTTTCTGAGGCGTTCCAGACTGTGAACATGCAATCCCTGTATCTTTATTGTGGGTGCCTTGACTTGGAACTTTTGATTTGGAGTCCACATGGAACAACAGGGACATCAGTCACTTCCATTAAACTTGGAGGTTAGTGTGGTACAGCAGATGATCAGTCGACACCAATAATTCTGCTTTTATACTTTAAACACTAGCAAGAGAGATGTTGTTGTTCCTCAAATGACTGCTTACAAAAAGTCTGCGGGAAAAGAGGGTGAGGTTAGGCGCCTGTAAAATAGGTTTAAGCCCCCCGGTAACTTCGTACTACTGACCCTTCCAAGGTGGCACTTCTGTTGGGGCTCTCTTTGTTTTATGTTTTGGTGTTAAAATTTTTCAACTCTTTACCCCTTTTGTATGTGTTTTATTTTAGTTAAGTGATGGTAACTGAGTGGCCATCTTTTGGGAATAAGCTGGTCGCTTGGCTCGCTGGTTGTTTACTCTGCATCAGTACCTATATTTTTTTTGGCGATTTTCCACTATGTTTTTTAGGGCGGGACCTTTGCTTTGATTGTGCCAGTTCCTGATCATTGCATGCCTTTAGTTATTAATTTTTCAACCATGTAAAATATATCAGGCTTGGTACCTTCATTAGTGATGGCTAATCATATATCTGAAGTAAGACTTGATAATTTCACTCATTAAAGACGAAACAATCAGTAGGTGAGTCGAAAATGGGAGTACCCTGAAAAAAAAAAAAACATCTGTCACACCCGCAAGCAGAACTTGGTTTTATTCACATAACAGCTATTTATAATAACAGTCAATAAGATTAACATAATTTATGATTTTTGCAGTTTTAATTCTTCATTCTCCTTTCCCAACTTACAACTTAACACCCAGGTCATGAGTATTTTAGCTCACCTGAGCCGTAAGGCTCACAAGGTGAGCTTATAGGATGGCCATGATCCGGCGTCCGTCCGTCGTCCCTCCGTCCGTCCACAATTTCAAAGATCTTCTCCTCTGAAACCGCTTGGCCAATCAAAGCCAAATTTTATATGAAGCATCAATAGGAAGGGGGAACCAATGTGTATATAAGAAATCCAGGTCACATGACCAAGATGGCCGCCATGCCCTTATATGGTAAAAACCCTTCAAAAATCTTCTTCAGAACCGGTGGACCGATTTCAACGAAACTTGGCATGAAGCATTAATGGCTCAAGCACTACAATGTGTATATAAATCATGACCCTGTGATGACCTTGACCTATTTTACGGCAAGGTCAACATAGGTCGCCAATGCATTTGAATGAGGAAAACTTGAAAATGTGATTTTAAGTGAAAGTCTTGCAGGAAATGGGCAGTAGGACTGAATATTAATGATTCTGAAAAAAAATGGACCCCAGGAGCTCATGTGCCCCCACCCCGGGGCAATATACATGTATATCTCCATAATATTCAAATGTCTTCTTCTCTGAAACCACTTGGCCAATCAAAGCAAAATTTTATGTGAAGCATCAATAGGAAGGGGTAACCAATGTGTATATAAGAAATCCAGGTCACATGACCAAGATGGCCGCCATGCCCATATATGGTAAAAACCCTTCAAAAATTTTCTTCTCCAGAACCAGTGGTTCGATTTCAACATAACTTAGCATGAAGCATTGATGGCTCAAGCACTACAATATGTATATAAATCATGACCCTGTGATGACCTTGACCTATTTTACAGCAAGGTCAACATAGGTCGCCAATGCATTTGAATGGGGAAAACTTTTAAAATGTAATTTAAAGTGAAAGTCTTGCAGGAAATGGGCAGTAGGACTGAATATTAATGATTCTGAAAAAAATTGGACCCCAGGGGCTCATGTGCCCCCACCCCACGGCAATATACATGTATATTTCCATAATATTCAAACATCTTCACCTCTGAAACCGCTTGGCCAAACATTGCCAAATTTTATGTGAAGCATCTATAGTATGGGGTGTTTCGATGGATTTCTATGTTATCATTGTTCGATGACTAAAACACATGGCGATGGTGAATTTTCTGGTTTTAATGAATTTCTATGCGATGCGATGACAAAACGACATTATTTCCCGCAATTTTCTGTTTCTACTGATCGGCTCGATTATTACTAACTATATGTAAGCCGTTCTCTGGCTTTCACTATTTCGGACAAACTCGACCGAGACTTTTCGGACCAAGACTTTCCGGTCCTTACTACCGGACTGAGCTATTACGATCTATTTCTATACGAATCTATATCGATAAACGACCTCTTCAGACCATTCTCCCCTTCTTTGATAAGTTGTAATCTTATCAAACAGACATTATTGACTTTATCTTACATGTAAACAATTAACGAACGATTGAAAACACAAAAACATAAATAAATGTCACATTTAAAGCAATTAAACATGATGGTTATAAAATTTTCACTATTCATCTAATGCTTAACTTGTGCATCTAATGCTTAACTGCTCACTCTAATGCTCCACCAAGCATCTAATGCGTAACCAAATAGAAACTTTGCTTTTACATCAAATGTCTACATTCAACTTGAAAGTTCAAACTTAAGTAAAGTGTAACATGATTCTAATCAATATGATTGTCTGTTTTTCAATCAAAAATTGCAATTGAGAGTTTTTAGCAATACAGAATCTATCAACAATATATATGACATGTATAAATGACAAATATCTGTGACGCCTCTGTAAACCATAGTCTTCCAAAAACTGTTCATTCTTGTCCGTTTAGCAGTTCTGTTAATTTCTGTCCACAGTTCTGATCAAAGCGTCGTTAATTCAACAATTTAACAAAAAAGGCAATGGTTATTACATCTGTTTACAAGTTTACTTAAAGCTATGGAGTAAGCCTATATGGCTTACATGGTTGTACAGGGATTATTATGCCCCTTAACACAGTACAACCCATCTTAATGGCAAATCTTAATAACTATATTTTCACTGTCTGTAACTGTTTGATTGATATTAAGCCTATGTGATTTAGCCTATGTGGCTTAATGTAGAAGTACGGGGATTATTATGCCCCTTAAAGCACAGTACTTCTACCTTTAATTTACTGATCACAATTACAATTGTTAATCTGAAGCTGGACAACTCTCGATAAATGCTAGTCTGGTAACTGCTCTCTTCAGAATCTTTTTTTCCAATTTGCACATTTACGACTCGCACATTGTCATCTGGTCCACTAAACACCTCCGTTATACGTCCCAGCGACCAATGACCCCGATGCGCCTCTGGTTCCACAACTAAGACTATGTCACCGACTTGAAAGTTACGATGCGTCTTATGCCATTTCTTTCTCGACCCTAACGTTGGTATGTATTCTCTTAACCAACGTTTCCAGAAGTGTTTCACCAGTTCCTGTACACGTCTCCAACGTTTTCTTGGACTGAATACTGTTTCGTCCACTGATTCTGGTGCGAATACTCCGCCAATCTGTCCGAACAGAAAGTGATTCGGCGTGAGTACTTCCTCATCGCTTGGATTGGCACTCTGATATGTTAAAGGTCTACTGTTCATTAAACCTTCAGCTCCAACAAACGCGGATAACAGTTCCTCGTCAGTAATATCTGCTGACTGAAGTATACAGAATATTGCCCGCTTAGCACTCTTGATCAACGACTCATGAATACCTCCGAAGTGAGGTGCTAGCGGAGGGTTAAACTTCCACTTAATTCCCTGGTTAGCGGTTGAATTAACTATTTTGTCTCTATCCAACCCCTTCAACAAGTCTTTCAGTTCACGATTTGCTCCAACAAAGTTAGTACCGTTATCTGAAATCATCACTTTTGGCAGTCCTCTTCTACTCACCATACGATAGAATGCGTTTAAAAACGAGTCTGTATCTAATCCATAAGCCATCTCCAGATGTACAGCTCTGGTTTGAACACATGTGAATAAACACAAATATCGCTTAGTCTTTACTTTTCCTCGACCCTGTTTGGTGAGAAACGGCCCAGCGAAATCCACAGCTGTATGGGTAAAAGGTCGAAGTGATGTCCCGACCCTGAAATCTGGTAATGGGGCCATAATCTGTTCTCCTGGCTTCGCTTTTCGAATTCGACAAACTGCACAATCGTGCTCGACATCCCGAATTTCCTCTCTCGCTGCTATTATCCAGTATTGTGCAGAAAGAGATGCTAGAATCTGATTTGTACCACTATGATTTCCATTTTCATATTTTCTCACTATGAGTTTTGTCACATAACTTTTTCTAGGCAGTATAACTGGGAACTTTGCATCATACGACATATGTTCTGCATATTTCAACCGGCTGCTACAACGCAACAAACCATCATTGTCTATAAACGGCTTTAAGCCCACAAGCTTGCTCTTACTATTAATTTCTTTCCCAGATTTTATAGCATCAACCTCAGCCTGAAATTGTTCTCCCTGTGCACTTTTAATCAGTTTTATTTCTATGTCTCTAATTTCTTCTGGCTGCAATTGTCCCGAGGTACGGAGCTGTTTTGACTGTGTTTTACAGTTTTCAATGAACCGATAGACCCATGCGTATATTCTGACTATGTGGTTCCAATCAGAATATCTTTCGACATCTAAGCGGTTGACACTGTCCGACACATGTGTAGAGTTCTGACCCACCAGCTGAACTTCACTTGCTACTAGCGAAACATGTCTGTTATTCTTAATCTTGCGTTCTTCATTTTCAGAAGCCTGTAATTTCTCTACCTTATTTTCTGGCCACTGATCTTCATTACTTTGTAAGAAATCAGGACCATTCAACCATGTGTCTTTGTTCCAGAATTCATCTGCTGTTAATCCCCTAGTTACATTATCCGCGGGATTGAGTTCAGTGGGTACATATCTCCATTGTTCAGGTTTACTGTTTGTTTGAATTTCTCCGATTCTATTTGAAATGAACGGCTTGAAGTTCCGACTGTGATTCCTCACCCACCAGAGAACATTCATACTGTCCGACCAAAATGTAACATCACTCATTTGAATGTTAAGTGTTTTTGACACATCTTCGGTTAACCTTAACCCTAGTACTGCAGCTGTCAGCTCTAAACGAGGTATACTTATGGCCTTTAAAGGAGCTACTCGCGCTTTTGCTGTGACAAATCTTGTTATTTCTTCTTCACTTTTCAATACATGTCTGATATACAGTACTGCTCCATAAGCTTCTGTTGACGCGTCAACAAATGTCTGAATTGTCGAAAAGTCTACGTCCTGAGTAAATTGCAGACAGCGTGGTAATCTTAAATTGTCAAGTAATGGCATTTCATTTAACCAGCATCTAATCTTAGACTGCAATTCAGTTTCTAAAGGTTCATCTCAGTCACAGCCTGATATCCATATTTCTTGTAACAACATTTTTCCGCGAATAACATACGGAGCTGCAAACCCTATCGGATCGAAAATTGAAGCTATTCTCTTTAATACTGTCCGTTTACTTATTTCTGACTTAGAACTAATGTCTGGACTTTTGAACTGGAAATTGTCCTCTGAAGCAATCCACTGAGCCCCAAGAGTTTTCATTAATGGAAAATGTCCTGTTTCTAAGTTCACGGATTTTACCCTATCTTGTGGTGGAATGTTGTTAAGTACTCCTGTGGAGTTTGAAAGCCACTTTCTCGCATACATGGCGGCTTTACCCCACACATCTGATAGCTGATGATACAGTTCGATAGCTTGTTCATTGTTCATGACCGAATCCATACTATCATCCATATATGTGGAATTTAAAATAGTGTCTGCTGCCAGTGGATATTCATTCTCATACAGTCTTGCATTTTCTTGTGACACATACTGTGCTAAAAAAGGCGAGCAATTTGCACCAAAAACTAGCCTATTGAATTCATAAATGTCTGGTTCCTGACTATAGTCTGTACGCCAAAGGAAACGATGAAACAGTTTGTCATTTTCTTTCAGATTAATCTGCAAATACATTTCTTCAATGTCACAAACTAGAGCTACAGGGTGTTTCCGAAAGCGAAGAAGTACATCAAACAAGTCATTCTGTAATTTTGGACCTTGATACATAGTGTCATTTAACGATATCCCATTTTGCTTTGCTGACGCGTCGAAAACTATGCGAACTTTGGTTGTATCTCTTTCTGGTCGAATTACCGGGAAGTGTGGTAGGAACCATTTTGTTTCTGGGCTACTTTCAGTGACTTTTTGTACATAACCTTTTACTACATACTTTTCAATAGTCTGTTCATACATTTCAGCTACTTCAGGATTTTTTCTCAGTCTTTTTTCTGTATTTTCTAACCGTTTAACAGCCATTTGATAATTGTCATGTAATTTGGGCGCTGACTCTTTCCATGGTATTGCGACCGAATAGCGACCATGTGAATATGTTAGTGATTCTTCAGTCTTTTGTAACACACTTCTGTCATCTTTCGACATTATAGGCGAGGAAAAAAGCTACGCAAAGTGTCATTTACTTCATTCATTTGTTCGCGATCTTGGGAGAAGAAGGTAGAAAATGTGTCTCTTGACCTTCAATATGACTATCCTCAGGACTACCGATACACGTCCACCCTAACGGAGTTAAACGAGCGATTGGTTCTCCAGGTTGACCCTTAATGTCTCTGAGTGAATAATGCAAGTCTGAGTAATCTGTTCCAATCAACAAGTCTATAACAGGGCGCGAGCTAAGTTTTGGAAACTGAATCTGTTTCAAATGATCCCATTTATTCTTGTAATCAGACCAATTCACTGCTTTCAAATTTCCGGTGACCTTATCTGCAGTAAAAACTGACATATCTACTTGACATTGTCGATTTAGGCTTTCAAGCTTTACAGATACTGGCATAGTTTCAAAAGTTTCTGTGTTACCATTCAGTACATTAACTTTCACTTTCTGAGTTACTGTCTGAATTCCCAGTTCAGCCGCTATGTCACTATTAATGTACGATTTTGTACTCCCATCATCAAGTAAGGCATTAATCTTAATTTTCTTGGTATCTGAACTCACTATTACAGGGACGGTTCTTAATCCAGTGACTGAGGGCGCGAAATGTGACGTTAGAGTACTCTCCCCTTCAGTGATTAAGCTTTGTGCAGTGTCTCCATTCCTTGGAACATGTTCAGATCTAACAGTTTGATTTTGATTAGATTCAGGTTTTGTATGGAGAAGTCTATGGTGTGTTCTAGTACAACCCTGTATTCCACATACTCTGCTCCTTTTACACGAACCACCGACATGATCATGCCCTAAACAGCGAAAACATAATTTCAGTTCTTTGGCCTTTTCCCAGCGATCACTTTCTCTTAAATCTTGAAATGTCTTACAGTTCCATATGCCATGTGGACCATTACAAAATTTACAAGCCTGCTTACTTTTTCCTTTTTGCTCAGACTGCACGAAGTACGTTCGATTTGGTTCAGATTTTGCACCTTTCCCATGTTTTTGTATTCTAGTACGTGACAGACCATGCAATGTTTCTTCAGCTATGGTGTGAAATTCAGATTCTAACAGTATCCATTTTCTGAGTGTTAATACTGATTCTGACTCTTGATTTTCATGAATCCACCTATGATACCTTGTAAGCATAGAGTCTGGCAATTTCTTCTGTAGTCTTAAATATAATGACCCATTTTTCAAATCATTCAAGGCATCTGACTCGCTTATATTTACCACAGCTACGTCTAGTAAGTCTGCAAATTTCTCCAAAGACCTGGCATTTTCTTCTTTCATGGGATAGAAATTTTCTAATTCCTCCAAATACCGCGCAACCTGCCTACGATGTCCGCCAAACTTGCGTTCAAGTCTTTGTAACGCAGTGTCATATGCTGACGCGGAATGACCTAACTTGTCGATACAATTTAACGCTTCGCCACTTAAATATTTTCTTAATTGGAGAAGTTTGTACTCTTTCGTAGCCGGAGCTTTGTCTATGCAGGCCATAAAGGCAGCTTTCCAGGAATCATATTTGGTTTTATCACCACTGAACATTGGGATGGACACCCTTTTCATTTGCTTCCAAAGATCTTGACCTAACTGATTTTCAGATTCTTGGACTCTAGGTGTTGGCAATTCATACTGCGACTCAGATTCATTATCGGAATCGACCGACAAGTGATCCTCCGAAGCTTCACTTCGTGAACTCTTACTTTCCCTAAAGTACTCCTGAACTTGATTTACAGTGTCGGAATACTCATTTCCAGAATTTCCATCCCTTTTGCAACTTGATGCAGTCCTGTATCATCACCAACATACATATAATATTCGGATAATTCTTGGAAACTGTTCATTGCAGTTTCTAAAGCCAAATCCAGTTTATTGTTGGTAGATTTAATCATGGAAATAACAGTTCTAGGATCTGTGTCTTCAAGGGACGGGTCAAGGTGCTGTAACAACACATTTTTATGCCTGGTGAATGTTGCCTTTGCTCTTGATTTGTTAATTTTAAATTTGTCAATGTTTCTGTCCGAACCAAGATTCCTGTCGAACTGCGGTTCAAAACGACCGCTTTCGTCTCCCTCACTCATGTTTAGCGGAATTACACAACCTCGCTCTGCTACCAATGTTTCGATGGTTTTCCATGTTATCATTGTTCGATGACTAAAACACAAGGCGATAGTGAATTTTCTGGTTTTAATGAATTTCTATGCGATGCGATGACAAAACGACATTATTTCCCGCAATTTTCTGTTTCTACTGATCGGCTCGATTATTACTAACTATATGTAAGCCGTTCTCTGGCTTTCACTATTTCGGACAAACTCGACCGAGACTTTTCGGACCAAGACTTTCCGGTCCTTACTACCGGACTGAGCTATTACGATCTATTTCTATACGAATCTATATCGATAAACGACCTCTTCAGACCATGGGGGAATCAATGTGTATATAAATAATCTAGGTCACATGACAAAGATGGCCGCCATGCCCATATACGGTAAAAACCCATCAAAAATCTTCTTCTCTGAAACCAATAGACTGATTTCAAGGAAACTTGGCGTGAAGCATCGATGGCTAAAGTACTCCAATGTGTATATATATCATGACCCTGTGATGACCTTGACCAAGTTATGGCAAGGTCAACATGGGTTGCCTATGCATTTGAATTGGGAAAACTGTTAAAATGTCATTTGAAGGGAAAAGCCAGCAGGAAACTGGCAAATGGACAGAATATTGAAGATTCTGAAAAAAGAAAATGGCCCAAGGGCTTCATCTGCCCCTGCACTGGAGTTAAATACCATCATATTCAAACATGTTTATTGGTATATGCAGCAGATCTCAGGTGAGCGTTTACAGGACCATTGGTCCTCTGGTTTAATAAATCTGTAGACATGTCTCATAGATCTGAGCAGGATTTGTACAGAAAACTGAATATCCCTGATGTTGCCTGGACACACAGGGGCTCTGATTGTCAGAAACTAGAGGGTTTTTTTTTTTTGTGTGTGTATGTTTTAAATATGCGCATTACAGGGGCAATTATGAACTAATTTTAAAAGTTCAGGCATAAACAAATAAATTGTTATTCCATGCCTGTGTGGTGAAGTTAAAACTATTGCTCCAGGTGTCAAGGATGACTCATTGGTTAGTAGGTCATCCAGTGATATGACGAACCTAGGGACAATGGTATTAACTATTCACCCAGCAGCCATGCAATAATAACCCAACATAACTATTATACTGCATAACTGCATTTTTAATTCAACTCTCTTATCTGTCTGGCTATGCAGCAATCAAAATAAGGTATGTGTATACTTAATGATCAAGACTCAAAATTCTATCAAAAACAACAAATTCTGGCTTCAAGCCTCAAACAGACAGTTTGCTATCTGAAATGCTGTTTAAAGCTATTTTAGATCAACATTGATTGATTAATTTGAGTTTTAACGGCTGCCTTATTATCTTGCTCCCTAAACAGTGGTTGGGTTATAAAGGCTTTTAGCCATTCTTCATTCATGCAACAAAAGAAATCAAGATATGCCAAAAACGATTGTAGGCTAACAAACAGTCATTTGATTCCAAAAAAACATCTAAATTTTAATTGATTAGTATTACTTAGGCTTAGTATCATCTTCCTAGTTTGACTGATACTTACATTATGGCGAACAATTTCTCAGTCATGTTGGAACGGATCCAGGATGTGCACCAAAGCTATTTAAATACTACAGCATGCAGTCTAAATGTATGACTACAATGGAATTAATGCATGAATGAAGAATGACGTGGACCCAAGCCATGCACATATGAATGAAATCTTATTTCAATCTCGAAAAAAGTAGGGGCACCACATACACCAGCAGGAAGATAATATTGGCGCACAAGCAACCGGCAAATTGACTGTGGCATATGAAGTCTTATGATAATTGAGCAATCAAGAGCACCAAAGACCTGTGCAAAGGGAACCTTAATTTGTGTTTTTTTTTGACATAGTTGGTAAATTGCATAATGATTTTTTCCTGTTTTATTTCAAACAGAATGCTCATAGCTGATACAGGTGCCACTAAGCATAAATACTATTTTTCATATTTTTGTATTATTAATAGAATCAGAATGCTCATAGCTAGAACTGGTGCCTAATTATATCTTTAATCTAACAGTAAATGTCTGTGGCATAATGTTAAAAATTTGGAGACAAAAAAGTAAAAAGCAAAGATAATAGAAACGCAATATAACTTTGCAAGTGAAGCTGAATTAGTATATGTGATACTGGCATTTGCTTACTAGTGCTACAAACACATAAAACGAATAATGCTAACAAAAATAAGGCTTAATACTTACCCTAGAAATATGACTTATAGAGCGAACACAAATTTGCGGAGTCTTTACAGCGAGGTCTTTACAGACTTTCTCGGTATTAAGCGGTTACAATTTGTGAAGAGTAAATGAATAAGGCCAATAATTCAAAATACATGTATATACAAGTCAGATGTTTGGTTCTCAGGCATAACACATCCCATCATCGCATTACAGTTATCCTCGTCGTGCAGGTAGCTTAAAATAGAGCGATGGGGTACTGGTCCGAATTTACTTGCTACATATGTTATATTGCTCTCTTGTATAGCAGGAATTACAAGAAGATCCGGCGATGCTTCAATCAGCTTTGTACATTTCACTCAGCCTTCCCATAAATGCTCTATCCTTTGGGAGCATGCCAAGTTTGTGGTTGTGAAGTTTTTACAATGTCTACAGGAATAGCTTTCAAACCTTGTAGTTTGTATTTGGCAATGTCTACAGGAATAGCTTTCAAACCTTGTAGTTTGTATTTGGCAAACTGCTGCAGAACGCCTGTAGTATGTCTGTAGTATGTCCATAAGCGCCTGAAAGTCCTATATTGCACGTTCAGTGGCTGTTTGTGACACTGGGTTGGCCATCCTTACTTATCAAGCTGAACTGCAATATAAATATAGACCTTTATGTTTTACAATTTTTGTGCATGTTTATGTTTTACAATTTTTGTGCATGTATGTTTAGTTGCAGAAATATGTTTTTTTTTTTTATTTTATTTTATTAAGACGTAAAATACCCTGGTTTGTTCTACCTGGGACAAAGTAAACATGACTAGAACAAAGATTAGAACTAAAACTGAGATCTAATTAGGAATGTGATTTGTAATCACAATGTAATTTGAGACTGTTCTGTGGATCAGTGTATTATTGCGCAATGGCCTTTGACCTCCAGCAGGCACAGCTGTGAGTTTTCTTACAAACACTACTCTCAGTGCTCGAGCTGCCAGTTGTGAGATATCTCGTTGCAGAGGGGAACCACTTGCTTCTCTCTGTAAACTCTTGGATTGCAGCAACGTAGCCCTCTCAGCAGTTGCTTCATAAACCCCTGCTACAGTTGCTGCCATGGCAGAATATGGTGATAGATCCATACGATTACTGGCAAGTCCATAGTAAGCAGAATTTATACCATAAGCCCATCTGTGTTGCTTACAGTATTGCACCTGGGCTTTCAATTGTTCGTGGGTTTCTGCATGCTCTCTAAGTAGGAGTCCATATGCAGATTGAGCATCTTCCCATCCAACAAGCAACGCCAAGATTGCGGCTGTACCTGCACAAGGGACATTCACTCGTAGTGACAAAGGGGCAGCGATCCTACCTTTGAGAGCACAAGACACATATTATTTATCTAGCACACTTGGCGGAATAGCATGTAGGCCAATTGTGACCATTTGTTCCCAGGGTACATGGAAGGCTTTGGTACCAGAATATACCTTTGTCCATATTCTAGCATATTCTTCCTGGTAGTCTGGACCTGTGATGTAGTGGTGCCCCTTCTTTCTAAACACTATTGCCATGGTACAGACCACATTGCTGAAATTGGTTGCTAGAAATTGGATCTGCTCTTGGTTCCCGTTGGTGCTTCAGCCTAAAAGAGGAATCGATTCACTGATGCTGAACGGCATTAATAGTTTAGTAGTCCGACTGTAGGGTTGATCCCCAGGTTAGCCAAAGCAATTCAAGATAGTAGAAGTGAGCTGCCCCCAAGAAAGAGCCCAAATCTCTAATTATTACTCTATGGCCATCTCTATTTGCATGATTTTGGAGTGTGTGTGTGTGTGTGTGTGTCGTTGATCCAATAGTAGCAGGATTTGATATCTTGACATTATTGTACCTGATATGATAATCGGCTAAGGCAATGGAGCAATTGATGAGCCGTTGTCTATAACCCAAGCATCTTAAGAATGCAATTTCACAAATTGCTGGATCTGCCGTTTGTGCTGCCTAAATGTTACATATTTCTCGTAGATATGTAACTTGGTCTGTCAAGAATGTTGACATTTGAATTTCAGTAAATGCAATGTTAGCACGTACATTTGACAATGGGTTATTCATATCGTCAAGAAACAAATCAGCAATAGCTGAATCTGGAGTAGTTGTCCTAATCGGGACTGTATAAGACTGAACATCTAGTTCAGTCTCCCCTGCTTCATTATCTAGATATAGCTGACCATTCAGCAATTCTAGTACTTCACCAGCAAATGACATATCTATTTCTGCGACGAGTGTGCTATGTCACACAAACGCACAAACAAAGATAAATTAAATCAGTCACTAATCTAAATTATAAACCTCTTGAACTGCAAAGGCAAGGTCTTTTGAACTCTTGGTTTGCTTTGTTTGCAGAAATATGTTGACCCAGGAAGCATTTCCTTTACGTGTGGAAAATTTTTAAAACGTTGCTAGCCAAGAAATGCTGCAGAAGCTGAGGGTGAGGTTAGGTACCTGTAAAACCGGTTTAAGCCCGCCAGTAACTTTGTGTTACTGATCGTTCCAAGTCGATACTTCTGTGGTGGTTCTTTTTGTTTTGTGTCTTGGTGTTTAAAAATTTTATTGTTGTGTTGGCGCCTTATGTATGTTTTCATATTTTTAGTTAAGGTAGCTGAGTGGCCACCTATTGGGAAAATAGCTGCTCATTCGGCTTACGATATGTTTCTTGGTATAAGTACCTGATTGTTAGTTTGGTTTTTTCCCACCTCGGATTTTGGAGTGGGAATCTTTTTCTGATTGCGCCTTTTCCTGATCTTAGCCTACTTGTACCTTTTTGCACACATTATGTGAGTTGGTGTTAGATCATCATCAAGTTTTGAAAATCAAAAACATCACACATGGTTATTAATGGGGAGCAAATTTTGGTTTCAGATAAAAATAGGATGTCCAAAATGTTTCTGTTTAATTAATCTTTGATAGAGTCAAATTTGTAACGTAAACTGTTGATATTGAGGTATGCACATAGAAATCGTATTGGAAATTTAAGTTTCAATTCACACAATTCTTCAAAAATGTTGAGAGGGTCCTCGTTAAGGTCACAAGACCCTGAAGAAAAGCTGGCGTCAATCTGGCTGAAGAATGAATCCGAAAAGTGGAACTGATCACAGTTTTTACATAACGATGGGTTGTTATCATTTCCAAATAGATAGTATTCATCAGGAGTAATATCCGCAGATTTGATGTGGCACCAGTAAAAGCAGCAGTCGCAGTAGATAGCTCGGTGTGTCTTAGCTACCGGTTTGGAACAGAAACCGCAAGGATTCTTGACTGGTCCGGGATTCATAGATATATCTCCACAGACAAGGAGGAGCATATACAAATGTATATATACAATGTGCATATTTTGTCCTATCTTAAGTGTTTATGGATGTTTAAAGACGATATGTATAACCTTTTTATGATATTTATGTAATCTGTATTTGAATGTACTATATTTATATGTAATCGGTTAATAGCTTTTCATAGCTAATGTTATATGTTAAAGTACCCGACTTAAAATACATTTTGACTTTGACTTTGCACAATAATGTTGTGTATAATTCTTGTTTAAAGTAACTGTTCATGAACAGCTTTATTACATTTTTGTGTATTCAAGCATTAAACGGAAGATATTTACCTTCACTCTGTGTGGCTCTTCATTCTTTCTAAATGATCTGTTGAATCTTCGAGTTAGTTCATACCCATCTGACAATGGCACAACTGGAAATAAGTAAGTTTATTAGAACGAATACTTCATAAGCTAAAGTTTCTGCCTAATCATCAGTAAATACGTCACCATTGCCACTTTCAGGAGGTTTATAAAACAAACAATTTTTGTTTATATGTATGTTTATATGCGGTAACTTACTTGAACTATGAAAATAAGGGTACCTCTCCCCAAAGATTGTTATTAGTTCTGCAAGGTTATCGGCACAAATAATCAGGCTCTAACAGCGTGTGTTTCATTCATAAAATTGATACGATGAGATTGCTTCGATTTGCTTAAAAAGTTAAGCAGGATGAAACTATGATAAAAATAAAATGGTATAACTCACCTTGCAAGTCGTGTACAAATGATTAAAAAATACATGGCCCATCCACTTTCTCATTAATGCGTTCACTGCTCTTAAAGGATCTCAGTTTTAATTTTTATCCTCTGCTAATTGGTTTACTAAATTTTCTAAATTTATCGTAGACACTGAATTGAATCCCAAATATAATGTTGGGTTAAAGACGCTTTTAAGTGAGGGCCTTTCGGAACTTGAATTTTATGGTGACTTGGTTTACAAATTTAAGATACTTATTGGAAGTAATGATTTCTCTTTTCAGTTCAGAAAAATCATAACACGTTACAGACGTACAAGTTATAACTTGAATGTTATGCGACAGTCTGCATGCTTAGTTTTTAACCCAATCATGGTTGATAACTATGCTGCCTTCTTTAATCGCACGCCGATAGGTCGGGCGTCAGACTCTATAATGGCCCCGACTGAAATCTATTCATTTTAGTTGGCCCACCGGGGTCCAACTGGTGTTTTGTTTTTCTTTTGCTCCGGAGTTAGTAGGTTATTCGGCGATGCGGCGATGCTTAGTTTTTAACACAATCATGGTTGATAACTACGCTGCCTTCTTAAATTGCACGCCGATAGGTCGGGCGTCAGACTCTATGATGGCCCAGACTGAAATCTATTCATTTTAGTTGGTTGGGGCCGGAGCTTCTTGTCTGTTGATTGGCCCACCGGGGTCCAACTGGTGTTTTGTTTTTCTTTTGCTCCAGAGTTAGTAGGTTATTCGGCGCCCAGGTATCTCCATCGTCAGGCAGCTTACTCAATCTGTGAGTCCTGGTTTTTGATTCATCAGGGTGTTTATCATGATTTATTTGTTCTTGATGATTCATTGACTAGTAAGAGATTCACCACGAGGACCCGAACTACTAACTAAATGTTATGAACACTGCAGAAGCTGAGGGTGAGGTTATGGCCATGTAAAACCGGTTTAAGCCCGCAGGTAACTGTGAGTTACTGATCGTTCCATGGCGATACTTCTGTAGTGGTTCTTTTTGTTTTATGTCTTGGTGTTTAAAAATTTTTGTGCGCCTTGTGTACGTTTTCATATTTTTAGTTAAGTTGAGGTAACTGAGTGGCCACCATTTGGGGAAAATAGCTTACGATATGTTTTCATGGTATAAGTACGTGAATGGTTTTTGTTCACCTTGGTTTTTGGAGTGGGAATCTTTTTCTGATTGCACCTTTTCCTGATCGTTGCCTTCTTGTACCTTTTTACCATCTGAAGAACCTTTTAGTGACTTAGTGAAGGATTCTACAAAAGAGAAGGACATAAATGGAACCTAATTGAGATTTCGTTTGCTGTAAGTAGCCATGATATCTCTACAGTCGCTTCATCAGCTGTTATCGGGTTTACTCACTTTGCCTCACTTTGGATTATCTACTTAATATTCATAATTATTTATTATTTAATATTTATGAGGAGTATAAAGAAAACTATTAATTGTCAAGCACTTTCTGCTTGACTGTATTGATTTTATAGATGAACGTCGTTCCTGCTTTCAAGTTAATAATTTGTAAGGTTTGTTCAAAGACTTACCTGTTCAACGCAATTTGTCCTTTTTAAAACAAACCTTTCTTAACGAAATAAAATTTTAACACTAATCATATTTATACCTTTCTCCATTTATACCCTTCACATATTCTCTAATAAGTATATCTGAAGAAATGCATTCCAAAAAACTCGACAAACCTAAAGAAAAGTAACCCATGGTACAATGACGATTGTAAAGAATCTATCAAATAACGAAAACAAACGCTATCTAAGTTCTGCAAGTTTCCAACTAATGAAAATTTAAATACTTAAGGAATTCTAGAGCAAAAGCCCGTCGGACAATTAAATCAGCAAAACGTGGATCATGGCGAAAATATGTGTAAAAATTAAATTAAAAAACGCCAACCAAAAAGGTCTTAATACAAATTTTAAGAACGGATCCGAAACGGCATCAACAAAGCAAATGTAGCAGACACTTTGGCATCACGATTTTGTTCAAATTCATCAACAAGCCATTACTCAAAAGGAATTTTAAAAATACAGGAGGGAATAGGAAAAAGTTAAATTAAATTTCAAGTCATCAAATAATGAAGAATATAATACACCATTTAATTTAGATGAACTGAAAGACGCTGTCAGTAAAGCCTATGATACAGCAACAGGTCTTGACGAAGTTCACTATCAAATGCTTAAACATCTTCCTCCTAACTCACTTCAAGCTATATTAGAATTATTTAATGATATGTGGGAAACTGGGTAGTTTCTTGAAAGTTGGGAACTAGCCACTGTTATACCAATTCCTAAACCAGGAAAAGACCACGCAGAACCTAACAATTACAGCACTTACAAGTTGTCTTTGTAAAACCTTAGATAGAATGATTAACGTTAGACTTGTCTGGTACTTAGAAATTAATAACCTTATTCCACCTGTTCAGTCGGGCTTCCGATCTGAACGAAGTACCATTGGCAACATGTAGCCAATGAGAACTACTGTAATTTTGCATGTTTCAACAGCCTAGTCGATACAAAAAGGTACAAGTAGGCAACGATCAGGAAAAGGCGCAATCAGAAAAAAGATTCCCACTCCAAAAACCGAGGCGGGAAAAAAACAAACTAACAACAAAATACTTATATCATGAATACATTTCGTAAGCCGAATGAGCAGCTATTTTCCGAAAAGGTGGCCACTAAGTTACCTAAACTTAACATACATAAGACGCCAACAGCACAAAAAATTTAAACACCATGACACAAAAAAACAAGAACCACCACAGAAGTATCGCCTTGGAACGATCAGTAATATAAAATTACTGGCGGGCTAAAACCGGTTTTACAGGATCCTAACCTCACCCTCAGCTTCTGCAGTGGTTCATAACATGTAGCTAGTTGTTCGGTCCTCGATTTAACAAAGACTAGTTAAATCCAAATGGGGCTAAACATATTAAAACCTTGTTTTGAAAATGAATCTAAACCGAAAATGATTTTTTGACTTCTCAGAATATCCTCTCTTTGTTGATAATAACTTTTTTTTACATTTAAGGACTTATGTGTGGCGACTGTATGTACATGTTTGAAGATTTATCTGTATAAAAAGCATTGTTTATTTTTGTCAACAATGGTATATTCTTAAAAAAAAAAAAAAAAAAAAAAAAAAAAAAGCCTGATTTTTCGATGTAGTCATTTACTTCAATCATATAAGAACCTGAAACAAAAGGCATGCAATCTTTCAGCAATCAATAAGCGCACACGAGCCGCCCCAAGTTATCCACTTTCAGAATTTTCCAGAGAAACATATTTATACTAACTTTTCCCAGAGAAATACATTTCCATGACCCCAAAATAATCCTTAATTTGTCAGATTATGTATCCTAGACATTTAGGGTTTGTGTAATTTTTATTCAAATGCATTCCATTTTCCAGGAAATGGGTCCCACGAAAACCAATTACATTTCCAGTTTTACACCAAGCTATTTAAAATTTTAAAATAATAACTATATTGAGTCATTCCCTAGTATCTGTGGCGTCTATTAGTAATAAAAGCACATCATCATTTGATTGACAGATTCAAGAAAACAGCAGATTTCTGTTTTACATACCCCACCCACTCATGTCAATATTGATGAATTCTTAATAACTGTTACATTTAACAACGGCAGCCCATGGTGGCCGCCATTTTGTTTCAATGTATGGTCACATTACAAAGGCTGAAAATACTTATTTACAGTACTTGCATAAGTTTTCACACGTCAAAACTGAACAGGCATTTGATTGAATGAAAGCAAATCTTATGTTATCTTTTACTAAAATTCACAAACTGATTTACATGTAAATAATTTATCTCTTTATGATCGTGACTGAAGGCATCACACACTCACTGCCTCATTTTGGATGCAGGCATACAATAATTTTAAACTTTCATAACTTTCTTAGAACTTTGGCAATTTTACACGAACTTTATGACAAAGTTCTATGTAAATTTTACCAAAACCTATGAGGTGCAGCAAGACCACAAAAAAACTGATTTTCGAGAACAAACCGACAGTAAGATCCATTCAAAATTGGGTGCAGTGAATCAAACCACTAGCGAAAATACATGCGGTATTATCTTAATTCATACAATCTCACAACAATAAATTGTAGTTTTATAGCATGTTTTTCCAACTAACTCTCAAGAGGTGGAGAATAAGAATATAGGGACCTGGTATCGATGCAAGTAAACTTACAATCCTAACATACGTAGGTAATTCAAAAAATAATGCAATATGTAGCGTATTTTTGTGTATTTTCACCTGACAGACGTAATGTTTTTACTTTCTGAAAGTTTGATTCAAACTGTATTCAGGAAAATAAACATCAACTAAATCGGACCATACACTTTATGTTGCTTAGCAACCATAGAATGGCAGCGAAGGTGTCGTGGCCGCGAAAACCACTTTTCAAAAATTCAATAAATAAACATAGTGCAAAAAGCAAACTGTACTCCATGATATACAAAGCTATTCCCAACTACGTGTACGGAAGGTGGCCTTTTGTCATTTCCAGTCAGTGCTAAATAAAAAAATATACTTTTTTTAATTTTTATTTCATAGGCATGTTTTCGTAATGTTTTACTGCGTAAATATACTTGTTTTAATTTTTATTACATGGGCGTGTTCTCGTAATGATTCACTGTGTATTTTTAAACCGCATAAAGTCAGACAGTGCATTTGTTTGTTTGTTTGTTTAAGGCAAATTAATGTATCAAATTTTGATTGATTTCATGTAAACTTTTGGAATCGGTCCGTAACCACAAGGACGTAAAGATTTGCACAACCACGGAGAAACTGTCGAAACTAGTGTGTCAGCCCGCTACATTGCACCAGTTCGACGACAATCTAGCGGCCGGTCAAATGTACAAAGAACGCGTGGTGCTTAATAGACCGTATGCCGTCGGCTTTTGTGTTTTGGAATTCGCAAAGCGAAAAACATACATATTCCTGTTTGAAACCATGGCAACAGCATTTAAAGACGGAAACTTGTCTGTGCTTTGCCATGACAGATAGCTTTGTGCTAAAGATCGACGGCATCGACGACGTGAACAGCATTCTTTGGGCGAACAGAAAAAGCTTCGATTTTTCCAACCTTCCCCTTGGGCACGCTCTAAAAGACGACACTTTTAGAATGTGTCCGGGGTATATGAAGTTTGAACTGGGTTATCAAATTTGTTTTGAGTTCTGTGGACTTAGCCCAAAGTGCTATTCGATCAGGACAAGTGGAGGGTTCAAGCAGACTGCAAAATGGACCAAATTAAAAATGGCACATGAGCTCTACAAAAAAAAAAATTCTGCTCGAGAATTCGTGTCACGTCAGCACCGTGCGCGAAATACGAAACTACGGACAAGCGCTGTACCAGGTTTCAACTAGAAAAAGACTCCTGAGCCCCCTGGATACCAAACGCTTTTATATCGACAGCGTGTTATCGCATAGTTTTGGGCATTTTAGTATTCCAGAACAAGAAAGTGTACAGCAACCGTAACTATTTTGTGTGTGTGTGTGTGTGGGGGGGATTTTCATTGATAATTTTTGCGTGGACACGCATTAGGGTGTGTATTGTAACTGTTACACTTTTAACACAATTAAGTGATTCAGATGTCTTTCTTTTGATTTTAGATGTGTTCTTTGTTTTGTTTCATATGCTAAATCAATTGATGACAATTGTGAAAAATATAGAAAGAAACTAAGTGTCATGGCTAGCGAAGTGTGAACAATTGGGAAGTTTTTAGACAAACGGGAGTATTCGGACTTGCGCAGGCGCATTTTTGAGGGGCGTGTGTGTACTCACAGAAATCGTACTTGAAGGCTGGGCGAGTCACGTGAACAAAATAAAAATATCACGAAACTCCAAAGCGAGGCTACGCATGCGCAACTGCTTGTTGTAGAACGTGTTCGACTGGGTGACTCTGTTGTGAGGTTTAGTCTGGACCTTCTTGCGAAAAACTTCCAAAGCGAACACACACACACCCACGTTTATAACCGTACTGCAATTTGTCAAATATGGAGTCAGCAGCAGCAATGATAGAGTCGCCGCCACAAAACAAAGAATAGGAGACATCATTATCATCAGCAGCAGCAATCGTGGAGTCGCCGCCACAAAACCAAGGACACACTCTGTTCTTGTCAGCCTACAAGAGTTTGGCTGTGGTAAAAACAGAGCACACGCTCATCGCTAAGATAACAAACAAAACGACCGGGCAGGTCATGACGCTAGGGCAGAGAGAAATGGAAAGGCTTATGCAGGCGATGTCATTCGCATTCAGTCACAGGCAGAACCTTCTGACTGAAGCAGAGAAGAACTCACTGGCCGAGGAGACTGAGGCTACACTCCTCACTCCAAAGAAGCCAGTAAAAAGGAAACTGGCCTTTACTGACAGTCCCATTATTGTCAGTAGCTCCGAAGAGCAGAACAGCACCACCAGCAGCCCGATTCCACCGTCAGGAATGCCAATCTACACGGGGTTTTACGAGGACGCCCAGGAGAGATTTTGGGAATTCGATTCCGACATGGAGGAAGGGGAAACTTCGGTTTGACTGTAGGCCATGCCGAGAAATGATGGACTTTTTAAGTGCGAAGGACTTACCAGGGCTTAACCTCGAAAGGAGGGATAGACTAAGACGCCATGAAGGGTTCGTTCGGGGGGCGGACCTGTGTATCGTTGAGATAGGTACCAATGACCATTCAGATCAAAGTGAAGACCCTCTAGTGTTTGCCAGAAAGCTCTGCGACTACGCTCGCCACCTGCAGAATGATTATCATGTGCGTAAAGTAGTAATAAGTAAAGTGCTGTTCAGGAGGGTAAAACCATGTGGAAGTTTCAATGATCATGTCATAAAAGCAAATGATGAGATGAAGCGTCTATGTGAACAAATGCCCAGGGTGTATTTCTGGAGGCACCATAATGTGTGGTCTTCTTCTGAGGAGATTTAAGATATGTCAGGGCGGTACCCGGGGGTACACCTGAATGACGCAGGTAACGAGAGATACTTGAGATCTTTGAAAAGTGCTGTATTAACTGTGTCCAAATGGTAAGAGAGTAGTAGTTTTCGCGTAATACTCAGGTCAAAATTTATGGATTATAGTACTAAACAGCTTTATAATCAAATCGTTAAGTAGCAATGAAAAACGATGAATGATAAAACTGATCCGACTGCTTGCCAAGTTGGTTCATCTGAGTAGCTGTGGGGCAGCGGTTGGCTGCCACAGCAATGAGTATCAATTACGTGCATGCTTAAGTAAAATATACACCTCGCCAAAAGTTAAGCACATTCCTGTTTTATAGTGCTAAATTAAACTTGCCTGAAAAATATTCCCAAAGCATAATACGACTTCGGCTTTCATTGATTTATAAAGGAAGCATGTCTTAGCAAAGAACAAATGACAGTTTTGTCTCGGCCTATCAGATTTAGTAAAATGTCGCATATGTTGATAATACATTATAATAATGATAAGCCGTTTACCTTAATGCTGCATTTTGCACACTATACGCTATGTCAAAACAAAATTGACTCCATGTCAAGGAAGAGTATGGTACAATGATCTGTTACAAACTATAAGTGGAGACCTGACATTAAATACTGACATTTGTGGAAGGAACAAAAATGTTAAGAAAGTATAGCAAATTTTCAATGTTTAACATTTGGAAAACAAGTTAGTCTTTAAAGATGTATACTGACCCTAACCCTAAGTTGTTGTTTTTTTTTCATGAGGCGGCTCACATGTAAGAATGCATAGAAATATGCTGAGAAACCACATATGAGTCATGTCGAGAGAAAAAAAAAGATTTTGTATTTGCGAAAACACAGACACAGTTCCGCTGCACAATAACTACACAGCTTATCAGTGTCAAGGGCAAAGCTCGGTTTGTGTCAGGCCTGACCAGGAGCGCAAAAGAATGGCTATTCTCACGCCATGGCTTATATGATTCCGTAAAAATAAATGAAGGAAAAGATGACACGTTTTTATCTCCTTTTTCGCGAAACACAAGGCCGCCATCAGGAAAACATGTCCGTGAAAAGTATACCCCCACTAAACCACACCTTTATATAGTAAAACTGGGTTTTACAGGGGCAAACCTATTATTCTTATTTTTGTTCCAAAACATAGATTGTGTGTGTGTGTGTGTGTGTGTGTGTGTGTGTGTGTGTGTGCTAATACATGTATTATAAAGCATTGTCTTTATATTCAATGAAAGCTACCTACTGTCCTTACACCATCCTATGGAAACCACCTGTTTCAATATTGCCTTTGTATGAAATGCCTGAAGGAAAATAAGATGTCATCCTTTAGCATCCCAAATGTCATAAAATAAGTCGCAAAAACAGTGAGAATCGCTTCAAAAATACAAATATTATATCCCAAATTTTGTTTGTTTGTTCGGGTTAAACGTCGCTTTCACCATTATCTGTCATATCACGACGGTGTCTGGTTGTGACAGGTTGTGCTCAATGCTCTCTTTATAGTGCTACCTCACTGTGGTATCAGATTCCAGGCACTTTTACCTGATACTAGCTTCAGTCACATTATACTGACACCGGAGCGACCAGTCTTAGCTCTACCCCGAAAATCCGAGTGCCAAGCGGGGGAGCCAAGCGGGGAGCAACTAGTACCATTGTTAACGACTTTGGTATGTCGCGGCCCGTGATCGACCCCGGTAACTCCTGATCTCGGAGCGGACATTCTACCTACTGAGCTACCGAGGCCGGTCCAAAACTATTTTGAAGAGGACCCCAAAACTATTTGAAGAGGTTTTTTTTGCATGTACCAGGGGGGTGGGATAATCTAAAATCCTATATTTGAAATTTAATTAAATTTGAGGGTTTGTTCAAGTGATTTAACCTCATTAACCTCATTTACATATATTTTATCATTTGATTTGGCTTGCAGCATTTAAAAGCGAAATTACATTTATTCACTTGAAAAAAGTGCTTGCATTTTACAATGGAAAACAGCCTATTCAAAATAACTTTTGAACGTAAAATTGTTTAAGAACCGATTTTCTTAATTTTTGTGGCAAATTTTAGGACTTTTGGGATGCAGAAGGATCACATTAATTTACTTTTCATGAGTAGGGAGCAACATGATAATGCAAAAAGTGGTTTCCAAAGGACAGTGTAATAAAGAGTAGTTTAACATGATTCAATGCATATTCTGCATCAGCTCATCTGTTATTTTAAAATAGTTTCCATTAAGGCGTTATGGCGCCATTAACTCAACTCACTGCTCTTAAAGGATCTGTTTTAATTTTTATTTGCTATTACTGCAGCTCGTGTTGTGCCGTGTGGCGGCCCTAATAAGTCTTCCCGTACATCATACATAGTGCAGGTTATATTTTCTTTTTGGTCCTTTGAGATCAGCGAGGATATTTTGAGAAATCAGAAACTTGTTATTGGTCAAGATTCATTTTCAAACCAATGTTTAATATATTTGGTCCCATTTAGATAATACTAGTCTTTGTATCGACTACCCTGTTGAAAGTTGTAAAATTTCAGTAATTCTCTTTCGCTCCATGTTGCCGAATCTAAAGGGTCACTGACAAGACTTTAATAGTCGAAACCGCGGTATGGCCCATTCCCATTAATGTGTTCACTGAAAGGATCTCAGTTTTAAGTTCACTGAAAGGATCTCAGTTTTAATTTTTATTTGCTATTACTGCAGCTAGTGTTGTGCCGTGTAGCGGCCCTAAAAAGTCTCCCCGTACATCATCCAGGTTATATTTACTTTTTGGTCCTTTGAGACCAGCGAGGATATTTTGAGAAATCAGAAACTTATTATTGGTCTAGATTCATTTTCTAACCAATGTTTAATATATTTGGTCCCATTTAGATGATACTAGTCTTTGTATCGACTACCCTGTTGAAAGTTGTAAAATTTCAGTAATTCTCTTTCGCTCCATGTTGCCGAATCTAAAGGGTCACTGACGAGACTTTAATAGTCGAAACCGCGGTATGGCCCATTCCCATTAATGTGTTCACTGAAAGGATCTCAGTTTTAAGTTCACTGAAAGGATCTCAGTTTTAATTTTTATTTGCTATTACTGCAGCTAGTGTTGTGCCGTGTAGCGGCCCTAAAAAGTCTCCCCGTACATCATCCAGGTTATATTTACTTTTTGGTCCTTTGAGACCAGCGAGGATATTTTGAGAAATCAGAAACTTATTATTGGTCTAGATTCATTTTCTAACCAATGTTTAATATATTTGGTCCCATTTAGATAATACTAGTCTTTGTATCGACTACCCTGTTGAAAGTTGCAAAATTTCAGTAATTCTCTTTGGCTCCATGTTGCCGAATCTAAAGGGTCACTGACGAGACTTTAATAGTCGAAACCGCGGTATGGCCCGTTCCCATTAATGTGTTCACTGTTCTTAAAGGATCTTAGTTTTAATTTTATTCACTTTGGACTCAGACAACAAAAAACTTTGTCAAAGGTTATAGCACTAATAATAGTAAAATTTGTCCAAGCTGTTTATCAAATGGATATAGGAATACAAAGCCATTCACCGCTATTATAGAGGCCGTTGCTAAAAACAAAACTTCCACCTGTGAAGACATGAAACAGAAGTTTAGACGCAACATGCCTCTAAAGGCTGAAGGTTCAGATACTGATATCTTGCTAACTCACCTGGAAAATGTTCTATCTACATCCTCGTGCGTGTGTCCATCCATCAAAAAACTTGAGTTTGACTTTTCTAAAAACCTGCATTTCCACTAGGTAGGAAAGAAAAGTACAAATAGGCAATGATCAGGAAATGGCGCAATCAAAACGAAATTCCCACTCCATAAACCGAGGGGTGGGAAACAACTAAAATAACACTAAAGTATTTATACCATGAAAACATGTCGTAAGCCGAGTGAGCAGCTATTCCCCAATAGGCGGCCACTCAGTTACCCGAACTGAACTAAAAATATGAAAACATACATAAGGCTCAAACAGCACAAAACTTCGACTCCAAAACACAAAACAATTAGAACCACAGCAAAAGTATCGCCTTGGAACCATCAGTAGTATAAATTACTGGGGGCTTACCCCGGTTTTACAAGCCCCTAACCTCACCCTCATCTTCTGCAGTGGTTCACAACATTTTGTTAGTTGTTCGGTCCTCGTGGTGAATCTCTAACTAGTCAATGAATCACCAAGGACAAACGTATAAATCATGATAACCACCTTGATAAATCAAGAACGCGGACTCAACAGACTCAGTAAGCTGCCCGACAATGAAGATCCCAATGCGCCGAATAACTTACTGAAACCCGGAGCAAAAGAAAAACACCAGTTGAAACCCGGTGGGCCAAGCAACAGACAAGAAGCTCCGGTCCCAACCAACTAAAATGAAATGCTTTATGTCGGGGCCATCATAGAGTCTGACGCCCGACCCACCGGCGTGCAATTAAAGAAGGCAGCTTAGTTGGGTTAAAACTAAGCATGCAGACTGTCGCATAGCATTTAAGTTATAACCTATACGTCTGTAACGAGTTATGATTTTTTGAACTGAAAAGAAAAATCATTTCTTTCCTCACGTAAAAGAGTCTTTAGCCCATCCTTAAATTTTGAAATGAACTCATAGTGTCTGCGATAAAATTTAGAAAATGTTTTTCGAAGTTTATGATACCGATAGCCCTGCTGGAGAAGTTTGGCTGTTAAACATTTATTTCGCGCGTTGAAACCAGCTACATGATTGCAGACTCTAGCAAACCTAATACGTTGCGAAATGTATACACCATACGAAGCTCACCCAGGAACCTCACCATCCAAAAACGGAAACTTTACCATATCAAAATCAAAGTCATCGCGTTTATCATAAATCTTAGATGAAACAAATCCATTTGCGATAGAAAGATGTGAATCCAAAAAGGGGGCTTCGGTATCTGTGGTGTAAGCTTTATTCAACTGTTGTTAAGGTGGATAAATTTGATTGACCATGCCTTCAAAATAAGGATTGTCAATGTTAAAAAGGTCATCGTGGTATCTAGAAGTTGAATATAAGGCCTCGATTACATCAGCTTGATTGTCGTGGTTAAGAGAATCCATGAAATCTCTTTTGTAGCAGTATAAAGATAAATTAGCTACGAGAGGACGCAAATTGTACCCAGCGGAATTCCAACAATTTGCCTGTATAACTTGGTTCCGAATCTAATATAAATATTATCCAGGAGATAGGTCATGGCATCGCATACATTCTGACATGACCAAAGTGTAAATCGACTTTGGTCAGTAGAAGTGAAAAACGCTTAAGTAGCCGAAACCGCGGTATGGCCCATCCATTTCTCATTAATATGTTCGCTGCTCTTAAAGGATCTCAGTTTTCTTTTTATTTTCATTAATTACAGGCCAAATAAAGTTAACCATAGAAATCCCAAGACAAATGAGCCTGTGCGTGAGGAAACCAACAATTTGGGTTCCGACCAGGTCCGACACAAACCGGGCTGTACAATCACAGAAGAAGGTTAGAAGCTTGAAATTTTGGATTAAAGAAGAAGAGAAATTGTACTATCCATGTAGCAAAAACAAAGGCGCTGATCAGCTGTGCAGTTACTGCACAGCTGATCTGCGCCTTTGTTTTCGCCTAAGCATTGTGTTGGTTTCCTGATGCAGCGGCTCAAATCTGAAACAATACGACCAGTGGTCTAAGCTGCCATGTCCATGGAAATCAAGGTCGATCGACCTTGCATGCGGCAAAATGAATGTAGTGAAACCAAAGTTAATGAACTATAAAATACATGTATAGGTCAAAGGTACTGGGTCGGGGTGTATGATTGACGGGTTTGTAAAGGACAACTACTATACAAGGTTTCACACTCGTAGCTATCAGTTTCACAGGTGCAAAGAAAAAAACAACTTTGACGCAAAAAAGTGGGTGAATCGTGAAATATATGTCAAGGTGCTTGCTTGAAGGGTTTATCAAGGACAACTACTTTACAAGGTTTCAGTTATCAGATGAGCAGAGAAAACCCATCTTCAACGTATAAATTCAAACCTGTTGAGAATTCCACGATTTGAACATTAATTTTATTGTTTGAAGATGGCTTGCGGCCTATTATGACAGTTTACCTTCAAACATTTAGCATATTTATGCAAGAGTAATACCCCAGCAGGCACATGACGTCATAATGACGTCAGATCGACGTCGATGCGACGTCATGACGTCACATCGACGTTGATATGACGTCATTATGACGTCATGTGCCCGCTGGGAAGAGCCTTGACTCAGGTCATGATACTTTCCTGAGAACTCGCTACAGTACATTGAACTTGAACTTCGTCGTAAAGTTTTTGAGAATGCAGTGTTTATGACATGCTTTATTGAATAAGTCTTATGCCTTACAAATTATACAAACCTATTCTTATTCTCTCTCTCCAGCAATTGTCCATTTGGAGGTATAATGTCTGCGGCAGGTGTGGAACATCATAGTCAAGTGCAAATGAGTTGTGACAAAAGGCCTAAAACTGAATCACTTATTTGGCTGTCATACATGTTTTTCACCTCAAGGTATACGAGGGTTGGGATTTAAGTTCGTAGACTTTTGTCACTGATTTTCTATAACATCATTTATCCAATACTTGTTGCATTATTATAAAGAAACAATGTCTCCTTGTCTCGTTTTTACACTATTTTTCAAGAAATATTGGGCAGTGCACATAAAACTGGTCTCCATAGCAACGTAGGTTTCGCAACCCGGGGCACGTCGTATTTTAGATACTTCTGAGTTTAATGGCGTTGAAGAACAACCCATTAGTTAACATACTGTATACCAAAACTTGAGCTAAATCAGTTTGAGGCATTCTAGTATCATGTTTTTAATTCCATATAATTTTTCAAGCATTATGTCGACGACTTAATTTGTTATTGGAGAAAATGTAATGCTAGTCGCGCTTCTTGGGAAAGAAAAACGGCGTTAACAAGCAATGCGAAACAAGAACAAAGATCAAATCTTATGTTTGAGAAGCATAAATGCCCATAGCAGCATTCAAAATGATAGGGATTTTTAGTACAGTTGTAGAACAGGTCTTACAGAGACATTTAAATGGTTTGAAAAATTTCAGATGGACGCATTTGAATTTTAATTGACGAGAAAAGCACACACCTTCAACTAATCTACAAATGCTGCGGTCAACATTCTTAATTAAAACAAAATTATGCATGCTACACATGTAAGATTTGTTATATCTGGTGAATGTAGTATTTCAACAATAATAACTAACTAACCCCTGAAGGAAATATTGCAAATTAGTAAAGGTATGGTGTTTGTATGGTTCCAAACAAGGCATTTTATTGCTGACATTTGTTGAAATTTGACGTAGTTTTGACGTCAAAATTTCCATGACGTGCCCCGGATGATGGCAGGTCATTGTGTTCAATTCATTGTTGTGTTGAAACTATTATGAGTAGAGCTATGCTTAATAGCTTATATGATAGGTAAAAGAATATGTTTTCAGATGATATCATTTTTATTTCTGTGTGACAAACATCTGAACTTTTATAAAGAAAGTCTACGAACTTAAATCCCAACCCACGTATATGTTGAATGCTTGGGAAAAAATGTTTTTTGATGGACAACTACATGTATGTATGAACTCGGGACCGAAACGACCTGATACCGCTTTATTCTTAAGTGTTGTAGCGGTGTGTTTAAATTTGAGATTATTCTTTAAAAAGGATGACAAAATGCATTCAACAGATTCTTTTTTTTTTTTTAATTCAGTTTTACGTCCCTTGTAAGATTATATCAGCTCATATAAGACAGATCAATCAGTAGGTGGGACGGGAGAACCCCGAGAGAAACCACCTGGCACACCCGCAAATCAAATCAAATAATTTAATGGCATAAAATCCAAGGACAGGATTTTTTTTTTTTTTTTTGGATTCAGTTTTACGTCCCTTTCAAGCTTTTTCACTCATATCGAGACGAATCAATCGGTAGGTGGGGCGAAAACCGGAGTACCCGGGGAAAAACCACCTGACACACCCGCAAGCAGAACTTGGCTTGTCCCACATGTGACACGTGCCCCGAGCGAGGCGCGAACCCACAGCGGTGAGATGATCGAATAATTAAGAGCACTGAAGTCAGCGACCTTAACCACTCGGCCACGGGGGCCGCCGTCAAGGACAGGATTGTCACCATACATACAAATACAAATATCCCTACCTGTACGAAATTTTACAACCAGAAAAGAGACGGAAAAAAGTCACAAATTACAGCTGTAACCACACAAAATTACAACTGTAATTCTATTCCATTAACATACAAGCTTTCCAAAATGACAACTGGATTAGAGACGGAAAACAGCAGGAAATTTGGCGAAATATGCAAATGATCTCCAAATTACAGCTGGAAAATTGGATGATTTTACAACTGTAATTTTAGTAAATTATGGCTGTAATTTACGAAATCACACCTGCAAGCAGAACTTGGCTTGTCTCACGTGGCCAGAGCGGGGTTCAACAGATTCATCTTTAAATAAATCTTTCAAATTTTAAACTTCTATAAAATCAATACAGTCAAGCAGAAAGTGCCTAACAGTTAATGAGCCTCCCCCCCCCCCCCCCGTTAATGGTGTGTCACTCCCAATACATTTAGGACCCTCTTCCCGTTTAAGTAGATATGTATTTATAGTGTATGACCAATTCGTAGACGGAAAATAACGATCTCTTCCCGTCTCGAAAGTGTGTGAAATAATCAACTATAAACAGTTGTGGTTAGTGTATACAGATGTTATCCATGAAAGAACTAATATATAATGGACCTTAACAAATCAGGGATCAGAGAGAATTATTTCCAGATTGAAATTTGAAAATGTTTTGTAAAAAATATGTATATGTAGTCTTGTCAATGGCTTGTTAAGATGTGTCTCTCCCAAACATTTGCACAGTCTGGTTAATAACATGCAGAGATGGATTGCCTTCCGACATATGCACAGTCTCGTCAATAGCGAGAAAAAGAGAAATGGAAGTGGAATAGCTCAATCCGAATTTAAGAAGGCGGAAGAATTTAATGGTCAGTTCTCGGATGTTTTCACTAAAAATGAATACAAACAGGTCCCTCTTATGGATAGATCTGCCCCATTCATGCATGATATTGTGGTCACAAAGGAAGGGGTGACCAAACTTCTCAAAGGTCTAAACCCATCTAAAGCCTTAGGGCCTGATGAGCTTCATCCCAGTCCTAAAGGAACTGGCTATGGAATTAGGGCCGGTATTCGCCCATCTCTTCCAGCAGTCAATTGATACAGGTGAAATTCCTAAAGAATGGTCTCTTGCTAATATTTGCCCCCTGTTTAAGAAGGGCGACAGGTCACTTGTCCGCAATTACCGCCCTGTTTCTTTGACATGCATTCCTTGTAAGCTTCTTGAACATATTGTATGCTCTAATATTATGGCCCATCTTGTTGAACATGAACTCCTGTCGGACAGGCAACACGCATTTAGGAAATGGCATAGCTGTGAAACTCAGTTGACTACAGTGATAAATGACTGGGCCAAAATCTTAGACAAAAAAGGCCAGGTCGACACTTTTATACTCGATTTTGAAAAGGCTTTTGATACTCCTCCCCATGAACTCCTTAAAAGCAAATTGTTCAGCTATGGAATAGGTGGAACAACACTGAATTGGATAAATGCTTTCCTCTGTTTCAGACAACAAAGGGTAGTGGTTAATGGTATTAAATCGGATTGGGCTCCAGTTGTGTCGGGTGTCCCTCAGGGAACCGTTCTCGGCCCCTTGCTGGTTTCCTTGTATATAAATGACATCTCAGCAGACATCGAGTCTGA
This sequence comes from Rugalucina vietnamica, assembly GCA_964017185.1. Lineage (NCBI taxonomy): Eukaryota > Metazoa > Mollusca > Bivalvia > Lucinida > Lucinidae > Rugalucina > Rugalucina vietnamica. The sequence continues at coordinate 3,073,699 of OZ024879.1, forward strand.
AATAAGACTCTTTGCTGATGATTGTGTTTGCTATCGTGAAATCAAGAATGAAGAGGATACATTGAAACTTCAAAGAGATATTGATCGCTTAGGCAGTTGGGCTAGAAAATGGGGAATGAGATTTCAACCCGTCAAATGCAACATGATGCAGCTGACAAATAAACGGTCTAGTAAGATACAGGCTAACTACACCCTTGAGGGCACTTTACTGGAAAACGTTGAACGCATAAAATACCTGGGTGTAACTATCACAAATGATTTGAAATGGAATACTCATATTTCCAATGTTTGTACAAAGGCTAACAGAACTCTCGGATTCTTGAGGAGAAATTTGTATTCTTGTCCCCCAGATGTGAAAGAAGCAGCTTATAAAGGACTGGTGCGGCCGGTCTTGGAATATGGAAGCTCAGTTTGGGACCCTCACACTCATGGCCTCCAGGAAGAACTGGAAAAGGTCCAAAATCGTGCGGCAAGGTTTGTGACGGGAAATTATGTTTTTGAAACTGGGAGCATGACTGGCATTTTTAGGTCAACTGAAATGGGAATCTCTTAAGAAAAGGAGGAAGGATAGTAGACTTATATTGCTATACAAAGGTCTAAAGGGTAAAGCCAGAATACCCACTGATGACCTTATCCCAAAGAATAGGCGTTGTAGAAATCAACACTCTTTGGCTTTTCAGATACCTTCAGCTAGCAAAGAAGCGTACAAAAGTAGTTTCTTTCCACAGACTATCAGGGACTGGAATGACCTCCCTGATTCACTTGTCTCCTCTGCTGAAATTTCTGATGACTGTGTGTCCAAGTTCGCTTCACTCGTGCGTTCAAGGGACTAATTTCTCCCCCATCCGAACCCCCTGGTGAAATAATGTCATTTGGCGTGTCACCAGTAAACTATTCAGATTCAGATAGCACGTAGAGGTAGGCTTTTTCAGACATTGGCAGTCTGGTGATTATCGACGAGATTACCACTTGACAGGATATTCAGATTGTAACGGTTCAAAAACTTACTGTGCGTGCAACCGAAGTCTTACGGAACACTAAATGCATTCGTACTGATTTGGCCTTTTTACGTGCTACGTCATGGACTCGTCGATCTTTTGACGCGTCTGAGGTAAAAATCGAGCTGTACCAATATATAACATGTATAACGGAAAGCAGGATGGGCCGCTATTGAAGTGAGGTGGTCACAGTGCTAGCTTGGACTGAACAAGTAAAATGCAGAGGATTGTGTGAACAGCCAAATTATGTTCGGTCATGCAACATGGTTTTAATTGGAATAACTTAAATAAATGTGAACCGCAGCAGCAACACCGGTTTGGAACGGTCAGTTATAAATACCAAGTGTGTGTGTGTGTGGGGGGGGGGGGGGGGGGGCTTAAACCGTTTTTATCTCGCATGTTACTGAAAAGAGGTAGAAAGACATAAAATAAAACTGAAATCCTGTAAGAGCAATGAGCGTATTAATGTGAAAAGGGATGGGCCATACTACGGTAGCCTCTTCAGTGACCCTTTAAGTTTGGCAAAATGGAGCCACAGAGAAATACTGTAAATTTGCAACTTTCAACAGGATACTCGAGACAAAGTAAGAATAGAGGGACCAGGAATCGATGCAATTAAATTTAAAGTCCCAACATAGACAGCGGGTGGGAAAGAAAATAAATAAAACACAACAAAACATTTTCCGACAACACTCGAGCAGAATGACTAGCTCATTCCCAACAAGGTAGCCACCCGGTTAAGTTTCAAGAGGAACGAAAAGGAACGAGCACGACAGAGAACAGTAGTATAATGAAGATAAACCACTTTTCTTGGGACACCGATCATCAATTTAACTGGGGACAAGTATGATGAAGACAAACCACCCTATCTGGGACACAACGTAACGTTTTTACCGGGCACAACGCCGAAAACCACTTCTCCTGGGGACGTCCTCGAAATCATAAAGAAAATTAGATAAAAACAAAACTAGTGTTCAACTGGCGAACACATGTAACAAAAACTTTTGATAAAATTAAGTTAAAATCCCAACCAAATACATCGGAAATACAGCGATTATCATTATCACTAATAAAACCATTTTTACTGGGACAGCGAAATTACCATATCTATCAGTATAGCTAAAATGTATTAGCGATTGTTAAATACGGATTAGAATAAAAAAATAAACCAAGATCTCAACTGGCTAACACATGTGTTACAAATGTTGCTGCAAATAAAACCAAAATCCTCGACCCAAAGATACTAGGCGGGAAGGCTAGTATTATCCAAACAGGCCAAATATATATAAACGTTGGTTAGAAAATGAATCTAAACCGATAATGAATTTCTGATTTCTCAGAATCCCCTTGCTGATCTCAAAGGACCAAAAGGAAGATATAATTTGCACTATGGATGATGTACGGGGAGACGTTTTAGGGCCGCCACACGGCATAACACTAGCTGCAGTAAAAGCAAATAAAAATAAAACTGAGATCATTTAAGAGCAATGAGCGTATTAAAGAGAAAAGTCTGACACATACCTCTTATATAATGTATGCTGATAATTTTAAGGAAAGTTCTTAAAGGTTCTTAATTTCATGGAGAGCGAACGCAATTAGTTTGAGCTTAGATTAGGTTTGAAATTTTACATGCTTATGGAGTGGGCAAAAGTGATTCCAATACACAATTTTCAGCTTGGACGTAAAGTCTCAACACAAACACATTAACAAACAATTGCCAGTCTTGGGATCCTTAGTTTTTTATGTTTTTTTTTCTAGCTATTTAATCACGGAAGTCATGATTTTTATTTACCCAGATTCAAAATAACACTGCAAGTGGCTTGCTCCAAACTTGACAGAAGATCTCGTTTTGAAAGGTTGTCGGAAGGGAATATTGGGGCCTAGGAGAAACAGATGGGCTGCTTGTGACTCCTGGCAAAGCTTCTAAGCTATCGACCGACCATCTGATTACTTGTTAATCGCTGAGCTTGCCCATTGAAAGTCTGAGCCTGCCCAGGGAAAGTGGTTTAGTCAAACCATGCATACACGTAAGCCTTATTGGTTTGCTTGGGTGGTTAAATTTATGAATCACATTTTGAGTGTCATAACATCCTAATGTTGTGTAAAAGCTGCATATCATGGAGACAACGTCCCGACATGACCATTGTTGTTGACTGGGTCGTAAAGCATCAATTCAAACAAATAGCCTGTGGTTGGGCATATTTAGCAAGAGCCAGTTGTATTGCCCTGGGAATTACCAGTTTAAGCTTGGTTTCCCGCACACAACTAAATCAATAGCTCCTCCACCAAACCTCGGCTTTAAGTCCGGATAGCTAAGTGGCCGCCTGCTCACTCGCTTTACGAAGTTTTCATAGTATAAGTACCATTAATTTAGTTTTTCTCACCTCGGTTTTTGGATTGCAAATTTCTTTCTGATTGTGCCATTTTTATCATTGCCTACTTTTACCTTTCTCTACCCATTTAGAAATGTCAGTCTTCAACTTACCACTGCAGAAGCTAAGGGTGAGGTTATGGCCATGTAAAATCAGTTTAAACCCGCCAGTAACTTTGTGTTACTGATCGTTCCAAGTCGATACTTCTGTGGTGGTTCTTTTTGTTTTATGTCTTGGTGTTTAAAATATTTTTGTGCTGTTGGCGCCTTATGTATGTTTTCATATTTTTAGTTAAGTTAAGGTAATTGAGTGGCCACCTATTGAGAAAATAGCTGCTCATGCGGCTTACGAAATGTTTTCATGGTATAAGTACCTGATTGTTAGTTTGGTTTTTTCCCACCTCGGTTTTTGGAGTGGGAATCTTTTTCTGATTGCGCCTTTTCCTGATCTTTGCCTACTTGTACCTTTTTATCTATCTTGACGTTGGCTTCACAATTCAACAGGTTTTCGAAGTTACCAGCACAAGCAGAAACATCGATCAGTTGGTACGTCTTTTATGGCACTGGCCAGGACTTGGAGCGCATTAGGGTGCGACGATTCATCGCATCTAAACAAATGCGCTGGAGAAATACTATCTGTCAGTCCCATAACATACATCTAATCCCACTTGAATATAGTCTTACTATGCCTTCAGATAATGCACACGAGGAGATGGGTAAAACGTTTCCATATTGTGCAACAACATGCTGTGTATGGGCATCCTTTCACGACATATGTGTTGCGATTCGAGAGAACGTCTGGTCGACATCCTCATGGGTTTGACCCACCATTAGGAAGTCCAACTTTTCTCGAAAAAAAAAGTTTTTTGTATTGTATGTCAGTCATTTAAAGGCTTTTGTATATCAGGGTTTCATATTATTGCTAAGCACATTTTGCGTGTCACGACACCCTTATGTTGAAAAAAGTCCCATGAAATGGAGGCAAATGTCCCGACATGACTATAGCTGTTATCTGGGACGTTAAGCATTAATACAAACAAATAATAAATTGTTCCCAATGGTGTCAACCTGTACACTTCTGGAGCCGAATTATAAACATGTTTGTCTAGAAAACTGTACATTCTTGGGTCGTTCCTGGAACAGTTCCATCAAACTTCGTGCAGCTGTAATAAAATGCTCTTTATTAACGCAGTTCCTGCTTCCTTACTTTTTGATTCCTTCTTGAAGAGAGATCCCTGTGTCTTTGTCTCTTTTGTTTTTTGTTCCTAGTTCTTCGATGGCGTTGTTTATTGACAACCATGCAACAGGAGCACGAGACGGGAAAACAATAGCAAGTGCGTGTGTTTGTCTGCATATTGTTATGCGTGCGAGGTAGACTACGAAGGGCCAGAGCATAACGTCAACCCGGGGGCTTGGAGAAATGATGCCATTCTGCAGGACATAAATAGACCCCAAGGACGCAACAGGACACCAAAGAAGCCAAGACTCAAACGTTGTTGGTTGTGGCAACACCACATGATTGAAAAACCGGAGCAGACTTGTTAGCTATGGTATGCTTGTTTGCTGGGATCATGTATGTAGTTTTTTACTGGGACGATAAACAGTATCTAAGGTACTATATGAATGTTTAATTTTTTGTGCTGTTGGCGCCTTATGTATGTTTTCATATATTTAGTTAAGGTAACTGAGTGGCCACCTATTGGGAAAATAGCTGCTCATTCGGCTTACGATATGTTTCATGGTATAAGTACCTGATTGTTAGTTTGGTTTTTCCCACCTCGGTTTTTGGAGTGGGAATCTTTTCCTGATCTTTGCCTACTTGTACCTTTTTATACATGTAGTTGTTGTCATTTGAATACATATTATTGCACCATTAAAGGTTAAAATGTTGAAACGAGCTATGCAAATTAATTCATTTCTATATAAAAAAAATCTTTGTATTGATAGGGTGTAATGTCCCAGTCAACAATTTTTCTATCATGCCCGCACGCATCCAACGCTTCTTGAGCATTTAGTACTACTTTATGATATTAATGTGTATAGTTCAATGACACAACCCAGTGACCCTTGAACTCTCGATTCGGAGTCATGCACTGTACCACTAGGCCATCGCGCTTCTTATAAACAAGGAACAGGCAGGCAATGATCAGGAAAAGGCGCAATCCCACTCCAAAAACCGAGGTGGGAAAAAATAAACTGACAATTAGGTATTTATACTTAGAAAACGTACCATAAATCTTGTATTTCAAAACATTTTGTACTGAAGATTTGATCAAAAGAAATACATGGTGCGACTTACACTTTCGGTGAAACACGTGGAGCATTTGTCAGATAGCTATGGAACTTTGGGCGCACAACTGATTATCAAAAAATTATGTAAGCATTTAGTAAAGCAAATTCAGTTTTTGTTTTAACAACCAAATAATCACTTCCAACAAGAGGAATATTTACTTTATTTGATTTTAGTACATGATTTTGTTTATGTATCATCTTTACGAAGGTGCCTTATTAGACACATTAACGCATGTAATTAGTTTAGAAGTAAAAATTCTTATTTTCCACAGGAAATGTAAGCGACATGTGATTCTTTGTTGGATCATTTTAAATGAAAAAGTACAAGTAGGCAAAGATCAGGAAAAGGCGCAATCAGAAAAAGACTCCCACTCCAAAAACCAAGGTGGGAAAAAAACAAACTAACAATCAGGTACTGCCAAAAGAAGCGCGACACTCATACCGGTTATAGAAAAAATAATGCACTTAATCGTAATGCAAAATCTCTCAAATGAAAGAACAAGGCATAACCGAAGCCCACATCTCAGGTCCATGTCTAATACAAGTCTATGGATAGAAACGTAAGAATCGCTTATACAACGAGATACGAGTGACGGTCAACTAATGACCTTCAATACGGTATTGAAGAGTTGTGGTAGAATCTGGTTATTGAACAGTTCTTGCAATTAAAATCACAAAGTTTATAGTATTATTTACATTATTCCACTAGTATATACGATAGTATATACGATCAGTACAAAACGAAACGCAGAATCAGTAAACGTTAAATCTGTAATACTCTTTTGATGTGCATTCTGGATTATAGGGCCCTCACCTATTCATTTACGACTTTTTTACTATTTGCTCTTCAGTATTCACTTGTTGCGATGTGCTACTTCCACTTTTGACTTTTTAAGTAGCTACATCTTGTTGAAGTGTGCATCAGGACTCACAGTCATAGAACTCGCTGAACTCTACGTTGTTGTGTATACAGGTGATTCACAAAAAAGTTTGTATCAGTCAAAATTGATACCATATTTAAAGGGTGTTCGGTGGAAAATTGACCATCCGCCTGCTGATTAAACGTTCAGGTCAGCCTGACCAGGAAATGTGGTTCAAGTCAAACCATTTATACAGATAAACCTTATTTGCTTTGCTGGGTGGTTATATTTGACGTCCTTATTTGTGTAAAGGTTTACAGGTACTCGAATTGTGATCTTGTCAATCCTGTCAAGTTGGCATAATCATTGTCATCAAGATCATTGTCAGCAAAGTCCAATCTTCTGTTTTTGTTTATTTTTGCACTACTTGCCAAGCCTTCAAAAAACTTAAGGATACACGTTCTGTTAAGGTCCGATGCTGATTGCTATTGACTCAACATGATATCTTTGTTCTGCTACTGACTGTGCTTCTACTCGCATAAAACTCACAATATTTGACATTGTTGTTAATTAGGTCAATATTGTCTTGAGGTACATGTACCGATTTATATAAAAACAATGATGAAGTCATGGTTCTGTATGTTTCATACCAAGCTTTCAGAAAATTGGTTCACTAGTCTGTTGAATGAGTTTAGAGAATTTTACGTTAATGTGAGCATGATCCTATAGATGCTTCTGGTAAACTTTGGCTTTGATTGATCAAGGGTTTTCAAAGAAGTAGATCCTTGAAAATGGTGGACGACGAACACTGGTGCCTGCCTATTCTACATGCTCACCACTGAGCCGTTAGTTCAGGTGAGCCAAAACATCTATGGCTTATACGTATGGATGGTGTGACTTGTAAGCACTTTTCCTGGACAATCTCAGACCTGGGTGGTTAGCCAGTAATCGGATGACCAGTCAGTAATTTATAAGCTTTGTCTGGAGAGACACAAGAAGCCCACCTATTTATCGCGACCCTAATGAGTGGGGGCCATATAGAACTTTATGTGCTGTAGTCAAATAGATAAATGAGCCTGGGGCCAGTTGGAGTTAAATAGCCCATCACTCAGTTATAATGGGAATAGCTACTTACACATATTTTTGAACGCCGCCTCCCCATGTCCCTGAGTTTGAGAAGGGCTTCTCTAATTTCATTGTCTGGCAGATAGAATCAACTTCGAACTGTCACCTGGTTAAATCCCTTCTTTCCAGTCTAATTATGCTCTATCTCCTTGACCAGATCAAACACATCATGCGTATTTTTTGCCAACTTCACGTGAAACTTAAACCGGTTCTTTGTTTGTGTTTTCTCCTAAACAAAGGTAAAAAGTCATAACTTTATCAAGAAAATACCCCATTTATAGAAAGTTCTCATGATGCAAGTGTGTGATTAGCTTTTGTTTTGACTAATATTTTGCAAATGTAGGGTGCATGAACTTTTGTGCACAACAAAAGGGCTACCCAATAAGTTCATGTTGATGAAAGCAATTACTTAACAAATCAATGTTGATTTTTATGAAATGTCAATGAAAACCAAAGTTGAGATCCCAAGTTACTCAAATGATATATGAATATTTTCAAATTCTTTGGTAACAAATGTCATTAAATATGAGATGTGGACTTTTGAAAGTTTTCGTAAATATGTATTGAATGGCCATCGATTTTCTCTTTAGCAAAATTTGTTGATTTTTGTTTGACATGCTCTGTTTGTTTAGTTTAGACATATTCATTTTGTGTACAACAAGTTTTCTAAGGTGTAAAAGTTTGGGGTTCAGCGACACTAAAGAAGTTGAATACTGAAAATTCATGTCTGTCTGGCACACTAAAGGCAAGGGCAGCTAACTCTGCAAGTAGAAATTAGATCTGACCGATATTTGAACTCAAACAAGAAGACCCAATGCTTACTCCAAAGTCAGAGGTCGGATCTGGCCAAAATTCATTCTGATAGACCGGCTTCCCTCCGTGCCTGTTTTACCATGGTCCACAGTTTATCTCTGACCTGCTGTGCAGTTAGAATGGACCCGAAGCGTTCTACGACCCTGTCCATTTTATCGTACACAGCTGCGATATTATTGAAATTTAGAGATACATTAATTGGTCCTGGAAAATTTCACGCAGGCCTTCTACTTCGGCGGGATACCTCTTGTGCTGTATTCCCCTTTGCTGTTCTTTAGGGGTGGATGCCTTTGTTAATTGCCTGGACAAGGTCCAAAGCCTGTCCCTAATTTACAGCTCCGTGAGACCCGGAAACTGGCTGTGAAACGTGTCCAACTGCTGTCTCGCAGTGAAGCGAGTCGCAGTGAAGCGAGTTGGCTTTTTGCCCGACTTGGCACTCTCTGTTATCGCGTCTGAATTCGGTTTGTTTTAAATGTACGCCAGCCCAGTGATTTGTAACGTGACATGACTTTGTTTCATAAAGTTGCCTAGCAGTCATTGGTGTCGGATTGTCCCCCCGAGAACTAATTTGACGAGGAGGCTGAGATGAACTTGCTTTCAAGGCGTAAGACTCTATGATGGCCCCAACAAAAACTAATTTGTATCGACTATCCTTTTAAAACTTGCAAAATTACAGTTCTTATTGGCTCCATGTTGCCAAATGTAGAGGGTCCTTTGAAGAGGCTTTAGCCGAGACCGCGGTAGGGCCCATCCCCTTTCTCATTAATATGTTCACTGCTCTTAAAGGATTTGTTTTATTTTTATTTATTATTTTAATTGGTTGGGGCTGGAGCTTCTTTTCTGTTGCTCCCACTCGGGTTCAAGTGGTATTTTTTCTCTTGCTCGGTGTTGTAATTACGTATTCAAAATGCACACTTTATAAGCACTGGCCCTTTTTTAATGCAACAGATGTGGCATGAAACATATTTTTGGCCTTGGCCAAAACACACTAAACCCGCTTTAAACTCACAATTCAAAAACACTTCTTTCATTAAAACTTAAACCACCACGAAAATTTAATAACTGTATGATACCATAGAGATTTAATTCCCCGTGATTTGAGCCGAGAGTTGAGCGTTTGCTCTTTACCAGGCATCATTTTCACCATCTTTCAAATTTAAAAGGGCCTCTATTTTATCCTGATACATTTTGAAATAGAAACTCATTTTTTTCTTTTTGCGCTGGAAGGGCTTTTAATAAGTTGTATTTTTCTTTTTGCAACTTAGAAAGTATTTGATTTATAACTAACACTTTAACATAGTTACACATTTTGTGTTAATGGCCTGGATATTTTACTGCTGTCTTTAATGATCTCCATGAATAAATACTTCCCATAGTTTCTTATATAGTCATTGTCATCAAAATCCAAACTTCTGTTTTGGTTTATCTTTGCACTTCGTGCCAAGCCTTCTATAATCTTAAAAAGGTGCAAGTAGGCAATGATCAGGAAAAGCCGCAATACAATAAGACACTTGCTTTAAGAACACATATTGTAAGCCAAATGAAAAAAAGTACAAGTAGGCAAAGATCAGGAAAAGGCGCAATCAGAAAAAGACTCCCACTCCAAAAACCAAGGTGGGAAAAAACCAAACTAACAATCAGGTACTTATACCATGAAAACATTTCGTAAGCCGAATGAGTAGCTATTTCCCAATAGGCGGCGAAATGTAGAGAATCTTCTTTCATGTTGAAGTCCATGGATTAAAATGTAAAACTCAATCGAAATTCTGAAATAGGCATTGAATGAAAATCAGGTTGTAACTCTGTAAATTGTGCTAATAAAGATACAACATTTTCAGCCTTAGAACAAAATGGTGACCCTTTCATAAATTACAAATAAAATTACAAACCAATAACAACAATGTTCCTTGTGGAATCTTTAAAATCGAATAGAAATTGGGCGCCATATATTATATTATCAATTAAGGCACATAACATCACATGAACTGGAAGTTTAATACACAGGGTAAGTATTTACCCTCGTACTTAACTAACTATATAAACCAATTCCTTCAGTTGTCAATACTTTGTCAGTGAAAATTATTCAAAAAGAAGAAGAGCTGTCATTTTTTTTCAGAATTTTGCAGGGGTATATTAATATCTGAACGCAGATGTATCTAAGGTATGGCATTAATACCAGTGACCTACCACTTAGAAACAGTCAACAATGCATTGTTCAGAGATTTCATACGTATAGCGCTTGTTACCCGCTTCATTCAGATGGACCCCCGGGTATCGACATGGCATGTCGTAAATTTCAACCACTGGGGACCACACATTTTGGTGTTTCCAAAAGAAAACCCTAGGCATGTCTCCAACAAGGCGTTGAATTTCTGTGTTTGCTTCCGTTACTTGTTATAATTTTCCCCGTAATTTTCAGAAGGTTCAACCCGCCGAAACAACACTTGACTTATAATAATAATCTTTAAATTATCCGTTATCTGTAAAGACTGAACGTATTCGCAATGTTCTTTGGCCAATTCTTGATGGGATTTGCTTTCCTCTGCTAGATCGTTCGTTCCTATTTCAACGATACATATATCCGCCCCCCGAACAAACCCTTCATTCCGTCTAAACCTGTCTTTCTGATTAAAACCTGGCAAACCTTTGAGATGTACATTGAAATCTTGCGTTCCTTGAACACTATGGAAACCAAGGTTTGTCCTAGAATTGTCTCTGTTCATATATCCAAATGAGCAATGAAACTATGTCTAAATATAGCTACATCCATGATACAATACAAATGAAGAAATAAACAACAAAACAAGACACCACAAAAATTAAACAACAGGCAAACTATTTGACTCTCTAGGCTCCAGCTGCGAAGTGACGATAATCTACCTCAATGTGAAAATAGCTGGCGTTATATCGCACGACGTCATAAGGCATCGCGTCACGAGAAAGCCTACTTACTGTATGGAAAGATTATAGATATGCTTTGAAACCCAATATGTTGAAAAGTACATGCTTTTTTCTGATTGCGCCTTTTCCTGATCGTTGCCTACTTGTACCTTTTTATTTATAACAAAAGTATATACCTATGAAAATGTATTGAAAAGATCAACAAGCTAATATGAAACAATGACTAAAATAAAACCTGCAAGAGGTTTGCCAAAATGTTTGTTCTTATCCAAGTTGCTCGATGGAAGACCATCGCAGAAAGAACATATATGTATCAAATTGAAGATTTTTAACCAGGCATTCTTTTATACGCGACATGTCTCAGTAAAAAGTTAACGTTTAAAGAAATATTCACACAAAACTCTACATCCAAAAAGACTTAAGAAACTTTAAAAATCAGAGCTCATGAATGGGGCAATTATTATGGTAGGTTATATTTGCACCAAAAAGCAGGGTTAAATCCCTTTAATTTGATATAAATATGGTGCAGGAGAGATTTTGGTAAGTGTGACGTTTTTGCAATTAAATATTGCCGTGTTTATGCCAGAACAGTCCATTATGTTTAGGGTTTAATGGATTTAATAGGCAAAAACACGGCAATGTTTAATTATGTTATAGCTGTGTCACACATTCATGTATCAGCGGTGTATACTTGGTGTATCTATGAGATTTACGATTCGCCGAGTTCTGAGGCGTATTTTGTTCGTAAGTGTGACGTTCCTGGTACGCTCTTGTGGCATATCTATATTCGTGAGGAATTTCCCTTTCGTATGTGTTTTAGCATCGACTTATTGTTAAGTGATAACACAATGAAGAACGACTAAAGTGTTCCATCTCATTTTAATGACTGTCTCTATAATCATGTATACAGTATTGCACTGGTAAAGTATTGTAGAGAAGTCGAACAGATATCTATATCAGCATGCGGAACAGCCCGGCCTAGCGAAAATGAAGCTATGATTGGTTCATAGTGAAACATCTTCTTTAGAAAAACATTATTGTTTTACTTTAATACGCGCACATACTCCAACAAGCGCACACCAAGGTTGTTTCTGAAAATCAGGCGCATAAGCGCACTCTGCTTGACAAGCATATTGTATTTTACACCAAGTTTACTTGTATTACATATTAAAACTCAACCTTAATTGATCAATCAATATTTTGCAACAAACAGAACATTCAAAGACATCATCACAGATATTTTGGCATGGTTTCTTCAGCAGTTTTTGTTTTCGTTCATAGTATGCACTAATAAAAATAATCTTTTTTTTTAATCATTCGTAGTCAGAAGCTTCATACTCTTTGTTTTAATAAAGTTTTTTTTGTCATTTATTTCTTCATTAAATCTTCCTCTCTAATACATTTTACATATGAACATACTTAATACATTCATACAGTAGATAGATAGATACATGCCTAACTTAGAATCTTGCAATTACGATAGCATCACTGTAAATATTAAACATTCGATTTTCAACTTAAGTTCGACCAATTCATTTAAACTTTTAGTGGACATATCTATTTCGTTTAACTATAAATAAATTGAGATGATTTTGATATTTTCGCATGCCTTGCATGTCTATTTGAATTCTATTGACTATTCAGATATTCCTCGACAAAAATAAATGGTATAATACCAGTCTATAAATTTAAAATTTACAGAGATACTCTCGCAAAGATTCACCTGAGTGTAAAACATTTTCTAGCATGTAAAGAGCTATTAGATTGGGAAATTCAACATTGAACGTTTTTAAGAAAACGAAATGAAAATGAGTTGAGTAGCAGAGAGAGAGAGAGAGAGTTTTAATAAAGTTACAACCTTTGAACACAGCACATAGTACATTTGGGTGACGGTCCTCAAACAGTTGAACCAGTCTGTTCAGTGATATCTGATACAAATATGAACCGATAACAGAGTACATTGAAAATGCATGACAATGCAGGACTGAACTCAAAGCGGGACTTGCCATATACTCATGTAGGTTTTGTCATAAAAAGACCCTAGGGTAATTGCAACCAGAGTATGTCTATAGTCGGATCTGTTCGTACGGTGGCAGTGCCTTTGATTCTGTTTCGGTCACAAGCTGGCTGCAATTAAATACGTTCATAAAGAAATATAGAATTTTTCATTTAAACATACATGCAAGTTAAAAAATCAATTTAAAAACTCACACACTTAATCTGTTCTAATGCGTTGTTTTTCGGCAGTTTACAAATTTTCAAAAGTCCCACATTGTTGTTCTCCGGATGCTGATAGGTCCCTAAACTTGTACTATATCAGCTACATGAATTCGACCAAATGACCAGTGTTTAACCGCATAAATGTATGTACGTGTAAAGTTATTTAAAGGTTCATCATTTTTTTCTTAAATCACAACGCGTCCCTAATCTTTGACGATATAAGTTACAAATCAGACGCGGATATTTGCCCTAATGTTTTTGTCAGTTATTTGTCTAGGAATTTTAAATGTGAACTGAATTACAAATTCCATTATCATACCTCTCTTTGCAAGACACAATTTGTTGGCAGACAATCACATCATTTTCGCTCCAGCTCAGTTGACATTTGTCTGCAGAAGCTGTATCTGCACCAAGATATAGCGTGTGTGCTTGGACCTGGTATTTGTGTTGGGCCATCTGGGTCTTCAACTATCCAGTTCTTCAACACCTAGAAAGTCAAAGAGTAAACCAGCCTTCCTGACATAAGCTCCCGTAGTTTTTTAGGGTCCATTCTTTTCACAAGATCCTGTAACAGACGATAGAGTACTGCCTGATGAAAATATTAATTCTTAAATCATTTTTCTATCTTAGTTAAATGCTGTGTTTGAAAAACACTTGAGATGAAATTATTTCAAATATCTACTTTGAATCTGACCTGTCGCCCTGCAATTACAAGCAGTAAGCGCTTTATAAAGTAACAAAAACACAATGCTTGGATGGGAATATGGGCCCCCGCCTGTTTGGACCTAGGAGAAATAGATGGGCTGCTTGTGCCTCCAGGCAAAGCTTCTGAAGTACTCACCGACCATCTCATTACTGGTTAACCGCTCCAGCCTAAGCCTGCCCAGGAAAAGTTGTTTAATTAAACCATCCATACATATAAGCCTTATTGGTTTGCTTGGGTGGTAATAGTTGTTTAATTAAACCATCCATACATATAAGCCTTATTGGTTTGCTTGGGTGGTAATAGTTATAAAGCACATTTTGAGTGTCATGGCATGCTAATGTTGGATAAAAGTTGCATAAAATGGAGGCGACGTGCCGACAAGATTGGCCAAACACATTCCCCAAAACGGCTGTCAAATTGTCTCTAAAATCAGATTGTAATCTTGCTCCATTTCTTCATCAACTTGGATCACATGTAATCTTGCTCCATTTCTTCATCAACTTGGATCACAACCCGTATCTCTATTACAGCTTCATTGTTGAAAGCCTTCGACTGACGGTCGTCTGATCGTCAACGTCCTCGAAATAAAACTGCATTCGGGACCCTTTGGAGGCAAAACAGGAAACGTCAAGTGGTTGTAAAAAGGTACAAGTAGGCAAAGATCAGGAAAAGGCGCAATCAGAAAAAGATTCCCACTCCAAAAACCGAGGTGGGAAAAAACCAAACTAACAATCAGGTACTTATACCATGAAACATATCGTAAGCCGAATGAGCAGCTATTTTCCCAATAGGTGGCCACTCAGTTACCTTAACTGAACTAAAAATATGAAAACATACATAAGGCGCCAACAGCACAAAAAATTTTAAACACCAAGACATAAAACAAAAAGAACCACTACAGAAGTATCGACTTGGAACGATCAGTAACACAAAGTTACTGGCGGGCTTAAACCGGTTTTACAGGTACCTAACCTCACCCTCAGCTTCTGCAGTGGTTCACAACATTTAGTTAGTTCTTCGGTCCTCGTGGTGAATCTCTAACTAGTCAATGAATCATCAAGAACAAACAAATAAATCATGATAAACATCCTGATGAATCAAAAACCAGGACTCACAGATTGAGTAAGCTGCCCGACGATGGAGATCCCTGGGCGCCGAATAACCTACTAACTCCGGAGCAAAAGAAAAACACCAGTTGGACCCCGGTGGGCCAAGCAACAGACAAGACAAAGTAGTTTTCAAATGACGTTTGATGTCGTCGACGTCGTCCCGCGATTGTTCAACTTGAATAAGAAAAGAACATGTTATACATGTACTATGTCATGAGAAAACCAGGATCATACATATGCAGTAATAAAGATGCAGATCAACCTCCAATTGACTCCTCCGCCAGCAAGGTATAACCACGCCCACCCCTATTTACTTAGACAAACATTGTGTTTTTGCACCTATATTTACCTGCAATAAAAAGCAGTTGTTGGTTTTTTGTCTAACCCCCTTGTTGTCTAACCGTCATTGACCGTGCTGATTTGAATGGTCTATAAATATGAATATTGATGATGGGTGGTTTGACGGAGGACTCAATTGTGAGCAAAGGGTGGTCGGGTGAGACTATCGCCCCCCTCCCCGCCCATTGGGGACTAGGGGAAATAGATGGACTGCTTGTGTCTCCAGGCAACGCTTGTAAACTACTGACCCGACCTTCTGATTACGAGTTAATCGCTCAAGTCCGATCCGGCCCAGGGAAAGTGGTTTAGTCAAAGCAGCCGTACATTTAAGCCTTATTTGTTTGCTTGCATGGTTATATTTATGAAGCACATTTTGAGTGTCATGACATCCTAATGCTGGGTAAAAGTCCTATAAAATGGAGGCAAAGTCCCGACATGACCTTTGCTGTTAAGTGGAATTTAAAGCATCAATTCGAATTCAATTCGAAATATCTGAGCAGTTTGACTTTTATCTTTCGTGCCTTGCAAACCTGATGACGACACACGTGCTACGTCAGTTCACATTCATGGTCAATATGTTATGACACTCAACATGAAAAGTAAAACGCTGTCTAGACTGATATTCAGTCTCTATCTTCACAATACCTTGCAACATCTATGTATGCCTCTCTGATAGCTTCAGAATTAGAGACTAATAGAGTCTGCAGTCCACCCTTGGTATAATGGTGGGTTATATTAAGCTTATCAGCTGGAGCCAATTACCAGTTCAAACTTTGAAATACCAGAACTAATCCATTAAGTAGGGGTCATTTTGATAACCATCATCTGACCAGTTCAGATAAAGTGGTTAATGAAATGGTTGTTTTTAAAAGAGAAATGCTTTTCTTTCTCAATTCTTTACTGATTTCATTTTCATTTTGTAAGGTTAGTACTAAAAGATAAGTAACTTGTACAGCTGTTAAGGAACATGTACCATTAAACTGCTTATAAATAGCAAAATGGCATGTGTTGACTATTTGCTATACATCCAAGTCATTATAGTATCAGCTGGGGTCATGTCGAGATGTTTCCTCCATTTTATTTGGGATGTCATGACATGTGAAATGCTTACTTGCTTGCTTGTTTGTTTTGCATTTTTAATAATGTCCCAGTAAACACATTTTCACTCATGTAGGGCGGAGCCTCCGTTTCCTGGGTATTAACCAATACTCTGGGGGTTTAATGTGCCATTGCACAAGGACACAATATGCTACCTCCAATGTCAATCAAACCCAGGACCTCTCGATTCGGAGACTGATGCTCTACCATATGTTTGTTAAGTAATCATTATTATTATTATTATGGTCTCATTTTCAATTATTTGTTGACAGAATGAACACTATTATGACTTTGATTCGGTTGAGTTTTCATATCAGTTTCTTTACATCTTTCCCTGTGCATTTTCATTTGTGAATGCTAGCAGTGACTGTAAATTAAAAACAACACTAGATTGGTCAGTATCACCTCTTAGAATCAGCTGGAAGTTTTATTGCTCTTAGATTATTCAAATAAACATTTAACACCATTACTGTCAGATCAGATAAATCATTCCACATGGGAGGTATTGGGCCTCTCTGCAGACTGTATAAGTCTCCAACTTCAGTCTAAGGAGAGAAAATTTCATAAGAATTAGCAAAATATTAGTAGAATTGTAAAACAAAAATAATAAAAAAATAATTAGGAGACTTGTACAAGTCTAAACGCTGTCATCTTTTTGCAAAGGTCTTAAAATGTGCCAAAATATTCTTAGAATCACTTTACATATAAAATGTTTTTGGCCAAAATGGTGTTTTGAAAATAGTTTTTCATTGTAAAAATGCAATCACTTTTTGTTGGATGTCATTGAAAGCTACTTTTAGATATTGATTGTATGCAAACTCGTTAGCTGATTGGTTCAATATTTATTGTTTTACAGAAATCTGCTATCTGCGTTTGCACTGCTTCTTCTCGTTCTGACAGTTGTCTGTCCATGTGCACTCATTTTCATTCTACTCTTGTGTTTTCCCAGGTCTGCTCCAGGAGGGTATTCTCTGCCACATCATCATAACAGCATCTACTAGGCTTCTTCCGCAGCACCTAGTATTTGAAATAGACGCATTAATTATATTTTTATTTGCTATTACTGCAGCTGGTGTTGTGCTGTGTGGCGGCCCTAAAAAGTCTCCCCGTACATCATCCATAGTGCAGATTATATTTTTCTTTTGATCCTTTGGGATCAGTGAATATATTTAGAGTATCTCAAAATCATTGTATGTTAATAATCATCTTATTAACAGTATTTTGTTTATTTGGCCCCTTTGGGAATATAAGTCTTTGATTTAGACTACACAAATGTAAATTTTTGAAATTGCAGTTAAAATGTCTGGCTTTCGCTGCCAGTTTAGAAAAGGGTCACTGATGAAGGTTCATTACCCAAAATTGTACAATATGGCCCATCTTCTCGCTTTGAATGTTTTACTGCTTCCAAAGGATCTAACAATTATTTTTATTTAGTCGCTGTAAGATATTTATACGAGTGGATATATCCCCATACCCATCTTATTTTCCGAGAATTCCACCACTCTAACCATGACTGAAGGACAGCACTTCTATTTTCTTCTGTGATTAACGAACATTGTCTCATTTTGCCATTCTTCTAGCATTTTTGAGCAGTCACTTTGACACAAAAGCCTCCTTGCTCCTTTGCAATGTGTTCAAATCCCGTTTTTATTTTTCGTAGGGAGCGCGGTGGCCAGGTGACAAAGCATCGGACTTGGAGTCGGGAGGTCCTGGGTTCGATTCCCACAGGCGGTACCGTGTTGTGTCCTTGAGCAAGACACATTAACTGCCTACATTTTGGATAAACTCAGGAAGCGTTGGCTCCGTCCCGACATGAATGAAAAATTGTTGACTGGGACGTTAAGCCTCAATACATTTTTTTTTTTCGTTTCGCCCAGGTAGTCTTCTATGTGTATCCGAAGTTTTTTTTTATGACTGTTTTAAAGAACGCGCTTTTATTATCGTTAACAGAAGTCCTTTCAGTTTCAGAAACACTGGCTTCAACTGTTACGTCGCGATCCACTTTATTTATTCCATTGTTAATTTCATTATTAAGTCATCAATATTATTGTCCGAATTATCATTTGCGTTTTTCTTGTATTACCTGTTCAGAGTAATGTGCACACAACAACATCGAACAATATGTATGAAATGGGCGTTTTATTATTTCTACTCCCTGTATATATAATATTTTTTTCCAACCATTAATACATAAACTTTTCTTCGAAATTTCATCTCAGTTGATTTCAGAGAAAAAAGGTACAAGTAGGCAAAGATCAGGGAAAGGCGCAATCAGAAAGAGATTGCCACTCCAAAAACCGAGGTGGGAAAAAACCAAACTAACAATCAGACACTTATACCATGAAACATATCGTAAGCCGAATGAGCAGCTATTTTCCCAATAGGTGGCCACTCAGTTACCTTAACTTAATAAAAAATATGATAACATACATAAAGCGCCAACAGCACAAAAAAAATTTAAACACCAAGACATAAAACAAAAAGAACCACCACAGAAGTATCGCCTTGGAGCGATCAGTAACACAAAGTTACTGGCGGGCTTAAACCGGTTTTACAGGATCCTAACCTCACCCTCAGCTTCTGCAAATCCACTCATCAAATCCGTCGTTAACGTCACATCCCAATCCGTTATAGTACGAAGACTTTGTCCTTGGAGTCACATATTCTCCATCTAGATAAACACGTACAAGTTCGGTACCAGCACAACCATACACCATTCATAATATTGAGGAGAATCTGGTTCTGTTTTCCCCAGTTGGAGAGGGGCATACAACCAGTTTCGTCTGCAGCGAAAAAGGTCTTCTAACAAAGAATTAATGAAGCTTGTTAAACTTATATTTTTTACAATTTTGTTCAAATTCGTCAACAAGCAATTACTCAAAGGAATTAAAAAAAGAAAGAACAGGAAAAAGTTATATTAAATTTCAAGTCATCAAATAATGAAGACTTCATTAATACACCATTAAATTTAGATGGGCCGAAAGACGCTATCAGTAAATGCCATGATACATCAACAGGTCCTGACGAAGTTCACTATCAAATGCTTAAACATCTTCCTCCTTACTCACTTCAAGCTCTATTAGATATATTCAATCATATGTGGGAAACTGGGGAGTTTCCCGAAAGTTTGGAACTAGCCCCTGTTATACCAATCCCTAAACTAGGAAAAGACCTCGCAGAACCTTACAATTACAGACCAATAGCACTTAGAAGTTGTTTTTGTAAAAGAAAACCTTAGAGAGAATGATTAATGTAAGACTCGTCTGGTTCTTAG
This sequence comes from Rugalucina vietnamica, assembly GCA_964017185.1. Classification (NCBI taxonomy): domain Eukaryota; kingdom Metazoa; phylum Mollusca; class Bivalvia; order Lucinida; family Lucinidae; genus Rugalucina; species Rugalucina vietnamica. Next base: position 3,093,805 of record OZ024879.1, read on the forward strand.
AAATTAACAACCTTATAACACCTGTTCAGTCTTGCTCTAGATCGGCACGAAGTATCAATGACAATTTGATAAGACTGGAAACATTCATTTGTTGCTAAGGAGCATGTGGTGACCGTGTTTTTCGACTTGGAAAAAGCTTATGATACCACTTGGAGGTATGGTATTCTACGAAATATCCATGATCTCGGAATTAGAGGCATATTAGATACATTTATAGAAAGCTTCCTTGCGGATCGATGGATCCAGGTTTGAGTTGGATCGGCTTTATCCCAACAATTTGATCAGGCGCAGGGTGTCCCACAAGGGAGCATTCTAGCTACAACATTATTCAACATCAAGATCAACAGCATAATGAACTGTTTAGATCCTAAAACAGATGGATCCTTGTATGTAGATGACTTTTGCATGTACTATAGATCGAAAAGTATAGTGACTATTGAAAGTAAGAATAGAGGGATCAGGAATCTATGCAATTAAATTTAAAGTCCATGTTTGATCCCTATATTCAAAAATTGAAAACTCCCAACAATGTTTGATCAAAGACTCTGTAATTAATCATCGGTAAGCTGCTCAGTTTTTGTATCTATGCATATAAAACAATATGGATTCCTGAAATGTCGCATGATGTCTTATGACTTGTATTCATGGTATTTATTTTCTGATGAACAGCTGTGAAGAAGCAAAAAAAAAAAAAAAAAAAAAAAGAGTAACATACTCTCTCAAGTCAACCAGGACACAATATTTATTGCCAATCCTAGCAATACAAACAATAAGAACTTGTAAGAAGATTTTTATCTGTTCAGTGCTTGTGCCATCTGAGGTCCTCCTTTCATATTGACCCCAACAACTGCGATATATTTTGATATTATACTTAGCGTCAATAAAAAGTTACCGGTAAATCAGGTTCAATTAACACATGACAATATTTAGTTCATTCTTAAAAGACAGCTGCCGATACTTCAGCATTAATTTTCACGACATAGAATGTCATCCATTATTGCTATTGAAAACGGTGCTCATTACAGCCGAAAATATTAAACACAGTCCTTCACAAATGTTAGAAGCTTCCTTGAAATGGATGGGGAAATGCAAAATTAGGGTACTGCTTCCGGCAGTCGATGCAAAAATTTAAACCAATTTGGTGGTGTATTCATTTCGGGTGTTAGAGGCACGAGACGACATGACGACATGTGAAAATAGTAATTTCTAGTTCTCAAAAATCCGAAAATTACAAATCGCACGTGTTGCATGTGCACCATAGTTCCAGGGCTAGTAGAACTGTTGAATGTATCTAAATCAATTAAATGTTGACCATGGATGTAACTGCAATGTTTGAAAGAAATTATATATTTTTCAAAACATCGAAATGAGTATACGTGTACATTGCACTCAGAACACTTATTAAGTCCTAGACTGAATTAAGGAACTGCTCCGACCTTGCGTTCTTAGATTTCATATGCCGATCTCATGTTTTAGTACACCTGCTAAAGACATATAAAGCTGTTTTATGTTATTTGCCCTCCACTCACAAGATACATAAACGCATAGCGGTGAGCTGTTTTTAGGGTGGAAAACCCCCAAAAAAGAAAAGACCGAAACGACCTGTTATCGTTTACGTTCTGAACGATTGTAGCGGTGTGTTTAACAAGAAACAGTCGAAAATCCCCTTTTCAGCTGAATGGTTTACTGGGGACACGCCAAATTGACAGTACCTCATCGAGTTTTAGCCACAAAAGTCAATATCGCTATAAGCCTTCTTGGAGGGTTTAGGAAAAAATAAGAATCGACTGTAGATCAACTGACTACACCTGAAATAAGACTTCACAGAAAAAATACAACTCGTGTTTAATCTATTGTGACGGGATAGCCTCCCTTGGAAATATGCAAATTAGAAACTCGAAACTTTGTGATTAGAGTAAGTGTTAGGTATATAGCGCAGTAAACCACCCTTGGTGGATGAGCATGCTTTTCCACCGACGGGGTTTCTGTGGCTCGGCTCGGCTGTTCGTTACATTTGGTGTCAGAAGTGGGATGATGACAACTGCCAGAACGGAGTTGCCTTACCCATGTAGTCCCCAGGCCAAGACTCGGGGCGAGTCTTCTCGGAGGGGGAAAATATGCAAATTTCAAACTCGAGACTCTGTGAATCGAGAAAGTGTTGGGTATATAGCGCAGTAAACCACCCTTGGTGGATGAGCATGCTTTTCCACCGACGGGGTTTGCTGTGGCTTGGCTCGGCTGTTCGTTACATTTGGTGGCAGCGATGGGATAATGACAACTGCCAGAACGGAGTTGCCTTACCCATGTAGTCCCCAGGCCAAGACTCGGGGCGAGTCTTCTCGGAGGGGGAATTATTGTGATGGGATAGCCTCCCTTGGAAATATGCAAATTAGAAACTCGAAACTTTGTGATTAGAGTAAGTGTTAGGTATATAGCGCAGTAAACCACCCTTGGTGGATGAGCATGCTTTTCCACCGACGGGGTTTCTGTGGCTCGGCTCGGCTGTTCGTTACACTATCTCTCTTAACCTCCGAGGAGGACTTCAGATGGTGTTCCGGTGTACCAAGAGCTGAAGGGGGTTAGTTGAAATAGTGGGTGACAAGACTTTGTACAGTGCGATCAAGAGTGTTAGTATAGTTAAAAGATAATAACAGATGCTGGTGTTCAAGGACTGAAGTGTTTAGAGATTCCAGAAGCCACGACATGCTCAAGCACCTTGCAGAGGACACAGGTCAGGGAGATAGGACGGTAGTTGGATGGGTCGGTTTTATCCCCTTTTTTGAAGATAGGGGATACATTTGCCTCTTTCCAAATGGAAGGGAGCTTTCCTGTGTTAAGGGATCTTTGATAAATCACTTGCAGTATTGGAGCAAGTTCCTTATGGAGGGTCTGTAAGACAATTGGCTTAAGTTTGTCTGGCCCTGCGGCCTTGTGGAGGTTTAGAGATTTGAGCAGTTTCTCTATGCCTTGCACAGAAATGTGAATATCAGGCATTTTGGGGTGTGGGCTGGGTCTGAAGGGTTGCTTTGTGCCAGAATCATGTAAGTCCTGTAGTGTCCTCTGAGCAATTTGCTTAAGGCTACTTTTGGGGCTAAAGACTGAGTTAAATTGGGCATTTAGGGCATTGGCCTTATCCGGGTCTTCAGTATAAGTTTTATTGTTGGCCTTCAGTGATGCAATTCCACTAGAATCCTGTTTTGAATGTTTCAGGAGGGAATACAATTTCTTGGTTTTGACCTTGGGTGGGGCATCAAGGTCATCCTCATTATTGATACCTAGGATGTCTTTCAGATACTTTTCGTAGGCCCTGTCGGTTATTCTGCGAACTAAGTGCTTTTGGTCTAAGAATTTCTTCTGGTCATCAGGTCTGCCTGATCTTGGCCAGCGCCTGTAGAGTTTATCTCTTTTTCTCATAAGTCTGCGGATTTCCTGAGTAATCCAGGGAAATCCGTCTCTAGTACCTGCTTTCCCAGTAGGGATGTGCTTGTCAATCTCCTGCTGGAGTCTGCCAGCAAACTTATCCCACAGAACTTGACTGTCTGTGGTAGCAGGGATTGATTGGAGTTCCAGAAATAAGTCTCTCATTGATTGCTTAAGCTGGTCCCAGTCAGCTTTCTTGTACAGGGGGATGTCACGGGGGACCTGCTTTATAAGTTCAGGACGACTCTTTATTTCTGTCAGAACAATGTCATGGTCTGAAAGACCAGGCTGGATAGAAACATTGAGTACTAAGGTCGGGTTTGTGGTGAAGAAAAGATCCAGGATGTTTTGACCTCTCGTTGGAGAGGTCACCATTTGCTCTAGCAGGTAGTCACTGAAGGTTTGTAAGCAGTCTGAATAGAAGGTCTGGTATTCACAGTCAAGGGTTGGCGTTTGAAGTTGCCAGTCTATTTTTGGCACGTTGAAATCTCCCAGGAGCCATATTTGGGAGTTGGACTTTTTAACAAGGTTGAGGGATTTATCCAGTTCTAAGAAGCTAGCTTGATCTAATTCGTGGGGTTTGTAGTAGGCGCCAATAAGAACTGATTTGGATCCAATAAGATTCAATTGGACCTAGAGGATTTCGGCATCTGTGTTATACTCAGGTTTGGGATGTGACTGGAAGGACGATTTAATCATGACAATCTACCCTCCGCCCTTAGGGCCTGTTCGGTCACGTCTGTAAATGGTGTATCCGAGGTCAGGAGGGAACAGTTCACTATCATAGATGTCTGATGTGAGCCATGTCTCTGTGCCGACAACTATGTCAGGGTTGTGGGAATCCAAAAATGAATAAAATTGAGATTTCTTTCCTTTAATTGAGCGGAAGTTAATGTTAGCGATTTTGAGTGGGGTATTGGTCAGCTTGTTTTTGGTCTGCTTTGGAGGCTGCTTTGGTTTGGCTGGGGTAGAGGTATCACAGGGTGTGAAATTTGCTGATTGATCAAGTATGCTATAAGTGTTACCTGTGTCGAAGGTGCTAAGGTCTTGTGTTCTGCTGGATGAGTAGTTGTGTGAATTGCATCTAGTGCAATGCCAGGAACAGCTTGATTCAGCCAGGTAGTCATACTGCAGATCACCAACTCTCTGACAGGGTGCATGAAACCACTGACTACAAGTGTCACATTGTAATTCGTTGTGGTCGTATGTAACAGGTGATTGGCATTTGCCATATGGGTATAGGAACTCAGCATTTTCTGGGGCAGATGAATCTGAATTCATACTTAAACACACCAGTGCCGAGGCTAAAAGTATCAGGGAGGCACAGAAGAAATTTGATAAATTTCTCTTTGTCAGTAAGTGGCTTGGATGTGTGCTTTTCATGTGCACATGGAAATTGGGTGAAGAGGGGCTTACCCTTATTTCTCTGCTGTGGATCATCTTACACATTGAGATTTTGTGTAAACATCAAAGATGCTTCTTATATGAACGTTTTGTACATGTTCAAAAAGTAGATACGCAATCACCGTGTACAACAAGAACAATGTGGGAAAAGTATCAAGTTATGGCGATCTACAAGGTAGACGGCTCAGAACTCGGGCAGCGTGGAAAATAGGAGTTATTTTCTGTCAAAACAGGGTGGATCTCACCTCTATACCAGCGAAAGAAGTTTGAAATGGGAAAAATCCGAGATCAAGAAAAATAGTGTACAGCTCTTGGTGCATGCGCAACCGGAACTTAAAGGTACAAGTAGGCAAAGATCAGGAAAAGGCGCAATCAGAAAAAGATTCCCACTCCAAAAACCGAGGTGGAAAAAAACTAAATTAACAACCAGGTTCTTATACCATGAAAACATCGCAAGCCGAATGAGCAGCTATATTCCCAATAGGTGGCCACTCAGTTACCTAAACTTAACTAAAATATGATAACATATATAAGGCACCAACAGCACAAAAATGTTTAAATATCAGGACATAAACCAGTAAGAATCATCACATAAGTATCGCCTTGGAACGATCAATAATGTGAAATTACTAGCGAGCTTAAATCGATTTTACTGATACCTAACCTCACCCTCACTTTCTGCAGTTCGGGACTCGTGGTGAATCTCAAGCTAGTCCTCATGGACAAATAAATTAGACATGGACCTGAGGTGTGGGTTTCGGTTATACCTTTTTCTTTCATTCGAAAAATTTTGCATTACGATTAAGTGCATTTTTTATTCTATAACCGGTATGAGTGTCGCGCTCCTTTTGGCAGTATCAACACAATACTCCCAACTATGACTATCACAAAAAGATTAGGAATTACATTAACTCCCCTTAGGTTGCATGCCGCGTCTACTGTACGGATTCCTCATTCAACTAACAATTTTCAAAATTTATTACCTACTGTAAGGGTGACACCTCTTAATTTACTGTTAATCTACACGGAGCTTCTAATTCTAATATGTTTCGTAATAATCTTCAGATTAGGTTATCTCCACTCAAATCACCAATTTTACGTAAATATATTAATCCGTTCAAGAGACCTGGAATGTACCCTAGTATTTCTAAGTGCAATGCCAAGAAGTGCAACTGTTGCAATCATTTATGCTCTAAGACTACTATCACTTCATCTGTGAATGGTAGGACATTTTCAGTGGTTAATGATTCTGATTTAGACTGAAAATCAATGGATCTTGTATATGTTCTTACTTGAAATACAAACAATTGTAGGATGCAATATGTTGGACAAACTTGTCGAACTTTGCAAAAACGATTTGGTGAGCACTATCGTAGAATCAGAAAGCCCAAAAATAATGATACCTTCCTGTACCAGCATTTTAAGCGCACTGGTCATTCTCCCAATGATGTTAAAGTTCAACCAGTGGAGAAAATCTCATATGATGAAAATTCTTCAGTTAGATTCAAAAACATTAAACGATTTGAAACTGAACTTAAAAGGATAAAATTACTGCAAACACCCTTTCCACTGGGATTTAACGACAACATTTACCATGAAGGCAATATTTCAAAAATGCCCGATTTTGATGTACTTACACTTTCGGACTCTCGTAAACGTAAATCTAGATCTCATGGTAAACGGAAAAAGGGTAATGACAAACGTAAACGGTGTGCTGCATTGAAATTGAACATTTCTCTTAATGATTTAGCTGTTAAACTAAGGATTCACGGTCGACATCCAATGCTGTCGTATCTTAGTTCTCTACCTATTGCTGCATTACGTTCCTTGGACACAGAGGCTAATAGATTTTACGATAGAAATCATCAAATGTATGACGCTGCACTGTTAACAAGATGTTATACTCAGCATGCTCTTCGTCCATTTATTGATTCCGAATCTAATCACATTAGAAGTTTTATTAAAATTCCTTTCATCAATAAAGGAATTGACTTTATTGATTTACCAAGCATATTCCAGGATAAATCAGTGATACAGTCTATACCTACCTACTTCCAAAATTCAAAACCTCCTATTATTTGTTACAAATATAACAAACCAATCAGAAGTACAATTTTTAATTTCAATAAACTTGTTTCTGATCTTGATATCCATGCTAATACTCCTAAGTCTTGAGATTGTAAAGATTCAAAATATGGTTATCAACCCGCTGGACATATTGTTACTGGAAATTTAAAAATAATTTCGGATTCTAGAATTCGCAAAATTGTTTCTAAAGGTCCGAAATATAGATTCCCTTCCTACATTAATTTCAACAAATGTAGAGAGGAGATTTCATCTGCATTAAATGATTTCGGTAATCGATGGTGTAAACGAGAGGGTGTTGAGGATAATGCTCTTAAAGAATGGAAAAGAAGTATCTTCACTATCGTGGATAAACGTATTAAGTTTTATTCACAAAATACTAATCTTTTACCTCCTAAACCCAAATCGTCATTTAGGCATTTGAAGCAGGGTATCCAAGAATTTCATAGAAAGTATGTCTTGGTTCCGGCAGATAAAGCCGCAAACAATGTTGTTGTCGTTTGTAGGCTTCACTACGTTGACACCTTAAAACAGGAGCTTGATGGTACCAGGGCTTATCTGGAGACAGATACTGATGAGGTGTCTGTAGTTAATGCCCACTTAAACGATTTACCTGTTAAGTTTTCTGTTTGTGTCAATGAAGGCCAAGACAAACTTCCTACGATGTATTGGTTACCTAAGCTTCACAAAAGACCATACAAAGCTAGATTTATTGCAAATTCTAGCTCTTGTACTACCACTGAACTTTCTAAATTATTAACTTCCTGTCTTACTGCTATCAAATCTCATGTTATAAGATACTGTGAGACAGTGTATGAAACTTCAAATAAAAATTGGTTTTGGTCAATTAAAAATTCTGGTGAGGTGCTCAGTAAATTGAAGTGTAGAGGGTTCCGTGCGACAAGCTTGTCCACATATGATTTTTCTACTCTGTATACAACATTATCACATAATCTAATTAAAGAAAAACTTCTGGATTTGATAGAGTGGACCTTCAAAAGGGCATTAAAAACTATGGTTCACTTTATTTGGCATGTAATGACAGCCAGGCTTTTTTCACTTCCTCTGACCAAAGTCGGTATACACTTTGGTCATGTCAGAATGTATGCGACGCCTTATCCTATCTCCTTGATAATATTTATATTAGATTTGGGACCAAGTTATACAGACAAATTGTTGGAATTCCGATGGGTACAAACTGCGCACCTCTCGTGGCTGATTTATTTTTATACTGCTACGAAAGAGATTTCAGGGATTCTCTTAACCATGATAATCAAGCTGATGTTATCGAGGCTTTTAATTCCACATCTAGGTACCTCGATGACATTTTGAACATTGACAACCCTTATTTTGAAGGTATGGTCAATCAAATTTATCCACCTGAACTTCAGTTGAACAAAGCCAATATCTCAGATACTGAAGCCCCCTTTTTAGATCTACATCTTTCTGTTGCAAATAGATTTGTTTCTTCTAAAATTTATGATAAGCGCGATGACTTTGATTTTGATATAGTGAATTTTCCTTTTTTGGATGGTGACGTTCCTCGTCGTGCTTCTTATGGTGTATACATTTCGCAACTTATTAGGTTTGCTAGAGTCTGCAATCATGTTACAGACTTCAACGCTCGAAATAAATGTTTAACGGCAAAACTTCTCCAACAGGGCTATCGGTATCATAAACTTCGAAAAACATTTTCTAAATTTTATCGTAGACACTATGAATTGATTTCCAAATATAATGTTGGGTTAAAGACGCTTTTAAGTGAGGGCCTTTCGGAACCTGAAATTTATGGGGACTTGGTTTACAAATTTAAGAAACTTAAAGGAATTAATGATTTTTCTTTTCAGTTCAGAAAAATCATAACACGTTACAGACGTATAGGTTATAACTTGAATGTTATGCGACAGTCTGCATGCTTAGTTTTTAACCCAATCATGGTTGATGACTATGCTGCCTTCTTTAATTGCACGCCGGTGGGTCGGGCGTCAGACTCTATGATGGCCCCGACATAAAGCTATTCATTTTAGTTGGTTGGGGCCGGAGCTTCTTGTCTGTTGCTTGGCCCACCGGGGTCCAACTGGTGTTTTTCTTTTGCTCCGGAGTTAGTCGGTTATTCGGCGCCCAGGGATCTCCATCGTCGGGCAGCTTACTCAGTCTGTGAGTCCTGGTTTTTGATTCATCAGGATGTTTATCATGATTTATTTGTTTGTTCTTGATGATTCATTGACTAGTTAGAGATTCACCACGAGGACCGAATAACTAACTAAATGTTATGAACCACTGCAGAAGCTGAGGGTGAGGTTATGGCCATGTAAAACCGGTTTAAGCCCGCCAGTAACTTTGTGTTACTGATCGTTCCAAGTCGATACTTCTGTGGTGGTTCTTTTTGTTTTATGTCTTGGTGTATAAAACATTTTTGTGCTGTTGGCGCCTTATGTGTGTTTTCATATTTTTAGTTAAGGTAACTGAGTGGCCACCTATTGGGAAAATAGCTGCTCATTCGGCTTACGATATGTTTCATGGTATAAGTACCTGATTGTTAGTTTGTTTTTTTCCCACCTCGGTTTTTGGAGTGGGAATCTTTTTCTGATTGCGCCTTTTCCTGATCTTTGCCTACTTGTACCTTACGATATATGAATAAAAAACGAGAACTCGGAGTGAGTAAGCTGCCCGTCGATGGAGATTCCCTGGCAATAATGCAAAATAAGATCTAAATTTGAATCTTTACGGAGAGAGATCAAATTCTTCACGTGAACAACTTGGTAGGACATGTTAAGGCTCATCATAGAGATTTTTACTTGTTCATAAACAATCAGAAAAAAGATACCCAAGGTATTCCCCCGTTGAAAAAGAGGAATGGAGGTACAATTGCACAGTCCGAATTTGAGAAGGCGGAAGAATTTTTGAGAAGGCGGGAGAATTAAATGATCATGTTTTTTTTCTTATGTTTTCACTAAAAGTGAATACAAGCAGGTCCATCTTCCGGATAGATCTCCCTATTCATGCATGATCTTGTGGTCACAAAGGAAGAGTTGACCAAACTTCTCAGAGGCCTTTACCTGTCTTAAGCCTTAGGGCCTGATGAGAATAAGCCTAGAGTCCTAAAGGAACTGGCAATGGAATTAGGTCCGCTTTTCGCCCATCTCTTCCAAAGTCAATTGATACAGGTGAAATTCTTTAAGAATGGTCTCTTGCTAATATTTGCCCCCTGTTTAAGAAGAGCGACAGGTATCTTGCCCGCAATTACCGCCCGGTTTCTTTGACATGCATTCCTTGTAAGCTTATTTAACATATTGTATGTTCAAATATTATGGCCCAGCTTGATCCTTGATTAAGGAATTGTCATAGCTGTGAAACTCAGTTGACTACGGTGATAAATGATTGGGCAAACATCTTAGACAAAAAAGGCCAGGTTGACACTTTTATACTATATTTTGAAAGGACATTCGATACTCCTTACAATAAACTCCTTAGAAGCAAATTGTTTACCTATGGAAAAGGTGGAACAACATTGAATTGGATAAACGTTTTTTAGCTCACCTGAGCCGAAGGCTCATAAGGTGAGCTTATAGTATTCCCATGCTCCGGTATCCGTCCGTCCGTCGTCCGTCCGTCCGTCCCTCGTCGTCCACAATTTAAAAGATCTTCTTCTCTGAAACCGCTGGGCCGATTTTTCTCATATTACACATACACCATCTACAGGTAGGGGGAAAGAATAATTGTGTTTTTTGTTTTGATCGGATAAGAACTCTGGTTGCTATGGCAACTTATGCTTCCCATAGACTTATAATGGAAACAAAAGTGAAAATTGCCAGTTTTGGCCGTCTTGTTGGAGATATTTGAATTTTGTTTTTGCAAAACGTTTATTGAGTAGTCCTCTACGTTTCATGTGACTTTTGTCCTAATCCTTTATTTTGATAGGTTGCCGGGGCCCCATATAGGGCAAAATTTAGAAAAACATTCAAAAATCTTTTTCAGAAACTGTCAGGGGGATTAAGCCTGTACTTTGTATACATGTTCCTGACAGTGGTTTCTACATAATTTGTGTTTTTTTATTCCAGGCGGATAAGAACTCTGGTTGCTATGGCAACTTAAAGTTTCCATAGACTTATAATGGGAAAAGTGGAAATCGGCTATTTTTCTGCTAAATTTTCTGCTTAAATTGCAGACATTTGAATTTTTTGCAGAAATGTTTATTGAGTAGTGTTTGACGTTTCTTGTGAGTTTTGTCCTAATCCTTTATTATGATTGGTTGCCGGGGCCCCATAAAGGGCAAAATTTTGAAAAAAAAAAAATCAAAAATCTTCTCAGAAACTGTCAAGTGGATGAATACTGTACTTTGTATACATGTTCCTGACAGTAGCCTCTACATAATTTGTGTTTTTTATTCCAGTCGGATAAGAACTCTGGTTGCTATGGTTTCCATAGACTTATAATGGGAAAAGTGGAAATTAGCTATTTTTTCTGGACCAATTTTAGGTATTTGAATTTTGTCTTTGCAGAAATATTTATTGAGTATATCTCTATGTTTTGTGTGACTTTTTTCCTAATTCTTCATTTTGATTGGTTGCTGGGGCCACATAAAGGGTAAAATTTCGAAAAACATTTTAAAATCTTCTCAGAAATTATCTATGGCATGAAGCCTGTACTTTGTATACATGTTCCTGAGAGTAGTCTCTACATAATTTGTGTTTTTTTTATTTCAGTCGGATAAGAAATCTGGTTGCTATGGCAACTTAAATTTTCGATTGACTTAAAACGGGAAAAGTGGAAATTGGCTATTGTTTTCTGGTCCAGTCGCAGATATTTGAATTCTATTTTTGCAGAAATGTTTATAGAGTAGTCCTCTACAGTCTGGTTGACTTTTGTCCTAATCCTTTATTTTGATTGGTTGGTGGGGCCCCATAAAGGGCAATTTTTTTAAATAAATATTTGGTTAATATAGCAGATCTCAGGTGAGCGTTTACAGGATCATTGGTCCTCTGGTATTTGTTTCAGACAACAACGGGTATTCGTAATGGTATTAAATAGGTATTAATTAGGATTGGGCTCCGGTTGTGTCGGGTGACTCTCAGGGCACCGTTCTCGGTCCCTTGCTTTTTTTTCCCTTGTATATAAATGACATCTCAGTTGACATTGTTATACCCCCGGCATTTATGCCGACGGGTATATAGTTTTCGCTTTTCCGTTCGTATGTTCGTTAGTTCGTTCGTTATTCCGGAACGTTCGTGGAATTTATGTCAAAGTTTTTGTTAAAGTTTCTCTGGTGGTGTATATCTCATGAACTAATGATCATAAACCATTCATATTTTAACCATATGTACCCTATAGGGTTTGCTTTGTTTCTGTGAGTTTGGACCCTGGGTCCATGCCCGGGGGTGGGGCTAGAGGTCAAAATCTAGGTCACCTTTACTTTGGGTCAAAGTTTTGGTTTAAGTTTCACTGGTGGTGTATATATCATGAACCAATGATCAGAAACCAATCATATTTTAACCATAGGTACCCTATAGGGTTTGCTTTGTTTCTGTCAGTTCGGACCTTTGGTCCATGCCTGGGGTGGGGCTAGAGGTCAAAATCTAGGTCATTTTGAAAATGTGCTATTTACATAGTGTTTTTTCATCTCTAAGTTCATATCTTAACAAATACTTAAAGGAATGTATTCCTGTTTGGATCATAGATACCGTTTAGGGTTGAATTAAATTCCATGGCACCAAACTCTAGGGGTGGGGCTCGAGGTCAAAATCTAGGACACATAAAAATACATTAGTTACCAAGATTAATATTCTGTGTGTCTATATCTTGACAACCATGTATTAGAAAGTGTTCATGCTTACAACACAACATAGGTACCACATAAGGGCTAGGCCCACTGGTCCATGCATGGGGTGGGGGTGGGACCTGAGGTCAAGATCTAGGACTTTTTTTTTTTTTTAAGAATGACATTCTACTTTCATTTCAATCTAGGACTGAGGACCTGACCCAAAATGTCCGTGCTTATGTCCTAGATTGGGTATACACGTCAGCTCTGTATACCACTCTGAAATAGATGTCATTCTAAAACTACACCTCCCCATGTTTATATAAAAAGTTCTTTACACTGCTTATTTCTAAAATGTACTTGATAAGGGTACTGTCTTTCATTGGTGATGTTAGGTTCAATGTCAGGGGTGAGCATGTGCCGGATTGTTTAGGTAGGTGGTGGGGAAGGGGGCTTGGTGGTTTCTAAAATGTACTTGATAAGGGTACTGTTTTTCGTTGGTGATGTGATGTTCAATGTCAGGGGTGAGCATGTGCCGGGTTGTTTAGGAAGGGGGTAGGGAATGGGGCTTGGTTGCTACCAGCCGGGGGTAAACGTGCCTCTCAAGGCACTTTTTCTAGTTACAATAAGACTCTTAACTGATGGTTGTGTTTGTTATCGTGATATTAAGAATGAAGAGGATACATTGAAACACCAGAAAGACATTGATCGTTTAGTAAATTGGGAATGACATTTCAAAACCCGTCAAATGCAACATAATGCAGCCGACACATAAACGATCTAGTAAGATACAGGCTAACTAGATTGTAACCTTGAGGGCACTGTACTGGAAAACGTTGATCGGTGTAACTGTCACGAACGATCTGAGATGAAATACTCATATTTCCGAAGTTTGCACAAAGGCTAACTCTCGAATTCTTGAAAATAAATTTGCATTCGTGTCCCCAAGATGTAAAAGATGCAGCTATTAAAGGCTTAGTGCGGCCGATGTTGAAATATAGAAGCTCAGTTTGCGAGGCATCCAGGAAGAACTGACAACAGGTCCAAAATCGTGCTGCAAGGCTTGTGATCAGAAATTGTTTTTAAAACATGGAGCATGACTGGCATTTTAAGTCAACTGAAATGAATTAAGAAACGGAGAAATGATAGTGGACTTATATTGCTGTACAAAGGTCTGAGGGGTAAAGCCAGAATACCCGCAGATGACATTTTCCCCGAAAAATAGGCGTTGTAGAAATCAATACTAGGACTTCAGATGCCGTCAGCTAGCAAAGAAGCGTACTAAAGTAGTTTCATTGCCTACTTGTATCTCTGATCTTTGCTGAAGTGTCTGATGACTGTGTGTCCAAGTTCGCATCTATTGTGAGAGCCAGGGACTAATTTCTCTCCTGGCGCAACCCCCTCGTGAAGTATTATCAATTTAGCGTATCACATCAGTAAACTCATCACCTCCAATCCCTCCGGTCCCGATTCTACCTTTACCATGTGTTCCGGCGACTCTAAATGTCACGGTAATGAAGGTGCAACGAAAATCCAGAGCCACGATTTTGAAAACAAGGTGCAATTTTATTTCAACAGCCTTTAGCTTAGGAACATGACGGAATAAACACCAGACCACTTTAATTTCAAAACTGGGGACAAAATAAATTTATCTTGATACCAACACGACTTCTTGTTGACAAAAATTCAGTGCAGGCTAGTTTCTAGTCATTGACTAGTTAGAGATTCACCACGAGGACCGAAGAACTAACTAAATGTTATGAACCACTACAGAAGCTGAGGGTGTGATTATGCCCATGTAAAACCGGTTTAAGCACGTCAGTAATTTTGTGTTACTGATCGTGCCAAGGCGATACTTCTGTGGTGGTTCTTTTTGTTTTATATATTAGTGTTTAAATATTTTATGCTGTTGGCGCGTTATGTATGCGTTCATATTTAAAGTTAAATTTAGGTAACACAGTGGCCACCTATTGGGAAAATAGCTGCTCATTCGGCTTACGATATGTTTTATGGTATAAGTACCTGGACCCAGTTGTTCAAAGCATCGTTAGCTTAACGATATCGTTAAGACATAAATTTGTTAAGCAAATATCAGCTAGAGTAACAAATACACTGTTATTTTTTGTTGAAAAAATGTGAGAATCCTTTGCAGTGCAAAGAATTCTCACATTTTTTCAACAAAAAATAACAGTGTATTTGTAATATTAATGTTTGAAATTTTAACGAAACGTTAACTAACAATGTCGTTAGTTTTGAGCAACTGGGCCCAGATTGTTAATTTAGTTTTTTCCCACCTCGGTTTCCTGAGTGAGAATCTTTTTCTGATTGCGCCTGTTCGGGCTTTTCCTGATCTTTGCTTACTTATACCTTTCTGTAACTGACAGACATTCACGCAGTCCGCGAGTGCATCTACGCTGAACCGATTAAGCAAAAATCATACGAATTAATCACACATCTAAAATATATTGCAAATACCATTAACAGACAGACCAACAACTTGTGGGTAGCTTAAAATAGCTTTAAATCTGCGCAAAATCTTCTTGAATGAAAGAGACTTCCAGCGAGATTTACAAGATGATGGCGCCCATGAAATATGTCACGTGATCCGTAAATTGTGGAAAAAGTGTTGGGGCTAGGGAGGGGAATTTCGGAAGTTTGTTGAACAATTCTGGGACTTACTCTAACTCACTCGAGACCGAAGAACCATCCAAGTATGCTTTTATTTCGCTCCATTAGCGAAATTGCACAGCCGATGTTGACTACCGCAGCTAAATATGCACAGTGAACACACACGGGAAATTTTTTTTGAAATACACAAAATTACACTAATCTTAGGCTTGGGACGATGCAAAGCACTTCTGTCACCAAAACAGTGTTTCTCACATGTCTACAAAACTAAGGTCTGTAGATTATACGTTGAGCGCACGTGAACACTTGTTGCTTGACGTCGGGAGTAGTTTTCCAACTCGTCTCTTCAAGAGCGTGCTTCCAACTACGACGATTTAGGGAGGCCGTGCTGCCTCATAGACCATGCAGAAATACCATCATGCGTCGTTTGTGTTGGCACGTCGTTTCTTCAAGTAAACAATGACAATGATGAGGATGACTATGACTACCCCCATAGTCACTGTGGCAGCTACCAAAACTACTAAGATATTATACCTTGTCTTAGGTATTGTTTTCTAAAAAAAAATAGAACCACACACATTTTTAACATTTTTAACTTTGGCCTAGCGAGCGAACACTAATAGAACCACATATTTTTAACTTTGGCCTAGCGAGCGAACACTCACATATATTATGTCTTCTTCTTCTTCTTCTTCTTCTTCTTCTTCATTGCTATTCCCTTTCGATGTCATGGGGATAGTATAAGAGTCTGAATCACTTGATATGTCACCTCTAAGTAGTTATGGATGCCACTCTGGGTACCGTTTTTCATTTTTTGAAAACTTCTGGGTACCGTTTTTAACTTCTGGGTACCGTTTTTTTCTGGGTACCCAGAAGTTTTCAAAAAATGAAAAACGGTACCCAGAGTGTGCACCCTGATTTAAGCTGAACTGAACTGAGTAGTTTTATGGTGTAGGTAAGTTTCCTTGAGTTAAGAAAGGGACTGTTCCTGGGTAGACTTGTCACATTGTGGCGCTATCTGGGTCTATTGTTTTCTGGGATAGTTGTGTAGGTATGTAATTTAGCTATACAGTTGAATACGTCTTTTGAGTGTCTTAGTCTGGGGACTTCAACTCTAAAAGAGGTATGACTCTACAGCTTGTCCTAGAGGCTATAAAGTGATATGCGTTTAACTGTCTCTTGGTCTCGTATCTCAAGACCTCATCTTAGTCAAAGGCATAACTTTATAGCGTCTACCTGATATATTGAGGCTATTGACTTCTCGTATCTTGAGAAGACTGAATAACATCAAAACACTCAGTTAGTCATTGTCAACTTTTGTCTTATAACTACTACCTCCTGAGAGGAGAAATGAAAACCCAAGACGTTTTTAATATTTTCAACAATTTTATTTGTCCCGCTAAACTGTGAACTGACGATGAAACAGAGGATTAGGACCGTCCCTCTATTTCTCGTTTACAATGTTACTCTTCACAACAACATATTTACAGTAATCTGTACATTGGATACTTTTTTGAAAGGCAATGCGTCTTATGCAGACATTTACATGTTTGAATTCTTTGTTTATATACAATATCTGGTATTGTCCTGCACATTGTGCCTTTTTGTTTACAGTTCTTTCTGAACCACATAACAACATCTCTGTCATTCTGAGATAAGTCTTTTCCTGTGCCTTTGAGTTCTTTGTAAATAGCTGTTTTCAGGTCATGTCCTCTGTTGAGTTGATAGATGATATAGATACACCACATCCCACATGTTCTGCTCAATGGATCCTGTAACATCTCTGTGTTCTGAATCCACCCATTTGAATTTCTTCTGATAAATGGTAGGATGTATCTCTCGTCTGGAGGTAATCCATAGGAGTCGAAGTAGATCACTCTTTTATCTCTGAAGTATACTGCTATCCAATGTTCTCCTGGATCTTCTGACAAGTCTGTGTTCACTATGTAAGCTTTTGTGTGCAGTGGTTTTCTATCTGGTAGTAAGTCTTTAGCACACACTTCTCCTTTCACTGGCATATTGTTCAATATTCTGCTAAGTTGTATTGTATCCATTTCAAATATCGTACTCTGGTAGTGGAGATGATTCTGACCAGTCTTGTTTCTTGTTTTCAGCTGTATTATCTTCTTCAGTTGTATCTTCAACTTCTTGGTATGATTCTAACAATTTCTTGCCCCAGAATGTCTTCCACTGGTCTGTCATGTCTCTCTGATTTTGTTTGAAGTACTGCCAGTTTTTATAGGTTTCGAATGTCAGTTCTGGAGTTAGGAGATGGATAGCATCTGTAGACTTCCTCTTTGTTCCCATCATGTATTCCCAGATGAGATCGTCATAATCCTCAATGACATCATAGATGCTGAGGCATTCTAAAGCTGGTTCATGGTACTTATAGTCGGTGATCCATTCTTCTGCAGTGGTCCATAGACACATATCGTGATGTATCTGACTTTGATGATCAATTCTGCACCCCTGACATTCATGTCGAACATAGTCCCAGACACCTTCTCTCAGATTCTTCAATACAGCTTTGGTGAGACATTTTTCCTTCTGGAATTCAGTATGGTGTCCTTCCACTTCTTTCTGTAAGGCACTTGGCTCATCTGATGCATGTTACAGGAATGTCTGTCTGTATACATCTGCTTGATATTCCAGATCTTTCTCAATGTAATAGCCCTGATGCATCTTCTGAGTAGTCTGTGACCACTTCTCTGAGTCCGTTTATTTCTATCAAGTTATCAAACTCTGCGTAGACAATGACGTTGATGGTGTAGGTAAGTGCTCTGGCAAACTGAAGCTCTACCCTCAGGTTTCCCGTTTTTAAAGGGTGCAGATGGTTCTGGTCAGCTCCTTGGTCTGGTGTCAAATCGAATCCCCAGAAGCAGTATCCGTCTTTATAGTCCTGGAAATTAATATTACAGTTTTGAACCTGGTTCTGACTGCTCAAAGCTTGATACAGTGACATGTATGATCTCAGGTACTGATCTTCTGTAAAGTTTGGTTCAAAAGGTATGCCGTAAATATTGTGTCCATCACAACTGACTTCAAGTTTACTTAGTCTGAAATGTTGGAATCTGAAAGGATTGCTTGCATAGCTTCCATTGAACTCTTCATTTGTGACCATGCCAATGAACACACGTTTTGGAAGTTGACCTTGGAACAAATGATCCTCAATCTTTGATCTCAAACCAGCGTTTATCGTGAAAGTTTTGACTTCTACTCTTCTGATAGGAAACTTTGCTTGTTTCTGGGCTATGGTCTGATTCAAATCATTTGTGATTGCTGGTAGAAGTTGTACTGTTCTCACAGAGACTTTAGCAACATCAATTTTGACTACCGAGGGATAACCATCGACTTCACCGACCATCAAACAAAACTGAGGTGAAGCTCGATTCAATCTGAGTCTGATCTCAATTCCATTTGGCAAATATTTTTCCTGCATGGCTAGATCCAAATGCAATCGTCCCATCAATTCCAAAGGTTTACTTTCTTCCACAGCTGCTATTCGAGCTTTGATCGGCTGAGAATCAAAAGCAACAAATTTTCCAGTTTCATCTTGATACCAAAATTCCCCAGCTTTCAGTTGATTTTGTTTTACATCAGAACCAAATGAAAACAAGTTTTCAAGATACGCTCTGTAAGGATGTGTCCATATTGCTTGTCACAAGTTTGTTATTCAAATACAAATCGATACTGCTAAACATGCTATGAAAGAAATTATTCACAGGGGCTACTTTTTTGCCTGCTTCAAGATCATTTCCAACACCGGCTTGCAAAATTCGACATCTCAGATAAAGATACGTCTGAGATAAATCTGTATAATTTTCTGTCTGAGGTGGAATGACGAATTCAATGGGTGCATGATGACTATCCAATGAAGCAATAGGATGATAATCTGTCCACTGAGTGTCCTCCATGGTTGTCATGGTTGGAGGAACTGATTCCATTTCTATTTCGGTTTTACTGCAGTCACAAGAACCAATTTGAATCATTTTGTTTTATTTACTCAAAAAATCTGGTGGATATCTAAGATTTCTTCTTGAAGGTTTTGCTCTTCTTTTGTGTACAGTTCGCTGTCTAGATTTAGACTGAGGCTTTCTTGATTTTCGAGTTTGTTTTATACCCGCAGAGACCTGATCAATTGCAGACTGACCAAAAGTTTTCAAAGCGGATTTACTCCTTTGTTTCAGAACTTGTTTGACAGTCTGACCTTTAACAATTTCTCTCAAAGCTTTAATTCCATGATCTTTTGCTACTTTTTTCGCACTCTGTATACCAACTTTTGCTAAAGGTTTTAAAATTGGAGTAACTGTTCTCAAAGCAGCCTTAAAGATTGATCCTAAACCATTTCCATATTGTCTTGATACTCCACGATAGACGGGATAATCGTTGAATCCCGACCCATATTGACAAATTTTTCCACGAGTACGCATTTTTTATTATTCTTTGGGTCTGAAATGTAACTTGATCAACGTCTTTCCAGTAATGAATGGAATATCTTCACCTGTATCGCCTTTTATACTAATGTGAACTTGATCAATGTAAGATTTTGCAACAGGCACATAATGCAAATTCAAAAACTCTTGATGAAAATGAATTTCTCCTTGGATGTATTTGAAAGGAATAACTCTTTAGTATTGGTGCAGTAACGTCTCCGATATAAGTGTAATTTGCCACATCTGAGTATACATAGAAACGGTTGCTATGTGTATTTAAATCTACACCATATTTGAACTGATACTTATCATTTCCTATGGGTTTACCAAAGAATGTTTTATCCACGCCTAGAATTTCTGCAAAAGGTTGTGGAAACATCAAATGCATTTCATTTTTATATTCTCCCACGAAACGTACTTTTGTATGTTTGCTATTATTTCCATATGACAGAATGACTGAGTGATTAGCTGTGTCCAATGCAGTTTTGAAACTAGCATCGATCACTTTTTGCATCTCATGGATTAAGTGATGTGCAGAGGTGTAATTAGAATTTGGAATTTGTAGTCGATATTCTACACATAAATCTTTTTCCGTGCATACTTCTGTTTCATTACTGGACAATTTGAGTCTCTTTGCAGCTTGTTCGGTTAATCTTAGAAAGAAAAAATTGTTGGCATCCGAAATATTTAAAATTTCTGCAGGAGTGATAATTTCTGCAAGAGCAACTTCCCAATTTTCTTTGTCAATTTGTATTGGATGATCTAAGCGTACCTAAAATTGGACTGTTTGTTACTTGGAAAAGTGTTCAAACAATTATCGCTGAGTAATGTCAAGTAAAAATCTTTCATGGTTTTACTTCTTTTGAAAGTTCGTCACTAGAAGAAGACAGAGATTGTTGTTTTCTGAATTTTAGGCCAGGTGATGGTAAAATGTACCCTATCGAACTGCTGAGTAAAATCAACCACAATTCTTTATCTGGACTTCTCAAACTGATGTGAACTAGGGATGTGATGATTATCATGTACACTACAATGATCTGAGTGAAAAATGTTAAAGGATTTTTAGCTATTTTGGTTTTACTGTCTGCAGATGATTGCACAGAAGTGTTATCACCACTGCGATTGAATGAACTTCTAAAATCCCTTTTCATGCTTTTATACAAGATCAGACTCTAGAATCCAACTGTCAAATTTAGATGGATATCCTTTCCAGTGTACTTTGATTTCTTTAACCCACTTTTTCCAACTTTGCGTTTTCTGTGAGCTAAGACCGAATCGATTTCAAAAATCTGATCTTTTTCCACACGTTGTAACTCTTGAGAGTAGAATGTACCACTGACAGATTCACCATCGAGATCTCTTATTTTATAGGTGGTGGGAAACTGAGTTTTCACCACATCAGAAATCTGAAACAATTCCTGTGTCCAATTTGGCAGATATCCTTTGTCAAATGTGCGTTTAGTTTTATTGATCCCAACATAATCACCTACTTTGAATTTAGTTTGTTTTTGCAGTTTTTTAGGTTTACCAAAAAGAATTTCAGACATTTGAGGTTCGTTCTCTTTTGTCACAGAAACAGGTGCACGTTTGATACTTCTGTGATATGCATGATTGTAACCTTCGAGTTATTTTGGAAGAACATCAACATATCGCAAAGTGTGATTGTGCGTGAAATACTTCCACATGCGACTTTTCAAAGTTCTTTGGAATCTTTCAACAATACTTGCTTTTGTTTCTGGGTTTTCAGTTGTGAAGAAATGAATTTTCTTAGATTTTAAAAACCCTTGAAAGTCTCTGTTTTTGAATTTTGTACCTTTGTCAGTTTGCAAACTTTTTGGTTGACGCCTATTTTTCAACACAAGTTTAAATGCATTTACTAAAGTCTTTCCCGTTTTGTCTGCAATGGGTACAACCCATGCAAATTTTGAAAACACATCGATAATGCAAAGCAGATATCTAAACTTATCATTGGACTTTGACATTTTTGACATGTCTGCTAGATCGGCTTGCCATTGATGATCAATTCCTGCAACCACAGTCTTACGACGTAAAAAATTTCTTCTGATAGGTTTATGTAAAGTATAGGTCTTGTTTTTTCAACCAATTTCTGACATCTTTCAGTTTGACATTTTTAGAAGATTTTCTAGCAAGCTTGTACAAAGCTTGTTCACCAGCATAACCTTCAGGACTTTTTGAATCATAATACAATTTATCGAAATTCATTATTGATCATCGTAAGTGAGCCACTGTTTGGGTTGGAACTTTGGCGTAGACATTTCTTCTTTTATATAACTTTTTGTGGCAGACAAAGGAGAATACAACTGTTTTTTTAATTTTTGCTAGCTCGGACGGTGTAAATTCTGGTTTGACTTTTCTTTTAGTTGTTTTCTGTGTTTTAGAAACGGGAATACGACTTGCATGTTTACGTGCTGTCGAAACACGTTTTTGGGCTGGTGTGACATAATTGTCATCTGGAGTTCTAGGAGAAGAAGATTTGTCCCGATGCATCCACTCCCACCTTTCCCTATTTCCAATTACATCTTGAGGAATATTCATTTCTCTTAACCCTTCAGCAAACGGTTGCCATCCCGTGGGTTCACTGCCTTTTCTATGTCTTAAAACATCATTGACCAAGTCAATGATATTAGATCCTTCAATAGCTTTACCATAAAGTTTTACGGTACCATCATCAACCCAAGTCATGTTTGGATTATCTTTTAAAATGTTAAGTAAAAGTTGTGCTTTTCGTTTCATCGTGCTAGGTACACTATCTAATACAAGTTGGTTCATTCTAGATGAACTGGATGTTACACTTGGTAGTTTTAAAGATTGATCTTGCAATGCTTTTTTGTGAGCCAATTGAAATTTGTGTAAAGTTTCACCAAATAATTGAGCTTTTTCAGCTTCGGACATGTCTTCGTCAGCCATGACCGAAGATAAGTCTCTTTGAAGACTTGCTGTGGCAGACACATTTGGATTAGGTGGTAATCTAGGTTTTTGAATTTGTTCTTCTTTCCAGCGTTTCATGTCTTCCCAAAGTTTAAATGGAACAATGGCCATTTTACGCCCTTCCATGATGAGGATTGAGGAGACCTCCAAGTACTGAACCAACAATGGGAGCAAGCAAAGTTTTTAGTAATAAACCGAGCAATGCACCTCCTTTCTGATTGATAATTTTCTTTTTATCTGGTACAGACACTTCCTTTGAACTCAGTAAACGTATGTGACGTTGTCGAGCTTGCAATTTTTGTTTTTGAGCTTTTGTCAAACGGACATTGCCTTTTATAATGTTCAGGCAGCATTCACCGACTGAGTCGATGACTTCTTTAGGTGAATCATTGATCATTTTTTGACGATATCTAGGTGGTAAATGAGTCAGTCCTTCAAGAAAAGAACCATACGATTTGATTAAACTTTTTTTCTTTAATATTTTTCTAGTACGACGCTTTGTTTTAGTTGCTGCCATGCTGATGCAATTTTGCAAACTGTGTCAAAATTTAGATGACATTGAGCTTTTATATTTTTTTTTCAAAATAAAAGTCGTTTTTAGCAGTTCTTCTTACAAGTTCTTGTTTTGCTCTTTTTATTCTTTCAACATCAGAAGGAAATGCAGTTTGATCATTCATGACAAACTCTTTTGGATCTAACAAGTGCATATATGGAATAGTACCGTATCGTTTCTGAAATGTAGGACTGTTTTGCATGATGTAACGTTGTTTTGAATTCAGAGGTGAAACAATTGGTTTTGGTGAAGTTCTAAGTGGTGAAAATCTTGCAATTGACAAAGACATTCGTCTTGCATTGGTATCAGGTGAAGACATTCCTAGATTTTGCCAACTTGTACCTACTGCTGGTGAATTAGGACTTACAGATTTACTTTTTTTATTTCTTCTTTTGGTCACAAATTTATCATGATACGTTTTTTGGATTTTTTCGCAGGACCTTTTTTAGTTTTAGATTTAGATTTCTTTGGAGATGATCTTTTACGTCTCAAGAGTTTAGTACCATCCCATCGAATCAAACTTCTGATAATCACACCACCAAGGAAACCACCACCGCCTGGTTTTAGAATGATACTACGTTTCACTTCTGGATCTGTCATTGCACTTGCTAATTTTCTAACATCATCTGTATGTCTATCCATGAAGTTTTTAGTTTGTTTGGGCAATTTCATTTTTCCCTCAATGATTTTACGAGCTGCTAATGAAAACCATTTGATCATTTCAGCTAAACCTGCATTAAGCAAAGTTTTTCGTTTCTGAGCATCGTGTTCTTTGCTCAAATTGTAAAGTGCACGAATCAAGTTAGCAGATTTTTTCAATGTCAAACCAAACACACCCTTTTATACGCTTGGAAAATAAACCACTGGTCCTGGTTGATCTGATTTTGTAAACCAATGTTGAAAAATATTTGTTCTCAATCTCAAGTAATTTGGTGTGGTTGGTTTCAAATCGACCAGTAAGTAACCATGAGGTTTTGATGTTGCATCGTTAAAGGCAGGAATCATATGTGGTGTTTGCAGTTGATTGGAAAGAACTTTGATCTGCATTTTGTCCCTTGGACTTTGGAACAAAACCAGATAATGAACATTCAAACTTATCGTGCGGGATGATTTGCTTTGTTGAAATAAGTTTTGTGTGATGTAGACCAAACTCGCATTTCTATGATGTCCTTTTCTCGTAAACCATAACTTAATTTTTTCTTCATCTTTGTCTCCCAACATATCGTCAAAGATGACTAGGTGTGGTACACTGACATCAGTGACGATGTCATCCTCGTCATCTGAGATGCCGAGAATGAATTTTATGTTTGATCCTTCACGTTCTTGCAGGATATTGTAGGCAGATTGCCATTCTTTGTAACACCACACAATTTGTTGTGGTTGAATGTCAAACAGATCTTCTTTGTATTCAATCATTTTCTTAACAAATTCCGTTTTCCCACATCCACTAGGACCTGATATAAAGATATTGGCAGTATGTTTCAAAAACAAACTGTCAATATCTTGCTGCAAAGTTTGTATTACCGACATGACCTTAGTTGTTTTCCTGAGATCGTAACACTGATAAAGAATGAGAAACAACATGTGTTTTATATGTTTGTATTTGAACAAAATATTTATATGCCGAAAAATTTACATCTTGTTACCTACAACTTGAAAAAAAAACAATTGAAACAAGCATGTGGAAAGTATATTTAAAAAATGTGAAACCTTTTTGTCAACTTGTAGTACTATTGTATTCAAGTCCATTCTTGGTGTGTTTTAGTTTTCTTTCATTTCACTTTAACATTCAAATCCATATGGTACAGTGTATCCTTTAGGCAGAATCATGCGTTTGTTGTAGGTGAATTTGTAAGTCTTTGATTGTTTCTCAGTTGTCACTCTCCTGTCTTTGTGCTTTTTAATTCTTTTATATGACACAGTTTCTTGAAAGTCCCTACTTTCTGACTTGCACCATTCCAACATGCGGGAGCGCGGTGGCGTAGTGGTAGAGCGTCGGACTCCGAATCGAGAGGTCCTGGGTTCGAACCCCACAAGCGTCACCGTGTTGTGTCCTTGAGCAAGGCACATCTACTCCCTACAGTACTGGTTAAACCCAGGAAGCGTTGGCTCCGTCCCGACATGACTGAAAAATTGTTGACTGGGACGTTAAACCTCAACACAAACAAACATTCCAACATGCGATGAAAATGGATTAGTTGTGAAGTGTTGTAGTCCAGTGTCAATCCCTTCACTTTACACATAGATTTCCTCTTTCCATCTTTCTCCACATACTCGTATCCATAGTTCTTAGGTCCCATACCAACAAATTTTACAATTCTTGCATCTGGTACTTCATCAGTCAATTCACCAAGACGATCCCCAATTTCTGGATTCCATTTGTCTGGTTTGTGAACGTAGATGATTGAGTCAGTGTCAAAGTACAATACTCTTGATCTCAGTTTTTCCAAGATCTCATACAATTTCAGTCTAGCTTGAGCTGTTACAAATGAACCAACGATTACATTGCTACATGTATGAGGTTCGACAAGAGAGTCTGTATCTTCCCAATTTACATGTACAAATCGTTCTCCGTATATGCTTACATTCTTCACGATTTTTGAGGGATTGGTTACCAAGTCAAAGTATTTGGAGGGTTCTGAAATGTACACTGAAAAAAGTTATAAGAGGCCACCTCATATTTTTTCTTCTAGTTCAGAAAGTAAAATACGATCAATTAAAATTCATGATCATATGAATAAACCAATGTCTAACAGTGGCTCTGTGAGTTTCTGCATTCCAAAATGCGTGATACTTCTCACACAGACGAAGCATGTGTAAAGGTACCCTATTTCAAAAAGTCACACTTTATTAAATGCCATATTATGACGTTGTGTTTTTACATTTTAATTTATTTGAAAGTGCTACTGACTGCCATGATGCAAGATAAAATTAAGTCAAAAGTGTTGCTGCAATAAGAATCTTCGTTTCTGTTTTGTACATGCAAGAAGACAACAACCTGAATAACAGGAATTCAGCTTTTGTATGCAATTTGCATACCAACTTTGTTCTTCTCCAGTTGCGTTATTATCAGCAGCACGGCATTGAAATTTTCAGCGATTATTTAGGTCAAATACTAGACTCTGATAAACTTTGAAAATTAAAAAAATCGTCCACAAATTTTGTTATTTTGTTCGTTAAAAATTGGCATTGAAACCGGAAGTGTGCGGCAGCCTTGACCTGTTGGTCCTCGAAAATGGTCTAAAACAGTTCAGTCGAGTTATCTCTCATTTCCAGGCCTCATCAATTGAGTTTAACAGGGGTCAACATGTTTAAGAGGCACATTTATGAATTTTCCAAAAAATCTCAAAATTGGCGATTTTTAAAAATGCATAAAAATTCTACCAGTAGAGAAAATTCGAATGTTTGATGTTTTTCCGAGCCGTAACGACCCCTTTGATGACACACGTTCCTAATTTCAATAAATGGTGTGCTGTATCCAATTTTTTATTTAAAAACATTTATTTTTGCATTTTTACTCCAAAAACGCCTTTAGTAAAAGAAAATTATTTCTTAACACTTTGGAACTTTACTTACTTGAAAGACACGTCTTTTGGCAAAAAATCGTGCAATTTTGAACATGGCTTAGAAACAAAAAATGAGTTTGAAAAGTGGCCTCTTATAACTTTTTTTCAGTGTATTCAGTCTTTGTTATTTTTTCTCGCTGTGCCAGTTTACCCCACAAACTGTTCAAAATAATCTTGGCTATAGCTCTCAGTCAGGGGTTCTTTTCCACTTCTTCTAATGAGATTCCTTCTGCTTCGAAGTAATCACGTATGAATTTTTCCTTGTCAGCTTCGGACTTGCACCATTCGGGATAGCCACTCGATTCTTGCTTGACTTTCAAGAAGACATCGATGTACTTCGTGCAGATACCACCCTCGCCAGTTGTCTTGTCATACTGTGTCGTCTCCGTGAAATGCCACACTTCATACACGTCCAGTATCTCGTATCCTCGCTCTAATGCAGCCTTTAATTCTATGCTAACCCAAGTTCCAACAAGTGCTCGTTCGTCTGCATTTGTATGAGTACACTTTTGGGAGGGATCACATCTTTCTGCACAAGTTCTACACAAGGGAAACATGAGTTTATTGTTACACTTGTAAGGAAGTACCGGATGGTATAAGTCTGTGGGTGGTAACACTTTACATTTGATCAATCCTACATATTGTTCAATATTGTCTTTGTCAATTTTCTCTTGTGATATGATAGTTGGATGACCCAAGGGGAAATGACCATACTTGCAAATGTAAGGGTACAGGGAACACACATCAATATATTTTATTTCATCCTGTGAATTCTCGTTGATTTCGTGATGTTTTGTGGAATTTGTCCTTCCACCAAACAAAGCATCTCTTGGTCTAAGTGGGTCAAAGTTGGTAAATTCAGCATCTACAATCTCTCTGAAGTCTTCATCTTCCTGGTACTTTTTATCATAGTCACATTCCCACATCTCAACGACTCGATACCCATTGTCTATGAATGTCTGCTTAATTGCATTGGTTTGAGCGAACAAGTGACTCATACGCTGACAATTATGTGGGTTGATCCTGTCTCTGTCTGGGAAATGAGTAGGACAACCATGCCAGTAACACCCATAAAACTCAAAAATGTTTTTTTTAATCTTTGTGATACCCATCCACATAATGTCCACAAATCTTAACTTCACCATTCAGTGCATGCTGAATCTCAACTTCATTTTCCAAGGCTACACTCTGTATCCATCGTACTGCTTTGATAGAGTAATGTATTTGATTTGGATATCCGTCAGGTGGAATGATGGCAATGCAGTTTTCAGGCATGTAATTCTTTCTCCACACTTTTGAACAAACTTGAGCAATGGTACAGGCTTCTGTCAGAGGATCAACACCACTGATATCTCTCAAGATCTTTCTGAAGCTTCCACACCCCCGTCTCAAAATGTCAACATCACTACGACAATATTCTTCCATCTCCCTTCTAAAATCAAAGATAGTACCTGACTCTATCTTTTCGTTGTACCACTTGAAAAACTTTTCTCTGTCTTCTTCTGACATTTGTCCAGGAATGTACATGTCTGCCGGAAAGTAAGGTCCCACATAATTCTGGTTTGCTGCAGTATTGGCAAGGTGAGGAAAGTACCCTTTTTTCAATTCTTCCAATCCAAAAGTTTTAGGAAATTTTGCAAGTCTCATGTGTAAAAACAAATACGAGTCTAAAAATGTCACCTTGCCTACAGTCATTCTCATGATTGTATTCCCATACATGACCACATCAGGTTTCATCGTTCCATTTTCCAATATATGTCTCAAGATAAACTGTCCATCATAGCCACCAAAATTATGTGCTATACAGGTCACACCTTTGTTATCGTCACCAAGGATCCATGCACAAAAATTAGATAAAGTATCAATCCCCTCAAAGATCATTTCTCTTCCCCCTGGTAATGGACTGCAACCTGGACAGTACTCTTCACTGGGTAGATCTATACAGTAATCACATGCTCTTTGTGCCACACAAAAGTTGACTTGATGTTCACCCGTTTCTTGAGATGACTCGAAATCGTAGAAAACAAACTTTGGCCATGTTGTTTCCTCCTCTTCTTGTTCTTCCTCTTCACTATCCTCAGAATCAGTTTTCTTGCATTTCTTAGACACATATTTCTGAATATAACACTGATGATTAGGTCCTACAATTTCTTTACAGATCTTACATTTTCTATTTCCAGGACATACATTATTCGTTTTGTTACCAATGATTCGACTTGTACATTTTTCACAACTGTATACAAGTTGACAAATAGATTTCGTTTGATTAGCCTTAATGTGTTTATGATTATCAAAACAGCTTTGACTCCTAAATGTTCTTTTACAGTCAACACAACTGATTTTCTGTTCTGTTATACAAGGAATGTCACTGTAGCAGACATCACATCCATCTGGACATCGATGAGCTCCTCTGTTGGTATATCCCACATCACAATACTCGCAGTAGTATTGACAGCCAAGTAGCCCCGTCACCTAAGATAATTATAAGAATTCTTTGATAATTTCTATACTGAACAAAAAAAAGAAACGCAACAATAGGCCACCGAGGATTTACGACTTTA
Source organism: Rugalucina vietnamica (assembly GCA_964017185.1). Classification (NCBI taxonomy): domain Eukaryota; kingdom Metazoa; phylum Mollusca; class Bivalvia; order Lucinida; family Lucinidae; genus Rugalucina; species Rugalucina vietnamica. The sequence continues at coordinate 3,123,162 of OZ024879.1, forward strand.
AGGGTAAAACGTTGATAATTTCAGGTCTGTTGCTGTATGATTCCAATTCATGGATATTAGGGTATATCATGCAAAAACTGATTTTCATTTCGATAAAAATTGAATTGTTTGTTGTTTTAATTAACGTAAATCGGGAAAGATTTGATCTGCGCATGCGCACACTTTTGAACCTAAAAATCATCAAGAAACAATGTCAGCTACACCCTAATTAAAATTCATGAAAAAGAAAAAATGTTCTACAACACACAAGCTCGTCATTAAAACCATCAAAATCCCTATATGTTTAATTGAAAGGGGGATAATTTCAATTTTACTCCTTTTATTTCTTAAACGTGTGAGTTATCTGCTGAGCGGTACATTGTGATTTTGAATGGGGGTTTATAGGGGATTTAAATCGTACCATTATTTTAATGCTTGCCCATGCGCACTGTGTGGTTTACTACTTTCAGCATGCCCACGGTCGGCATCGTAAATACTCATCAAAATGAAAATCGGTTTCTTGCATTCGGAAGCCTGACATCTAGTGCAGAAGTAGAAAATGCAAAGATTTCTGTTTGTATCATAGTTTGCTCAAAATTTAGTGGAATATAATTGTTGCGTTTCTTTTTTTGTTCAGTATATTTTTGAAGAGAATAATGTTTTCAGCATGAAAACTAGTCTTCCATACAATCATCATATGAATACATACATTATTATCGGGATAAATGATTTGTTAGTTTGTTATTCGGATAATTTTGCAGTATGTTAAGAGAACAGAAACCCATGTATAATCTACAATGCTCTTACATCTAGCTCTTACCTTAGAAACTGTGTCGTAGTGTCTGTCCCCATTCCAGTAGAGATGAATGACTTTTGTCTCTCGTTGTTTCTTAATTGGAGGGGGAAGATCAGTCCATCTTTAGGATGCTGTGAATGGACTTTGATCAGGTAGTCTGGAGCCAAGACAGCTTGGATTTTCTTGTATTCCTCGATTCCACAAGTTTTGTCATGAGGAATTTTGGCTTGGTCCAGTAACTTCTGAGCTTCCCGAGTTTGAAAGGACTTATTGGAATGTCTTATATGATTCCAGTTTTTCATCCAGGTCTCGGAATCGTCTTTGTCAGCATTGCATTTTCCCACCACCACAGCCCTGGCCATACACATCACATCGTCTGAGTTGTTGATTTGGATAATACTCTGTTTATTCTTTCGCATGTTCTCAGATTCGAAATAAAGACCATGGTGAAGTGGTTTTCTTCCATCACCAGTTGGGAGTCTACATGTAGTCACATCAATTCTCATCTGTCCATCGTTGATTTTGAACTTGTCATTGGATTGCATCACCTTTTCTATTTCTTGAGTGATGATTTCTCCAGTCAACGAGGACACATCACGCCATGTGATGAAAACTCCCAATTTCAGACCAGGATGGCTAATAGTCATACGGATTTTGTCACTTCCAACCACTTGACAGTGTCTCTTGATATCTTCGATCATGTCATCAAAAAGTTGCGGTATGAACTTCAGTGGTAAAACATCTTCTGGAAATTTTTTCACAGTCACTTCGTAGATGTTTGCTTTTGATCGAAACAGTCGGGAATTTGTCTGTCTCACTGGTTTAATAGTATAGTACTTTTCAAATTCTAGCTCATCCTCTTCGTCAGACTGGGAATAATCTACCAGTGGTCTGTTCACAAAGATTATAGGTGAACTTTTCTTTTGGTAGGTGGTATTTTATTCTCTTCTTCATCATCAGATAAAGTGGGTGGAGTACTTTCTCAGTATCGTTTAGACATGTTGTTTCAGTGTTTGATCAGCGAATGAAAGTACAACTCGTAGGACACTATACTAAAAAATGTTTGTGTCAGGCGAGACAGTATGTCTTGCGATTTAAACAGCTAAGATAATGCAGGAAAACATGTTTTGCAAAAAAAAAAAGAAAATAAATAAGGTATTTTCCAATGTAAAAAAAAAACATGCGTAAGTCAGGCGAGACAACATGTAAAACTGAACCATTTGTGTACTTAACCACCACTTCTCAATGTACATTGTTAAAGCAAAGTATATATAAAGTACGAGATGTCTTTTGCAATTAGTTGCGTTTATGAATTTGCATAGAATAGTTCCAAATATATATATTTCAACAAAAGTGAGTATACTGTTATTATATTTGGGGTCGAATCAGAAGTAATTAGTAGTTTGACAGACAGAAAAAACATATTTACGTTGATTGAAAGAAAGATATTTAAAAAAAATCAATGCATTATCTGTACTATGTATTAATCAATGGGAAATAACCTAAATGACTTGGGGTGTAAAACAAGTATCGGTTTTTTACTAAAACTTTACTTTAAATGCGGAAATGTGTGATTTTATTATTTTCTTCAATATGGTTTCCAATAATTATAGAAAACATTCAACATAATATTAAATGCTTATTCAATGACCTACTTTTACGCCGAAGCGCAAAACTTAGTCGCATCTTACGTCAATGAAAGCATCCACTTTTTTAGACCTACATCGGACCTGAGAGAAAGCATCAAAAACTTACAACTCTGAAAAAAAAAATCTAACAACTGTTCTAATTTTGTGTGTCCGTACCATGACCAAAGTTCTTGTATTTATTGTTCATATATGCTTACAAATATCTTTTTTCAACAGTCATGATGAGTAATATCTACATTCCCCCAGAAATTCAAGAAAAGGTATTCAATTACCTGATGTATTCATCGGCAAAATGATTGGTATTCAAATGGCAGATACAAGAATCTTGGTGTAAAGTCAATCTACGCAGACTACAGAAGACACTGGATACAAAGTCTAGAGAAACATACCAAAGAGAATTAGTACGAATGTTTTTAGACATTGATAAGATGCCAGGTCTTTCAGATGGAATGAGAACAATGTTTCACAAGAAGATGTATGAGTTGCATGTCAAATATTTATTCACATTACAAACAGCTAAAATGTGGAGAGTTACATGGACATTTTATCGTGATGTCAGAGAGGTAGAACCATTTCTTCGTTGCAACTTACAGGAACACTTCATGATTGGATATATTTCTGAGGGAAGTTTCAGTACATACCATGGATATTTGTTACTTAACCGTGAAATGAATATTATTGAAACCAAGGTACTACTGGAAGCTCACCGCTTGTTCTTCTTACAAGTGGTAGGAATAACCAAATCTTCCATTCGTCTTGAACCTGCATCTGAACTGAACTTGACATGGAATGACATAGACAAGAAACGACGGGAAGATGGAGAAGTTGTATCATTTGGAAACTGGACACTGTTCGAGGCACAAGCTGATAATCAAGTCACGTTACAATAACCAACAGCTTTTTCCAGATACTTACTCAGTTACAGATCATGACTACCATCACAAAAAGTTTACCAGTATGCTTGGATCAAATCTTGCAATTTGATGTGTACAAGTGTGCATTGCAACAGACATTGTCGTTAGAACCAATCAATGCCGATTTCTTGAAATCAAGAGAGGGAATCAATATGTGGCTGAACAGACTAGAAACATTTGGAACTTTCAAACATTGGTGCAGAAAAATCGCAAGTGAAATGTTGAGAATTGTAGATGACAGTCCAATAACTTATCTTCATTGGTTGACCCATGTTGCCAACAATGACATGGTAATTTCTCATCTCGAATCATTATTGATAGATATCCGACGTTCAGCAGAGGAAGAAAATATGGAATATGAAGATCTCATTTCTGCCATCAACAAATTGACGCTGAACTGAGCATATAAAAGCTGACGTGACTCACATCGAAATCATTTTAAATCTGAATACTGACGAGTAAACATGACACAAGATCCAAGAAAAGCAAAAGCCACTGACCCAAGCAGCATCTACTATCAACATGTATCATTACCGAAAGGTACCTTTTTATCAGGAGTGCCAGGGTATAAAGCCTGGGGAAGTCGGGCAGAAAATTATTTAACATCAAATCACCAAAGAGTAAACATGGATTCAACCATGAGCAATTATGCCAAGAGTATCTACTACCACTTCACATCATTGAAGAAACTTCACACTACAGACGAAATTCAACAGCTGAAACCATTGGAAGATGCACTGAAGTCACAGGGGGAAACTAATTCCACCATTCGGACAGTGCTACTACTGTAAAGAAACCACTCACTGGGCCAGCGATTGCTTGAAGTTAAAAATGGCGAGAGAACAACCGAAGACATCTGAAAAACCAGACTATGGACAATGTTTCGTTTGTGGATTACATGATCACTGGGCTCCAAATTGTCCACAGAAAGACGAGACATCGAGAAAAACAACTAATCCTGTGGAAAACTCTGGAAAGTCAAACAAGCGAAAGTTGTCCTGTGAAGAAGACATGTCAGTCTCAACGCCAAGAAAACAGCGAAAAGTAGAAAAGGTAACTGCAGCAGCTGAGCCGAAGAGAGCAAAAAGAAAACGAATCCCGAAGAAGAAATATTGTTTCGTCTGTAAATCTGACACACATGGTGCTAAGGACTGTAAGGAAGTGGTCATTGATTCCGATGAAGAACTGAAAGAGTCATTGAGTAAATTGAAATTGAACTGATTTTTAAGTTATGAACTGTGACTGTTGTCAAAATGTTCTAAGAGACTGTATTATTCAAATAATTCGAGAGACTATATTATTCAAATGTGTTCACTTAAAAATTGTTAGTACAAATTAAAATTGAAAAAACTGTTTTTGTGTTTGTTGTTTCTTACAATGGTTTTCTTTCTGAAGATTTGGTCAGTAACAGTATTACAAAGATATTCTTTCTGAAGAAATGGTCAGCAAATTTCTTACAAACATATTCTTTCTGAAGATATGGTCAGCAAATGTCTTACAAAGATATTCTGTCTGAAGATTAGGTCAGTAACAATATTACAAAGGTATTCTTTCTGAAGATTTGGTAGTCCTGAAAAGGACTGTTTTGGTCATGAGAGACAAGAGATTCCTAAGGTCTACGAGGCATTGGTCGTACAATAGCTACTGGTTTGCAGTAACCAATACCTCTTCTGGCCAAAAGAATCTGTATCCCCATCTTGTTTTGTTGCCTCTCAATTTCCCGATAATCTTTTTTATGAAAAGCAGCACACAATTTCCTCAAGCTGAATTTTTCAAAGAACCCCATAGTTCCAAAATGTACAGAGAGACACAGAACACGATGTTATATAGTCGATGAGTAGGATTGACCTACATTTTCACTGGAACCAATCAGAAGAGACAGATCATGTCACATTTCTAAGTTCTTATATTATTCTGCGAACTAACTTTTTGACTAAAAAAAAGAATTAAAACATAACGGAGTCATAGATTTTCAGACCCTTTGAAAACTTTTAATAATCAAATTGAAAAACTGTTTATTGCCAGAAACTGAAATCAACATTTATCGCTGAACATAGGCTCACGGCGACCTAAAAATCGAAGAAATATGCATCAGAATTATTAACTCATACATCCATGTTGATTAGACACAATTCTGTGATTTGTCAGAGATGAAAAACAAACAGTACTTTCATTTAAAATAAGTTTAGTAAGAAATTTGAAATAAAGTAAATTAATGATTCCCCTTGATTTGCGTTACAAGTTTAAACTTTTACGCTAACTGACACAACTTTAGTAAATGCATTAATTCATATTTTAATTTCAAACTGAGAATGACATACATACATTATCTTTAATTTAATACATTGTCATAATTTGATATGTTAAAAGTTAAATTTCCATGGATTACATTACATATTATGTGTATATACGAAAACCTACGATAATGAAAATAACGCCCCTTGAATTATTAGATAAAAACAAGTGTTCGTTTTTAAAAACAATTCGCCACAAATAGTTTATGGCATTATAAGACTTTTTCAATCAAAACAAATTTTGTGGCCCTAAAAAGGGCCGTTGGGTGGATTTATGTTCCACAGTTTATAAGCAGCCACAGTGGAGTGGTCTGCCACCGCAAGCCGGGCATCTTTCACCCTAGCGAGCCAACTTTACAGTTCTATAGGCAGGAACCGCTAAGCTCCTGCCTTCAAAGCAGTAAGATGGCTCGCTAGTCTCATCATCAGCATCCCAGTCCTCTTCTCTGTCAAGGAAATTATTGTTGGGTCTGTCATCCCAGTCTTCTTCTTGGGCTGTTGACGGTGGTGGTGACTGTGGCTCTTTTCTTATTTCGACACGCTCCACGACTCGCCCTCCGTGGGCAAGAACCATAGCTCGTCTGGTCATTGTTATCATCTTTTTCAGGTTCTCCACGGTAGTAACCACCGACTCGGCGTACTTTCTAATCGTATCCATGGACTGCACCATAGCCGTAGCAGCCCTACCAATGCTTTCAGCTTGTTCTTCTAATGCCCGCAAATAGGGTTCACAGTCGTAAAACGTGTTGCCATTTTTTGTTGTACACAAGAAAAGTGTACAGATCTGCAAAATGCAATTGCTTTTATACTCTCTGGGGGGGATTGACCTACTTTAAACTTCAAACCAATCAGAAGTTCCAGTATAAGTAACAAATCACAGCCGACTTTACAAAGTTCAAACATAAGTAGGTCAATCCCCCCAACGAGTATAAAAGCGAAAAAATCGCATATACATAAACTTTTCATTAATGTTCAGTCATGGATTCACATCAGGTCAACTTTGACGAAACAGATATCCTGATAAAGGCATGTAATGAAATCTTAACAAATGATATGCAGCAACCGTATTATCAGCAAACACAACAATCTACTTTTCCCTACCAACAGCAGACATCACAAATGCAACAACAACAATAATTGCAGAGATCTCAAAACGTGGAAATCTTAGTGAGGGAAATCAATGAGTTGAAAACCAAAGTGAAACAGCTTTAAGATGAAGTACAGCGTCAAGCTCAAATACCGTCCATTCCATTTCCAGTGATCAGGGTGCCAATCAAAATAGACATCATTAATAGTGAGACATCAACCAGTTCACAGAGTAGAGAAACACAGCCAACCACTACATTGAATAGCGAAATACCTATTGCTTCATTTCAAAGTCAGACACAAAACTCAAAACCTTCAGGAGTTGGAATCGGAATAGCCAAAAAAACGCATAGTGGCTAATACACCAACAAAGACAGTGGAAAGAAAAGAAAAAAAAAGACAACTGAGTAAAAAAACTCAAAAAAACTTTAAACAGCCCTTTTCAGGGCTACCAAAGTTATCAGAAAGAAAAACCTCTATTTGTTGTTACAAACACCAAAACGCACATCTAAGTTATAACTAATACAAAGGAAAAACAATATTATCATGATTATGAGTTTAATAAGAACAAGGTTTGAAAGTGTAAAAAGAACATGTTATCAAATGCTTATTCAATGACCTACTTTTACGCCGAAGCGTAAAACTTAGTCGCATCTTACGTCAATGAAAGCATCCACTTTTTTTGACCTACATCGAACCTGAGAGAAAGCATCAAAAACTTACAACTCTGAAAAAATCTAACAACTGACCTAATTGACAACTTCCAAAATTATTACACAAAAGTGACTTTCTTAACTCAAGGAAACTTACCTACACCGTAAAACTACTCAGTTCAGTTCAGCTTAAATCAGGGTGCGCACTCTGGGTACCGTTTTTCATTTTTTGAAAACTTCTGGGTACCCAGAAAAAACGGTACCCAGAAAAAACGGTACCCAGAAGTTAAAAACGGTACCCAGAAGTTTTCAAAAAATGAAAAACGGTACCCAGAGTGGCATCCATAACTACTCCTCTAGGGGGAACATACATCCTATTTCTTTTCAGTTTCGATCTCTTTCAAATGACGATTGTAATTAAAATGATAACAGTGATAAATAATATTACAATTCCAATAATATTTTATCAAAGGAAGCCTTGTGTATTGAATTATCAGTTGCTGGAGGTTTACCATAGGCAGCTGCTGTTTCAGCAGACTCACCTGTGCTAATGGCCAGCGTGGTGGGCTGTGTTATATCTCTAGTGGCCTCAACATCTCCAGTGGTTGTATCATGGGGGGACCATCTAGTTAGGATGTCCTCTTTTGGACCAGTGGTGGACTGAGAGATATATTTGTGGTGCTTTGAATGTCTGTGGAGGCTGTATCATGGGGGGACTTGCTGGTCTGAGTGCCCCCCATTGGGTCAGTGGTGAGCTGTGACAATATGTGGTGGTCTGAATGTCTCCGGTGGCAGTATCATTATCATGCTGCAACCAAACTTTCTTACGACGATTTAACATGGATCGTCACAGAAAAAAGTGTCATTCGAGCGACGGGAAAAACAATTCATATGTAATCATTGTGACAGCGTGTTTGAAAATTATGATCGACTCTTTCATCATGTTACTCGAAAGGTAAATCACAGCACGGTGGTGGGGAGGGGACGGCTAAAGTACATCACAAGAAAGGTAGGAAAGAGCCAAACAAGAGGCATGATGATACACCATCGACAATGAACGAAAACAGGCGTGGTCAATAGGACGATCATTCCGCAAAACGAAGAAATATACTATCTCCTTTTATTATTCACTAACTCAAGAGGACCTATAGGACAATTCTTCAGACAAAAACTCCAGAAACACGGAATAATGTTGTATCTATCGACAAGTCGAAATGTATAGAAAAACTTTTGAGGGGACAATCATAACGGATTCGCCTCATGTCAGGAGTTTTAACGTATGCCATCTTCCATTTAAGAAGCACTGAAATTTCCCATTCATTTGAAATAAAAAATATGTATTTCACATGCTAGAAATACATGCAGTTTAAAGAAAACATGTTTCTATATACATAAAAGCTAATAACAAAACACATACCTCTTTAATCAAGAAAACAAAATGGTGTGTCTAATGTCATTTTTGACTGATTCTTTGACATTAGGAACATTTATCTTCCCTGCCATATATTTTTAATGGCTTCAGTGTAAATGTATGCTTTATAATATGACAAAGCATATACAACACTACTTTTTTATGTTCAGATTGCTCAAATCTAATTTAATAAGACTTAGATGATACAAAAACGATGTGTCTAATGTCATGTTTTGACTGACACAATTGTGTCTAATGACACTGTTTGACTGGCACAATTGTGTCTAATGTCAATGTTTGACAAATATAATGTGTCTAATGTCATTGTTTGACTGACACCCTTGTGTCTAATGTCAGTTTTTGACTGACACAATTGTGTTGAATGTCATTGCTTGACGAACATAACCAGTCAGGAAAAAGTTTGCTTGATAGTGGTTGTGTTTCCCTTGTGATATTGTGGGCTGGGTGTGGGACCTAATTGTACCAGTTCCTGAACCTTGCTTATTCTTATTTTCTGAGTCACCTGTGACCACCCATTTGGGAAAGGACTTGCCATGTTTGCTTGATTGTGGGGTCATTTTGTAGTACGTACTTCTTTCCCTTGTGTCTCTTTGATACTGTGGGTGGGGTGTGAACCTGATTGTATCAATTTCTGAGTAAACCTTGCTTGTTATTTTGAAATTTTGTTGTTTTAACGCCAAGAGATTGTAATAGATCTATGTATGGATAATAAATCTATGCTGATCAGTTTGTGGACGAGACAATCTGACTTTCTCAATATATGGCTTGTATGTTTACAGCCTCATTAGATTGGAAGTTGTAGATCACCAGAAAATAAAACATTTTGGAACTGAACAGTTTTAATAGTGAATGAACAGAGGAATTTCAATCACGACTTTCCCATTCTCTCACTTTACTGCAGGTCTTCTGGCTGAAAGACAAAATAAAATGGAAATGTGCATGGTGCATGAGGTGGATCTCACAAACATCTTGTCATATGAAAGTTAGCCAGTGGTGAGGTATTGTTTCGTGCATTTAGTGTGAAAAGTTTACAGTCTGTTTCTGTTCTGAAACTGACTTCTAAAGACCACTTAATCTACTTTCAAGTAGGAATTTATAGTCACAGACAGCAAAAGGATTAATTATACATCAGCAATCAAATGCTATGCATACAATTATGTTTGGTAATACAAAGATCAATATGACACTTTATCAATTCAATTTACATTTTAGGCTTGATATACACACCCTGAACTTGTAATATAATCGAAAACCAGCAGCAACAATCTCTGGGGCTTTGATTTTTTTGACAACATCTGCCAATGCCACAGTAAACCTTGCCTCATCAATTACCCACTGACTGCTACGTCTTTTCGAAATGTATTTAATCCAAGGCCAGTCATAAACCTGAAAAAGAAAAAATATGATGCATTACACATTATTTATTTAATAAAAGATCTTTATGAGAAGTCCAAATTGGCTTCTTTGTTCTTCAAATCCCATTGTTCACTTCTAAAAGTCAAACATACATAATGTCATATATACACTGATCAACTAAAATCAACTTTACACTTTTATGATGAATTTACTTTGAACATATTTAAAAATTAACATGGTATTCATCCCTTTGATAAAAGTAATTAATAGTGCCCATGTGTTCAAAATTGTTTCGTAGAAAATTAAAAAGAAAATCACTGAAGTGCTTTGCATAAGAGGAACAAACATCGAAGAAAAAGTATACTATTCTTCATGTCAAGCACACAGTACAGCCTAGAAGCTAATCAATCACTTTGTAGAACTTTTCATCACGTAACATCATGTATGACACCATGAATCTTAAAATAAATTTTTGATAATAGGCGAGACGCTAGATTCTGTATCTACCGTATTTAACGAAATCGCACAACACCCTCCACATACTTTGTTTGCAGTATGCAATTGGTCCATTGGTCATCCTAGATGAGTTCTAGGCACGTTGTCGCCCCGGCAAGTGGTGCACAATATTTCTGTAGCTCGTTACATAAGTTACATGTTCAAAATATATTTGTACCAACAAAATAGCGAAACCTACTATGCTCCACCCACATTACTCATGCAACAACACTAATTATATCACATACTAGAACAATTTAACGGACATGCTTTATGATCTTTAAAAGTTGAAATTAGACATTATACGGTGTTACAAACGTTACTTCTATATCTGTGGCGTGAAAATAAGAGTTTGGGTTCAAAAACGTTTTTGTTTTTGGCATTTCTTTCTTCATATTCCAAAAACGATAGGTCCTTTCTTACTGACCAATAGTTCAACTTGGCTATTACACAAAATCATATATTTATATTAAATATTTAATTTATTTTATCTAAATAATTTAACATTTCCAAAGAGTACCACCGTATGCTGTAACATTTGAAAAGTAGGCGTTTCAACAAAAATATCAAAATGAATAACTGTTATAAGTTTCTGTAAATTATTTAGTTCTATTTTACACACCCTATGATAAATACATGTTTAGTGTGCTAAAATACACAACCTGTGACTTGCAAGTATGCTCATGGTAACGTATGTAACACCTTAATGTTCAAACATGGGTAGATTTCATTTCGGTGATAATAAATGTATATACAGTGAGCCGCTTCATGCGAAAACCAGATTCTTCCTATATGAAAACAAAGATGCAGTTACTGCACAGCTGATCAGCACACTTGTTTACTCTACACAGATAACTCAAACTTGTTCTTAAATCCGAAATTTCAAGCGTCTAAATTCTGTGACTGTGTAAAAGGAATATTGACAGAAGAGGGGTTTTCGCGCGCTGCGGCTCACATGAAAGTGGTCTCACATAATTATCTGCAAAGGTGTTTGAAATATGTGGACCCACTGGTGACTTGTCAATATGCTCATGGTAACGTATGTAACACCATTTTCATATAGGGCACTGTAAGCTATATATTATGAATAAGTGACCCATCGTTAAAGCGTCCGCTCCTGATTGCGAGTTTTTGTGTTGTTCGACCTCTTCGGTGCCATGTTGTGTCCTTGAACAAGATCCACGATCCAAGATGAATCTTTCCATGTGCGAACTTAATGACTTAGGAAGACAAAGACTTCGCAAATATCACACTGACAGATGCATTCATCTAGATGCGGATATTATCCTCAAACTCCTGGACCCATTTATTTTATAATATATGTGGTATTCCTTACAGCTTGTGTGCGCCTTTCGAAACTATTGATTTGATGTAGTGTTTGATCGGATGAACAAGAAAGAAGGACATTATCTAGCCCTGCGACACCAGTTCCCCGGGAGTGGCAAAATCCAATGTAAAGCAGTAATAACAAAAAAATGTGAATTTCTTGAGGGCCCTCGGTATGAAATTCGAACATAGAACAGGATGTGCAAAAAAAACAAAACAAAACAACGTGTATGCGTTTTTACAAGAAAATGCTTTCTTGCCAGGGATGACGTAACTGCACTTTAGACAATGAAGACACAGATACGCGAATTTTCATAACAACCACGATGCTTCTGACGGTACAATCATCTGAATCAGATGTCTTGGTTTTATGCTGCTATTCTCGCCAAATGATTGCAATACATTATGGTTCCACGCTGGAAATCCTGAAAAAGCACGATACTAGCAGTCTGTCGTTTTGAGCAAGCCTTGATGTCCTGTCAGACACTCTCGAACATTCCAAATCTTCAAGAAAATAGAAGTTTTGACTACACAATAAGGCAGTTTAGGTGAGACTCCACACAATGGCATTGGTAAAACGAAAGCTTGGAATGTTGCTGAGAAAAGCGATCAATCACAAACTACCTTGTGCAAACAGACGATAACACTCCCCACAGCACATAAGAAGGTGTACGAAAAACATTTTGCCGATTCTGTTCATCTGTTCGGCAATCTGGTTCAAGTGTCCGTCACTTGTTCTGTTGCCATTATCGCTACGCAAATGAAAATGTACCACCAAAGCATGATCGTTTGATGACACATTTATAACGTGAAAACTTCAAAAACATGTTTTCAGCCTTAGCAGAAACGCTCAACCGTATCAGCCTAAGCAGAATCCCTCAGAAGGTTGGTCGGGTGGGAATATGGGCCCCGCTCATCGGATCCTTAAGAAATAGATGGGCTTCTTTTGCCTCCAGGCATAGCTTATACGCTACTTACTGACCATCTTATTACTGGTTAACCGCTCAGGTCTGAGCCTGACCAGGAAAAGTGTTTTAAAATCAAACCATCCATACGTATAAGCCGTGGTGGCTTACTTGGGTGGTTATATTTAAAGCATTGTTTGGATGTCATGGCATCCGATTTTCGGGCAAAAGTCCCATAAATTGAAGTCAACGTCTCAATATGACAATAGCTGTTGACTAGGCTGCTAAGCATCAACTCGAAATAAAAAAAAAAGAACAACCGCATCAGGCAATGTCTGGAACATCAATGGTACTTTTATTGAAGCAGTGCTCATGACCAAGGACTGAACAATTTTTGTTCCGTTTAACGTCCCTTTCAATATTATTTCAGCTCATATGAGATGGGCCAACCGGAAGGTGGGGCAAAAACTGGAGAACCCCGATAAAAAAAAAAAACACCTGGCACACGTGCAAGCAGAACTTGGCTTGTCTCACATGTGCCCCGAACCCAGACAAAATGAACTATCATGCGCAGAGTTGTGCTTTTGTATGGCCGGCGAGTCATTTCAATATCCGGAAATCGGAAAACAATCTTAAGATGACGATTATTATATCTTATTACTGTTTGTTTTCCTTAGGTTTTAACACCTTAAATTTTAAGTGAAAAATGAAATGTGTTACATACGTTACCATTAAATCGCCCGTCACCCGCATTGATATTTGCTTACTAATATTGGCAAGCTTTGTGAAAGGTAACTTAAGAAATAGTGACCGACGGTGTTGATAATGTCATTTCATAACACTGGATACTTATAATGGTGTAAAACATGCTTTGGGATTTTGTGGTTTGGGTGTGCGCGCTTTAAGTTCACTGACAACCGGATTACACTCTTGAATATTTGCTATGATTTCTAAATTAGTGCTAAATCATAATTACATACAGCGATGAGCATTCTATCGGCATTAAATCATTAAAACTGATTTTTTATATTTAATAATTATGTGTTACATACGTTACCATATTTGCCAATCAAAAGTACACATTTCTGGCAAAGCAGTGAGCATTCAACTTAAAGAAGGCATATATGTTATTGATCTACAACAAGCTGACTGTATATATTTTTCTTCTTTTCTTCAAACTTTACTGTACATAGTTGACTTTAAACACATTATTCTTTCATAATCTGAAGTGAGTTACTGTGGACTATATGCAATTACTTTCGACTAAGGAATGACATGATGATTAGTTTTTTCAGGTTTGTAAAAGAAAAGGAATAAGTGTCTTTTAGACAGGTGTATCTAACGTATAAATGTGCAAAGAAAAGTATATTAAAATAGCTTACTGTTCTGTAATTAAACTCTGAACAGTCTATTTTGAAAATGTAACATACGTAACACCATCGATGCATATATTATGTGATTAAAAATATCAACACATGTGCCAGTAACATTCTTTCATCAGATGACATTAATATATTTAGGTTTGGAATTTATTTTAGAGATGCATAGTGCATTTTTTAAACTTAGAGTATATTTCTGTTTTGAATGGGTAACATACGACGTGCATAACGGCTTCTGGAGGGCAAATGCCCCGTACCATTGGGCGACAACGTGCATAGAAAATCTTTATATTGATCAACAAAGCCACCCGTAGTGTATGAAAAGTGAAATTCGTAAAGAGAAGTATATTAAAATAGCTTACTGTTCTGTAATTAACATTTACACAGGCTGGTTTGAAAACGTAACATACGTAACACCATCGATGCATGACAATAATTAAATATATCAATATATGTGCCCGTAACATTCTTTCATCAGATGATATTGATACATTTAGGTTTGGAATTTAGATTAGAGATTCTTAGTGTATTTTACAAACTTAGAGCACATTTCTGGTTTGAATGGGTAACATACGTAACGGCTTCTGGAGGACAAATGCACCATTTCACAGGGCGACAACGTGCCTAGAAGCTCTTTATATTGATCAAAGAAGCCACCCATAGTATCAAACCTAGTATGTGGAGGGTGTTGTGCGGAACGAAAAATTTCCCTACCCACCGTCTCCTCTATAAATGGAAATGAATATAGGATTTTTCTTCAGAAAATATCCTTTAACCCACTTTGACTTACACCTAGCGTCCTTTTTATGGGACAGTACAGCCTCAGATTTGCGGTTTTTAAGTATATATATGAGCTGAAGAAATTTTAAACAAAACTATTGAAGAAATTATATTACAACAACATTTTATAAATAAACCAATGTTCAACAGAACCATAGAAATTTGCAAACAAATAATGTTGCACCACAAGAAATTCTATATATGTAGCAATGTGTCTTTCACAATATACTGAATAATATGTGAAGCCAATGCTGACAAAGTTTTTGAAACTTTGACAGATCTATAAATGATGTTCAGACACTAGTTAAGCAGTTCCCACAAACACACTGGTC
The DNA here is from genome assembly GCA_964017185.1 of Rugalucina vietnamica. Lineage (NCBI taxonomy): Eukaryota > Metazoa > Mollusca > Bivalvia > Lucinida > Lucinidae > Rugalucina > Rugalucina vietnamica. The sequence goes on from OZ024879.1 coordinate 3,138,538, forward strand.
TGACATTCAGTGTGAATGTTAAGTTTAATTTGCTTGATATATTATATTGCATGAAGCAGAATTTCTTGTGGTGTGACTCAAGTAAAACTCAAGTCAACAAATTACTTACGACTGCAGGAAGAAAATTTCGGCCATGTTTTACAAGTAGAAACTCTCCCGGGGGGTACCTAGATTTTTAATATCATATTCTAGTTAAAATGCCTTTGATCTCGTTAATTTTTTTCATTCAGTTTTACATCCCTTTAAAGATTATTCTCATTGAAGCTGCAAGAAACAGAATACCATTAAGATTAAGCTTACCAGTCAGCAGCCAAGACAGTAAACAACAAAGACAAAAAAGTTAATAAATAAAAAGGTAAGTACTGACCACTTGACAGAAGCTGGAGGCTGAGCTTGATCATCCGGCAGTACATTCCCTGGCTGGCTGGAGTTTACATCTTCCACTGTATGGTCTACTTGGGTCACCTCATCCACATTGAAGCTGCAAGAAACAGAATATCATTAAGATCAAGCTTACCAGTAAGCAGCCAAGACAGTAAACAACAAAGAAGAAGAAGTTAATAAATAAGAAAGGTAAGTACTGATCTCTTTACAGAAGCTGGAGTCTCCCCGTACATCATCCAAAGTGCAGGTTATATTTTATTTTTGGTCCTTTGAGATCAGCGAGGATATTCTGACAAGTCAGAAAATTATAATCGGTTAAGATTCATTTTCTTACCAATGTTTAATATATTTGGTCCCATTTAGATATTACTAGTCTTTATTTCGACTACCCTGTTGAAAGTTTCCAAAAAATACATTGACTGTTTGGCCTGTATATGCCTATATTTTAGCAGCCCAGAACACTGTTATTTAGCTCCTGATGCTGAATCTTAATGTTGAGGACAATACTTTCATGTCTTGTGAAGATATTCATGCTAAGATAGTTGCATTGTTTTCTCCATTATTTGGTTGAAATCTAAGTTCAAGAGGGGGTCTAAATTTCATAAAAACAAAACATCGAAATTATGATTTTTTTCTGCATGCTCACAAAGTTCATCCCTACTGTTTCTATTTTAGAGTGTGTAATCGACAGATACATTTATGTAGAAATCATGTAAAAATAATGTATTTGCAATTTGAAATGTAAGAAAGAAAATATTTAGGAGGTACCTGTACAACATTTGTGCCTTTGAAACATTAGATTACCGTATTTGTTATAAAGTTATAAATGAACGTGGCGCAAACTGGAGTTTTCAGTATGGAATTTTTCAAACCTGCACATTGCTTGAAACATGGGTTATTTCAAAGCAGTTGTTTGCTTTATTTTACAAGCAAATGTGTAATTATTCTAGCCCAAATTTGATGATAAATTTTAAAAGATGGCCTTGTCCAATGTTGCATAACTAATATATAAAATAACGTCCCAGTCAACTTTTTCAGACATTGCCAGAAGGATACACCACTTCCTGGTACTATGGGAAGCAAATTGTGTAGATTGCTAGATGACACAACCCCGTGCTAGTGGGGTTTGAACCCAGGCCCTTTCGATTCTTAGACCGATGGCGTGCATAATGATGCTGTGAAAATAAAACCACCAATCTAAACCAACAAGACTTATATGTGTTTGTTTGGTTTGAGTTGAACCACTTTTCCTGTGGTTAAGTGGTTAATCAGTAATTAGATGGTCTGTCAGTATCGAAGAAGCTTTGCCTGGAGACACAAGCAGCCCATCTATTTCTTTAGTCTCCAATGGGCAGGACCCATAGTTCCACCCGACCACCCTTGGAAATCGTGTGGCTATTCGTTGAACTGAAAACCCTGTCCTCATGACTGACGAATAAGTATTTATTAAACAAACATAGATAACAACTATATAGGTAACAGGGCGTGAATATATAAATGGTGTATTTGTACAGTATGTTTCCAAAATATTGTAACACAGATTGCCCAAATCATTTTATGCCTATACAAATTATGGAACATGGTTTTGCAGCATCCCAGTTCAACATATCTGCAGTTAAAATATTGTATATGATTGCCCTTTTAAATTGTTTTAATTTTGATAACATTATGGCTGCTAGTTTTGCCTAAATGAGAAACTAGGACTGAAAAACATATTTGGGCTCTAGAGTATCGTTCCCCCCATAGAGCCAGCACGCCACTTTCATATATTGTGTGGCAAATGGCAACACATATGTAGGCAAAAGCTTTTGTTGGCTCTCGTGGAGGGGGGGGGGGGCAATACTTTATAAAAAGTTTCCTGATTTCTATATATTTCATACCAAAAATGTATGTTCAAGCCCAAAATATACATCCTGGGCCATCAAAAATGAAACAATAAATTCTTCTATCACACAGCCCCTATAAAGAGAATGGTAGCAAACTTTTATTTTTTTAAAACCATAGGCATTTTTAAATGGAATTAGTCAGTGATTCTTTTAGTAAAACCATAGGCATTTTTAAATGAAAATTGTCAATGATTCTTTCAGTAATCTTCTTTAACTCCATGTTGCCAAATCTAAAGGGTTACCGACGGGACCTTAGTTGTCGAAACCGCAGTATGGCCCATATCCTTTCTTATTAATGTGTTAACTGCTCTTGAAGGATCTCAGTTTTATTTTTTTCTTGGCATCTTTCTGATTGCGCCTTTTTGATTGCGCCTTTTCCTGATCATCGTCTATGATTTGTTCACAGTACTAGTTCACAGTTACTTAACTTTTTATGTTGCTGACTAATGAAAGATTATTTACGGAAAGTGTGAAGTTTAACTTCTTGGCATCTTAGATCATCAGTTCACAGTCTTCATTGAAGATATCACCGCAATAATTTCGCAATACTACAAAGAACTCGCAACGAATGACACCCTTTCAGCAAAGAAATGTTGAACTATTTCTTGGTCCGTAGCAGGCTTTCGATGTTTCTTTTTCGACTTCGAGTAGCAGATCGCCCGATTTAAGCTTTTTGATACTCTTCGGTTGACCTGCTAATCAGAAGATTCATCTGACTCTTTAGAAATTTGGCGTTTGTCTGAATTCTGTGACGATTGATTATCTGAAGCACACATAATAAAATGGATTGAGTCATCTCAAATGATGCTCTCTGCCCCCCTGGAGCCCTACAAGGGAACACATGAAATACCCCCCTGGAGCCCTACAAGGGAACACATGAAATAAGTGGCACTCCTACTCAAAAGTGTTGGGAGATACACAGAGAAGTAGACACACAAGCTTGATGCCTACATGATTGATTATCTGAATCACCCATAATTAAACGGATTAAAGATTCATCTCAATAAACTTCGCCGTCCTTGGAGCCCAACTCAAAAGTAATGGAGATACACAGAGATATACTCGCACAAGCTTGATGCCTACTCGATTGACCCGTTGAGCCGCCGCCTTCTAGGAATGATAAAGACAAAAAAAGAAGTTTATGGGCATATGTTAGGTATCAGGAACGATACTAAAAACGAGAAAAAGTAAAAGGTGTTCCTAGCGCTTGGCGCAACAAAGCCGATTGACCATTCCAGAACCCACATGTCCTCCCATCTAGCCGAAATCAGGGCAAAAGTGATGTGTTGCATCACACTCAATCACCAGGATTCCTTCATCCAAACGACACAGGGTCGCTGCTCACGGTAAATGAGCCACTCCTCTTCGACCGGGTTTTACAAAATAGGGGCGACCGGCCAATTCTAACCTGGGTCAGGCACGGGACCTTTCTCGGGTGAGAAACTCGCATACCGCACAAAAAGTTATAGTTGATCAATGAGATAAATATTTCCTTGTCCTCAAATGCTTCACAAATGGCTAAACAAATGGCTAAATTATCCTTCAGATACTTCTGGAGTGGAAGCAGTACGGTCTCATTACTTCTGGTGGACCGGGAGGAATACCAGAAAGTACCGGGTGATCATTAGAACTAGTCTAATTTAACTTAACTCCACAATTGCTGCTTACTATTCAACTTGATTGTCAGTCAATTCAGATTCATATTGTTGTTGATGACTTTCATTGACTAGTTAGATATTCACCGTGAGGACCGAACAACTTAATAAATAAATGTTGTGTACCATTGTAGATGAGGGTGAGTTAAGGACCCTGTAAAACCTGAAGTTATCGCCAAATGGGCCCCCGCCCATTGAGGCCAGAAAAAAGAGATGAACTGTTTGTGCCTCCACCCAACGCTTAAACGCTACTGACACTGGCTAACCGCTCAGGTCTGAGTCTACCCAGGAAAGTAGTTTCAAGTCACCCATACACAAAATCATTTTTGGTTGAATTGTTTGGTTATTGTTAAGCACAGTTTGTGTGTCATGACATCCTAATGCTTGATAAAAGTCCCATAAAATGGAGGCAAACGTCCCGTCATTACCATAGCTATTAAATTGGATTCCAATGGCGTCCCTCTGGAGCTGTCTAGAAAACTGTTTGTTCTTGGATGTTGTGGCGTTACTGGACTTCAGCATATCAGAAAGAATTTTTATTTGCACATTTCCATCAAATTTCTTATTGCTGCCATTGGAAACACAAATGATGAAAAAGGCCTAAAAAGGAGTCTGAATCTTCTTTGAAGTGGGTCCCGTACAGCTGAACTGAAGTGCTCTTTATTAACGCAGCTTCGGTTTCCTTCCGTTTTGATTCTTTCTTGAAGAGAGACATCTGTGTCTTTGTCTCTTTTGGTTTTGTGGTGAGCTCCTTGAGGATGACTACATGTCCATGTAAAATCTTACTTTAGGGTGTAGATATTTGCTTCTTCAAACAAGATAAGGAACTGAAGAAACTATTGGCCAAAGTATTCTGATTTCTTGAAAGCATTGGCTTTTATCAAAACAATGGCAGCTTTGTCTGCATTTGGCATCCTAGTTCATCGATGACGCTGTTTATTGACAAACATGCAACAGGAGCACGATACGGTAAAACAATGGCAAGTGCATGTCATCTGCATGATACTATGCTTGAAATATATCCAGGATTACAGAATCGGGACGTAGACTACGAAGGACCAGAACATAACGACAACTCGGGGGCTTGGATAAATGATGTCATTCTACAGAATATAAATAGACCCCAAGGAGGCAACCAGGACACCAAAGAAATCAAGACTCAGCGTGTTTACCAAACACATCTGAACGATGTTTAAAAAGGTACCAGTAGGCAATGAACGGAAAAGGCGCAATCAGAAAAAATTTCCCACTCCAAAAACCAAATTGACAATTAGGTACTTATACTTAACGTACGCCGAGTGAGTGCTACTTCCACTGTATATGGCAGAAAGGCTCATTTCTTTATGAGGTTAGTCCGAGAATGTAAACAGGCATGGGAGCCAGGAGTCCCTGGTCCGCAGGAAACATAAACGTGGACTGACATGAAGCTAGCGGTAAAATAATTTTAGGTGTAGATGTAGCCTGATGGAATGTAATGGAAGCTTGTATGTGTTTGGAGACTGGTATCAATTTGCATCGAAAAGGACTGTATACTTGACATATCCTTGTACCGCATTACTAATTCAAATGCCTTTCTTTAAAAGAATTTCCTAAGATTGTCTGGAAGATTGTTAATCTCTGCACCGAACCATTGACTAAATACAGATCTTGGACCGTTTGTTTTTTCAATGGCTTCTTTAACTTGTTGGGAGATCTTTCTGGATTCTGTCGCTTGATCCACCAGTTTAAGAATTGCTCTGTCCACTTGTAAATAATCCTGCAGTCGTTTCCTTCGTGCATTATGTGACGTAGACCTACCGCTTAAACGTGGTTGAACCTCAGCTGGCGCCATTTCATGGCATATTCCGTTGTCTGGGCCTGGTTCAATGTCCTCAGGTGTAGGATCTTCGTCACGGATATTCTCACTGTCCTCGCCTGTGTTTGCTTCACGTTTTCAATAGTTCACCAAACTAAGCTGAAATACAGTTTTCGTCCCTTTAGTCTGCAAGCCGGGTAAACGTTACTAATTGGTTTTGTTACATAATTCTCAGAATAGTTGTCAACTAAAGACAATGGCAGGTTTAGCCTTGATCCCATGATGGTAGACAGTTCTTGTGCGGTCTCTAAGCTCATTATGTTTTTTTTTCTTTACTGCCTGTGGGAGCATCAAATACGCTGGGTCATTAGCGTCTAACAAGGTAGAATGTTATAAATATATTGAAATAATATACTCAACAAAAAAGTTAAGTAAAATGTGTTCAAGTGCTTATTACAAGAAATTAAGTAAAGAGTTAGAAATTCAAATTTTAGTATGTTATAAAAAGGTATAAGTAGGCAAAGATCAGGAAAAGGCACAATCAGAAAAAGATTCCCACTCCAAAAAACCGAGACGGGGAAAAACTAAATTAACAATCAGGCACTTATACCATGAAAACATATCGTAAGCCGAATGGGCAGCTAGTACCAGTACTGCTTTTACTGCATCAGGATCAATATCAGGCTGCAAATCTCCAAAGTGAACCGACAATTCTTTAATCTTACCAGCAATATGCCGATTTTGGTGCTGAGAAATCAGCCTCCTTTCCTCCTGAAGCACCTCAGCAAGAGTATGGAGAGGTTTTGGTGCCAGTATACCACACCAGACTATATCATGCTGTCCCAGAATGTGTATCACTTGCTCAGCGTGAGGCATTCTGGTAGGTGGGTTGCCAAGTCCTTGACACCAACGTTATTCCGACGTAGGTAATCTTGGGTGATTTACTGTGGCGATTTCATATGACATTATTTTACTTTTACTTTCTTTTCTTGTCTTTTAGTATCGTCCCTGATACCCACCAAATGCCCATAAACGTCTTTCTTTTCTGTCTTTATCATTCCTAGAAGGCGGCAGATCAACAGGTAAATCGTGTAGGCATTAAAAGGTACAAGTAGGCAAAGATCAGGAAAAGGCGCAATCAGAAAAAGATTCCCACTCCAAAAACCGAGGTGGGAAAAAACCAAACTAACAATCAGGTACTTATACCATGAAACATATTAAGCTTGTGCGGGCATATCTCTGTGTACCTCTTTACACTTGAGTGGGAAAGCCACTCATTTTAAGTCTTCCATTGTAGGGCTCCTAGGAAGGCGGAGAGCATTCGAGATGAATCATTAATCCATTTAATTTCGGGTGCTTCAGATAATCAATTGTCACAGAACTTAAACAAACGCCAAAGGCCTGAAGATTTGTTTGTTTGTATTGAGGGTTAACATCCCAGTCGGCAATTTTTTAGTAATGTCGGGACGGAGCTAACGCTTCCTGGGTTAACCAGTACTGTAAGAAGTGAATGGGTCTTGCGCAAGGAAACAACACGGTGCTGCTTGTGGGGATCGAACCCAGGACCTCTCGATTCGGAGTCCAACTCTCTACCACCGCGCTCACAAAGGTCTGAAGAGTGAGATGAATCTTCGGATTCTGATGATCGACAGCCTATTGTAGAAGCAACGTCACAATCAGCTTTGAACGTACTGCGATCCTTAGTCGTTCAGTCGAAAGACCCATCGAGAAAAGTCAGATCTATCCCCTTTCATGATTGAGAAATGCATCGTGTCATTGAGAGTATCAAAAAGCTTGAATCGAGCGATCTGCTACTCGAAGTCGGAAAAAGAAAAATATCGAAAGTCTGCTATGGACCAAGAAATTATTTGACCTTGACGTCAGCATTTCTTTGCATAAAACACTCAGTTGTTCAAAGGATGTCATTCGTTGCGAGTTCCTCTATAACATCATCAGTCACAGATGTCAATACCTCTTTTTCTTCTTTCTGCTCTTTTTACGTCGACAACTGTAACATCTCTGTGCATTGTTTGAAATCTTTCTATATTCATACTTGTTCATTCTTTAGATTTCAAGTCTGTCATGTTACATATTATCCTCACATTTCCATCCACTTTTGTCTTGATCTCCAATCCATGATGCTGTTGTTGTCTAATGTAGTCCTGCCTTTTACTCGTACTATATTCCATATACTAGAATTTATCTATACTTTATTTTACTTGATTCCTCTTTTTTACATTTTTTCTAGTGTTTTTCTTGAATTTATACCTAACTCATGCAAATATACTTTACAATTCGCCAACGTTCAGATGAAAAGAGGCCGTTACGAGTGAGACGTGAAGTGTTTTTCAAGTATTCATTGAAATAAGCAATATGAATCGCTTTCTTCTTTAGGAAAACCCCCATCCCAGTAGGACGCAAGAGAAAAAGATGGTCTGCTTGTGTCTCCTGGCAAAGCGTATGATATACTGACTGACAACCTGATTACTGGTTAACCGCTCAGGTCTGAGCCTGCCCAGGAAAAATATTTCATGTCAAAGCATCCATATGTATAACCCTTTTTGGTTTACTTGGATTGATATTTTACATGTACATTTTGGATGTCATGACATTCTAATGTTGGACTTAAGCCCCATAAAATGGATGCAATGGCTGTTGACTGGGAAGCTAAGCCACAATCGAACAAACAAATCATAGCCAATCTCAAATATTTTAGTCTGTTATGAATGTCATTCTACAGCTTTTACGATTGTTTAAATTACTCGGACATATGATTTTATTGTCTTCAGTTGAAACCCGCAATAAATAGTATGAGTCATTGTACAAAATTATGATAAGCAGTTAATGGTCAGGAAAATACATTAAAAATAAAAATTGGCAAAGATCAGGAAATGGCACAATTTTGTATGCCAGTGCTAAGAAATAACATGAGTTTACTTTTATTAACTTAATTACTGCTAAATATTAAAAACACTTTTTGATGAGTTAACGTACTCCATGAATGACACATTCGATAGTTCGGATTTTTGTTTTGTAAAAAGCCGACCTCCAGCGCCTCCTCGGATAGCGAGCCCATGGTTTATCACTATTCTGTATCTTGTTCGAAGCTTGTAGGTACTGAAGTGTGATTGCTCATCCCCTCAACTTCTCTACCGACACCCCAGCCTTTCTCACCGATTTGTTTACGTTGACCAAAATCCCCAGTATTCTACAGGACTACAACAGGAGAAAACACAAAGCCACATGACTAGTATCACTTTGAATATGAATATAACACCATGTGTAGGACACTTACGAACTAGAAATACAAGCGGTGACCGTGGATCCTAACACGGAATACCACATCGAAAAGATATTAAAGAAACGTGTACGAAGCAAGAAAAAAGAAGTCCTTAAAAGTTGGCTTCACTGGCCTAAAAAGTAGACGGTTGGATTCCGGAAAGCACAAAGCCTCATGACTAGTATCACTTTAAATATGAATATACCACCATGTTTAGGACACATTTTACGAACTAGAAATACAAGCGGTGACCGTGGATCCTAACACGGAATACCACATCGAAAATATATTAAAGAAACGCGTACGAAACAAGAAAAAAGAAGTCCTTAAACGTTGGCTACACTGGCCTAAAAAGTAGACGGTCGGATTCCGGAAGCTTCGGCGAAAGACTATTCTGACTAAACTGATGCTCACCTTGACATGTAGACAATGCCCTCAGAAGAACGACACCATACCCCTCATGACGTCACTATTCATGCCGCCATTTTGTGACGTCATTGACCCTATCGAGCGACCCTTAATACCCGTTACAGAAAACAAATCGAATCGCTTATAGGTACACCAAAAACTAAAAAAAACGGAACACCACCAGTAGAACTAGCAAGGCAAGCACAAACGGAAAATGAAAGTTACTTAATAGCCTCTCCTAGCCTCTACGATTTTGTAATAGTCTGTACTTTTACAATTTTTACATTTTTTAAGAAACCGAGTTATTAATTTGCCTGAAATTGAATTTTATAATCATATTGAGAACCATGTATTTTGACTTGGTGTTGGACATTGCGCCCGCGTCTAGTAACACAGACGACAGTCTACGCAGTGAATCAATATCAGGTTTCATACCCAAATGGATCTTCTGCATAGAAGTTTATTATTCGGACCTTTTTGTCGGATATATTCTTGATATGATCATTATATTTTTGTCTTCCCATGTCAGCCGCCTTATGTTTATTGTTAGGGTGGTCGGGTTAGAATATTGGCCCTCGACCATTGGAAATAGGTGGGCTGCATGTGCCCCCAGGCAAAGCTTCTATGATATAAACGGATTGGCCATCAGAGTACTGGTTAACCGCTCAGGTCTGAGACTGCCCAGAAAATGTGGTTCAAGTCAAATAATCAATACATAACCTGTTTGGCTTAGTTGGGTGATATATTTGAAGCTCTTATTGGATGTCATGACATCCTAATTTTGGGTAAAAGGCAACGTCCCAACAATCTTTACTGCTCAAGTCTGATTTAAATTGATGGTATACACGAGACTTGGACTAAAAAAAGACAAATCAGACACAGGGATATTTGTCCATCTATTTATTAGTTATTTATCTAGGGATGTTGCATTGTGCACTACATTACAGATTCCATACTCATACCTCTTTTTGCAAGACACAAATTGTTGACAGACAATCACAACATTTTCGCTCCAGCTCAGTTGACATCTGTCTGCAGAAGCTGTATCTGCACCAAGATGGAGCATGTGTGCTTGGACCTGGAATTGGTGTTGGGCCATCTGGGTCTTCAACTATCCAGTTCTTCAACACCTCGTAAGTCAAAGAGTAAACCAGGCTCCTTGACACAAGCTCTCGTAGCTTTTCTGGGTCCATTCTTTTCACAACATCCTGTTACAGACAATAGAATATTGACATGTTATTGTGACCTGATGATATATGATGAAAATGTTAAATGATTTTAAAATCCTTCTATCTAAGTTAATTGCTGTGTTTTGAAAAGCACTGTGAATATCTACTTAAATATCTACTTTGAATCTGACCTGTCGCCCAATCGTTACAATCATAAGTGAAAAAAAAATCCAGAATGTTGGGTGGAAATATTGGCCCCCGCCCATAGGGGCCTAGGAAAAATAGATGGGCTGCTAAGCGTAAAAGTCGGATAAATGCTGCTCACTCGGCTAACGATATGTTTTCTAAGTATAAGTACCTTATTGTCAATTAAGTTTCAATCACCTCAGGTTTTTGTGTTGGAATACGTTTCTTATTGCGCCTTTTCCTGATCATTGCCTACTTGTGCCTTTTTACTATGTAAAAAGTAGGCAGTGACAAGGAAATGGCGCAACCAGAAACAATTCCCACTTTAAAAACCGAGATGGGACCAAACCTAAATTAACAATCAGGTAATTGTACTAAGAAAACTAATCGTAAGCCGAGTGAGCAGCTTTTTCTTAATAGGCGGCCACCCAGTTATACGAACGTGTTGTTTATAAGAACATTGTTTTATATTCCATGTATTTTAACCAGATAAATCTAGCTGTTGATTGCGATGCTAAGCAGCAGTACAAACAGATAATCTGCTTTCTCTGAAAACATGTCAGTTTGATGCACCAGCATTTGTAATAATTATTTCATATGAATATTTGGATAACTTTTCTATGACTTCTCAACATAAGCAAGGGTACTCGGATGGGAAAATGGGCTCCGCCCATTTGGACATAAAGAAATTGATGGGAAACAGATGGGACATCCAGGCAAAGCTTATACACTACTGACTGACCATCTGATTACTAGTTAACCGCTTTGGTCTCATTCTCTGCAGGAAAAGTTGTTCAAGTCAAACCATCCATACGTATAAATTTTTTTTGACTTAGTTTGGGTCGTTATACTCGAAGCACTTGTTGGAAGTCAGGACGTCTTGTACTTCTATCCCAGCTCTAAAACTCTTTTCGTGTTGTTTCGAATATAATCTGGCTGATGGGATTTTGTCGTTCTGTCACAGATTGTTACTCTTAAAACTTCTGACAACACAACACCAAGGTAACTTCCTTCATCTGCCAGAAAGTGGTACTACGTTAGGTATACAGTTTATACCATTATGTAAATTACTACTTTATTATTTTTATACGTCTTGTCACACTTGATGTATCTCTAAAAGCTTTGTTTAACAATTAAAAGGGAGCGCAGTGGCATAGTGGTAGAGCGTCAGAATCCGAATCGAGAAGTCCTGGGTTCGATATCCACAATAGTCACGGTGTTGTGTCCTTAAGCAAGGCACATTAACTCCCTACAGTACTGGTTAAACCCAGGGAGAGTTGGCTCCGTCCCGACATGACTGAAAAATTGTTGACTGGGACGTTAAGTATCAATACAAACAATTAACAATCTAAGACCTGAAGTTTTGGCAACAAATTATGTAGTAGCACTTGTAAGCCTTCCCTCTCTCAGCAAGTATTCGAACACTTCAATGCATTTCCGTATAGAAGCTGAACAGCTGCTAAATCTGATAATGGGTACTTGTTCCTGAAACAATTTCCAAAAATTGCGTTAGTTGTTATTTTTTTTTCAAATGAGAACGTGCGACATTGGGTTAAAACAATAAAACTGTTTTGCAAACAAATCTGGCCTTATTTGTACCATAGTACCTGTAATTTAATATTTTGAAGAGATTCAATAAAATAAGAAGGGTGATTCTTAAAAGTGATGGCGTATAGTTGAGTTTTTAGCTGCAAAGCGGAAAACTTGAAGATCTTACACTCCTTACATTAAAAAGACACTCATAAAAGTAAACAAGCGACAGAGCTAAACAAATGTTGTGTTAACTGATTGGAGCTTAGTATAAAGAGTGAGAAAATAAATGACAACCACAAGTAATAAAAATTTGCTGACCAGTAATCTTGAAATCTCACACTCCTTTCTTTTAGACACTCAGCGGTGATATAAAATCTGAAAATACCAGAGTGGCTGCGTTGTTCATTCTTTTTATCTCTTTATTCATATTTTGATATTTTGTATCGCTCCAACTTCTATCCCTTAATTTGATGCAGTATGATAGCTTTCAAATTTACCATAATGAAAAATGTCACGCAAAAATCTTGAACACTTTACATCAATTATTTGCATATTTTTTTTTTTTTAAAGTAACATCAAGCTCGTCTGGGTACTTGTTATTTTGGTTTATCAATTGGTAATTTCTATGCATACAGTACAGTTTTGCTGGGGTCTAAAGCCTCAAAATGGAGCGGGACCATTTTTAAACTGCCAATTTGTTTCTGCTTCGTCTAAATTATGGTCAGTTTTTGCAGGACAAGAAATAACGAATGGTAGTGTCTCAATGCTGATAATAATAAATGCAAAGTTTTCACTCCGCGGTTTTCTCCAGCCTTTGGGAACAGGTACGATTTTTGGAGCTGGGGTAACCCTTGAAGTGAATGGTTTGCATGGGAACTAGTGTACCTACAACGATAAGGGCACGCATATACGCAACCGTAGGCTTTGGTTCCAATGAATGGCACCATCCAAGGAAGTCTGAGACAGCATTAACCATGACCCGAGCCCTAACGCTAACCCTAACGATGGGACAGAAATGGTTCATATAAGCTTCCGTATGCATTGGTTTCAATTGCTGGTACCATTCCTGGAAATCTGAGATTGCACTAACCCTAACCACAGCCCTAATCTTAACGCTTCTGGGGGTTTATCAGTAGTCTGTGGAGTCTTGCTCAGTGACACAACACGGTGCCGCCAGTGGGCATCAAACCCAGGACCTCTCGATTCGGATGCCCATATTCTACCACTACGCAAAGATGGTCGGATGGCACCATGGTCCCCGCCCATTTGGGCCCTGAAAAATGGATGGGCTGCTTTTGCCACCAACTAATTACTGACTAAACATCTGATTACTCATTCAGTGTGTAGAAGATCCGAGTCAAAGCACCCATACATAGTATGGAGCCAGCGTCCCAAAATGAAAATAGTCGTTGACTTGGACGCTTAGCATTAAATCAAAGAAACAAACAAAAATCTCTTGCTTAACCCTAAATGCCTCTTGAACCTGTTCTATTTTCTGTTTTTATTCACTTTGTGTATTCATTAAACTGTGTGTGCTTTCTTCCTTTCAATGCTTATATCATATATTAACTTTTTAACCGAATATATACTTTATAGTTCATAGTTTTAGTTAAGTTCGGTTAATGTTATGCTATTTTGTTTAATAGTTCATAACTTAAGCTATATACTACTCAAAATTTGATAAGCATCAAGTATTTATTTTAAATAGAACACAATATAAAACGCTTCAAGTTTCACTCAAAAATGATGCCAATGCCCAAAGACAAAAATGTCGGTCTCATTTGATTTTTTTAGATAATGCTTTGAAGTTTCTGGCTACAAGAAATTTGAAACAGGAAATGTCCTACAATAGCCCATTGAGCCATCTTTGCATTTTTTAAAAGTCCTGAAATAATGGCATTTTTCTAAAAGGAGCACGTAAATTCGACTTAAAATTGATTCCTCCATGAAAGTCAGTCGGAAGTGCATTCGAACAGATGTGTGCAGTGCAGGATAAAAGCTAGCTTTTAATGATCATGTGTGGGCCAATTTTCAGAAGAACCACTGTTTTTGTCAAAATTCAAATTTTAGAAGAAGTGTTCCATGGGCTTCAGAAGAACATTTCTTGTTTCAAATTTCTTTTAGTCGGTAGCTTCGAGACATTCTCTAACAAAATACAAATAAGACATTTTTTTTTCTTGCTCTTTCGGGATTGTCATTAAATGGGTAACACCCGGGATGTTTTACAATGTGCTGTATGGAAAATAATACTTTGATGCTTATCAAATTTTGATTAGTATATTTTTTATTTAATAGTTCATAGGTTTAGTTAAGTTCGGGTAACTGTGTAGCCGCCTTTCGGGAAATAGCTGCTCACTCGTCTTACGATATTATTTCGAAGTATAAGTACCTAATTATTTATTTAGTTGTTCCCACCTGGGCTTTTAGAGTGAACATTTCTTTCTGATTGCTCCTTTTCCTGATCATTACCTACTTGTACCTTTTTAAAAACATCATTTAAAATTTCATATTTTTTCTAACCACATTACCATTCTACTAACGGATTAACGTTTTTATTTTGTATACACTTTTATTTTTTTTTATATTCAATATTAATATGTCGTTATTTGTTTGTTTGTTGTTGTTTTTTTTTTTTTTTTTTTTTTTTTTTTTTTTTTTTTTTTTTTTTTTTTTTTTTTTTATAGTTTTTATTTATTTATTTATTTTATTGTTTACTTTTTTTGCCTAAATTATGCATTTTACCATGTTATCAGGAAATCATGTCCGTGACATGTATACCCCTTGAACCCCACTTTTATATAGAAAAAATGGGTATACCTATTTTTCTTATTTTTGCCCCAAAACATAGATTGTGGGTACTCGTTAGAACCGCCTCGCCGAGGCGGTTCTAACGTGTCCCCACAATCTTTGTTTTGAGCACAAATAAGAAAAATATATATAAAAAAAAATTCTGCTGAAAATATTCAATTTTTACAACTTTAAAAATCACTGTCGGCTAAAACACAATCAGGGTGGACATTTCACAAAATACATGTTATACGCCAGTATTTTGCCCTGGTGCACTCCTAGAATGATGTTATTGTCATAGCTATATAGGAAATTTCACAACTTTTCCAGTGATATATAATATGTGTGGTTTATTAGTAGAGGAACAGTTTACTGCCTAGTCAAAAGGCTAAAATTGGGCCATTTTTGAGTGTTAAAAAGTTTCATTTCAAATTTTCTATTATTTTACAAGGCACCAGCTATTATAATTTCATCTTTAGCCAATAAATTTATGTCAGAAATTCAAAAGGAATACCCAAACTCTTATCTGAGGTGATAAATACATTGGTACTTGCCCTTGTATAAATTTCCAAGAGCTTTTCTTAAAAGCAGCCCTTCGTTATACATTTTGGCTTTTTTAATACCCCCAAATCAGGAGCTTCCAAACTTAATAAACTGCAAAATATAAAATCACAAATGCCATATTAAGCCTAAGATACTTTTTGAATTTTGATGGGAAAGCCCTTATTGAATATAAAGTGATTGTGGAATCTGCCAGATGCAATTTTGTAACACCATGAATATGTCGTGTCCGTAGCCCCCTATTTTCAAGCCCCTATTAAAGTATGTTAACAATGGTCAATATAAACATGACCTTCACTTTCATTTGCGGGTCCAGCCATTAAACGTTTTATGTTAAACATTTTGTGGCTAGCTGAATGGTTTCATCAGATATCGCGGTAACTATGCTGTCCGTAGCCCTGTCGTGTCCGTAGCCGCCATTTTTGTTGTTTGCTTAAAATGATCATTTTAAGCTTATCTCATTTTGTTTTGAGTTGTAAACAAACAAAAACATCATTAAAAGTCATAAATGTACCAGTACATATGAATATTGCATGTTAATATTTGTGACAAAACTGTCTGAAAATAGATAGGGCTACGGACACGACACATTTTCATATTTGCCGTAAGTTAAAAATTTTGACAGATTTTCCAGATAAAATCTGTTATCTGACACAAAAAAGTGTCCCAAAAGTAAAAATTCTCGATACAAGATAAATTGCATTAGCCATTATGCATGTTATATTTTCAAATATGTAGGCCCCTAAGCCCTAGGGGCATAGATATGGTAAAATTTTTGACAGCCTGAAAAGAAAATGAAAATTTCTGCGTTTTTTGCACCTACAAGGTGTCTTGGATAACAAAAATGCCATCTAAAAATGCCCCACTTAAAATTCATTTTTTGACAAAAGTGAAACCCAAATGTCCACCCTGATTGTGTTTTAGCCGTGTATATTGCATGGGCAAGTTTTCGTAATGTGAGACGCTGATGAGCATTCTGGGTTGACACGAAGTTAAAGGCCTGGTCACATTTAAGTGAACATCCCGCGACATATACTATAGAGAGATTTTCGCTTATGTGTGACGACGTCTTAAACAACAAACTAGCTTTTGTATAAAAGCTTGAATCTTGATCAGGCGTAATACAGGAAAACTTATAGACGTCACAAATCCTCATGATTATACGAGTAGCGACCCCATTAAACAGTGATTGACAAATATCAGCATAACATTTCCGTGTAATAGATACCCCCTTATACCCCACTTTTACACAGTAAAACTGGGGTTTACGGTGGTATAGTCTCCCCATACATCATCCATAGTGCAGATTACATTTTCCGTTTGGTCCTTTGAGATCAGCGAGGTTATTCGGTCAGAAATCGGATTAGATTCATTTTCTATCCAACGTTTAATATATCTGGCCCCATTTTGATAATACTTGTCCTTGTAACGACTACACTGTCGAAAGTTGCAAAATTGTGATCTATAGGGTCACTGGAGAGGATTTAGTAGCCGATACCGCGGTATGGCCCATCCCCTTTCTCAGAACATATTCACTGCTCTGAAAGGGGCTCAGTTTTTTTTTTTTTTTTTTTTTTTTTTTTGTTTTGTTTTTTTTTTTTATTTATTTATTTTTGTTACTTGTCACCCAAAACATAGATTGTGGGCACTTGTTAGAACCCACAATCAATGTTTTGAGCAAATATATCAAGAATACCGAAATTTTTCAACGAAATTTTCTAAGCTGAAAATGTCTCTATATATGGCAGTTTTCGAGATATGCAACCAAAGTGCTGAAAGAAGTGGTTACTCCCTCAAGACATGACCAAAGCATTGTTGGCGTGGTAATAAGCATCAACTGGTCCCCGTCCAGTGGGGTCTAAAGAAACAGATGGGCTGCTTGTGCCTCCAGGCAAGCTTATATGCTACTGACCAACCTGCTAGTCTGAGCCTGCTAAGGAAAAGTGATTCAAGTCAAGCTATCCATACAATTACGCTTTTTTGGTTTAATTGTGTCGTTATATCACCAAGCATGTTTTGTGTGTCACTGCATCCTCATCATGCTAATGTTGGGTAGAAGCCCAATAAAATGGAGGCAACGTCCCGATAGGACCATAGTTGTTGATTGGGGCGTAAATTTTCAACTCAAACAAATATCAAACAGACATAATACAAAACGCACATTGAACTGTTTTCTCGGTTTATTATTCGACAACAACATACGTGAAGTACAACAACAGTATTAAGGTAGTTTACTGATTCATAATCATTTTGTTGAGATTGTCTTTATGTACATGCAATTGTCTTTATGTACATGCAATGCGTACGAAAATCATCATGTCACTTTTTATGTACGTCGTTATAATTTTTATCGACCCTTTGAGATCAGCGAGGACATTCGGAAAAAAAATATCAAAAATATTCTTTTCGATTTGAAATTCATGAACAGCTTTAAAGTATTTGGCTCTATTTTGGATAATATCAACATTTACGTCGACATTATTTGAGCCGCCTCATGGGAAAACCAACAATCTGCGTAGGCGAAAAACAAAGGCGCATATCAGCTTCGCAGTAACTGCGAAGCTGATCAGCGCCTTTGTTTTCGCTACCCGGATAGTACAATTCCTCTGCTACTTAAATCCGAAATTTCAAGCTTCTAGCTCTTTCCTGGGTTTGTCTCAGACCTCCTCGGAAACCACATTGAGGGAGACGGCTCATTTCCCTCAGGCTCCGTGGCTGGAGCCACCGGTTTAGCAATTTAATGGAAAAAAAAGAAAAAGCTTTATTTAGCGACACCACGACATGATAAAGAATCTAACTGGTGTTAAAAATTATTTCTATTTTTATCTGGCTTCTCAAGATATGAAATTCTTAAGAGTATCACAAATTGTCATTCATTGTGGCTGCATGTAATCAACGAAACGAAATGATGTGCCGGAATAACTCCCTGGTGTACATATTTGAAGACATCTCGTTCAGAATGTCATATAGAAGATTGATTTCTGATCTGGCAGTTGATGCCGTTCAATTTGCACAGGTGAATAGATTCCAAACACCCACTTAAAACCCTTGTAACGCCCATGGTTGGGCAAAGAGATAAAAACCGGACTTAATGCCAACCCTGTTCAGAATTCATATAGCAGTCGTTTGATTTCTGCTCTGGCTGTCAGTGCCAGCACGTGATATTGTTCCTTGTGCACAGGTGAATAGATTCACCACTTTCTTTCGAAAGACGGAATCAAACACACTGTACAAAATGAAGTTGGTCGAATGGTTGACCAACAATGCGTAAACCATCATGTCAAGTCCAGCCCCCGCATCATGAGGACTTGGAGGCTCTGCCCCCGACATACCCACGATTAAGCCAACAGCCCCGGGCAACCCAACGAACAGAATATGTTCAACAACCACAGCGACGAGTTTGACAAATGTCTTAAACTGTACGCCGCCCTGTTGTTGTTGCTGAGTGAGTTGCCGCATTCTTGACATTTGTCGGTACAATTTCAGTATTGTCAGAGTTGTCAGGATGATTAGCAGTATTGTTGACGTCGGCAGAATGGCTAATGTGGTAGCGTATAAGTTGCCCACTGCTTTCAGAAAAGTACCACGTTCGTTAACGCCAAGAAAGGGACCGCATATCCCGTCCTTGACATCACAGAGCAAGATGTTCATTGTAAACATGAACACGACATTGAAAGCTACAGAGCCCAAAACAGATCCCATAATCCGTTTTGGTGATAGCCAAACGGCGGCTCTAAGTGGGAACCAGACTGCCAAAAACCTCTCTACGCTAATCAAGACAACCACTGAAAGTGTGCTGGTGGTTGCTGACTGCCATATAGCCGCGTAGAGCTTACACCCTACATATGTGATTGCCCTAATATCTACACCAACCACTTTAGACACACTTGAGTGACTGAGAGTTGTAGGTACTAGTGTGATACAATCACTAATGGCTAGTGCAGTTATCAGTATATCATGACTCTTTTGTGTTTGTCTAGATTGCCACATGATGACTAGAGTGACTAGATTGCCACATAAGCCTAGCACCATGATGAACAATATCAGTCCTAGTAATGTGCATGTAAGGACCGAGACAGTTTGGCTATCTAGACTGGACTTTGAGTTTGGTAGGTCAAAGGTCATCAGCATTGTGGAAGTATTTTTCAGTGATGAAATTGTGTTGTTCAGGACTTTGTCAGTGATTGTCATTGTAGTATTAGTAAGAAAACTGTTCATATTCGCCACTCCAGGTGGTTCCATGTTGTACTCGATGTTGGTATAGCTGACTGAAATATTTATGGCTGTTATCTCATTGTCTGAAACAAAGGATTTCAAAATATGTTACGGTTGTATATTAATGAGCCACAACGCAAGAAAACCTGTCTTCGAGGTTTCCGTCCAGGTCGGACACAAACCGGCCTGTGTAGCATCAGAAGATGACCAGACGCTTGAGATTTTGGATTTAAGACGAAAAGGGATTGTTCTATTCGAGCAGCGAAAATACAGGCGCTGATCAGCTGTACACAGCTATAACTGCACGGTTTTTATGCGTTTTTGTTTTTGCCTATGCAAAGAAATACAGGTTTCTCGTGGCGAGGCTCTTATAGTCTAGTTTATTTGACCATGACGACTGACCTTTTCTAACGGATATGTATTCGTCAATCAGACTGCTTCAAATAGACAATAGAAAGTAATGACTTCCTGATCAGGTCATTCACGAAAACATGTCCATGCATTTCTTATGGCACTTGAAAAGTGTCTAAAGCAAGTAGAAACCCATCGGCTAATATTTTTTGATTAAAAAAAAAAAAAAAAAAAAAAAAAAAAAAAGAAATAATACCGATGTTATATCTCCAAAATTTACTGTAAGATACTCTGTGTGAATTAAGTGTTATGCCATCAGGAAAACATGTCCGAGAAGCGTCTACCCCCTTTAACCCCACTTTTATATAGAAAAACTGGGGTATGCAGGGGTATACCTATTTTTCTTATTTTTGCTCCAAAACATAGATTGTGGGTACTCGTTAGAACCGCCTCGTATTTTTGCTCCAAAACATAAATTGTGGGTACTCGTTAGAACCGCCTCGTCGAGGCGGTTCTAACGTGTACCCACAATCTATGTTTTGAGCAAAAATAAGAAAAATATCAAAAATTTTCTACTGAAAATTTACATTTTTTACAATTTTAAAAATCACAGTATTTTGCATGGGCACGTTTTCATAATGACTATATTTGCATTTGATTTACAAATCAAATCAAATCAAATCAAATAATTTTATTGGTATAAAATACAATGATAAGATTGTCACCGTATACAATACAGTACATATGAGCCACCTCGTGGGAAAACCAACAATGTGGTTTCCGAACAGGTCTGACACAAATCAGGCTGCACAGTCACAGAAGCAGGCTAGAAGTTCGAAATTTTGGAGTTAAGGACAGGGTTTTCATGCCGGGGGGTCTGGTTTCCAGCTTGCAGATAAACAGGTAGCTAGTCCTATAAGTGAGCGGAGCTTACACACAGGTAGCTGGCTAACTTTAGGGGTCATTAAACTGATCATGTGTCATAATTGGTTGCAATAAACAACCAGGTGAGATAATACCTGTCAATCATTGTATTAGTCACTGAGGCCTGAAACTGACAACCAATCGAATCACTTGTATTGATGTTAACACTTCAGCAGTCAGAGAAAGAATGACACAGGTATACCTGTGTGGCCTTTTATACTCCAGCCCTTCTTTAAGTAGAGGAGGAATTGTACTATCCTTGTAGCGAAAACAAAGGCGCTGAACCGCTGTTACCGCGAAGCTGATCTGCGCCTTTGTTTTCGTCTATGCAGATTGTTGGTTTTCCCACGAGGTGGCTCATATAACATACATGTAGAGAAAATTCTTGCGTTATCTAAGTGTATTATACTACAAGTATACTTAATATTTTACGTTTTAATCAAAGCAACATGTATTAACATTCAAAATGTCCAAGGTACCCGTAGCACACTTAGATAACATATTATATGTTATCCAAGTGTTCCACGAGTACACCAAACACTCCACATGCCAATACATACCGCTTTGATGTACACAAAAGTGGAACACTGATTTTAGTTGGTTGTGATTTACAGAGTGTAAATGACTGTTTTGAAATATATAGGCTTCGCTGTTAAGCAATATATATTGGTTTCAGTCATCCCCGAGTTTGATGCCATGTCTGTTGGAAATACAGTATGTATTTGTATTCGTTTTAAGATTAACAGACTGATAAGATTTTATTCGTATTTACGTTAATATTCAATGTATATTAACACGTGTTAAATCACGTAATAACTATAAGTATTCATTTGAAAAAATAAATACTTTGACATTTTGGTAGAACCTTAAATGATGTTTATTCCATGGCTGTAGGATCCGACAAACTCTGCTTGGGACTCATCTGTTGTACACCTTTGACCTATAAAACGAATAAATCCATTAAAATAGGTACATAAAAGGGCCAGTGAGTGATTTAAGTATGAGATGATGCTTTACGTCACAGTCAACGGCTATGGTTATTTGAACATGGGACGTTTACCCAAAATTAGTATGACACGACATGCAAAAGGTGCTTCAAATAAAACTGCAAAAGTAAGCCCCTAAGGCTTATATACACAAATATATATGGTAGGTTTGACTTGAGACCACTTTTCCTGGGCATGGTCATTTCCTGGGCATGACCAGACCTGAGCAGTTTACCAGTAATCAGATGGTTACCCATTATTGTATTATAATCTTTGCCTGGAGGCACAAACAACACAATATCGTAGCTTATCCCAAGAACCTACAGGAAGGAAAAATGCCACACACAGTAAAGCGTCATTCTGTGATTGTAAAACAAATTCGAGCCGCGTCACGAGAAAATCGGTCTTCGGGGTTTCCGACCAGGTTTGACACAAACCGGCCTATGCAGCTACAGAAGATGATTCGATGTTTGAAATCTCGCAATAAGGAAGAAGGGTCCGGGCATTGCTATGCGCATAGCGAAAACAAAGGCGCTGATCAGCTGTGCAGTCACTGTACATCTGATCTGTGTCTTTATTATGTCAATGTTGTACAGCAGCGGTGGTGTAACGGAAAGCTTATCCGCTTAGCAATCAAGAGGTTGCGGGATCGATACCCGGCTGGTACAAATGCCCGTCATGTTGGTGACAAATGTTCACCCTGACGTAATAAAGACGAACTGCATAAATGGAGTTTTAATGATTTCTTTCGAAATAAAGATATAGAAAGCTGACTAACGTGTATATGCCCTGCTATTTCAAAGAAACTGACCACATTGCTCGGAACATAAAATATCAACGAACATGCTTCATTCTCTGCATGCGATCATTGCTCACTTCAAACGTTCGTATCATACGAATAATATCAGAATCTTAACTCATTTAAGCCCGGCGTCCCTTTTATGGGACATATGCAAACCGAATAGCCCCAGATGTGATGCCGCAGAACGCGGCGCCCCAACTCGGGCTATTCTGTTTGTTTAGAGGATATTCATCAAAAGTTTATTTAAAAATTGAAAATCACTCCTGATGCCCCTATAAATGAAAATGGGCTCACCCAATTGATACAGATGGGAAAACCCATTCGTCAAATATGGGTTGAAAATACCTCCATACCTGTGGTGGAAACCCACGGCCCTTTCTCGCTTGTCAGTCAAATCGCTTTTTCGTCTGTCTCCTCATTAATGGACAGGCTAGTGTCGGGTTTCTGGGTTTCTTCAGCGGGCTACAAAGAGGCAAAAATAATAATATAGGCTCAATAACTGAGTGGCCACCAGTTAGGATATAGCTGCTGACTCGGTTTATGATATGTAGTGTTTGTATTAGTACCTGATTATCTATTCGGCCTTTCCCACCTCGGTTTTGGTGTGGGTAATTTCGTTCTGATTGCACCATTTCCAGATCATTGCCTACTTTAAACTTTTTATGAAGCATTTTTGCTTACTTATTCCTTTGCATCTTGCCTATTTTATTGTCTGTTTTTTTGGTTACTTAATATAAGTGTGGCGACTCTTAAAAGTCTCCCCGTACATCACCCATAATGCAGATTATATTATTTCTTTCGGTCCTTTTAGATCCGTATAAATATTCAGAGTACTGAAAATTGTACGTTTAGAGTCATCTTCTAAACAACGTTTTAATTTAGGCATGTGTCTTTGATTTAGACATCCATTGTGTAAATTTTATCTGGCTGTCGTCGCCGTTTATAAAGGATCATGTGAGGGTTCAGTACCCGAAATTGCGCAATATGGCCCATACTACCTTTCTTCATCACGAAAACACGTCCGTGTGATGTATACCCCCTTGAACCCCACTTTTATATAGCAAAACTGGGGTATGCAGGGGTATATCTATTTTTCTTATTTTTGCTCCAAAACATAGATTGCGGGTACTCGTTAGAACCGCCTCGGCGAGGCGGTTCTAATGTGTACCCACAATCTATGTTTTGAGCAAAAATAAGAAAAATATTAAAATTTTGAGCTGAAAATTTTCAATTTTTAAAGCACAAAAAATCTCTGTTTATTGCATGGGCAGGTTTTCGTAATGTTTGAATGATTTCTCTGATTCATTTGGATCAGACTTTTATTTTTCATTATATACTTTCATGTACTTTTCGAAGCATTCCTTACTTTTTATATCACTGTGTAAATTGCAGCCTAAACTCCTTCTACATGGTGTTAAGAAAGGTCGTTCCGCGCAAACAATTGCTTTCCTTATAGCTCGATTTTCATGCTTCAAAACTAAAAAATGACCTTACAAGACTTTAATCTGGATGTATATGAAAATACGATCAGTAACACAAAGTTACTGTCGGGCTTAACCTCACCCTCATCTTCTGCAGTGGCTCTGATCTGAAATACACACATATAAACAAGCAATAAGGAAATCATGTAAAGATATATAAAAATATAGGTACCAACGTATAACGTGTATAACGGAAAGCAGGGTGAGCAGCTATTGAAGGTAAGGTGGTCACAGTGCTAGCTTGGACTCAACAAATAAAATGCAGAGGGCTAAGTGAACAGCCAAATGATATTCGGGTGGCCACAAAGTCATACAACAAAAACTCATTATTGGAATAACTTTGATAAATATGAACCACAGCAGCATTCCCGCCTTGGAACGGTCAGTTTTAAATAACTGGGGGGCTTAAACCGGTTTTACATGGCCTTAACCTCACCCTCAGCTTCTGCAGTGGTTCATAACATTAATTTAGTTAGTTCTTCGGCCCTCGTGGTGAATCTCTAACTAGTCAATGAATCATCAAGAACAAACAAATAAATCATGATAAACATGATACAGCAACAGGTCCTGACGAAGTTCACTATCAAATGCTTAAACATCTTCCTCCTAACTCACTTCAAGCTCTATTAGATCACTATCACGTCGCGAGAAACTTTCCCTACAGTACGCCATTAGAATTGCGGCTAACCCATCAAATCCAGTTCATAAAGTGTATGTTCCGCCATATATTTCTGAAGACGTACAGCTTTATGAAAGTAAACCAAAGGTTATCCGGTCCTTTGGCTTTCCAGTCGCACCATTTATAGAATCCATGAGGATAAAATAAAAGAACATTTTGTTTCTGAAATACCATCATGGTGCATCAGAAAACCAGAAGTTAATTTGACTCTACATTCATGGAAAAATCCGAATCCAATCCGCACCTTCTCGAAGAAAGTTTTCATCAACTGCAATCTCAATTTACTGACTATCAATGTATTTATACTGATGGTTCAAACGAAGAAAACAAAATTGGTTGTGCTACTTTGACAAACGGCAATTGCAAAACATTACATTTACCTGATGGCTCTTTAATTTTCACTGTAGAAGCTAAAGTATAGACTTAGCTTTAGATATCATAAATGAGTGTCACTCAAAGGACAAATTTGTTGTATTTTCTGACTCCAGTTCTACAGGTCTTAGACCATACATCATTTAAAACCCCTCAAATACAAAAAACTATTACTAAATCATCACATCTCAGAACTAAAAACAATTAGTTATTGCGGTGTTCCCAGTAATATAGGCATATATGGCAATGATAAAATTGATCTGAATGCTAAAAAACTTTGAATCTAGAAGAAACCATTTTTAAAATTCCTTATGTCAATGTTTTATTAACAATAACGTCTCTGCCAAATGGCAAACAATTTGTAATGGAGCGAAGCTTGATAAATTGAGGGAAATTGATCCGATTGTTAAACGACCAAGAGTAGCCCATAAGCTTTCGAGACGAGAAGACTCGTCTACGAATCGGTCATACAAGAATAACACACTCCTACTTATTAGATCGAGACGACAAACCCAACTGCATAGGCTGTGATACAGAATTTACAGTTAAACACTTTATTTTAGAATGTACTGACTTTGTAGAAAAGCGGCTTTCCTGTTTTCAAGTTAATAATTTAAAGATTTGTTCAAAGACGTATCTGTTGAACGCATTTTTTTCATTTTTAAAACAAACAAACATTTTTAACAAAATAATATAATTTTTAACTTAGATCATATATATATATGTATACCTTTCTCCATATATACCATTTCAACTTAATCACAATATCATTCTACTGGCAGAATAATTGATAACTTTGATACGTTCTTACCATATCACATTTCTTTAAACTAAATTAGGCATCTAACAATTGTTAGACGCTAATGACCCATTAGGGTTTACGCGTCGTTAAACATCAATCAATCAATCAATCAATCATAAAGCCTAAACGGACTACTTATTCGCGATTTATAAGTTTTGTGATGTCCTCAATTATAAACTTGCAAAGTATCGCAGATCTTCTTTCATAGAAATTTTTACCAATAAAAGATGAAGTATTTTGATTGAAAATTGTAATCAAATAAAATATAATGGTTTATTCTAGTAGGCAGGGGGACCCAACTGTTAATGCGACGTGGAATGTTTATGCATGCTAATATGAAGTTTCGCATGCGTAGGCGATATTGTTACGAATGCGACGTTCCACATCCTCTGCCCTTGAAAGGTAAGTATCACATGTTTTGCTCTCGCGAAAATAAACAAAGCCGCGTTTACAAAATCGGCGTCCACTATGATCTGCAAAATTCTTCTATGTTCCCACTTGAAGTCAATTGGAATACTTAAGGCACTTGTGTTTTTCAGCTAATGGTTTATAAAGTTGACCTGTAGATACAATTTTGCCACGGAAACTCATTACATTCTTAAATTCCTTTTGTTTTTCTTTGTCTTGGTCGTAAACTAAAAATGTATAACACAGCCCTGTGGGTGTCTTTATTGAAATGTGTATCCAAACGGCTTTGTAAATGCATATTTATGTACTGAGCGTGAAAAACAGTAAGATAAGCAGCTGTTGTATGCATCGAAGACGTTGTTAAAATTTATTATGCGACACAGAAATGCATAGTGGAAGAATGAGACCGATGATTCTGTAAAATAAATTAGCAAATGTTGCGATATGGAAACAGTGATGCATTTTATTCAATAAATATTTTTAGATACATGTTAAAGGGGTCAACCATGGTTTTTATACTATATTATAACTTGCAGAGGCTGGAGAAAGTTGTTTGAGCCCGAGGCCGAGGGTTCAAAGTGCTCCCTAAGACTCTTCTAATGTTAATACAATGAATACAATGAAATAACCATAGTTGATCGCTGTTCTTGTATAACACACCATTCCAATGGAAAACTGCCTCGCAGCCGCACCTAAAAACTGCATAAACCCCTTTAATTATGTTGTTTTTCCCCTGCTTATCAGAAATGCATGGGGCCACCCATATTCAATGGTCAAAATTATTTGGTTTAGCCTTAGATTCATTTAATGTAATGAAACATATAAGCTCTGTCACTGATATGTCCGAAAATGATTTGCTGTTTCGAGGCAAGAATAAATCAGTTGTGTCACTCGAATGTTGACAAAGCTGAATCAGAAACCCCACTCTGTGGCCTCATTCAAAATAAAAGTGGTATATGCTTTAAAGCTCGCTCAAAACGCCATGCAATATTTCGCTTGATAAAGGCACTCGTTATGCTTCTGCATGTACACAAATAACTTTTGAAAGAGCACAACAAAATGCTAATTCTTCCAGGACTCATTCTACTAGTATGTACCTTCGTCTTCGATGCATGCTTATGTTTTTCATGCTCAGTAAATAAATGTGCATTTACAAAGCCGTTTGGATACAAATTTCAATATTGATATATATATATATTAAAATAAGAGTTGACGTCACATGTTTATATATATATTGTTTATATATATATATATATATATATATATATATATATATATATATATATATATATATATATATATATATATATATATATATATATATATATATATATATATATATATATATATATATATATATATAATTGGCAATATCAGCATATTACAGCTTTTGGCCATACATACACATGTATATACATAACATACTATTGCTGAAATATTTTGTTCCAATGAATTTACATAAATTGTTAATAATCTTTAGGAATTGGCACTAATAAGATTTTCAAGAGTCAGCTATGTTGGCAAGAGCTGCCATCCTACTTTTGCTTGCAAAATAAATAAACTTTGACAGATTTAAGAGTCGCCTTTTCGAGACAACTCTCATCAGACTGGTAAATTTTTCTATGGAAGCCCAAGAAGACGAGTCAATATATTGTTGTCTTATTTGCCTGTATGCAGGACATGTTAGTAGAAAATGGAATTCTGACTCGACGGCATGCATATTACAAAGTTTACATATACGCAAGTTTCTAGAAATATCGTAATATCTTCCTCGCTCTATTTCTAAATTATGTGCAGAAACCCTAAAACGACTGAGGCTTTTTCGGAATTCATCGTTTTCGATACATTCAAGATATTTTTCAAATTCAAAAGTTGTTTTATACATAGTGTAGTATTCTAATTTGGATGTATTATTTATATGACTACACCAATGCTGCATAAATTGGTCTCTAATTCTTACCCTAATAATATTTATATTGGGTATTGCTTCATACTGGTTTGTCCAAGCATTAGCAAAACCAAGCGATTCCATTAGGTTTTTCATGTTTGTCGCCCAATGGCGTTTCTTAATAACTTGATTTTTGATAGAATTACTATCTATGGCATCAACTTCGGATTTAAAAACCTTAAATGCGAGAGAGAGATTCCTTGTTCTTTAATAATTTTACCCAAAATTTTACTGCTCTTTCTTTGCAAATTACAGATAGAAGAAATCTTCCTGATAGTTCGTCTCTCACTAATGAG
The DNA here is from genome assembly GCA_964017185.1 of Rugalucina vietnamica. Lineage (NCBI taxonomy): Eukaryota > Metazoa > Mollusca > Bivalvia > Lucinida > Lucinidae > Rugalucina > Rugalucina vietnamica. The sequence continues at coordinate 3,167,446 of OZ024879.1, forward strand.
AACGACCATCATTATTTCTTGAATAGTGCTTATGTGTGTTGGTGAGTTTTAGGCTGACTAGGCCAATTCTGGCTCTAAACTGTCGGTTGCAAGTAGAGCAAGTCAATGTCATAGAGTCTGCTGGTGGCACATTTGTTTTGGCTTTGCGCTCTCTTCGCTTTCTTTCAGCTTCACAGATTCTCTTCTTTTCATAGAGAGCTGCTCCTTTGTTGATGAGACCTCGCCACTTTGATTGCTCCTGTGCAGTCTGTTCCCAGGACCCCATTGGTATTTCGAAATCCTTCAGAGAGGCTTTGAGGGTGTCTTTGTAGTGTTTCTTCTGGCCACCTTGAGAGCGCTTTCCCTCCTGTAGTTCTCCATAGAAAACTTTCTTTGGAAGTCACGCATCAGGCATTCTTATAACATGGCCAGTCCATCTTAGCTGTGCTAGCTTTAAGACTGTATGCATGCTTTGCATCCCTGCTTTCCTCAGGACCTCTGTGTCTGGAATCTTGTCCTGCCACTTGATTTTTAACAACTTTCTCAAACAGCTTAAGTGGAAATGGTTAAGTCTCTTTGCATGGCGTTGGTATACTGTCCAGGTCTCACATGCATACAAGAGGATTGGCAGTACCACAGCCTTGTAGACTTTCAGCTTGGTGTCAAGCTTGATTCCGTTTCGCTCCCAGACATTTGCACGGAGTCTTCCGAATGCCACACTAGCTTTTGCAATTCTGGCAGTGATCTCATCATCAATATGCACTGCTCTGGAGAGAGTGCTTCCCAGGTAGGTGAACTTGTCAACAACTTTCAGTTTTTGCCCATTCACAGTGATGGTTGGTTCATTATATGGTTTTCCGGGGGCTGGTTGGTGTACAACCTCTGTCTTTTTTGTGCTGATTGTGAGATCATAGTTATCACATGACTGTGAGACTTGATCCATGGCTCTTTGCATTTTTGCCTCTGTGTTGGCATTCTTATCCATATCATCTGCATAGAGGAGCTCATCTAGCACATCAGTCTGGACCTTAGTTTTGGCTTGCAACCTTCTGAGGTTGAATATGTTGCCATCAAAACGGTACCTGATTGGAAAACCAGTGTCACTGTCCTGAAAAGCATCCATAAGCATGGCAGAAAACATCATGCTGAACAGTGTTGGTGCCAGAACCCAGCCTTGTTTGACCCCATTTGTTACTTTAAATGGTTCAGAGAACTCTCCATCATTTTGCACACGTGCCTGCATGCCATCATGAAACTGCCGCACCATAGTTATGAATCTGGGTGGAAGGCAAACTTGGCCATGATTTTCCAGAGTCCATCACGACTAACAGTGTCAAAAGCTTTGGTGAGGTCAACAAACGTCATGTATAGATCTACATTCTGTTCTTGGCATTTCTCCTGAAGCTGTCTTGCTGTGAAGATCATGTCTATTGTCCCTCTGTCTTTTCTGAATCCACATTGACTTTCTGGGATAAGTCCCGTTTGATCAAGATGAGCATTCAGACGATTCAACAGAATTTTTGCAAGTATCTTCCCAGCAATTTATAGGAGGAAGATGCCTCTGTGATTGTCACAGACTTGAGGATTTCCTTTCCGCTTGTAAAGGTGGATTATGGATGCATCCTTAAATTCTTGTGGGATAGCCTCCTTCCTCCACATACAGTGAAACAACTCTGTCAGTTTCTCTGCCATGGGTAGCCCCCCAGCCTTGTAAACTTCGGCAGGAATTGCATCTGCACCTGGGGCTTTGCCAGATGATAGTTGTTGAACTGCTTTTCTTGTTTCCGTAACGGTAGGAAATTCATCTAACAGAACACTGCACTCTATCTGTGGAAGTCTGTCGATTGCATCCTGATTGATGCTTGATGGTCGATTAAGCACACTATTGAAGTGTTCTGCCCACCTTTCCAAGACAGCTTCTTTATCTGTGAGAAGAGTGTTTCCATCTGCACTGAGCAATGTGGTGGCTCCAGAACTCTTTGGACCATAAATGGTTTTCAGTGCATCATGAAATTTCTTCATGTCCTTTCTATCCGCAAAAGACTGAATTTCTTCTGTTTTCTTCCTCAGCCAGGAATCTTGCATGTCCCTAAGCTTGGTCTGGACTGTCTTACAAATGTTGCTGTAGGCTGCTTTCTTTGATACTGAGCTAGTATCATCTTGATGTGCCTTGAGCAAACGGTGCTTTTTTCAAGAAGCCTCTGAATTTCATCATCATTCTCATCAAACCAGTCTTGATGTTTGCGAGATGGATGGCCTAAGGTGTTTGCAGCTGAAGAAAGAACTGTTTTATGGAAAACTGTCCAGTTTTCTTCGGGGTCCTCTGAACTGAGATTCATTGCATCCAGTTGGTTGCAAATGTCTGTTAAGAAATCTTGTCTCATGCTGTCTTTATTCAGCTTTGAGACATCCAGTCTCTTAGGAGCTTTCTTGCCTTGAGGTCGCTTCGCAGGCTGTATTCTTAGGTTGAGTTTGCTGACAACCAGTCTATGATCTGTCCAGCAGTCTGCACCACACATAGTCTTTGTCACTTTAACATCCTGCCTGTCTGTTCTCCGCACTATGACATAATCTATGAGATGCCAGTGTTTGGAACGGGGATGCATCCAGGATGTTTTGTTCCTATTAGGTAGACGGAAGACTGTGTTGGTGATTAGAAGATCATGTTCAGCACACTTCCTGAGAAGCAAGAGACCATTGCTGTTGCACTTTCCAACCCCTTCTGGACCTATAACTCCTTCCCAGGTCTGGTGGTCTGTACCCACTCTGGCATTAAAGTCGCCAAGAAGGATAAGCTTGTCTGTGCGGGGTGTTGCAGAAATAACATTGTCTAGGTCATCATAGAACTTGTCCTTGACCTCATCTGGATTGGTCATTGTGGGTGCATAAGCACTGACAATAGTTACATGTTTATTGCCTGACAGAGGAAGTCTCAATGTCATTAGACGGTCATTTATGCCTTTTGGCAATCCTGACAGCTTACCAACAAGTTCTGTTTTGATGGCAAAGCCAACTCCTGCTTCACGCCTCTCTTCACTTTTGCGTCCACTCCAGAAGAAGGTGTATCCAGCACCAACTTCTTTGATTTCCCCAACATCTGCGAACCGAGTCTCACTCAATGCAGCTATCTGTATATCATACCTCCCAAGTTTTCTGCCCACAAGGGCCGTTCTACGCTGTGGTCTATCTGACCCAGCACTATCCATTTAAGTGCGCACATTCCATGCGCCAATCCGTAAGGGGATTACTCTAGCTTTTTTCTTTGTATTTCGACCGCTTAAGGGGATCCCCGCTGATCGCGGTTAACCAGCCAGGGGGTTTGAAGCAGGCAATTGTTTAGGGCACCTTTTCTAGCCCCTTCCCCATGCTACGGGGGTGAGCAGTGCGGTCCTAAATAGGCCTGCTCAGTCACTCAGCCGACTGCCGAATTCTGCTTACTGCTTCTCCTCACAGAAAACGACCATTAGAACTGAGCCGCCTGTGTGCAGGTCTGCAACTACAGCTCCCAGTGTGTCCTTCACCTGCTGCTTCGCCACTCGCCCATCGCCACAGGACTTTGTAGGTATGTGGGTGCAAGTGTGATGAAATTGTGTGTATGCAAGTGCTTGTGTGTTGAGAAATAAGATGACATGCGCTATGAAATTGGATTATAGTGAGGAAGAGGTGCGCAACATCAACCTCACTCTCTAGTCCTCGCCCAGCTGCGCCCAGAGGCAAGACACAGGTCAAGACGTCTGGAGTTGGGTTTGGATGCAGTGGATGACCGTAACATCTTTAGTGCCTTGTCACGCTCTGCATGTTCCACAACATGTTGCTGTATCGCTTTCTGAACCGTTGAATCAGATGATTTCTTCCGCTCCATCTACCGAAACAGTCTTTGCATATTTGGACTAGGCATATCCAGACACACAGGTTTGATTTTGGAGTTTCCTTCTCCTAGATGAATTGCTGGCCACAGCTGAAGAGCTCCATCTACCCTTTCTTAGGTTTTGTTTAGAGACCTGTAAACTCCTAGGAGAGCTGTCAACCAAGACTAATGAGTTCCCCCTGCCCAGCTAGATTTTTGTGTAGAGAACTAGCTTAACTCCTAGATGAGTTGCCTTCCAAGGCTAACGAGCCCCATCTGCACCGCATGACAACAGGTAGTACTGATTACATGTTACAGTAGCAGTTAAACTGACCTGACCATAGACTGCATAATTAGGCGTTTGTTGTCTTACTCCAAGCAGAATCGTTAGAAATTTTATATGAACTTTATCAATACAATTTAAACCTTGCATATCCCAAACTTCCGATCCGTACAATAAAATTGGCGTGACAAGTGAATCAAATAATGATATTTTGGTTTTTAAGTCAAACGAAACACGTTTAAACAGTGCTAAAAGGCTGTTGGTTGCGCGTAACGCCTGATCTGAAAAGGCCTTAACGCCTGGCTCCAGATTGCCTGTGTAGTGGAATTTCATTCCTAAGTAGCAAAATGTTTCGACAATTTCTAGATTTGTACCATCGTATGTCCAGGAAAATTCAATATCCGCGCGTTGTTTTTGAAAGACTAAAATTTTAGTTTTAGCTGTGTTAACTTTAAGACCCCATTCACATGAGTAACTTAGGAGTTTATCCAGCAATAACTGAAGCTCGGCAGGATCTTTCGAGAGTAATACCATATCATCTGCAAAAAGTAATAAAATAATGCAAATCTGAGTTATCGTTAGACCACTTACAATAGAGTCATGAGTATCGCCGATCAAATCTGCATGTACGTCATTAATAAAAAGTATGAATAATAATGGGGACAATGGCTCACCCTGCTTGACCCCAAGAGAAACTTCGAAATAGTCTGAAATATTGGCATTTACCTTTATAGCAGCAACAACTTTGCCATACAATACTTTTATTGTTCATTTTACTACTCACACCACTCTGCATTAGTTTAAACCATAGAGCTTCTCGATTTACCGTATCGAAAGCTTTCTCATAATCCACAAAGGCGCAATACAGATTCGAATTTTCACTTAGAATCTTTTGGATCAAGCTATTTAGGATAAAAATACAGTCAGATGTGCTTCGTTCATTTCTAAAACCGAATTGAAATTCGTTAAAAACATGCTCTCTCTCGCACCAGTCATATAGTCTATTGCGCAGATTAAGAGAAAAGATCTTTGCAAACGTGCTTATCAGGGTAATTCCTCTATAATTATTGGGATCTGATATCTCGCCCTTTTTATGAATGGGGACAATAAGTCCTTTTGACCATGATTCCGGGTAGATTCCGCTGTTGAATATTTCATTATACGTATTCATAAGATAGGGGACAATAAAATGCTTTGCATCTATGAAAAAATCAGATAATAAACCATCGAATCCTGGACTTTTTCCACGCTTAGCGAATTTATAGCTTTTTCTATTTCTCCGATCGAGATATCTCTGTCTAACTCCTCTATATAATCGGTTTGTAAGACATCGGTAGAATCGACTACATGATTAGTTGTATTTGAAATATTAGAAATACGCTCGAAGTATTCTGCAAACTTATCAATTTTAATTGGTTGTGTTTTCGACTCTTTACCTTTACGTAGGTTATTTACGGTTTTCCAGAATTGTTTGGCCGACTATTTCCCCATATTTGCAAATTTTGAACGCTCGGATCGCTCAAACTTACGCCTCGCTTTGCGTTTAGCTACTGCATATTTTTTCTTGCCTCTAGAAACGATTCCTTTCTAGCTGCTGACAAGTTATTATCCCTAAATACTCGTTTTGCATTGAAGAACACTGCTTTCGTAACCCTACATTCTTCATCAAACCACGGCGCCTTTTTATGAACATCCGGCATTTTTTGTTTGTTACCCGTGACAGTTTTTCCGAAAACAGAAAAACACGAGTCGTATATTAACTCCGCTAATCGATTTGTTTTCGTATCAATTTCCATACAATTTGCACATCTTATATATTTATCACCTCATCAAATAAGTGCCTCTTTCTCTCCAGTATGGTTAGCAAGGAATCTCGTTTTGAACAATCCAAAGTGATCTTATTGTAACTAATAGGGTCATTTCTTGAAAGATTTATATTAAATTCGAAACATATTTCAATTATGCAGTGATCAGAGAATTCCGAAGGATTGTGTACATTTAAACTTAAAACATTTGAAAAAAAATTCTGTTTGTGTTATAAAGTAGTCAACGACACTAGCACCACGGGAAGACACAAATGTAAATCTACCAGGTTCACGACGACCATTTACTATTTTCAAATCGTGCTCTTTACACAGATTTACAAGTTTGTGTCCGTATGCGTTTACCGATGAATCAAAAGACCTTCTCAAAGGGATAGACGTTAACGCTTTGTCAGTGTCTGGTAGATCCACATATCTGTCTAGCCCAAGATGTTCAACAAATTTCAATAAAACACCAACAGGACTGTGTCATACTTCTTAGTTTACGACCAAGATAAAGGAAAACAAAAGGAATTTAAGAATGTAATGAGTTTCCGTGGCAAAATTGTATTTACATGTCAACTTCATAAACCATTAGCTGAAAAACACAAGTGCCGTAATGACTTCAAGTGGGAACATGGAAGAATTTTTGCAGATCATAGTGGACGCCGATTTTGCAAACTCGGCTTTGTTTATTTTCACGAGAGCAAAACATTTGTTACTTACGGTCCAAGGGCAGAGGATGTGGAACGTCGCATTCGTAACGATCTCGCCGACGCATACGAAACTTCATAATAGCATGCATTAACATTCCACGTTGCATCAATAATCACGATTAACAGTTCGGTCCCCGTGGTTGGGGGTCAAAGTATTTCTTTGACCGTGCCGATTTCCCTTTGACATAAATTTGCATTTGTTGATCGGACAGGGTACATGTATATTTTCAATAATTAGATTCTATTATGGTAAGCATGAATTGTCCTTGTTCTTCACATGGCACTGGAAAAATGTCTAAAGCAAGAAGGTATCATTCTCAATTGTTTACAAAACTTAAATATATGAGGTTCGACCACACGGTCAAAGTGTTTTACAATAATACATATATATATATATATATATATATATATATATATATATATATATATATATATATATATATATATATATATATATATATATATATATATATATATATATATATAGACAGACATAATTAAATAAAAAAAAATATTATAAATACCTTTGTATCTGTTACTGTTTGATCTGTTTTTATGATAGCTTCTTGGAACCTGTAGTTTTGCCTAAATTTCTCCTACTTTTGAATATTTCTAGAGATCCAAGAATACAAGACCCTAGCAGACTGTCTACATCTGCGGTTGTGTAAGCCTTAGACTGACGTCCATGCATGTCGATGACGATATCAAATGAGCCGCCGCCTGAGAAAACCAACACTCTGCATATGCGAAACCAAATGAACAGATCAGCTTCGCAGTAACTGCGAAGCTGATCAGCGCCTTTGTTTTCGCTACATGGATAGTACAATTTTCTCTTCTTTCTAAATTCAAAATTTCCAGCCTCTTGCCATCCGTGCTCGTACAGCTCGGTTTGTGTCAAAACCTGTTCGGAAACTACATTCTTGGTTTTCCCATGAGGCAGCTCAAATGACTAGTTAGAAAAGGTGATAAATATGTATAAAGAGGTCTTCTAAGTTGCCGACCAGGTCCGACAAAAAACCGAGTTGTACAGTCATAGATAAAGGCTAGAAGCTTTAAATTTCGGATTTAACAAGAAGATGAATTGTACCATCCGTGGAGCGAAAACAATGTGTAGTTACTGCACAGCTGACCTGCGCCATTGCATTCGCATATTCTACAAGCCTGGTTTCTCATGATGCGGCTCAAATGGTGTTATGTACGCTGAGAGAGGTCTAGTTGTCAAAGACAATCAAGTTCCTGGTAGCAATACGTTAGCTTCTCTTAGCTTATTGAATCTTCACTGCGCCTTTGTCTTATGCTTACAAAACTGCTGCCCCAGTAATTTTTCATTACTGACCATTCCAAAGCGAAACGTCTTGTGTGGTTCTGATTGCTTAATGTCTTTGTGTTGATAATATGTGATGCTTGCACCTCTTACGTACGTGCTTATATAGTTAGTGCTATAAATGTATTTTAGTTAAGTCAGAGTAACCATCGCTGAAACATGTCCGCGCAATATTATGTACCCTCTTAAACCCCACTTTTATATAGTAAATAAAAGTCAAAATTGAGATCCTTTAAGAATAGTGAACACATTAATGAGAAAGGGGATGGGTCATACCGGGGTTTCGATCAGTGACCCTTAAGATTTAGAAACATGGAGCCAAAGAGAATTACTGAAATTTTGCAACTTTCAACAGGGTAGTCGATACAAAGACTAGTATTATATAAATGCAGTCAAATACATTAAACATTGGTTAGAAAATGAATCTTAACCTAGAATAAATTTCTGATTTCTCAGAATATATTTGCTGATATCAAAGAACCAAAACGAAAATATAACCTGCACTATGGATGATGTACGGAGAGACTTTTTTTTTATTTAAGTTCGGGTAACTGAGTGGCCGCCTATTGAGAAATAGCTGCTCACTCGGCTAACGATATGTTTTCCATGTTTAAGTACCTAATTGTCAATTTAGTTTTTCCCACCTCGTTTTTGGAGTGGTGATTTCTTTCTGATCTGCGCATTTTCCTGATCATTGCCTACTTGTACCTTTGTATATTGCATGGACAAGTTTTCGAATGCTAAGCGGCCACCTATTGTGGCATAGATGCTAACTAGGTTACGATGGGTATTGTTTGCCAATTCAGTTTTTCTCAACTTGGTCCCAGCGGGCACATGACGTCAAAATGACGCCATACCGACGTCGATCTGACGTCATTTTGACGTCATGTGCCTGCTGGTGTATTTCGAGTGGGACTTTCGTTTTCTGATCATTACTTACTTTAACGTTTTGTAGTGCGATAGCCTAAACATTCAGATACATTTTGGCACGTGCTAAAAACCGAGTATAGTTAGGCATTTCCTCTATACAGGCGACAGAAATCAGGCGAGCGAAAACAGGCTCACGACTGATTCCTCGGGTTATCTTTGACAATCATTTCAAAAATTTTCTCTGCCAGTATACAGAGATTTTTTCAGCTATAAAATTTGAATATTTCATTACAACAACAAAAAAGTATGTTTGCTCAATACATTGATTTTTGGTGCAAGTTAGAACCCACACTCTGTGTTTTGGAGCAGAAATAATACCCCAGTTTACTATATGTAAAAGTCGGGGTAGAGGGGGTAAACATTTCATGGACATGTTATCTTAATGGGTTTCTGATTGGTTACAGTCACACGTTTTATTTAGTTTTGTTCATATGAGACGGACATCTCTATGCGGGGTGAACACCTATTAACCAACTAAGCTCTTTCCTGGTTGATGGCATCAGATCTCCTGGTTAAAAGCCGAGTCTGTAAATAGCATCGTGAAATTACAAAAACAAAAAAAACAATCAAAGCATTAAATAATACCATTGTGATTACAATGTACGTAATGTAGGTTGTTGTTTCTATAGGTGTGTTATTAGTATTCGAATGTGCAAATCTGAATTACTTGTATATACACATCTGGGAGAACCGTTTCTTTCTTTGTTTTGTGGTACATGTACATGTAGTGGTAAACGTCGAGTTAATTGCAACTTCAGACAACGTTTTTGTGAAGGGTGTGTATATGGCTGCGAACACTTGGGGCCCTGAGAAATAGGTGGGCTACTTGTGCTCCCAGGCAAAGCGTATTCGTTACTGGTTAACCAGGATGTCTGAGCCTTGTTACATAATATACACATAGCCCCATTCAGTATGGGGTCTTCCACGGTACTGAGAACATTACGTAGGTAAGCAGTTGTTTGCCCATCTATTATGTTACATTTTTGGCTCACCTGAGCCGAAGGCTTATGGGGAGCTTATAGTATGGTAGTCGAGCCGGTGTGCGTGCGTCCGTGCGTGCGTCCGTTCACATTTTCAAAGATCTTCTTCTCTGAAACCGCTTGGCCGATCAAAGCTAAATTTTATGTGGAGCATCCATGGGTAGGGGGAACGAAAATTTGTGTTTCTTCATACAAGTCAATGGAAACTTCAAGTTGCCATAGCAACCAGAGTTCTTATCCGATCAAGATAAAAACAAGTCAATGGAAACTTCAAGTTGCCATAGCAACCAGAGTTCTTATCCGATCAAGATAAAAAAAAGTGGAAATTGGCATTTTCCGTTGTCAGGCTGGGGATATTTGAATTTTGTTTTTACATAAATGTTTATTGAGTAGTCCTTCACGTTTAAGGCAACTTTTGTAAAATTCACTTTATTCGTTTGGTTGCTATAGCAACATAAAGGGTAAATTTTCGAAAAAAAAAATATTCAAAAATCTTCTTCTCAGAAGCCGTATGGGGGATGAAGCTGAAATTTAGCATACATGCTTATGACTTTAGCCTGTACAAAGTTTGTGTTTTTTATTGTCTTTGTCCAACTACTTTGGTTGCTATGGTAACTTGAAGTTTCCATTGACTTATAAGGCAAAAAGTAGAAATTTGCAATTTCTGCCGTTTCATTGAGGATATTGAAATTTTGTTTTTACATAAATGTTTACTGAGTAGTCCTTCCCGTTTAAAGCAACTTTTGTCAAAATCGCTTTACTTCGTTTGCTTGCTATAGCAACGTAAAGGGTAAATTTTCGAAACAATATTCAAAAATTTTCTCAGAAGCTGTAAGGCGGATGAAGCTGAAACTTTGCATACATGCTTATGATATTAGCCTCTACAAAGTTTGTGTTTTTTATTGTCCTTGTCCCACTACTTTGGTTGCTATGGCAACTTAAAGTTTCCATTGACTTATAAGACGAAAAGCGGAAAATTGCAATTTCTGCCATTTCGCTTGAAATATTTGAGTTTTGTTTTTACGTAAATGTTTGTTGACTAGTCCAAGCATCTGTAGAAAGTGGGAACCAATGTATATATAAATAATCCAGGATACACGACCAAGATGGCCGCCATGCGCATATATGGGAAAAAGCCTTCAAAAATTTTCTTCTCTGGAACCAGGTCAAGGTCATCTCTTGACCTTGGCTGGTCTGTCGTCCACACGCACTTTTGAAAGATCTTTTTCTCTGAAACGGCTTGGCTAATCAAAGCCAAATTTTATATGAAGCATCTGTAGGAAGTTGGAACCAATGAATATATAAATAATCCAGGATACAGGACCAAGCTGGCCGCCATGCCCATATATGGTAAAAACCCTTCAAAAATCTTCTTCTCTGGAACCGGTGGACCGATTTCAATGAAACTTGGCATGAAGCATCTATATATGACTCAAGTACTACAATGTGTATATAAATCCATGGCCTTCGATGGCATGACCTATTTTACGGCAAGGTCAAGTTTGGAAACATTGGCTTTTACATGGGAAAAAGTGAAAACTATGGATTTTTTTGAAAACTATTGCAGCCTAAAACCTGAAAAGTGGTAGATGAAAACAACTAATGGATAAGATGAAGGTATATGATTAATTTGGGTCAAGGTAATCTCTTGACCTTGGCCGGTCCGTCGTCCATACACACTTTTCAAAGATCTTCTTCTCTTAAACCGCTTTGCCAATCAAAGCCAAATTTTAACTACTTTTCTTTAGTCCAGTGACTGTATTTCTTGAACTCTCAGGTGAGCGATCGTTGCCCTGGGGCTACTTGTTTACTTGTGTAACGAACAGCCGAGCCAGAAACAGCTAAACCCCAACAGTGGAAAAGCATGCTCACCCACCAATGGTGGCTTACTGTACTGAGTTTGAAATTTGCATATTTATTTGTAGCACACAGTTAGATTACTTCTCCCTCCAAGAAGACTTGTTCCGAGTATTGGCTTGGGAACTACATGGGTAATGCAACTCCGTTCTGGCAGTTGTCATTATCCCACCGCTGCCTCTAAAGGTAACAATCAACCGAGCCAGAAACAGCTAAGCCCCATTAGTGGAAAAGCATGCTCACCAAGCAAGGGTGGTTTAATGTGCTGTTCTCGCTTCACAATAATTTGCATTTGAAATTTGCACATTTATTTATAGCACACCTTTACATTTGCAAAGGTAAAACTGGACATGCATTGACATCACATACAAAAAAAACGACGACAGAACAATAAATCATAATAATAATAAAAATAATAATATAGGGTTATTGCACTGATATCGATGAATATTGTCCCGAGTTGGGATATCGAAGGACACGAGCTTGCGAGCGGCCGTAGATATCCAAACGAGGGACAATATTCAATGATATCAGTGCGATAACCCTTTTATTATATAGCTATAAATATTCACTTCTCATTTTTAATGTTTTGTTTGATTGTTTATATTAAAAAATGAATTATACGGGAAGGCAGCGGCAATATCCATGAGTGATATCATTTTTGCACTAGTGCAATATCAAATGATATCATTTTTGCACTGTTACTATTCTGAAGCATAATTTGCAATAAAACCATTATTTCCGACATTTTATTTCTTCTTTCGACTTTAAATTACTAAAATGGCGCCATGCTTTCGTTCGTGACTTCAGAGATATATCCAATGAATGTGTCGTATGAATATATTTAACCCACGTACATGTTAGCCTAGTCCCGAGGTTATAAAACGTTTTTCATGCTCAATTCAGCTGAGACTAAAATTTACCCTGCTGAAAAATGTTAAAATGCCAACAGTTATTGGCATTTAACATTTATAAGCATGATAAATTACAGCATATGGTGACCTAAACCTGAAATTCCAATTTATTTGGACTACTTCGTCATTTATGAGTAGTTTAAATTTTATGCTCAGTTGAGCTTAGCATGAAAAAAGTTTTATAACCACGGTACCTGGTGACCTTTTTGTGAGACGTAGACAAACAGTATAGCGAAACGAACGCGGCATACCATTTGAAGCTTTCCGACTGCATAGAGAAATTGCACCGAACTTAAATAACTCGTAATGTTTTCAACGATAAGTAATAGAAAGGGTCGCGTCTTTTAGTCAGAAACTTGTAAAAGCATAAACCTTGGCTCTCATTTAATCTTGTGGTCATCCCTGATGCCCTCTGCTTAACCTCACGTAGGAAACTATTTTTGTTCCCGGCGCCTTGCAGTCGGCTTCGATACCAAGGATGGAGAATTTTAGTTATATAAACAAGGAATTAATGTGTGAAAATCGATCTGTGATTTCGGGAAAATCGCGAAAGAACGTATTTATCTTACAAATACTCACTTTTTTTGCCTGAAATCCTTTCTTGTTTTAGTTTGTCGCTTGCATTCCACTACTTTCTGTGTTTGTTTACATAAAATTTGTGTTTACACATTGATTTTTCTATGGATGATGCAGTGACGTAAAGGTCATCTTACGTAGCCATTGGAAGAGTTCACTTTTTCCGGAGGGCCGCGGCGTTATTTCCATATAAGGAAAAGAAGATAAAAGCCGGGATTACGGCGGCAGCCCGAAACGTGATAATTGGTAGGGACTGTAAACGGGAGGGGATGGTACTTACAGTTTTTCTTAAAGAACAAGCGATCCATGCGAGAAAATTTCTGATTAAATGGACTAGGGTTCACGAGGACCGAAGAACTAACTAAATGTTATGAACCAATGCAGAAGCTGAGGGTGAGGTTCCGGCCGTGTAAAATCGATTTAAACCCGCCAGTAACTTTGTGTTACTGATCGTTCCAAGTCGATACTTCTGTGGTGGTTCTTTTTGTTTTATGTCTTGGTGTTTAAAATATTTTTGTGCTGTTGGCGCCTTATGTATGTTTGCATATTTTTAGTTAAGTTAAGGTAACTGAGTGGCCACCTATTGGGAAAATAGCTGCTCATTCGGCTTACGAAATGTTTTCATGGTATAAGTACCTGATTGTTAGTTTGTTTTTTTCCTACCTTGGTTTTTGGAGTGGGAGTCTTTTTCTGATTGCGCCTTTTCCTGATCTTTGCCTACTTGTACTTTTCATATCCTTAGAGGCAACTGTAGAGAGAATGATACAAAATGAAACGTGCTGATTTATATAGGACAGTGGAGTTTTTGCGTGGAAATAGCACAGGGCTCTTATGTAAATGCTCTACCCGTATCGTTCGTTTTTTCTCAAACCCACAAATATGTAAAACGAGTGTATTTACATAGTCATCACGAGATGTATGTAAACCGTCAATTGTTGCCGTTTACTACACAATGCACGTGCTCAGTTACAATAACTGACTTTCAAGTATAAGTACGAATCTAGTGTATCTGTATTTAGAGCATGTTTATATGGGCTATTCTTTCAATTTGGTGTACTTAACACAAGACACTGCAACTTTCTTCAGTAATGTATGTTTTACTATGAGGGAACCATTTTACTGTTCTGCACCCAGACTTCATACTATAATTTGAGCAACGTTTGTCTGTTTGTTTGTTTGTTTGTTTGTTCCCCTACTCCTCCCAGGTCCTTGGGCCGATCTTCACCAAACTTGGAGGGAAGGTGGAGGGCGGCCCCGGATATTAGCTTGAGGGGTTAATTTTTTGAAAGGTCAAGGTCATCGAGGTCAAAGGTCAAATTTATGTTGTTTTTTTTCTGTTTGTCCCCCTACTTCTCCCAGGTCCTTGGTGGGAAGGTTGAGGGCGGCCCCGGATATTAGCTCGAGGGGTTCATTTCTTAAAGTACAAGGTCATCGAGGTCAAAGGTCAAATTTCTGTATCTCGGCAGTCCTTGGTCCGATTTGCATGAAACTTGGTGAGTGTATACAGGTTGATCCCTGATTAAGATTTATGGGTCCAATTGGGGCAAAGGTCATTGAGGTCAAAGGTCAAATTTATGTTTTTTTTCTGTTTGTTCCCCTACTTCTCCCAGGACCTTGGGCTGATCTTCACCAAACTTGGTGGGAAGGTTGAGGGCGTCCCCGGATATTAGCTCGAGGGGTTCATTTTTTAAAGGTTAAGGTCATCGAGGTCAAAGGTCAAATTTCTGTATCTCGGCAGTCCTTGGTCCTGAAACTTGGTGAGTGTATACAGGCTGATCACTGATTAAGATTTATGGGTCCAATTGGCTCAAAGGTCATCGAGGTCAAAGGTCGTATTTATGTTTTTTTTTTCTGTTTGTTCCTCCCAGGTCCTTGGGCCGATCTTCACCAAACTTGGTGAGAAGGTTGAGGGCGGCTCCGGATATTAGCTCGAGGGGTTCATTTTTAAAGGTCAAGGTCATCGAGGTAAAAGGTCAAATTTTTGTATCTCGGCAGTCCTTGGTCCGATTTGCATGAAACTTGGTGAGTGTATACAGGTTGATCCCTGATTAAGATTTATGGGTCCAATTGGGTCAAAGGTCATCGAGGTCAAAGGTCAAATTTATGGGGGGTTTTCTGTTTGTTCCTCCCAGGTCCTTGGGCCGATCTTCACCAAACTTGGAAGGAAGGTGGAGGGCGGTCCCGGATATTAGCTTGAGGGGTTCATTTTTGAAAGGTCAAGGTCATCGAGGTTAAAGGTCAAATTTATGTTGTTTTTTTTCTGTTTTTCCCCTACTTCTCCCAGGTCCTCCAAACTTGGTGGGAAGGTTGAGGGCGGCCCCGGATATTAGCTCGAGGGGTTCATTTTTTAAAGGTCAAGGTCATCGAGGTCAAAGGTCAAATTTCTGTATCTCGGCAGTCCTTCATCCGATTTGGATGAAACTTGGTGAGTGTATACAGGTTGATCCCTGATTAAGATTTATGGGTCCGATTGGGTCAAAGGTCATCGAGGTCAAAGGTCAAATTTATGTTGTTTTTTTTTTCTGTTTGTTCCCCTACTTCTCCCAGGTCCTTGGGTCGATCTTCACCAAACTTGGTGGAAGGTGGAGGACGGCCCTGGATATTAGCTCGAGGGGTTCAGTTTTAAAGGTCAAGGTCATCGAGCTCCAAGTTCAAATTTCTGTATCTCAGCAGTCCTTGGTCCGATTTGGATGAAACTTGGTGAGTATATACAGGTTGATAACTGATTAAGATTTATGGGTCCAATTGGGTCAAAGGTCAAGGTCATCGAGGTACTGATAATTCGAGTAACGTTTGTCTGTTTGTTTGTTTATTTGTTCCCTACTCCTCCCAGGTCCTTGGGCCGATCTGCTGCGTCGAGACGGGTAAAATTTACTAGTGTAAGAAAATAACACAAACATATTTTTTTACACTTACCTTGGATCAACTCTATGGGCTTCAACTCACAGTGGCGCACAGGAAGGCGCAATACAAAGTGGCCATTTTGCATAGCGATGCTGTCCGTGGCATATTCCTGAGGGGGCTTATTGGTTTTTACCAACTGCAGCAATTCTGACTACAAATGAGAATAAAAATACAAAATACATGTAAAAGAGGAACATGTCAAACAATTGCCACCTTAAAAGTTGTCGAACTGATGTATTTTTGGTATGATCTTTACTTAACAAGTAAGCGTATGAAAAATTATCTTGGCCTTAACGTTATCTATT
This sequence comes from Rugalucina vietnamica, assembly GCA_964017185.1. Lineage (NCBI taxonomy): Eukaryota > Metazoa > Mollusca > Bivalvia > Lucinida > Lucinidae > Rugalucina > Rugalucina vietnamica. The sequence continues at coordinate 3,183,863 of OZ024879.1, forward strand.
GCAACATGACAAGGACTAGAGTTGCAAACTTATTAATGTGGTAAGTAGAACGAATAAGTAATTCTTTAAAGATACACAAACATTACAGGCATCTATAATTACCTTCAAAGCATCCTCTTCATACCGAATATTTCTCTGAGCCAACCAACGCTGGATGTCTTCTTTCTTTGTGCTTGCTTTAGGGAAAAATGACGCCGCTGTCCGCGTATTATGGTAGGTGGCTTTATCCATTACTATCACGGAAGGCTCATCCAAAGCTGGAATCAGTGTTTGCTGCAAAATGAAATTTAGAAACATATAAATTAAGCAAAAACTAAATGTGGATACATGTATGTCTGTATACAAAAAAAAAGTACATGTAGGTATACAACTATATGTCTATGTACCAAATCTATTTGCACTATGCTGTGTTTAGAATTGTCAGTAAACATTATTATAGAATTTACTTTTAATCAGCAATCGACTGGTTCACACGCACACACGCACGCACAATTTTAAGTAAAATGTATCTATGATTGGATAAGGCCAAAATGAATGCGATTGCATTGACGATGCACCTCAAACCATTCAAGAAAGTGTTTGGCATTCATTTCGTCATGATAGTCAGCGCTCTTCGTCTTAGACAAGAAAACCGACGAAGCCGTTTTTGCTGGAGCTTGCGTCGAGGACAATTAATCTCTTTCCTTTTCCCGATGGTATGTGCCTACCACACTCCTGGTAATCTGGGCGCAGCGAACTCATAGGACCTGCAACGATCAGATATACAATAAAAGTTGAAATATTTGCATACAAGAAAACACAGAAAACGCGGGAAAAGGTCTTTAAATTGAGTAAGCACAAAAACTCTAAAATTAAGCGAACATTGAAAACTCCTTAAACAGCAAGCCTTACGCACATGCCGTACATACAGTTTGACGAGCCATTGATTAATTTCTAGCTTACTGACTAGCTAAAGTTCTTGCTCGATCCATTAGTGTACTTTTTAACGAGGGGTGCTCAATTGGCATAGCGCAACCTTCACTGGGGCCCTCTAAACACGATTACATGATAGTGCGCCTGCAAATACTTGTAGCAATGGTTATACTTACCTTTCCTGTTTTCGGTCAATTCCCCTGCAAATGTATGGTTGCTATTTACCAAAGTCTCATCTAAGTAAACAATTTGATAGTCTTCATTTCTGAAACAGGATAAATTGGATTATGCTGTAACTTATAGCATACAGTAGTGTCTCAGTTTAGAAAGTTCCCAAAACGTTGATATAAGCGGTGGTTAATAAAATTACAATCATGAAGCTCTGGTTTCTTCCTAGCATTTAATGTCACAATTTTTACTGGGACCGTGATTAAGCCAACTGAACCTAAACTATAGATTTTAAAACAGTGTCAGCCTTGTTTCTATTAATACGAAGAAAGTATAAACAATTTTTGTGCCATGTAACTAACAATATTTGGGTTTGCGTTTGTTTGTGCGGACATTCAACAGTTTCAGAGGTGCCTCACAAACCAGACTTTGAAATTTCTGATTTGAGAAGAACAGGGATTGTGCTATCGGTTTATAGTCCCATCCGACGGACTGGAGAAGCCCGGGATCGAACCTGCGGTATATACCGGAATTTCCTTATTTTTCTAAGGTAAGTATGCCTTGCAGCTACTATCTCCTGCGTTTCTCTCATGAATCTTTTCCCGTTCTCTCTATAATATTTACACCCAATCTGTTTCAGAGTTTTCCTCATTGTTGTCTGGGACAGCTTTAGACCTCTCGCCGCCACGACCTGGCATAATTTCCTGAGTGAAACCTGCAAATCATTATTATTGATAACATTACCCCTATGTAAATGGACATGTGATGGAGATCAGTCATTGTGTACAATCTTTGTTTTTCTCTGTGGATTCATGTCGTATGCGACTTTGTCATCATTCAGGTTTTAAGCAAATTCAAAATGGCTTCCAATTTTCTAACAAATTGCATGCACTACTGAAAATGGCAAATTCGTTTAGCTTCGATCCTTGTAGAAAAAGGTGCAGTAGAATTATCCATACCGTATCAGCGATAATACAAAACGCGCACTGAAATCGATGAACGTGAACAATTTTAGCTAACCTGAGCCGCTAGGCTGAAAAGGTGAGCTTATTATCACGGGGTCTATTCTTCAAGACACTTTGCTCGGGAGTTGTGCTGGATAAGGTCATTTTAGTTAGGTGTTTCATTGTTTTCTCCATAAAATGAAAAACAAAAATATATATAAGAACTTAGGTCAGCAATGTACATTTTGAAGTGCAGTCTCTAGAAACGTACTTAAACATAAAATTCACATTAACAAATCTTTGCAAACGTTTGAGAAGCGTTCCGCAGATATGTTCAAAGCTCATACTAGCATTTGTAGATTGTCTTGAGACAGCACATCAGGATTGTATTCAAAATCAAAAGATAAAACTGTAATCGTGCAACCTACCTGTTCACCTGTCTACTCCATTCCTTCGTCTACATTCAATTTTTCACAACCGAAGCGGAACCTGCTTATACCTGGACGACACCAGATTATAGACACTTAGAGAAAAGACCCCGTGATTATATAGTATACAAGAGGAGTATTCTAAGGAAGGGGTAACCAAAGTTTGTATAAATGGTCCTGGTCAAATGACTCAAGATGGTCGCCATGCCCATATATGATAATTGTTTTTTTTTTTTTTTTAAATCTTCGAAGGCCTATGATTTTGAAACTTGGCATGAATCACCGGGAATGGATCTTTTCAAAGGCCTAGGGTGTTTAAGGCCTGTTTTTGGCCTCAGATTTTTTGCTAAAACATAATCGGAAACATGTGGTTCTTGTAAAGCACGGCGGTTAATAATATTATGCAATGAGAAAGCAAACCTCGGACATCGCACTAGCGAGAAAACCATCAGGGACAAGGATTGTTTCATTTTCAGCTCACCTGAGCCGTTAGGCTCACAAGGTGAGCTTATAGTATACCCATGTTCCGTCATCCGTCGTGGTCGTCGTCGTCGTTGTCGTGTCGTTGTCGTTGTTCACACTTTTCAATCATCTTCTTCTCTGAAACCGCTTGGCCAATCAAATTCAAATTTCATGTGGAGCATCCTTAGGAAGGGGGATCAAAAGTTAGTATAAATGGTCAAGGTCACATGACCAAGATGGCCGCCAGGGCTATAAATAGCAAAAAGTTTTAAAAATCTTCTTCTCCAGAACCAGAAAGCCTATGATTTTGAAACTTGGCATTAAGCATCAGAAAATGGAGCTCTACAAAGTTTGTATAAATCATGACCCTGGGATGACCTTGACCTTTTTTACGGCAAGGTCAACTTTGGTCGCCCATGCATTTGAATGGGAAAAATAGGAAAATGTCATTTAATGGCAGGATACCCATGTTCCGTCATCCGTCGAGGTCGTCGTCGTCGTCGTGTCGTTGTTCAGACTTTTCAATCATCTTCTTCTCTGAAACCGCTTGGTCAATCAAATTCAAATTTCATGTGGAGCATCCTTAGGAAGGGGGATCAAAAGTTAGTATAAATGGTCAAGGTCACATGACAAGATGGCCGCCAGGGCTATAAATAGCAAAAAGCTTTAAAATCTTCTTCTCCAGAACCAGAAGGCCTATGATTTTGAAACCTGGCACGAAGCAACAAAGAATGGAGCTCTACAAAGTTTGTATAAATCATGACCCTTGAATAACCTTGACCTGTATTACGGCAAGGTCAACTTAGGTTGCCCATGAAAATAGGAAAATGTCATATAATGGCAGAAAACTTACTAGGAATAAGCAAATGGACAGAATATTTATGTTTGTGAAAATATTTTGGGCCGAGAGGGTTGTCTGCCCCTGCTCCGGGCTATATACCATGTACATGTATATGACCAAACATTTTCTTCTCTGAAACCGCTTGGCCAATAAAAGCCAAACTTTATGTGGAGCAGGGAATGAAAGTTTGTATAAATGGTCATGGTCACATGACCAAGATGGCCACCATGGCTATAAATAACAAAAATCTTTAAAAATCTTCTTCTTTAGAAACAGAAGGCCTATGGTATTGAAACTTGGCATGAAGCATCAAGGAATGGAGCTCTACAAAATTTATATAAGTTATAACCCTGGGATAACCTTGACCTTTTTACGGCAAGATCAACTTAGGTCACCCATGCATTTGAATGAGGGAAATTGTTAAAATGTCATTTGAAGGGCAAAACTTGCAGTAAATTGGCAAATGGACTGAATTTTCATTATTTGAAAAGACATTGACTCCAGGGGCCAGTTTCATCAAAGTGCTTAAGACAAGATTTTGTCCTTGAAAATGTCCCAGGACGTTTTAAAGACAAAAGTCGTGTTTCATCAAACTCAAGAAATTTAGGAAGTTTTCAGATTTTGTCTTAAACGTAGGACAACTATTTCGGCGTCCTATCTGACAATTTTTGTTCTAAATTTTGTACATGTACTAGAAATTGGTTAATTTGGTGTTTTTCGTCCCACTCAAGAGCTAATGTCATATGGAGACGTGAGCTCGGTTTAAAGACTCATCCGAAAGACTGGTGTGCTAGAAATGACTGCTGCCTTTCAATTGGTATTGGAGGCTGAAGAAGATGCTGACCTACCCGTGTCCTACATGCAGAATGTAATCTAGGTAACGTATTTGTTTAGAGAGGGACGCTCGTTTGTCATGACCAATCTTCCACGAAGCCCTCAAAACTAGAAAGAGTTTTCAGAAGGAAACATATGTCCCCCCTCTCTGCCCCAGCCCACTTTTAATTTTGTAAGTTTTTACATATAACCCTGAAAAATATATACCAACAGACATTTTAAATTAAAACCAATATACACTGTATACCAACAGGCATTTTAAAATATCACATGTTTCAGCTTTCCATATTTATAAAGTTTGAAGTTTCACGAAATTTACCCATCTACAATCCCAAACCAATCCTTGCTGGTATCAACTAATATGCAAAGTTTAAAGAAAATCGGTAAAAAAAAAAACTACTCAAGTTAGAGAGCGGAAACGAAACAAATGCAATTTTTAACCTCAATAAAGGTCCATAACTCTAAAGTCATTTGACGAAATTTACCCATCTACAATCCCAAACCACTCCTTGCCGGTATCAACTCATATGCAAAGTTTGAAGAAAATCGGTCAAAAACTACTCAAGTTAGAGAGCAGAAACGAACAAAATCCATTTTTTAACCTCAATCAAGGGCCATAACTCTAAGGTCGTTTGACAAAATTTACCCATCTACAATCCCAAACCACTCCTTGCCTGTATCATCTAATATGCAAAGTTTGAAGAAAATCGGTCAAAAACTACTCAAGTTAGAGAGCGGAAAGGAACAAAATGCAATTTTTAACCTCAATCAAGGGCCATAACTCTAAGGTCATTTGACGAAATTTACCCATCTACAATCCCAAACCACTCCTTGCCGGTATCAACTCATATGCAAAGTTTGAAGGAAATTGGTCAAAAACTACTCAAGTTAGAGAGCGGAAACGAACAAAATGCAATTTTTAACATCAATCAAGGGCCATAACTCTGAGGTCCTTTGACGAAATTTACCCATCTACAATCCCAAACCACTCCTTGTCGGTATCAACTCATATGCAAAGTTTGAAGAAAATCATTCAAAAACTACTCAAATTAGAGAGCGGAAAGGAACAAAATGCAATTTTTAACCTCAATCAAAGGCCATAACTCTAAGGTCATTTGACGAAATTTACCCATCTACAATCCCAAACCACTCCTTGCTGGTATCAACTCATATGCAAAGTTTGAAGAAAATCGGTCAAAAACTACTCAAGTTAGAGAGCGGAAACGAACAAAATGCAGTTTTTAACATCAATCAAGGGCCATAACTCTAAGGTCGTTTGACGAAATTTACCCATCTACAATCCCAAACCACTCCTTGTAGGTATCAATTAATGTGCAAAGTTTGAAGAAAATCGGTCAAAAACTACTCAAGTTAGAGAGCGGAAGCGAATGGAGTCACCTGGATTTTCAAAATTAATTGACCTTTGTGACCTTGAAAATTAGGTCAAGGTCACCGAAATCTAATCACTCCATTCGGCTGTCCCAATGAAGTTTCTGTGCCAGTTTGGTCTAAATCCATCACGTGGTTCAGGAGATATCGTGCAGACAAAAAGCTACGCCGACGCCGACGGGATCCAAACCAAAAACAATATGTCCCCCACCCCTTCGGAGGGGGGACATAATTCATAACATTATGTATAGTTAGGTCTACTACCCGTCGCCGCTGCTTTTAAAGAGATGTTAATTGGAGGCCGGTGATTATGTACATGCTCAGTTTATCTTTGAGAGGCGGCAATGACGTCGGAAAACACACATACATGTAGATGAATGGACGAACAAACAGAAGGACAGAATTAACCTAACCCTGAATTGGAAACCCTCTATTCATATTATATAAAAGTACAATGGATCCTCATAAGTTTGAAGGATCGTCGATCTTAAACATTTTTATATCGATATTTGAAATCTGAATATATTTCGACGGCTGTTGAACAACGCTAAAATTTCACAAACAGAATTCTATTAAGTTGACTGTGTCAGAAATATCGAAAACACACCCAGTCGACGCTTAAACAACTTAAACGTTAAGATAGCAACCACGTTTCAAACCCTACTAGAATTAAAATGCAAAAATTGCTTTTTGTCAGACACGCCTACGTACAGTCCCAAATACTGATTTTTAAACAGGTGATGTGTTAGATAGGTTGGTGGACTAACCAAGGTGATCAGGTGTAGTTAACCAAGCCAGGAGGTGGGTGGGGTATGCCACCAAGGTTGTCTTGGTGGTGGAATATTACTATACCTCGCCAAACTGGTTTCTAGCAGGTCGGTTGGACATAACTCGAGTCCTTGGTCGTTGGTGACTTGGTTATCTTGGTTGTTGGTTGCTTGGTTACATGTAGGAGAGCACATAGCAGGCTCTATGGGCGCATCTACACGAGAAACAGCCCGTTGGTTGTAATCTGCAGCGGTATTTATACTCAGGAGATAACGACGTCACAACCAATGTGACGTGTTAAAAAGAACTCTCCAATTTGGAGAATTACGGGAAAAGGCACGCGCCACGATCATGTGACCAATAGTCAACAAAATGGCGGACCGGGTTATCGACGACCAGGAAGTAAAATAATTTAGAGTGTTTCTGAACGTATAACGCCGAAATTGATGAATTCTTTCAGGTAAACAAATGTTTTTAAGGACATATGAATTATCGCCTCTAAGATTAATAGAGGGTAAATATTGTTGAAGGAATAAAAAGGGTGAAACTCTCGTCTCGTGCTGAAAGTGAAAATGTAAACATGAGCAGACGAACTTGAAAACAGCAAGTGTGCTACAATACCTCCCCACTTAAGGTATTTGGTCTCACAAAAAGGTAGGTATTATAGTGAAGCTTTAATAAACGGTATTATTTTATACAGTTATTAAATTGTGAAACAGACTATAATGCAAAATGTTTGGATGCTCAAGTTCGTCTCAAAACCATAATGATTTATAAAATGATAGTATTTCTGTGCAACAACTTGTATTACTTAAGGTAAACCTCAAAGAAATTCTTGGTTGACATGTTATGATCCAATTAAACTTTATGAAAGATTATAATTCTCTTTTCAGATAATGGCAATAAATCCTTACAGAAGCTAGGTAAAAGGTAAAGCCTCAAATCTGGTAATTCAAAACAAAAACTTTGAATTAAACTGTGAAATGCATAATTAAATGCCCACTTAAACGATTTACCTGTTAAGTTTTCTGTTTGTGTCAATGAAGGCCAAGACAAACTTCCTACAAAAGACCATACAAAGCTAGATTTATTGCAAATTCTAGCTCTTGTTCTACTACTGAACTTTCTAAATTATTAACTTCCTGTCTTACTGCTATCAAATCCCATGTTATAAGATACTGTGAGACAGTGTATGAAACTTCAAATAAAAATTGGTTTTGGTCAATAAAAAATTCTGGTGAGGTGCTCAGTAAATTGAAGTGTCGAGGGTTCCGTGCGACGAGCTTGAACACATATGATTTTTCTACTCTGTATACAACATTACCACATAATTTAATTAAAGAAAAACTTCTGGATTTGATAGAGTGGACCTTCAAAAGGGCATTAAAAAACTATGGTTCACTTTATTTGGCATGTAATGACAGAAAGGCTTTTTTCACTTCCTCTGACCAAAGTAGATATCTACTTTGGTCATGTCAGAATGTGTGCGACGCATTATCCTATCTCCTGGATAATATTTATATTAGATTTCGGACCAAGTTATACAGACAAATTGTTGGAATTCCGATGGGTACAAACTGCGCACCTATCGTAGCTGATTTATTTTTATACTGCTACGAAAGAGATTTCATGGATTCTCTTAACCATGATAATCAAGCTGACGTTATCGAGGCTTTTAATTCCACTTCTAGGTACCTCGATGACCTTCTTAACATTGACAACCCTTATTTTGAAGGTATGGTCAATCAAATTTATCCACCTGAACTACAGTTGAACAAAGCCATTATCTCGGATACCGAAGCCCCCTTTTTAGATCTACATCTTTATGTTGCAAATGGATTTGTTTCTTCTAAAATTTATGATAAGCGCGATGACTTTGATTTTGATATAGTAAACTTTCCGTTTTTGGATGGTGACGTTCCTCGCCGTGCTTCTTATGGCGTATACATTTCGCAACTTATTAGGTTTGCTAGAGTCTGCAATGATGTTACAGACTTCAACGCTCGAAATAAATGTTTAACGGCCAAACTTCTCCAACAGGGCTATCGGTATCATAAACTTCGAAAAACCTTTTCTAAATTTTATCGTAGACACTATGAATTGATTTCCAAATATAATGTTGGGTTAAAGACGCTTTTAAATGAGGGCCTTTAGTAACCAGAATTTTATGGTGACTTGGTTTACAAATTCAAGAAACTTATAGGAAGTAATAATTTTACTTTTCAGTTTAGAAAAATCGTAACACGTTACAGACGTATAGGTTATAACTAACTTGAATGTTATGCGACAGTCTGCATGCTTAGTTTTTAACCCAATCATGGTTGATAACTACGCTGCCTTTTTTTAATTGCACGCCGGTGGGTCGGGCGTCAGACTCTATGATGGCCCCGACTTAAAGCTATTCATTTTAGTTGATTGGGGCCGGAGCTTCTTGTCTGTTGCTTGGCCCACCGGGGTCCAACTGATGTTTTCTTTTGCTCCGGAGTTAGTAAGTTATTCGGCGCCCAGGGATCTCGATCGTCGGGCAGCTTACTGAATCTGTTGAGTCCTGGTTTTTGATTCATCAGGATATTAATCATGATTTATTTGTTTGTTCTTGATGATTCATTGACTAGTTAGAGATTCACCACGAGGACCGAAGAACTAACTAAATGTTATGAACCACTGCAGAAGCTGAGGGTGAGGTTACGGCCGTGTAAAATCGATTTCAGCCCGCCAGTAATTTTTTGTTACTGATCGTTCCAAGTCGATACTTCTATGGTGGTTCTTTTTGTTTTATGTCTTGGTGTTTAATATTTTTGTGTTGTTGGCGCCTTATGTATGTTATCAAGTTAAGGTAACTGATTGGCCACCTATTGGGAAAATAGCTGCTCATTCGGCTTACGAAATGTTTTCATGGTATAGGTACCTGATTGTTAGTTTGGTTTTTTCCGACCTCGGGTTTTTGGAGTGGGAATCTTTTGCTGATTGCGCCTTTTCCTGATCTTTGCCTACTTGTACCTTTTCTTCAAAAGTCATCATAAGCTTACTTAAGCTTAAAGTTGTGCAGTTCCAAAAGCAGGCAATATCAGGAGTACTTTTAAGAAAAGTAATCACCTCACACATCATTGATACTTTGATTCAGATTACGCTAAAATATCTGTACAAACTTAAAATCAGATACAAATGTAGCATGTAGGCTAACGTTTCAAAAATGTCATCATCATTGTCAGCAAACAACATCACATACATAACAGCACTATCAGGCATATCAATACACAATTCTGTCAATTATAGATGAAAATTGTTTTCAACCAAATAACACCATTATATCATTACACAAGCAGACTTTAGGATAAGGCATCATAATTTAAGGTCAATCAGGTTTATGCAATTTGACATGCATTTACTATCATGACCTCAATATCAGGCAATGCTTTCAGACTCTGACAAATTAATTTGCCTATTTCACATAAGTATACTTCAAGTAAACAATTAAACTTTGAGCAGTTGAGCGATAACATATTTACAGGTAAAACATCCAATTAGTATGAGGCTGAATCCCGTGAGTATTAGGCAACACCATTGAGGAGTAACACAATCTAAATATTTCGGTACTGCATTAGAATCTGAATCTACACCCATTCTACAGTACAGTGCTCAAGCCTGTGCATCTCCCAAGTATATTTCTCTGTCAAAATTATAATAACAATGTCAAGCTTCTTTTAGCTAATATCAAGTTATATTACTTCCATAAACAAGTCATGATACTTTTCACGAACTTTCAAGTATAGACAATTTTAACTCATAATACTCACGTCCTATCCCTTTTGAATTTCGAATAACACTGGAACAAGATATTCACATGATTCACTTGATCATCAAACTAAACCACCTTTGACTAACAAGAGCTAATATTTGGAGTCAGTATTTGTCACAACCAGTGGTACGGCGAAGGCGTTCCCTAATTAGACTAACCAGGCCTTCCAAACAATAGAATCGAGCACCATTCAGAAGTTCTAGTAGATATCGCTTTTCATATGGCAACAGCTCAAGATCAAGCTGAGCACCATTCCTCAAGTACATTAGAATGATACGGAAGTGCGATGGATCCCGGTCAAACCTAAACATCCGGTTACTTGGGCGTAAAGGGCTCCCGTTAGCAAACATTAAGCAAAAAAGGGAATTGGGAACGATCCTAAGAGTGAGCTCGGATGTGACAAAAAGCTGACCCCCTATACCTAGAATGACCTTACCTTCCTGAATTCTTTGTAAGAGATTAAAGGTGGAGTAGTAATGATTGTGATCTTGTCAGACAGGTCATTTCCTGGTACGTTTGGTTTAGTTAGAATTGTATCTTCACTTTGAATACTCATTATGGTATCCTTGACGAGATAATAAAATTCCCTCTCCTCGTGCTGAGCACTACTTCCGTTCACAGCCTGGGGCGCTCGCATCAGTTGGTCAAACTGTACTCCCTCCTCCTCCGAAGCGGCACTGGTAGTGGCGCTCTCGTCACTCATGCAGGCCCGAATCACCGCAACGGCCTGAGCGGTTTCATCTTGTTCAATGTTGTCATTAGTTTAAATATCTATGGTGATTGAGTCATTAGGAGCTTCTTGAGGTACCTTGTCACTCTGTTTGATCTTAGGGCATTTTTCTTGGTTTGATTGATTCACTTCAATTGTCAGTTCTTGGTCTTTATTTGTTCTTTCTTTTTGAGATTTGCCCGATTTACCCACTTTGCTTGTTACAGTATTTTCAGTATCTTTAGTTTTAAGTGGGGTGTCAGTGGATTTTGGCTTCTTGGCTAGCTTTGCTTTTCCAGTGGATTTTACGTCACGGTTGTCCTTTCCTGAATCTTTAGGGTTTTGAGTGGCTTTGTGTATTTTAGGTTCAATAGCTTTAGGTGCTTTAGTTTCAATGGCTATAGGTGTTTTAGGTTCAATTTGGTCAGATTCACTTGGCCCAGGTGCTTTGATTGACTTCCTTTCAACACTAGGTTTAGGTTTTAGATTTGCATTTTCAGCATTATTTTGAGTTTCAGTGGCATTCTCAGTGTCTTGGTGTGTTTCATTTGACTTTTGGGGATTTGGTTCAAGGTTTTCATTGTTGCTCACTTTTACTTTGATGTTCAGTTTCTTATTGGTTGCTTGGTTAGGAGAGCAAAGGCTCTATGGGCGCATCTACACGAGAAACAGTCCGTTGTAATCTGCAGCGGTATTTATACTCAGGAGATAACGACGTCACAACCAATGTGACGTGTTAAAAAGAACTCTCCAATTTGGTGAATTACGTGAAAAGGCACGCGCCACGATCATGTGACCAATAGTTAACAAAATGGCGGACCGGGTTATCGGCGACCAGGAAGTAAAATATTTAAGAGTGTTTCTGAACGTATAACGCCGAAACTGATGAATTTTTTCAGGTAAACAAATGTTTTAAGGACATATGAATTATCGCCTCTAAGATTAATAGAGGGTAAATACTGTTGAAGGAATAAAAAGGGTGAAACTCTCGTCTCGTGCTGAAAGTGAAAATATAAACATGAGCAGACGTACTTGAAAACGGCAAGTGTGCTATAGTACGTATACCATGAAAACATGTCGTAAGCCGAGTGATCAGCTATTCCCCAATAGGCGGCCACTTAGTTACCCGAACTGAACTAAAAATATGAAAACGTACATAAGGCTCAAACAGCACAAAAATTCGACTCCAAAACACAAAAAATAGAACCACAACAGAAATATCGCCTTGGAACGATCAGTAGTATAAAATTACTCGGGGGCTTAAACCGGTTTTACAGGCGCCTAACCTCACCCTCATCTTCTGATGTGGTTCACAACATTTAGTGAATCTCTACTAGTCAATGAATCATCAAGGACAAACGAATAAATCATGATAACCACCTTGATGAATCAAAAACGAGTACTCAACAGACTCAGTAAATTGCCCGACGATGGAGATCCCTGGGCGCCGAATAACTTACTGAAACCCGGAACAAAAGTAAAACATCAGTTGAACCCCGGTGGGCCAAGCAACAGACAAGAAGCTCCGGCCATGAATAGCTTTTATAGCCGACGACAAGCATATAATCCTTGCAGGCAATGTCAAAATTATTCTGACTATTTTGTGGTAGTGTGGTTGCTGTGGTAAACGTTTGACCATTTGTATAGCAAATTAAGTTGGACTTTGTACCCTTTCCATTTGGGCCCCGGAAAATAGATGAACATGAGTCATACATGTAAGTCATTTTGGTTACTTTGGTTGTTATACATTCAAAAAGGTCAAAGTAGGCAATCATCAGGAAATGGCGCAATCAGAAAGAAATTCCCACTCAAAACGAGGTGGTAAAACTAAATTGACAACTAGGTACTTACTAAGATAACATATTGTAGGCCGTGTGAGCAGCTATTGCCCAATAGCGGCCACTCAGTTACCCGAACTTAACTAAACATATGAAAAAGTACATAAAGAGGTACAAGTAGGCAAAGATCAGGAAAAGGCGCAATCAGAAAAAAGATTCCCTCTCCAAAAACCGAGATGAGAAAAGAAATAACAATCAGGTACTTATACCATGAAAACATATCGTAAGCCGAATGGGTAGCTATTTTCCCAATAGGTGGCCACCCAGCCACCTAAACCCAACCAAAAACACGAAAACATACATAAGGCGCCAACAGCACAAAAAAAAATTTAAACATCAAGACATAAAACGAAAGAACCACCAAGGAAGTCTGACGGTCACTGCCGAGACTTAAGTAGCCGAAACCACGGTATGGCCCATTCCCTCTCTCTGTAATATGTTCGCTGTTCTTAAAGGATTTCAGTTTTAATTTGATAAGTATATCCCATCTCCTATCTTAGTCTAACAAAATCTTAACAGGTTGCGTTGGGAATTTGATTTTTGTATATGTAACAGGTGTCGATTATACCAATAGAATCAAGAGTGAAACAAAAAGTTCAAAACCAAAATGTGAACAATTTAATACACGGGTTCTGCATGTGTTGCTGTTTGTCAGAGTCGTTCGTGTGCCATTACATGCAAAAATCTGATTTCGTCCTTCTACATGTAAAAGTGTTCTGTGTTTCATAATTTAGTTTTCCTTGTTTGTGTGCATGTTGTAATCAACCTGATTTAAAATGCAATTTTAAATGCACGTTCGTTTGAAGGATATTCAATGACAATGGTAAAACATATCTAAAAGGCGAGGACATATCGATTGTCAAATATGCAAATGAGCCGCCTCGTGGGAAAACCAACAATGTGGTTTCCGAACAGGTCCGACACAAACCGGCCTGTACAAGCACAGACAAGAGCTAGAAGCTTGAAATTTCGGAATTAAGTAGAAGAGGAATAGTACTATCCTAGTAGCGAAAACAAAGGCGCTGATCAGCTTCGCGGTTACCGCGAAGCTGATCTGCGCCTTTGTTTTCGCCTATGCAGATTGTTGGTTTTCCCATGAGGTGGCTCAAATGTTGCAATGCTTACAATGCGGAACGGACCGGTTAGTATATTAAATGTGTCATTCATTTTTGGAGAAAACACCGACGATTGAGTATCTTTGAAGTAAGTATTACATTTTATGAAATTCAAAAGCAAATACAAACTCTCTCTCTCTCTCTTCTCTCTCTCTCTCTCTCTCTCTCTCTCTCTCTCTCTCTCTCTCTCTCTCTCTCTCCGCATTTGATTGTGGAAGGCAAAATTTATTTTGTACCTGTATACTATGGAACGCCAAAGCTGTCTGATGGTAAGGTATAAAATATTGATGATGATTGATCATGATGATGACGGTCGATGATGATGATAGATAGATAGATAGATAGATAGATAGATAGATAGATAGATAGATAGATAGATAGATAGATGATAGATAGATAGATAGATAGATAGATAGATAGATGGATGGATGGATGGATGGATGAATGATTTGAAGCAAATCTCCAGGAATATTGCATATGCTAGTATTTTCAAAAAACTTATTCCCTTAATTTTTCGGCAAATTATATAAACTTCCCTATATTATTAAAGACGTACCGTACTTTCTTGGATTTACATGTCATAATGTTGCTAAATTTAGTTAAAGTTGGCCAGTGCCAATAACTTGGTGTAAAATATTTGCGCCTTAAGGATACACTAGTAAAAAGTGCTTTTAGATTACACTGTTTGCAAATTCTTTCACAGCGAGATATTTTTACTGGAAGGTGACGTTCCTTTTCAATTTCTAGATTATGAGCCGATGTGCGGAACTTGGTTAAAGCGATTCTATATTTATTTTCATTGATGGTGTTAAGATATTTTTCTTGATTGAAATCATGTTTGATGCGACTATAAGTTGACAGTCTTGAAGGATATAATGATGATGGTGAATCAAAAATGTTTTTATTCCTTACCATCAGACAGCTTTTGCATTTCATAGTCTACGATTTTCAAGATATTACATGTAAATGAATGCCCCCAACTTTGCGCTCCAAGCCATGTCAAGAATCGTAATCAATGTCCGCGCAGTTAAGATACTGGTTACTATAGCGTGTCTATACTTTACAAGTATTTATATGTTTCGTCCCACAGGCTCCAACGTACCATAACGACAATAAGAGAATATGGCACAAATGAAGGGAAGGAGACTGAGCAAAACAATGGGAGATTTAACAGTCGGAAGTGAGGAAATGGACTTGTGTCCTGCTTGTGAGTTGGATGGAGAGTACCGCCATGTCGTCAAGTTTTGTCTTGATTGTAATCAGTCAATTTGCCAGTCTTGCGTCGATTCACATCGTAGAATCAAACAAATACAGAATCACAAACTTGTTGATAACAATAAGGAAGAAGCCGTGAAAATTGCCAAGACACTATCTGCAAGCATGACTTGTCCAAATCACGCAGGCAAGACCGTTGAATTCATTTGCTTCGAGCATGATGCATTCTGCTGTTCAACATGTGCAACAGTTTCTCACCGAAGATGCCAAGAAGTTGAAGAAATAGCCGCGCTTGGGCATATGTCGTCGGACTTTTTCACGACAATGAAAACCGTCACGACAATGAAAACCGTTTCAGATACTAGAGATTATAATTGAGCCGCGACGCGAGAAAACCGGTCTTCGGGGTTTCCGACCAGGTCCGACACAAACCGGCCTGTACAAGCTCAGAAAAGAGCTAGAAGCTTGAAATTTCGGATTAAAGTAGAAGAGGAATTGTACTATCCGAGTAGCGAAAACAAAGGCGCTGATCAGCTTCGCGGTTACCGCGAAGCTGATCTGCGCCTTTGTTTTCGCCTAGGCAAAAATCCGGTTTTCTCACGATGCGGCTCAAAAGGGAATATTAGAACTTCATCAGAAAAACAACAAGGTTGTGCAGCAAAAAATAAGGCAGATTATTCCGAAACAGATTCGAGAAATGAAAGCCAGTTTGATTAACGCATTTGATAAAATAGAAACAAATTTGCTGAAAGAAACAGAACGAATCGGAACATCGATTAACAAGAAGAATGAGTCTAAAATGACAAAGTGGCAATCACTTTTAACAACACTTGATAAAGAGGCCGATTCGCTGTCAGTTGCGAAGGGACATGGCTCGGATGTCCACAAATATATCGCAGCAAAAAACGCAGAAAAGAAATTATCTGACGTCCACAACAGGATATTTCAAGGTGGAAGCGTTCATATGAATAGTTTGTCATTTTCATTTGACAAATTTACGTTTCTACAAAACGCCTATGTGGGTATCAATGATGACGCTGAAGACTGCGAAATCTATGAAGAAGAATGTGTCGAGCAACTAATGCCACAAAATCAATTTCAGCAATTGAGCATACAAGGCGAACAACAAGGGCTATTAACTAAATCCTTAGCAGAGATCGTTGAAGAAGGCCACAATGCAGAAAAAGACGAGCAAACTGAGTTGCAGTCTTTAAGGTATGGCCAAGGTCAGACCTGGCAATATAACAGAGACCGGCAATATAACAGAAACCTATGGCAATATCAACAAGGCCAAAACACAACGTCAACACCGTTTGCAAGTCTCTCTGCTGAGATATTACCGATTGAAGCACCGGCATGTCCTAATTATCAGCCGAGTACTAATTGGCAATGCAACTCGCGCAATTCACACAACTCACGTGGGCCACGGTGGGAGGATTGTAGTTGAAGATTCGCTTTATTAAGGTTCTCATCCAAAGGCTTGGGATCTAACTATGTGGGTAACTCTTTCAAACATAGCGATGCTGCATTACCCGATTAGGACCAGATTCTCGTTGTTCAAAAATAAATTTGTGACATAGATTTTCCATAGTATCCAGCTGGATGCCTCAACAGACAAACCTTGTTTATGTGTACTGGTCAAAAAGTTTATTCCTACTTTTTGATTTCGGTAAATCTTCGGTGTGTGAGTATATCTTAATGTGTGCGTTATGTAGTTTTACCATATATAATTATATAAAAGTGGGGTTTAAGGGGGTATTCATTTCACGGACTTGTTTTCTTGATGTTTAATTACCCTGAATTTGCATTTTTCATCATTTTTAAAAATATACATTTCATTACCTTGATCGTGACATTCTTATCTTGAACTTCAATGAAAAATCTCTTTCCGTTAGGTAAAATCATAAATCAATCTTCATATCCTAAGCATGATTTCATAAGTCTATCTAGCTGTCTCAGTAAACTATTTACTAGCCTACATCAAAATAGGCTTATAACACATTTAGAGTCGCATAATTTTTTCAGCCCTTTTCAAGCTGGTTGCAGACCAGACCATAGAACAACTGATCACATTTTTTGCAATTAAAACTATAATAAACAAATATGTGTACAATTTAAAGAAGCCTGTATATGGATGCTTCGTTGATTTTGCTAAAGCTTTTGATTCAGTTTCAAGAAATTCTCTGCTTTATAAGCTCACACAAACTAACATTGGGGGCAACTTTTATAAACTTATTAAAAGTATGTATTCAAGCACAAAATTTCGATTTAAAGCAGACAATAAGTTAGGACCAGCAAGATTTTCTTACAGAGGCGTTAAACAAGGTGATGGATTAAGTCAAGTCCTCTACTTTTTAATGTTTTTATTAATGACCTATGTGATAGTTTTGACGAAGATTGTAAACCAGTTTTAATTGAAGATGTTAATATAAACTGTTTATTATATGCTGACGATTTACTCATTATATCTGAGTCAGAGGAAGGTTTGCAAAATTGTATATCTATTTTAGAACAGTACTGTAACAGACAGACAGACAGACATATTCGTTTATTTCAAACTCAGGTCTAGTACAGACATAAGAGCAAATTACAAAGTACATCAAATTGAGACATAAATGTGGCAACATAATCGAAACATTTAGAGAGGATAGAGCAAGGTATAGCGGAGTAGGAAGGGAGAAGTTAGAAAGGGGAGGCAAATATAGTGATCTATTCTAAATTCACCTTAACACATGTATTTACAAGTTTTGCAGTTGTACATACGTATTATCGATGAAGTCATGTCGTGAGAAATCATAGATATACCCCGGGAGCTAATTTGACCCACAGATGGAAACTTGAGGTCAACTTAGATAAAACCAAAGTTATTATATTTAGCAGAAGACGGAAGGTATTCATGGCTGATATGAAATATAAGAACTCTTCGATTGAGCAAGTATACAATTATCAGTATTTAGGAGTCAATATATCTTTCACAGGCAATCTGAAACAGGCTTCAATAGACTTATCAGCCAAAGCAAGAAAGACCTTATTTAGCCTTAACTCAAAAATTAAAGAATACAGTGATATAAATGTTGAAACTTTATCCAAATTATTTGATACACTTATCCAGCCAATATTTACATATGCTAGTGAAATCTGGATTTCTGATTATAAGATAGATTTAATGGATGATAAATATCCATTTGAGCTTGTCCATTTGAAATCTTGCAGATTCTCTTTAGGAGTGCATAATAAAACTTCTAATTTAGCATCGAGATGTGAACTAGGTCGGTTCCCTATATTAATATCAATACTTAAACTTATGCACAGTTACTACTGCAGGCTCATCAAGCTTCCATCTGACAGATCGCTATATAAACTATATCAAACAGACAAACAGCTGTTTCTGCAGGGGAGTAATTCGTGGCTCACAAACATTAGACACTTGGAAAAGCTTCTGAATATACAAGAACTTAATAGCTTGAGTAAAGGTGCCTTTATTCAGACTTTACAAGAATTTTATAAGAACAAAGTAGAGACTAACTTAGCACATATCAAGGAATCTTCTGATAGTAAACTCGAACTTTTTAGTACCCTTTATAATAGTTTCAGTGTACCATGTTATTTAAACATGAATTTTAGTAAAGCTAAGAGATCTTTAATTACCAAACTTAGGCTTAGTTGTCATATACTTACTATTGAAACAATGCGTTATTGTAGACCGAAAATTTTAAGACAGAAACGATTCTATCCCTTCTGTCCGGACACAATAGAATCTGAGGAACATTTCCTTTTAAACTGCAATAAGTATGATTCCAAACGCAAAAGCAATAGGTTTATATCAGAAATTGTACATGATTTTGGCAAAGGAATAGACGCTGTTAAACATATTCTTAACCCACAAACTAAACCGTTGTAAAAGCATTTGTAATTTTATTGGTGACGCTTTACATAGAAAGTGTCCACAAAATAAGTAGATGGTATGGCTATTGTTATTTTCTTATAATAGAGATTTACGGACTAAGACGGTGACGGTGAAAGAGCTCGGACTTCGGTTAAAATACCAGATTGTCTCAAAAGTATCTATGTAAAATCAATTTATATAGACCAAGCAATAAACTTATTTACCTCGTACAGTTGAGTAAATCTCCCATCTACCGAAATTTGCAATCCCTTATTTTTCTTTGTTGATTTTTCTATCCTCATAGAGAAGAACTGTATCAGCTCGATCAAGTTAGCAGCAAATTTGCTGCAGCAAAAATGTGAAGTTAGCAGCAAATTTGCCGCAGCGAAAAACGGTCAAGTTAGCACAAAATTTGTGCGAAAAACGTCAAATTAACGTCTAAGTTGCTGCAGAGATTTTTTCGACGAAAACGATGAGGAATATCGCAAACAGAACGTTTCCAACAAACCTGTGGCCCGAGTTATGGACCAATATTCCCTGTCAACAGTAAAAGTGGAAACAAAAAATGTCGACGAATTCATTCATTTTTATCTGGCTGTGAGCGCTATCGAAAACGGTGACGAATGTCGCAAACATTTCTATCCAACCTATGGCCTGAGTCATTTGTTCACAAAGTTAACAGAAAATTTGCTGCAGCGAAAAATGGTCAAGTTAGCAAAAAATTTGTTGCAACGAAAAACAGTCAAGTCAGCAGAAAATTTGCTGCAGCGAAAATCGGTCAAGTTAGCAGGAAATTTGCTGCAGCTAAATTGTTTGTCGCCAATAGTTTTCGTTTTAGTCTGGTTGTTAGGGCTGTAGAAAACGATGATCATTTCCGAAAAGAGAACTTTTCTATCCCACCTATGACATGAGTATTGGACCCAAATTTCCTGCCAGCAAAAAACAAATAAATAAATAAATAAAACAAAAGAAAAATAAATAAATAAATAAATAAATAAATAAATAAATAAATAAATAATAATAATAATAATAATAATAATAATAATAATAATAATAATAATAATGTGTCGGCGAATTTTTCGTTTCAGTCTTGCTATGAGCACTATAGAATACGACGACGAATACTGAAGACAGAACTTTTCTATACCACCTATGGCCCGAGTTATGGACCCGAATTCCCCGCCAGCAGAAACAAAATGAAAAAAGAAATTTCGACATTTTTTCCCTTTTAGTCCGGCTGTGAGCGCATATAGAAAACGATGATGAATGTCGAAACCAGAACTCAACTCATATTTCCCGCTGGCTGGGAATTTGGGTCCATAACTCGGGTCATAGGTCGGATAGATAAGTTCTCACGGTTTTCGGCATTCGTTATATTTTGCTAAAGTGCGCCAGTCATTTGTATCCCCGGCTTCCCTAGAGCTGGGGAATAACGGGGCTTTCAACTTTTCATTCTTTAAAGCCCCGCTAAAATCCCGGCACTGCGGGGTCAGATTTGTGGTAAAATCCCTATTAAGTCCCGGCCCCCGGAGGCTAACAGTAATGTGGAACAACAGCTGGGAGTTGTTCTGATGAAACTAAAATGTGGGATAGGGGCTTGAATTTCTGCATGTAAATGTACAGATAAATTTGCAAATTAAATAAGGACCACAAAAGTATTGCATTGTTAAACTACAACTAATATCTAATTTAAAACAGTTTGCCTGTGTATTTGCGAAAAATTAAAACCCCGGCACATCCCCGGCACTGCCGAGACTCATCAGAGGTTAAATCCTGGCACTTTAGTCCCGCTAAGTCTCTGCCATCCCCGGCCCTAGGGGGACCGGGAATACAAATTACTGGTGCATAGCGCTCATGGCCAGACTAAAACGAAACAAAAATGTCGGCAAAAGATTTTTTTCTGCTGGCAGGGAATTTAGGTCCATAACTCGGGTCATGGGTAGGATAGAAAAGTTTTGTATGCGGCATTCATCATCGTTTCTATAGTGCTCACATAGCAAGATTGAAACGAAAAAAAATGGTCGAACCATTTTTTTCTGCTGACAGGGACTTTGGGTCCATAAGTCGGGGCATAGGTGGAATAGAAATGTTTTCTTTTCGGCAATCATCATCATTTTCTATAGTCCTCAAAACCAGACTAAAACAAAAACTATTGGCGACAAACAACTTCGCTGAAGCAAATTTCCTGCTTGCTTGGCCGTTTTTCGCTGCAGCAAATTTTCTGCTAACTTGACCATTTGTTTGCTGCAGCAAATTTTCTGCTAACTATGTGAACAAATGACTCAGACCATAGATTGGATACTGAGAAATTTCATAGCCCTCACAGCCAGACTAAAACGGAAACAATGGGCGACAAAAATTTCGCTGCAGCAAATTTTGTGCTAACTGGACCGTATTTCGCTGCAGCCAATTTTCTACTAACTTGAACCGTTATTTTCTGCTAAATTGACCGTTTTTCGCTGCAGCAAATTTTCTGCCAACTTGACTCGTTTTTCTGCTAACTTGACCGTTTTTGCTGTGCTCAGCAACTTTTTTGCTGTTTTTATTTCTGCATAATTGCGAACTTGACCGATTTTCGCTGCAGCAATTCTTCTGCTAACTTGACCGTTCTTCGCTGCAGAAAATTTTCTGCTAACTTGACCTTTTTTCTTTTTTCGTTGCAGTAATTTTCTGCTAATTTGCTTAATGATGTGAATTCAATTGATACATGTAAACATAAAAGGTCATTTTACTATTTAGTAAGTTTGGTTTGAGACGACCCTGAGTTTTAACTTGATTTCAATCGAAGTTCGATCGCCGTATCCGTCACCGTCTTAATCCGTAAATGTCTAATAGCCGCTACATAGAAACATCTGTTTTTCTGATAGATTTTGTTACAATAAAGTAGTAACTACTAATATATATGTTAAAATATATACATAATATTATAGTCATGTCGTAGGGAACTGTAACACTTTCAATTTTTCAATTCAGTCTATGTCAATTCACTATAGCTTAGTTCATATTATGTGTAACTTTTGAAACACAATGATATACTACTTTGGAGATGCCACCTACGTCATGTCATAATCTTGCTATATTACCATCCATATGCTTATCATCCTACATGTATCTATTTTTCATGCGTATTGGATGTCCGATCTGATCGCAATTTTATGGTTGCTGGCAGACACAGCCTAGATCAGGGATGCCATATTAGTATAACTGCTCTGGGCACTGCATCAGCATTCCTCAACATTTGCTTTGCGGTCATCCAGTACTCACGATAAAGTATGTCAAGTTAGTGTATTTGTATTGAATGTTTTGTAGATGCGCTAAAATGTATTTGGCAATCTGAATAAAGAATTGAATTGAATTGATTTTCTTATTTCTTTCTCGGATACATTGCGAAAAAAAAATCAGCAATTTGCAAACAGTCAATACAATTTACACACACACACACACACACACACACACACACAAATATTGCATTTTTATACCCCCGGCATATACGAAGTATATAGAGGGTATATAGTTTTTGTCTTTTCTGTGAAGATGTTTGTGTGTGTGTGTGTGTGTGTGTGTAAACTTTTTTCTGTCAAATATTTCCCTGGAACTGCTTGACATAGGATGATGAAATTTGGTACAAACATTGGGTATGGCAAGTTGTATTGTGTAAGAAAGAATCAGTCATCTCCTGCTTATCAGTCCCTTTATTTGTCTATTTTTCTTTCTCTCTGATTGAAATTTATGTCAAAGATTTCTCAGCTCCTATTTATGCCAGCTTCTTCAAATTTTGTATACATCTAGACAGTGTCTAAATGTATTGTATAAGAGAAAATCAGATGGCCCGTATTTGTTTTCCTTTTTTTCCACTATGTAATTTTTCCATCTGTCACTCCTGTATAATGAATACATCTCAGGAACTGCTCGACTTAGGAAGGTGAAATTTAGTACAAACATTGGGAATGATAAGTTGTATTGTGTAATAATCAGCCATATCAGCCCCTTTATTTGTCCATTTTTCTTTCTCTCCAATTGTGTTAACTTTGTGTTTATGATTTTCTTAAATTTTAAACAGATCTGCACCAGAAGATACCTTGATGCTCTATCTTTGTAGAAGCATACAGTACATCTAGGGTGTTCATTTGATGACTAGATGTATACCTTTTTCTGTAATCTGCTTTTTGTCTCAAAGTGGTATGACCTCTGATGGCTTAGTACTGCCGGGAGTATGTGAGCTTTGCTCACTTTTGCTATATTTCTTAATATCAAAATGTGATTGTTTGACCTTAACATTGACCTTTAGATTTAAATCCCCACAAGCAGTTTATTTTTTAATCAAATCCACCTTGTTGAGGTGGTTCTAACTTGTGCCCACAATCAATGTTTTAAGCATAAATATTAAAAATATCAAAATTTTTCCGATTGAAATTTTCAATTTTTTGACAGCTGAAAAAAAATATGTTGCATGGTTATTTTTTTCGCATTCTGAAAACTTGCCTATGTAATATACAGATTTTTTTCAGCTGTAAAAATTGAAAATTTCATTGAAGAGTCTATGGTTCAGATCAAAGATAGTAAAAATAGGTATACCCCTGCATACCCCAGTTTTACATTATAAAAGTGGGGTTTAAGGGGGTTTTCGTTGCATGGTCAGGATAATTTTTCCTGATGGTAATGATGCTTAACACTGACACCTGATGTTGAGGGTTGGTCTAGTAACTCTAGTTATGACTAAAGGAAATGGGGGGAAAAAAATTGAGATGTAACATTTTCATGGATTTTATTACAAATTAGGTCAACATATATAAGCTTTAAGCTAAACAATGATGAATAAAACAAATATGTAAATGTATAAAATGATAATACAAATGTATATACTGATAAACATAATATTGAGCCGCCTCATGGGAAAACCAACAATCTGCATAGGCGAAAACAAAGACGCAGATCAGCTTCGCGGTAACCGCGAAGCTGATCAGCGCCTTTGTTTTCGCTACTCGGATAGTACAATTCCTCTTCTACATAAATCCGAAATTTCAAGCTTCTAGCTCTTTTCTGTGCTTGTACAGGCTGCTTTGTGTCGGACCTGTTTGGAAACCACATTGTTGGTTTTACCAGGAGGTGGCTCATATTGCTAGTACCACACTGGTTAGCCAGAGAACAACCAACACGACAGAGAACAACCAATGCAATGGAATGAAAATGAAATGGGAAAGTGACAATACATCAGGATAACATGTCTGTAACATGTATACCCCCTTGAATCCCACTTTTATATAGTAAAACTAGGTTATGCAGGGGTATACTTTTTTTTTTTGCTCCAAAGCATAGATTGTGGGTACTCGTAAGAACCACCTCTGTGAGGCGGTTCTAACATGTACCCTCAATCTATGTTTCGAGTAAAAATAAAAAAAATATATATAAAAAAAATCCAATGAAAATTTCAATTTTTGTACCTGAAAAAAAAAATCTGTTAATTGCATGGGCAAGTTTTCGTAATGAGGCAAGCTGATCCATGGTAAGTCATCCCCAGGTAGGAATTTGCATACTATGTAGCCTTATATTGATTTCATCTGTGTTGGTTGTTTTCAGTCGTGTTGGTTGTCTCTGATTAACTACCAGTGTGGTTTATTGCTTTGAAGCTGTAAGCCTACAAAGAAATTTTAAAAATTTCAAATTTTAAAAATTTCAAGACAAAAATGATGCAATTAAATACAAAGTCATTTACATTAATATGAGCCACGTCATGAGAAAGCCAACAATGTGGTTTCCGAAATGCTCCAACACAAACCCTTCTGTGCAGTCACAAAAGATGGATAGAAGCTTGAAATTTCGGATTTAGGAAGAACAGGAATTGTATAATCCGTGTAGCGAAAACAAAGGTGCTGATCAGCTTCGCAGTTACTGCGAAGCTGATCTGCTCCTTTGTTTTTGCATATGCAAATTGTTGGTTTTCTCATGATGCGGCTCATATTTCTATCAATGAGCATAAGCATTCTACAGCCAATTTGCAGTAGAAACAACCTACATAAAATATATGAAGTGAAATATTATTTTGTGACCATGGACCTGCATGAACACGAACAAGGAAGGAACTGAGGCAATTTCATGCATTACGAAAACATGCCCATGCAATATAAAGTGATTTTTAAAGCTGTAAAATTTGAATTTTTTCAGTAGAAAATTTTTGATATTTTTCTTATTTTTGCTCAAAACATAGATTGTGGGTACACGTTAGAACCGCCTCGTTGAGGCAGTTCTAACGAGTACCCACAATCTATGTTTTGGAGCAAAAATAAGAAAAATAGGTATACCCCTGCAAAGCCCAGTTTTGCTATACAAAAGTGCGGTTCAAGGGGGTACATATTACACGGACATGTTTTCCTGATTTTTGTTTGTCATTTTTTTTGTGTTTTTTTTTCTGAAATGTATTTGTAAAAAAAAAAATGTATAATCTTAGCTCTTCAGTCTTTCATCATTCTGTAATAGTTCATTTTGAGAATTTTCAAAGTGTCTTTATATCTTCTGAGGCTGTTCATCTTGGTTTAGTCAAAAACTATGAGGGCAGATTTTCCTGTGTCACGGCTAATATAGCCCCATCCCCGACCCAAACATTTCCTATTCACTACAAAAACATGCCCATGTAATATACAAAGAATTTTTTCAGCATTAAAAATTGAAAACTTTAATGGAAAATTTATGATAGTTTTAACATGTTTACTCAAAATGTTGATTGTGGGTACACATTAGAACCGCCTGGCCAAGGGAATTCTAACGAGTACCCACAACCTATGTTTTGGAACAAATATAAGAAAAATAGGTATACCCCTGTAACCCCCAGTTTTGCAATATAAAATGGTGTATGAGAGGGTATACTTTCCATGGGCATGTTTTCTTGATGACTTTTGGCACAAATAAAATGGAATGTCTGTAAGATTACAAGATTGCAAAGCTGAAAGTATCTTTATGAAGATATAAATTAAGCAACATGAGGGAACATAAGCAAATGAGCCGCCTTATGAGACAACCAACAAAGTAGATTCAGAACAGGTTTGACACAAACCAAGCTGTACAAGTACAGAAGATGCCTAAAGGCAGGAAATTTTGGATTAAGAAAGTAGAGGAATTGTACTATCCGTGTAGCGAAAACAAAGGCATTGATCAGCTTTGCGGTTACCGCGAAGCTGGTCTGCGCCTTTGTTTTAGCATATGCAGATTGTTGGTTTTCTCATGACATGGCTCAAATGTGTGTACATGTATAGTGCAAATACTTTGACCATGCAGGTTGACCTTACCTGACAAAGTTAAATGTTTACACTAGAAAAGGGGCACCTGCTAGTTTTACACATTAATTGTTTATCATCAAAGAGTAGCATGTTTCTATGTTTCGGAGCAAAAATATGAAAAATAGGTTTACCCTGTATACCCCATTTTTACTATATAAAAGTGGGGTTTAAGGGGGTATACATTACACAGACATGTTTTCCTGATGTATCAAACCCAGGACCTCTTGCTTCAGAGTCCTGTACTCTCCCACTTTGCCACCTAGGACTGCAAATTGTAGGTTTTCAGGTTCTGTCTTTTTCTAGAAAAGATTCCAGACTAAACTCTTCATATCTTATAACAAGTCAGTGTATATATTATTGCGTAATCCTTAAAAATTGCTGAAATTAATCACATTAAATATTTGAGTAGATAACTGTTGTAAATATTTTGATTTACTGCTATATCTTCACTTTAAACACAGGTCGATCTCTAACCATCAAACGATCAGGATTTCAACATTAAAAATTTCCATCTATTCTTTCAATATTTCTTCTTTATCTCTATATAGCCTTTCTTTCCTCAAGACTGATACCGCAATGGCCTGGCAACAGAGCATAAGACTCGGAATCGAAATGTGCTTCAATTCCCACACATGTTGTGTCCTTGAGCAAGACATATTAACTCCCCAGAATACTGGAAATACCCAGATATTTTATGGCTCTGTCCCGACATGACTTATAATTGTTGACAGGAATAAAACACCCCCATACTAAACAGATAAATCAAGACTGTACATTCATGCTTGTCTAACAAAACAATCCCGTGTGTTTCAATTCACTCTAGTTACATAATTGAGCCACCTCGTGGGAAAACCAACAATGTGGTTTCCGACCAGGTCCTACACAAATCGACCTGTACAGTCACAGAAAAGAGCTAGAAGCTTGAAATTTTGGAGTTAAGTAGAGGAGGAATTGTACTATCCGAGTGGTGAAAACAAAGGCGCTGATCAGCTTCACGGTTACCGCGAAGCTGATCTGCACCTTTGTTTATGCCTATGCAGATTGTTGGTTTTCCCATGGAGCGGCTCAATTGTCTTCGGTGGGATGTCAGTATTAATTAGTACAGTTTAACCTCATTTTAATGTACCTCACTATAACGTCTTTTTCACTTAACAAGCCATATAATGGCTTCCAAATTGACTATTTTGCTATATGTTTATTGTCTATAACCTCATTATAACATGTTTTCACTTAAGAAATGAATTTCATTTTTCTGGTGTTCATGGAGCTATGAACCGCAGTGGGTCGCGTGCAAAGTGAATGAACCCCTAAGGGGTTCATGTAAGCTTTGCTAGCGACCCACTGCGGTTCATAGCTCTATGAACAACAGAAAAATTAAACTCATTGCTTATATTTACATTCATTTCTCTCTTTTGCTTGTTGAAAAATCACCAAGGCGGTCACATTTACCAGCAAACAGAGAATCTACACACAGTGTGTGTTCAAACAGCGGAACGGCGTCGACGTTTACAACGTCCTATCAGATTGGCGAAATTCATGTTTTTTGACGTCAAGTTTGGATTACGTCACGTCGTGTGACACAATGTTGTTCATGGAAGTATGAACACAGATGAACATCTAATGGTTCATCTAAGGAGGTTTTAGAAAAATATAAATATTAACAACATGGGCTCCAAAGATAGCGTTATAATGAGGATGATGTGTATTTCCAGATTTTGGCTTTGTTTTGTGTAGATTCACAAACACATGTACTATATCCTTTCTGTAATCAATACTCCTTATTCACATTATGACTATGAAAACGATCTTCCACATGTTTTCTATGGTTTATAGTCCTATGGAATTCCAACAGCAATGTGTATTATACTTTTTTTTCTAGTTTTCTATTTTGCGCAGCTAATCAAAACTTCCATCAAGATTCTTCCTTCACATTATGTCTATGAGTACGATCTTGTGCATGTTTTCTTTGATTCCGAACTTTCCTTCGTCTTCTCCGTCTCCTCTCCTTCTCTCTTTGATGATTTCTGTCCTTCTTCTCCTCTTTTACTACAACAATAATCAAAGGCATTAAATTTATAGGACCAGGCCTGGAGGTTATAAAAAAAAAATTTTCATGCTCAACTCAAGATTAGATCCCCAAAGCCTGTAAAATATCAAAAATTTTCAACTGAAAATTTCATTTTTAGAAGGTGAATAAATTGCTGTATATATTGTATGGGAGTATTTTTGTAATGTTTAACAGCCATGAACTTTGTTAAAGAAAACTATATATTACACATCCATATTATCACTTACTAAATTGACTCCGTTTACTGCACTCTTTTGGTCCCTGGCACCTTCTTAGTTCCACTAAATCTTCATGGAGTTGTTGTAATACACCTAGGTTTACATCCTTTATGGTGTTGTGAAGCTGAAAAAGATTAAAGGAATATGCTCATTAAAATCTGTGTTTGTTCCAGAAGAAAGTGGTCAATGAGACAAACAAGTTGTCACTATTTTGTATGAAAATAGATCTAGAGGTTTTGTAGATATGGCCTTTCACATAAATTTTACAATGGTTGTTGATGGTGGCCACCATCTTATTTAGCATTTTAAATATTTATCTTTTTATGATTGTGCGGGTATGATGTAACTCCACCTCACAACCTTCCTTTGGATTCAAGTCATCAATAAGAGCTGTATAAGTAATAAGGACAGCGTGCTCGACTGCTTCTGGCCTTTGTCAAACATTAGGGCAAACTCGACTTGTAGACCATGTCTTTTAGCCCCTTGGATAGTACAATACTTCTTCTTCTTAAATCCGGCAGTTCAAGCTTCTAGCCATTTTCTGTGGCTGTACAGACCGTTTTATCTCAGACAATGTAGAAAACACCACCAAAGACCAAATTTCTCACATCAACCTTTATTTGAGCCGCCCCATGGGAAAACCAACAATCTGCATAGGCGAAAACAAAGACGCAGATCAGCTTCACGGCCCGGCTTCACGGTAACCGCGAAGCTGATCAGCGCCTTTGTTTTCGCTACTCGGATAGTACAATTCCTCCTCTACTTAACTCCAAAATTTCAAGCTTCTAGCTCTTTTCTGTGACTGTACAGGTCGGTTTATGTCCGACCTGGTTGGAAACCACATTGTTGTTTTTTCCACGAGGTGGCTCATTTAGTACCTGGTATGGATCCTTGTTGAAGTCATAGAAACTCATGAAATCATCTATAAACTCGCAGTAGAGGAAATTGTGCGACTCATTCACTGTCCTCAGACACCAGTAGATATTGCTGTTAGAGTTTGTACAGAAACAAAACGGTCCATCTGAAAATAGTATCCCAAATTATTTGATTTGTTGGTTGATTTCGGGTTTAATGTCCCACAAACAGCTACAGTCATATGGAGACGAGACCTCATCATATAGTCCCACCCAATAGACTTGAGAAGCCGTGCATTACGAAAACATGCCCATGCAATATACAGAGATTTTTTTTCAGCTGTAAAAATTGAAAATTTCACCAGAAAATTTTTGCTATTTTTATTATTTTTGCTCAAAGCATACATTGTGGGTACACGTTAGAACCGCCTCGACAAGCCGTTCTAACGAGTACCCACAAAGTATGTTTTGGATCAAAAATAAGAAAATTAGGTATACCCCTGCCAACCCCAGTTTTACTATATTAAGTGGGGTTTATGGGGGTATTCATTGCACGGACATGTTTTCCTGATGGATCATTTGAGACAGTATATACTGTTGTTAGACTTTGTACAGAAACAAAAGCAGTCCATGTAAAAAATAGTATTCAAAATAACTTGTTAGTTTGTTTGTTTGTATCCTACAGAGCCCTATCAACAATTTTTAGTCATGTTTTTAATTATTGTAATTAAAGTAAAGACTGAATTATAATTATTTTCAATTATTTTGAAAAATGTATTGCAATTAATTACAATTTTAATTACCCCAAGCCTCATGTTGGGACACAAAGGCACCAGAAGATATTGTTGGACTTTGTTCAGAAATAAAATGGAAATAGTGTCCAAATTGTTTGTTGGTTTGCATTATTTGTTTCTGAGCTTATTTGTTGTTGTTTTTTGTTTGTACTAAACTCTAACATCCCAGTCAACAACTGGACAGAGCCACTGCGAGTTAATGTGTCTTGCTGAAGGACAGAACATGGCACACTGAATGCGGATCAAACCATTACCAAAAGACACCAATGTAATATACAGATTTTTCTTCAGTCATAAAACTTAAAAATTTTTGGTAGATTTTTTTTTTATTTTTCGTATTATTGCTCAAAGCATGGATGGTGGGTACACATTAGAACCAAGTACCCACAATCAATGTTTTAAAACAAAAATAAGGAAAATAGGTATAACCCTGCATACCCCAGTTTTGCTATATAAAAGTGGGGTTCAAGGGGGTATACATGTCAGTTTTCCTGATGCCAGGACCTCTTGATCTGGAGTCTGTTTTTCTACCACCAGGCCACTGTCCAAACATAAAAATGTGTCAAAATTTATCTGCATAGTTCAATGGGTCAGTTAAAACAAAATAATGCTCACAAATACAACTCATGTGCACTAAGTAGTGAGTTACATATCTACGAACAGCACATAAAGATTACGCTTCTTTCAACATTTAGTCATGCAAAGCAATAACATCCATATAGGCAGGACAAAGAGCATCCAAGAAGGAAACAAATTAGGAGCAATGAACAAACACCATGCAGCGTTTTCATGCAGGAAAAAAGTATAATCTACCATGCAAGGAAATTCAGACATGATCACAAAATAAAAACGAATGTGATGCTAATGAAAGGCTAGGAAACATGCAAGGAATGAAAAAGAACCAGGACTTATACAGAAAGAACAATGCCTAAAAGCCATGCAAAAAGAATGGCAAAGAGCCAATCCTCAAACACCCACTTTTCCAAGTTAACTCTTACTGTGCAGGCATAAATTCCTGTCAAAACTAAAACTACTCCTAACGTATGAGCCGTGTCAAGAGAAAACCAGATTTTTGCCTATGCAAAAACAAAGGCGCAGATCAGCTTCGCAGTAACTGGGAAGCTGATCAACGCCTTTGTTTTCGCTACACTGATAGTACAAATCTTCTTCTTCTTAAATCCAAAAATTTCAAGCTTCTAGCCTGCTTCTGTGACTGTACAGGTCGGTTTGTGTCAGACCTGGTCAGAAACCCCGAAGACCGGTTTTCTTGCATCGCGGCTCATATAGTACTATTATACACAAAAGCCGCTTAACAACTCTTACAGGTCCATTTTGGCACAGTTTTCCAATGTGTATTATCCATAAGCTTGCATTCCATGCCTTGTATCTTACAGTAGGGGTGGTCGCGGAGACGGTACTGGGTCAACGGGGGTAATGTTTCTATACTGTCATCGTCATTTTCTACAAACGAAAGGTGTTTCACTGCAAAAGTGGGCCAGTAGTCAGTGTCAGACTCAGAATCATGAGTCATGCAGATACTGCACAGCTGATCAATGTCTTTGTTTTTTCTACATAGATAGTACAATTTCTCTTCTGAAATCCAAAATTTCAAGCACCTAGCCTTTTCCCTGAACTGTACAAGTCAAACTGTGTAGGACCTTGTTGGAAACCCCAAGACCGGTTTTCTAGCATCGCCGCTCATTAGAGTGTGTCTGATAACTTATAGGAACAATAGTACAAGGTTGTAAATGAGAAGTCATTGAGATCTGAAATCTGACAGAAAACAAGTCAAGATGTGAAGTTGGGTGGGGTAGGAGGATGGGGGTGGGGCTCAAATCATGATGCCTTAATGAAGCATGTTTAAGAAAGAAAGGGAAAGAGTGCAAAAGGATATGAATTATGCAAACATGTGGAATGGCATTGTGAATAAAGAAGCAAGCATACAAAGCAAGAGCAGTTCTTCAGTTTGAATTTCACATTGACAAACAGTAAGCAGGCTACTGTATACATTAAACATATGAGCCACCCCATGGGAAAACCAACAATATGCATAGGCGAAAACAAAGGCTCATATCAGCTTCGCGGTAACCGCGAAGCTGATCAGCGCCTTTGTTTTCGCTACTTGGATAGTACAATTCCTCTTCTACTTAAATCCGAAATTTCAAGCTTCTAGCTCTTTTCTGTGACTGTGCTGCCTGATTTGTGCCGGACCTGTTCGAAAACCACATTGTTGGTTTTCCCATGGAGTGGTTCATATGTCAGTTGAGCTTACACTTCCAGAAAGGGGCCACTTTCCAATGATCATTGCGCATGAGATGACATTCATGGTTGTTCACCTTGCATAGTGGATGGTTAAAGCTCACTCCTTTATTCACAATTTTAGTGAGTTTTTCATCAGTGAGTTTTTCATCAGTGAGTTTTTCGTCAGGTTGGTTAGATGCATTGTTCCTTCCTAGCACAAGAAAAAGAGAGAGTTTGGAAAGGAAATAAAGATAGAAACATCCACTAAGATTGTTTTCTCAAGGCTTCTGATAATGTTCTGCTAAAATCCTCAAAAAAAGATAGAGACTGGCAATAACATATGAGCCTGTGCGTGAGAAAACCAACAAATTGGGTTCAGACCGAATCCTACACAAACTAGCCTGTACAGTCACTAGAAACTTGAAATTATGGATTTAAGAAGAAGAGGGATTATACTAACCGTGTAGCAAGTACAAAGGCGCTGATCAGCTTCGCGGTTACCGCGAAGCTGATCTGCGCCTTTGTTTTCGCCCAAGCATTTAGTTAGTTTTCTTATGCAGTGGCTCATATTCTTTGTTTGGCACAAAATGACGCTATTCTGAACTATAAGCTTACACCAGGAAGTATATACCAAAAATGTATACACCCATATACCCCTTACACCAAACTTTAACATAGTAAAACAGGATGTGCAGGGGTATACATTTTTTTTTAATATTTTTGATCCAAAACATAAATTTTGCGTTCTTGTTAGAATTGCATCACCCTGCCTTGTCAAGGTAGTTAGAACGTTTACCCATGATCTGTTTTGAGCAAAAATAAGAAAAATGTCAAAAAAGTTCTGATGAAAATGTGATTTTGAAGTGCTGATAATAATTCAAAAGTAATTAAAGGCATCAGCAAAAGTAATTAAAGGCAAACTCATTCTCAAAAATAATTCACAATGCAAACATGCTGTAATAATCTTATACGGTCAGAAAAATTCTCTAAGGTGAATGCTTGAAGTGAACAGTGAACCAACTAGTTTTAGATTTGATTCTAAACGCCCCAATCAAATGTTATTGGAATGTTGGAATAAAACCAACACTTCCTTGGTAAGGAAAATTGGAATAACTGAATTCAATATATTTACGGAACGACTAAAGGCCATAGTATATCTACTTCTATAGTCCCACTATTTTCAAGTGTGTCTATATTAATTGCGTTAATAAAATTAGCAACATGAAAATCAGTTTACCATTCCAGTACGGTGGTGTCTTCCAGTGTTCGTTGGTATGGGTGACACACTTCATGTTGCTATGGTTACACTTGCGTTTCTTCGTCTCTCCAAGAAAGTCGGGCAAATAGTCATCTTCCTCTGTGCTGTCATCAATATCATATTCACTGAAGTTTAAAAGCGCATATTTTTTCATATTCATATGTTAATACCATTCTGTTTGCTATTTACCAGATTCCAAATAAGTGGGCTTAGCTTGACAAACAACTAACTGACACATGGCATGCTCTGAGATATTTTTCAAGAAGCTTACAATGTCATTCAATACTTAAATTCTGAAATTTTTGCACAACTTTTATTTTGCAAAATTTTTATGTCTGAATTATATGCGAGGTCTTGAAATTGTGAATGATCATTCCTGCAGACTTTATTAGTTATAGTGATTCTTCATTTATATTAAGAATTCCTGAGGTGACAAATTCGCAAATACATGTGTATGCATGACAATAAAGTTCTTGCGAATATTTCCAAACTAACAGTTATTCTAACTACACCATCAGGAAAACATTTCTGTGTAATATATGCCCCCTTGAACCCCACTTTTATATAGCAAAACTGGGGTATGCAGGGGGATCATATTTTTGATCTAAAACAGATTGCGGGTACTGGTTAGAACCGCCTCAATTTTGAGCAAACATATCAAAAAGATCAAAATTTTTCTGATGAAATTTTCAATTTTTACACGTGAAAAAATCTCTGTACAGTATATTGCATGGGCAAGTTTTCGTAATGACTCTGGACCCACTTGTTCAAAGCATGGTTAGCTTAACGATATCGTTAAGACACAAATTTGTTAAGCAAATATCAGCTAAAGTAACAAATACTCTGTTATTTTTTTGTTGAAAAAAAGTGAGAATCCTTTGCACTTTTTCAACAAAAAATAACAGTGTATTTGTAATATTACTGTTTGAAATTTTAACGAAACGTTAACTAACGACGTCGTTAGTTTTGAACAACTGGGCCTAATTGGTCTCATGAAGAACTCCATACATCGAGAAAGTCGATGCTCTAAAATTCCTTGATTTCCAACTTAAAAATAGCACAGGGTAATGTAACACGGACATACCATTAATGAAGAATCTGGACAGGCTGGTACAAATCTTTACTGGATAAAAAAACCTAATTGCAAAATCTACCAAACAGTAAAATACTTACTTATTGAGTGATTCAAAATCATTGTCATAGTAACCACCATCCATAGTTTCATTATCACAATCACACCATTCCTCCTCCACTTCTGGCCCAACATCATCATATACATTGGTGCCGTGACCAGGATATTCTGGCTCAACCATGTCCCTGTCTTTATTGGTGTCTTGACCAGGATATATTTCAGTTTGTTGGTTTTGCTTGTCATGTTTATGTTTCCTCTTGTGCCTGTGTTGTTTTTTCATATCCTTTTTCAGTTTCTACAATAAAATAGCTTGTTTTTAATAAATATATTTTATAGAGAATCTAAAACATGGAACAACAATGTCTCTTGTGTTTGTGTTGATTTTTCTCATCCTTTTGCAATTTCTACAACAATAATATTATCTTATTGTCTTTCATATAGGAGGAGTCTAGAAGCAAAACAGTGAAAATGTTAACTTAGTGAAAATGTACATTTTGATTTTTTTTCTTTATAAATCATAGTAATGCTTTAAGACAGAAGTAATTTAAGTATGCATCCACAAAATGTTTTTTACAGAAAAATAGATGTAAAGCAATAGCACTAACAAACACAAAATTGATTCATTTCATTTAAGATTAACATCTGACTATTTTTTACACAAAGCCATATGCTTACTTTTAGATCCTTCAGCCTTCTCCTAGTTTCAGCGATCAATTCGTCTAATTTACGCTTATGTTCCGACCATTTCTCTGAGTATTCTGTACTCTCTTCCTCGCAGGAGTATGTATCATTGGGATAGAATCTACACCTCCTTCTACTACCTTCAGTCTGGTAGGCTGGAATTATTAAAATATTTAATTCTTTACTTTGTGCTTGAACTCCCCGTCAAAAATTTTTCAGGCATGTCAGAATTGTTTAATGTAAAATTACTATCAAGCTGCAGAGCTCATTACATAAACTTGCCCATGCAATATACAGAGATTTATTCAGCTTTAAAACCTGAAAATTTTCAGCTGAAAAAAATATGATATTCTTATTTTCGTTCAAAACAGAGATTGTGGGTACACGTTAGAACCGCCTCGGCGAGGCGGTTCTAACGAGTGCCCACAATGTATGTTTCAGAGCAAAAATAAGAAAAATAGGTAAATCCCTGCATACCCCACTTTTCTATATAAAAGTGGGGTTTAAGGGGGTATACGTTGCATGGATATGTTTTCCTGATGTGATGAGTGAACGAATTTTGCTCAATGACATGAATTAGTGCCTGTAAGGTTCGAAACTCCCAACCTCTTGATTCAGAGTCTGAGGCTCTCACAATTACTAGTAGGCTATCCTGCTCCCCACGCAATCCTATGCATTGCAATAACTGTCGATATACCATCTAGTAACAGAAACTGCCTTTTTCAAGATCTCACTTTTTTGAAACACCTCAAGAAAAATATAACCATGTCACAATTTTGCATTCCAAAAGTCTTAAAAAGTGCCATAAAAATTTTGAAAATAATATTTTTATGCCAGAAAATAATTTAGAATAGGGCTTTTTTTCCATAGTAAAAGTGTCCACAAGGGAAGTAACTATTTTCCCTTGATTATTTTTCATTTAAAATAAACCAAACCAAAACAAAATTGTAAAGTATATATAGCTGTCGAGCATAAAAGTCTTAAAATTATTCCACAGATTTCCTTGATTTTCAATTTTAAGGTGTTTGGATTACCTCCCTTACACATGCAAAATGTCTAATCAAAATATTTTTTAGGCATAATGTTTCTATTAGTGAACTACCTTTTAAGACTTAAGTGTTCCAAAAGAATGACATGGTCATATTGTGGTGTTCCATAAAAGTGAAATTTTGAAAAATGTAGTTTCTAAAGGATGATGTATAGACAGTAGTATAAACTATAAGGTATATCAATAGTATAAACTATGAGGAATAGAAAACTAAGTTTTCAAAATAAAAAGGCTAAATGTATTAGGTTTCTTACACAAGCAGTCACTTGTCCAAATATGAATGTATCAGCTTTGAAACAGCTTCCATTTTATTATTGGTTACCTGGCAAATGACCCTCTCACTTTTGCTTTTGGTCCTCTTTTGGTATTCTAGAATTTACTTTAACTCTCTTTTTATGGGACATAGGCAAACAGTATAGCCCTAGATGTGACTCTGCAGAATGCCGCCTCCCATCTGTGTCTATACTATTTCCATCCAAAATTCATCCAAAAATGGAATAAAAATACAATATCACTCCTAACCCCCGTAAAATGAAAGTGGACTCACCCAAATGATAATGATGGACACTTCCATTTGTCTTACATGGGTTGTTGTGAAAAAAATAAACTTACCAAAAATGGCATTCTGTAGATCTTCTTCATTATCTAGAATTCTTCTCTTGGATCTTTTTCTGATGAACTTTGGTTCAAAATCTAAATGTACCATAAAACACATGTACATGTACTTTGATTTAGTTTCACACTTTTTTCATGATTATTTAAGCTCATATATGAGATGGGCCAATCAGCAGGTGGGGCAAAAGAGGGAAAACAGCAAGAAACATTACCAGACACAAAGACAAAATGTAAGTCCAGAGTGGAGTTGGAACTCCCAATCTCTCGATCTGGTATCTGATGGTCTATCACTAGGCCACTGCACTCCCCAAACGAAATGAGCAAGACATACCTTAAAATTCGAAAACTAAGCTATTGTTTTAAATCAAATTTTGCATGCAATGTTAAAACACACCTTAGTCTACAGACCTAAACTGTTAGCCTGAATTAAAATCTCCAAATGGCACATACCAGTGCTTAGTGCATATGTCTTTCACCACTAACTGAAGAATTTTCCTCTGAAATCAATAGAAGAGAAAGAACTGCCAAAGGAACATTCTTATGACCAAACCTTGGACAGTAGCTATCAATCTAGCTATCACACTCTAAGATATACATGTTACCTTCCGTATTCATAAATGTGTAGAAAAAGTCCCTGTACCATAAAAATTTACCTTTCTTATTAACATAAGTTTTTAGAAAGTCCCTCTGCACCATCTCTTCTGTTACATCAAGACTCAACTTCCTGTTCTTTCTGCACAAACATTTCTTCTCATTCTGATTAGTCAATAAATGTGAAGCCTCCTCATTGGTCAATACTTGAACTGGTTGATCAGCTAATGCCTCCATGTTGTCAAGGGCAACAGTTCTATTGTAGTTTCTACATTTCTTGATCCGCTGGCGATTTCTGTCGTCACGGAAACACACCCATTTCTGCAAACGATACTCAAATTTTACCAAACGCAAAGAAGTGTTTGGTTTAAATAGTTTGCATATATTTATAAGAAGTCTGTCTGCTTCCTGAATACAAAAATTTTAAGCATCTTAAAACTTCTATGGCTGTAATTTACTAACGCTTGGTTTGTATTAGAGCTTGTTGTAAACTCCAAAGAAGAATTTCTCCCGACAAGGTTTACACATAAGTCAATCAGTCATTTGGAATTCTTTCCTTGAAAGTTTATGTTGTTTTATGGATGCTACTATGTAGGCAAAAAAAAAAATAGTGCTTTCAGGGGCAGATCCAGAATTAGTAGAAATGGGGTTCAAATCTACCAAGGGTGGTTCTTTTTTGACATTTTACTTATTTTTTTTTAACAAATTTCCCCATGACATTGAAATAATTTGGTCCAGGAGGGGAGTTTGAGTGACCCCCACACCCTGCCCCCCAAATCCCCCAATGGCTTTCTAATCTACATATACTGACCTGTTGGTGTTTACATGGAGGATGATTTTCTGGGTCTTTACAGACTTTCAACATTTTCCGCAGTTTTGGGTTGGCAAATGGCATCATCTCTTCCTGGTAATCCTCCAGAAATACCTTATCCTTCTCACGCTCTAAAGTCTTCCATTTCTTAACACTCACACGACTGTAAACAGATGATTGTAAACATCAAAGAGCAGTTTGAGTTACTGTATATGTTGTAATTACACTAACACAACTACAACAAGTGATTGGAACAATTTTTTCTTGATAAGTTAAACATTGTTTTTGTTTCGCTCTGTTGTTGGCTTAGGTCCTAGTAAACAGCCATTGCAGATTGTAAGATAATGTCAAGTATTTAATTTTGGCACAGCATGACATACTCAAAGAGACATATATACTTTGATACTGCCCGCACATGTAGTCAGAAATTGCTTAATAAATGCTTAAGCAGTAATGTTTTCAAAAGTTTTCTGTGGGTGTTCATGTATCAGACCTTGTTTGAAATCCGAGATGCTGTTCTCATTATTATTATCTGCCTACACAAAATTTTATACAATTAAAACAGTTTACCATTCCACGAGGTTATAAAAAAAAACATTTTTCATGGTCGACTCAGCTGAGACGAAAATTTATCCTGCTCATAAATGTTAAAATGCCAACAATTGTTGGCATTTTGACATTTATAAGCAGGATAAATTACTAGTTTTTGAGTTTTGAACCAGAATTTTCCACAATTTTTTACTATTTCAGCATTTATCAGCAGTTGAAAATTCATGCTCAGCTGAGCTGACCTTGAAAAAAGTTTTATAACCACAGGACCATATCATGTACCCACCCCCGTTCCAATAATACTGTATGTCTCCATGGTCGCTTAGATTCTACAAACCCCTGGTGTTCTACACTGAAATGAAAACAAATACAGTCAACATGATGCATTACCATCCCTGCTCCCCAAGTTGAGAACCAGGGTACTCACGCTTTTGTCAAAACCAAATTCCAGGACTTTTCCAGGCCAGATGAGTAATTTTCAAGGTCTGATCACAACAAAATTCCAGGACTTTTCCAGGATCGTCAAATTTTTAACTCGCAACAAGAAACAGTTTTTCTTATCTGAAACAGCGGACCTCGGTAATTGGGAGTAAGGATTTGACTTTGCACGTTCTTAACTTTGAGAAACGGTTTAAACAAACCTTTTCTCGAAATTCGAAACCGCATCCGCATTACAAACTTTGATCCGTGTGTATTCGGACTCCCTCGGCCAAACCGATTATTTCCCTTGTTCGGTTGGGTATGAAAGCCCCATCCGAGCTGAATATAAAACGGTACCACAAAAAAGACCGGAATATACCGTCGCGCCCAAAAATATGATCAACAACGATCGATATTACCTATTCTATTGTTCACTTGTTAGCCGCTTTAAATCTTACACTTCTTTCTGGGCCTGACATTTCCAGGGCAATCCATATTCCCGGACGATTCACGGAAAAATGATGAAAATTACAGATTCCAGGACTTTTCATGACCGGGAACACTGTTCCACTAATTCCCGGACCTTTCCCGAATTCCCGGTAGCATGGGAACCCTGGAGAACAGTGGAGTTAGATCAATGTTTCCTGTATACACATGGACCTCTTTATAACATGGTTCTTATAACATGGTTTTGGATATAACACTGGTCATTGTTGGACCCCTATTGCATTAATTTTGCTGTCTGTCTATACATTTTACTCTCATTATAACATGGATTGGATGGCTAACACGGAAATTGGCTTGGACCCCAGCAGTAGTGTTATAAAGAGGTTGAGGTGTATTTTAGAGTCTGGGCCTGTTAAAATGGATTTTTAATAGCCCTTTATTAAGTTATTTCTTTAATGTCCCTGCTGTAATGTATTTAAATGAGCTGCCTCATGGGAAAACCAACAATCTGCATATGCGAAAACAAAGGCGCAGATGATCAGCGCCTTTGTTTTCGCTACTCGGATAGTACAATTCCTCTACTTTATAAATCCAAAATTTCAAGCTTCTAGCTCTTTTCTGTGACTGTACAGATCGGTTTATGTCGGACATTGTTGGTTTTCCCACAAGGTGGCTCAAATGTAGTTTGTTTATTCTGCCTGTCTTTGTGCCTGTCACAGTTGTTTTTAGAGTGATGCTAGCTGAATGGTTACCCTGCTGGGAAAGAGCTAGTCATCCTGGGCTCGAGGTTATAAAACTTTTTTCATGCTCAACTCAGCTGAGACTAAAGTTTATCCTGCTCATAAATGTTAAAATGCCAACAAT
This sequence comes from Rugalucina vietnamica, assembly GCA_964017185.1. Taxonomy (NCBI): domain Eukaryota; kingdom Metazoa; phylum Mollusca; class Bivalvia; order Lucinida; family Lucinidae; genus Rugalucina; species Rugalucina vietnamica. The sequence goes on from OZ024879.1 coordinate 3,225,033, forward strand.
TGTTGGCATTTTAACATTCATCAGCAGGATAAATTACTAGTTTTTGAGTTTTGAACCTGAATTTTCCACCATTTTTGACTAAATCAACATTTATGAGCAGTTGAAGTTTCATGCTCAGCTGAGCTGAGCTTGAAAAAAGTTTTATAACCTCTTCATGCGTGCTCTATATATTTTTTTAATGTCTTGTAATGTTATTTCTTTCTTGCATTTATAATGTTTTAAAATTGGTTAAATTTTAAATTTAATTGCATCATTCCTGGGCCTTCTGAACGGTTGTCCAAATTACCATATGTACTAACCATTAGGTTACCATTAGTTACCACATGCATGCTCACCTATGATTTGTTTTAATTTCTCACCTGTTGTAATACCTAGAATTCCTGACCAGTTTCAGGAGAGATCTCCCGTCCATGTGCTCAGGAATTTCTATGCCAGCCATGTCTAGAATTGTAGGAGCAAGGTCAATATTAACTACTGGGTTGGAGATTCTGAAAATAAAGTTAAAGTAAGATAGCATGGTAAGGTGTTTTAACTGCTCTTTCAATCCACAAACATTTAAGTTTAAATGCAATATCCACCAAAAGAATTTCCTCTAAAATAATTAAACAAAGTTCTGAATGTCATTTGAAAGTTGTAAATTTGATTGTCAATTCAGTTTTTGTTCCATCTGAGAGTGGTTTCATATAGCGACACCTTGGTGATCATACCACTCCATTAGGAAAATTGCCTTGACAGGCAGAATTTATACACAAGACCGCAAGAAATGGCTTCAATCTTACATAGTATTCCTGCTAATCCAAGGGCCCCTGATGTATATCAGAACTCAAATACCAAAGTCATATGGGAGTGCTTTCCCATTAACAAGTCCTTGGGGTTATACCTCTCCAAAGGAGTACCTAGGCAGGCAGAATTCATACAACAACAACAGTTCAAACTGTATAAATCACACTCAGCATAAGCTTACATAGTATTCCTACTAATCCCAGGACCCTGAATGTAATAAGTCATAGGGGAATGCCCTCCCTTTAACAACTCTAAACTGTCCCAGATGGAGGCGTGCCAAGATGGTCTTATTTGAGCCGCCTCGTGGGAAAATTAACAATGTGGTTTTCAAACAGGTCTGACACAAACCGGCCTGTACACGCACTGAAGATGGTTTGTTAGACGCGTAAAATTTTGGATTTAGAAACAAGAAGAATTGTTCTATCCGTGTAGCGAAAACAAAGGCGCTGATCAGCTTTGCTGTTACAGCGAAGCTGATCTGCATCTTTGTTTTTGCCTATGCACATTGTTCATTTTCTCATGAGGAGGCTCATTTTATAAAACAACAATAGTTTTAAAAGCTTACATTGTATTTCGGCTAATCCCTGGACCTCTGATGTATAAGGGAACTCTGATATCAAAGTCATATGGAAGTGCCTTCCCTTTAACCACCCCAAACTGTCCGAGATGGTAACCATGGTCTGAGGTGTAGATGATGTAGGTGTTCTCTAATTCACCAAGAAACTTCAGCTCAGTGTACACCTGGAAAAGCCATTATGAAAAATATGGCTATGCAATATACAGTGAAATTAAGACTGTAATTCTTTGACTACTTCAAGTATAAAAGTTTGAATTGTCATTTTTATTATTTTTGCCATAGGCGAAATCATTCTTATGAGTACCAACCCAACGTTTTTTTTTTTCATGATAAAATGAGCCGCATCGTGAGAAAACCGGATTTTCGCCTATGCGAAAACAAAGGCGCAGATCAGCTTCGCAGTAACTGCGAAGCTGATCAGCGCCTTTGTTTTCGCTACTCGGATAGTACAATTCCTCTTCTTCTTAAATACGAAATTTCAAGCTTCTAGCCTGCTTCTTTAATTGTATAGGCCGGTTTATGTCATACCTGGTCGGAAATCCCGAAGGCCAGTTTTCTCGAGTCGCGGCTCAAAATAAGCAAATTTATCCCTTGATTATCATCAAACACTCCCTTTATCTAGTCATCAGCTGTTCTGCTACACATAATCTCATTACGAAAACTTGCCCATGCAATGTACAGAGATTTTTAAAGTTGTAAAAAATAAAAATTGTCAGTAGCAAAATTTTGATATTTTTCTTATTTTTGCTCAAAACCTAGATTGTGGGTACATGTTAGAACCGCCTCGCCGAGGCGGTTCTAACGAGTACCCACAATCTATGTTTTGGAGCAAAAATAAGAAAAATAGGTATACCCCTGCATACCCCAGTTTTGCTATATAAAAGTGGGGTTCAAGGGGGTATACATTACACGGACATGTTTTCGTGTGAGCCGCGTCATGAGAAAAAGGGATTATTGCCTATGCGAAAACAAAGGCGCAAATCAGCTGTGCAGTAACTGCACAGCTGATCAGCGCCTTTGTTTTCGCTACCCAGATAAATTCCTCTATTTTCTAAATCCAAAGTTTCCAGTCTCTAGCCATCCTCTGCGCTTGTATAAGCTGGTTTGTGTCGGACCTGGTTGGATACCCTGAAGACCAGTTTTCCCGTGTAGCGGTTCATCTAATAAGCTAATACCATGGTCATTTCAAAAAGCCCTGCCCTAAATCAAATTACATGTACAAATTATCGAAAAAAATGTTTTGCACACAAACCTTTTCCACAAGACTGTCCACAGACTGTAAGGTCTGTAATCTTTTCTGTTGTAAAACATCAGTAAACTTGATCTCTATAGGTTCCAAAGGACGCATTTCTTTCAACAGGGTCTGTTTGTCCGAGTTATTCATGTAGTTCCAACTGGCTGTTCTAGAAATAGACAGAAATTGAAACGTACTTGGTGGCATACTTAATGTCAAAGGTAACCAGCCAGCTGATGTTATGTTTGGGACTATAAGAATCTTACATGAGTGTCAGGTATGGATAGACAAATCTGTCCTGAGGGTCACATTTTGGCATCACGAGGCTCGCCGAGTGATGCCAAACTGTGACCCAAGGGACAGATTTGTCTATCCATACCTTACACGAATGATGGATTCTTTTTCTTGCACGCTTTAATGCGGCGAAGCTTGATTTTTATACTATTTACCTAGAAGAATACTACAATGGCGGCGTCCGCCATTTTGTATTTAAACGTTTTGACGTCATCGTGACGTTTGCGCTTAGCGACGAAATTACGTGACGTCCTATACAACCAATGTTAAAAAAGAACACTTGAACGCAGGGTGGGCCGGGGTGAGATAACGAGGGTGAGATAAGAATTTCTCACATGGGGTAAAACGTAGGAAATTTCTATCTGGTGTGCAAGAAATTCACTTGCTCTCAAGTTCTTCATTGTTCATTTATATGGTCTGCAAAACTTTCAATCGTCCAACATAAGGGAAAACTTTTACTTTTTTAAAGTGCAAATAATTTGTGAATATTACTGAAAACTTGCTCATGGTGCATTTCTGAACTTATAATAATTCTAACCCAATATTTCTTTATTTGTAACATGCAAACTTGCATTTATTTCTAACAAAGTGTTTCCTAGATGGCTTACCTATGAAGTTGGTTGTTGTGAAACATATGTTGATACTGTGGGGCAGAGTCCTCTGGTCCGTGTGGGGCGGGAACACTCAACATCATCATCACTGGCCTATGGAAGGTAAGCAAAACATCAGGACCCAGTTGTTCAAAGCATCGTTAGCTTAACGATATCGTTAAGACATAAATTTGGTGAGCAAATATCAGCTAAAGTAACAAATACACTGTTATTTTTTGTTGAAAAAATGTGAGAATCCTTTGCAGTGCAAAGGATTCTCACATTTTTTCAACAAAAAATAACAGTGTATTTGTAATATTAAAAAAATTTTTTAACAAAACATTAACTAACAACGTCGTTAGTTTTGAACAACTGGGCCCAGGATAACTTTGGTTTGGTTGATTGGAGTTTAACGTCCCACCAACAGCTAAGGTCATATGGAGACAGCAGGATAACTTTAATGTAGACCCCTTATACCCCTTCAATTTAAAGTTCCGGGGATTACATGATTTTAGTTTGGCTAGGAACCACATCCCTGTGATGCAGGTCATCAAAGTTTGTTGGCAGTTTGGTTGGTTGAACTAGTCAAAATGTCACGTAAATGCCATGTGACTAGGGTTATGATTGAAATACATGTACTGTAAATTACGGAAAAGCTATTAAATTGACAAGCATCACGATAAAATGTCCGTGCTACATTTACCTACTTTTACTCAAACTAAGTATCAACAAAAATGATGTGGTAAACCTCATTTTCATCACATTAAACCTATTAGTGCATTGCACAGCATGATGGGAACTGACTATACTTACTTATCATGGAAATGTTTCTTGCTCTGTTTAAGGAATGTAACACTGTCGTTGGCAATCAGGTCAGTGAAGTAATCCTGGAAATAGTTGTCATCGTGTTTCACCTTCTGGCCGTTAAAGTTGAGGGTATAGTTGTAGAACCGTGAGTTCCTCACCAGCCCGACCCACTCACGCCAGCCCGGGGGGACGTAGGTGCCGTTGTATTTGTTCAAGTACTTGCCAAAGAAACCTGAAAACACAAACAATTATGGAAATTGATACACGATTAAGTGTGCTCAAAGACATATAGAAACAGAATTTCATAATAATTCAGTCACATTATTCAATTCCATCAACAGTTCACTATTGATTTTTTTATATTATTTATACCTTGTAAGATACTTTTTTTTATTTTGCATATGCATATTGCATTGAAAAACTGATGTAAGTGGCCACACACTTCCATTTTGCAACCACTCTATAGTTCATGATTTCAAGTCTCCAAACTTCTGTGGATTTTCAGCCAGGTTTGTGTCAGGATATAAAGTGAGGGATTTTTTTCTCCTGTATTATTTTTCTTTTCTTTCTTTCTTGATTTTTTTTTTTAAACTCAAAGTCAGATCCATGGAAAATATTTTTGATTCATAATGTTCAAATCTGTGACTGTATGACATCTAAATTCTTTAAGCATAGCATTAGGAAAACATGCCCATGTAATATACAGATTTTTCTTATGCTGTAAAAAATGAAAATTTTCAGAAGATTTTTTGAAACATTTTTTTTTTGTTTTTGCTCAAAACATAAATTGTGGGTACATGTTAGAAATGCCTCGCTGAGGCGGTTCTAACGAGTACCCACAATCTCTGTTTTGGAGCAAAAACAAGAAAAATAGGTGTACCCCTGCATACCCCAGTTTTGGTAAATAAAGCTGGGGTTCAAGGGGGTATACATTACACGGACATGCTTTTGTGACATAAATTCTCTAAGCATGAGAAAAGAACATTTATCATATGACGTCGCTGTTTTCCAGTGGATAATGTCATGTCATAAAAATCGTATGACCACACGTGTATTAACGCTTTTGCGGGAATATGTAACGTCATTGACGACGTCCGTAACAACAATGTAAATTTTCATTGAAAACATGTCCACTTCGAAGGCTATAAAATCCTATTTTAAAAGTCATATGATAAAACGAATCTTACACGAGTGGTCATTTCATATGAAATTTATTAAACTCGCCAAAGGCTCATTTAATAAATTTCATATGAAATGACCACTATTTTTATAGCCTACCTGTCCTATATCCCGCATCACTTAGATACTTCGCAAAAGTCCTTGGCTCATGCACTTTCTGCCATTCAATACCAGAACAATTGTCATTATTTGTATACACATGGTGGTTGTGGGGATACAACCCCGTTAGAATGGAGCTCCGCGAGGGGCAACACATAGGGGTCGAGACGAACGAGTTGTTGAATCTTACGCCCTCTGAGCCTAAGTATTTGAGAGTCTTCGTCATAGTTGACATAGAGCCTGCAAATTGGAAAATAAATTTGAAACATTGGTCCTATGACATCCCAAAATAGAAAAATATTCAATATAACAGCTAATGAGTCAAGACTGAACATTGTTTACTCACATCTACTAAGGAAAACAAACATAATTTTACAGCAACACAGTCCGGTGTCAATCACCCACTGATCTTCATTGTGCATGAAAACATGTTTTTGTATAGCATGCTGATAAAATAGATTGAATTGATAATATGCGCCACGTAATGAGAAAACCAGATTTTTGCCTAAGCAAAACAAAGGCTCAGATCAGCTTCACAGTAATTGCGCAGCTGATCAGCGCCTTTGTTTTCGCTGCACGGACAGTACACTTCCTCCTCTACTTATATCCAAAATTTCAAGCTTCTACTCTGCTTCTGTGCTTATACAGACCGGTTTGTGTCAGACATGGTCAGAAATCTCGAAGACCTGTTTTCTCATGTCAAGCCTCATATGGATACAAACCTAACAATTCATCCTGATCATCCGTTACTATAAATATAATATTTGGCTGTACACTCTTCTCACGTCGCTGTCCGTAACTGTACGCATCACGTCCACGTGTGTACGCACGATTTCCTAATCTATCCCTATCCTTGTGGCCACGTTCCTTTAATCTGTCGTAATTCCGTTCACTGTTTTTGTTCCATGACCTTGCAGTGTCCAAGGTGAAGGTCATGCAGAATAATATACACAGTCCAAATTGGAATATCCTCTGTTTATATACTGTTGCCATGGCAACTCACACTTTATTTATATCACAGTTTTGTTGGGTAAGTACAATGGGTCTGAAAAAGAAATAGACATATCATGAGATAACAGGATTTTGCCTATGCGAAGCTGATCAGTGCTTTTGTTTTCGCTACTTGGATAGTACAACTCCTCTCCTTCCTCAATCCGGAAATTTCAAGCTTCTAGCCATCTTCTATAGCCGCATAGGCCGGTTTGTGTCAGACCTAGGGCTGTGGATAGCCAGGACACAGCCGTGCTAAAGTGACGGGATTTAACCTCTGATGAGTCCTGGCAGTGCTGGCGATGTGCCGGGGTTTTAATTTTCCGCCAAACACATGGTCATATCGATTCAAATTAGATAAGAGTCGTAGCTTTAACAATTTAATTACTTTTATGGTCCTTATTTAATCATTTGCAAATGCACCTTTACATTTATGTGCAGAAATTCATTTAGCCCCTCTCTTATTTTTCAGCTGTTGTTCCACATGATTGCCAGCCTCCAGGGAGCTGGGGCTTTTAGCAGGGATTTTACCACAAATCTGATCTCGCATTGCCTGGCTTTTAGCAGGGCTTTAAAAACTGAACAGTTAAATGCTCCGCTATCCTCCGTACCCAGAGGGGCCGGGGCCGTGGATACAAATATTAACGGTTCATAAATCAAACAGGATAAAGATCTGTGTAAAAAGTGACTTCCTATTTCATACAGAACTGCATCTCAGCATCTATAATAAGGCGCTGATCAGCTCTGCAGTAACAATAAACCTCATTTAAGTACTGATAGCCTTTTTGTCTATTATCATAATATCTGCGACTTATTTTTTTTACTGTAAATTTAACAATTTCATATAATAATTGGCTAAGTTAAAAAAGGACAGTTAGTCATACAGACAGACATATGGCAACTTACCAAAATAATCACAATATTCTAAATCACAGTCATATCCAATTCATCTTTACTGTACCACAAAAACGTCTGACGTATTGTCTAGCCTCTGTAGCTACTACGCTTATTCACTGAAAAAAAAATACAAAGTGGTTTCATAAAACAAACTGTCTTTTATCATGTGATCACTATACCTAGCAAATCTTTTCTCTAAAGTCCAATTCGCATGCGCAAAAAATACATGCGTGTAAATATACTCCGGTGTGTATTTATACTCCTGTGTGCAAATCAACCCGAGAGTAAATTTAAATTGCGTTCGCATGGGTTTTATTGCCAGGAGTATTTTTGTAGGTAAATTTATCATTTCTAGATTAAAACCTGTTCATTTAAGTTTTCTGTATTTGCAAAACAAGAAGAGGCTGCTTCAAGGTGTTCATGTAGACTTTGGCAGCAGAGGAAAATCATGTAATGGTCAGGCATAACCTTAGCAGTTATACAGTTCCCTTTTTTCATCCTTTCACAAGGAATTACTGTTAAAATGCCCCAAGAATCCTAACCAAGAATGATGAAGAAATAGTGTGGCTGTTTGCACTCCATATGATCTAAAATGGTATGAATGGCAATAAACTCTTATTTAGCAACAATGTCCACAAGTTTCAGCAACTGTCATATAATCAGTTAGGAACAAAAATGTGAAAATTCATTATCTAAAAGCAGAATATTGACTTGAAATAAAAATACTCATGGGTAAATTTTACTTTACGTTCGCATGGGACATAATAGTAAATTTACACATGTGTATTAATTTTGTAAAAATAAAATTTGCATCTGGTCAGACCCAGGAGTAAATTTACCCATATGTAAATATACTCCGGTGTGTATTTGCGTTCGCATGCGCCATTTACTTACCCCGAGTAAAATTTGCACAACGGAGTATATTTACATGTGTGTATTTTTGGCGCATGCGAATTGGACTTAAGATTCCCTCTATACCCTGTAAACCAGTAATGCAACCAAATTTCTTACAGGGCAGATCGATGCACCATCAGCCATTGCACATGTGACAAAATGATGAGTTGTGATTGGACCATTCAGGAAGCCTGATATTTTGGGCAACAATCTTGATTTGACAATAATCTACAGCAAAGCAATCAATTCTTCACTGTAAGTTGTTGCCTAATCAATCACAGGTGTGCAGGGTGCTACAAGTTCCCCACTAAATCCATATGCTGTACAATTTTACTTTATTACTTTAAGGGAATTTTTGTGTGACTTTTTTATTTTGCAAATTTTCTATTTCCGATTTATTAGCTAGTACTTGATTGCACCACCCGTTGTCCATGATTGTACTCTATAAAGCTTACAGTAACACTTTATTAGCGAGAACTTTGAATTCACAAGGCAACCAATTCGCAAATGTTAGCGAATATTAAGCTCTTGTGAATATTTCCAAATCTACCATATTAACTGTGACCATTTGCTTATGGCAAAAATAAGAAAAATGTCAGATATTTTGTATGATTTACTTTTTGACAGTAAGTAAAGTGACACAGATTTTTTTCCTTAATATTAACTGCATGGTCACATCACCTAAGAGAATAAATGAGCCACAACAGGAAAAAAAACAACAGTCTTGGAGGTTTCCGACCAGGTGTAACACAAATCAGCCTGTACAGTCACAGAAGCAGGCTAGAGGCTTATAAGTTTGGCTATAAGTAGAAGAGGAATTGTACTATCCCCGTAGTGAAAACAAAGACACTGATCAGCTGTGCAGTTACTGTGCTTTTGGTTTCGCATAGGCAAAAATCCGGTTTTCTCACGATGCGGCTCAAATACAAAACAACCAAAAAAATACATTCCACAAACATTATATTATCCAAATATGAAGACTGTTCAAAAATATACAAATCTATGTTCTGTACACTTTGCCCGAGAATCAACAAATTATTTTGTCCTATAACATTAAGATTTATTTGCACTAATTTTAATATTGAGCTCCTGTACAAAAATCAGATTCAAAAGTTGGTGAAACCTCTTAAAACTCTTTGTTAAACAAGTGACACACATTTCATATTCCAACAACTCACACTCAAATCTCTGTTACTTTTGAGAATCTTTAAAAGACATTCGCATCAGACTCATTGTACTCCTATTTGAGCCACCGCGCAAGAAAACCAACAAGATGCTTAGGCGAAAACAAAGACGCAGATCAGCTTCGCGGTAAACGCGAAGCTGATCAGCGCTTTTGTTTTCGCTGTACGGACAGTACAATCACTCTACTTCTTAAATCCAAAATTTGAAGCTCCTAGCCTGCTTCTGTTACTGTACAGGCCGGTTTGTGTCGAACCTGGTCAAAAACCCAAATTATTGGTTTTCCCACGAGATGGCTCATTTCCAAATCTGACTGATTCAATTGCTACCAGCAAAATGAAAATAAAAAGCTGCATGACAAAAACCCAATGCTACCTGCTATCTACTTAGATCAGCCTGTGCATCTTCCAGTTTGATCTCAGTTTTTAGTGGTAGAAAGTGACCTACACGTTCTCTTCTTTTCAGGTTTGCTCACACTATCCAAGTTGATCAGTCTTTGCACAGCCCAATAGCTCAAATTGTTGATTTTTTCACCAAAGGCTTACTTGTCCATATAAATATTCATTGAGGCTAATCCATTGTCTGTCTGGACAATATGAGCCCCGTCATGAGAAAACCGGATTATTGCCTATGCGAAAACAAAACCGCAGATCAGCTGTGCAGTAACTGCACAGCTGAACAGCGCCTTTGTTTCGCTACTCTGATAGTACAATTCATCTTCTTCCTAAATCCAAAATTTCAAGCTTCTAACTCTCTTCTGTAGCTGCACAAACCGGTTTGTCACACCCGGTCATAAACCCCAAAGACAAGTTTTCTTGCATCCTGGCTCATATACCACAAGTCTGTTTTGTCAAAAGTCCATTACACTGAATGAGCAAACATGAAAAATGAGCTGTGTCATGAGAGATCATGGCCCTTTATTTCCACGTAACTTTATCCAACAGAAGATCCAGGAACTGTATTGGTGCAATTCAATATGGGCTGCTGCATCAGAAAATCAACAATTTGCATGTTGCCAAAACAAAGGTGCAGATCAGTGTCTTTGTTTTCCCCTAACGGATAGTACAATCCCAGTTCTTCTTAAATCTGAAATTTTGCGGCCCCCATGGCCGAACAGTTAAGGGCGCTGTTTCTTAATCACTCGATTATCTCATTGCTGTGTTTGGTGTGGGTTCGAGCCCCATACTGGCCACATGAGAGAGAAGCCAAGTTCTACTTGCCGGTGTGCTAGGTGGTTTTTCTAACGGTTCACCTGTTTTCGCCCACCTACTGATTGGCCCATCTCATATGAGCTGAAATAATCCTGAAAGGGAAGTAAAACTGAATTAAAAAAAAATTAAATATAAAATCTGAAATTTTGTGCTTCTGTGACTGTGCTGGTCAGTTTGTGTCAGACCTGGTTGTAAACCCAAATTGTTGGTTTTGTCCGTTTTAAAATCACAACCCAGACATCAGATGGGCAAGCCAATGACTGTACAGGTCAACCTTATATCATAACACTAACTTTAGGGTCCATAGACACACACACTGTTATAAGTGATACTAAAGACATAAAGACATATAGCAAACTAATCAGTTTGGGAGCCATGGCATGGCAGTGTGAGGCACGTTATAATGAGGTTGAACTGTTCTAGAGATATCACATACAGCAATGTCTCGCATCCACCAAGCAGCAATGTCTTACATGCACCGAGCAGCAATGTCTCGCATACACCAAGCGGCAATGTCTCACAAACACCAAGCAGCGATGTCTCACAAACACCAAGCAGCGATGTCTCACATACACCAAGTAGCAATGTCTCACATACACCAAGCAGCAATGTCTCACATACACCAAGCAGTAATGCATAACTGGGAAGAAAAGATATTCTCAAGAAGCACATATATTGAAAGGCTTCTGATTCATTTTTCTAGAGATGCTGAGCAAACAGATATGGTGTGAAAATCGAAACCTAGATCAATACAAAATGTCTGTACAAATCTACATAAAGTGCCATCACAGAAAATTATAACCTATTTGTATGCTGTAACTGATTTGATCAACCCATGAAGCCGACTAATGCTCAGATATTATTCTGTCTGTGGTCTTGAACACACAGATTATCCAGAGACAACAGAAGTAGATGAAATCGATATAGAGGATCTTACACCAGTGCTCACAGGGATTTTTTTCGGGTGTCTCAGGGGCCGAAATAAGGCCCCATTCCCAATGAGATTTAGGAGAATTTTTTCCCAATTTGTAGAAAAAAATTCCCAATCACAGCTGAAAATTATTTTCAGTAGTTCAATTCCTTGTGAAATATAAGTTCTGCTGTTTCAAATGCTATTTAGCTTGGTATTTGATGTTATTATTAAATGATTTTAAATGCATAAGCTTGATAAACTATGTCAACTTGGTAATATTATCAATTTTGAATATTCTGAAAATTTCCCAAATTCAGGGTTTACGTCGCTTATTTTCCCAATCGGAAAGGCCCTAGGGCCCCTTCCCAAAATTGCCAAAAAAATCCCTGGCTCATTTCATATGAAATTTATTTTACGAGCCTTTGGGGAGTTTAATAAATTTTATATGAAATGACCACGAGTGTAAAATTTGTTTTATCATTATGACTTTTAAAACATGATTTTATAGCCTTTAAAGTGGACATATTTTCAACAAAAAATTATATTGTTGTGACTGACATTGTCAATGATGTTAGTATTCCCCCAAAAGTGTTAATACATGTGTGGTCATAACACTTTTTTACTACATGACGTTATTCACTGGAAAACAGCAACACCATATTATGATAAAAAAACTTTATAGTATACATTCAAAAATGTTTCAGGGAACACCTTTCCATGCACCAAAAGTTGTTCCACTTGTACATGTATTTATCATACATTGGGCACTGCATATTTGTTTCATCTCAATCATATGTTCTCAGTAGAGTTGGCTGTCTCTAGATAACCAGTGTGTGAACAGACACTGTCAAATTAACATTTCCAAGATAGGATACAGACACATTCTCTCTCAAAATAGTGTGCTTTGGGGAGCTTTCAGTCTCTGTAATAAGAAAGAAGCACTGACACATTGAAAATTCTACTCTTTAGAAACTGTGCTGAAGTAAAATTTTGGTATATGCATTTGTAAATTTTCCCAAGCCCTTTTTTGCACTATGCTGATACTTTTTTTTTCTTTTTTTTTCCCATTAAACAGCTTTGATAAACCCCTTTCTGAACAAATGGGACTTTCCCACCTTTATTCTTTGGATGCGACCACTTTCATTTTCGAGGCATACTGAGGAGTGAAATTTAATTTTTACTTTATTTTTTCACTATCAAAACTTCCTGTGTGCAAACAGAGAGGTCCCTGATGAGACCTGGAGCTAAACTGTTTGCCTATGCTTCACATCAGTAACCTATGTCCATGAAAAGTATACACCCTGTACCCCATCTTCATATTAAAAAAATGGGGTTTGCGGGGGGTATACATATTTTTCTAAATTTTGCTTCAAAATAAGATTGTGGGTACTCACCGAGGCAGTTCTTATGTGTACCCACAATCTAAGTTTTGAGCAAAAATAAGAGAAATATCAAAAAATGAAATTTTAGTTTTTTAACAACCAAAAAAAATTCTGTATACTGCATGGGCATGTTTTCGTAATGATACTGTAGTAAAATTGGGTTCTTACCCACTAAGGTGGCCTTGTAACTGTGTTTCTCTGGTAATAGCACACGGCAGAAGGCGAGCACAGAGGTTTCCTGCCCGCTGAATATTCTGTGTGCTTTAGGTTCTATTCTCCATATATGACTATTCGCACGGACATCATACGGTTTAGGGTCCACTCATCCCGGGAGAAATCTACCATTACTATACTTTCCCCCCTTTTCTTTTCAGCTTTCGTTAGTGTTCTGGTCCTATTCAGACATGTCCTAACAGTCTCTTGAGAATTTTTCACAAACATGTAGGGGGTGCAGGTTAATCCAATAAGCACATAATATCGAATGTCCAGATTGTTCCTTACAGTCAGTCACCACTGCAGTTTCAGGCTCCGACTCAACCAGATCACGAATGCTATCCACCTCCTCGGACAAAGGTCCAGCTTGTGTCCCATTCCGTTATCCTGTAGTGTCTGTGTGACTCGGAACTAGCTCATTCCCATCACTGCTTAATTACTGCCACCAGATTGACCAAGTTATTCAGCCGCTTGGTCTGCTTCAAGGACTACTAATTCAACTTGTATAACTGATGGTAATTGGTCACTGTGACCACACAGCTTCCTCACTTCCCTTCTCGGCAGATGCGCGGGGTGATACTCCATTCTTTGTACTCGGGGAAAGACAACATCTACAGACAGTCATGCAAATTCTAATACTGTGACAAACACTGGCTTTTCTTCTCCCCTTTTCATATTAATTGAGCTGTACGTAGAACTCGGAAACTATTTCTCACAGATCCATGTGATGTTTTTTCAGTCTCTGGCTACTTCTCTTTTCCCCTTTAAACGGTTTTTGCTGGTGCTCATGGATCTATCAGTTCACATATCAGCTCTTTCTCGGAAATAGTTTCCCACGGGGTTACGTATGATGATGATCTTGCTGTAGTCTGGTAATCTGCTTTACCCCAATTTTAATGGCTAGCAATCTGTTTGAGGCCCACATGCTGGTCTCGGATGCTGTATGGTGCACACCGCATCCAGTATTTCTCGGGCTATTGCCCAAATTATACATCTAGTTGTTTTCGAGCAACCGGCCTCCTGGATCCCATGGCCAGGCCACATCGTCTTCTGAAATCCATTGGACAGGTGATTTCTGTGGTTCCAAAACACCTGAATGTTGGCAGCTGTAATTGCTCACATATTCTGATTTTTGTTTACTTGTCAAAGTCATGATCTTCTCAGTGTGAGCATGAAGACCAATGGCCAGCCTAATTGCTTTGCAGAAATTAGTACACTGTACATTTGATGGCCTCGGACCTAATGATCCTATCTGCTTCTGGTTGAACTGCTTGTCTATATGCCCCGGATCACATGATCCTGTTTGCTGGAGGTTGGCTGGAACCCTTGAATCCCATTGGAGCCTTGTTGAAGTGATGTGGCTTTGCTTGTTGTACTCGGGCTGATACAAACTGCATGCTGCCCTTTCTTGTAGAGGTACATGTTTCACTAGGGTGGCTGGACTGTCTTGGATGTATTCGACTCGTTCAGTGGTGACCTTTGACACAACACAGCCTTTTCTCGGAGATGCTGATATCTCCAGTGGAATTCTTTCTTTATTTTGCCTCACTAACAGATATTGTTCAGTCACATTGATTTCTAGACCATCTTCAATCAAGAAATTAAACCCTAGCAACATGTCTTCATATATCGGTGCAACATGCACCAGAACTGCGTAGACTGATTCTCCGAGCTTCACAGACACTGGGCCTACGACTTGTCCATTTATTTTCTGGTCATGCCCTGCTGTTTTCAGGATTGCAGTCTTCAACGATTCTGGTTTAACAGCAATTTCCTTGTAAAGTTTGTCCGATATGACGGTAACCATGGCAGCAGTGTCTATTATAGCATTCAATGCAACGCCTTGGACTGTAACTGGAACTTTCAGCGATGATGATGTATGATCTTGATAAATAGTGACAGTCCCAAAGCTAGTATCTGAACATTCCTCGGAATCCTGGGATAGATTCCCTTTGAGACTCGGGGGTTGGTTCCCCTCCTCTATCTGCCAGATAGATGTAGCTTCATGAAGGCTTGAGTTGGTTTGTTCCTGCGGCGCTGGAGATTTTATTTCTTCTACCAGTTCTGTTTCTCGGACTTCCTTGTCCTTGAGGCAGAATTCTTGCAGAGATACTGAATGGATTGTATCTGCAAACTTGTTATCGATCCAAGTCTCATGCTCCTCGGATGTACATGTATTGATAGGTGTTGAGTCTCCAAATAACCTGTAGTACATCCCATCGATGAACTGTTCACAGCTGGCTACACTGTCTGCCTCATCTTCAGCTCGGATGCCCCTGGTCTCGAGGCTATCCCACCAGAACTCTTGTTTTTCGGAGTTTGACTCCTGAATGTCAGTGAAGATGGAGCATGGTTCCCTGCTTCCTTGTTGAAAGGCTTGTGCCCCATTGGCAGTAGCGGCTGGACTCTCGGGCAATTCCCCTTGGCTTGTCTCGGAGAATAACAGCTGTAGCGAGCTGTTTTCTCCATTTTCACTCCATTCACACTCCTCTGGCGACCAGTCACCATACTCGGGTAGCAACCTGGATGATTCTCCTTTAGGAGTTGATGTGACAACCAGTTGATTTGATAGGTCATCTAACCAGTCCGCGTAATTCTCTAGACTTTGAATGCGCTGTTCAGCTTCCTCGGACTTTATCCTGGTCTTGGAGCTTTGCTCCTGTTTAAACAGCTCAGTATCAAAACTTCCCGGTCTTCCCTTTTCATTTTGAAGTGTGCTTTGCAATGGTGTCTGAGAGTCATGCAGTGCTTTTGAGAATTGTGCATGCTTAGAAGTGGGCAGTTTAGGGTCATGCAATGTTGAAGAATGCTGGTCATGCAATGAGGGTTTCTTTGTGTCATGCAATACTGATGATTCTTGTTCTGATTTATGTTGCTTTGAGAACTGTGAATCAACTAATTCAGTGATATGCTTGAACATGCTCTCAAGGCTTGCCATTCTATTGCTCAGGCATTTTTGACCCTCTTGCTTTATTACATTGTCTGCATCCAATATAACATCATCTGTTGGTTCTGTCTTGCTAGAACCTCTGTATCTGACATACCTTTGTCTTTGCATTGGCTTAGACTCTTCAGCTTCACCAATGTAGATATGGCTGTCATTTGATACTTCTATGTTTTTCCTTTGGCAGACGTTCTCAACATTTGACACGGTGTCTGTGTCATTAGAGTGATTTCTCAAAAATGAGCTATGCAGAGTTTGTGGAGTATCACAGTAGCTGTATCTTTCTGTCCCACCAAATGACTCACAAGATGAGCTAGAATGAGGCTCTTGGAACATGTTCGGTGAGAGGGGATTATGCTTGTATGTGTACACATGGGGTGCTGGGTTTTGTACTTTAGTTTCTGTCAAATTCTGATATGGACAGATTTTCACCGGAGACATGACTCCATGTGAATTATGCTTTTTCATGAAATCTTCCATTTTGTTGAGTAAGTCATAATACGGGAGGTTAGGGTCTTGCTCAGTGAGAAACTGGAAGTGTTCTGAAGTTTTGCCTTCTAAGACATAGCCCATGTAAGTCTTGCATTCTCGGGAAGACCACTGTTTGTCTCGGGCATAGTTGAGAAATTTCCTGTAAAATTCTGCCCAGGAAGATGATTGGCTGAAATGCAGTGATTTTGGCAGCACAGTCTGTTCAGTGTTTTGCATTGCTGCCTGTCTCAAATACTGGACTGACCTTTTCTCAGACTCGGTCTGTCCCTGCATTTCGTAGTTCTGGATCTGAAACCTCTTATCTATAACTGGATACTCGGTTGAACATGACAGACTTGGACAATGCTGTTCAACCACAGACTGATTGCAATAAGGTTCCATCTTAACACCAGATGATAATGGTGCTATTGAACTGGCTTGCTGTAACTGTTCAGACGAGTACATACCAACCTGTCTCGGAGCCTGGCTCCAGCTTGTGTTGTTGACAGAGGATGGGTGCTGTATAGAGACTGGTAAATGCATCGCACCCTCTTGTGGACGGTACCCATATGTGGGTTGTCTAAGTCCCAGATTGTTGACAGGGTAAGGCATGTGCCCCATGGGTGAGGCATACCCCATTGGTGAGAACCTCTCACTCTCTCCCCCACTTTGTATAAAAGAAGTGGACTCGGGGGAGCACCTTGTTGCATTCCATGAATTGACAGAGCCAAAATGTTGGTGTTGATATGCCATTTTGACTGCTTTGGCTGGACCTCGTGGTTAGCACTCAGAAATTTGTTCCACGGTGCAATGTCAAAAAATCAAAATTCATCATATTCAAAAGTACAAGCCAAATTTTTATAGAATTTAGAAAGATCAAGAAAAATATCCAAAGCTTCTTGTAAATTAATTTTCAAAGAAAATAATGTGCCAAATTTTCAACAAATTATGATTATATTTCCAAAACCATGAAAAATCAATACAACCATTGGATATCACGTTTGTCTGTGCAAAATCCCTGCTCAAAACAATCGGTCTTTATCCCCTTGTATGTCTTTCTCTCAAGGTCGAAGAAATTTTCTAAAATTATATCCTTTTGAAATAATAGTTTGGCTTGTTGTTGAAATAACAAAATAATTTTTGTAGCCTGAAATAATGCAAATTCCGTATGGTTTTTAGAATAGGCTAAATTTTGCAAAAGTTGAAAACTTTAGAAATATTCAAAAATACAAAAATTATGAAGTTTCCACAATCTGCATTTAATCTGCACCTGAATATCACGGTCAAATCCCCGTAGACTTCCTCAATACGTTGAATGGCCGGTCTTTATTCCCCTGCAAATAAACTCAGGTCACGAAAACTAATGACAATTTCAAATTTCCAGAAATTCACAGGTTACCGAGTTTTGCCTCGTCGCCACTGTAGTAAAATTGGGTTCTTACCCTCTAAGGTGGCCTTGTAACTGTGTTTCTCTGGTAATAGCACACGGCAGAAGGCGAGCACAGAGGTTTCCTGCCCGCTGAATATTCTGTGTGCTTTAGGTTCTATTCTCCATATATGACTATTCGCGCGGACATCATACGGTTTAGGGTTCACTCATCCCGGGAGAAATCTACCATTACTATACTTTCCCCCCTTTTCTTTTTCAGCTTTCGTTAGTGTTCTGGTCCTATTCAGACATGTCCTAACAGTCTCTTGAGAATTTTTCACAAACATGTAGGGGGTGCAGGTTAATCCAATAAGCACATAATATCGAATGTCCAGATTGTTTCACAAACATGTAGGGGGTGCAAATTAATCCAATGAGCACACAATATCGAATAACTAGATTGTCTCTTACAGTCAGTCACCAGTGTATGGGTGCAAGTTTCAAAAGGATATAATTTTAGAAAGTATAGTAATGGTAGATTTCTCCCGGGATGAGTGGACCCTAAACCGTATGATGTCCGTGCGAATAGTCATATATATGGAGAATAGAACCTACAGCACACAGAATATACAGCGGGCAGGAAACCTCTGTGCTCGCCTTCTGCCGTGTGCTATTACGAGAGAAACACAGTTACAAGGCCACCTTAGTGGGTAAGAACCCAATTTTACTACAATACTGCAGATGGATACAGGGCTAATGAGGGTCAAAAGAGAGAATGACTTCATTTATCACCTTACCAACACAGACAATGCAAGTCAATGACCGATGTGTTAAAAAAGATGAGAATTCATTAAAATGTTGACCTGAGGCCGTACTATTGTATTTAAACTACTAGACACCTCATTTCAGTTTCAATGCTAATGACATTTAAAAAAGGAAAAAAGGTTAAGAATCTGTTTTAGAATCATGGACCTCATGATGGCAGTATTTTTGTAAACTAAAGCATTTCATCTATTGCATATCATTAAATTAATAAAAAGACACAGAGGATCTTACACGAGTGGTCATTTCATATGAAGTTTATTAAACGAGCCTTCGGAAAGTTTAATAAATTTCATATGAAATGACCACGAGTGTAAGATTCATTTTATCATATGACTTCTAAAATAGGTTTTTATCGCTTTTAAAAGTGGACATAGTCATATTTCCAATGAAAATTTACATTGTTGTTACGGACGTCGTCAATGACGTTACGTATTCCCGCAAAAGTGTTATTACACGTGTGGTCATTATACGATTTTTATGACATGACGTTATCCACTGGAAAACAGCGGCATCATATGATAATCCTGGTTAATCATTTTTTAAGGTAGGTAAATTCAGGTCTTTGCAGTAAATGGGGTTTGAATACAATAAAGACTACAAAGATTCACAAAAAAGAAGCATTTTTATGACACAGGGCTCAACAACCACAGAGACAAATATCAATAATTTGTCCATAAAAGGCTTTATCAAGCTAATGTATACAAACAAATTAGCTGTCAGTTTTTTCCATTTCTTCCAGGCCAGCTAATAAATAAACATTGGTAGAGCTTCAATCTTTTAAGGGGATTAATTCTAGAGGACTGACTACTGAATTAGCCATATTTGATCTGCCTCATGAGAAAACCAAAAATCTGCATATGCGAAATCAAAGGCGCAGACCAGCTTCGCGGTAACCGCGAAGCTGATCAGCGCCTTTGTTTTCGCTGCACAGATAGTACAATGCCTTTTCTTCTTAAATCCGAAATTTCAAGCTTCTAGCTTGCATCTGTGACTGTATGGCTGGTTTGTGTCTGACTTGGTCGGAAACCACATTGTTGGTTTTCTCATAATGTAGCTCAACTATTCTGTTTCACAGTTTGCAATGGTGATTTAAGTCCAGACACAACAGCTGGTATGATCAGTTATCCTAGCCACACAGTTCCTGGCCAAACGTCCCATAGGCAGATTACCAGTATGTAGTGCACATTTCTTTGACAAACAGTCAACAGTGATAAAGCTTAGAGAAAACATGCCCATGTATTATACAGATTTTTCCTTAGATCAGCTGGCTAACAGTCACTCCACTCCACTTCGCTACCTCGTTCCACTTCCCTGAGAGCTAAGCATAGGTTAAACCAATGTCGAACTGATTGCGGATTTCCTAAGCGACTTGCAGCTATGTTATTTTGCTATTAATCGTATTATTTTTGTTATGTATTTGTACCAGTGCCAAAGATATTCCAGTAAACACATAAAATTGCCTAAAACTTTTAAAGTAATGTAGAAAAACAAACAATTTTCGACTGAGTCGCTAATTCTACAGTAGTTTCCCCTGATCTATTTATAGACATCTTTGAAATTTTACATAGAAAAAAAAAAAGAAGTATGTTA
This sequence comes from Rugalucina vietnamica, assembly GCA_964017185.1. Lineage (NCBI taxonomy): Eukaryota > Metazoa > Mollusca > Bivalvia > Lucinida > Lucinidae > Rugalucina > Rugalucina vietnamica. The sequence goes on from OZ024879.1 coordinate 3,245,477, forward strand.
TGATTATGCATACTTTAACAACTAGAATATTAATAATTCATGTCAAATATGCAAGATAAGATCTAACATAAGTTTTGCTGATCTTTCATTTTTCGACCAAGGGCTAAATATATCCCATTTCCGCCAGTATGGAGAGGTTTAACGGAATACCGATGGAAATATTCCTTCTAATTTCTCCTAAGTTGTAAGAATTGAAAAGTTTCAGAAGAAAAATTTTGATATTTTTCTTATTTTTGCTCAAAAGATAGATTGTGGGTACACGAGGCGTGGCAGTTCTAACAAGTACCCACAATCTATGTTTTGAAGCAAAAATAAGAAAAATAGGTATACCCCAATTTAGCTATATATAAAAGTGGGGTAAAAGGGGTGATATATTACATGGAAAATATTATCTTTCTACATAAATCCTGTAGAATTGAGGCTTCCCATGACGTAAAATCGAAACTATTTTTGCCATGAAACAGCTATAAGATAGTACTAATTACCTAAGAATGTTGATAGTTATCTCATCCCATCAAACTGTTTTTATGTTGATGCACTAAAAGTACAGAGAGACTGCACTTAAATTGCATCAAAATTGATCAAAATGAAACTTGTTTACATTCCAACAAAGAACATATGAGCCCCATCACCATAAAACAAACATTTTGCATAATATGTGAAAACAAAGCCACAGATCAGCTGTGCAGTAACTGCTGTTGAGCGTTTTTGTTTTTGTTTTGTAGATAGTACAATTCCTTCTTTACTTATATCCATAATTTCAAGATCCTAGCTTTCTTCTGTGGGTGTATAGGCCGGTTTGTATCAGACCTGGGGAAATCCCAAAGGCTGGCTTTCTCGCGTCGTGGCTCATATGAGGCACAGATTGAAAATACCAATATTGTGGCACATTGTCAAATGAAAAATAAACCCATGTTTTGACAAAAAGGTTAAAAATATCAAATTTTTTCCAATGAAATTTTCCATTTTTTACTACTGAAAAAAAATCTCTGTATATTGCAAGGGCAAGTTTTCAGAAGGTGCAACACCGCTCAAAATTTATCACTCCGCCGTACTACCCCACGAAAAGAAAATTTTGCCTAGGTGAGTTTGACACTGTATTACGAGCACATTTCTTTGTGTCTGTTTTATATTTTGTGTGCACTGCAAAGTATCACTAGTGTATGACATTTGGGTGTACAAAACACGATCTTAAAAGAGACTATTTCTCGTCGGAAGCTTCTGTCTGTAAACTATCCCCTCCTCAAATCTGCACCAGTCTAGAAGGTAAAACCCAGCCCTAGGATAGTTGCAAAACGGAATACCGGAAAAACTCAACGGTCAACCACCCGTTGGGTAGATGTATGGCTGAGCTATAAGGCGATGGTAACAGCTGGGAGTGTCACAAAGTGCGACAATTTGCATTGTGGCCTACGGAAGATTTTTGGGTGGTGTGACCCCAGAATGAGTATGAAGCTTACACATTCAAAATAAAACAACTTTGCACAATTTTTTCTGTAAAAATAAAAGCAAACGACTTACTTTTTGCTATTCCCTAAAGCACAACTCAGAATATTCATAATTTCATCACAAGATAATATTGAGGTTGTGCAACATTTCCACATGAGTTTCTCTCCTATAATAATTCTGTCAGGTTAAATCATCAGCAACATTAGCCATCCTTGTGTTTATTACAGAAACACTTCAATATCTTATGTCTTCTAGACTGTCTGAAAAGAAAATTAGAAAAAAAAGTTGATAGCTTAGTAACTGTTGTTGGCATTCTGGCTTATGGGGAGCGTGGTGGCCTGGTGGTTACTAAGAGCAACAGACTTAAAATCTAGAGGTCCTGGGTTTGATCCCCTCACATGGCATAGAGTTGTGTCCTTGAGCAATACACATTAACTCCCCACAGTACTGTTTAATACCCAGGAAGCAGTGGCTCCGTCCTGCCCTGACTAGGCCCCAAAATTGTTGACTAGGACGTTAAACCTCAATACATACAAAGAAGCAATTTTTATGGCTGTTCTAAATGACAGTTCATGCTAATTGCTCTGTCCATATTCCATTAAACCCTTCCTTTAATCTTATGTTTACAATCACTTCAAATTGTTTATCTTAGAGATAAACAAAAGCTCGACTTGTTTGGTTTAATGCTTTATGTCCACCCTACAGCTGAGGTCATATTAGGATGGCCAGGACTAGCCACCCTGCACCAGTGGAAAACCTGCTGAATGCTACACTAATAGTCAACCGGGGCCCAGTTGTTCAAAATTAACGATGTCGTTAGTTAACAATTCGTTAAAATTTCAAATGGCAATATTACAAATACACTGTTATTTTTTGTTGAAAAAATGTGAGAATTCTTTGCGTGCAAAGAATTCTCACATTTTTTCAACAAAAAATAACAGTGTATTTGTTACTTTAGCTGATATTTGCTTAACAAATTTATGCCTTAACGATATCGTTAAGCTAACGATGCTTTGAACAACTGGGTCCAATACTTTAACGTTAAGTCTTAGTGCACATCCCTTTCACCATTAACTGACAGCTTATCAAATCAGAGAAGAACCAGAGGACCAATGGTCCTGTAAACGCTCACCTGAGATCAGCTGCATATACCAATAAACATGTTTGAATATTATGGTATTTAACTCCAGTGCAGGGGCAGATAAGCCCTTGGGCCATTTTATTTTTTCAGAATCTTCAATATTCTGTCCATTTGCCAATTTCCTGTTGGCTTTTTCCTTCAAATGACATTTTAACAGTTTTCCCAATTCAGATGCACAGGCAACCCATGTTGACCTTGCCATAAACTTGGTCAAGGTCATCACAGGGTCATGATTTATATATACATTGGAGTACTTAAGCCATCGATGCCTCACGCCAAGTTTCCTTGAAATCAGTCTATTGGTTTCAGAGAAGATGATTTTTGAAGGGTTTTTACCATATATGGGCATGGCGGCCATCTTGGTCATGTGACCTAGATTATTTATATACACATTGATTCCCCCATTCTATAGATGCTTCACTTAAAATTTGGCTTTGTTTGGCCAAGCGGTTTCAGAGGAGAAGACGTTTGAATATTATGGCAATATACATGTATATTGCCCCGGGGTGGGGGCACATGAGCCCCTGGGGTCCAATTTTTTTCAGAATCATTAATATCCAGTCCTACTGCCCATTTCCTGCAAGACTTTCACTTTAAATGACATTTTAAAAGTTTTCCCCATTCAAATGCATTGGTGACCTATGTTGACCTTCCCGTAAAATAGGTCAAGGTCATCACAGGGTCATGATTTATATACACATTGTAGTGCTTGAGCCATCAATGCTTCGTGCTAAGTTTCGTTGAAATCGGTCAACCGGTTCTGGAGAAGAAGATTTTTGAACGGTTTTTACCATATATGGGCATGGCGGCCATCTTGGTCATGTGACCTGGATTTTTTATATACATATTTGTTACCCCTTCCTATTGATGCTTCACATAAAATTTCGCTTTGATTGGCCAAGCGGTTTCAGAGGAGAAGATGTTTGAATATTATGGAGATATACATGTATATTGCCCCGGGGTGGGGGCAGATGAGCCCCTGGTGCCCAATTTTTTTCAGAATCATTAATATTCAGTCCTACTGCTCATTTTCTGCAAGATTTTTCCTTTAAATGACAATTTAACAATTTTTCCCATTCAAATGCATTCGCGACCTATGTTGACCTTGCCGTAAAATAGGTCAAGGTCATCATAGGGTCATGATTTATATACACATTGTAGTGCTTGAGCCATTAATGCTTCATGCCAAGTTTGGTTGAAATCGGTCCAGTGGTTCCGGAGAAGAAGATTTTTGAAGGGTTTTTACCATATATGGGCATGGGGGCCATCTTGGTCATGTGACCTGGATTATTTATATACACATTGGTTCCCCCTTCCCATAGATGCTTCATGTAAAATTTGGCTTTGATTGGCCAAGCGGTTTCAGAGGAGAAGATCTTTGAAAATGGTGGACGACGGACGGACGGACGACGGACGGACGACGGACGGACGGAAGACGGAGCATGGGTATACTATAAGCTCACCTTGTGAGCCTGACGGCTCAGGTGAGCTAAAAAACATATCCCAATAATAAGATTATATCTTCGCCTCTGCGACAATTCGTAGAAAATTACAGTTGTCGAAAATGTCCCCATGCCAGACCTTTACCCTAACCCTAGTGGTTGGTGGCTCAAAATGTGTACCTATAAGCTAGTCTTCTACAGAATAAATCTCAGAATTTTGCGGTGAATATTTTGGAAGTTACAAAATTTTCCACAAAACATATTTTCGATGAAATGTCATGCACCCTATATCTTCATAGCCAGATGTATATATTTTTCTTTATTTTAGTCCAAAACATAGATTGTGGGTACGAAAAGCACTGAAAATGCCCTGCATCCACTCCTAGCTTAGAGAAAAATACCAAATTTCAACTGCATGTATTAAGATAAAAACTTTTTGTTTTTATCAAAAACAATTAAAAAAAACTATTAAAAAATCAGTTAATCTGCTGAACATCACACCCCTGAATAACCCCACTGACTTGCAAAACATTTTTTTTTTTAGTTTACCAACTCCATACTTTCTGATTTTTATATCATTTATTCATTTATTCATGGGGGGAAAAACACTAAATTAAAGTTTAAACTTAAAAAAAAAAAAAAAAATACCCGACACTATTGATGAAATACATATATCCTAAATTTGAATCTCAATAATTTAATAATTTTTACCAAAATAAACTCCACAATCCAGAAAAATACATGTAGGGCCAAAATAAAAAAATTGTTGGTTTGCCGCTTCCGCCTACCCAGCAATTTACCCCCCTACCCAAAAACTTTTATGGCCTCAGAATAAGGATTTTTTTTTTTTTGCTTTTCATTTATATATGCTGACAATAAAATGCCTTAGTTTACCATGCATAAATGATGTTTTCTGTATCTTTTTGACATTATTTGACAAAGGAACTATCAGAAAAAGCTTGTAATCTGGCTATTTTAGACAACTTGCATTTGTTCATTAGACATTAGAATTTGTACATGCAAAAAAAAATAATAATGCTACCTACCTACCCAACTCTTAAACCTCCCAGTAGGAAGCGGTAAACCAAATATTTTTTAAGCTTGGCCTAATATAAAAAACCGAAGTACAGTAACACAATTTTGTTCTCCCTCTGAACCTTTCAATGTAATGAAATAAAATAACACTCCAGATAATTCTATTTGAGCCTGTGCATGAGAAAACCAACAATTTGGGTTCCGACCAGGTCCGACACAAACCAGCCTGTACAGTCATAGAAGATGGTTAGAGGCTGGAAATTTTGGATTTAGAAAGTAGAGGAATTGTACTATCCGTGTAGCGAAACAAAGGCGCGAAGCTGATCTGCGCCTTTGTTTATCGCCTATGCAGATTGTTGCTTTTCTAATGTGGTGGCTCATTTGTAAATTTATATGCACATCCCACCTACTTATTGATAATGATCTTAGCCGGCACACAACAAAATCAACATTGAATATGATGTGTGCTGCTAGCCAAGATTTTAGACTGGTTGAAGCATCCACCAAGTCTGCACAAAAAAAAGTGGCTGGGCCCCACACACACACTATGAAAATGCCCCCACCCTCAAAATTCCCAACCAGGCAATAAATCGAGCTAAAACTGCAAGATCGCAGAAAATTATTTCAAGTACAGCAGCTGCTCAGAGCTGATCAAAGCTGGATTTTCATGTCACTATGTCAAAACATTGATTTTGTTGTGAGAAGGCTCACCTTAAGCCACCCCAGTCAGCTATTATCATAATACCAAACTACAATAATATCAAACCACAATAGGTTTTTAATATCATTTGAGCCGCGTCATGAGAAAACCAGATTTTTGCCTATGAGAAAACAAGATTTTTGCCTATGAGAAAACCAGATTTTTGCCTATGCAAAAACAAAGGCGCAGATCTGCACAGCCGATCAGCCCCTTTGTTTTCACTACATAGATAGAACAATTCTTCTTAAATCCATAATTTCATGCTTCTAGCCTGCTTTTGTAGATGTACAGGCCGGTCTATGTCTGACCTGGCTAGAAACCCCTGAGTCTTGACCTAAGACTTTTTTTTCACGTCCCGGCTCATAATATTTCTGATTATCTCCAAAATCTCAGTTTTAAGGATATCTTCTCTCCCATCAAAAACTTGACACCTTCCAATCCTATAATTATTTCAACTTTACAATGAATCAGCCAGAGGGGCCCTTTAAAAAGGGAGTGCAACATTCTCAGTTTTTGTGGTCATGCTTTACAGCTTATTTTTGGTTAAAGTAATTTTGTGCCAAATTTAATTTGTTAGACTGAGAATTTCATGGTTATGTAAAAACCTCTAAAATCTAAATTCTATTTTCAGAATGACAAATTGTTGATTTTGCAGATACTTTTGATAGGAACATACATAAGGATACTTTTGATAGGAACATACATAACCCAGAAGACCACATGTCTAGTTGGAGGAAGCGCGGTGGCCTAATGGTAGAGAGTCAGACTCCGAATCAAGACGTCCCGAGTCCGATCCCCACAGGCGTCACCATGTTGTGTCCTTGAGCAAGATACATCAACTCCCTACAGTACTGGTCAAACCCAGGAAGCGTTGGCTCTGTCCCGACATGACTGAAACATTGTTGGGACGTTAAGCCTCAACACAAACAAATAGTTGGAATAACCATTACATGAAGAATGAAATTTTTGATATTCCATAGGGAGATCTCTCTAAATTCAAATAGGGAGATGCATAAGATATGAAATGAGCCGCGTCATGAGAAAACCAGATTTTTGCCTTAACTGCGAAGCTGATCAGTGCCTTTGTTTTCGCTACACGGATAGTACCATTCCTCTACTTTCTAAAGCCAAAATTTCAAGCTTCTAACCATCTTTTGTACCTGCACAGGTCGGTTTGTGTCGCACCTGGTCGGAAACCCAGATGACCGGTTTTCTTGCGTTGCGGCTCAAATAACATACAGGAATAATAAGGAAACTATAAAATTCCAAAAATAGAGGATCTTACACGAGTGGTCATTTCATATGAAATTTATTAAACAAGTCTTCATATGAAATGACCACCGGTGTAAGATTCGTTTTATCATATGACTTTTAAAATAGAATTTTATCTTTGAAGTGGACATATTTTCAATGAAAATTTACATTGTTGTTACGGACGTCGTCAATGACGTAACGTATCCCCGCAAAAGTGTTAATACATGTGTGGTCATATGATTTTTATGACATGACGTTATCCACTGGAAAACAGCGACTTCATATGATAAAGGGTGATATCAAATGTATGATACTTCATACAGAATCAAGATATCAATCATGTAGCCATCAGGAAACTTGCCCATGTGATATACAGAGATTTTTTGAGATGAAAATTTTCAGCTGAAAAATTTTGATATTTTTCTAATTCTTGCTCAAAACATAGATTGTGGGTACACCTTAGAACCGCCTCGCCGAGGCGGTTCTAACGAGTACTTACAATTCTATGTTTTGGAGCAAAAATGAGAAAATTAGCTATACCCCTGCATACCCCAGTTTTGCTATATAAAAGTGGGATTTAGTGTTTAAGGGGTATACATTACAAGGACATGTTTTAATGATGCCCCATAAAACTTTCACCATAACTTTATTGCCTGAGTGCTGAGTAGGCTCAGGTCTCCCCAGCAATTAATGAGTAATCTACTGGTCATCTTTGCCAGGCAGCAAAAACAATATGTCTTTTTTTAGTCACAGCCCCAATACTAAGGCTGAGGCAGCCAAACAAATTCAACAAAAATAGGAAATTATACAATGCACAGGCTTGACAATAAAGAAATTTGACCGACAAAAAACGAAAGAGCCCTAACCATGAAAACAAATTTTGTTCCATCCCCTGTTCTGGTTAAAGTTACAAATTGAAAAGATAGAACATACTGATTGTAATCAAAGGACTTAATGAACAAACTTTAAACTGAAACTGTGACACTGCACATTATTTCTTTTGCCTATAGTCATGCAGCATGAAATTCTTCAGTTGCAATGCATTTAATCATTTATTTTCTCTCTAAATTTGAAATTTAAGAAAATCCTAAGGCAAGGTGTCTTGTTAATTAAATATTTCTTCTGTGATAAGCATTTTTTAAACATCCTTTATTCATTTGTTGTTTTACATCTGCTAGCATAGTACTCAGGTGCAATGTTGTATCAAGATAATAAGAACTACAGTTCAACCTCATTATATTGTGCCTCACCATAGTGCGGTTTTCAATATAACATGACCATGACAAGGCTTCCAAATTGATCATTTTGCTATATGTCTATTGTTAACATTTGCACTTTTAAAATGGTCCCAAAGATAGCATTAAAATCAGGTTGACCTGTAATTCCCAAAGGTAACTTACCATAACTTTGTTCATATTCTTTAACCACCACTGACAACTTCTCTACTTAAACCAGCAGAAGTCAAAAGTATGTGCCAGACGTAGTTGTTTGTTTCAAGTTTTCATCACAAGTAATTCACATTATATCAGAGCTAATATGAACAGCGCCGCATGACATTTAAAACTTGCTTTATAACTATAAGCCTATGCATCTGCCAATTATACTGAGCAGCTGATAGGCACCTGTTTTCTTTTCACCAATCATATAATCCCTCTTCTCTTCTTATATTAAACCAGAGGACCAATGGTCCTGTAAACGCTCACCTGAGTCTGCTGCATATACCAATAAACATGTTTGAATATTATGGTATTTAACCTCAGTGCAGGGGCAGATGAAGCCCTTGGGCCGTTTTCTTTTTTCAGAATAATCAATATTCTGTCCATTTGCCAATTTCTTGCTGGCTTTTCCCTTCAAATGACATTTTAACAGTTTTTCCCATTCAAATGCATGGGCAACCCATGTTGACCTTGCCATAAACTTGGTCAAGGGCATCACAGGGTCATGATTTATAAATACATTGTAGTACTATAGCCATGGATGCTTCACGCCAAGTTTCATTGCAGTCAATCTATTGGTTTCAGAGAAGATATTTGAAGGGTTTTTACCATATATGGGCATGGCGGCCATATTGGTCATGTAACCTAGTTTATTAATATATACATTGGTTCCCCCATCCTATAGATGATTCACATAAAATTTGGCTTCAGTTGGCCAAGTGGTTTTAGAGGAGAAGATGTTTGAATATTATGGTAATATACATGTATATTGCCCCGGGGTGTGGGCATATGAGCCCTTAGGTCCATTTTTTTTCAGAATCATTAATATTTAGTCCTACTACCCATTTCCTGCAAGATTTTCACCTCAAATGACTTTTTAAAAGTTTTCCCGATTCCAATGCATTGGCGACCTATGTTGACCTTGTCCTAAAATAGGTCAAGGTCACCACAGGGTAATAATTTATATACACATTGTAGTACTTCAGCAATTGGTGCTTCATGCCAAGTTCCTTTGAAATCGGTCCACCAGATTCGGAGAAGAAGATTTTTGAAGGGTTTTTACCATATATGGACATGGCAGCCATCTTGGTCCTGTGAACTAGATAATTTATATATACATTAATTCCCCCATTCCATAGATGCTTCACATAAAATTTGGCTTTGATTCGCCAAGCGGTTTCAGAGGAGAAGATGTTTGAATATTATGGTAATATACATGTATATTGCCCCGGGGTGGGGGCAGATGAGCCCCTGGGGTCCATTTTTTTCAGAATCATTAATATTCAGTCCTACTGCCCATTTCCTGCAGGACTTTCACTTTAAATGACATTTTAAAAGTTTTCCCTATTCAAATGCATTGGCGACCTATGTTGACCTTGCCGTAAAAAAAAGGTCAAGGTCATCACAGGGTCATGATTTATATACACATTGTAGTACTTGAGCCATCGATGTTTCATGCCAAGTTTCTTTGAAATCGATCCACCGGTTCTGGAGAAGAAGATTTTTGAAGGGTTTTTACCATATATGGGCACTGCGGCCATCTTGGTCATGTGACCTGGATTATTTATATACACATTGACTACCCCTTCCTATTGATGCTTCAAATAAAATTTGGCTTTGATTGGCCAAGTGGTTTCAGAGGAGATGATGTTTGAATATTTTGGTAATATACATGTATATTGCCCCAGGGTGGGGGCATATGAGCCCCCGGGGTCCAATTTTTTCAGAATCATTAATATTCAGTCCTACTGCCCATTTCCTGCAAGACTTTCACTTTAAATGACATTTTAAAAGTTTTCCCCATTCAAATGCATTGGCAACCTATGTTGACCTTGCTGTAAAATAAGTCAAGGTCATCACAGGGTCATGATTTATATACACATTGTAGTGCTTGAGCCATCAATGCTTCATGCCAAGTTTCGTTGAAATCAGTCCACCGGTTCTGGAGAAGAAGATTTTTGAAGGGTTTTTACCATATATGGACATGGCGGCCATCTTGGTCATGTGACCTGGATTTCTTATATACACATTGATTCCCCCTTTCTATAGATGCTTCATATAAAATTTGGCTTTGGTTGGCCAAGCAGTTTCAGAGAAGAAGATCTTTGAAATTGTGGACGGACGGACGGACGGACGGACGACGGACAGACGGACGCCGGATCATGGCCATCCTATAAGCTCACCTTGTGAGCCTAACGGCTCAGGTGAGCTAATAAGAGCTGTCGCAGGACAGCGTAGCTCGCCTGACTTGTGCTTTGTCACTGAACTTATCAAAGTCTATGACCCATGACCTTGACCTCAAGGTCGCTCAGGTGGGTTGTGATGGTACAGCATAAAATTTCAGACCAATATCCACAAACATGCAAAGTTTAAACTTGATCCATCAGCATAGAGATATATAGACTACAAAAATCTTTAACCCAAAACTTTAACCAAAAATTTCTAAGGCCATGACCTTGACCTCAAGTTCACCCAGGGTGGGTCATAATGGTACAGCATAAAACTTCAGACCAATATCTACCAACACGCAAAGTATCAACTTGATCCATCTACATGTTCAAGAGATATAGACTTCTAAAAACTTTAACCGAAAACTTTTACAAAAAAATTCTAAGTCTGTGACCTTGACCTCAAGGTCACTCAGGGTGGGTCATGAAGGTACTGCATAAAACTTCAGACCAATATCTACCAACATGCAAAGTATCAACTTGATCCATCAACATGATCAAGAGATATAGACTTCTAAAAACTTTAATAAAAAAGTCACTAGAGCACGAAAGGTCACTAGACCAATGTGGCTGCAAAGTCGGGACATCGAGGAGGAGCCATATGAAAGGTTTGATGGTTGTAGGCTTTATAGTTGATGAGATATTAAGGGCTGGTTAAAAAAAATGACAAAGTCACTGGAGCATGAAATATAGGTCAAGGTCAGTAGGTCAATGTGGGTGCCGAGTCGGGACATCGAGGAGAAGCCATATGCAAGGTTTGATGGCTGTAGGCTTTATAGTTGATGAGATATTAAGGGTTGGCTTCTAAAATGACAAAGTCACTAGTAGTTGATGAGATATTTAGGGTTGGCTTAAAAAACGACAAAGTCACTGGAGCATGAAATATAGGTCAAGGTCAGTAGGTCAATGTGGGTGCTGAGTCGGGCCATCGAGGAGAAGCCTTATGTAAGGTTTGACAGTTCTAGGCTTTACAGTTGATGAGAAACTAACACAGCATCTGAGCATTGTACAGAGGTGTTATAGATATTGACCTCTAGCCCCGCCCCCAGGCACGACCCCACGGGTCCCTTCACACTAAATCACAGAGGACCCTCATATGTAGCAATGTTCCAAATATGAATGATTTCTGGTCAGTGACTATCAAGATATAACAATTTTAAAAACTTTAACCGAAAGTGTGACGCGGACGTAAACATACACGTAAACGTAAACGGGGACGACCGAGGTGACTACAATAGCTCTATGCACGTCATGCAGGCGAGCTAAAAATTCAAGGTTCTAGCCTTTTTCTGTGACTTATAGTTTACATGTCACTTTGTGAAGGGCATGGTCAGCATCAGGAAAAAAAATGTCCCCTTAAACCCCACTTTTACATAGAAAAACTTGGGTTTGTAGGGGTATAAATATTTTTCTTATTCTTGTCAAGGCGGTTCTAACGTGTACCCACAATCTATGTTTTCAGCAAAAATAAAAAAAAATAAATACAAGAACTCCGCGGAGGTTGATATCGCACCTGCATCAGGCAAAGTCAATAGACCGTGAAATACAGTTCAAGGGCACCGGGTCAAGGTGCGTGCTTGAAGGGCATGTCAAGGACAATTACTATGCAAGGTTTCAGACTCGCAGCTATCTCTGATGTCGAGAAAACCAAACTTCGACGTAAAAATTTTCAAAGTCAGTGGACCGTGAAATATAGGTCAAGGGCACCGGGTTAAGGTGCGTGCTTGAAGGGTATGTCAAGGACAATTACTATGCAAGGTTTCAGACTCGCAGCTATCTCTGATGTCGAGAAAACCAAACTTTGACGTAAAAATTTTCAAAGTCAGTGGACCATGAAATATAGGTCAAGGGCACTGGGTTAAGGTGCGTGCTTGAAGGGTATGTCAAGGACAATTACTATGCAAGGTTTCAGACTCGCAGCTATCTCTGATGTCGAGAAAACCAAACTTCGACGTAAATGTTGACAAAACTTCGACGTAAAAATTTTCAAAGTCAGTAGACCGTGAAATATAGGTCAAGGGCACCGGGTTAAGGTGCGTGCTTGAAGGGTATGTCAGGGACAATTACTATGCAAGGTTTCAGACTCGCAGCTATCTCTGATGTCGAGAAAACTAAACTTCGACGTAAATGTTGACGGACGGACGGACGAACGAACGGACGTACGAACGGACGGAAATTTGAACTCCTATATCGCACCCTGCTATAAGCAGGTGCGATAAAAATTCTACCGAAAAGTTTCAATTTTTACAACTTAAGAAAAACCTGTATTTATATATGAGCCGCGATGCGAGAAAACCGGTCTTCGGGGTTTCCGACCAGGTCCGACACAAACTGACCTGTACAGCCACAGAAGCAGGCTAGAGACTTGAAATTTTGGCTATAAGTAGAAGAGGAATTGTACTATCCGAGTAGCGAAAACAAAGGCGCTGATCAGCTTCGCGGTTACGGCGAAGCTGATCTGCGCCTTTGTTTTCGCCTAGGCAAAAATCCGGTTTTCTCACGATGCGGCTCATATGAAAGTGGAATGATAATTTTTCTCAACAAAAACAGGCATTGCACTGCATGTGGTGTCTGCTAGAGAACAATCCTAGTGCTTAGTGTAATCAAGATGGCAACTTGGCAGTAGCTCAGAAATAAATTGAGCCACGACGCGAGAAAACCGGTCTTCGGTGTTTCCGACCACGTCTGACACAAATCTGCCTGTGCAGCTACACAAGATGGATAGAAGCTTGGAATTTTTGGATTTATGAAGAAGAGAGATTGTACTATCCGTGCAGCGAAAACAAAGGCTCTGATCTGCATCTTTGTTTTCGCATATGCAAAGTTTTCTCATGATGCGGCTCAATTGGTTATTTATATGAGTTGCAAAAAAGTGCAATAAGCCAGTAACTTAACATGCTTAAGATGCTAGCCCATGAATACACAGTAATGAGCTGCAATCGCTAACAACCCATTTGGTATACAAAAAATAGTTATTGATTGCCAAAAAAAAAGCTTTTTAGATTGCCAAAACTATGATTATCGAACTTAAATTTCAAATGCCAGATTACCAAAAAGCCCATGCTGGCAATCAAAAATGTTGTTTTCAGCAACTGGTACGAAATACACTTTAGTTTTAACTTTTATGTTCAGGATTGCCACGGATACTGTGTGTTGTTTGTCTTTAGAGTTTCATTTTCCACAAACAGTTATGGTCATACTGAGACTAAACATTGGTATCTCATCTGAAAGGCACTGATTGAACCCATGACACCTACTGGTTTCTTTTTGCTGGTTTGAGTAACCTGTGTTGTTGCCAAACAGTAAACACCTAATTCAACAATTCTTCTGTTGTACCTGGACAAAGTACTTATCTAAGATATAGATCCCAGATGACTGGAGTAGACTTGTGTCACAGGTTTACTGTTACACATATGAATGAAATGAATGCATTTGACCAATAGGAACAGGCATGTCATTCATATTTATAATGGTAAATCTGTGACGAAAGTCTATTACGATTGTCCCCAAACTATATCAGAGAGCTTAAAGTTAAAGTGGCGTGTACTGAACAACAAATGATTACACCTTGAATAATTAACTGATATAATCTCATCATGTGTAAAAGAAAAGTAAAGCTCCACATAACAAGGCAATACAATCCAGAAAGGCACGAAACTGGCCTCCTAGTCCTGTGTCATTCAAATGCCTCTTTTACTGAAATATTTCTTGACCTTGGGCACACACCAAATAACCTTTCCAATATCAATTTCGCTTTAAAACAACAAACGCTCTCATCCTTGAATTTGCCAAACACAAAATTAAGTTGAAAGTATAGATTTAATCTTGTTTATATCATCCTAAACTGGTGACATTGTTTTTTCCCGGCGTGTTTTGCAGTTTGACAGCTGTTTGTTTACAAGATGGCGGGCATTTAACTTCAGGCTACATGTACATCACACCAATCACGTCAGTTCTAGTCACGTGTCAAAAAACTCAAAACAACGTCACATGACTTTTGAGAGCACATATTTTCTATAAACAAAACAGCTGAATGCTTTTTATTTAAGAAATAGATCAGCTCTAGCAGTGAATTGTTGAGTAATAATTCACTGTTTGGAGGTCAGTTGTAAAGAAGATCAAATCACGAGCGCGTAGCGCGAGTGATTTATCTTCTTACAACTGACCGACAAACAGTGAATTATTACTCAACAATTCACGCACTTGAGCTGATCTATTTCGATTCTAACACACAATAAATGGAATAAATGTTGCTGAAACCGTCGATATCGTTCAGCTTTCCGCCATTGCATTGCAGATATCCCGCCAAATATTTGACTGTAATGCTGTTATTTACACACACTTATTACGTTTGTTGTGCGCTAAAACGACGTTTCACCGTCTAACGCTGCTTTGTGGGATAGCTGACGTCACAAATGCCGCAAAGTAACGTCACGCTTATTCGCCCAGTGACATTGTTGCACAATATAACACGTTTTTTACCATTGGCTATATAGGCGAGGTGTGTTAGAATCATATTCAAATTTGAATAATAATGAATTAATACCTTTCGGTATTATATACCAAAGATATTAACATAAAATTGCACAAGTTCATTTTTGGGTTATTTTTACATGGTTTATTGGCTTTTTCAGCAGATCAACAAGCTGTTGCGTGTCTCTCTATATACTGCCTTACATGCGAAGCCCGGATGGCACGGATGGGCACTGCCATGAAGGGTCATCCATCCACCTGTGTTGTGTTCTGGAAATAATTACTAAGAGGCTGCGCCTGAAGTTGCCACTTAGCCGTCAGTTACACCAAACATCCTTCTCTATATCAACAGCAAAATGAAGAAAATACAGTGTCTGGCAACAATATAAAAGATGTTGAAAAAAAAATATCCATTTCGCCATGTTTCAATCTACAGTGGGAAGAAATGTAAACTTCCGGTTTGTTCGATTTTTCGGTCCGTAGAATTACCAAAACACACCCAAAACACCGGTAATTACCGGAACACACTCTAGTTTTTTATTATTGCCTTTTTAATGGCAACTGTATGTTAGGTGTATCGCCAGTGTATCGCTGGTGTGTGGCAGTATATAGAGAGATCAATATAATTCTTCTAAATAAAAAAAAAATCGTATAAATACAAATGTGTTGTCTGACCAAAAGGATTGAATAATAGAAGAGAGAGGTGTTGACTTCAATAATCACTGAAGAAAACTGTCATAAATAGCATACAACCACCTTTGTCATCTCGTTACGGTCTATCGATAATCCCCTAGCGAGAAATTGCACATGCATGTCTTATTTTAACTACTTTTAGTGCTAATCTTATGAAAATATTGAGCGTCATTCACACTTTGCGAGCAATGAAGACATCTAGAAATTACTTAAACTTGACAATATTATCACGAATAAACACGCCATTTAAAGGGCCGACACGGTTCATACACACATTATGTTTGTTTTTTTTGTGGGTTTTTTTTTTTTTTTTTTTTTTTTTTTTTTTTATTAAAAAACATGGCTTGTCTCACATATGAATTCATATATGGAGCGGCGTCCATCTGGGGCTATGCTGTTTGCCTATGTCCCACAAAATGACCACCAGGCTTATATGAGTTAAAAATGGAAATATCATGTTTTTTTTAATAAAAAGCATAATGTGTGTATGATAACGGCGATCGTCAACTATCGATTTTGTAAATAAAACTTGTCTGGGTAAAATAAGCGAGGTACAAAACGCATCAGAACGTGTTAGTGACGATTTTAACTTCTATTTGTAATTGTGCGTTGTAAATAATGCAGTTATTCATGGAAACCCTCGCCGAAAGGGATATAGGTATTTGCTAAATAGTTGGAAACACTCGAGACACCCAAAGTATTCAATCAGAATAAAAAAAATCAATGTTCTTGCGGCAAATGATCATTGAAGAATAGATTGAATTGTTGTTAGGAAAATATAACGGAATTGCATTGAAATCGGATGTAGGGACCGGTTCCTTCAAAAAGAAACGATACCAATTACTGGGGGCATCATGGAACCGGGAGGACCGATTCTAAATCCTACCAATATATATAGGTGCGCAAGATTGGTTAGACCCTCAAAATTGTGATAAGCAAATTTATATGTTTTTTTTTTTATTTAGAAGAATTATATTGATCTCTCTATGTACTGCCACACACCAGCGATTCACTGGCGATACACCTAATATACAGTTGCCAATAAAAAGGCAATAATCAAAAACTAGAGTGTGTTCCGGTAATTACCGGTGTTTCGGGTGTGTTTTGGTAATTCTACGGACCGAAAAATTGGACAAACCGGAAGTTTACATTTCTTCCCGCTGTAGATTGTAACATGGCGAAATGGATATTTTTTTTTCAACATCTTTTATATTGTTGCGAGACACTGGATTTTCTTCATTTTGCTGTTGATATAGAGAAGAATGTTTGGTGTAACTGACGGCTAAGTGGCAACTTCAGGCGCAGCCTCTTAGTAATTATTTCCAGAACACAACACAGGTGGGTGACATATTTTTGTAATGACGGATAAATACCATGTCCATAAATAGATTCTTGGACCCTAACAAACGGATCAGGGGCCAGTGCCTTTTTCTACTCTAAAACTGCACCCAGTTACATTAAATTGCAATTGGCAGCAGAGATTGAAAGTGTGAACACAGGAATGGACGATGGCTCGGATCCCATCCTATAAGCTCACCCTGTGAGCCTTCGGGTGAGCCTTCGGCTCAGGTGAGCTATTATACCAGCCAAAACCTTTTTAAAAGCTAATACTTGTACAATCAAAAAAAAAGTGAGCACCATGTAAGGCGAAATTTATCGAGGTAGAAAGAGCTTTAATACACACTAACCGTGATGTAATGTTGGTTTCTTTAATTCTTGATACTGTAGGTCAGAAACTAGTCTTTCAGAATTCCTTAAATGTCCAAAATATCCCTAAAATATAGCAGACAGTTTTGTTCAGAAAACTTCAGTGCTACGACTTACCGAAAACGTCGTCTCGTCACAACACAAGGGTCCTTGTCATCTCGATCAAGGAGCACAACTTGGGACACCTCAGTTTGGACGTCACATACTATCTATCTATCTTCTGATACTGAGTCGATCAATTTCTGATCATCACTACAGACACAAGCGCTACAACAACCATTTACTACTGCAGCTGGAAGACAGATACGCAGGAACTAGAATTGGATCCATTAGTATTCCCCATGTGACGGTAGCAGACGATTTGGCATTGATTAAAGCAAGGTAATGTCTGTCTTCAAAAAGGGAGATAAATCCTTAGCGGGTAATTACAGACCTATTTCCCTAACCTGCATTCTCTGCAAGGTACTCGAACACATCCTAGCGTCAAACATAGTTAAACATTTAGACGCGCAGGAAATCATGTATGACATGCAGCACGGTTTCAGAGAAAAAAGATCCTGTGAAACCCAGCTTGTCATGATGATTGAGGACCTTGCAAGGAATGCCAGTGCGGGAAATCAGACAGACATAATACTCCTTGACTTTTCGAAGGCTTTTGATAAAGTCAGTCACAGTAAGCTTCTCTGGAAACTGCACCAATACGGTATCAGGGGCAAAGTGCTGAGCTGGATTCAAGCCTTCCTTGGGAATAGGTCCCAGCAGGTTGATGGCGAGGAGTCCGACTCCATACCAGTGAATTCCGGTGTCCCCCAAGGATCGGTTTTGGGTCCGATCCTTTTCCTCGCCTATATCAATGACCTGCCTGGTGGGATCTCGTCCCAAGTACGTCTTTTTGCAGATGATACTGCCCTCTATCTCACTATCAAGAGTGAGGAAGACAGCTCGGCACTTCAGAAGGACCTGGACACACTGTCGGTATGGGAGTCCAAATGGGACATGCAGTTCAACCCATCTAAATGCCAGGTGGTACAGGTGACAGGATCCAAGAGTAAGAAACCTATTAATTCAGAATATATTCTCCATGGACAGGTCTTGGAAACTGTCACTTGTGCCAGATACCTTGGTGTTGACGTGTCAAGCACCCTATCTTGGAACTCCCATATCGATCGTGTGGTCAACAATGCCAACAGGACCTTAGGCTACATCCGTAGAAATATTAAATACAGATGTCAGGGAGTCAGCCTATAACACTCTAGTTAGGCCCCAGTTAGAGTATGCCTCTGCAGTATGGGACCCACATACTAAAGAGCGTATCTCTAAAATTGAAATGGTCCAGCGAAGGGCTGCTCGCTGGACTCTTAGAAATTTTGACCATCAGGCATCTGTAACTGAGATGATTAACAAACTAGGATGGAGAACATTGGAGCAAAGGCGAGCTGATGCCCGTCTTTGTCTTTTTTTATAAGATTGTCTATGGCTTGGTAGCAGTCCCTCTCCCAGATCATGTGCAGTATAGCCACAGAATCTCTAGATACTGCCATTCGATGACCTTTAGACAGGTGTACACCTCAAGAGATTATTATAAGTATTCATTTTACCCCCTCGCCATTGTCCAGTGGAATGCCCTCCCCGAATCTGTTGTATGCTTACAGAGTTTGGATGCCTTCAAGGCTGCTATCTGTATGCTGCAACATTCTCGACCATAATCCCACAAAGCTTGTTTTTAACCCTGTTTTTAGCTAATTCTTATCTATTTTAACCTATCATCTTTTTTATCCTTCACTATCACCCTTTCATCCTACTTAAATTTCATTTTTTTTTACCTGTCTGATACTAACAGACTATGCGCACACCTGCCTAGAATGTCCGCGAGGGCGTGTGGCAGTATATAGAGATAGATAGATAGGTATGGTTTACCTTCAGAAAGTTCGCTTCACTCGTGCGTTCAAGGGACTAATTTCTCCCCCATCCGAACCCCCTGGTGAAATAATGTCATTTGGAATGTCACCAGTAAACTATTCAGATTCAGATTCAGCATGGTCTGATGCTCAAGTGATGATTTGGGACGCAGACAATAGTGCAGGCAGAGAGAGATACTGCATCCACCCAACCAAGAGTCACATCCTGTGGTATACTAAACGGAAAAAGAATGACACCAAACTTGGAATAGTTATGGCAGGGGAGAAGGTAGATACCCCTAGTTCAACTATACACCTTGGAATTGTTAGAAATACATCTGGACAAGCAGATATTGAAGAGAAAATAAGTTTAGGGCGAAAGACTGCTTATTCCTTAATGGGCGCGGGGCTCCATGGGGGTAGCGGGTTAAAGGCCACCCTGAATGGACACATCTGGTCTACTTTTGTCATTCTTCGTTCTCTCTACGGCCTTGAAGTCCAAATATTAAAAAGTTCAGACATAGAAAGTTTGGAAAAAAATTCGAAGAAAATGTCTCAAACAAATACAATAGAGTTTACCCGACAATACCTCAAATACAGCTTGTTTAGCTAAAGAATCTGCTAAACATGTTTGTAAACATGATCAGAAATGAAAACTCAGTAGAATATGAAATAGCCAAAAGGCAACTGGAAATGAAAGATAAGCCCCGAGAGCGTATTTTCACTCATATCCAAAGCATTTTAGATAGGTATGGTTTACCTTCAGTTTTTTACCTTTTAAATAGCCCACCAACCAAGGAGGACTGGGAATGTACCATTAACCACAAAATAAATGATATGGTACAAAAGTTCTGGAGGTCTGATATTGAAAGCAAGTCTTCCACAAAATACTTAAACCCAAATGTATTGAATGTGGGCAGCAGTCACCATATATGGTCAACTGTAAGGAATAATATTCATGATAGTAGAAGAGCACAAATTAAATGTAAATTGTTGACGGGCACATATATACTCCAAGCAAACAGGGCAGCCTTCAACCAATACGCTGTAAATCCAACCTGTAAACTGTGCAATACAGCTCCAGAGACAAGACAGCATTTTGTGGGGGAGTGTGCTTTCTTTAAAGAAGAGAGGAAGATCTACATAGAGAAACTGGAGACGAGCCCGATTCTTTCGGATCAGTATATCCCGAGTCTACGAAACCCAGAATTTCTCACACAGCTAACACTAGATGCGACAATGATATCAGGCTTAGAGGAATGTGATTCAAAAGGGTTGGGGTCGCTCGAACTGTGCACTAGGGAGTATATTCATAAAATTCATGTGAGACGCATAGTAGCACTGAAGACGATTTCATAAAGTCGGTATACAACAACAGCTTGTGTAAATAAGTTAAAGAGCACATGTAAATATAAACATTCACCAGCTTTGAACGTAGCCCAATAGACTTGTGCCTCGAAGAAATAAGCGGGGGAGCTCTACGATACAACAGCAACAATGTGGCACATCTTGGTACTATATGTGTTTAGCAGATTCCAAAGTAGTTTTAGGTCATTGATGGTTTTGGTGTGTATTTCCATTTTTGTGTGGTAACGTCATTAACTCGAAAAAATTGATGATAAAGCTATCATCTAGAAAGGTTCCACAGATTTTTTCTAATGCTGTACATATCCACGTTATCGAAAAATGTAGGGAGATCTGTTCACCCCTAATGGTACCGACCCCCCCCCCCCCAAAAAAAAAAAAAAAAAAAAAAAAAAAAAATTGGGTATTGGCTCAGCCCCTATGTATAGTATAATGTAATGAGCTATAGGTTCTTTGACGTTCTTCGTTTTAGTTCATTGCGTGTTCAAACATCGCTAAAAGGAAAACGGTAAAAAACGGTAAAACTAAGCAATGACCAGGAAATCGCACAATCAGCACGAAAGCCCGCCTACAAAACCCGAGGTGCGAAAGCTTGCTGGGAATGGACTCACTCTCTTGCATTGAACAACTAGTCTTATATCTTTGACTATTTATTTTCTCATATATAATTTCAATATAAGTTTACTATATAAATATACGTAATGGAATTTATTCGTTTGTTCATGACTGAGTCCATCAGGAAAACATGTCCGTGTAATGGATATCCATTGAACAGTAAAAGTGGGGTATACAGGGGTATACCTATTTTTCTAATTTTTGCTTCAAAACATTGCGTACCCACAATAGGCCCTCCCAGGGGTTTTGGGGATTCAGAGAGAAAGGCTATTTATTTTCAGGGATTTGGGGAGAAGGGCCATTTATTTTCAGGGATTTGGGGAGAAAGCAGGGTTTTAGGGAGCAGGGAGCAGGGAGCTGAGGAAAAACATTTTAGGGAGCTGGGGAGAAAGGTCATTTTTCTTCCAGGGAGCAGGGAGCAAAGACCCCCCCTGGAGGGGCGTCCACAATCAATGTCTTGAGCTAGAATATTAAAAATATCAAAATTTATCCAATGAATTTTTCAATATTACAGCTGAAAAGGACCTCCATTATATTGCATGGGCAAGGTTTCGTAATGCGGTAGGATTCGAACGTACTTATTTAATTTGTTGATCAATTCGTATAGCTCGGCAAATGGGTCACTGTATGGGCGGCAACTTTAATATTCATATCTGGGCGTGGTCGGCTAGTCCATCTGTTCAAGTATGGAGATAATAGAAAAGTCGAATTCAGTCAGCCTAGAGCGCTGTCACATATTTTACCGTTAAAGATCAGCTACCTATTTTGTCCAATCCAGTAAACTAGACAAACTCGGATTTTCATTCTAACGGACAACATGTGAGTTGAGTCTTTCAACTGTATACCTTTAGCTTTTACCTAGGTCAAAAGTAGACCATACCCAATAACGTATTCATAAGGTAACGCCCATACAGTGACCTATTTGCCGAGCTATATACCACGAACTAATTGCAATTATTGCTATTCGGTTTTCTTATGGTACTAAGCCAGATCAATCCAAGGTGTCATGACCCTTATGTTACTGGAAAAATGTTAGAGCCTTCACATGCGAAAACCAACAATTTGGGTTTTCCGACCAGGTCCACCACAAGCCAGACTGTACAGTTACCGCATAAAGCTGTAAGCTTGAAGTAGAAGAGGAATTATAGTACTATCAGTGTGGCGAAAGCAAAGGCGCTGCATGATCAGCTGTGCAGTTACTGCGAAGCTGATCTGCGCCTTTGTTTTCGCCTTTGCAGATTGTTGGTTCCCCATGCCGTTGTGGCTCAAATATTATATTTTCGTTGGGCAATATTTAAATATATCCCACCTAAAAGGATTAGCGTTTGATTTGTTTCCTAAGATGTATGTAATAATTGAACTTGAAACAGTTTAAGCTGATTACCGTTAGACAAGCGTTAGGATTAACTTAACTTTTCCACTTGAAAAATTCAAATGAGCTACAAGAAGAAAAAAAACAACTACGTACAATAAAGTACACAATTACTATCTCTATAGATTACCATGCGCATCCAAAACTTTAATTCTTGAACTATGTCTCCCGATAGGACCTACAATATCAAGCAAATTGTTTCTCAATGTTCGGAAACATTGACGGAGAGACGTTTTTCTCAAGTCGAGGAGGATTAAGCGACTTTGGAATGGAGTAACATAACTTTAATATTCTTAATTAATCGACAAGTTCCATAAATAGTGTAAGCCGCATGGCGAGCAAACCTGTCTTGTGAGTTCTCGACAAGTTCGACATAAGCCTACATGTACCAGTCATAGAAGGACACTAGAATCTTGAAATTTCGTATTTTGGCAGCTAAGTTGTTGTACTATCAATTAAGGGAAAACAGCTGATCTGTGTATTTTTTTCCATATATATTTAACGTTTTCTAATGACACCACTAAAACCGAAGGATAATCTTTGAATGTCAAGTACAGGTCTTGTAGTTAACGGTATACTGGGGACAAATACAAAGCACACCGTCTTTAGATGTAGTAAATTCATAACTGAACCGCCACATTTCACCTGGTACGTACGTTCTTTCCTTGTACAATGCAATGCAATGCAATACAATGCAACACAATACAGTACAAAACATATAACACAACACAACACAATACAATACAATACAAAATGCAATGCAAAACAATACAAACCAATACAATACAATGCAAAGCAATGCAATACAGTGCAATGCAACACAACGCAACGCAACGCAACGCAACGCAATGCAGTGCAATGCAATGCAATACAATGCAAAATAATGCAATAAAATGCAATGCAATGCGATACAATACAATGAAATATTATGCAATGCAATGCAATGCAATGCAATACAGTACAGTACAGTACAGTACAGTACAGTACAGTACAATACAACACAATACAATACAATACAATACAATACAATACAATACAATACAATACAATACAATACAATACAATACAATACAATACAATACAATACAATACAATACAATACAATGTGATGCAATGCAATGTATTGCAATACAATTTTTATTTTTTATTTATACAATGTTTTAAGAGGAATACACAATTAGCTATAATAGCCAGTCTACCTTGCGGTCCTCTGTAAATAAATAACACACTATATACAGTTACATAAAACCTATGCAGTCAATGATTCTAAAATTGTCATAGATATATGTAAAAAATAAAATTAACTTCTGATGGGCACATAAGACATATCTTCTAAACGTGCAGTTTAAGATTAAAATAGTACTAGAGTATAGTGATTAAGTTACATGTTTAAAACAGTTGAAGTAATCATACTACAGTTTTTAAGACATTTTTTAAAAGTGTTAAGTGTGTCATATTGTTTAACTGATTGTGGTAGGCTATTCCACAGAGTAGGCGCTGAATATGAGAATGCTCCGCAATAAAGTTTTGTTTGGGATCTTGGTACATGTAAATCTCCGTTTTGATTTGATCATAAATTGAGGCCATGTGTTTCTGAGACAGGTTTTAGTAGCTGAGATATATATTCAGGTGTTAAGCTATGTAAAGCCTTTATACGTTTGAACTGCTTTATTATACTGTATTCTACTTTCAATATTTTTCCAACCAAGGTCTGTGAACATGCCTTCTGACACCACACCACACCGCACCGCACCGCACCGCACCGCACCGCACCACAACACACCACAACACAACACAACACAACACAACACAATACAATACAATACAATTATTACAATGCAATTTTTTTGCAATGTAATGCAATGCAATAAAATGAAATGAAATGAAATAACATGAAATGAAATAAAATAAAATGCAGTGCAGTGCATTGCAGTGCACTGCAATGCAATGTAATACAATACAATACAATACAATACAATACAATACAATACAATACAATACGCAAATCACTTTATTTTCTTGGTCCACAAAACATGAAGAATGACAAAAAACAATAGAAACAATAATATCCAGGCGACAGAGTATATTTTTGTTGTTGGGGAGACCGGAGTTGAATGAATATTCTGTAAACGGTATGCTAAAACATAAGATGACCATTGAAGAATGTTATATCATCTCCGTTATTTTAATGGTATCAGTTTATTTCGGCAACATTTACACTTCCATGACAACTGAAAATCTATGCCTTCTATAGATCAGCTAGCTAACACTTCGGAAACTCGTTCCTCTTCTCCACATCCCGTCTAGGCTCTCTGTAGACCGTCTCCGAGTATGAGGCATTCGTGCTGACGTTAAGTTCCATTTTCATAGAAATACGCTCAGATGTAGACGGAATATTTCCATCGGTATTCCGTTAGACCTCTCCCATACCGACGGAAATGACATGTATTGAGTGGTCGAAAATGAAAAGTCATTAAAGACGCCAAATAAATTGAAAATTATGTTATGTTAAATCTTTCTGACTGAAAGGACTTAGGTTCTACATATTCTAGATGTAAAGATATGCAGATGCATAAAATATATAATGTTTTCTGTGGAAAATATCGCATGCGTCTATAAATAGAAAAGGGGAGACTACTGTAGAATATGGGACACAAAGTAGAAAATCGATTGCTTTTTGCAAATTTATTGAAATTCTGCAGGCTTACCATGCAGATGTTTACAAAAAGATTTTTACATTTTCTAACAAAACGTAAGAAAAATTCTAACAATTCTAACCAAATAAAGCAGCTATATAAGCTTCATCTGTTCGACCATAGTTGCTAAGCTGTCACGAGAGAGGAGCGAGGTCACGAAGTGTATCGGAGTGCAGATTAGCCAGCTGATCTAGCTCAAATGTTGCTTACCGTCAACAACAGTCTATATTATTCTGAAAGAAAGAAAGAAAGAAAGAAAGAAAGAAAGAAAGAAAGAAAGAAAGAAAGAAAGAAAGAAAAGGAGATAATGAAAGAAGAAAGTTGCCGTCTGGAAGTGGTGCGTTTTTATTGAATCTCAGTGTATAAAAGAAAACAACTGCAAAGTTTATTCGGAAAAATTATTACGGTCGTTCTAATTTGGAAACGGTGTAAAGATCAAATAGTGCGTATTTAATTATTAAATGTAAATACATTTTTCTGTAGAACAGTATTTGTCTGGCATTAAAAACCAATTATTATACATAAAGGGGGTATTTAAATAGATAAACAATGCTGAACTCATTGGCTTGATGGAGCGGACTATATAGCAGTATACACACTCACTGTTTTGTGCTAAATGCTTATTGAGGTAGATGAAATTAACATCAAAAGAAATAAAAATGTCGTCAACAGCTAAGCCGACAGTCTATAACAGGTATGTGTTTCCACTAGATGTGATGCCAGAATATGATGTTATGAAAGAGAATTGTGAGCACCATCATGTTCGTTTAACCCATATACGAGGGGAAAGCAAAAAGTTCGTGGACTTTCTTAATAACTTTTATAATTGACGTCCGATTGTTTTCGTATTTTCACAAGTGTAAAAATGGTCTATTGTCGACATTCATGTAAAATGTTGTTTGCCGAATCTTATTTTTGATTGGTCAAATTACATCGACAAACACGTGGGGTTTGCTGCCCCGGAGCACGCCGTAAAATCTCTGTTTACGTGTTTATAAATGTAAAAATATTTTTGAAAATGTGATTTCTAAATCTCCTTCAATTATGGAAATTTCTGCGAGAGACGCTAGGATTATACGGGGCATGCCATGACGTTAAAGTTGTTCGCGTAGATTTTTGTGCTTACTTGTTGTTTTTAACAGCTTTTTCGTTGTGACTAACACTTTGCACATCATTGAACACTGTTGTATGCTTCAGTTCTGATGTGTCTCTAGCTGTTTGTAACAAATCAGACGTTTCTGTAGGTTTTATTCGGAAGTCTCGCACAAATTTTTTCTCATCGGCTATCCTAGGTTTCTCAATGAAGCGGTCAGAAACCCGGGATAGTACTTTAAATCCGTAGTTTCTGGATCATTTAATGCGCCAAATGCACAATATGTCGAAAAACTATGGTTTTTAAGTACTATCCCGGGTTTCTGACTGCTTCATTGAGAAACCTAGGATAGCCGATGAGAAACCCTGGTTTACCGATGAGAAACCACGGATAGTGATTTACTATCCTAGGTTTCTCGCGTAAACCTAGGATTCCCGATCATAAACCTAAGTTTCTCGACTTATTGTGCAAAGGGCTTGCCATACCCCTGCATACCCCATTTTTCTGTATAAAAGTGGGGTTTAATGGGGGTATTCATTACACGGACATGTTTTCCTGATGTTGAAAACACAGGATGAAAAAGATGAAATGAACTTTAAAAGCAAACATTATTGCACCGTTCAAGTATTAACAATGGATGGACCGTTCATGTATCAGCAATGGGTGGACCGTTCATGTATCAGCAATGCGCTCCCTGGTATAGATGTGGGTATAGATCATGTGGTATGTAGTTGCAACATCAGTAGCTATAAGTTTTCAAAAAATAGGTCCATAGTGGCCACCATTACTACTAACATCACTACCACCCAGGACAGTCATCGCGAAATTTCGACTTAGTAACTCGAAATTTCGACTTACCATCTCGAAATTTCGACTTAGTAACTCAAAATTTCGACTTACTATCTCGAGATTTCGACATATTATCTCGAATTTTCGACTTAACTTAATAAGTCGAAATTTCGACTTACTATCTCGAAATTTCGACTTAGTAACTCGAAATTTTGACTTAGTAACTCGAAATTTCGACTTACTAACTCGAAGTTTCGACTTAATAACTCGAAGTTTCGACTTACTAACTCGAAATTTCGACTTACTAACTCGAAACTTCGACTTAGTAACTCGAAATTTCGACTTACTATCTCGAAATTTCGACTTATTATCTCGAAATTTCGACTTAATAACTCGAAAAAAATTGAAAAAATGAGTTTGCTGGAAAAATTAAAAATGCAACTCAAAAGAAAACACAAACTTGTCGATGGTAACGAAGAAGATGCCCAGTCCAGTGCTAGTGGTCTTTCTGAAACACGCAATGCGAACGCGAAGAAACCGTCTCGCAAAGTAGAAATTGGACTGATGTTATTTGATGCTAATAAGGAGATTTTTGTTCAAGTGAGATCCAAAAAGGGGGGGGGGGGCGGCGTTAGACTGATAACGCTATCTAAATCAGATACTAAAGCCGACATAATTAACAAAGCAAAGAAGGTGTTCTTTAACGGTGAGAAATGGTCATTGGGAAAAGAAAGTGAGTATGAGTTTGAATTGATGTACTTCCATGAGGTTATTTTAGAGGAAGGTATCACAGTCCAAAACATTATAGATGCTACAAAAGTCCAAAAACTCAGATTTTATTTGGCAATGAAAAATAGACTTGTCATAGACGACACCGAGGCGGCACTAGATAACATTGATACGCCTGCAAATTTAGTGGATGTGTCTGAGAACCCCGCAGACCCAATTGTTGCACAGGTACCAAACACATTGGTTCTAGAACAGGCAGGTGCTGACATAGATTCTTCAGATATACATGTGTATGATCAGAGATATGACGTTGTTTTCGAAGACAGTGCCGGTGAAGTACAGTATTTAGCTCAACCGGGAAACTTTTTCGGTCAAAATTACATGATGGAAGGCTTAGGACTACATGCACAAACTCCAGTTCAAGTTCCTGTAATGAATACTTCCACTGTGACAGAAAACGAGCCCCAGCCTACACTCATTAAACTCCACATAGGACATGTATTTAAAGAACTACGCGAATTCTTTAGTAAACCCATGGATGTGAGTAAACTGAACTTGAAGGTTGAACTGTACCAAACGGCGAAAAGGAGATAGCTGAAGACAATGGAGGGGTAATGCGAGACGCTCTTTCAGAATTTTGGACATCGTTCTATGACAAGTGCACTGTGGGACACGATGTGAAAATTCCTTTATTGCGGCACGATTTTACTCACGTTGACTGGGCGGCAGTAGGTAACATCATTGTCTTTGGCTGGCTACATCATAGATACTTTCCTGTAAAACTGTCCAAAATATTAATGTCCTACTGTTTACTAGGAGTTGACACTTTTGCAGAACAGTCCCAGATTCTTATTGAGGAATTTAAGTCATTTGTTTGTCACTCAGATAGGCAGACAATTCAAAATGCGTTGAATGGCGAGTTCGACAAGGATGAGGTTGAAGACGTGATGGGATCACATGATTGTAAAGTAATACCAAATGAAGAAAACTTCAAACGGGTGGCTGCTGAGATTGCCCATAAAACGCTTATTCAGGAACCTAGTTTCATAAAAGATGTTTGGCATGAAGCTGTAAAGCCACATATTACGCAAATGGTTGATAAAGATGTGTTCGAGTTTTAGACGAAGTTGTTGCCAACCCCGAAAAAAGTAGTGGATAGCCTAATCTTCCCTGATGATATGACATCTAAACAACAAGAGGTATCGACGTACCTAAAAAATTCATAAGATCGTTAGACGACGAAAAACTTAAAACGTTTGTAAGATTTTGCATAGGTTCTGATGTGATGGGCGTGGATGGCGGTCTACAGTATCAACCATATATATGTGAGTTTCTCCAGCTTAACTTGAATGGCAAGAAGACCGATAGCTCACACATGTGGGAGTCCTGGAAATTCCTGTGCAGTACGAAGACTTGCTAGATTTTAAGAGTGAGTTTTGTGAAGTTTTAAAAAAGTGATGTTTGGGTGATGGAAATTGCCTAACATGTGTGTGAGCTGAGCTGTCTTACATTAGCAACGGTTTGCCGATGTGCAAGAAAGTACTTTCCAGTAAAGTGCCAATTTTATATAAGTCTTCGTACTGTACAGGAATTCCTTTATCCTTATGAATAACTACTGTTTAGAGCACAGATCTTTAAAACCGGTTATGCTGAGTCAGGCTAATCCGATACGTTTATGGGCGCACTTTTCAGTTGTTGGAACTGTCATTCATCCACTGAAGCAGTTGTTATGCGGTCACTTACCTTGAATAAGTGCTAGCTCTGACTGGCTCTTCAACCTATAGAGTCCCAGGGACGTCCGTCGTTGTTCACAGTCAGAAGAGAAGAGAACGAGGAACGGGAAACGTGGTCAGTCAACCATCACAGCTGTCAATCACCAGTGGGCGTGTCGTCGGACGACTTCGGTAGTAGTTCAGGCACTAGACTCGAGTCACACCTTGTGGCAATACTCCTAATTAGTTGTACAACATTCTCCCCCTTACATATTTTTATTATTATTATTATTATTATTATTATTATTATTATTATTAATTGTCTGTTATACATCAGTGTGGTGGATAAGTGAAGTTCTTATGTTGCATTGTGGTCAAGACTAAGAAATATTTTATACTACTAGAATGCAGCATCAATCTTGTGAGCAGTTTAGTTTTTTTTTCCTTAATTATCTTAATTCAATTTAACTAGAAATTTGGGTTATGAAGAGTTAAAATGCATACACATAGACAATACATGACTAAAGAACAAATAACACAGACTGAAAGTTGATACATGTATATATACATAATGATTTCTGCACCTTTCTTAAGGTTTGTTGTTGTGACGATAGTTGCAAATATATACTATCTGCATTTGTATTTTAACAACTTCAAAGAAGTTCTAATTTACTTTACTTAAGTAATCATAGTGAAAACCTTATCACTTATAGTTTCTAAGAACCTTAGTGTATGTATTATAGTGGTACTCTTTCCACGTTAAGCTCTAAGGTATCAGGACTACCTGATAGCATTAATAAAAATTTATATATATATATAGATTATAATTATACCTTAAATTTGTGTTAACGCCATTACTCTGTAATCATCTAATTTTTATTACAAAAACCAGTATCTATTTAAATATATATATATAATTCATAAGAATCCAAGTAAAGTAACCACCATGCCAGTTTCACTCCCGGATGCCATTTAATAAATGATAAGAGATGCTGCATTTTACAACTTTATAGCACAACTTGGCAGACTGTCAGACTGGTGGGCGATAATGGGCAATACAAATATACTTACAGAGAAAGGTGGACGGACCATACTCACCAAAGCAAGCCCCAAAGGCCCGATGACAATATAATAATATAACTGAATATAATTTGAAACTAAAGAGTGGAAACTAAAATGTGCCAAAATAAAATAGTGTGCAAAACTGCACTGCAAACTGAAAAGTGTACTGTGTAAATAATGCAGCCTTCCGAGATCACATTTACAAAGTAATAGTAAATATTTATCTTAATATATGTAAATATTCATGTATATATATAAAATATGGCTATAGAACATGATTGTGATTCCATTCATGAAAGTTACTATTTGTATATATCATTATTTGAATTAATATTCAATTGTTAGCTATAACATGCTTTTCGGTGCAGAAAGTCTCACTGAAAATGGATTTAGTAATGTAAGATTTTAACCACAGAAAGCTGATGGAAGTTGAAATACAAAGTCTTGTTAATAATGGAATCCAGAGTAACATAAAGCATACACATCTAAAATATATGATCTCAGAAGGCGTAAACAGAACAAAAATGCAACTAATCTAATTTCTAGCTACAGGATTATATATACAAATAATTACCTGAGCTTCTTTTACATCTGTAAATGAAAAGTAAATTATGTTTTAGAATTTTGAGTATCTGGTTTGTAAGATAAATGCATTATGTCGAATAACCTGAAAAAACCACATCAAACACTGCACTAATATTAGATGAAATTATATGCAGAGCCGACTTATAGCAACCAGGAAATTCTAAGCTAAACGGATTGATGACAATATGGCTTATACTGTAAGCGCAATTAACCGCAAGACTAATAAAGAAACGCAAGCATTTGAAAATGTAAAACGGGTTAAAACGCAGTAGTTTTGATCATCCTGAGCTGAAAGAATATCACACTGCTTCCGACCCAAGATGATCTTGTTCTCAGTAAAGTAGCGGATAATTTCCGATTTCATTTTTTGGAAAAGGTAATCCATGTCAAAGGTTACTGCTGGTAAAGGCTATCCAATAAAGAGTGTACTACCAAGGCAAGTTGTACAGCTTGGCAGTGTTCTTATTGCACACTCTTATTATTTCACTGGATGACATGTTGAAATATCCAGCAAGCCCCTCTGCATTGTCAAGAGCTGACAAAGGTTCAGTAGCCAAATAAGGGGCATCAGTCTCAAGTGAGACGCTTTTAAGTGAGGGCCTTTCGGAACCTGAATTTTATGGTGACTTGGTTTACAAATTTAAGAAACTTAATGGAATTAATGATTTTTCTTTTCAGTTCAGAAAAATCATAACACGTTACAAACGTATAGGTTATAACTTGAATGTTATGCGACAGTCTGCATGCTTAGTTTTTAACCCAATCATGGTTGATAACTATGCTGCCTTCTTTAATTGCACGCCGGTGGGTCGGGCGTCAGACTCTATGATGGCCCCGACATAAAGCTATTCATTTTAGTTGGTTGGGGCCGGAGCTTCTTGTCTGTTGCTTGGCCCACCGGGGTCCAACTGGTGTTTTTCTTTTGCTCCGGAGTTAGTAGGTTATTCGGCGCCCAGGGATCTCCATCGTCGGGCAGCTTACTCAGTTTGTGAGTCCTGGTTTTTGATTCATCAGGATGTTTATCATGATTTATTTGTTTGTTCTTGACGATTCATTGACTAGTTAGAGATTCACCACGAGGACCGAATAACTAACTAAATGTTATGAACCACTGCAGAAGCTGAGGGTGAGGTTATGGCCATGTAAAACCGGTTTAAGCCCGCCAGTAACTTTGTGTTACTGATCGTTCCAAGTCGATACTTCTATGGTGGTTCTTTTTGTTTTATGTCTTGGTGTTTAAAAATTTTTTGTGCTGTTGGCGCCTTATGTATGTTTTCATATTTTTAGTTAAGTTAAGGTAACTGAGTGGCCACCTATTGGGAAAATAGCTGCCCATTCGGCTTACGATTGTTTCATGGTATAAGTACCTGATTGTTAGTTTGTTTTTTTTTTTTTTTTTTTTTTTTTTTTTCCCACCTCGGTTTTTGGAGTGGGAATCTTTTTCTGATTGCGCCTTTTCCTGATCTTTGCCTACTTGTACCTTTCAATCATGAGACGATTCGGTTTCTCCAAGGCAGACAACAAAGTTTTAGTTCGTTTGTCCTGAAGAGATCGATCAGAGATACTAAACAGGCAGTTAGGGAGATCATTACACCAATCAGTGTATTCTTTCTCTCCCCCTACAAAGCAGTGCCTGTGGACCCGGGCTTCATGAAGCCCGCAATCCTTTATCAATTCTAGACATTTCGCAGCTGCCTCACCAGTGTTATTGTCTCTAACATGGATTACAAGGACTTTGTCCAGCCGTTTAGCCAACTGGAAGCAGAGGCGGAGGAATAGGACTTGTGCTTCTTTCTTGGACCTAATACAGAGTGTCTTGTTATGTCTTTCATTACATCGACACGATGTAGTATGATCAAGACCGATTTCTCCTATTCCCAAGGCCTCTGGAAATTCCTCCAGTTTCCTTTCCAGTTTCTGGAACTGTGACTCATAGTTGTCCATAGTAATCAAATGGGGGTGAATCCCCAGGGTGAATTTAAGTTGTGGGTTCATCCTCATCTGATTACGAATCACAGACCATCTGGAAGGGTAGACATAATTTGCAATACCGAAAAGAAGATTGAATTTGGATGTCATCGAATTCAGAAGGACTTGCTGAGGGGTTAATAATTCTGCAGGGAGCGAATCCATGTGAAAATGGGAATCAATAATTCCCATGTTCAACAATGGATGTCCTGAGGAAGGACTGGAACCATCCAAATTGGTGTATCGCATGACGGATTTAAAAGCTATCCGAGCAGCTTCAGTTAGGTTAGGCAGTATGAAATTTGCCATATAACTAAAATGTGTGAGTTGTATAATTCTCACAGGTGGAAAAGTAGAATAGTCCATGATACCCCAAGGCTCCAGCCCTGCTCTCCTGTCATATTCTCTGAGAAAGAAACATTCTTCCTCAGAGAAACTGAGAGAAGTGGGGGGCGATTCCATGGAGGCTACTAATGTCAGCAGATCCTGCAATGTCCCCAGGCCAAGCTCCTGCACTATGAATAGGAAAATCCCATTCATAAGCAGAAACCAGGCCTGGAGCAGTCGGTCACCGATGATCTGCTGGTGCCTCTCATGGTAGTGCGCCAACTCTCTCCCACGACCCTATACCAGGGTATATGAGCCATGAGGAAATGCCTCTTATAATGATTGTCCTCATTGTCGCAGAAGTTGCACTTTCTGGTGAATTTAATTTTCTTTGGTGGCATCCTACAAAAAAATACAAAAAATTCTTTTAGGTCAATCATTTTATTGGATAGAAAAATAATAATTTTGAGGCATTTCTATTGGAACGGACATAAAAAAATGTATCAATGAAGGTACTCCATCCCTCAACACTAGTTATCAACCTATTAAGAGATGGAATATCTACTTTGTACATGCATGCAAGTTGAAGAAAGTGTCAAAGGAGCACCCTTGACACTCCCCTCGAAAAACATTGTACACCCACCTCAGACCATACGGCATCGACTAAATATCACACTGTAGCAGATGCCAGTCTGTGACAGGTGTACGTATGATGATGAAAATGGCACCCTAAGCATTCCAAGAATATCACACTGCTTGATCAACCTAAGACACCATTAAAATCATCATAAAATGCCTCTTCACGGGTATTCAACCCACCGAAACTACACCTCCACAAGTACACCCTATTGAAGAATGCAGGCCGCATGTGATGAATAACCGTGATAACCGTGATAACAGCGAAAATGATGGGACCAAAAATGAATATGATGAAGATTTTTCCCACAAACTATGTTAAACTACTACAAACCGCAACATCCATTAGACTTTTGTTTTTTGAAGAAATAGTTATTTGCCAGACTAAATAATTTAAAATGGAGGGGGATAATTCCCATTTTTTTTTTTTTTTTTTTTTTTTTTTTTTTTTAGTCCTGATAGCGGGCTGGTAATTTTGTTCTTCTACCAGCTCGGGTTGTCTGTGTATGAGGTAGTTGGGGTCGTTCAGAGTTCCCTAACCCCATTGTTACCTCAAGGTCTGGGTCAGTCAAGTGGGCATCCCGGGGAGTGGAGGTATTATGAAAATCTAATTCAGATTGACTGTCATGCCCCGAGATAAATGAAGCCTGCTGGTCATCTTGATCATCTCCCAGCATATAGGGCAAAGTTTGATCCGGATCACCTAACATGTATGGTAAAGTTTGATCCGGATCAAAGAGTGATCCTAAATCTGGGACTGGGTCTTCCTCTAGCTCCTCTGGCTCCCTGTCTTGATCCCCCTCATCATCCATGACCAAAGTATTGAGGAATTTACTCCTCTTCCTTTGGAGCCATAGGGGATAAGTGGAATCAGTGCAGGGCTTTAACCTGTCATGGTGGACTATAATGGATTTCTTCCTACCCAGGAGTTTATAGACTGGGGGTCGAGCAACTGTGATAAGGAATGGACCTATCCAT
Organism: Rugalucina vietnamica; assembly: GCA_964017185.1. NCBI lineage: Eukaryota > Metazoa > Mollusca > Bivalvia > Lucinida > Lucinidae > Rugalucina > Rugalucina vietnamica. The sequence continues at coordinate 3,280,860 of OZ024879.1, forward strand.
GGAGGTCGCAATTTGGAGCTAATTCCAATCTGTGTGGATGTGTCTCTTAAATAGACAACATCGCCTGGGGAATAGGTCTTTTCGAATATCCTCAGATCATAATCCCTCTTCTGGCGAAGTTGAGTAGAGCCAATTTTCTCTCTTGCCAGTTGATGAACCTGTGAGAGATTTTTGGACAAGTTTGCGACCCAAGTTGGTGGGTCCTGGGGAGAGGGCCCAGGTAGGCCTAGGATCAGATCAATTGGTTGAATGGTTTCTCTCCCCAACATAAGCATATTAGCCGAAAAACCTGTTGATCTGTTTTTCATGGAATGAAGGGCCATAGTTATGAGGGGCAGATGCTCGTCCCAGTCCTTGTAACCTCTGGATATGTATGCGCGAATCATTTGAAGGATAACGCGATTAAAAACTTCACACTGACCGTTCCCAGACGGGTGGTATGGTGTTGTTCTGGTTTTACTGATCTCCAAGAGTTTACAGAATGCTTGGAAAAGATCACTTTGGAAGTTTCTGCCCTGGTCGGTATGTACCTCTAGGGGGCAGCCAAATGTTACAACGAAATGGTTTAGAAATGCACGGGCAGTTAACTCAGCAGATTGTGCTGGCAAGGGAGCCAACTCAACCCATTTACTAAACTGATCGACCATGACAAGTACATAGACTGAGCCAGAATTACTGCGGTTGAAAGGACCCAGGATGTCAAGGTGTACCCGTTCCATAGGAAAGCAATTTCTTCCCATGCAAGGAATCCAAGCAGTCATTGATAAGTGGTAGGCTGTAATTATCTTTGACAGTTTTGTCGTTGAGAGCCCGATAGTCCACGCAGTACCGCAGTTCCCCTGACTTTTTCCTGACCAAAACAGGAGCGGCGGACCACTCAGAAATGGATGGCTCAATGACCCCCTGCTGCAAGAGTTTGTCCAAATATTCTTTTTCTTGTTTTTGAAAATGAAGTGGTGTTCTCCGGAATTTTTCTGCAATAGGTATTTCATCATATGTTTGAATTTTATGTTCAATCCCACCAGAAAGACAGCCTAAATCAAATTCATCCTTCGAAAATATGTCCGAAAATTCATAAAGAAGGGATTTGAACTTTATTTGCTCGTCTTTTGAAAGTTCCGAAATATTTTTGTCATACATCTCTTGCAGATGGGGAGGTAACTCTTGAGCCATACCTTCTGCCTGGCACCCCGTTTCCTGTGAACTGCTCTTGTTAATATCAAACTTTTCCCTAGGTTCCAGGTAAGTGTCTACCGATTCTGCATGGCCTATCGGTTTGCCTCTTCTGAAGGTGATAAATGACTGAGAGTCATTTACCACTTTCAAAGTGGCATTTGGCCCAACGCCGCAGACATGCGAAAGCAAAACTTTGTGGCTACTGGGTTCGATTACATATGGCCCATTGATAGGCGTCTTGAGAGTTGCTTTCACATAACCAACAGAATTGGGCTGTATGACAGTGTGCTTGGAGACTGTCACCTTGGATATTTGTAATCCAGGAGTGGCAGAAATTGCTAAAGGGACAGTATCTCCGCAAATTCTGAGCACATCGTGGCCAATGTCAAGCTGGCTACCTGTGGCCTTCAGAAAATCCAAACCGAGAAGAAAGGTGTCTTTGATTGGTGCCACACAAACCGTGTGAAGAAAAGTCTGCGTACCAACAGTTATAGGTACATTTGGTACAAGATAGCCTTGTACTGGATCTGTACCTATCCCTGTCAGTATGCAGATTTGGCCTTCATACTGAGGTGAGCAAACTTCGCGGAAATAACTGTCTTGAACAAGCGTTACCATAGCAGCACTGTCAACTATTGCTTTGGTAGTGTAACCGTTTAACAAAACAGAAATAGAGGCTGTTAAATTTCTATGACTAGGCAATGAAACCTCCAGGATGTCACACTTGCGACCCAAACTTGACCGGACTAGTAGTTTGTCGCCGGAACAACTAGTCCTTCGGAGTTTAAATCCTGAATTACTGTTTGTTCCGGTGACAAATGATCAATTTGATCCGGTGTTTCATTTGACACAGATCTCTGTCTGAATTGATCCCTTGATGGATCCATTTGTCCCCCAAGGGATCTGTTTGGGGGAAAACTTTGAGGCAGTCCAGGTTGAATATACTGACCTCCAGAATTTGGAGGTCTGTACGATTGAGTATGCTGACCTCTAGATGTAGTATACTGACCTCCACTGTTTGGAGGTCTGTCAGATGGAGTGTACTGACCTCCATTATTTGGAGGTCTGTAAGACTGAGTGTACTGACCTCCACTATTTGGAGGTCTGTAAGAGCTTTGCTGGTCATACTGACCCCCATAAGATTGAGAAAAGGGGTAGTATGGTACTGGTTCCCTTCTCTGGGGGCTCGGCGACCTGTATCTGGTATAAGGACCTTGCTGAGGAGGTCCATTTCTGAATGAACTAGTTGGAGAGCGACCGCGATATTCCCCGTCTCCAAACCGGTTGCGTCCGGAATCCCGAGGAGGCCAACCCCTGTCGTACGACGGAGACCGTTGCCTTGGGTTGGACTGCCTGGGATCCCAGGAGTCACGGAAAGGAGGCGGTGAATACCCCTGTCTATCTCCAGTGTTCCTAAATGGTGATTGTGAAGACCTTCTAAAAACATAGTCAGTGACAGAGTTTAGCTGCTTTTCTATCTGTGAAACTCTGTTCTCTTCTTGGGCTGTAAAGGCATTTTCTTTGAAGGAGACTTTGTTGCCAAATATTGCTTTGTGGTTGGCCAACACTGTTTTAACTTTGCGACATGCCTCTTGCACAGTTCGAGGTGCTTCGTTAATAACAAGGGCTGCTGCCTCTTTGTGCTTGCAGCCCCTCAAAAACTGCTCAGTGGCCAACTGTTGGATGGTGTTATTGTCACATGTTTTGTATCCATTCATGGCCACTGTCAGCACCCTCTGGAGATATGTCTCCAGTGACTCGTCGTCTGATTGCTTCATCACATGAAGGCTCTGACGTGCCGCTACTGGGGGTTCTCTCAGGTCAAACCGCAAGCCGAGCTCCTTTTTCAGTTCTTTGTAACTATGACGGCCCCTTGATTTCACGGCAAATTCAAGGGCCGTCTCAGCCAGGCAGTCAAAGAGACGGTCCAAGCGTTTCCGCTTAGACCATCTCCTGCGCCTGGCTATTCTGTGAAACTTAGTTATAAAGCTCAGCCATGTTGGTCCCTTCAAGTCCCCACTGAAAACTTCCATTTTGGGGGGTAACGGCGACAGGCTACGATCAGAACCCTCATCTGACGAATCATCACCTGACGATGAGTCACTATCAAATGGGGGAGGGGACGATCCCCCACGCGCCCTAGTTCTCTCACGCGAAGACGAGTCGCGTCTTGTTTTGTGTGCTTGAGGAGATCTCCTACGGCGCGTGCGGGTCCTCTCTTTGGAACGACCCCGTTCCCTTGTTCTGTTTTTGGGCTGCTGAGTCCCATCATCTTTTTGTTTTGACGATTGGGAACCAGCAGTCTGGGCCCCATCTGGGTCTTTCTTGATATAGATTCCATCACTGGGGTGCGGCTCAGTCAACTGACGAATGATGGCTTCATCCTTCGTCAGCCAATTGGACCGATCCCCAGTGAAGTCGAGTCTGAAGGGCATTTTGTCTTCGGTCTGTAATGACCGCAGACTTGGCAACATGAAGTCATCATTTTGACCATTGCCAGGCCCTCCAGATTCCGAATAAGCCGGGGGCAACCTAGCAACGAGGTAGTTCACCGTTTCTTGGGTTTCCTTTAATTGATGCTTGAATTCAGATTGAGTATCCCTAGCTTCTGTTATGGTGTTATGAAGCTTATTGGTTAAACCACCAATGTGGTCGTCAAACCGGTTCTTCAAATCTTTAATGTCATTCGAAATGAGCATACTCCATTCTTTCAAGTGGGTTTTCATTTGGTTGTTCATGGTTTCTATGATGGTTTGACCATAATTTTCCATCTGACCCACCGTGACCGTTTTAGCTTCATCACGCATCATTTGTTTGACTGCGGCCTCTGTGTCCGGTTCAGGCCACTCGTCTGGGATCTGTTCAGGTATCTGGAGGGTGATGGTGCCATCATCCAACAGAGTCTGCCAGTCTCTTTGGTCAAGGCGTGACCCAGGCAAGGCACCTAAACTTTCTGGACTCAGAGGTGGCTGTTCATTGGCAAAGACTTTTTGCCTGAGCTCTATGATCCTCTTAGCTGTGGCTGGGCCAACATGTCTAAGAGACCCAATTTCAGTCAGTGAACTTGTATATAAATTCATGACTGACAAAACATACACAATACAAAAAATGAAATGTCAAATGGAAATGTCCAAAATATGAGTGAAAAAATACCTGAAAGGGTTGAAATTTGGGTTGCCAACTCGCCACGTGGTCACCACGTGGTAGCGAAAATATGTAGAATTTGGTTCGGACGGCGAAAAATGTCAAATTCCGTCTAAAACGCTGCAAAAATGAATTTACCTGGTCAAAATTCTCATCGTCGGGCAGCTTACTCAATCTGTGAGTCCTGGTTTTTGATTCATCAGGATGTTTATCATGATTTATTTGTTTGTTCTTGATGATTCATTGACTAGTTAGAGATTCACCACGAGGACCGAAGAACTAACTAAATGTTGTGAACCACTGCAGAAGCTGAGGGTGAGGTTAGGTACCTGTAAAACCGGTTTAAGCCCGCCAGTAACTTTGTGTTACTGATCGTTCCAAGTCGATACTTCTGTAGTGGTTCTTTTTGTTTTATGTCTTGGTGTTTAAAATTTTTTGTGCTGTTGGCGCCTTATGTATGTTTTCATATTTTTAGTTAAGTTAAGGTAACTGAGTGGCCACCTATTGGGAAAATAGCTGCTCATTCGGCTTACGATATGTTTCATGGTATAAGTACCTGATTGTTAGTTTGGTTTTTTCCCACCTCGGTTTTTGGAGTGGGAATCTTTTTCTGATTGCGCCTTTTCCTGATCTTTGCCTACTTGTACCTTTCAATGCGGAAGTGATTTTGTCGTTTAGAATGATTTCCGGTAAAGACTATCCGCAACGGACTTTAATGGCGGAAGCGGCGTGGCAGTTTGCACGTGGTTCCGGTCGAAACGAAATTCTCTAAAGGGGATTAAATAAATGCGAATTTTGCACTGAAATTGATCAAAAATGTAATTTAATTGACAACACAATTGAATTCTGAAAGAAAAATACCTTAAATGCTGCAAAAATGGCTGCAAATCGGCCGAGACAATTTTGCAACTGAGTGAAAAATTCGCCAACAAAAATTGGCCAAATTCAGCTGCAATAAATAAATTCCAGCGCTAATACACGAGTTTTACTCGCACTACCATTTGTTATGCGGTCACTTACCTTGAATAAGTGCTAGCTCTGACTGGCTCTTCAACCTATAGAGTCCCAGGGACGTCCGTCGTTGTTCACAGTCAGAAGAGAAGAGAACGAGGAACGGGAAACGTGGTCAGTCAACCATCACAGCTGTCAATCACCAGTGGGCGTGTCGTCGGACGACTTCGGTAGTAGTTCAGGCACTAGACTCGAGTCACACCTTGTGGCAATACTCCTAATTAGTTGTACAACACAGTGCTAAACCTTGTTACCCTGCAGGAAAGGTGACAGCGATATTGACGTTCTGGACCAACGAAACAGGGGAAATTTACCATCCGAAGCACGTGTTCTTGTGAGCTCTAGACGGTAAAACACCAAAAAGGGACATTCTGAAACAATCTACAGCAAAGTTGACCTCACCAATAACTGGAAGATACATTTATGTACTTTATTCACATTTAAGATATTTATATCAAAGTGTTCTCGAGAAAATAACCCATCAACAGGGTTGTAGGCTTTTTGATCGATTTTATTCACCAAGCCATAGGCACAGACGTTCCGGATCGTGAGTGTCCACTGCTACGTTGGTCCAAGACGTCAATATAGCTGTCATTTGCCTACAGGGTTTTTGGACGACCGAAACTCGTGGTCTTCACACATTTCATGGGTGGGGTTAGTATAGGGGGATAGTCAACTTACATGTATCAGTGTATGTTCCGGGATACGAAGGACGACCTCATGCACTATTGTCAGATGTAGTAGCTCGAGGGTAATTTAGTACATAGTGCCGTACGAGGCGGCGAGAGACAGTAGCTGGACTTTCTACGGAGCAACCATGAAATATTTTATTTTCTTTATTTCTAGCATGTATTTTTGTGCATACTTATGAATAAAACATTCAGTCACGTTTCATAATTGCAGAAAGCAGTTTAGTCTGGGCTATAACTATCATTTTTTTCTCATTCAATTTAATGAAAACTTGTCATCGTTATGATATCCCTAGGTAAAATTCAGGTGTAAACTTACACCCATTTTGATATCAGTAAACACGCAGGACGCCTCAAATTCATGCGAAACGACCAGGAACCAAGATAGCTTTTCCCCGTGCTTTGAAGATAAATTACTGGCATGTAAGAATCAGAATATTTTTTGTAGTTTTTTTTTTTTCATGTGTTAGATCAAATTCTGTTTCACTCATGAGCACCACAAGCGGTATTTTCGATGAAATAAAATTTGGTGTTACACGAAAAAAAAAAAAAAAAAAAAAAAAAAAAAAAAAAAAAAAAAAAACAATACAAATATTCTCTTCTTACTTACTTCAAGTTTACTCACTGGCCCATCTGTTACAACATGTGATAATACATTTACAAACATGTGACTTAGGCAGACATATAACAGATATACACAGAGTATAAAGTTCAGTACAGAAACAAGATTGCTTACAAAATATAAGTATTCATATTTGATATTTCAGATTAACATAGACAACCATCAAAATCTTGGAGAAGGTACAGGATAAAGTAGGAAGAATTACACAAAAATATACTGTTCCCTTACTTTAAAAGCTTTGAAAATGTAGAGCGAGATATTTCTCTGCTTTCGTTTAGAATTTGTGGAAAACAACTCAATAAGTTTAAACATGTTTGGTCGTGTCCTGTAATAGTTTGGTATTAGTGAAACTCTTAAATCATGGTATCTCGAGCATTCAAGCATGAAATGGTACTCGTCTTCCAGTTCACGACAGGTTGAACAGACTCTGTTTTCTAGAGGAATAGCATTTGGTTTGTGCCATCTCCCAGTTTCGACCTCAAGCCTATGCGAAAAAAACCTTAATCTAGTAAAAGCATAACGCATTTTTTCAGTAGTTACATTATCTAAATAAAATAGGTTTTATATTCAAAATTGTTAAGATTTTTATAAAAACGAGCTCGCGAAGAATCATTTAATCTAGCATTCCAGTTTTGAATAAAAGTATCTTTGAGACGTTGCTTAACAAGGGAAAGAAAGATACGTTCATCACCAACATTTTGTTGTATCCATGCTTCCATGAATCCTAATTCACCCAATAAGTCATGCAGTAACTTTACCCAGCTAACTTTATTAGGACGGGTATTAAAATCATTTACTAACATATCATATACAATTTTCACATATTTTGTATTTTGGCAATGAATTATTTTAAGCCAATATTTTATAATAGAAAAATATCTTCTATTTTGTAAGCTACAACGTCCTAATTCTCCATATACAAAATCGTTCTGTGTACACTGCTTTACAGATAACAACCGTTTACAAAATTGCAAATGTGTGCGTTCAATATTGTTAGCTTTATCAAAAACCCATACTTCTGATGCATAACATAAAATTGGGGATATGAGCTTATCAAACAGGTCTAATACATGACTTGGACTGACATTGACAAACTTATTAATATATTTATTTAAAACAAAAATGGCTTTCTGTGCTTGACCTGACAAAGTCGACTGGGCCTCAGAAAATGAGCCTCCGGTAGTTAAAACAATGCCAAGATAAGTATATCTATTAGTTATTTCAAGAATAGTATCTCCATAATAAAATTGTAAGTTATGGGGTAATCTACCACCTCTCCGAAATATCATAATTTTTGATTTGTTAGGATTTACAGTTAATCTCCATCTTTGACAATAATCATACAAAATATTAAGCCCATTTTGCAAGCCCTCCGGTGTTTCAGAAAAAAAATTACAATATCATCAGCATATAAAAGGAGAAACACTTAAGAAAACCTGTATCGACACCATCCGCACCTTTAGCAATATATTCTTGTTCAATGTCGTTAAGATAAATTGCAAATAAGAAGGGCGAAATACACTCACCCTGTCGATCACCAGTCATGCACGAAAAACTCTCGCTCAGTTTATCATTTATCTTAACTTGTGACTTGACATTTTTATACATTGATTCAATTATATCTAACATTTTACCTCTGATTCCGAATTGCAAAAGCTTAAACCATAAAACATCTCTAACCACATAATCAAAAGCTTTTGAAAAATCTGTAAATGAGCAAAACAGTTGTTGATCATTGTTTAATGAGTGAGTAATCAGTCCATGCAAAACGAAAATATTATCAGTCGTGGACATATGTTCGCGAAAACCAGCCTGTGCTTCTATATAAACGGAGAATGTTTCGGCCCATGTCGATAAACGATTATTTAATATACGTGAAAATAATTTTCCGAGAGTACTGAGAAGGGTGATGCCACGGTAGTTATCAACATTATTTTTATCGCCTTTCTTATGTAAAGGAATTATTTCACCAGCAGACCATGATTCTGGAAAATAGTCAGACAAAAATATTTTGTTAAATAAAATGTGAAAATAAGGACATAATGTCTCTTTGCCATTGATAAAAATTCGTTTAAAAACCTATCGTTTCCAGAAGCCTTTCCATTGGATAATTCACTAATTGCTTTCAAAATTTCCTCAAAATTTCCTCTGCTAAACTGTTATGTTTTGAGTTAATAAGTCGAAATTTCGAGTTACTAAGTCGAAATTTCGAGATAGTAAGTCGAAATTTCGAGATAGTAAGTCGAAATTTCGAATTACTAAGTCGAAATGTCGAGTTACTAAGTCGAAATTTCGAGTTACTAAGTCAAAATTTCGAGTTAATATGTCGAAATTTCTAGTTAATATATCGAAATTTCGAGTTACTATCTCGAAATGTCGAGTTACTAAGTCGAAATTTCGGGTTACTTAGTCGAAAGTTTGAGTTACTAAGTCGAAATTTCGAGTTACTAAGTCGAAATTTCAAAATTAAAAAAAAAAAAAAAAAAAAAAAAAAAAAAAAAAAAAAAAAAAAAAATACCTGGCCCTAATACTCTTCCGTATTATCTACGGCCACGGTACTTTATTGCGACATTCCCTGGAACTTCTTTTTTCATTTTGCTGCAGGCGGGTGGAATGGTGTTTGATGAGAGACCCAAGTCTTACACAAGATGAGATTAAAAGTGAGTGCGGATATACAGGAACTGCTTGCCCTGTGTAGCATACTCGGGAGAAGAGTGATTAGCATACCGTATTCGTTCTATTTAGCGCACATGTTCCAATAAGCGCACACCATGGTCGTTTCCGAAAAAAAAACATGAGCATAAGCGCACATTGTCCGACTAGCAAATTGGTATTTTACACAAATTGTGCACAAAAATTCCATATTGACCGCGTAAAAACCTAACCTTTAATGGTCACACACTATTTCAAAACGATTGGAACACATAAAGGCATCATAACTGATTATTCAAGCATGTTTACTTTATCAGTTAATTGGTTGTTTTAATTTGTAGTGTGCGCTTAAACGATATTTTGTTACCTGAACTTTAAATTTTGAAAAGTAAAGCGCATTGTGCGCTAATTAGAACGAATACGGTAATTCATTGTCCAAATTCACGGTAACATATTTGTCCAAATGTCGGTCTCGAGCAAAAAAATATTGCCCACAATATACATGAATACCATGCTCCGATTGCTTGTAAGTTGTTCTTTCAGGATTATAAGAACAACTAAAACGGTAGTTCCCACGCTATTGTTGTTATTATTTTACTACTCGTAGTTTCTTGGTCGGTTGATAACTGATTTTGCATCAGGTCATTTTATTTCAGTACTCAAAGACACAAACAGTACACATTACGAAAACTTGCCCACGCAATATACAGAGATTTTTTTTTTCAGTTGTAAAAATCGAAAATTTCATTTGAAAAAAAAAAAAAAAAAAAAAAGATATTTTTAATATTTTCACTCAAAACATACTTTGTGGGTGCACATTAGAACCGCCTCGCTGAGGCGGTTCTAACGAGTACCCACAATGTATGTTTTGGGTCAAAATAAGAAAATTAGGAATACCCGTGCAACCCCCCAGTTTTTCTATATGAAAGTGGGTTAAGGGGGTTTACATTACATGAACTGGTTTTCCTGATGGTTGATTACTGATTTTGTATCAGATAATTTTATTTCAGTACTCCAAGGCACAAAAATTACTTGATTTTCTTTTTATTCTTTGTTGCAGTAATTCTGAATTCATTTTCCAAGATTGATGAAAATGGTGATGGAAGGATCTCGAAGCGGGAACTGGCACGTGCTTACCGGCTGGCGGGATTTAATCCTACAAATGAGGAAATAGACAACCTCATGCAAGAACACGACACAAATGGTAAGACGACAGAACAGGTCTGCCATTTACTGGTTAGCTTCTGATTTTGCTTGCATAAAGTTTCCACTGCCACGTTGGTAAATGTGTTAAAACTCCCTCAGCCTCAGCATTATGTGATCATTGACATTTTTTTCCCAGTAGGCACGCTGTGTTGCGGTAACTTAAAATGGTTTGATTGTTTTGTGGCAATCATTAACAAGTACTATGGGGGAGACAATATGCTAATACTCGAGAACACAATCCAGCGCCAGTGGGGATCGAACCCTCGACCTCTCGATCCGGAGTCTGATGTTATAAACACTAGGTCACTGAGCCTCCTCGGTGATTCAGATGGAATTGCAAATACAGTTTGATTATGATTTTAACCAATCCAAAAATCCACATTAAAATGGAAGTGATCGGAACGTCATACTCAGAATCCAGAGAGCATTAGTTCGAACTCAGCTGTGGTGAAATGCTGTGTTCTTGAGCGAGCCACATTATAACACCCCATAGTTCTTGGAATAGTTCTTGTGATACACAGGAAGCTGTGGCCATTACACCCTGACATGGCCGAAAAATTCGAGACCAGAATCACGACAACCAACGTGGATTAAATCAACATAACACCGTGGTATGCACATACCTGTCTTGCAATAACTTTCCCACGAGTAATATTCCTAGACAAGTATTTACTCCATATTATCGTTAAATAATTTAATCCGTTTAAGCCTGGCGTCCCTTTTGTGGGACATAGGCAAACAGAATAGCCCCAGATGTGACGCCGCAGAACGCGGCGTCCCATCTGGGACTATTCTGTTTGCACAGAGAAATTTCATCGAAAAATGAGATAAAAAGTAAAAATCACACCGTACACCCCTAAAAATGAAAGTGGACTCATCCAATTGATAATGATAGGAAAATCCATTCGTCAAATATGGGTTAATCCGTGTTGGTTGTTCAGTGCCGCGTTGGTTGTCTCTGGATAACACAAGTGAATCATTTTGTCTTCAGCTGATGGCTACATCGACTTTGAGGAATATTTTGATGGAATGAAGACTCGGCTGTTTGACCTTGACATTGAGAAAGAAACCATGAAGGCAGCATTTAGAGGTGATCATCATCATCTTATCATCATCATCATCATCTTATCATCATCATCATCATCATCAATTTCGTCATCATCATCATCATCATCATCATCATCATCATCATCATCATCATCATCGATATCATCATTACCGTCATCATCATCATCATCATCATCATCATCATCATCATCATCATCATCATCATCATCATCATCATCATCATCGATATCATCATTACCGTCATCATCATCAACAACAACGTCATCATCATTATCATCATCATCATCATCATCATCAACAACAACGTCATCATAATTATCATCATCATCATCATCATCATCACCACCATCATCACCGCTATCAGCATCGCCATCATCATCATCATGAACAACAACAACTTCTTCATCATAATCACGGTATCATCGTTATCATCATAGATCATCATCATCATCATCATCATCATCATCATCATCATCATCGATATCGTCGTCATCATTACCGTCATCATCATCATAATCATCATCAGCATCTTCATCATCAGCAATATCATCATCATCATCGCCATCATCATCACCGCTATCAGCATCGCCATCATTATCATCATCATCATCAGCAGCAGCAACAACTTCTTCATCATAATCATGGTATCATCGTCATCATCATAGATTCGGTTGATTGACTTTGACATTGAGAAAGAAACCATCTAAGCAGCATTTAAGCACATAAGCATAAGAACCTGTGTCATATTAGTTTTCTCCACCCCTCGGTTTATGGAGTGGGAATTTCTTTCTGATTGCGTTATTTCCTGATCATTGTCTATTTGTATTTTTATTTAATATTAGTAGTAATCATCGTCGATCTTATATTCATCATCATTATCATCGTTGACGTCATCATCATCAACCTGTTCATGTAGAGAAGTTTCACATAAAGTTGTCAGATTTAAAGCAAAATTTAACTTCAGCGGAAACTTCAGAGTCGTTTGTTCTTGTGTGGTTTCGGTCCCGGAGGTTTCGGTCATGAGTCATTTCGGCCCAGCTTCGATTCGGCCCTTCATCATGTCAGCTTGAGTCGTTTCTTTCCTTGCGCGGTCGTTTTGGTTTTGTTTCGTTTCAGTCCTGGATCGTTTCTGTCCAAGCTCGTTTCGCTCCGTGTCGTTTCGATCTAGGGTTGTTTCGGCCCGACGCGTTTTGGTCCAGGTTCGTTTGTCATTGGTCGTTTCGGTCCTAGTCGATTCGATCAAGGGAAGTTTCGATCACGGGTCGTTTCTGTCCAAGTTTTTTTTTATCCATGGTTGTTTGCTCCTGGGTCGTTTCAGCCCGAGCGGCTTAAGTGCTGGGTCGTTTCGGTCTAATTTTCCAATTGATCAATACTTACATTCCTGTCGGCTAACGCCTATTTTAATAGTGGGAAGAAATGCTAGGGTAGGGTTTTTCCAAAAACAATTTTAAATCCCCATGTCAAATCTGTCTTCAGATACTAATAAGAGCTGTCGCAGGACAGCGTGCTCGACTGCTTCTGACCTTTGTCAAACATAAGGCCAAACCCGACTAGTAACCCAAAGCATTATGCTCATACATCTTTTTGCCTTGATGCAATAAGGCAAAATCACTGAACCATGAAAGTTAACTATAACTACCTAAGATTTAAAGGTCTCACTCATATTGTGAAAGTAGTGTGTTCATATACCAACTGAGTGCCAAGACACAAGGCAAAATCACTGAACCGTGAAATAAGGTCACACTGACCTATAAGTATTTCAGGATCAAAGCCTCAAAGGTCTACTTACTCATAATGTGAAAGAAATCTGATCATATACCCATTCAGTGTTGAGATATAAAGCAAAATCACTGAACCATGAAATTAGGTCATAGTGACCTATAAGTATGTTTGGGTTCAAGGTCTGGTCATACTCATTCATAATCAGAAAGAAGTATGAAAAATACCAACTGAGTGTTGAGTTATAAAGCAAAATCACTGAACCATGAAATTAGGTCACAGTGAACCAGGAATACTTTACGGTCAAAGGTCTTGTCATACTCATACATATCGTGAAAGAAATATGTTCATATACCAATTGAGTGCCGAGATATAAAGGAAAATCACTGAACTGTGAAATTAGGTCATATTGACCTAGGACTACTTTAGGGTCAAAGGTCTTGTCATACGCAAACATAGTGTGAAAGAAGTTTGTTCATAAACTACTTAAGTGCCGAGATATAAGGCAAAGTCACTGAACCGTGAAATAAGGTCACAGTGACCTATAAGTATATTGGGGTCAAAGGTCTGGTCATACTCACTCATAATCTGAAAAAAGTATGAAAATATTCTAATTGAGTGTCAAGATATAAGGCAAAATCACTGAACCGTGAAATTAGGTCACAGAGACCTAGGACTACTTCAGGGTCAAAGGTCTTCATACGCAAACATACTTTGAAAGAAGTTTGTTCATAAACCATTTGAGTATCGAGATATAAGGCAAAATCACTGAACCGTGAAATTAGGTCGCAGTGACCTATAAGTATATTGGGGTCAAAGGTATGGTCATACTCACTCATAATCTGAAAAAAGTATGAAAATATACTAAATGAGTGTCAAGATATAAGGTAAAATCACTGAACCGTGAAATTAGGTCACAGTGACCTAGGACTAATTTAGGGTCAAAGGTCTTGTCATACGCAAACATACTTCGAAAGAAGTTTGTTCATAAACCATTTGAGAACTGAGATATAAGGCAAAATCACTGAACCGTGAAATTAGGTCACAGTGACCTATAAGTATATTGGGGGTCAAAGGTCTGGTCATACTCACTCATAATCTGAGAAAAGTATGAAAATATACTAATTGAGTGTCAAGATATAAGGCAAAATCACTGAACCGTGAAATTAGGTCACAGTGACCTATAAGTATATCGGGGTCGAAGGCCTGGTCGTACTAACTCATAATCTGAAAGAAGTAAGAAAATATACTAATTGAGTGTCAAGATATAAGGCAAAATCACTGAACCATGGAAAGTAGGTCAACCGACCCTTACCGTCATGACACACAAGTCAGTGTCATAAAGTCAAAAGATGAATGACCAACCATCCTCCTAAGTTGTTTCTATTAAGAAATAAAAAGAAAAAAAAATTGGGGAGTTCTAGATTTTGACCTCTAGCCCCACCCCCCTGACTCCGACCCAGAGGTCCGATGTCATGGAACCTAAAGTGTATGAAGTATGAATGCTTTATGATAAGTTGTTGTCAAGATATGGACTCCTTGTAAAAGTTACACAGCAGTACATCTATTTTTGACACTGTTCTAGTTTTTAACCTCTAGCCCCACCCCCCAGGCATGGACCGAGAGACCCGATGCCATTAAATGAAACTCAACCCTACAGGGTACCTATGGTCCGAGTATGAAAGCCCTCTGATAAAAAGTTTTCAAGATATAGACTTCTAGAATACTATAACACAGAAAAGCCATTATTATTAATGGTGTTCTAGATTTTAACCTCTAGCCCCACCCCCTGGCATGGACCCAGGGATCTGATGCCATGGAATGAAAGCCGACCCTAAAGGGTGTCAATGGCCCAAGTATCAATGCTTTCTGATGAGTGGTTGTCAAGATATGGACTTCTAGAAAACTTTAACACAAGAATTGCCATTTTTGAAGGTGTTCTAGATTTTAACCTCCAGCCCCACCCCCTGGCCTGGACCCAGGGGCCCGATGCCATGGAATGAAAGCTAACCCTACAGGGTATCTATGGTCCAAGTATGAATGCTTTCTGATGAGTGGTTGTCAAGATATGGACTTCTAGAAAACTTTAACGCAAGTGTGACGCGCACGCGCACGGGAACGGGAACGTGGACGACCGAGGTGACTGCAATAGCTCTATGCACTTCGTGCAGTCGAGCTAAAAAGGTACAAGTAGGCAAAGATCAGGAAAAGGCGCAATCAGATAAAGATTCCCACTCCGAAAACCGAGATGGGAAAAAACCAAACTAACAATCAGGTATACCATGACACATATCGTAAGCCGAATGAGCAGCTATTTTCCCAATAGGTGGCCACTCAGTTAAGTCGATTTTCTGTCATCACCTCATGTAAAAGCAGATTTTGGCAGTAACTGTTGTTAAGCTCAAATATTTACATGTATACTTATTAGGCGTCGCGAGAAAGGTAGTGCCTTAATCACGGTGGTTAATCGACATATTCGGAGCCACTGGCTCCGCACGTTAAATATTATGTTAGACTTCCGGGTCACGTGCGGCTCCGAAGTTATTTACGCTAAGTAAAGGATTTAGGTCAACACGGAAAGGTAGGTGCACGGTATTTTCATTTTTCTTTCTTCTTTGAATGACCTTTTCGAGAAAAATGGAATGCAATTAGACCTCTGCGATAATTTCCCATAGATAAACGCATAGGACATTGAGCAAAACCTCGAAATTGTCTTTAAAGCACTTTTCCCGAGATCATCACTACGGAAAGCAAAATGAGCCGGGATATATTTTCCTGTAAAAGTATGCATTTTGAACCCGTTTGACTAGGTGTTGCTGTATTTAGTATGGCTACATGTATGTGATAATCAAACATTTTCAATATCCCCCGTGAAATTGTTGACAAAAAGGTCCGGCTCCGTTATGTACAGTGGATCTGATTATGTAGGGTGGTTATGATTATTACGCTGGCTCTGAAGTTGTTGACAAACGCATTTTCTGTTTGTCCAATGAATATAAATGAGGTATAATAAATGGCTTTAAAGGTGTGTGTGATCATTTACTGATGTCATGATTTATTTACAGATGGAAAGAAGGAAATACCCATGTGGTATTTGCACCAAAGTGGTTGCACGACCATCAAGTGCTTAGTTTCACGCACGAAATGTACACCAGCAAAGTGTTAGACATACCAGCTGTAGCGTTTGTCACAAAGCTCTGGCAACAAGACAAAGTAGAAGGCGACATGAGAAAATCGTCCATCACCACATAAGGCCGTTCCAGTGTCAAAAGTGCCTGAAAGCTTTCACGTTAAAATCGAATCTGGAGGGCCACCAGAGATCTGATCATGGGGAGGAGAAGCTGAAGTGCCCGACCCCAGAATGTGAAGCAACATTTGCCTACTTGTGGTCATTGAACGAGAGGACGGTTGGCGCTGTCAATCTCAAAGTGTATGTCAGCCCTGGGTGTGGCAAGATCTTCAAACATGAGCCACGATCTTTTGAACTACAGAGCGCAAGTACAGACGGCGGTTCCATCACATGTTATAACCTCACCTTATTTCTGTGCTGTACAGCCAAGTGATACGTTGTTATCACAATTCCGATGAGGATAATCACGTGACAAATAATGTAAATTGTATATTTTGTACTCGTAAATCGGTCATAACTTTCTTAAAACTGGATGAAATCTCATGCGGTAAAATGCACATACCCCGGAATTTTATGCTCCAAACTGTTATACAACCGTAAATACTACGCGCTCTGTAGTTCAAAAGATTGCCCGAGCAACCGATTTTAAAAATATAACTTCAGTTGCTCGGGGTAATCTATAAAACTACACAGCGCATAAAACTGACGGTGGTATGTCAGTTTGA
Source organism: Rugalucina vietnamica (assembly GCA_964017185.1). NCBI lineage: Eukaryota > Metazoa > Mollusca > Bivalvia > Lucinida > Lucinidae > Rugalucina > Rugalucina vietnamica. Next base: position 3,298,002 of record OZ024879.1, read on the forward strand.
GCGTAAAATTCCGGGGTATGTGCACTTTATCGCATGAAATTTCATCAAGCTTTAAGACAGTTATGACCGATTTACTAGTACAAAATATACAATACAATACAATTAAAGTCACGTGATTGTCCACCTTGTAGTCGCCAGTCCTAAGTGTCCAAAAGATTGGTTATAATCAAAATATCAATCACTGGATAATCAAATTATCAATCACTGGAAAAAAAAACGTAGAAAAAGAAGAAAGCAAATCATTCGTATCATCGTATTATGAGAAACTTTGTCCTGTTTATGACTCAATGCTTCCTCTTCAGATGTTTCTTTAGGCTGTTGGAGTTGGCAAATTTTTCGCCGCAAATCTCACAAACATACTTCTTGACATGGCGTGTCTATTGGTCGTGGGCTTTCACTGATCGCTCATGTTTGAAGTCACAGCCAGGGCAGACATACACTTTGAGATTGACAGCGCCACACGACTTCTTGCGCTCGTTCAATGACCACAAGTAGGCAAATCTTGCTTCACATTCTGGGGTCGGGCACTTCAGCTTCTCCTACCCATGATCAGATCTCTGGTGGCCCTCCAGCTTCGATTTTACCATGAAAGCTTTCGGGCACTTTTGACACTGGAACGGCCTTATGTGGTGATGAACGATTTTCTCATGTCGCCTTCTACTTTGTCAGATTATTAACAGAGCTTTGTGACAAACGCTACAGCCGGTATGTCTAACACTTTGCTGGTGTACATTTCGTTCGTGAAACTCAGCACTTGATGGTCGTGCAAACACTTTGGTGCAAATACCACATGGGTATTTCCTTCTTTCCATCTGTAAATAAATCATGACATCAGTAAATGATCACACACACCTTTAAAGCCATTTATTATACCTCATTTATATTCATTGGACAAACAGAAAATGCGTTTGTCAACAACTTCAGAGCCAGCGTAATAATCATAACCATCCTACATAATCGCGCGGGGATATTGAAAGTGTTTAATTATCACATAGCCATACAGAAAACAGCAACACCTAGTCAAACGGGTTCAAAATGCATTTCGAGGTTTTGCTCAATGTCCTATGGGTTTATTAATGGGAAATTATCGTAGAGGTCTAACTGCATTCCAGTTTTTTTCGAAAAAGTCATTCAAAGAAGAAAGAAAAATGAAAATACCGAGCACCTACCTTTCCGTGTTGACCTAAATCCTTTACTTAGCGTTAATAGCTTCGGAGCCGCACGTGTCCCGGAAGTCTAACATAATATTTTACGTGCGGAGCCACTGGCTCCGAATATGTCGATTACCCACCGTGTTAATTGTATACGAGTCAAAAATACCAATGTTCTGGAACAGACTAACCACTATTTCATATTCGTAGACTTTGTTGTACATATATTTTACCGCAGCCACAATAGACGTTGACCTTGCTATTTCAGTGTTCGATACAGACGATGACGGCTATATAACTATCAAGGAACTGGAACGTGCCTTGTGTCGTCATGGCAACAACCTGTCACGTGCAGAAATCAAAGAGATCATGAAAGCCGCTGACGCAAACAATGACGGGAGAATAGATTATGATGGTAATATTTTGCCAGTCTTTCAAGATATTGTGCTCCTCAAATGTATATAATACCCCAACCCAAGCAGGCACATGACGTCATTGTGCCCGCTGGGATTTATCCCACTTTTATGTTTTAAGATTGGGTGAACAGAGGTTATTCATAAATTATCGCATAGTTGATTCGAAAATAGAATGTTTGTTTGTTTGAATTGATCATGTCGGGACGTTTCCTCCATTTTATGGGACTTCTTCTCAACATTAGGATGTCATGACACCCAAAATGTGCTTAAAACACCCCAGTAAACCAAAAATGATTATATACTCAGCGCGAGTGTAATGGTACCAGTAAATCGAGTTAAAAAAAGAACGATTTAGTGGCGTTTTAACAGACAGTGTTAAGAGGCACGAGGAGGCATGGTGACTTGTGAAAATATGGCTAAATACACGAGCATCGCGTGCACCATAGTCCCAGGTCTAAAAGAGTTGTTTAATGTCACTAAATCAATTTGCCGTTGACCAGAATCATGAATGAAATTAAGTTTTGTTTTTGAAAGAAATTATTTATTGTTCAAAATATCAAAAATTTAGTGGTGTTAACTTTTCATTGATGCTGCGTATATGTTTGGTTGGTCACTTTTAAATTAGCCTTATAACATAGTTTTTCTTTACAATATTAATAATATTCTTCTTCTTACTTTCGTTTCAGAGTTTGTCGAGTCACAACTGTGCAAAAGAGTTTTCTGACTAACATAATTTGCAAGACTATATGAAAATTCCAACAAAGTCCTGGCCGTTATGTGTAGGCCATTGATAGGCGGACTTTTATGTTACGGGTTATTTTAATACTTTATTATATTTTTATTTGCACATCAAAGGATCTTGTGGATGGGGCGTGGGTGGTGGTGGTATGGTGGCCTGGTGAAAGAGCACCGGACTCAGAAACAAGAGGTCCTGGGTTTGATCCCTTGGAGCGCCGTGCAGTGTTCTTGAGCAATACGCATTAACTCTCTACAGTACTTGCTGAAACTCAGGAAATGGTGGGTCCGTCTCAACAATGGCCAACATGACTGAAAAAATTGTTTGAGTTGTGGTTTAGCGTCCCTGTCGACAGCTATGGTCATATTGGGACGTTGCCTATATTTTAATGGACGTGTACTCAGAATTAGGACGTCATGACATCCAAACAGAGATTCAAATTTAACCATCAACAAAGCAAATAAGGCTCATATATGGATGGGATTTGGCTTAAAACACATTTCCTGGTCAGGCTTAAACCTGAGCGATTAAACAGTAATCAGATGGCCAGTCAGCAGCGTAGAAGCTTTGCCTCGTGGCTCAAGCAGCACATCTTTTTTTCTTTAGGTCCCAATGGACGGGGCCCCTGAAAAATTGTTGACTGGGGCGTTAACCTCAATTAAAAGAAACCAAAACATTTGTTTGATGTACAGTCAAGTGCCCAGTTCAGCCATTATCTATGGTCGCCGGAGCTTGGCTATTGTTCTCGTAACACGCACTCTTGTCACACTAAGTGACATGCGTTATATCAAGTCTGCCCATACTTTAGTTTTGGGTAAACCAAATTTTCACAAGCCATGCACTGTGGAATATGACGATATCACATAGTGAACCAAGAGTGCGGTTCCGAGTATACACTGTAGTCATAACGAAGACGTGCCCATATAATATACAAATTTTTCTTAAGTTGTTAAAATTGAAAAAAATCAGATTTTGTCAGAATATTTTTCTTAATTTTGCTCATAAAAAATTGTGCCGAGCCCATCTATGTTTTGGAACAAAGATAAGAAAAATAAGTGTATCCCTGCATACCCAGGTTTGTTATATAAAAGTTGGGCTAAGGGGTATGCATGTCATGGACATGTTTTCCTGATGAACGGGGTGGACAATTTTGTCTAACATTCATAGTTCAAACCAGGTTTCAGTCGCACTTCTTTTTCGTAACCCATTGTCATAAACAAACTTTATGTGTCAGATTAATATTTTAGCGGCAGCGGGAGGAAAAACTCATAAACATTTTTGAAGAAATTTGAGTTTTGTTTTTCACCTTTCTTGGAAATTTAAAATCAATATTTGAGCCGCCTCGTGGGAAAACAAACAATGTGGATTCCGAACAGGTCCGACACAAACCGGGCTGTACAGTTACAGAAAATAGCTAGAAACTTGAAATTTCGGATTTAAGTAGAAGAGGAATTGTACTATCCGAGTAGCGAAAACAAAGGCGCTGATCAGCTTCGCGGTTACCGCGAAGCTGATCTGCATCTTTGTTCTCGCCTATGCAGATTTTGGTTTTCCCATGAGGCGGCTCATTTTATTAACATTTTCTACAGTGAGCTGTTTACATAAAAAGAGAATCCATGCACTGTTATCGAGGCTTTTAATTCCACTTCTAGGTACCTCGATGACCTTTTGAACATCGATAGCCCTTATGTTGAAGGAATGGTCAATCAAATTTATCCACCTGGGCCCAGTAACTCGAAGGCATATTAAGTTACCCTACTTTCGACATACTTAAGATGACCACATTAAAATTTATGCCCTTGCTATTCCAGTTACTCTAAGCTATTGTACTTTTTTCAGATGAAAGGTGCCACTTCGTATGATAAGATGACGACAACGTTATAATGCTGTTGAGGTGTCACCGTGTGTTACGGTCCTCTTCACTTATTCACCATTAATCTTATGAGATACTTTAAAAATAATCAATTTCCTTTATCCACGACGTTTTCTGTTGCGTCAATCCAAAATATTTTGATACAAAACCAAGGTCAGTGAGTCCGAAAATGGAAAAAACACTAGTACAGAGCTGCGTCACACGAAAAGATGTTGATTTGCCAATAACCGTTTTTGACTAGGCAGTTTATCTCATTCAGTCACAATTTTCTATAATAAATCCACCCTATAATTGATCGCCATCTAATTGATTGCTTCTTAGCTTATGATAATGATGTAAATCAAGATAAAACATTGATAAATTCAATTGATATACTTTCCTTTTCTCTGGGCATGGCCATTTACTGCATCAGTGTGCGGAAGTTAAGAACGAACTTCAATGGATAGAATTTGTTTGATGTATATTGACCTCCGCATTAGTACAATTTGATCTCGTGACAAAAGATTTCATTGACAGGTCGTGTTTTCTCACGTTTGCATAGCCGCGCCTGTCTGCAATTGATTTTAAGATCTTAAGCTTAAGATGGCTTCGAGTTACCAACCCCAGAACTATAGTTGAACGAGCCCAATATCTCAGATACCGTAGCCCCCTTTTAAGAAAAGGCTTGACCATTACAGTTAATAAAAATATGCTTAAATCTTTTCATAGCTTATAAAAAGGTACAAGTTAGCAAAGATCAGGAAAAGGCGCAATCAGAAAAAAATCCCACTCCAAAAGCCGAGGCGGAAAAAAAACTAACAATAAGGTACCAAGATCATGTATACATTAAGTAAGCCGAATGAGCAACTATTTCCCAATAGGACCTAAACTTAACTAAAATATGATAACATACATAGGGCGCCAACTGCACAAAAAATTAAACACCAAGACATAAAACAATAAGAACCACAACAAAAGTATCGCCTTGGAACGATCAGTAGTATAAAATTACTTAAGTTTATTAAAATAAAACAAATAAGTAAAATAAAATTACTAAAGTTTATTTCCAGCGTGCTTTTTTGTTCTAAGTGCGGTTAAATGAAGAGCTGTCTGAAATGTCCTCTTGTGTAGCTCAGTAATTCTGGGTTACTATTAGAAAGACATTTCTGTATTTATTCCTGCATGTAAACTTCTGATATATACAATGGCGCGGTTACTATGAAACATACGTTAAGAACGTAACGTAATAACAGAACGTAAGTACTATTTATAGAAGAGATACGACATCCCACCATGTTTTTAAAAGATGTTTGATAGTTCGATAATGAATCCAAAACTTAGTATTAAAATGTACTGTAACTTATCACATTTAAATTGGTTTCGTTATTAGTTACCAAATCCGAAATTTTAGAAAGTATAGTTCATATTAAATTATACTAGGTATGGTAACTCGTTATAAAAAGGTACAAGTAGGCAAAGATCAGGAAAAGGCGCAATCAGAAAGAGATTCCCACTCCAAAAACCGAGGTGGGAAAAAAACAAACTAACAATCAGGCACTTATACCATCATGATGAAACATATCGTAAGCCGAATGAGCAGCTATTTTCCCAATAGGTGGCCACTCAGTTACCTTAACTTAATTAAAAATATGAAAACATACATAAGGCGCCAACAGCACAAAAAAATTTAAACACCAAGACATAAAACAAAAAGAACCACCACAGAAGTATCGCCTTGGAACGATCAGTAACACAAAGTTACTGGCGGGCTTAAACCGGTTTTACAGGATCCTAACCTCACCCTCAGCTTCTGCAGTGGTTCATAACACTTAGTAAGTTCTTCGGTCCTCGTGGTGAATCTCTAACTAGTCAATGAATCATCAAGAACAAACAAATAAATCATGATAAACATCCTGATGAATCAAAAACAAGGACTCACAGATTGAGTGAGCTGCCCAGATTAAGTAAAGTCTTTCAGATGTTTTGGTCTCTGCCTCTGTCTACCAGATCGTCTTGGCTGCTGATCCTCACTATCTTCCCCCTCTTCATCAACAGCCAGCGGTTCTTCTTCTTCGCCCGTTTCATCATCCACTAATGTTTCGTTGTCACTGTCTTGCCCTTCACCTTGCTGAAATGGTAAAGGTAAACAATGATCACCTTCATCTCCCGCAGCAACGTCATGGTTTTCGATTGGTCTCCTTGTTTTCCTCAGCAGTGTTTCTCGCCGACTGCGTTGATCTTTGCTTGTATGGTTCTGTTGCTGTGATACTTTTGCGAGTCGAAACTTACTGGAGTCCCGAGAAAACCTCTCATCTCGCTTCCTTCTGGCATAGATAGTTGACCCTTTTATCTTATATACTATATAGATGTCGCGCTCGTATGCGGCAGACCATTTATTTGCCTTTAGTTGTTCAAGAAACACTTGATCGCCTATATGAAATGTGTGTTCTTTTGTGTTCTTATTTTCAGCATTTTGATTAACCTTTTCTTTGTACTGCTTGTCATGTTCATTGACTTGTTTCTCATTCTTTGGTTCATAGCTTATTCTACTTTCATAGTTCAATTTCGTTCGAACAATCCTAAGCATCATGCCCTCATAAGGTGTAATTCCCGTGGCTGGATGTGGGGTAGACCTATAGCCTACAAGCATATCTTGCATTGCCGTCATTGGTGAGATTCTCTGAATTTTAGCCCTCTGCTCAGTTTTGTTGATAAGTCTTATAAAACTCTCGGCTTCCCCGTTAGCACTAGGATGCAGAGGCGTAATTCTATGGTGAGTAAATCCCTCTGCTGCAGCAAATTGCGCGAATTCATTTGGCTGGAATGGTGGGCCGTTATCAGTTTCCACTTGAACGGGTGTTCCATGTGTTGCGAAGATCTTCTTCAATTTTTCCTTCGTCGCCTTGATTCCCGTGGAGTACACAATTCAACCTCTGGATACCTTGTTCTCTTGTCAATCACCACCAGGTTATAGTGTCCATCAGGATAAGGACCACCAAAATCAACTGACACGACTTCCCATGGCTTTTCTGGTATCTCAGTCATTTTAATAGGTTCTTGTATGTGTTGTTTAGTGGTAAGTTGACACTCATATCCCTATTACGTTCTCGGTCATTTTGTTCATCTCAGGGAACCAGTATTTCTCTCGTAACATTTGTTTTGTCTTCGTCATTCCCAGATGACCTAGACTGTGGGCAGCTTTTATTATGTTTTACTTTCAAACATAAATCATTTATATTTTATTGCACTTAAACCCGCAATTCACGTCATGCGCAGAATCTCATTCTCAATACCCATATCTCGCTCTCGTCACCAATCTCGTGTGCCACCTCTGGCAGCCAACCTCACATTTACAAAACTAATTCCTTTTCTATTTATGCAAAAATACATGTAACCTTAAATTTATTCTCAGGAGAATACAAGTCCTCATGACCAAAGTCTCCAATCAAGGGTCTCATTACATAAAATAAACTTCTATTATATATGCAGCATGCACCGCTAACACTATTCTCCTTAACTAGATGTAAATTTTCAGAGACTGTGCAGTAAAATTATGAAAAGCTCATTATGACCAACATCTTCAGAAAACACTTTTTTCCCCTATCACTTTCAGACCGCTATTCATGAACTAAAGTGTTATCAGTTAACATGAACAATCTCGTAACCATAAATTGTTGAACATACTGTAATCTATAATACGTGACCAACATCTCCAGTCAAGCTACGTCCTTTGCTTTATATAAAGAAATGCTTCAGCTACGGTAAACTGCTATCAGTAGTTTACCATAACAATAACACACTTCTTATCAAATAAATCACACACACATGTTAGGATGTGCCAACAGCCAGCTGATCGGATTTAATTTTGCATTTAGATTATAATGAAATTCAAGATGAATCTGACATGAAATTCGATAGTTTCCGGTTAACCCATGGTATCCAAAACGTCCACAGCTTATGACCATCTGAAAACAAGGATCATCTTCTGAAACGAAACTATACATTATGAACACAATGTTCCTCAAATGAAATGTACTTATCTCTTTACAAAACTTAATTATATGATATTAAAAGTATTCTATGTAACTAAGCTTTCGTGTTTTCAATATTTTTATTATTTTCGTCATTATTATGCATACATGTATATAATTCTGTGTTCATTTCTGTAAACTCAATTTTAGAAAATTGATTACATGTCAATATTTACCTTTAGCTCTGTTATGAAAATTATACCTTCCATCTTACTCCCTGCTCAAACGAAACTGCAGCCTACAAGAGTCTACTTCTGAAACAGACTAAATCTATTGTTATTGACAAATCTCTAGTTGCTACTCTATAGAACGTAATGAAACGTATCAATTGCACAACTTTGTTTTTATTTTTATTTTTTTTCTATTTCATCAAATCTAGATCGAATAAAACAAATTGAAAATATTAAAAAATTGATTATAAACTGATAAAGCGACAAATCTATTTCAATTCTTGTTAATCAAAAGTAAATATATATTCTAAATTGACGTCTACGCATTTTTTTTTTTTTTTTTTTTTTTACCTCTCCTTTACAAACCCATGTCCACTGTCTCTGCGAATTAACATTGTTAATGCAACCAGCTCGACTAACTCTAACACCTCAACTGCCATGTGTGTGGGGTGGGGGGGGTGGGGAAGTTGTCCGATCTGCGTACTGGCTTAGGCTCGAATGGTTTGATTTGGCGCCTAAATCTATTTATATCATCAGATGCACCTGAAAAATGCTTTCCTTATGCAAAAGCATGCCATATCAACTATTAATAGAACATAACCGGAACAATCCAGTTCGAAACCCGTTCTTTTCCGACTAATACCACAAATACTATCAAATACGTAACTATTCTAGTTACCATATCAAACAAAAGTGCAAACAAATATAAATTCCATTACTGTATGTTGAAGTTTTTGTGGAATTACTATTTGGTTGAATCTGAATATGAGTCCGGTCATGACGTACAGTTCATGTCTTATGCTGAAAAACGGTTTAATGTCATCGTTTTTTCTGTGTTTCACCCAGTCTTCTTGGACAATTCTCTTATATAGCTTCTGTAACTGTTTGTCTGTCTTTCTAATTCGGTCTAAAACGACTGCATGCTCAGTTGTCAAAATACTTTTTACAACTTTTTTCAGTATTGTCTGTTCCAGTTACTGGCAATGGATGACTGGAGAGATAGTCCATCGGGTCTGCATCATCTTTCCCTGGCTCATATACCAACTCAAAGTCGACATCTTGCATGTCCATAACCCACTTTTCGATCCGTGGTGGTAGTTTTGCTGTAGCTTTGTTGAACATTGGCAAAAGAGGCTTATGTGACGTGATGATCTTAAACCTTGGAGCCCCTAGCAAGTACATTTTGAACCGGTTCTTAGCCCACCTGACTGCCAGGGCGTCTTTTTCTGTCTGGCTGTCTTTTCTCGGTATCTGTCATTGTCCTGCTGATATAATGTACTGGCTGAAGTCCGTTTCCTCCATTCTGAAATAAGCCTGCTGATAGCCCATCATGATAACTGGCCTCTGCTCGCACGACTATCGGACGCTTTGGGTTGAAGTAGAGCATTGTTTTCTCGCTTGTTGTGCTTTCTTTCAGTTTGGTGAATGCAGCTTCTTCTTCTGGCCCCCGCTGACATTTTACTTGTCTTGCAGTCAATTTTCTTAATGGGGCAGTTATAGATGAATACCTGTCAACGAATTTTGACAAATACCCCACCATTCCAAGGAAACTTTTGACTGCTTCTTTTGTCTCTGGGCGTTTGCTGTCTTTGACTGCTCTGACCTTTTCTGCTGTCGGTTTCAGCCATTCTTTTGTGAACCTGTACCCATAGAAATCTATTTCATCTTCTCCGAACTCACATTTGTCTCTGTTGAATGTGATACCGTAATCTTCAGCTCTCTGTAATACAGTTCTGAGTGTTTTGTTATGCTCAGCTATGTTTCTGCCTCCAATTAGAATATCATCTCTTTGGTTCATACAGTATGGGATGTCGCCAAATATGCGGTACATCGTCTCATCGAACAAATCCTGTGATGCTTTGGCTCCAAATAAAAGGCGTTTCGGTTGAAGATTGCCCCATGGTGTGCTGAAGGTAGCGACGTGTCGGGAATCTGGGTGCAAAGATAATTGGTGGTACCCACTTCTCAAGTCCAGCTTGGAGAACTTGGCGCAATCGTGAAACTTGTACATGAAATCTTCCACAACAGGCCCTTGTGATATTCTGTTTCTCTCCATGTGTTTGTTCGGTATTCTGAGATCAATACAAGCACAGATCATATTCGGCTGTAGATCATCCTTTGAAACGTTGGTATACCGAGGTTTTGGTTGAACGACCATAGGTGAACACCATGTGATAGGTTCTCCAGTTGGTACTTCCTCGAATAAGTCATCGGCAATACCCTGTTCTAGCCATGTTTTAATGTAGTCTGCAGATAATACGCTACTGGCCTTGGACAAACAGTTCTTTGTCATTCTTAATGTCTCTGATTCTGCCTATGCTTTGGAAAACGTTCGAATGTTTATTAAGTAAGCTTGCTATTTCTTGATTAGAAGAAAAATCTTCACTTACCGCATTGACGTGGGGTTCTTCACCTGGTATCCGAAGTTCATTAGGATCTGCAAACGATCCATCATCTCTGATCTGTAACATTCCAAGTTCTGTAAGGGTTGACTTGCTGATCAATGGAGGTGAGTTGGTTCTACCTTTTACCACCAAAAATCTGGAGTGAATTCCGCATGTTTTGTTTCTCACAATAGCACTAAATTCGCCTTTTATAGGTAATTCATTTTGCGAAGTCATGAGTTTGATTTTGCTGGTTTTTAGCTCCATCTCTTCTGAGGACCTATGCTGTAATGCGCGGAACTGAAATTCGTCCATTACATTTACGTCTGCACCACTGTCTGGCTCTGCCCGAATTGAGATATCATTTATCATTAGTGGAACAGTTTTTTCTAAACTATATCTCTTCTTGATTCTTTTTATCTTCATATGAGCTACTGATTGTGATAAAAAGTCTTCGTCTGAAGAATCCTCACTGCTGGACTCATGTTCTAATGTTTTCTTCACCCTATTTTTTCTTGTTTTAGTGTCATATTTATTCATGTTCCTTGTGTTTTTGAATTTGTCTGCTCGACACACTGATGCAAAATGATTTGGCTTCTGACATAAATCGCATGTCTTACCGAAAGCTGGACAGCTGCGTCTGTCTCGGTGTATCTTCCTCAATCCACAGTATGCACATGGATTTTTCTCAGTGTCGGATTTTCTACTCCCGGGTCTTTGTTTCCATTCCTGGCCTTTGTTTCTGTCTACTCTTGCAACTTGCTTCTCTCGTTCACCTAGTTTCATGTCCTGCATTTGCAAAGAAATATCTTCGATCTATGCTGCTTCCGCCAGAAACTGAGATAGGTTCCATCCTTTCGAGATACATCTTTGGATCAATGATTCATTTTCAATGCTTTGAATTAAATGTTCAAGAATTCGTTCATCTGACTGCGCCGCCGTTCCAAATTCACAGTCTTGAGCCTTTTCTCTTAACCTAGTTGCGTATGTGACCGTTTTTTCGCCTGGAACGGGTTTGCTCAAGAAAAATATGTCTTGCGTGATGTTTATTTCGTCTTGGCATAAAATAGTCCTTTAATTTTCTTCGGAGCATTTCATACTCATTAAAACTGGCAACATCTTCACCCGTAGGGTCTGGCAAGCTTTTTGCAAGGCCTGCAATTTCCTTCCCTCCGTAAATGATAAGGGCGTCTTTTTTATCTACGGGATTTACTATCTTAAAGTACCTGAACTCTCGCTCAATTGCCTCGAGCCAGTCCTCCCATTCCTTGCCTGTCGAAAGCTGATCCTCCGTAACTTGAAACGGCAAAGCTCGCAAATTTCTTGTTTCAGTAGTTATAATTGTCACTGCCTCGTTTCCGGCCATATCGATCACGTAATTGCTCATAAATAGTCTGCGCTATTCTGCTTTGGTCTTTTACTGGCCTTTATTTCTTGAAATCCGCCGTGAATTCTACCCATCTCGTCGCCAATGAAATGTCCTCTTGTGTAGCTCAGTAATCCTGGGTTACTAAAGAATTAGAAAGACGTTTCTGTATTTATTTCTGCATGTAAACTTCTGATATATACAATGGCGCGGTTACTATGAAACATACCTTACGAACGTAACGTAATAACAGAACGTAAATACTATTTATAGAAGAGATACGACACTGTCGAGATGGCGTTAAAGCAAAAATGAGTGTATCTAGGAACCATTGCGTTTCTTATACTACTCATAAATGATAAGCATCAAAACTTTATTTTTTGTTTACAGGACTAGTAATCTAACACCCACACTTTTACAATAGATATGCCGCAGAACCATCAATGTGCAAACATTAAATCTTTTTTTCGCGTCGCCTGGGAGCGCATCTCTCAGACTCGCAGAAACGATGGACCCCTACTGAAATTGAAGTTGTTATTGTTGCCTACGCTATCCTATTCTGTCGTTCATCCCCTCTTACTGGTTTATTCAACTCCAAAACTGGTTTGATAATCAAAATGTCAATACTTTAATGTCTAAAATGCACTTTGGAAAGATTTCAGAAACCTGTGAGTATTGGTAAAAACATGATGTTTAATTAGTTGTTTTTTTTTTTTGTTTAAATAAAACGTTGCCCTTCAATGTGCAAGTTTGGAACAGAGAACCATTTTGAGCCAAGGACATTGGTTAAGATTTTACAACATTTTAAAGCAGTTGCATGCTGAGTTCGATGAGTTGCAAAAGTTTAACTGTAAGGTGGATGAGTTGGATAAGTTAAGCAATAAGTTCGTTGAGTTAGATAAGTTGAAAAGTAAGTTGGATGAGATGGATAAATTGGACAATATGTTCGATGAGTTGGATAAGTAGAAAAGTAAGTTTGATGTGTTTGATAAGTTGAACGATAAGTTTCGATGAGTTGGAAAAATGCATGCTGAGTTCGATGAGTTGGATAAGTTGAGCGATGAGTTCGATAAGTTGGATAAGATGAACAATAAAATCGACGAGTTTGCATAGTTGAGTGATGAGTTGGACAAGTTGAACAATATGCTCGATGAGTTGGTTAATGAGATCAGTAAGTTCGATGAGTTGAATAAGTTTAAAAATGAGTTCGATGAGTTGGATAAATTGAACAGTAAGTTGGATAATTTAAATGAGTTGAACATTAAGCTGGATGAGTTGGATAAGTTGAGCGATGAGTTCTGTGAGTTCGATTAGTTGAACGGTAAGTTCGACGTGTTGGATAAGTTGAACAGTAAGTTGGATGAGTTGGTTAAATTGAGCGACGAGTTCGATTAGTTGAAAATTAAGTTGAATGAGTTGGTTAAGTTGAGCGATGAGTTCGATGAGTTGGATAAGTTAAAAGTAAGTTGAATGCGTTTTTTTAAGTTGAGCGATGAGTTTTATGAATTGGATAAGCTGAACAAACAGTGTGATGAGTTGGATACGATGAAAAGTAAGAAAAATGAGTTGGATAGGTTGAGCGATGAGTTCGATAAGTTGAACGAGTTGGATACGATGAAAAGTAAGTTGGATGAGTTGGATAAGTTGAGCGATGAGTTCGATAAGTGAACGAATAAGTTCGATGAGAAAGTTAAGTTAATTGTAAGTTGGATAAAGTGAGCGATGAGTTCGATGTGTTAAGTTGCTTGCTGAGTTCGATGAGTTGAACTGTAAATTGGATAAGTCGAGCGATGAGTTGGATGATTTGGATACGTTGAACAATTAGTTCGATGAGTTGGATAAGTTGAAATAAGCTGGAGAGTTGAACTTTTTACAGAACATTTTGCGATAGTGCCCTTTATTTTGTACGAAAAAGCTGGAATTACAAATCATCTGAAAGTGTTTATTATTCGTTTGGTGGATTAGACGAATGTGAACTTCGCTAGTATGGAACGTTTATACAGAGAGAAATACTCCAGTACATTTCTTGAGCGACAAAAGATTATTCGAGTTGAAGATTCAGTTGTAACAACTTTTCATGTGACCACACCTTTTAAGTTGCTGCTAATATAGACTTTAGAAACCCAACCAACAGGACTTGGATTCAAATGTATGACATTGTGTTTTGTGTTCTAAATGAAAATGGTCAGGTTGTAAAATGGTGTTTCACTAAGGGTACATCTTTTGACAAAGTAACATCACTTTTATCAGAACTTTAGTACAGACTGAATACAAGAAATATAAACGTACGCACAGTATACGTTGATAATTGTTGTACTGTTAGAAAGAGATAAAAAAGGTACAAGTAGGCAAAGACCAGGTAAAGGCGCAATCAGAAAAAGATTCCCACTCCAAAAACCGAGGTGGGAAAAACCAAACTAACACTCAGGTACTTATACAATGAAACATATCGTAAGCCGAATGATCAGCTATTTTCCCAATAGGTGGCCACTCAGTTACCTTAACATAACTAAAAATATGAAAACATACATAAGCTGCCAACAGCACAAAAAAATTTTAACACCAAGACATAAAACAAAAAGAACCACCACAGAAGTATCGCCTTGGAACGATCAGTAACACAAAGTTACTGGCGGGCTTAAACGGTTTTACATGGCCATAACCTCACCCTCAGCTTCTGCAGTGGTTCATAACATTTAGTTAGTTCTTCGGTCCTCGTGGTGAATCTCTAACTAGTCAATGAATCATCAAGAACAAATAAATCATTTTTTATTTTTTAAATCATTGTCCTTTTTTGGACATGGTATTAATGTTAAATTGGATCAATTCAATGCGGTTCACCAAATTCAAAAGGCAGTTTCAAATAAATTTACACCCGATTTTCTAAGGGATTGAGACAATGCTTTCGTCAGTCAAATGACTGTACACAAAAACGAAACATGCCGGCTCCCTCAGCTCGAGACATTTCAACTTATTCAAGGCAGTTTAAAGGCAGATGGGAAGGTCTTAAGCAATTTAAAATAACAACGCGACTAAAGAAATTGACAATTTACTTATTCATGCTGAGAATGATTGTTAATCGGAAATACCGGATGGTGCAGGTACCGAAACAAAAAAGAAAATTTACATGGTCATATTAATAAATTCTGACATAGGAAGAAAATGGACAACAAGCTCGCTTCACGAAGGTTTTTTCGAAACGAAACGATAAAATTGTGTCAAATGTATTTCAGGGCCCTGTTGATTAAGAGCATTTTGGTTTACAAAAGACTGAATTTCGAGGCCATTTAACCGCTGAACTGAGACCTGTAAATGAACATGACTCTGAAAATGTAGCAAATATGTTGGCTGTCGTAGAGCATGAAATAGCTTTAAAATCACTTGAAAACGACTAGACCCTTGATGTATCCCATTTACAATAATTTTCCATTTTACATAAATGCTTAATGATGTGACAATTTTACCTCGGGATAAAAAATAAATTTAATAAGTTGAGTGACATAATGACGATAAGGTCAATTCCATTTCTTTTTGTAAAAAACTATTTCTTCATCAACAGCCACTTCTAACCATTTTGATAATGTATTAAAACTACTCAAATGGGTTGAAAAGAATACCAGTTCTTGGTGACGGTAACTGTTTTTTTTGCTTTTTTCACTAGCACCTTCAATTCACTTAAGGACAATGTAGATAGACTAGACATCCCGGGAATGGAAAGTTTGAATTATCAGAAATTTCTGCAGTCGACTTTGTATCAAAATTAAGGTCGATGAGTGGCCATCCACATGGGAGAATATTATATGTCCGAACTACTTATGAATATGATGACTATATTTTTGAGGCAAATCAGTTTTTGCAGGATGGTTATTATCAAAGTGATTTAGGAAATACAATGGTTAATTGTTTAAGCAATGCTTTAGGGGTAAATGTAATTTTATTTTCGGACAATTGTACGGCATTGCAGGCTATAAGACCGTTTAGAGTGTGTAAGGTTGACAAACCTATTTGTCTTGTTCAAGACGTATATGTTATAACTTAAATATTATGCGACGGTCTGCATGCTTAGTTTTTATCCCAATCATGGTTGATAACTATGCTGCCTTCTTTAATTGCACGCCGGTGGGTCGGGCGTCAGACTATGATATTCCCGACATAAACCTTTTCATTTTAGTTGGTTGGGGCCGGAGCTTCTTTTCTGTTGCTTGGCCCAATGGGATTCAACTGGTAATGGACGAGTTTGGATTTTGGAGGATTCAATAAATTTGTTCGACATTTCTCAAGTTAACGATTGAGTTACCACGCGTTTGTTCGAACCTTCTTTTTTTTCAATACGAATACTCTACAAGTAAAACATTAGGCTTAAAAACCAAACTGTTTGCTGTATTGTTATTGAAAACAGAAACTTCAAGTTAAGTAAAAAGTATTGACGTCTAAGTTTTAGAAGTTATGATGTTCACACGAACGTGTTAAAAATTGCGAGAATGTATGTTTACAGTATTCGCACAGACACTTTGGTCGCGCTAACTCTCTGTGACTGTGCGACCCAAAGAGTCTTCGTGACTACTGTATACTAACTCTCAGGGCCAATGTTGACGAATTGACATGGATTATTTTCTGTGTATTTCCGGTAAAGGTATGCTCAGCTTGATATATGTTGTATATTGTCAAACAATGCCAGGTTATCACATTTTCAGCAACAACTCTCAATGTTGATAAATGAAACGACCCAACGTCATAACGACGCCATACTAAACGCATCATTTCTACTAATTGTTCACCCTCAAGCTTTTAGAACACAGACATTTCCTTATTTCGATCAGTTTACAATTTACTTCATCTAAATAATGAGACATCATCACGTCGAATGTCTAGAAAAAAAGTACAAGTAGGCAAAGATCAGGAAAAGGCGCAATCAGAAAAAGGCTCCCACTCCAAAAACCAAGGTGGGAAAAAACCAAACTAACAATCAGGTACTTATACCATGAAAACATTTCGTAAGCCGAATGAGCAGCTATTTTCCCAATAGGTGGCCACTCAGTTAACTTAACTAAAACCAGACGTTTGTAAGCTTTCTGTTCACAATGAATACCAACTGGAAAAAAAGGTAGTAAAAACAAGAGAGAACATACATATACTGTAGTTGTAGTGGCCTTTACGTCAGTGCTATGATGCAATGCGTTGTTTGTTAATCATGGATTTACCATAGATGTCTGGAAGTGCGTGCACTGCTAAAGAGAGTAAATGATCCGAATGATTGCACTCAATGACCAAGTCAATGACGTATTGACAGCGTACACGGGATGCACGGAAGGTTTGGTATGGTGACGTCGGATTTGGACTTACTTGCAACGTTTTCGGACAGACTTTATGTGTGTATATGGGACAGTCAAAATAAATGTGTTTTCGAAAGTTTGGCCGACTAAAGTCACCTGGGCACATAGTTTTCGTAAAAAAAAAAAAAAAACAAAAAAAAAAAAAAAAAACAACATTTAATCAAGAAAGAAAAACTGATACTGTTCGTTTTCTTTCTTCCGGAGAGACTCCATAGTCCTGGACCATCCTTCGTCTCGGTATAAGAGCAGCTAAATCTTTTTGACGTCGATATCTCTGACGCTTTTGAATTCTAATTATGAATCATTGCAAAAGCGATGACGATATATTCGGATGCACACCTTTTGTCTAATTCATTATTTCAATGGAATAACCGAGGAAGGAGCAATCGTATTCTGACGCTTATTTCCCCAAAAAGTCAGAAACATGTTATCCGTAAGGACGTTCATTCACGTTGATAAGCAGGGAAAGTAACAAAAGAAATCATTCTTCGTCAAATTGTCACTTCTTGAAAACAATTTTACCTTTTTGACGGCGCTGACCATTTGAGCATAAAACATGCGATGTAACCTTTTTAGGATGCAGTATAGAGCTATTGAAGACCATTGAGGTGACTCGACCAAACGCAAATAATATTCCATTGAAACGTTCGTTGCACAAAGACTGCGTTTTTCTTAAATGGCACGAAGATGAAAGATCTCTTAAAATTCAGAGACAGAGACAGAAAAAAACACTGAAACTAAGTACGTCAATTACTGAAATGTCACAGAGGATGAAGTACCAATTCACCAACCTGTAGATCCTAGACTTCGCTCTGGAATTCAATGCACATGGCTGTGCATTGGAAACGATGAAAAATACCAAGCCTGTTCGAACAGCGCATGCTACCTGAAACACCTGTGCACAGCAGCTGCCCAAATTGTGGGACTTACGAAATTGAAAATGGATGGACTGCAACTTTCGGATTTCAGCTAGAAGGAGCAGACACATTAAAAGATTCTAAAGTCTTTACTGCTGTTTTGAAAAGCACTTACACAAACCTCTTACCAGGTTCAACTCTAACTGAACCTCATGAACTAGAAGAAGAAATCTTCAATGTTCTACCAAAACCGGTAATCGCAACAATCACATACGGGAGTGTAGTAAAATCCTTGGAGTTTGTATAAAACTTTGAAACATAAAGCTCAAACTGACAGTTTCTATAAGTTATCATTACAAATGAGCTTGTGCGTGGGAAAACCAACAATTTGGATTCTGACAAGGTTTGACACAAACCAGGCTGTACAGTCACAGAAGATGATTAAAGGTTGGAAACATTTGATTTAGAGGAATTGTACTATCCGTGTAGTGAAAACAAAGGCGCTGATGATCTGCGCCTTTGTTTTTGCCGATGCAGATTATTAGTTGTGCCATGCGACGGCTCAATTTATAGAAATATATATATATCATAATCATTCTACTTAGTACACGAATAAGAAAACACCTTTCTTATTGTTTACTTTTTATCAACAATTTTCACAGGACACATGACATATTAATATTGTGCAACAGTTTTGTGACCGGAAAATCTTGCAAGGTTTACTAAAATAGTTTGTAAAATTTTGTTCACATGGTATGACTTACCATTCAGGGTTTGGACCAGATTCTTTCAGAAATTTGAATCTTCTCTTTTAGTTTAAGTGTGTCTTAATTACAATGGAATATTGAGCATTTTGAGCCCTCTTTAAAAACTTAAAGAACAGTGCGCCTGATATAAGGAATATTGTAAACTATTTTGCAGAGATTTTGTGTATTTAACACATAGGATTCACATGCCTTTGTACACACGTTGTGTATTATAAAACTAAGTTATGTTGTTAGTTAATCATTAGTCATCTAACTCACTATTTCAAATAATTTTCTTTCCATAAGCGCTTGGCTTATCCAAGACTTGAAGAAAAGGAATACTTTTGTAGAAACTTATCCAAGTCGCATAACCCAGACAGTCGCCATACACTCAGCTGATGAGTACAATCTCCATGGAGCGAAACGTCTCGTCACCATTACGAATGTACTTTCAGCCTCGTGTCCATCCGTAAAACAAGATGGCGAAAACAAGTGGTTTTTACACACCGATTGTTTTACATAGAATGCCATCGTTAATAGAAAGAAATGCTCACCGACACTTCGCTATTTGATGAAACACATATTTAAATTTTTATCAATAAAATTTTCTCCTCAAAATTCTGCGTTTTCTTTTTTTAACAGATTCATTTTTCAGCTGTTTATCAATGTTTGAACTCGTGTGGGGCCGTTTCCGACACGGGCCGAACACATATGCCGAAGCTGACGTCGAACGTTAATTTATTCCATTCTGAAAGGTCAAGTTGTTGTTATTGGCGCAACGATTTGAAGATGGAGGCCGCTTTGAACGTCATTGAAGAGAGATTTTTCCCGCTACGGGAACAGCAGTGTGCCATTATAGAAATGATTTTAGATCGCAGATCGGTCTTTGGAATTTTGCAAACCGGTTTTGGGAAAAGTGCCTGCTTTTATCTCCCGCCATTGATTAAAAAGATAGTAAGAATCTGTAAAATGAATAAAACAAGTATAGACTTTTTATAAAACTCGGCTTACACCCAGTGTATCTTACATTAGGTTTCATGAAATTCTTTTATACTTTTATTAATTTAGTCTATTTATTTTGCTTGGTTATTAACTTATTTGCCTTAAAGTATCAAATTCAGAGAACACTGACGATTCAAACCACTGCATTAACCCCATTCACTGGGTTCCGTGAATGGTTGTGAACCCGTTCACTGTGTACGTGTGCAGGGGGGGGGGGGGGGGTTGAGGGGGACAGGGTACTTTAAAACTTTTCTGAGTACATATTTTATATCATTTTTTATTTTATTTATTTTTTTTCATGTATTTCTTTAAGAATTTATTTTTATATTTTTATTATTTCTTTTGGAGGGGGAGAATAGGGCTAGGCATTATTTTCAGATTTTTATCAGCTATTTTGTATGTGTGGAGGGGGAGGGATAACCTAGCTATAAGACCAGATATTTATTTATTTGCTGTATTTATTTATTTATTTACTGTTTTTACCGAGCCTCTGTACATGGAACAGTTCAGATAAAACTGATACCGAGCCTCTGTATATGGAACAGTTCAGATAAAAAAATGAAAATAAAAGTGCGATCCTTTAAGAGCAGATAACGTAATCATGAGAAAAATGATGGGCCATACCGCGGCCAAGATATCACGTGGACAGAAAAAGCTAATTTTAGCGAGCGTGCGTGTGCTAACAGGAGGGAATATCCCACAAGACGGTGCGAACCGGGGTAACCAAACGAACAGGGCGGATGTGATGCGTGCGCATCGAGAGAAATCCCTCCAACAAACCAGTCAGCGGCGTTAGGTGCGTCACATGGTGCATCGCATGACCTGGAAAATGGCGACGCCCATGAACATCAAACAACAGACGGATACGTGCAGGGACTTCTAAATCAATAAGTACGAGGACAATTACAGGCACAAACAGGCCTGTCGAGTGTTTTAAATACAGGGAACATTTCAAGTAGTGCCAGAACGGGAGTGTTAGGCGGGACACCTTCAGTGAGCGGGGGAAATAGACCACAAACTCCGGGAATCCAGTCGTGGAAAGACTCACAAATTCACTTGTCTTCTGCAGCCTCGGGTAAGTCAGCTTCTTCACACAATGACATTGTTGATTTTGTTGGGGGTGGCGTGGAATAAGAAATTGTGGTAGGGGGGAGTGGTTCAAATCAGGTTGTACTTAAATCTGGCCCCAAGAGACCCAAACTTGAAAACGTTACCCTTGCCCAGTGGTCAGTGGCTAACCTGGCCATTCTTTACAAGCTTCATGGAGAAGATAAACTCACAGAGGAGGGACTATTGGACTACCTGTCATACACAACAAAAATCTGCCAGCTAGTTCAAAGATACAATTCAGTCTCAGTATTGCTGTATGTCAGGGAGTACAGGAAGCTTCAATGTGCTCGTGAGTTTCGGTGGGGCACTGATGTGCCTCACTTGCATTCGGTTTACCTTCAGCCCCGGGTGCCCCGCCCCAACCCAATCCAAAACGGGAGTTGGGGGTCAGTCAGGAAAACAATCATCCACCAGCTCACCCCTTACTTCCGAAGGCAGAGTCATTTGTAAACTGTTAACAGTCGTAATGGTTGTCACTATAAAGACTCCTGCAAGTTTGTACATCAGTGCTCACATCCTGGGTGTCACTTACCACATTCAGCTGTGACACAAACACCGGAGAAAAACTAGATAAAGTATCAGTAAGTCCATCTGTTGGCTTGCGCTTGTCAGCCTGGGAAGAAGAGCTCCAAGATGACTTTGATCGTGATTTAATTCTAAATGGGATAAAAAAAAGGCTTTGATATAATAGATGTAGATAAAAATAAAACAGATCCTTTAAGAGCAGTAAAAATATAAATGAGAAAGGGGATGGGCCATACCATGGTTTCGGCTACTTAAGCCTCTTCAGTGACCCTACAGATTTGGCAATATGAAGCCAAAGAGAACTACTGTAATTTTCCATCTTCTAGATGCATCTCCGGTGTCAGTGGAAATTGATAACCATAGGTCAGCACAGCCCGGCGCACCCCTCTATGACCTAGCCACTGCTCTAGTTTTAAAATAAATTCAAATGGGTCATTATGAAATAGTCTCTGA
Organism: Rugalucina vietnamica; assembly: GCA_964017185.1. Lineage (NCBI taxonomy): Eukaryota > Metazoa > Mollusca > Bivalvia > Lucinida > Lucinidae > Rugalucina > Rugalucina vietnamica. The sequence continues at coordinate 3,320,134 of OZ024879.1, forward strand.
GCCCCCTCTGATTGTCAGACCCTAAGGTGTCATTCCTAAGCCGGATGCAGGGGTGAGGCTAATTCATGATTGCTCATTGCCTGCAGGGCAAGCAGTTAACGACTACTGCAGCAGTGAATGACATCAAAGGTTCTCCCGTGTGGATGATGCAGCGGCATTGGTCACGGAGGGTTGCTTTATGGCCAAGGTAGACCTTCAGTCCGCCTATAGACACGTTAAATTGTCAGACCATAGCAAGAATGTTACAGAGCTTGTCGAACTTTGCAAAAACGATTTGGTGAGCACTATCGTAGAATCAGAAAGCCCAAAAATAATGATACCTTTCTGTACCAGCATTTTAAGCGCACTGGTCATTCTCCCAATGATGTTAAAGTTCAACCAGTGGAGAAAATCTCATATGATGAAAATTCTTCAGTTAGATTCAAAAATATTAAACGATTTGAAACTGAACTTAAATGGATAAAATTACTGCAAACACCCTTTCCACTGGGATTTAACGACAACATTTACCATGAAGGCAATATTTCCAAAATGCCCGATTTTGATGTACTTACACTTTCAGAGTCTCATAAACGTAAATCTAGATCTCATGGTATACGGAAAAGGGGTAATGACAAACGTAAACGGTGCGCTGCATTGAAATTGAACATTTCCCTTAATGATTTAGCTGTTAAACTAAGGATTCACGGTCGACATCCAATGCTGTCTTATCTTAGTTCTCTACCTATTGCTGCATTACGTTCCCTGGACACAGAGGCTAATAGATTTTACGATAGAAATCATCAAATGTATGACGCTGCACTGTTAACAAGATGTTATACTCAGCATGCTCTTCGTCCATTTATCGATTCCGAATCTAATCACATTAGAAGTTTTATTAAAATTCCTTTCATCAATAAAGGAATTGACTTTATTGATTTACCAAGCATATTCCAGGATAAATCAGTGATACAGTCTATACCTACCTACTTCCAAAATTCAGAACCTCCTATTATTTGTTACAAATATAACAAACCAATCAGAAATACTATTTTTAATTTCAATAAACTTGTTTCTGATCTTGATATCCATGCTAATACTCCTAAGTCTTGAGATTGTAAAGATTCAAAATATGTTTATCAACCAGCTGGACATATAGTTACTGGAAATTTAAAAATAATTTCGGATTCTAGAATTCGCAAAATTGTTTCTAAAGGTCCGAAATATAGATTCCCTTCCTACATTAATTTCGACAAATGTAGAGAGGAGATTGCATCTGCATTAAATGATTTCGGTAATCGATGGTGTAAACGAGAGGGTGTTGAGGATAATGCTCTTAAAGAATGGAAAAGAAGTATCTTCACTATCGTGGATAAACGTATTAAGTTTTATTCACAAAATACTAATCTTTTACCTCCTAAACCCAAATCGTCATTTAGGCATTTGAAGCAGGGTATCCAAGAATTTCATAGAAAGTATGTCTTGGTTCCGGCAGATAAAGCCGCAAACAATGTTGTTGTCGTTTGTAGACTTCACTACGTTAACACCTTAAAACAGGAGCTTGATGGTACCAGGGCTTATCTGGAGACAGATACTGATGAGGTGTCTGTAGTAAATGCCCACTTAAACGATTTACCTGTTAAGTTTTCTGTTTGTGTCAATGAAGGCCAAGACAAACTTCCTACGATGTATTGGTTACCTAAGCTTCACAAAAGACCATACAAAGCTAGATTTATTGCAAATTCTAGCTCTTGTACTACCACTGAACTTTCTAAATTATTAACTTCTTGTCTTACTGCTATCAAATCTCATGTTATAAGATACTGTGAGACAGTGTATGAAACTTCAAATAAAAATTGGTTTTGGTCAATAAAAAATTCTGGTGAGGTGCTCAGTAAATTGAAGTGTAGAGGGTTCCGTGCGACAAGCTTGTCCACATATGATTTTTCTACTCTGTATACAACATTACCACATAATCTAATTAAAGAAAAACTTCTGGATTTGATAGAGTGGACCTTCAAAAGGGCATTAAAAAACTATGGTTCACTTTATTTGGCATGTAATGACAGAAAGGCTTTTTTCACTTCCTCTGACCAAAGTCGGTATACCCTTTGGTCATGTCAGAATGTGTGCGACGCCTTATCCTATCTCCTTGATAATATTTATATTAGATTTGGGACCAAGTTATACAGACAAATTGTTGGAATTCCGATGGGTACAAATTGCGCACCTCTCGTAGCTGATTTATTTTTATACTGCTACGAAAGAGATTTCATGGATTCTCTTAACCATGATAATCAAGCTGATGTAATCGAGGCTTTTAATTCCACATCTAGGTACCTCGATGACCTTTTGAACATTGACAACCCTTATTTTGAAGGTATGGTCAATCAAATTTATCCACCTGAACTTCAGTTGAACAAAGCTAATATCTCAGATACCGAAGCCCCCTTTTTAGATCTACATCTTTCTGTTGCAAATGGATTTGTTTCTTCTAAAATTTATGATAAGCGCGATGACTTTGATTTTGATATAGTAAATTTTCCTTTTTTGGATGGTGACGTTCCTCGTCGTGCTTCTTATGGTGTATACATTTCGCAACTTATTAGGTTTGCTAGAGTCTGCAATCATGTTACAGACTTCAACGCTCGAAATAAATGTTTAACGGCAAAACTTCTCCAACAGGGCTATCGGTATCATAAACTTCGAAAAACCTTTTCTAAATTTTATCGTAGACACTATGAATTGATTTCCAAATATAATGTTGGGTTAAAGACACTTTTAAGTGAGGGCCTTTCGGAACCTGAATTTTATGGCGACTTGGTTTACAAATTAAAGAAACTTAAAGGAATAAATGATTTTTCTCTTCAGTTCGGAAAAATCATAACACGTTACAGACGTATAGGTTATAACTTGAATGTTATGCGACAGTCTGCATGCTTAGTTTTTAACCCAATCATGGTTGATAACTATGCTGCCTTCTTTAATTGCACGCCGGTGGGTCGGGCGTCAGACTCTATGATGGCCCCGACTGAAAGCTATTCATTTTAGTTGGTTGGGGCCGGAGCTTCTTGTCTGTTGCTTGGCCCACCGGGGTCCAACTGGAGTTTTTCTTTTGCTCCGGAGTTAGTAGGTTATTCGGCGCCCAGGGATCTCCATCGTCGGGCAGCTTACTCAATCTGTGAGTCCTGGTTTTTGATTCATCAGGATGTTTATCATGATTTATTTGTTTGTTCTTGATGATTCATTGACTAGTTAGAGATTCACCACGAGGACCGAAGAACTAACTAAATGTTGTGAACCACTGCGGAAGCTGAGGGTGAGGTTAGGTACCTGTAAAACCGGTTTAAGCCCGCCAGTAACTTTGTGTTACTGATCGTTCCAAGTCGATACTTCTGTAGTGGTTCTTTTTGTTTTATGTCTTGGTGTTTGAGGATTTTTGTGCTGTTGGCGCCTTATATGTGTTTTCATATTTTTAGTTAAGTTAAGGTAACTGAGTGGCCACCTATTGGGAAAATAGCTGCTCATTCGGCTTACGATATGTTTCATGGTATAAGTACCTGATTGTTAGTTTGGTTTTTTCCCACCTCGGTTTTTGGAGTGGGAATCTTTTTCTGATTGCGCCTTTTCCTGATCTTTGCCTACTTGTACCTTTTTAAATGCCAATTTGGAAACAAAACAGTTTATCTTAGGGATACTCGTCTCTGTTTTGGAAGCAAACTGGCCCCAGGAATATTTCACAGGCTTACCCAGGCTGTCAGGCGCATGTTAGTCAGACATGGATTAGCGGCTACGGTCGTTTATCTTGATGATTTCTTTATTAAAGCTTATACTTTTCAAGATTGTATGGTCGCATTAAGTTTGCTTATTTCCTTGCTTAGGAAGTTGGGATTCCATATTAACTGGTAAAAAGTGGTAGACCCCACAACACGAATCACATTTCTGGACACTGAAATTGATTCCATCGCCTGTGCCTCCGTCTTCCAGTTAGGCATGAACTGTCTCTTTTCTTGAATCGCAAGCGTGCATCAAAAAAAGCAGTTGCAATCCCTTGCTGCGGGAAACTAAATTTTTGCGCAAGTGTAGTTTATGGTGCCAGAGTGTTTTCGCGCCGCATTATCAACAATATTAATTTGCTCAAAGAAGGCAGTCATAAGATAAGGCTTAGCAACGATATGAAAGCAGATATTTTGTGGTGACCCGTGCTTTCAACTAAGAGAAAAAACTTGCTCAAGTAATGGGTTCTGCATTTCCACGCCACACTCAGAACTCACAATGTTGATGAAGCTGGCTTGCGGATACTGTGTGCAACATTATGTTTCAACATTGTTTGCAACGCTCATTATGTGTGTCAGCTTAGCATGTATCTAAGGTACTCAGTGCTTAGGTTTCATGTTATTATTTAATTGTATATATAGCAATGCTTTCTGTTTATTCAAATATGTATTTTAAATTTTTGTGCAAACTTTATTTTTATATACACCTACCCGGGTTTGGGTCTTTGGAGACCATTTGCCTTATAAGCAAATGAAGCATTAATGCCTGCTTTATGAGTGGCAACTCATAAGATGTTTTTATTATATAATATTATGCCTAAATTAAAAAAAAAATGTTCTACATTGTACCCAAACCCAGTCTTATTTGTCATTTACTTTGCCTTGGCATTTATAAGATAGCCAGGCCAAGGAAAGAAGAATTAATGAGAGGATTAATCTATTAATCCATCATTAATTTGATTGTAGTAGCTTTGCAGCGGTCCTCCAAGGACCCCCTTTTGTCCCTTTACTCTTATAATAGATCACATATGTTAAACTTATATAATATGGAATATCCCTGTGGGGTACCTCAAGGTGACCCAATTCTTTGGCATCATTTGTCTGGTTTCATAACCAATATTATATTACCCTTAGATAATCTGATGTCTGCAATTCTGGTAATCCACGCCCAATGTGTGATCACCTGGTCTTATCTGACCAATAGGAATCGGGCTAAAATTACAGAGCATCAGGCTGCCCCTGCTTTGGTGGGCTATTGGCAGTGCGCAAATAGCTGGCAGCAAGGACGCTTCGCAGATCCGCCACATTGGGTCTTTTGCTTTTTGCTTCACCCACCCAGGCACCCTCCCTTAATGATCTGTATTCTCTGACAGGCTTTCATTCCATTACTGTATGTGACATGTATTGATTTTCTTTTCTCTTGAATTTGTTTTTAATTTTTCAAGCAGACGTAGTTTAGTGGATTAGGTAAACCATTTTTAATTAAATTCATGGTAATTGAGTGGCCACCTACTGGGAAAAAGCTGCTCATTCGGCTTACGATATGTACCTGATTGTTAAGGATCTGGGAAGATTTCTTTAGTGAGATTGCCCAAGAAAATTTCAAAATATCAAGTTCCAGGCACTAAAATGAAGTTTATTGCAGTCGAAAAATAAGTTTCTGTTGTATTTAGACTTGTTATTTGCAGGAAAGTCGAGAAATGCCTTCTTTAAAAATTGGTCAAAATCTTTGAATTAAATATAGGATCATATAGGAAATTAGAAAACTTTTTATAAGTACATGTTCCTCCCCACACCCTTGCCCAATCAAAATATTTTGAACACAACGTTTTTTTTTGTTTTGTAAATGACATATTATATCAAACTGTCATGTTTGGGCAAGGGGGGAAGGCTATTAAAAAGCCCAAAACCGATAAATGGGCTCAGCTCTATTAATTGAAATGCACCAAGGCTATGGAAATATACTTTATATGTATGTTCTACCTGAATGAACAGACATATGTGTCCTAGGTATACACATAAGGTGTACACGTTAAAATGCATATAAATATACTGTGCAAAATATGTTTCTCAATTTTTGATGGTTTATGTTTCAAGCAGACGTAGTTTAGTGGATTAGGTAAACCATTTTTGTAAACCATATTTGTCATTTACTTTGCCTTGGCATTTATAAGATAGCCAGGCCAAGGAAAGAAGAATTAATGAGAGGATTAATCTATTAATCCATCATTAATTTGATTGTAGTAGCTTTGCAGCGGTCCTCCAAGGACCCCCTTTTGTCCCTTTACTCTTATAATAGATCACATATGTTAAACTTATATAATATGGAATATCCCTGTGGGGTACCTCAAGGTGACCCAATTCTTTGGCATCATTTGTCTGGTTTCATAACCAATATTATATTACCCTTAGATAATCTGATGTCTGCAATTCTGGTAATCCACGCCCAATGTGTGATCACCTGGTCTTATCTGACCAATAGGAATCGGGCTAAAATTACAGAGCATCAGGCTGCCCCTGCTTTGGTGGGCTATTGGCAGTGCGCAAATAGCTGGCAGCAAGGACGCTTCGCAGATCCGCCACATTGGGTCTTTTGCTTTTTGCTTCACCCACCCAGGCACCCTCCCTTAATGATCTGTATTCTCTGACAGGCTTTCATTCCATTACTGTATGTGACATGTATTGATTTTCTTTTCTCTTGAATTTGTTTTTAATTTTTCAAGGTAGTTTAGTGGATTAGGTAAACCATTTTTGTATGTGCAATAGCCATTTACACTCATTAATTGCTTTTACGCATTGTGTCAAACTTAAGTTGACATTTATGACATTCTCCTTGAATAATATGGAAGTGGATAGATTTTATTGTTGGAACTGTGGTACTACATATGTACATGTACTCAAAATATATAGTGCCAATGAACATGAACTACATCATAGTTAAATGGATAGTGCCAACGAAAAAATGTGAATGACACTCATTCCCATTTCGGCTTTGGAATATACACTTGCTATGATGGTGACATTAATAAACTCTAGGGTAATTGGTATAGTGAATACGAACACTTGTGCTCCAATTATGTTCTGAAGTTTCTGGACTACATTAATTCCTTAAGGAAAGAAGAATTAATATCGATTTAAGCCCGCCAGTAATTTTATATTACTGATCGTTCCAAGGCGATACTTCTGTGGTGGTTCTTTCGTTTCATGTCTTGGTGTTTAAATTTTTTGTGCTGTTGGCGCCTTATGTAACTATGTTTTTATATTTTTAATTAAATTCATGGTAATTGAGTGGCCACCTACTGGGAAAAAGCTGCTCATTCGGCTTACGATATGTACCTGATTGTTAAGGATCTGGGAAGATTTCTTTAGTGAGATTGCCCAAGAAAATTTCAAAATATCAAGTTCCAGGCACTAAAATGAAGTTTATTGCAGTCGAAAAATAAGTTTCTGTTGTATTTAGACTTGTTATTTGCAGGAAAGTCGAGAAATGCCTTCTTTAAAAATTGGTCAAAATCTTTGAATTAAATATAGGATCATATAGGAAATTAGAAAACTTTTTATAAGTACATGTTCCTCCCCACACCCTTGCCCAATCAAAATATTTTGAACACAACGTTTTTTTTTGTTTTGTAAATGACATATTATATCAAACTGTCATGTTTGGGCAAGGGGGGAAGGCTATTAAAAAGCCCAAAACCGATAAATGGGCTCAGCTCTATTAATTGAAATGCACCAAGGCTATGGAAATATACTTTATATGTATGTTCTACCTGAATGAACAGACATATGTGTCCTAGGTATACACATAAGGTGTACACGTTAAAATGCATATAAATATACTGTGCAAAATATGTTTCTCAATTTTTGATGGTTTATGTTTTATTTGAGATATGCCCCCGTGGACTTAGAACCTAACGTTACTTTAGCACCACACAACTATTGGCTTTACCTTCATTTGATACATTAGCCATTGTCAAAAGAACTTCCCAAATGTCTACAAAACATATGGACTCACTGTTCAAAGTGAAAGTTGCTTAATATTTTTGCATAGTATATTTAAGGTACAAGTTTTTGCAAAAGTGATGGACAGAGTTATTTAGAATTAAAACTTCGATAAAAATGATGTACCTGCTATTCGTGCATTAATGGTTTTTACCCAAAATTTTAGGTTGCAATAAGCATACTGTAGTATTTTCTTGATAAATTATGGCAAAAAAAGTTGTTTTCCGACAAAATATTTAAAAAAAAAAAAAAAAAAACCCGACCCCCTTCCATTTTGACACAGATTTATCCCGCAGACATGTAACATCAAGAGGTTGCCACCATGTTGTTGCATTGACCAAATCTTTAATTTTATGGAGAAAGCAACAGGTATTCTATAAGATTAACACAGAAGCTACCAGAAACACTGAAACTTTTGAAGGAAAAAAAAGGTACAAGTAGGCAAAGATCAGGAAAAGGCGCAATCAGAAAAAGATTCCCACTCCAAAAACCGAGGTGGGAAAAAACCAAACTAACAATCAGGTACTTATACCATGAAACATATCGTAAGCCGAATGAGCAGCTATTTTCCCAATAGGTGGCCACTCAGTTACCTTAACTTAACTAAAAATATGAAAACATACATAAGGCACCAACAGCACAAAAAATTTTTAAACACCAAGACATAAAACAAAAAGAACCACTACAGAAGTATCGACTTGGAACGATCAGTAACACAAAGTTACTGGCGGGCTTAAACCGGTTTTACAGGTACCTAACCTCACCCTCAGCTTCTGCAGTGGTTCACAACATTTAGTTAGTTCTTCGGTCCTCGTGGTGAATCTCTAAAACCTATAAAGTTTTCCCAGATCCTTTAGTTTTTTTCCCATCTCGGTTTTTGGATTGGAGATCTTTTTTCTGATTGCGCCTTTTCCTGATCTTTGCCTACTTGTTCCTTTTTACAATGTAAATATTATGTATATATGTTTTGTTTGCATCTGTGTAAATGATTATTGCCTACTTGTACTTTTTTACCAACCGTCGCTCGAGCTTGTCATTAAACATTTGTATTACTGTGACGGTGATAATACTTACATAAGTAAAAACTTTTATCAAAGAAAGCTAATATTATTAAATCTATCATATACATAACACTGTAAATCAGACACAAGAAAACAACTGAGAGTCAAACTAAACAGTCAAGTATTGACGATTATGTCGAGACTAAAGCAAAGTATTTACAGAATGATCAAAAACAAAGGCAGCTAACTGATGCTCTCGTATAGATCATTGCTGGAGACCTTATGCCCCTGTCTGTTGTCAGAACTTATTTCCGTAGTCTCTGTGAACAACATAATCCAAGATTCCAAGTAAGAAACATTTAAGAAAACACTACACTTGAAAAGTCTTCTTAAATCCAAAGCAACATAAAAAATACGCATGAAAAAGGCACGGCGGTTATGCCTAACAATGACCATGTGGTCAAACAGGCAGATGAAAGGATTTGTTTTGGAATCGCAAGCCACTATACTTATTGTTGTCTTGACAGTGCAATCAGCTATGACTGCTTGAAAGAGGTTTAAAGGCAAGCACACTCTAGAAAATATTAAATAGGTTTAGGTTTATGAAGAGACTATTGCTTGCTTTGACATTGAAGAGAAAATTGAAGGTGTAATAAGTGACAATGCTTCGAACATGTACATGTAAAGACCTTTCAGTTAAGACTTCCTGGATTCAAAGAGGAAAATGTGCACTGATAGTGCCAATGATAATGATGCAAATGAAGAATAAGAAATTACAACAGTATGGAATTTCCGACTGCAAAGATGAATTAGACAATTCAGCTAAGTAATATTATTGTCATGCACATAGTTTGTTGTTGGTTGTAAGACATGGGCCAAAGAAACTACGAAGATCTGCATTAAAGACAGCAATTGCAAAAGCCTCAAACATTGTAAATTTTGTGCGGAAATCAGTTAATGCCAGTGAAAAGGTACAAGTAGGCATAGATCAGGAAAAGGCGCAATCAGAAAAAGATTCCCACTCCAAATACCCGAGGTGGGAAAAAACCAAAGTAACAATCAGGTACCTATACCATGAAAACATTTCGTAAGCCGAATGAGCAGCTATTTTCCAATAGGTGGCAAATCAGTTACCTTAACTTAACTAAAAATATGAAAACATACATAAGACATCAACGGCACAAAAATATTATACAACAAAACATAAAACAAAAAGAAATCACCACAGAAGTATCGACTTGGAACGATCAGTAACAAAAAGTTACTGGCGGGCTTAAATCGATTGAAATACTTGAAGATGAGAAAACCTTCAGGCATCAAATACCACACGATGGAACTCACAGCTCTACATGATTCCATCAATCCTACATGTTCCAGAAGAAAGAATTGAACATCATAGAATGCAGTTTCTAACTTTCAACATTTGAAAGAAAACTACGGATTGTGTTACGGGCCATAGCACATGTAGGTCAATTTGAGCATGTAACAGTACCTGGGCAAAAAGAAAACAATGTCAGGGCAATTGACTGTTCCAGTAACAATTAGTCCAAGACAGTAAATGTATAGATTTCATCAACATTTAATAACAAAGTGGAATCCACATTTAAGATTTCTTTGACTTCATGAGCCTTTGACTTCATGAGCCATGTGTATAGAACTCCAGAACTGAGGCGAAATATTTCAGGAGCAGTGCAGTGCTTGAACTTGATACATATTTTCAGGAGCCATATGAAGAAAATGGACAGTAACCATCCAGTACCCTACATTAGCTAGTCTGGCAAGTAAGCTCAAAAAAAGGGTACAAGTAGGCAAAGATCAAAGCCTTTCTTGCAACATCTGCACCCGTAGAAAGATTGTTCAGCATAGCAGGTAAGATTCTTGGCCTGAAAGATGGTCACACATTCGAAAAACACATAATGAAAGAATGTAACCATGTTAGAAGCAAATGACAATGTCTTATCAAACATGAATGTGAGTGAGCATTGACGAGTGAGAAAGACTTTGTGACTTCTAAATTCAAAACTACATGTTCGTATACATGTGAATGACCTATGGGTAGTGTTTATACGTACTCGTATTATATTATTTTTAACTTTTATAATAAAAGCATAGCTAGTTATTTGCCATTTTTATCTACAGCACTACACTTGTAATTGTACATACTCTCTATATGCTTTTGAAAACGGACATAATAACAGCACTGCCGTAGTAGCTCACCCTAGCTGCAGGATGAGACAAAAGAATACCCATGACCCAGCGCTTGTCTTTGTCCAACATTTTATTTGAAAAAAAAAAAATTCGAAATAGCTATGAACCACATCATTCTGCAAAATACCAATCCTTGCAGATTGATTCACAAATTTTGGTTTTAGGAAGTTCAGCAATACACATCTTCCGGCACAAAGAGTTTCAAAGTGTATCAGCTCATACCCAGTGTCTTAGAGAAATTGAAAACACCTAAACAATACATAAATGTAAGTGCTTCGATATTTTTAATGGTGCTTAACGTCCAAGTCAACAGCCATGATCATGTCGGGACGTTGACTCCATTTTGAGAAGGTACAAGTACGCTATGAGGGATCTTTACCTAAAGTTAGGATGTTTTTTGTATTACGTAGGATCAGGCCTGAGCGGTTGACTAGTAATCATATGAGCCGCCTCGTGGGAAAACCAACAATCTGCATAGGCGAAAACAAAGGCGCAGGTCAGCTTCGCGAAGCTGATCAGCGCCTTTGTTTTCGCTACTCGGATAGTACAATTCCTCCTCTACTTAACTCCAAAATTTCAAGCTTCTAGCTCTTTTCTGTGCTTGTACAGGTCGGTTTGTGTCGGACCTGTTCGGAAACCACATTGTTGGTTTTCCCACGAGGCGGCTCGTATGAAGAATCATGGCCTGAACACAAGCAGCCCGTCTATATCCTTAGGCCCCAATGGGCAGGGTGCCATATTCCCAACCGAGCACCATAAAGAAAAAAGAATAAATGCAAAGAACCAAACAGGAAGCAAACTATGGATTTTACTCGTGACATTCAGATTTGTTACACTATTTATCCAATAACGGGAGAGACCCCAGAAACATTTCTTCAACTGAACATTCTAGTGTCCTAACCAGCCTTCTTAGAGCATTTGCTTTCTCCTCGGAACCGTCTTCCTATGCTTGTATGTTGGCTTCAAATGACATACAACCTTTAACCAAATGTGTTTTACATCACTGTGCCTGTCGTTGGAACATAAGTCACTAGTATCTTACACATTTTCAGTAAGAAATTTAAAACGTTACCATGTGGTGCCCATCTTAGAACAGTGGCGATATATACAAGTAACCTGGACAAAATTTCATCTACCGTTGGTGCGATAGGCGCAACGTCACACCGCATCTGTCAGCCAAAGGATGAGCCACAAAAGTTCTACTATTATACAGAATATCGACACCGCCACTGTATCCATTAACAGGTTGCAATCGACGGAACATTCCGTAATGTTTCGAGCGGATATCCAGTACATTCAAACGATGCACAGACGTGTACGTTTATGCGGCAATTTGGCACAGCCCACCCGTTCTCTGATAATTTTTTTTGTTTGGTAAAAACAAATCACGCAAGAGACAAGCTGTTGGAAGAAGCATATGGTAAATTTGCTTGCTTGTTTGAATTAATGTTGTAAGTCCCATCAACAACAATGGTCAAGTCGGGGCGTTGCCTCCATTAAATGGGACTTTTACCAAACATTAGGATGTCATGACACTCAATATATGCTTTATCATCCATAGTGCAGATTATATTTTCCTTTCGGTCCTTTGAGATCAGTGAGGGTATTCTGAGAAATCAGAAAATTATTATTGGTTTAGATTCATTTTCTAATCAACGTTTAATATATTTGGCCCCTTTTGGATTGTAATAGTCTTTGTATCGACTATCTTGTTGAAAAATGCAAAATTACAGTAATTATCTTTGGCTTCATGTTGCCAAATCTACAGGGTCACTGAAGAGGCTTAAGTAGCCGAAACCATCCCCTTTCTCATCAATATGTTTACCGCTCTTAAAAGATATCAGTTTTATTTTCATTTATAAATATAACCTTCCAAACAAACCAATAAGGTGTATATGCATGGGTAATTTGGCTTAACCACTTTTCCTAGGCAGGCTAAGATCGGTTAACGCGGTAAATAGTTGAACATTCAGTAGTTTAGAAGTATTGTCTGAAGCCACTGATTACCTCGGTCCTTTTCCTGTAACTGATAGGGGTAACCGGTATATTCTCTTGTTGACAGATCACTTTACGAAATATGTCGAAATCGTACCTATCCCGGACATGACAGCAGGGGTATGTGCTTCTAAAATTAATTGTAAATTAATTCATTTAAGATGGGGTTGTCCACTGACGGCACAGTGACCAAGGTTGCATATATGAGAGCAATGTTTTCCGGTTTTGCCATGAAATTAGCTGAATGTTGGAGATAAAGAAGAGCCTGACTAGCCCGCGAAATCCAAAAGGCAAACGGCCAGTCTGAGCGCTTCGACAAGACACTACTACGCATGATCAAGGCATATTTGTGTGGAAGGCAAAACGATTGGGATCTCAATGTGGCGCGTCTTGCTGGGGCGTATCATGCCACACCAAATGAGGCAACAAGGCTCACGCAAAATTTCTTGATACGTAAGGCTTCCGGCAGAGGTGGTCTTTGGCAGCATAGAGAACTAACAGAATCAACAAATTACCTCCTATGGTGAGTATGCGTGGACTCATTGAGAGAAAACATGCAGCATGGTCATGATGTCCGATCGAAATTATTTAGACCATGCGGCAAACGGCAATGGTCATATCGAGATTTTGCCTCCATTTTATGGGACTTTACCCAACAGTAGGATGCCATGACACTCAAAATAATCTTCATAAATAAAACCAACCAACTAACCCAATAGGCTTATAAGTATGGATCATTTCACTAAACCACTTTTGTTTCTTTGTATTGACAAAAACACAGTTTTGATGCTTATTAAACGTTAATAGTATGATAGTTTTTGGACCAAAGGGTCTGACCATATTTGCTCTAAATATAACCACCAAACTAAACCAATACGGATTACATGTATGGATGGTTTGACCTGAACCACATTTCCTGTGCAGGCTCAGACCCGAGCCTTTAACCAGTAATCAGATGGTCAGTCAGTATCGTAGAAGCTTTTAATTTATAATTTCATATCGTGTTTGTGTTGACATTCAACAACTCTTCCGTCATTTAAACTCAAATCGCGAGAGTATGGCTGGATTATAAGGCGAGTGGGATTAAATGGTGTGTGAGTGGAGTATAGATTTGGTATGCACAACAGTCACTCAACCATCACTCACTGGAGTGTCAGATTTTCATTATAAAACAAAGAAATTATGGACATTTGATGTTATTATTCTAACATCAAATTAGCAGCAAAAACTCTGACTAGACGCCGCATATTGCGGTGAGTTGTTATCTAATTTTGATGTGCACGCATGGTATTGTATTTGCTTATACGCATACTTTCTTTATTAGGTTTTCTTTATGTTTTGTCTGCTTGTTGTTTTATTTCTCTCTCTCTCTCTCCGAAACTTCTCCATTTAGAACCTACCCCACATTTGCACCTTACAAATAACAAACAAGGGGGAAACCTGGGATCGATGTCGAAGAAAAATAGTGCGCTATAAAGCATGACATTTTTTGACTAAAAAAACGATGGTTTCTGTTCTGAAACAATTACTTTGTTTGTTTTTTGGTGTTCAATTATTATTTTTTTTTTGATTCAGTTTAACGTCCCTTTCAAGATTATTTTCAGCTCATATGAGACGGGCCAATCAGTAGGTGGGGCGAAAACGGGAGAACCTCGAGAAAAACCACCTGACACACCCGCAAGCAGAACTTGGCTTGTCTCACATGTGGCCAGAGCGGGGCTCGAACCCACACCAGACACAGCGGTGAGATGATCGAATTGTTAAGTGCGATAATGAAATAATAAGAAAGTAGTGCCATAAAATATTGATAATTTTTCGCTTATTTTTTACTATTTTTTCATGTATTTAAAAAAAAGCAAACACATTTTATTTTTCGTTATAAAATAGTTAAAATTAATAAAATTGTCAAAATGTACACTTTATTGTCTTTACACTGCGGACGAAGAATGAAGTAACGGTAACGCGATGTGTGACATATAATGTGTCATTTCTAAATGGAAGTCACTTTACGGTTAGATTTTCACCATTTTACATGTGCAGATAAAATAGATAAATTCAAGATCATGGATATTTTCCGTTGTGGGTCAGCGTGCGAGGCTGTCGATGACGATGGTTCTTGATGTTGTTGAAGGGGATTCTCCCGGTTATGCTGTAAATTTCTATGGGTGGGGTAACCACAATAACAGATGGGTTTCACCCGACGAGATCCGACCCAGAACAGAGGTAATGGAAGGTAATTGCGATCTCGCCACGGCGAGAGCGCATATATAATTGTACAGGGCTGGAATCTTGTTGTTAATCGACCACACTTCGGTCGTACTTGATTGGACGAGGCAGCTTCGATTGGGTCACCCTTAATACCGCATGTTGGCTCGGGTATGAAAGCTCACATTGAACCGAGCTGTCAGTCTTTTCGGTCTGTGGTTATCGCCGTGGGTTTACTCGCAAGCATTTTGGAAACGCTTATACTTGTTAATACTATAGGTGTTATGCTTAATTGATTTTTATTTTTCAGATGTTGACTTTTGTATTGTTTGGCAAATGTCGTAGAACCCTAAAAGGAACGGCCTGGGGGAGAACAATAATTTACAAAGCAATCGGTATGTGAAACCAGCTGATGTGGCAGCCTCGTGAAATACCCAGAATGCCGAGCGGTGGCAGTATACTTGTTTTGCAATTTTTCACAGTACGGACCCAAGCCGTTTCCTTCCAGTTCCGGCTTACCCTACTAAATCCCGGTACGGGACTTAGACGCATTACAACATTCCCCCAACCTTAACGATGAAGGCCTGGTCCCGGTAAGGTTGCAACTCGAAGAGTTCTTGAATCAGCCACGGGATACCGTAGATTACCATACCTCTTCAGTGTTGTAAACATCAACCGGAACACCAGTGAACTATAAGTCCACAGTTTCTTCACGACAAACCAACTGGATGGCACCATTCTCGAGTTCACGTCCCAATCTGAGCTATAAGCCCATGGTTCCTTAACTGACTGCTGGCTCGTCGTGAAAGGTTCGGCCAGACAATATGCACATCCTCTTGAAGAAATGTTGATAGCAGCACCGGAGCTACAAGCCCGCGGAGAATATTCTGACTGTAGACTTGAGGGGAGCTGAAAGCCCACCCGAATAGCCTTGGCCATCAAAGTCTCTTCTTTACGCTTGGAACGGATATGATCATACGTGTGCAAACTTTGTTACTAAGGTAACTGAGTGGCCACCTATTGGGAAAATAGCTGCTCATTCGACTTACGATATGTTTCATGGTATAAAGTACCTGATTGTTAGTTTGGTTTTTTTTCCCACCTCGGTTTTTGGAGTGGGAATTTTTTTCTGATTGCGCCTTTTCCTGATCTTAGCTTACTTGTACCTTTTTTGCGTCGTTGGATCTGACTTCTTGGTAACCAGTTCAAGGAGTTAGAAGCCCCTTTGGCCTCTTGTATCCGCTTGAGTGACAATTGTTGAGCTAGAAGCCCATCTCCTGTTGATCACTGCACTGAACTGTAGAACACTGTAGAGCTAAAAGCCCCTCTTGTGTTTCCTTGTTTGTCAAACTGTAGAGTACTGTACATAGAACTCAAGGCCCTTCCAATGTTGACTAGTGTGCCCAACTGTAGAACAATGAAGAACTAAAAGCCCTTCCCATGTTGACTGGTGTGCCCAGCTGTAGAACAATGAAGAACTAAAATCCCTTACCATGTTGACTGGTGTGCCCAACTGTTGAACAATGCAGAACTAAAAGCCCTTCCAATGTTGACTGTTGTGCTCAACTGTAGAACACTTGTCTATTCTATTCAAACACTGCTGCAAGAGTCTTTAAATAGTTCACATACTTTTCGATCTATAGCTCATGCAAAAGTCATCCACATACACTGATCCATCTGGTTTAGGATCCAACCAGTCCGTTATGCTGATGCCTTTATATTTAAGAATGCTCCCTTGTCGGGCACCCTGTGCCTGATCAAACTGTTCGGATAAAGTCAATCCAACTCGAACTTGGATCCATCGATCCGCAAGGAAGCTTTCTATAAATGTAGCTAATCTGCCTCTGATTCCGAGATCATGGAGATCTCGTAGAATACCATACCTCCAATTGATATCAAAAATTTGGACGTGGCCACGCTGTTTTTTTTTTTTTTTTTTTTTTTTTTTGATTCAGTTTAACGTCCCTTTCAAGATTATTTCAGCTCATATGAGACAGGCCAATCAGTAGGTGAGGCGAAAACGGGAGAACCCCGAGAAAAACCACCTGACACACCCGCAAGCAGAACTTGGCTTGTCTCACATGTGGCCAGAGCGGGGTTCGAACCCACACCAGACACAGCGGTGAGAGTGGCCACGCTGTAGGGATCAACAAGATCATGGTGTCTCCCTTAGAACTTTTTAAGAGTTGACACAAGCTAAAGCTTTGTCCTGCGATATCCCTGTGACAAAAATTTGCTGGTGAGTAACTTCCCCCTCTCAACAAAGTCTTTGTAGTTACAGCAGGCTCTAGCATAGAGAACTAGCTGAGAGACATATACTCCGTAAGCAGGTGCTGATGGAATATTGATACTCATAAATGGAAAGTTAACTATTGGGAAATTGAAGTCATCCTTCTTGTCATAAAACGCATTATCCAAATACAGAACACAGACAAAACAATGGTTACAATATTGACGTCAGTCTTTCCAGTGTAGAACTCTTGAGAGTGTGAGAGGACCTAACTTTCCAAAGTTTTGACTTATGTCGCCTTTATAAAGCTATGATAGGGGCAAATTCATTGACGACGACGAAAAAGTTATGATTGATTCAGGACTAATTTTTATAATGTCTTAGAGTGATTTAAGGTTATAGTAACCAATCAGGGGGTAACCCTATTCAAATGCATATTTCACTATGTTTGTAAGTGAAAATGACATTGTTTTATATATCAAATTAAAGGCAAGATTTTGAAGTTTAAGGTGAATTATTTTATTTTAGTGCAAGTTATGAATTTGAGGCTAGAAGGAAACATCAATAAAATTATGTCATATGTCATGTTTGATGTTTCATCTTCTACATGTTTGGCTACATGCTTTTCCTTTTTCCTTGAAAAGCTTCCTTAACATTAGAGTATTAAAATGGTATCAGGGATTTCTGCTAAAATTTTTTGAAACTGAAATATTGCATTTTGAATTTTCTGTGACAAAATTGATTGGTCATCCTAAACAAAACTCCAATTTACTCAGCAACAAATCAAAGTAGGAAAAATCTGAGATACCCTTTTGAAGAGAAGACTTCAAACAATATGTGTGCCAAATTTCATTCCACTGGGATAGATAAGAAAGGATTTGAAATGCTTTGAAGATGACAGTTCCAACACAAAGTCTATTTTGCAAGAAGCCACAAAATTCATTTCATCAATCAAATGCAAATTTATTCAAGATTGGCAGCTTTCTGTCTTACAAATGTCTGGCCAGTACATCCCACATTAGCAAACATTGGTAGCCATGCATTTGAAGGCGGGATTTTGCTAAAGAAAACATGACAAATTCATTAATATTTACATACTTACCCAATCAGCTAACACTCTAACCGTTAGGCTATTAGCCGCTCCTGTTATAAATGACCACACATTATTACCGTAACATTTTATCTCTTGGGTTCAAAGACTGGCCATTAACACTTTTCAAAGAAATGGATTTTGCCAGAAAACCTGAAGCGGAAATGATTCTTCACACTGACCTTTTGAAATTGTGTAATAGGGCTGCCAGTATAGAAATACAGTGAGCCGCGTCATAAGAAAATTAGATTTATGCATATGCCAAAAACAACTAGCCGCAGATCAGCTGTGCAGTAACTGCACAGTTGAACAGTGCCTTTGTGACTACAATTTATATTTCAAGCCTGTAACCAGCTTAGAACTGCGGCTACACAAACCAGTTTTTGTAAACCTCTCCACGCAATGGCCAAATGGTTTCCCCCCATATACCAAGGCTAGGTAATAAGCTGGTCATTTACAACAGGAACAATATACAAGCAGGTACAATGACTATGCATAATCAAATAACAACTTACTTTGGTTCTTTATTATCTGATGGCTAACAATTTTTCTTTATAACATCCCAGTTTGCCAATTCAACAATATGCTTACATAAAAGCCACTGCATAACAAAACAATGCATAACAAAATAATAATGCATTGTATTATATGCTCAAAGAAAGGAAATTGATCATCACATGCCGTCATATACTGTACAATGTACAACCAACAAAATCGTCTACAGGTACAGGACAGTCTCTGCCTTCTTCACTATACTTTTCACAGAATTTGAGTGGTGTTCTGAGAAAACGTGATTTAGAAAGTTAGACATAGTCAGATGAAGATCAGGTATGCGACAATGAATGCTTAAGTTGTTTTCAAAAATGATTCGCAATAAATCTTAACTTTTTTGTGTGGCTATTTGTCTTTTTGTCAAACACGTAAACAAAGCATTTTATAAACAATTTCTTGTGATATGACCCTCTTTCTGTGTGCAGTAAACCAGCTTCAATTCCAATAAATAGCATGGAGGGGGCATTGCTAATGGGTGCTAAAGAGTTTTACTGACCGTGGATAATTTTATTGGCACTGACAGTCATGCTTTGAATTGAAAACAAAACTTTAGAAGCTGTTACAGTTATTTCTCTTATTTCTTTCAATTTCTAAGCTTATAACTTACTGTGGAAATTTGAGCCTTTGGTATAATGTAGGTAGCAAACTAATTTCATTAATGAGAGTGGTTTTGTAGAATGAGCAAATTTTCACCAATTTTGGTATACTATATCCTTAATTCAAACATAATTAAATTTCAATTCGTTGTTCTTGGCCATTCTGTGAACTGATAGATGTTCTGTTAATTAAAGGATCTTTGACAGTTGTAATGGGAGTCACAATGTATAGCTGCCCTGTATTTCGAAAAATGTAAAAGTTGGTAAAATGCTTCGACCAGCACACATTAGTTCACTGTCAGTCCATATTTTAGCATATTGGACTTTGGTCCCCATTTCGATACATGTATAGCTTTATTTTTGGGCTAAAACAGCTATTTTTGTATTGAAAATATAGGAAAACAGAAAACTATTTTTTGAACATTGTTCCCCCCCGATTACCAACAAATTGTTTTGCATGGTGATAGGTCATCATAAAATACATATTATATTTGAATGGATTGTTGGTAATCTGGGGGGAACAATGTTGCCCAGTCAAAAATGTAACCCCAAAACTATGTACATGTGTATATAAAATAGTTATAAGTACTCAATACAATGAGAATGGTAGAATTTAGGTTCTTTCCTATCAAGTGCATTTAAGCGAGACATACATGTACTGTTCGCTGCCAATGAAAAAGTATTCAAACTTTTTTTCTAACCCCTCTTTTTTGTTTCCAAAATACAATACAAGACATTTGATAACAAAATAAATATAGGGTAGTGTGCATTTTTTCAAGCTACAGGCCTCTGAATGAGACCTCTGAGCACCATGTTTTAAAATAAGTAAAATTAATTTATTTTTTAATTCTTTGAAACATACCTGTCTTGAACAAAGATATTCTTAGAATGCTTTCAAAAGTCATAGTATTTACGTATCGCAGACTATTTTGGACCAAAAGCAAAGAAAAGTTTGCAACTTGAAGTGGATGACAAAATTTTACGATTCCTTTTCCAACCCTATCCCCATACTTGAAAAGTCGGAAAAAAGCAATATTTTGAAATGTGCCCAACCTATATTTGTTGATTCAAACTTTTTCTTGTATTTTCACACAACATAGAACTTGGTAATATTGTTCGAATAAAAGAAAGAAATATATAGGGTAGTGTGCATATAAGAGAGAACCAACAACTTGAAAATCGCCATTTTCAGCCTTTTTTCGGCTGTTTTATTTCTTAAAGCCCATTTCATAAAACCACCTAAAATTTTATAACAAGCACACCAAAGGCCCAAAGACTGACTTAGAAGACCATATACACATATACTGCAGCTAAAATAAACATCGAACTAGTGCAATTAATTTGAAGATCTGAAATATTCAAGTTTAATCTACCCTACCCCCTAAATTTTACTGACAACTAAAATTTTCTTAAATGTTGCAGAAAATGGGGTGAAAAAAAGAAGTTTCTTAGACTGACAATTTTCATGGCTCATTCAATGCATATCATCAATATGTATCCAAATATAAAATATTAGGAAAATGTCTGCAACCGTTTACGAGATATTCAACAAAAGAAAAACCGGAAGTTCCGAAATGTCAAATGTTGGCAGCGAACATACTTAATAAAATATACCCAAACGAAGATGAAATTCCAACTCATGAATAAAAACTTAACCTTAGTCAAATTATATAAATAGGGTTGGAAACGTATGCAATTAAACTGGAATTAGAAGTGGAAAATGTGTTTGTCGTGAAACGGGTTTAAGAATGTTGTGGAATTATTTGAATGCCTACAAATTGGTGCACAAACAGACACACAAAGCATAACATGCAAAAGCTTGAATCTGATTCAGGCTTCGTTGAGGAAGGACTGTAATACCAGTGCGCGGACAAAGCAACGAAATCCAAGCAGTAAAGGGACCGACGAAGGGTTGATCACCGTGAGAAATACATCAGGGCATTGGGATTCACGGCTTCAAAACCAAGATACCGCCAACTGATAAAGGAGGAAAATAAAGTCGCCTTCGTAACTTTGTTGCCAAGGAATCATTATTAATGGAGTAACACAATATTCTCCGACGAGTGTACAATTCAATGACACGACAATAAGGTTTTCTTTCGCGATGTAAAAGCAGCTACATCGAACAATTGTAGACTAAAACACCCACTCAGTAATTTGTTTTTAAATGTACCCTGTAGTGTTATTATATTTGATGAAATAATGGACCCAGTGTTTTATGTCACGTGTTATAAGCAGAAAAGTTTGCTACTAGTTCACCATTTCTTCAAAACGGACACTGAATTATTCGAACGACGACCCCAAACATCGATGGAAACTGGCAAAAGAGTTCACGAGCGACGTCAGCAACTGGTTTTGCCCGTGGCCTTGAAGTATGAGCAATGATTGACTACCGTCCCAGTCAACAGATATGGTCATGTCATATCGGGACGTTGCCTCCATTTTTGTGACTTTCACCCAAAAATAGGATGTCATGACATCCAACAGAACACATATGT
Source organism: Rugalucina vietnamica (assembly GCA_964017185.1). Classification (NCBI taxonomy): domain Eukaryota; kingdom Metazoa; phylum Mollusca; class Bivalvia; order Lucinida; family Lucinidae; genus Rugalucina; species Rugalucina vietnamica. The sequence continues at coordinate 3,342,266 of OZ024879.1, forward strand.
GGCCATTGATCAGGGTCAGTACCTGAATTTGCACAATATAGTTAATACCACCTCCCTTTGAACGTTTTACTGCTTCCAAAGAGTATTGCATTTAAATATATTTTGATTACTGGGTAACCGCTCTGTTCTGAGCCTGCTAAAGAAGAGTAGCTCATGACAAACTATCTATACATATTAGCCTTAGTGGCCTACTTGGGCTGTCTTATTTGAAAAGGTACAAGTAGGCAATAATCAGGAAAAGGCGCAATCAGAAAGAAATTTCCACTCCAAACTCGAGGTGGAAAAATACTAAATTGACAATTAAGTACTTATACTAAAAACATAGCGTAAGCCGAGTGAGCAGCTATTTCCCAATAGGCAGCCACTCAGTTACCGGAACTTAATTAAAACTTTGAAAACGTACATAAGGTTCAAACATCATAAAATTCTACTACAAAACATAAAACAAATAGAACCACAACAGAAGCATCGCATTGGAATCTTGGCATTTAAGTTCAATAAAATGGAGGCAACGTCAAGACACGCCCATAGCTGTTGACTAGGACGTTTAACATATTTTTATGTTTTGATTATTGACATCCCCTTGTTATCTGTTTTGAAATCCTTAAACTTTAGAAAGTAAATGTTAAAGTAATATATGTAGAGTTTGCTGACAGTCTTTTGTGAAAATGTCACTTAACACTCACACATGATATTTGGGTAAATCATCCTAAGGGAGTTATTATTATCATAAAAGTCAAGAGTAAATTGAATATGCCAAAATGATTCATGCTTGTAGTGCTACACCAAGAGCAAGCCTGTTGACTCAGAATTAAAGGCAAATGCCATGCAATTCATTTTTTCTATTCATTTCCTGTATCATTTTTCTACATATATATATATTGCAAAAGGTGCAAATCGCATCACAATTCCGATTTTGGACTTGCTAATTATGAAGTATTGAAATTACAGCAATAATATCTGGCTTTCGCTGCCAGTTTTATAAAGGGTCACTGATGAAGGTTCATTACCAGAAATTGTACAATATGGCCCACCTTTTCCCTTTCAATGTTTTTACTGATTCCAAAGGATCTAACAATTATATTTTATTTGCTATTACTGCAGCTGGTGTTGTGCCGTGTGGAGGCCCTAAAAAGTAGCCCCGTACATCATCCATAGTGTAGATTATATTTTTATTTTGATCCTTTGGGATCAGTAAGAACATTTGGAGTATTTCAATTTTTTGTACGTTAAGAATCATCTTCTTAACAGTATTTTGACTATTTGGCCCTTTTGGGAATATGAGTCTTTGATTAAGACTACACTGGTGTAAATTCTTAAAATTACAGCAATAATATCTGGCTTTCGCTGCCAGTTTTATAAAGGGTCACTGATGAAGGTTCATTACCCGAAATTGTACAATATGGCCCACCTTTTCACTTTCAATGTTTTACTGATTCCAAAGGATCTAACAATTATATTTTATTAAACATATGTTTTTGTTTGAAATGTGCCCTATAAAGGAGAAATAAATTAATTATTTTGAAAACGTTAGTGTGCTAAATAAAAGAAAACGATATTTCAAGAACAATTCAAAAAAGAGAGTAGTAGCATGAATAATATCTAAGTGCATCCTAGTATCCTTTTCTGGATGTGGCTGTTCTACATCGTACCCATACACAGACAGCAGTGAAGCTGGCGATACGAGGAAACCAAGTGTTACATACAGTTTTTGCATTTTGTGGGGATTCTCCTGATTTGTCATTTTGGCGAATGTTTCAATTTTAAGAGAGGGGCCGTAATTTAAGAGGCGCAAACTAAGAATCGTTTTCGGCTTTTAAGACAGAAGCCTAACAAAGTTATTTAAAAGAACAAATGCTTGTGTGCCTTACCTCTCTTCTTCAAACAGACATTTTGTAAGAGATAGTTTATACCCATTGGTAGACTGTTGGAACATATGATAAGGCTGACGAGTACAATGCCGCCACAGTTCCATTTTGGCATTGTCTGGGGATGGCACTGCTTTAGGAGGATTGCCTCCTGCATCTGCCTGAAGCAGATACTGTCCTCCTTAAGCAATGTATTGGCACTGCCTCATGTACCGAAACATATGAGAGGCGCCTCCTATTTTCCACTGCCCATCAATTACATTCTCTTGCATGCCTCGAGAATATGACAGTCTCAGCCACCTTGATAACCTGCCAGACCGATTTTTGCCTCACACAGATTTATGCCCCTGCTACACCATCCGATGACTGTGAGGTTGGCATTGGAGGGAGTTGTTTTTCAGTTTATTCGACCGAGAGATTTATCCAACAACAAAAATTGTTAGCGATTTGACCAGACAAGGCTGTGGTCGTCGTTAGCATTCACCCAAAGCAAACTGGGACAGGTTGCGCGATCGTTTTCTTCAAGACGTGAGATTGGTGTGGAGCGTGCCTGTGTCGCAATGGACCAACAATACCAGGAATGTGGAGAAGACTGACACAGCGGCGCAGAACATGACGAAATGTATTGTTCTCAAAGGATCTAACACTTATATTTTATTTGCTATTACTGCAGCTGGTGTTGTGCCGTGTGGCGGCCCTAAAAAGTCTCCCCGTACATCATCCATAGTGCAGATTATATTTTTCTTTTGATCCTTTGAGATCAGTTAAAATGTTTGGAGTATTTCAAATAAATTGTATGTTAAGAATCGCCATCTTTACAGAATTTAGAATATTTGGCCTCTTTTGGAATATTAGTCTTTGATTTAGACTATACTTGTGTAAATTCTAGAAATTGCAGCAATCATGAATGTCTGGCTTTCATTGCCAGTTTTGTAAAGGGTCACTGATGAAGGTTCATTACCCGAAATTGTACACTATGGCCCACCTTCTCTCTTTGAATGTTTTACTGCTTCCAAAGGATCTAACAATTATATTTTATTCTCAATTTACGGAGCCTTCTGACGAGGATAACAGAGGCTCAACATTTGCTGCTGACAATCCGATTTCCCTTTGTTCGGGAACTTCAGTGGCACCAATGAAGTTGTGTTTTTATTGTTTTTTTTAGTATCTTTGTTTGTTGAGTCATGGCGTAGCTATGGTTATGTTTGGGCGTTGCCTCCATCTTATGGGGCTTCTGTCCAACAGTAGGATGTTATGACACCCAAACTGTACATAAAAAGTAACAATCTAAGTTAACCACAAAAAGGCTTATTTGTATGACTGTTTTGACTTGAACATCTTTTCCTGGGCAAGCTGAGTGGTTACCCAGTAATACGATGGTCAGTCAGTAGCGTCCCAAGTCAACAGCTATGACCCAGTCGTGACGTTGCATGCATTGGATGGGACTTTTACTCAAAATAACTACAGTTATAAAGAAAGACTCGCTGTATAAAACTAAACGTGAACTACTTTCATAATACTGATATATCCAATGCGATACTTCCAAAGTGGTTCGTACAAGTTGAATTTTTGTGCTGTTTGCACCTAATGTTTGCCTCCAGATTTTAGTTAAGTTTTGGAACTTGAGTGGCCGCCTTTTGGGAAAAAAGCGGGTTGGGGCCGGAGCTTCCTTTCTGTTGCTTGGCCCACCGGGGTTCAACAGGTGTTTTTCTTTTGCTCTGGAGTTAGTAGTTTATTCGGCGCCCAGGGATCTCCATCGTTGGGCAGCTTACTCAATCTGTGAGTCCTCGTTTTTTTATTTATCATGGAGTTAATCATGATTTATTTGTTTGTCCGGGATGATTCATTGACTAGTCAGGGATTCACCACGAGGACCGAACAACTAGATGTTGTGAATATCTGCAATAAATAAGGGTGAGGTAAGGTGCCTTTAAACCGGTTTACGCTTGCCAGTAATTGTATATTACCGATCGTTCCAAGGCGATATTGTGGTGTTTCGTTTTGTTTTTTGTCTTGGTGTTTATTTTTTTGTGCTGTTGACCTATTCTTTGCTCATGTAAATATGAATGTGTCAATCGTGTATGACCGATTCATAGATTTTAAATCGATACATCTTGCAAGATGGAGCCAAAGAGAGTTAATGAAACTTTGCAACTTTCTACATGGTAGTCGATACAAAGACTACTATTATCTAAAAGGGACCATATATGTAAAACATTGGTTTGAAAATAAATCTTAACCGATAATTAATTTCTGACTTCTCAGAATATCATTGCTGATCTCAAATGACCAATACGAAAATATAACCTGCACTATGATGTACGTGGAGATATTTTAGGGCCGCCACACGACACAACACCAGCTGCAGTAATAGTAAATAAAACTTAAAACTGAGATCTTTTAAGAGATCTTTTAAGAGCAGTGAACACATAAATGAGAAAGGGGATAGGTCATACCGCGGTTTCGACATTAAAGTGACCCTTTAAATTTGGCAACATAGAGCCAAAGAGAGTTATTGAAATAACTGAGTTACTGAAACCGTCTTTTAGCATAATGACAGTGTGGCTTCGAATTCTATGACCATGAATTCATATGTAAATTCTTAAGCAGTGTACTGGCCAAGACTTCATTCATTAAACACAGTTAAAATGGTACAAGTAGGCAAAGATCAGGAAAAAGCTCAAACAGAAAAAAATTCCAACTCAAAAAAACAGAGGTGGAAAAAAAGGTAAAAGTAGACAAAGATCAGGAAAAGGCGCAATCAGAAAAAGATTCCCACTCCAAAAACCGAGGTGGGAAAAAACCAAACTAACAATCAGGTACTTATACCATAAAATATATCGTAAGCCGAATGAGCAGCTATTTTCCCAATAGGTGGCCACTCAATTAACTTAAAACTATGAAAACACACATAAGGCGCCAACAGCACAATAAATTTATTAAAACACCAAGACATAAAACAAAAAGAACCACCACAGAAGTATCGCCTTGGAACGACCAGTAACACAAAGTTACTGGCGGGCTTAAACCGGTTTTACAGGCGCCTAACCTCACCCTCAGCTTCTGCAGTGGTTCATAACATTTAGTTGAGTTATTCGGCCCTCGTGGTGAATCTCTAACTAGTCAATGAATCATCAAGAACAAACAAATAAATCATGATAAGCATCCTGATGAATCAAATACCAGGACTCACAGATTGTGTAAGCTGCCCGACGATGGAGATCCCTGGGCGCCGAATAACCTACTAACTCCGCAGCAAAAGAAAAACACCAGTTTGACCCCGGTGGGCCAGGCAACAGACAAGAAGCTCCGGCCCCAACCAACTAAAATGAATAGCTTTTAAGTCGGGGCCATCATAGAGTCTGATGCCCGACCCACCGGCGTGCAATTAAAGAAGGTAGCATAGTTATCAACCATAATTGGGTTAAAAACTAAGCATGCAGACTGTCGCATAACATTCAAGTTATAACCTATATGTCTGTAACGTGTTATGATTATTCTGAACTGAAAAGTAAAATCATTTATTCCTATAAGTTTCTTAAATTTGTAAACATTATATTAACAATCAGGTATTTATACCATTAAAACATATCGTAAGCCAGTATTTCCAAATAGGTGGCCACTCAGTTACATACACTTAACAAAAATATGAAATCATACATAGGGCGCCAACAGCACACAAAAAAATTAAACGAGACATAAAGCAAAAAGAACCACCACAGATGTTTCGCCTTGGAACGATCAGTATCACAAAGTTAATGGCGGTCTTAAACCGGTTTACATGGCCATTAACTCACCCTCAGCTTCTGCAGTGGTTCATAACATTTAGTTGAGTTAGGTCTTCGGTCCTCGTGGTGAATCTCTAACTAGTCAATGAATCATCAAGAACTAACAAATGATCATGATAAACATCCTGATGAATAAAAAACCAGGACTCATAGATTGAGAACGCTGCCCTACGATGGAGATCCCTGGGCGCCGAGTAACTTACTACAGTACAGTCCAGGGGGATTTTCACCAGCCCGCCCACCCCCGCGGAGAGGGGGCTGCAAGAAAAAGGATTAAAATTTTAATATCCACCGCGGAAACGCCCTAGTCGGCGGGATTGCGGAGTTTCCGCGGCGGGGTAAAGAAGTAGAAATTTTATCGTCCGCGCTTACCTGTATTTTTTGTCTCTAACTTTCCACCGCGGGTCCGCGGTGGAATGAGGATGAATAAGGAAAGTGGGCGGGGCTTGTTTCCAATTTATTGTAATGCATACTTGTACTTAGACCCGAGTTTAAATCTAATTCGAATATTATTTTTATTTCATGTATCTTAATTAAAAATACATGTTTTACGATCATAAAGTGTAAATGCATTTCTGTCACGAAAATCCCAGATTCAGCATGGTTGTAGAATCACTTCAGTGAAAGATATAAGATATGGTACGAGTGACCGCCGTAACGACGCACACACACCTACAAACAGAGAGAGAGAGAGAGAGAAATCTTATTTTCATGTGATTATAAACACAAAGTTACATGTAACACAGGTAAAAGCTTACGTTGATTTTTTTTTTTTTTTTTTTTTTTTTCATGGAAACATTTTCTTACACAAAGTATACTACATACTGGTACACAATAAAAAAATATTATTTTTATAAACCGATGATTTTAATTGTTATCTGAAGTTACTGATATGAGCCGTGTCATGAGAAAACCAAAACTGTGCATATACAAAAACAAAGGCGCAGATCAGCTTCGCAGTTACTGCAAAGCTGATCAATCCCTTTGTTTTCGCTTAACAGATAGTACAATTCCTCTACTTTCTAAATCCGAAATTTCCAGTCTCTAGCCTGCTTCTGTGACTGTACAGCTGGGTTTGTGTCGAATCTGTTCTGAAACCACATTGTTGGTTTTCTGATGATGTGGCTCGAAGGCTTGAGTTTACTGTCAAATGGAAATAAAAAAAAGAAGATTTTACAACACTTCTTAAATCACCATTTACAATCAAAAGGAAACATACAAAGACACTTTTATTTGCATATGTGAACAATATGTATCATCGTTGAATCTGAAACATGACGGCTAGACAACAGAGTATATGGTTTTACTGTCTCTCTCTCTTTCTCTCTGCTCCTCTACCCTACACTAATTTACTAACTATGTGTTAGGCGCACAGTCTGGTCCAATTTGGCGGCCCAGCATATCTCAAATTCTTCAGCCATCTTATGCTGGGACAATTACAGCACATAACCCATATTCAAATTTTAGAAAGTAATATGAGCCGCCTCATGAGAAAACCAACAATCTGCATATGCGAAACCAGAGGCGCAGATCAGTTCGCAGTAACTGCGAAGCCGATCATCGTCCTTGTTTTCGTTACACGGATAGGACAATTTCTCTATTTTCTAAATCTAAAATTTACAGCCTCCAGTCATCGTCTGTGCCTGCACAGCTCGGTTTGCATTTGTGTAGAAACCCTTGTGGTGTAGATCTTTTGCCAAGTCATGTCCAGTAATATTGTCATAGAGGCACACGTTTGACACCTTAGGGGTATTACCTGTTATAATGACACCATTCATTGATAAGTTTTATTGCTCAGGTACAGGAAGTTGCTAATCCCCTGTAAATCACATTGTTGATGAAATAGTTGAAGCATAAAACGAATAGAATAGAAATGAGCCTGCACATGAGAAAACCAACAAACAATATAAGTATCCGAACCGGTCCGACAAAAACCAACCTGTTCAGTCACAGAAACAGGCCAGAAGCATGAATAGTTCCATGTAGCGAAAACAAAATGCGCTGATCTGCGCCTTTGTTTTCGCTAATGCAGATTGTTAGTTTTCTGATGTGGCGGCTCAAATTTTAATTTTGAAATGTTTTGTCACATTCAACAAATTTTCATAAATTTTGGGACGAATTCCGACATTGCAAACATTTTGTTTAACCAGTTTACGCAATTTTATATCTTTTAAGGTTTGTGTCTGTATTACCCTGTTTGTGTCGAAAATGTATACTTGCACCAGGAAAAAATATACATTAAATGTTTGCCCCGTGTACCCCACTTTTATAGCAAAACTTGGGTATACAGGGGTTTACATATTTTTTTTTCTCCAAAACAGATTGTTGGTACTCTTTAGAACCGCCTCGGCGAGACGGTTCTCACGTGTACCCACAATTTGTGCGTTAAGTCTTTTGACAGTATGCTCCATCTTGAGGAATGTGATCTTGACTAATTAACTTTAAACAAATTGGTTTTGATTCTAGAAATTAATATTTAAATGATGCTAAAATATTAAGTGCATTATATAGCTTATTGACAGAGAAGCCATAAATTGTATTATTAATTGTATAAAAGTATTACCTGTTAAATCAACAGGTGGCAAATGTGTGGTCAGCAATGAGTTATTATTGGACACGACAAGCAATAAAAAAGTTTCTTCACTTGCAATCATGTATATTAGAATGGAAAACAAAATTTTTCACATCAAAGCCCAACTTCATATATTTTGCGGAAACAATAACTAAAGAAAAAGAGAGGCAAAGATGCTAAATATTTTGATTTGAACACTGAATGTACATAGAAAAAAAACAAACAAATGGATGAACAAGAAAGCAAGAATGAACGAATGAATTAATGAATGTTTCAATTTTGCTATTGACTGTCAAATTTGTATCTTCATTTGAATGACAGCATGACTGAAAGCAAGAAAGAAGAGATAGAGGATATTTACTTTTTTGAGGTGAATACCAAATATATTTCATCGAGTGAGTTGAAAACATCAAATTTTCACGAGTGTGTAGCACGAGTGAAAATTTAGATGTTTTCAAATCACGAGATGTGTGAGATAACTGTACCTGTCAATCATTATGACGTCATTACTTTTCATTGGAAATCCTCCGCAAACCCGCGGTGGAATTATACAGGTAACGGGAGGATCCCCCGCGGATCCGCCGCAATCCGCGGCGGGATTAAAATATTCCGCGGTGGGATTATAAGCGGACAGGTGAGCGGGACTGCGGGGGGCTCAGAGAAATCGTCCGCGGGGGTGGGCGGGCTGGTGAAAATCCCCCTGGACTGTACTGTAACTCTGGAGCAAAATAAAACACCCTGTTTGACCCTAGACCAAGCAACAGACAGAAAACTCGTATGACGGGCAATCCGTCGAAATGAATTTTTGAAACCACATTGTTTATCATTTTGACGTCTGACTCCAGCACTATCACAATTTTCCAATTCTATTAATACTTGTGCAAGCTGTTTGTAGACATTGATTTAATGGGAATTCCTAATCTGATTGGTTGATGGCTGGTTGCTTAGGTCATGCACTCTCTTAGAGTCAATCAGAAGCTAGCAGAATTGTCTCCCCTCTAGAGATGACGTTTTGAAGAAAAACATAATGAATCATTACGGAAACATCTCCGTTTGCACAAAGTATTCTATAATTTAGCTGATTTTGACTGTATTTTTGCATTAATTACACTTGTTGTCCATAAAATCATGTATTTTGAGTATCTGTTATGATCACCTCATGGATTAGATGATAACAGACGCCCACAATATATAATTTCATGGATTAATATTAAGAATCGATAATTTCATACCTACCCCTGATTTCCCCTATTTTTACTATATGTAAGGTGCAAATCTGGGGTAGCTTTCATACGGAGATGTTTCCATGATGTTTCAAATGTAGTTTTTTATTATTTTGTTTTACAGTGTTTACACCATTTGTTCTGAATATTAACTTGTTATTCTGTAAATTATTTGCTTAGTATCAACCAAAATTGGTTGACATCTTGGCTTTTTTGTGTATGAGCTGGATTCGGCAAAATAAACTATTGGGTATGATACTTTCATTTTGGCGACTGACTACAGGTCCAGTGCAAGTCAGGATCGAGGTAGTAAACCTTCATCGAGGATTTTAACCTCCATAGAGGTTTGAAAATGTAAATGAAATCACTTACATTGAGACAAACAAATAGCTTTGCAAAAATTGATATATCAGCCCCAGCAAAAGTTGCTTGCAAATTGTGCAACTTTCAAATGAAACATTTTTCAGCAACATCGTTTGGGATTCTATTGCTAATTCCTCCGATTTCATTAGTTGAAGGGGTAGTTTTTGAAATTTAAAACAATATTTTTCAATGTTTGGCATATATTTAAATAGTGTATCAGTATTTCAGCTGCTTTCTGTATATTTAAATTTTTGTTCTAATAGTATCATTGTTTGGTGGTAAAAATTGCTGAAATGCTATTAAACAAAAGATAAAAAACATGTATAGACTTTTAAAAAAGCCTTACCACGTACTCATGGTTTCAGTGGCAGAAGCCAGTGTTAAGTCAATCAGAAACACATCAATGGCCGACAGGAACAACTTCTGCGAGTAAGAAAGAGGATTTTAACCTCCTAAACAAAAATATATATTATGGTAATTGCAAACAGCCATGGTAATATTATGTAAAAGAACATGTTTGTAAAAATATTCCCTGATGAATTTTCAAAACAGTTGTGTCAAAATAAGTAAATGACCAAGATTTACAGATTTATTAACACAAAATTTTGCAATTTTCAACTTTACTCATTCTGTGAGTCCTCGTTTTTTATTCATTATGGAATATATCATGATTTATTTGTTTGTCCATGATGTTGCAATGACTAGTTAGAGATTCACTACGAGGGCCGAACAACTAACTAAATGTTATGAACCACTGCAGAAGCTGAGGGTGAGGTTAGGATCCTGTAAAACCGGTTGAAGCCCGCCAGTAATTTTATATTACTGATCGTTCCAAGGCGATACTTCTGATGTGGTTCTTATTGTTTTATGTCTTGGCGTTTATTTTTGTGTGCTGTTGGCGACTTATGTATGTTATCATATTTTAGTTAAGTTTAGGAAACTGAGTGGCCACTTATTGGGAAATAGCTGCTCATTCGGCTTACTAAATGTATTCATAGTCTTAGTACTTGATGATTCATTGACTAGTTAGAGATTCAGTTCTTGATGCATTGTCAAAAATATCCTCAGTCATCCATTGGCTGTCTTTTGGCGGGAAATTAAGCCATTCTATTCATTCCGTCAGTGCGTGACTTTTGGCGGGAGTAAAAAATGTCATTTTCTATTTATTCCGTCACTTGCTTTGAATTTCACAATGAATTCAGTTTTCAAACTTAATATCCAAATATATACAAATAAAGAATATGATAGAAATTTACATCACGTATTGCTCTTCAATTTCTGCTGAAAATCATCGTCGTCAGACCAGTTAGGATCCACAAAAAGGTACAAGTAGGCAAAGATCAGGAAAAGGCGCAATCAGAAAAAGATTCCCACTCCAAAAACCGAGGTGGGAAAAAACAAACTAACAATCAGGTACTTATACCATGAAACATATCGTAAGCCGAATGAGCAGCTATTTTCCCAAAAGGTGGCCACTCAGTTACCTTAACTTTACTAAAAATAGGAAAATACAAACTGATTGCAAGCAATCCCAGAGAATTGGAAAAAAGCATCCCTGGAGTATGGGTTACTTATCCTTTGAAACGGATGTTTTCGCTTCGTGGTTTTTGTACGGGACCGTCTCTTTTCTCCTCTACAAATCCCTGGGGATGGCAGACGTGATCCTGTTGGCGGACGCGTCTTGTAGATGTTTGCGCTGGCTGTAATGCTGTTCTAGCGTTGGATGTAGACGGACGTTCGGTAATGGTCGTATCCAAGTCCGCTGCCTGGTTTGAGCTGATCAGAGTCCTGTCTGCTTCATCGTTGTCTTCACTTTCAGACATCGACTCAGCATCACTCATAGATGGCTCTACACTGTCTTGGACTGAACCTCTCGACCATGTGTCGAATACTGGAAATCTGTACTGGTACTCTGCTGGTTTTTCCAGTGTATAAACTGACTTCCTGATTTTGCCTACTTGTACTTTTTTTCAACAGTTCGAAAAACTCTGAATAGATGATTCCTTTGGCCTGACTCCTCCACATTATCTCAGCCAAATATCCCTCAAATTGCGTAATTTGTGTTCCAGCCATTTTCCGAAAATGCATCTTTGCATGCGTCCACGCACCTTCAATTTTGTTAGTGTGCACAGAGACGAGCTGCCCAGTTTCAACATTTCTGTACACCTTTTTGAATGCGTATTTGTGTATGACGGTAAAATGCCTGTATCCCAGGTCATTTAAGTTACAATAAGCCGACCATCCATCACTATATATTGTGCTCCCAGGCTCAACATGCCGCTGTATGACAGGAATAAGCGTTACTTCTCTCCTATCGGCCACCGGGTATAGAATAACTTGGTTAGTTCTCCTTTCTACCAATCCAAATATCCACACTTTGATTCCCTTATTTTGATTGCCGCGATGAAATTAAACCCTTCTTCCAAATAGCGACTCATCTATTTCTATCTCACCATGTAGTTTCAAATTTTTATTGTCCTGACATAGTGTTCCAGAAATAGTTCTCATAAACGAACCCCAATCCACACCTGTAGAACCGTATGCAATGCCACTGAATTTTGAACACTGGAGTAAAGTACATTTATCGAGGTATGATTTCATGAAAACCATGATGTCTTGTATTTTCAAATTTGAACCTTCAAAGAAGGAGTATGCTTTGAGAGTCTTTCTATGGTCCCTGTTGTTTCGACATCTAAACAGCTTCCCACCCTCCAAGTTTGCGCTTGGTTTTAGTGCCTCTGTTGATGACAGTCTCGCATGTAAGTGTCACAGGCAGCAGACCATTCCCCTGTAACCAATCGTTAACTACTCCTTCATCACATCCGAAAAGGTAGTAAAATTCCAAGGATTTTCGAAATCTTGCACATTGATTTTGGACGGATCAGTTATACGCTCCCAGTAATTCCCGCCACTTCGCCTAGTCTCTTCATCAGCCTCTTGGGCTACCGACATTTTACAAGATGTTTTGACTACAGAAATTCTGACTCAACTGACAAAACAGACAACTAAACTTATCATTTTATTCTTTTGTGGATTCAACATGTTCCAGACTACACTATTTACATTTGCTGGTCTAATGGCAAGTATAATGACCTTAACAAGGGTCACTGCCGGTCAGTGCATCACTTTTGCAATAAACGGAATGCATCCGAATTAATTGGTCTTTTTGATGAAGCGGCGCTTTATAGTCCTGTTATATGTGCCAGACAATCAAATATTTTGCATTTTTAAGTATATTATTTTCAGAATGTTCCCCCAAAAGATACCAAGCCCCATTTTCTGATGAAATATCCCCCAAAGAAACCCTTTTCCGGGGGAAACTTCCCCCTTGCATGTATGGTATATTGATTGCTCTCGGTATATATATACTCCTGTTATATGTGCCATCCACGATAAAATCAAACTATTATTGTTGGTTCTTCAAAAATCTGTCCCATATTAGTAATCCTGTTATTTGTGCCGGCACATACAGGTTCGTTTCATTAATAACATACCCCTGCAATGTCGCAAAATAAATTGACCCCGCACTCTGCATTGCATGGCTCATTGCTGGATGGTTATAAGTCTGGCCTGGATGAAACTTCTACAATTTGTGTATACATTAATGTGTGTTAAACTGGTAGTTTGTTTATATTGACCGTGAGCAGTGCGATTGGACAGGAAGCTGTTTTCGGCATGTACCAAAATTCCGACAGAATTAATGTCAAGTTTTCAACTTTCGGCGATTGGTATTATGTAAGTACTGTGAATACTGCCACTTTCTGACCTGATTGTTATTCATTGACATCTATTTGATATACATTAAAACTTGCACCGCATGTGAATACATATAAAGTTCAGAAATAATGATGTAAAACACGCTATTTCCTTTATTACAGACATATTTCAAGGAAGCAAAACTGCTCTTAATGTCTACTTCCATCTTAGTGTGCTCTCGCGCGTTTAATATTTGATTCGTTGAAGTTTCTCTTGGATGATTACTAATATAAGCCGTCTTGTTAAAATCGCCAGTCACACTATTTCAATCAACTGTATTCAAAAAAGATCAAATGTCCTTAATAAATATTTGTTTAAAAATGTCATTACATAACTTAAAACATTGTCCTAGGCAGGTACACATTGCATTAGATACAAGGCTATCGTAACTCTCTTTAAATAATCATGTCAACTGTTAATGATATTCTCAGATGTCCAGTTTTTAAATTTGATAAACTTTCACACAATTTATGTGCTGAAAACATGCATTTGCATGGTAGCATTATACAGGGTAGTAGGTATAGTTAGATATTCCATTTCTACTTCAGTACTTTAGCGAATGTGATGTAAGTTTTAAGGTATCTACAATAGATGCCAATGAACAACATTCATGTCAGAAACTGGCAATATTCACAGTACTTACATAATACCAATCGCCGAAAGTTGAAAACATGACATTAAATCTACCAGAATTTTGGTACACGCCGAAAGCAGCTTCCTGTCCAATCGGACTGCTCATGATCAATATAAACAAACTACCAGTTTAACACACATAAATATATACACAAATTGTAGAAGTTTCATCCAGGCCAGACTAATAACCATCCAGCAATGAGCCATGCAATGTAGGGTGCGGGGTCAATTTATTTTGCGACATTGCAGGGGTATGTTATTAATGAAACGAACCTGTATTTCAGGAGTATATATACAAACTTGGAAAAGCTGGTCCTAGCCGGCACAAATAACAGGAGTATATATTTACGTACAAAAAGAAGAAAAATGGAAAATAATGACAAATATTTTTTGCCACTCAAGGGGAAGATTTCCCCGGGAAAAGGGTTTCTTTGGGGGATAATTCATCAGAAAATGGGGCTTGGCATCTTTTGGGGGAACGTTCTTTTGAAAAAAATCGTACAATATTTGTTATTCTTATTATCCGGCACAAATAACAGGAGTATAAGGCGACGACGATCTTTCTCAAATAGATTTTCTCATCAGTTTCTTTTAACTGCATGTATTATCTAGCATGGCTCAGTCACTGAACGGACAATGAACTCATAAACTCAATGAATAAAGATTTCACTGGTGGCTTGCATTTTCTTAGAAATGGCCAACAATGTAGCATGCAAAAGTAAAAATCGAATGATCTTTGAAAAATGGACAGATATCCAAGAAATTATTGGGCCAGCAAATAAATGGCCTGTCTTGGTTAGAAAACTATTTTGGAAAGGGAATATACAACATTTCGATCGTCTGCTAGTAGCGTCCTTTGTATATGTTAATGGGCTTAACCCTGTAATATTCTTGGAGTGGGCCAGACTGATTTCGTTGTGTAGAGATGAAACTGGATACAAACATTTCGAAGAGCTATTCAAGTTTTTTGATTACAGAAAATATAAACTAGGCATTCCATGCTGGAAACAACAGATACGAATGGCTGGATGGAACTGTGAGATACTACACGCATGCATCACGGAGATAAACGGTAGGCAAGTTATTAATTAGACGGAATAAATAGAACCTTCAGATCGTGTCACATTTGTCTATAAATAGTTCTGTTTTAATTATGCATTTCCGGGGCCCGAAAAATGAATGGTCCGGACTGAATTAAAAAATCGTTACGAATCAATACTAAAATTAATATGTGCCACGGCTTCAATAATAGGATATTGCCGTCTCTGCATATTTCAAACCTCAATCATGTCAATGGAGGTTACAAACCTCGATTGAGGTATAGTACCTCAATCCTGACTTAGGCCGGACCTGGACTAATTGGATTAAGTTAAAACGATTCCAAAAACAAAAATCAACAAATGATTTTACAAAAATATCGACATTTTTGGCAACATTAAGTACAACAGTAAAACGCACATTATTAGCTTTCTAGGATTCTTGACTTCCATTCCAATTAATTTATATTCAAGGAACTTCATGTAAGTTATTTGTTCAAAACATACACTGACCCGTTTTAAGCATGGGTAACCAACAGTGACATGAAATGTACGATTTCATGTCGCAAACCTCCGTAAGATATAATAATGTATTACACGGCGTTCGTGCTAATAGTAAGCCCTTTCAAAGAAATCTCGCGAGAACGAGATTCAATTTACAAAATGGCTTCGTGCTAGAAACAACGCCGATAGTGAAAAAATATCCGCATATTTTGCGCTTAAATTTTGTCATCCGCGCCTTGATATAGCACAGTTTAACTGTTTGTTTATCTAGGATATGTCGGATTCAGGCGGAAATGCCGAGAAGACTGCCGAGAACGAGCAGCCCGACGGCCAAAAATCCCCGATTAGCGAGGGATACACCTCTAGCTCTGATGATGGGGATGAAGAATCCTCCTTGAAATACAAACAATTGTAGGATGCAATATGTTGGACAAACTTGTCGAACTTTGCAAAAACGATTTGGTGAGCACTATCGTAGAATCAGAAAGCCCAAAAATAATGATACCTTTCTGTACCAGCATTTTAAGCGCACTGGTCATTCTCCCAATGATGTTAAAGTTCAACCAGTGGAGAAAATCTCATATGATGAAAATTCTTCAGTTAGATTCAAAAATATTAAACGATTTGAAACTGAACTTAAATGGATAAAATTACTGCAAACACCCTTTCCACTGGGATTTAACGACAACATTTACCATGAAGGCAATATTTCCAAAATGCCCGATTTTGATGTACTTACACTTTGAGTCTCGTAAACGTAAATCTAGATCTCATGGTATACGGAAAAAGGGGTAATGACAAACGTAAACGGTGCGCTGCATTGAAATTGAACATTTCCCTTAATGATTTAGCTGTTAAACTAAGAATTCACGGTCGACATCCAATGCTGTCTTATCTTAGTTCTCTACCTATTGCTAGGGAGCGCGGTGGCGTAGTGGTAGAGCGTCGGACTCCGAATCTTGAGGTCCTGGGTTCGAACCCCACAAGCGTCATCGTGTTGTGTCCTTGAGCAAGGCACATCTACTCCCTACAGTACTGGTTAAACCCAGGAAGCGATGGCTCCGTCCCGACATGACTGAAAAATTGTTGACTGGGACGTTAAACCTCAACACAAACAAAATCTACCTATTGCTGCATTACGTTCCCTGGACACAGAGGCTAATAGATTTTACGATAGAAATCATCAAATGTATGACGCTGCACTGTTAACAAGATGTTATACTCAGCATGCTCTTCGTCCATTTATCGATTCCGAATCTAATCACATTAGAAGTTTTATTAAAATTCCTTTCATCAATAAAGGAATTGACTTTATTGATTTACCAAGCATATTCCAGGATAAATCAGTGATACAGTCTATACCTACCTACTTCCAAAATTCAGAACCTCCTATTATTTGTTACAAATATAACAAACCAATCAGAAATACTATTTTTAATTTCAATAAACTTGTTTCTGATCTTGATATCCATGCTAATACTCCTAAGTCTTGAGATTGTAAAGATTCAAAATATGTTTATCAACCAGCTGGACATATAGTTACTGGAAATTTAAAAATAATTTCGGATTCTAGAATTCGCAAAATTGTTTCTAAAGGTCCGAAATATAGATTCCCTTCCTACATTAATTTCGACAAATGTAGAGAGGAGATTGCATCTGCATTAAATGATTTCGGTAATCGATGGTGTAAACGAGAGGGTGTTGAGGATAATGCTCTTAAAGAATGGAAAAGAAGTATCTTCACTATCGTGGATAAACGTATTAAGTTTTATTCACAAAATACTAATCTTTTACCTCCTAAACCCAAATCGTCATTTAGGCATTTGAAGCAGGGTATCCAAGAATTTCATAGAAAGTATGTCTTGGTTCCGGCAGATAAAGCCGCAAACAATGTTGTTGTCGTTTGTAGACTTCACTACGTTAACACCTTAAAACAGGAGCTTGATGGTACCAGGGCTTATCTGGAGACAGATACTGATGAGGTGTCTGTAGTAAATGCCCACTTAAACGATTTACCTGTTAAGTTTTCTGTTTGTGTCAATGAAGGCCAAGACAAACTTCCTACGATGTATTGGTTACCTAAGCTTCACAAAAGACCATACAAAGCTAGATTTATTGCAAATTCTAGCTCTTGTACTACCACTGAACTTTCTAAATTATTAACTTCTTGTCTTACTGCTATCAAATCTCATGTTATAAGATACTGTGAGACAGTGTATGAAACTTCAAATAAAAATTGGTTTTGGTCAATAAAAAATTCTGGTGAGGTGCTCAGTAAATTGAAGTGTAGAGGGTTCCGTGCGACAAGCTTGTCCACATATGATTTTTCTACTCTGTATACAACATTACCACATAATCTAATTAAAGAAAAACTTCTGGATTTGATAGAGTGGACCTTCAAAAGGGCATTAAAAAACTATGGTTCACTTTATTTGGCATGTAATGATAGAAAGGCTTTTTTCACTTCCTCTGACCAAAGTCGGTATACCCTTTGGTCATGTCAGAATGTGTGCGACGCCTTATCCTATCTCCTTGATAATATTTATATTAGATTTGGGACCAAGTTATACAGACAAATTGTTGGAATTCCGATGGGTACAAATTGCGCACCTCTCGTAGCTGATTTATTTTTATACTGCTACGAAAGAGATTTCATGGATTCTCTTAACCATGATAATCAAGCTGATGTTATCGAGGCTTTTAATTCCACATCTAGGTACCTCGATGACCTTTTGAACATTGACAACCCTTATTTTGAAGGTATGGTCAATCAAATTTATCCACCTGAACTTCAGTTGAACAAAGCTAATATCTCAGATACCGAAGCCCCCTTTTTAGATCTACATCTTTCTGTTGCAAATGGATTTGTTTCTTCTAAAATTTATGATAAGCGCGATGACTTTGATTTTGATATAGTAAATTTTCCTTTTTTGGATGGTGACGTTCCTCGTCGTGCTTCTTATGGTGTATACATTTCGCAACTTATTAGGTTTGCTAGAGTCTGCAATCATGTTACAGACTTCAACGCTCGAAATAAATGTTTAACGGCAAAACTTCTCCAACAGGGCTATCGGTATCATAAACTTCGAAAAACCTTTTCTAAATTTTATCGTAGACACTATGAATTGATTTCCAAATATAATGTTGGGTTAAAGACACTTTTATAAATATAGATTCCCTTCCTACATTAATTTCGACAAATGTAGAGAGGAGATTTCATCTGCATTAAATGATTTCGGTAATCGATGGTGTAAACGAGAGGGTGTTGAGGATAATGCTCTTAAAGAATGGAAAAGAAGTATCTTCACTATCGTGGATAAACGTATTAAGTTTTATTCACAAAATACTAATCTTTTACCTCCTAAACCCAAATCGTCATTTAGGCATTTGAAGCAGGGTATCCAAGAATTTCATAGAAAGTATGTCTTGGTTCCGGCAGATAAAGCCGCAAACAATGTTGTTGTCGTTTGTAGGCTTCACTACGTTAACACCTTAAAACAGGAGCTTGATGGTACCAGGGCTTATCTGGAGACAGATACTGATGAAGTGTCTGTAGTTAATGCCCACTTAAACGATTTACCTGTTAAGTTTTCTGTTTGTGTCAATGAAGGCCAAGACAAACTTCCTACGATGTATTGGTTACCTAAGCTTCACAAAAGACCATACAAAGCTAGATTTATTGCAAATTCTAGCTCTTGTACTACCACTGAACTTTCTAAATTATTAACTTCCTGTCTTACTGCTATCAAATCTCATGTTATAAGATACTGTGAGACAGTGTATGAAACTTCAAATAAAAATTGGTTTTGGTCAATTAAAAATTCTGGTGAGGTGCTCAGTAAATTGAAGTGTAGAGGGTTCCGTGCGACAAGCTTGTCCACATATGATTTTTCTACTCTGTATACAACATTACCACATAATCTAATAAAAGAAAAACTTCTGGATTTGATAGAGTGGACCTTCAAAAGGGCATTAAAAAACTATGGTTCACTTTATTTGGCATGTAATGACAGAAAGGCTTTTTTCACTTCCTCTGACCAAAGTCGGTATACACTTTGGTCATGTCAGAATGTATGCGATGCCTTATCCTATCTCCTTGATAATATTTATATTAGATTTGGGACCAAGTTATACAGACAAATTGTTGGAATTCCGATGGGTACAAATTGCGCACCTCTCGTAGCTGATTTATTTTTATACTGCTACGAAAGAGATTTCATGGATTCTCTTAACCATGATAATCAAGCTGATGTTATCGAGGCTTTTAATTCCACATCTAGGTACCTCGATGACCTTTTGAACATTGACAACCCTTATTTTGAAGGTATGGTCAATCAAATTTATCCACCTGAACTTCAGTTGAACAAAGCCAATATCACAGATACTGAAGCCCCCTTTTTAGATCTACATCTTTCTGTTGCAAATGGATTTGTTTCTTCTAAAATTTATGATAAGCGCGATGACTTTGATTTTGATATAGTAAATTTTCCTTTTTTGGATGGTGACGTTCCTCGTCGTGCTTCTTATGGTGTATACATTTCGCAACTTATTAGGTTTGCTAGAGTCTGCAATCATGTTACAGACTTCAACGCTCGAAATAAATGTTTAACGGCAAAACTTCTCAAACAGGGCTATCGGTATCATAAACTTCGAAAAACATTTTCTAAATTTTATCGTAGACACTATGAATTGATTTCCAAATATAATGTTGGGTTAAAGACGCTTTTAAGTGAGGGCCTTTCGGAACCTGAATTTTATGGTGACTTGGTTTACAAATTTAAGAAACTTAAAGGAATTAATGATTTTTCTTTTCAGTTCAGAAAAATCATAACACGTTACAGACGTATAGGTTATAACTTAAATGTTATGCGACAGTCTGCATGCTTAGTTTTTAACCCAATCATGGTTGATAACTATGCTGCCTTCTTTAATTGCACGCCGGTGGGTCGGGCGTCAGACTCTATGATGGCCCCGACATAAAGCTATTCATTTTAGTTGGTTGGGGCCGGAGCTTCTTGTCTGTTGCTTGGCCCACCGGGGTCCAACTGGTGTTTTTCTTTTGCTCCGGAGTTAGTAGGTTATTCGGCGCCCAGGGATCTCCATCGTCGGGCAGCTTACTCAGTCTGTGAGTCCTGGTTTTTGATTCATCAGGATGTTTATCATGATTTATTTGTTTGTTCTTGATGATTCATTGACTAGTTAGAGATTCACCACGAGGACCAAATAACTAACTAAATGTTATGAACCACTGCAGAAGCTGAGGGTGAGGTTATGGCCATGTAAAACCGGTTTAAGCCCGCCAGTAACTTTGTGTTACTGATCGTTCCAAGTCGATACTTCTGTGGTGGTTCTTTTTGTTTTATGTCTTGGTGTATAAAATTTTTGTGCTGTTGGCGCCTTATGTATGTTTTCATATTTTTAGTTAAGTTAAGGTAACTGAGTGGCCACCTATTGGGAAAATAGCTGCTCATTCGGCTTGCGGTGTGTTTCATGGTATAAGTACCTGATTGTTAGTTTGGTTTTTTCCCACCTCGGTTTTTGGAGTGGGAATCTTTTTCTGATTGCGCCTTTTCCTGATCTTTGCCTACTTGTACCTTTTTAAGTGAGGGCCTTTCGGAACCTGAATTTTATGGTGACTTGGTTTACAAATTAAAGAAACTTAAAGGAATAACTGATTTTTCTGTTCAGTTCGGAAAAATCATATCACGTTACAGACGTATAGGTTATAACTTGAATGTTATGCGACAGTCTGCATGCTTAGTTTTTAACCCAATCATGGTTGATAACTATGCTGCCTTCTTTAATTGCACGCCGGTGGGTCGGGCGTCAGACTCTATGATGGCCGCGACTTAAAGCTATTCATTTTAGTTGGTTGAGCCGGAGCTTCTTGTCTGTTGCTTGGCCCACCGGGGTCCAACTGGTGTTTTTCTTTTGCTCCGGAGTTAGTAGGTTATTCGGCGCCCAGGGATCTCCATCGTCGGGCAGCTTACTCAATCTGTGAGTCCTGGTTTTTGATTCATCAGGATGTTTATCATGATTTATTTGTTTGTTCTTGATGATTCATTGACTAGTTAGAGATTCACCACGAGGACCGAAGAACTAACTAAATGTTGTGAACCACTGCAGAAGCTGAGGGTGAGGTTAGGTACCTGTAAAACCGGTTTAAGCCCGCCAGTAACTTTGTGTTACTGATCGTTCCAAGTCGATACTTCTGTAGTGGTTCTTTTTGTTTTATGTCTTGGTGTTTAAAATTTTTTGTGCTGTTGGCGCCTTATGTATGTTTTCATATTTTTAGTTAAGTTAAGGTAATTGAGTGGCCACCTATTGGGAAAATAGCTGCTCATTCGGCTTACGATATGTTTCATGGTATAAGTACCTGATTGTTAGTTTGGTTTTTTCCCACCTCGGTTTTTGGAGTGGGAATCTTTTTCTGATTGCGCCTTTTCCTGATCTTTGCCTACTTGTACCTTTTTCCCATACTCCTTTCAATGGGAAAAGGAAAAGTGATCATAGACATCGTAAGAGCAAGAAGAGGAGGGTGGAGACTTCCAGCTCCGCCAGTAGCTCATTATCAGAAGGATCTAGCTCTGATTCGGAACAAGGATCTGAGTCGGACTCAGACTCTGAAAAGCGTTGGGGACATGATGTCGAAAAGGAGCATCGTTAGGGAATCTAAAAAGAAAGTACTGCTACTTCCTCGGGACATGAAGCAGTATTTGGAAGAATGCTTCACCGAGTTTATCCCAGACAAGGTGCTCAAAGAAAAAATCCTAGATCAATACCCGCCACCAGAACTCACCAAGTCCATGGAGCTTGACGATTATGTGGCGGAATTTTTAGTGGGCTAAATTCTAATTATGGAAAACCATATGATGACAATCTTTCGACAATTCAAGGCCGAATTAGAAAGGTTATGGGGCCACTTGGGAAACTTTGGCTAGACTTTGATAACATCAGAAAAGGGAACTCAGATGATTCTCTGGACATTTATGATTGTTTAGACACTGTTGAGAAATCCATCACACTGCTGGGTCAGGCATTCATCACTACCATTTATCACAGGAGGATGAACAGTCTCTATAATCTGACCAAAGATCTGAAAAGGGCCAAGCAGCTGTTGAAGAAAAACAACAAAAAGCTATCCAAACGTAAAAACCTTTTCGGTAAAAGATTCTACAAGAGCTTATCTAAGGAGGCAAAAGTGAGCAAGAAGTCCAAGGAGATAAGCAGACAACTGGGGTCAAATTCCAGTAAAGGAAAGAGCCACAGATACAGGAGTGATCGAGACCGGAATGATCGAAAGCGCTTTAGACAGCCCTTTCGGTCAGAGGCCACGCGTCAGAATGCAGGACGTGGTGGCCGCGTCAAATTCTCAAGAGGCCGAGGTACAGCACATCAATCCAACAGAGGTAAGCGCATTACCTTTACATTCTCCAAGCCAAACATTGCAGACAGACAATGTGAAAGGAAGCTCTGCGCTGGAGGTGTTGATTCCGGAAATAGATACACGTTTATTGCATCCCGCAGTAAGGGTCCTCGGTCTCAATCCTATGGTGGGAGAAAATCTCCCAATAGGGGGGAGACTGAGATACTTTCTGCCAAATTGGCAGAAACTGACACAAGACAGTTTCATTCTTCAGGTGGTTCAGGGACTGCAAATACCCTTCATAACACCTCCAGTACAGAACTCCCTGCCAGTTCAAAATACATCAATAAAGACTTCAATTTTGATAAATACAGAGGTTCAGGATATGTTAGTCAAAGGTGCAATAAAACAAGTGCAACCCTGCAAAGGTCAATTTCTGAGCCCTGTATTCTTAGTGCCCAAGAAGGATGGGGCAACAGACCAGTCATAAACTTAAAGAAACTCAATCAGAACATTGAGTATCAACATTTCAAGATGGAAGGTATTCAATCTCTTAAGTCTTTGATACAAAAAGAGGATTTTATGGTCAAAATAGACCTCAGCGAGGCATATTTTTCACTGCCAGGGCACACGACTTCTCGGAAATTTCTCCGATTTCTCTGGAAGGGGAAAATATACGAATATGTAGCCCTTCCATTCGGGCTTGCGGTGGGGCCACGGTATTTCACCAAAACAATGAAGCCCATCATAGCATTTCTGAGAAGAATGGGAGTGAGAATAGTAATCTAATTGGACGACATGATCCTTATGAATCAAAGCAGTCATATGCTTCTGAAGGACTTGACCTCTTTAAGGTGGCTCCTAGAGAACCTGGGTTTTCTGATAAATTGGAAGAAATCAGCTATCATTCCGGTTCAGAAAATTCAGTTTCTTGGGTACCTGTGAAAATGATGATCATGTTGCCATCCGACAAGATCATTCGTATTGCAGAGAAATGCCAAAGAATGGTAACGAAGAAGGTCACAACAGTCCGGAAGCTAGCGGAGGTTATTGGATCAATGACGTCGTCACTGCAAGCAATCGCCCCAGCTCCATTGCATTATCGCAATCTGCAGATGACACAAATCCGTGGTCTTTTGGAGAAACGCTCCTATCAGTCAAAGGTCATTCTGACACCGGAATGCTTGAAGGAGCTGAGGTGGTGGATATCACAGATGAAGGATTGGAATGGAAAGGCAATTATAAATGCCGGTCCAGACATAATAATAAGCAGCGATGCATCCAAGATTGGTTGGGGTGCAGCACTAGGGTCACAGAAGATTCAGAGTCAATGGACGTTAGAGGAGAAAAATCTCCACATAAATGTCTTGGAGCTGAAAGGAGGTCTGTTTGCTCTTCGCTCCTTTGCCCAGAATCTAAAGAATGTTCACATTCATCTGAAGTTGGACAATCGGACTGCAGTAGCATATATCCAAAAAATGGGGGGCACCAGGAGTGCTCAGATGCTACCAACAACACAGGAAATTTGGCAGTTTTGTCTAGACCGGGAATATTCCTAACTGCAGAATATTTACCGGGCAGTCTGAATACAGAGGCCGACTGGCAGAGCCGAAACTTTCAGGACAGCAGCGACTGGCGGCTGAAAGTGTCGGTATTCAAGGATCTGGAAAGGTTACTGGGACCTTTTGATCTAGACCTTTTTGCAAGTCGCCACAATGCACAACTTCCAAAGTATGTGAGCTGGAGACAGGATCCATTTTCAGTGGAGGTAGATGCATTTCAGAGAAATTGGAAAGAGGAGGGTCTGTACATGTTTCCCCCATTTGCTATGATATCAAGATGCCTGCAAAAAATCAGCAGGACAGAGCAACAGTGACATTGATTGCTCCCCAATGGCAGTCACAACCGTGGTTCCCAATATTATTGTCCCTATTAGTGAGACGTCCAATTTTACTTCCACCTTACAAAGACCTGTTGACAAATCCATCACAGGGATGCTATCCATTGTCCAATCAAACCAGGTTCAGGTTAGCTGCATGGAAACTCTCAGGAGACAAAGTATTGACCAGGGAGTTTCTAGGGATGCAGCCAAGTTACTCTCAGACTTCTCCTGGAGAGGGGGGACAACTAGGGCTTACAACAGCAACTGGGGACAGTGGTCTAGCTGGTGTAGTCCAAGGGTCTGTCATGCAAGGAAATAATGGAAGTAGCTAAATGGTCTAAAGCCACCACCTTCAGAAGGCACAAATTGATCCTTTTCGATCCTCTGTGGTAGAGATAGTTAACTACCTCACTGAAAGATTCCATAAAGGCAATAGTTATCGAACGCTGAATTCACGTAGATCTGCTATTTCTGCCTATCATATCACGGTTGAAGGGGAGAAGGTTGGTCAGCATTCCTTAGTCCTGAATAGTTTACTGGTGACACGCCAAATGACATTATTTCACCAGGGGGTTCGGATGGGGGAGAAATTAGTCCCTTGAACGCGCGAGAGAAGCGAACTTGGACACACAATCATCTGACATTTCGGCAGTAGAAAACAGAGAGTCAGGGAGGTCATTCCAGTCCCTGATAGACTGGGGAAAGAAACTACATTTATAGGCCTCTTTACTAGCAGATGGAAGCTGAAATGCCTTGGAGTGGCTATTTCTACAACGCCTAGTCTTTGGGATAAGGTCATCTGTAGGTATTCTGGCTTTACCCTTCAGACCTTTGTATAGTAATATAAGTCGATTATCCGTCCTCCTTTTCTTGAGAGATTCCCATTTGAGTTGTTCAAGAATGCCAGTCATACTACCTTCCTCGAAAGTATAATTCCTAGTTACAAGTCTAGCGGCACGATTCTGTACCTTCTCCAATTCCTCCTGGAGGCATTTAGTATGAGGATCCCACACAGAGCTTCCATATTCCAGGACTGGGCGCACCAGTCCTTTATAAGCTGCTTCTTTAACATCTTGGGGGCAAGAAAATAAGTTTCTCCTCAGGAATCCAAGTGTTCTGTTGGCTTTAGTACAGATATTATTGATATGGGTATTCCACTTGAGGTCATTTGTAATTGTTACACCTAGATATTTAATGCTATCAACATTTTCCAATTTAATGCTATCAACATTTTCCAATACCGTTCCCTCGAGGGTGTACGAGGCCTCAATTTTATTTATCCGCTTATTTGTCAGCTGCATCATGTTGCATTTGACAGGTTGAAATCTCATGCCCCATTTTCGGGCCCAGCTCCCTAAAAGGTCAATGTCTTTCTGAAGTTTTAATGTATCTTCTACTGTTCTAATTTCACGGTAACAAACACAGTCATCAGCAAAAAGCCTGATTTGAGAGTCAATGCCAACGGGTATGTCATTTATGTACAAGGAGAATAACAATGGACCGAGAACGGTGCCCTGAGGGACACCAGACACAACAGGGGCCCAGTCAGATTTAACACCATTAACTACTACCCTTTGCTGCCTGAAGCACAAAAAAGCATTTATCCATTTCAATGTCTTTCCACCTATACCATAACTAAACAATTTGCTTTTAAGAAGTTCATGTGGAGGGGTGTCAAAAGCTTTTTCAAAGTCCAAAATAAAAGTGTCAACCTGACCCTTTTTGTCCAATATTTTTGCCCAATCATTTATTACTGTAATCAACTGAGTTTCACAACTATGCCATTTCCTGAATGCATGCTGTCTGTCCGCCAAAAGATTATACTGGTCAAGATGACCCATGATATTTGAGCAGACAATATGTTCTAGAAGTTTGCAAGGAATACAAGTAAAAGAAACTGGGCGGTAATTACAAGCAAGGGACCTGTCACCTTTCTTGAAAAGTGGACAAATATTAGCAAGTGACCATTCCTTGGGGATTTCACCCGTATTGATTGACTGCTGGAAGAGATGTGCAAATACAGGTCCTAATTCTTTTGCCAATTCTTTTAGGACTCTAGGATGGAGTTCATCAGGTCCTAAGGCTTTAGATGGGTTCAGACCTTTAAGGAGTTTTGTCACTCCTTCCTTTGTTACAACAATTTCATCCATGAATGGGACCGACCTATCCAGAAGAGGGACTTGGGTGTGCAAGCTATTAAAGGCACTTTTCAATGCAAGGCCACCTCAACCACGTTATGTAATTCAGTGGGATGTGGACCACGTGTTGCAGTACATTAAGTCATTAGGACGTAACAGTACTCTGTCTGATAAGGATCTTTCATTTAAGGTTACTATGCTTATGGCATTAGCATCAGCTGGTCGGTCATCTGAACTAAATGCACTGGACTTAAGGTACATGGCAGACAAAGAGGATGTTATTACCTTTACACTGGGTAAACTCACAAAATCACGTAAATATGGGCCACCCCCTTTGTCGGTTAGTTTTCATGTCTTTACAGAAAATCCCGCTTTGTGTGTAGCTCAAACTATAAGGGATTATGTACAGAGATCTAACCTGTGGAAAAAGAGAAATGTCCAGAGTAAAGACCAGTTGTTACTCAGTTACATAGAGCCGCATAAACCAGTTAAGTCCTGCACCATTGCTGGTTGGCTGATCAAGACATTGAGCAGCGCTGGTGTAAATACTGAAGAGTTCAAGGCTCACTCTATACGGGGTGCGGCAACCTCAAAGGCACAGGTCAAGGGTCTGTCATGCAAGGAAATAATGGAAGTAGCTAAATGGTCTAAAGCCACCACCTTCAGAAGGCACTATCTAAGGGCTATCACAGGAAAATCATCCAATGCCAACTTCCAACAGATAGTGTTGTGTTAGCTTTGAACATACGTTATTATATCTTATGGAGGTTTACGGCATGAAATTTGAAATTTCATAAGTGCATGTAATGCACGCAATGAAATTAAGATTTCATGAGCAAACCGAAATAAGATATAATCCCTCCCAGATGGAATCCCACCCATTTGTTGGGTTGGCATGGTATGCATGAGCAGGGCTGATTAAGAAAACAGTTATTTGGCTTATATGCAAGGGTGACCATTACATGTATAGTTTATAAATATATTAATAATAATAATAATAATAATAATAATAATAATAATAAATAAATAAATTAAAAAAAAAATAAATAAAATAAAAATAAATAAAAATATATGAACAAATGAAATTAAGATATATAAATGGGTGTGTATATACTGTATATGGTAAATGTTGTAAAAAAAAAAAAAAAAAAAAAAAAAAAAAAAAAAAAAAAAAGCCCGGTTAATTTAGCCAATTTAAATATTTCCTTACACTATTTCCTTATTTCAGGAGGAAAACGATACTTGGTTAGTAGGCGGAAGGGAGGATGTAGGAGCATCAACATTCAGTAGGGAGCAGTTGACTTTAGATTAGAATAGATGCATGGACTGGAATGTAGCAACTGTTTCGGGATTATTAAGTGACTTGCTGTGTCCAGTTTCTTGTCATATTACTGAGAAAGTGTTGTTATTTCAAACAAAAACATTAGGTCAGGTTATTCTAGTCAACTTGTAAAGTGCCAAAGGATATTCATGTTTTTAAAGATAATGACAGTTCTTGTGGATTTACCATTTAACAGAACATTGAAATCTGATATCTTTATATTTTTCTAACTTTTTTATGTCCTAGAGATATGTAACTGAGATACATTGTTTAAATAAATTTCTCAGGGCAATATGGTTTTAGTTACTCGGTTTTTTACCTCGTAAGAAATGGAAAATGTATGGTTTTACATTTTCACTTCCGGGTTTTATGATCGCACTCCTTCATATTGTAAATTGAATCTCGTTCTCGCGAGATTTCTTTGAAAGGGCTTACTATTAGCACGAACGCCGTGTAATACATTATTATATCTTATTTCGGTTTGCTCATGAAATCTTAATTTCATTGCGTGCATTACATGCACTTATGAAATTGCTAATTTTGTTGACATGAACCCTTTATTGTATGAAGAAGAGGAACTGATGCATGTATATACAGGTCGTTACATCAGGCCGACAGCTGTGTGTGTATTACAGTCTGTATCGTCACCTCGTCGGTTCGGTTCGGTTCGGCGACACGGACACAGAATTTTGAAAGAGAAGTTTTTTTTTCTATTATTTTTCGAATTTCCCATTGTTTTTGTTTGTAAAACTTCCCGACTTTAGGTCAAGAAGTTTGGGACCTGCAATTTCTCATTGTTGTTCGCTGCTTTCCCCCAAATTAAGAGTCTAAGCATCAATTTTCTTAGTCGTGCGATTCGCGCCAAAACGATTCGTACTTTACTTGAAAATTTCTTTTCTTGAAACTTTTTGGCCTGAGAGCTGACAAGCTTTTGGACCAGAATTTGTTCAAGCTTCATTGACAGTGACATTGAACGGCTCTAGCAGGGCTGCAACGATCTGTCATAAAATTTAAAGAATCTGAATAGTTTTTTTTCTGGTTTGACCTTCCCCCACCCACTTTTTTCATATAGTGATTGGAGGTCTTTTTGTTTCATCATTTGAATTGGAACTCATGGCTTCAGGTTTTGTCGGTCCAACTGTGGGGCGGTTGACTGGTCGGGGTGGAAAAGAGCTGGTATGTTGTTTCCATACACCGAAGTCTTGTCCGCTGCTCCTCAGGTTGGCTTTGTTGTTGGTTTTCGGGCTCCGTGTTTGGAAGTGGACAACATCAGGAGATATTTTAGATGCGAACCATGACTGTAGTATAGGATTTGGTAAATCAGTTGGCGGAATTGCTCAGAGCTTGGCTCTCACAAGGAAAATTGGTAACCGAAGAGGCTCCGAAGGATTACGCAGTTTCAATCCTTCAAAGGGAACAAACTTGTTGATTCTTATTATTTTGGCTGGAGATATAGAAATGAACCCAGGCCCCATGTTCCAGTGCCGCACGTGCAAGAAGTATTGTAAGGCGGCCGAGAAAGCAGTTAAATGTGAAGATTGCGAGAAACGCTTCCATGCGTCTTGCGTTAATCTTGGTCCCGTTGAGTTACAAAAGATTGAGTCGGGTAATGATTCTTGGTATTGTTCAAACTGCTAAGCTGAGTGCAGCCTATGCAGTGGTGCTGTTTTGAATTCCCATAAGGCCGTCCAGTGTGACAAATGTGAAATGTGGGTGCACAATAACTGTTCTTTTATGTCAGACTCAGAGTATTAAACGAGGCAAAACTCAAACTGTACATGGATTTGCCCAAAATGTGACTTTTTCAATTTCTCAGACTCTTTTTTCAATGAACAGTTTAACTGTTTAACTTGGAAAGTGAAAATAGGTTTGACCTACTTGCAAGAGGTCATGAAACCAAGTCCACTGAAACCTTGAATAGCAAAAACAGTTTTATTAGTGGTCTGAAATTTTTCAGTATCAACATAAACAGTATAAGAGGAAAACAACTTGAGTTGTTGGCCTTCATTGGTTTTCATCAATCTCAGATTTTGGCGATTCAGGAAACAAAAATTGACAATTCCACATTAACGTCTGAATTATTTCCGGAATCTTTTCCATACAGCGTGTACAGAAAGGATAGAACCTTAAATGGTGGTGGTGTTATGCTTCTTGTACACAAGGACATCCCACACATGCCCCTCACAGAATTGGACAATGACTCAGAGTCAGTTTGGGTCAAACTTTTTGTAAATAAGAAAACTCACTTTGTGGCTAGCTGGTATCGACCACCTGTCGATGGTCATTTACCAGTATCGGACAATGGAAATGACTTATTGAATTCCCTGGAAAAGTTTGACAATTTATTTAGAGAACAGCTTGACAAAATCAAAAATATTAATAAAGGCAACAAACCCCCCTTAATTCATGTTTTAGGTGATTTTAACTTTAGAGATATTGTATGGCCGGACAGACTCAGCAAATCTGGGTCATCATTGAGTCAGACGGAGGGTGAGATTTTGATAGATATCATGACTGACCATGGTTTGGAACAATTAGTCAATTTCCCCACAAGAGAAAGAAATACTTTGGACTTAATTTTGACCTCTCTTCCTGGTCAGTTTGTAGACATTCGTTCCCAGTATAAGCTCAGTGATCATGACATTGTTTCTGGCACAATGAAAATTGCAATCCCCCTATAAAGAAACCTAGGAGAAAAGTGTATCGTTATCAGAAAGGTGATTATGAATCTATGAGAGCAGAAACACTTAAATTTGCAAAGGAAAGATACTTCAACGGTTACTCAGATACTCGGTCGGTCCAGGAAAATTTCAATCTCATTACATCGTTTATTCAGGAATCGGCAGATAAACATATCCCCTCAAAAACTAGTCGCTCAGTTTCCTCTGTCCCTTGGATAACACCTGAAATAAGAAGGAAGATTCGCAGAAAAAATGCAACTCATGCAAAAGCTAAAAAGACTGGTAGTGCAAAATTTAGATCTAAATTTGAATCTTTACGGAAAGAGATCAAAGCTGATATCAGGAAGCAGCATGATCTTTATGTGAACAACTTGGTAGGAGATGTTAAGGCTAATCCTAGAGATTTTTACAGGTACATAAACAGTCAGAAAAAAGATACCCAAGGTATTCCCCCGTTGAAAAAGAGAAATGGAAGTGGAATAGCTCAATCCGAATTTGAGAAGGCGGAAGAATTTAATGGTCAGTTCTCGGATGTTTTCACTAAAAGTGAATACAAACAGGTCCCTCTTATGGATAGATCCGCCCCATTCATGCATGATATTGTGGTCACAAAGGACGGGGTGACCAAACTTCTCAAAGGTTTAAACCCGTCTAAAGCCTTAGGGCCTGATGAGCTTCATCCCAGAGTCCTAAAGGAACTGGCTATGGAATTAGGGCCGGTATTCACCCATCTCTTCCAGCAGTCAATTGATACAGGTGAAATTCCTAAAGAATGGTCTCTTGCTAATATTTGTCCCCTGTTTAAGAAGGGCGACAGGTCACTTGCCCGCAATTACCGCCCTGTTTCTTTGACATGCATTCCTTGTAAGCTTCTTGAACATATTGTATGCTCTTCCTACATTAACTTCGACAAATGTAGAGAGGAGATTGCATCTGCATTAAATGATTTCGGTAATCGATGGTGTAAACGAGAGGGTGTTGAGGATAATGCTCTTAAAGAATGGAAAAGAAGTATCTTCACTATCGTGGATAAACGTATTAAGTTTTATTCACAAAATACTAATCTTTTACCTCCTAAACCCAAATCGTCATTTGAAGCAGGGTATCCAAGAATTTCATAGAAAGTATGTCTTGGTTCCGGCAGATAAAGCCGCTAACAATGTTGTTGTCGTTTGTAGGCTTCACTACGTTAACACCTTAAAACAGGAGCTTGATGGTACCAGGGCTTATCTGGAGACAGATACTGATGAGGTGTCTGTAGTTAATGCCCACTTCAACGATTTACCTGTTAAGTTTTCTGTTTGTGTCAATGAAGGCCAAGACAAACTTCCTACGATGTATTGGTTACCTAAGCTTCACAAAAGACCATACAAAGCTAGATTTATTGCAAATTCTAGCTCTTGTACTACCACTGAACTTTCTAAATTATTAACTTCCTGTCTTACTGCTATCAAATCTCATGTTATAAGATACTGTGAGACAGTGTACGAAACTTCAAATAAAAATTGGTTTTGGTCAATTAAAAATTCTGGTGAGGTGCTCAGTAAATGGAAGTGTAGAGGGTTCCGTGCGACAAGCTTGTCCACATATGATTTTTCTACTCTGTATACAACATTACCACATAATCTAATTAAAGAAAAACTTCTGGATTTGATAGAGTGGACCTTCAAAAGGGCATTAAAAAACTATGGTTCACTTTATTTGGCATGTAATGACAGAAAAAGGTACAAGTAGGCAAAGATCAGGAAAAGGCGCAATCAGAAAAAGATTCCCACTCCAAAAACCGAGGTGGGAAAAAAACCAAACTAACAATCAGGTACTTATACCATGAAACATATCGTAAGCCGAATGAGCAGCTATTTTCCCAATAGGTGGCCACTCAGTTACCTTAACTTAACTAAAAATATGAAAACATACATAAGGCGCCAACAGCACAAAAAATTTTAAACACCAAGACATAAAACAAAAAGAACCACTACAGAAGTATCGACTTGGAACGATCAGTAACACAAAGTTACTGGCGGGCTTAAACCGGTTTTACAGGTACCTAACCTCACCCTCAGCTTCTGCAGTGGTTCACAACATTTAGTTCTTCGGTCCTCGTGGTGAATCTCTAACTAGTCAATGAATCATCAAGAACAAACAAATAAATCATGATAAACATCCTGATGAATCAAAAACCAGGACTCACAGATTGAGTAAGCTGCCCGACGATGGAGATCCCTGGGCGCCGAATAACCTACTAACTCCGGAGCAAAAGAAAAACACCAGTTGGACCCCGGTGGGCCAAGCAACAGACAAGAAGCTCCGGCCCCAACCAAATAAAATGAATAGCTTTAAGTCGGGGCCATCATAGAGTCTGACGCCCGATCCACCGGCGTGCAATTAAAGAAGGCAGCATAGTTATCAACCATGATTGGGTTAAAAACTAAGCATGCAGACTGTCGCATAACATTCAAGTTATAACCTATACGTCTGTAACGTGATATGATTTTTCCGAACTGAAGAGAAAAATCATTTATTCCTTTAAGTTTCTTTAATTTGTAAACCAAGTCACCATAAAATTCAGGTTCTGAAAGGCCCTCACTTAAAAGGCCCTCACTTGAAAGGCTTTTTTCACTTCCTCTGACCAAAGTCGGTATACACTTTGGTCATGTCAGAATGTGTGCGACGCCTTATCCTATCTCCTTGATAATATTTATATTAGATTTGGGACCAAGTTATACAGACAAATTGTTGGAATTCCGATGGGTACAAATTGCGCACCTCTCGTAGCTGATTTATTTTTATACTGCTACGAAAGAGATTTCATGGATTCTCTTAACCATGATAGAGGGCCTTGCGGAACCTGAATTTTATGGTGACTTGGTTTACAAATTTAAGAAACTTAAAGGAATTAACGATTTTTCTTTTCAGTTCAGAAAAATCATAACACGTTACAGACGTATAGGTTATAACTTGAATGTTATGCGACAGTCTGCATGCTTAGTTTTTAACCCAATCATGGTTGATAACTATGTTGCCTTCTTTAATTGCACGCCGGTGGGTCGGGCGTCAGACTCTATGATGGCCCCGACTTAAAGCTATTCATTTTAGTTGGTTGGGGCCGGAGCTTCTTGTCTGTTGCTTGGCCCACCGGGGTCCAACTGGTGTTTTTCTTTTGCTCCGGAGTTAGTAGGTTATTCGGCGCCCAGGGATCTCCATCGTCGGGCAGCTTACTCAATCTGTGAGTCCTGGGTTTTGATTCATCAGGATGTTTATCATGATTTATTTGTTTGTTCTTGATGATTCATTGACTAGTTAGAGATTCACCACAAGGACCAAATAACTAACTAAATGTTATGATCCACTGCAGAAGCTGAGGGTGAGGTTAGGTACCTGTAAAACCGGTTTTAGCCCGCCAGTAACTTTGTGTTACTGATCGTTCCAAGTCGATACTTCTGTAAGGGTTCTTTTTGTTTTATGTCTTGGTGTTTAATTTTTTGTGCTGTTGGCGCCTTATGTATGTTTTCATATTTTTAGTTAAGTTAAGGTAACTGAGTGGCCACCTATTGGGAAAATAGCTGCTCATTCGACTTACGATATGTTTTATGGTATAAAGTACCTGATTGTTACTTTGGTTTTTTTCCCACCTCGGTTTTTGGAGTGGGAATCTTTTTCTGATTGCGTCTTTTCCTGATCTTTGCCTACTTGTACCTTCTAATATTATGGCCCATCTTGATGAACAGGAATTCCTGTCGGACAGGCAACACGCATTTAGGAAATGGCATAGCTGTGAAACTCAGTTGACTACAGTGATAAATGACTGGGCCAAAATCTTAGACAAAAAAGGCCAGGTCGACACTTTTATACTCGATTTTGAAAAGGCTTTCGATACTCCTCCCCATGAACTCCTTAAAAGCAAATTGTTCAGCTATGGAATAGGTGGAACAACACTGAATTGGATAAATGCTTTCCTTTGTTTCAGACAACAAAGGGTAGTGATTTATGGTATTAAATCGGATTGGGCTCCAGTTGTGTCGGGTGTCCCTCAGGGCACCGTTCTCGGCCCCTTGCTGTTTTCCTTGTATATAAATGACATCTCAGCAGACATCGAGTCTGAAATAAGACTCTTTGCTGATGATTGTGTTTGCTATCGTGAAATCAAGAATGAAGAGGATACATTGAAACTTCAAAGAGACATTGATCGCTTAGGCAGTTGGGCTAGAAAATGGGGAATGAGATTTCAACCCGTCAAATGCAACATGATGCAGCTGACAAATAAACGGTCTAGTAAGATACAGGCTAACTACACCCTTGAGGGCACTTTACTGGAAAACGTTGAAAGCATAAAATACCTGGGTGTAACTATCACAAATGATTTGAAATGGAATACTCATATTTCCAATGTTTGTACAAAGGCTAACAGAACTCTCGGATTCTTGAGGAGAAATTTGTATTCTTGTCCCCCAGATGTGAAAGAAGCAGCTTATAAAGGACTGGTGCGGCCGGTCTTGGAATATGGAAGCTCAGTTTGGGACCCTCACACTCATGGCCTCCAGGAAGAACTGGAAAAGGTCCAAAATCGTGCGGCAATGTTTGTGACGGGAAATTATGTTTTTGAAACTGGGAGCATGACTGGCATTTTAGGTCAACTGAAATGGGAATCTCTTAAGAAAAGGAGGAAGGATAGTAGACTTATATTGCTATACAAAGGTCTAAAGGGTAAAGCCAGAATACCCACAGATGACCTTATCCCAAAGAATAGGCGTTGTAGAAATCAACACTCTTTGGCTTTCCAGATACCTTCAGCTAGCAAAGAAGCGTGCAAAAGTAGTTTCTTTCCACAGACTATCAGGGACTGGAATGACCTCCCTGATTCACTTGTCTCCTCTGCTGAAATGTCTGATGACTGTGTGCCCAAGTTCGCTTCACTCGTGCGTTCAAGGGACTAATTTCTCTCCCATCCGAAGCCCCTGGTGAAATAATGTCATTTGGCGTGTCACCAGTAAACTATTCAGATCAGACTCGAAATTAGGGGTAATTTATAAAGTGGAAGTGTAGCGCTGTATTTATTTGTTAATTAGCTTTGACGATCCTTGCTTTTTTCCTTGTTAAAAGGAACGCTTGGCTTGTCCGTGTGTTGAAGTTTTTCGTAGGTTTGTCGAGTTTTTCGGTAACTCGATGAATCGCATCGGTCATGAACACTTCCTCGATACGGTGGATTTCAAGCTTTCGTACTTGGTCGGACCTAGGACAAAGGTTTTAGCATCTATCCGTCCAGAACGCCACTAGATTCAAGTACGTCATTCTTCCCACAAGTCCTAATAAAAACGGCGGAGAGCAAGTCTGGTTTCCGTCTTCAATTGCTTTATTATGCAAGAAGTGTAGCAAAACACTGCGACTGGAACCAGGCCCCTGGATGTCAAAGGGAAACCCAACAGATTGAAGGAAAAAAACCCACAGATTGAGGAGAAATCCTCGTTCCGTTTCAACTGCTTGGCAGCTGGCGCTGCCAAGCAAAAACAGCTCACACAAAATTGTTATGCAATTTGCGAGTTTTGTTTGCTACATGTACGATGATGTTCAAGGTATCATGTTAATGAAAATCACTAATATTATGATTATGGTTATTGCCTTAATGTTCATATTAATTGAATGTTCATAATGATAAAGTCGTTGACAGTATATCCCCATTGCAGACGTTAACATGCCCACGAAAAAAAAACAAAAAAAAAAAAAACAAAAAACTTTTTGTATGAAAAACGTGTATCCGATTACTAACGATGCTTAAACAGCCTCCTGGTATCGAACCTTACCTGATTTAAATTCGAGTTTCTTCTATTTTGAACGTGACCGTTGCGAAATAAAACACTCCTTTAAATTATTTTTTTAGATTATATAGAACCAGTAAATTAAATAAACCTGCTAAAGCTAATGTTTCAACTGCAGGTAGCTCGCTAGAACTGAATTCTTACAAACAAACTGACACGAGACACCTTGGGCGCACTTGATTCGTTCGTACCCGAGCGTTCTGGAATGTCACACCGTCCCGCTTTGAATCAAGTTGGGTGCAGTGCAATGGAACATTGCACCAGTTCAACAACGAATCAAGTATGCAATTGTCCTTGGGAATCGGCGCAATGTTCTGGTGTGTTAACCTAGCACCAAATCAAGGATGGTACAAAAATAAACCGAGATGGCGTTGACCATTCCATTGGTAGCTCTGGAACTATTTAATGATAAAGATTCTGAAAAGCGCATTATGAAAGCTTCAGATGACGATTTTCTTCCATTTGTAGCTGTTCCAGCTCTTGTCACTACCATGAAATAGCCTATTTTACATTCTAATATCTTTAATCATGGCATGAGGGGGCGGGGGTTACTCTTACGTTTTGCTTATACACAGGCTGGGCCCCAGCATCTCTATACCCAAAAGAAATACCTAATCATGGCATTTGAAATTAAACACTAATAGATTTTCTAAAAATCATGATTAAGGGTATGCCTATTGTCAAAATCTAATATGTGTTGATTACTTTTTGAAGATACATTTTTCTGTGAAACATTCAAACCTGGGTGAGGGGTGGTGGGGGAGGGGTCACTCTTACATTTTGCTTATACACAGGCTGGGCCCCAGCATCTTCTCTATACCCAAAAGAAATACCTGATCTGAATTCGGATCCCCCAAAAATACCAGGGATTTCAAACAAAAAAAACAATACATTTTGTGACATTGTCACAAAACCCTTAAAAAGTCCAAATCTCCATACTCAAAACATCACATCACATACAGAATATTTCTCAGCAATTAATATAAAGATATTTATCACCATATCTACATTAATTTGCTGGTTCCCTTTGTGCAGTAATCAATATTGGATTTTCTTGCAGGTAACTGACAATGCTAAGACAGAGTATTAAATTTTTATAATCTGCTTCCCTTTATTATTCTTGATATTCTATTAGTTCAGGGCCAGGTACCCGAAAACAAGGATAACATCCTATGTAGAAGATGTAGTTCTTAGATATGTTCTGGATGACTTCAAGCGGTTCTTAAGAATGAGAAGGAATACCTTTGAACATTTCTGCAATGTGCTACATGGTACAGGTGAAGTTCACACTCAAGAAGGAGGCAGGCCTGCAATGAAATTAGAAAAACAATCACTGGTGTTTCTTTGGTATTTGGGATCTCTTGATA
This sequence comes from Rugalucina vietnamica, assembly GCA_964017185.1. Lineage (NCBI taxonomy): Eukaryota > Metazoa > Mollusca > Bivalvia > Lucinida > Lucinidae > Rugalucina > Rugalucina vietnamica. The sequence continues at coordinate 3,380,578 of OZ024879.1, forward strand.
CATTGATTCAAATCGCAGATAGATTTGGGATCACAGAATTCTCTGTAATTGAAATAAGAAGGAGAATGACAAGGGCTTTGAATACTGGAAAGATGAGAGAGGAAAATATTGTTAACTTTAAGTTTCCAAACACAGTTGGTATCACATAAGAATACAAGCCCCAAGGGATAACCCTGGAGCATACTACAACAGAAAAGGATATCACTCCATTGTTCTACAAGGTGTCTGCCAGCATGATATGCAATTCACAGACTGCTATGCTGGCTGGCCTGGCAGTGTACATGATGCGAGAGTTTTACGAAACTCTGACTTGTGGGAAAAAGGACTTAAATGGTGTGGAAATGCCCATGTTATAGCAGATGCTGCTTACCCTCTGAGACGGTGGCTGATGACCCCATACAGAAATACTGGTAATTTGACCCAGCAGCAAATGAACTTCAACAGCACGTGTTGTCATTGAACGCACATTTGGACTATTCAACGGACGATTTAGACGCATGCGGTTCCTAAATCTGAATGATCTTGAAGAGGTGGGCCTTATTATGTCAGCTTGTGTGACTCATAATATCTGTATCATAAGAGCTGACCTTCTAGAGGACTTTGTAGAAGATGAGCCAGATGGACCTGCTGTGGCTGGCATGAGAATTATTGAAAACAATGCAGAAGGTGCCCTTAAACGGGATGCAATAGCTCATACACTTCCACTGCAGTAACTTGAATGAACTATTGCCAAAAGTGTGTGCTGCGTTAAATACAACTTAAAATTTAGCCATTCTGTTTCATTATAACCGTAAATTTACCATCAGTACGATAAATAGTATAGATCTTTATCAGATGGCCTCTGAAGATAAACTTTGATACATAAGGCCAGTTTTTTTTAATAAGTTGGTTTTCAGGATTTTTTTCCAAAATCTGGGGTAGGAGGAGGAAAAAAAAATCAGCATTTCAGTTTAACATCGGAAATGATAAATCATTCACTAACTTTTGGCTACTGTGTGTTTAAAGTATTCAATCTTTTCCTTAACTCATGTGCTTGTATGTAATTCATGATTGATACAATATTTAGTTTTACCTGGAATAAACCTTTTAATTTTAAATATTGTTTTTGTTTTGTGTCATACCCGATTGGAAATCTTGAATATATGTATGCATTTAATATTGTATGAGCCATGTCATTAGAAAATCAATGTTTTGTATATGCGGATCAAAAGAAGCAGATCAGCTTCAGTGCCTTTGTTTTGACTTTCTAAAGACAAAACTGTAAGACTCTAGTCATCTTTTGTGGCTGTACAGCCTGGTTGTGTTGAACCTGGTCGGAAACCACAATGTTGGTTTTCTTGTATAAACTAGGCTCATATGTATGATTGTGGCACAAAAGAAATTAAAATGATTCAGAACTGAAAGGCATTTAATATGCTCATCTGCCATAGAGACAACATACTATGCACATGATGCAGGTAGGTATGAAGAAATGACAATCTCCCATAAAGACAGAGACAGCATACTATGAAGGTAGGTATTGAAAAAATTTGAGCCATCCCATTGGAAAACCAACAATCTGCATAGGTGAAAACAAAGGCGCAGATCAGCTTTGCAGCAACTGCGAAGCTGATATAAAGCGCCTTTGTTTTCATTACATGGATAGTACAATTCCTCTACTTTCTAAACAGCCTCTAACCACCTTCTGTGACTGTACAGACTGTTTTGTGTCGGACCTGTTCGGAAACCACATTGTTGGTTTTCCCACGAGGTGGCTCAAATGACAATCTCCCATAGAGACAACATACTATCTCCCATAGAGACAACATACCATGCAGGTAGGTATTGACAATTGACAATCTTTTCCAAAATAATAAGACTAGAGTCTTATATAATAGAGTCATGAATATATGATTATGACTAGAGTCATATTAATTATATGAGCAGCCTCATGAGAAAACCAACAATCTGCATAGGCGAAAACAAAGACGCAGATCAGCTTCACGGTATTAACTGCGAAGCTGATCAGGGCCTTTGTTTTTGCTGTCCTGATAGTGCAGTCCCTCTTCTTATATTAAATCTAAAATTTCAAGCTTCTAGTTCTGTGCTTGTACAGCTTGGTTTATGTCTGACCTGTTCAAAAACCACATTGTTGGTTTTCCCATGAGGCCGCTCATATAATTATTTCCATCAACTAATATTTGGAGATCTAATTCCTTTTCTGTCTTTTAGTTTTCTTTGCATTTCTGGTTGCTGGCTTCAGTCCTGCCTGGAAACATGTGCTGCATATTGGCCGAACTAACTGTAATTGTCCCTAAGCTCTTTGATTTCGTCGTTGAGCAGTAGCTCCAGATCTCCACAATAGAAACAGATTGCATCAAAAACTTGGGTGACTCCTAAAATGATACAGTTAAAAAATCTTAAAGCTAAGTTTCCAAGGCAGCAAAAATGAAAGGTGTACTCCATTTAATGTCCCAATGATCAAGTGAAATTGTCCCATTTTAGGACCTCAGTGTGAAAATTAAAAACCTCAGTGTGGAAATTAAAAGTGGCATCTCAAACACTGGCTGCATTATGATCTAACAAGTTGCATCAGGATGTAAAAGATTGTCATATGTCAATACCTACCTGCATAGTATGTTGTCTCTATTGGAGATGAACAATTTAGCCCCTCTCGTACAACCAAGGTGTCCTGGTAGGTGCCCCCAGGAAACAGGGTGTTACCACAAATGTAGAGGAGCTCCTCTTGCACGCGCATGATGGCTTGGAGTTCAGTCGACTTCAAACCGGCTGGACTGTACACAATTCGCCTCTTTCCGCATTTCACACACATATTAAACAAAGGCTTAACTTTGCCTACAAAGTAAAATGAGAACTGAGCTGCACTGTAGCATAAACAATGCAGCATATGATCAACATCATGAGAAAACCAAAGTTACGATTTCCAAACAGGTTGAACACAAGCTGGGCTGTACAGCAACAGGCGATGTTCAGATGCTTAAATTTTTGGATTTAGGAAGTGGAGGGATTCACTGTTCTTATAAATAGGCATGTTTAATATGCCTAGGAGCTCGCCATGCCCAGTATATTGAAGACTACATCCATCTATTTAAGTCTTTGTTGGTTGCATATGCCATCGTCTTTTTCTTTCTACATTTAATACAGCTCTGACATTTGTATTTTAATTTGGAATACCACCCAGATGACTGACTAGACAATGTTTTAAAGCAGATTGATTAATAGAGTGTATAAAAGCAGATTGATTAATAGAGTTCTGTCCCAACATGACTAAAAATTGTTGACCAGGACATTATTATAAAAGCATCAATCAAGCCAAACCTTGAGAAAGGCGTTTAAATACAGGGTGCGTGGTGGTGGAAATGCAAATCACAGATATAAACATTAATACAACATGCATCATCATACAGAAAACACTACCTGGCTGCTGGTAGATGGTTGTACTCCCTTCGTAGGGCCATCAGCATTTGCAAACCATCACGCTTGCCCTAGTGGGATGCTGCTTGCATGTGGTACAGTGTCACTTTTCTTTTTATATTCAGCATATAGATACCGCATGCCCATTTGATATACTGCCCCAGAGGGCATTGAGGGGTCACAACAAATTTTGTCTCTTTCAGTGTCTGTAGTACTGGAGAATGATTTGCTCGCTTTAATGCATGACAGTTCATGATCGGTGAGGTCAGTATGAACGGTTGCAATCAAATCCCCTACCGACTGTGACACATGGGCCTTCACAAATTTGTTGGCGAAGAAAACGAACTGAAAGAAACTCCGAACCACACACACGTTTCGGACTCCGCCATTTTGGTTGAACCGATGCCCTTATTTGTATTTTGCATACTAAAAATATCGTACAATATTAAGCCATTCAAGTTTTTAAATATCCATTTTCCGGGCGAAATATAAAGCGTTCAATACCTGGATCAAATCGATCAAGCTTAAGAGACGTATTAAGGTGAGGTAAAAAAGCCAATCCCGGGCCGCACGTATAAAATCCGGTACTTACCGGAACGAGTCGGGACGTCACCGAAAAAAAAAAAAAAAAAAAAAAACTTTATTTTTTTTTCATTACGCACGAAATTACGGGCGGCGGAACGGAAAACCGATAAATTAAAAAATACTGGCCTAACCAGATCATAAATGGACCTGTCAGCCAGTGTACCATTGGCCCTGTAAATGCTCCTCTGCATGCAGATGTCTTACTTATTATTGCACTGTAAATTAACAGTCACAGTAACCTACATGTATAATTCAATGTCAAACAAGAGTCCTTCTAAATTGAAATCCCAAAGCAATTTGCTTATAAATCGATTGGTCTGGAGTTGCAAGACAAAACCAAAAGACCCTGAAATATGGGTCAAACTGACCTATTATTATTTATGGGTCACACATTGGGTAGTAATACTGACTAGTAATTAAGTACCATCTCGTTCATATATCCCTTGGTGTGGGATGTACAATGCAAACTTACTGAGCCATGAAATATAGGCTATATGAGCATAGCTTCTATCTCTACAGGTAATATGAACAAAACTTTTGTTCTCCCTTCCCAAGACCTCACATGAAATTTGCCAAGAGGATATTTGAAAATGGTTGATTTCATGTTTAACATCCCAATCAACAGCTAAGGTCATATGGGGATGGGACCTTTTGAAGTCTCGTCTGATAAACTGGCTATTTGAAAATAAAGGATGATGATAGATGGAAGCCAGATCCTGCCTTAACTCTTGCCTCTGGTCAGGTCAACCAGGGTACAAACATTTTACTTATGCTCTGGTATTTCACAGTTGGCACTAGTCGAGACATCATTTCTGCTTCATAACAGTGTGTATTTCTTTTCTGTGATATTTCATTAAAGAGGTAGGAAGTTTCTGTGAAATCCAAACATTTTTTGTAACTTTGCTTGACTCCCTAAAAATTGATGTCAATTATTTAGTGACCATTCCAAGATGGTTTTGCTGTGATTTTTCGATATTTACTGTTGTTTGTTTGGTTCTTGTTAAAAATCCCAGTAAACAATTTTTCACTCATGTCCGGATGGAGCCATAGCTTCCTGGGTATTGACCAGTAAAATGGGCTGAACACCTCAACCCTGGATTTATGGTCTAACACACTACAACTAGGACACTGTGCTCCCCACTTCTCTGCAAAGCGATGCAGATTGGTTACCTTGAAAAGAGCTGGTCATTGAACTCTTCAAATATACAACAAATCACTACAACAACGTTCAAGTTCCAACTTGGTATCTGGGGGGGGGGGGGTATATTTTATTTTTGTCATTTGTGTTTTTGCTTTGGCTGTATTATAAAGAAAATACGAAACTATAACAACTGAAATTAACTTTATTCATTGATTTACAGGATTTTTTCCCCAAAATTAACAACTAAAAAATTAGCAAAATAATGACTAGATCATCATTACACAAAATGTTGAAAAATAATACAGCATATAACCTGACTTAAGTTTTCCAGAAATAAATAATGTGACTGAGAACAACCATCGCAGATGAAATCAATATCAGGATGTATGACGCAAAAACCTGTCTGGGAACAGTTTACCACAGATCATTTTGATCTATGGCAAGTTGTTCCCAAACAGGTAATTACTTCACATTGTTGCTTATTAATTTCATCTGTGTTGGTTGTTCCCAGTCACATTGGTCTTGTCAGGATAACCATGTGACCCTGGGAAAGTAAAGATACCATATTTTATTATCTATGAGTACGTATCTTTTTCTTTCTCAGTTTTTGAGTGTGTGTATTCTTTTGTACACATTCCATTCGGGATAACGCTTTCGGGGAATCTGGGCATACAGTTTGAATATCCGATCAGGCCAATGTGTGGCTTTGATCTAAAATCCACCAAGAATTAATTTTTACAGAAATAAACAATTATTGTAAAATATTTCTGCTAATGTCATCGGATAACAAAAGTATCCCGAATGCAATGGGTTCATGAGACCACTGCAACATGACTAGACATGTTCTTTGGCTAAAATCAAAACCATACCTCTAAAATGCAAATATGAGCCACATCATCAGAAAACAAACACTTTGCATGTAGGAAAACAAAAGCACAGGTCAGCTTTGCTGTAACTGCAAAGCTGGTCAGCCCCTTTGTTTTCGGTACAGCGTGATTCCTCTTCTTTCTAAATTCAATGTGTCCAGCCTCTAGCCATTTTTCGTGACTGACACCGGGATTTGTGTCAGACCAGGTTGAAAACCACAACATGTTTTCTCATGAGGTGACTCATTTATGAATGTCAAATAAACAACTCTGTGCTTACAGACCAATTAATTAAATTGTAAAAAACAAAATCAAACTTGAATAATACAATCTTTGGTTTCTGGTAAATACACATTTTTTGACAGTAATAATTCTTAATCAAAAATTACACCACAACCTCTTTATAACACTATGTTTGGGTCTGTGCCACTTTGAGTTAACTAACCAATCCATGTTAAAACGGAAGTAAAATGTTTCTGTATCTTAATTTTTAATATGACCATTTGGGGTCAGTGTTATAGCCAATGCCATGACAATGATGTTAAAACGAATTGTGTTATGAAAAGGCTAAGGTGTATCTATTCGTTACATACACACAGTAAAATATTTTTTGAAATAAAATATAAAAAAATCCCTGTACTTGCAGCAGACCAACTAAAATGGTGATTAACACAAAATGCATGAACGATATTCTAGACTTACTGAAGGCTTCAAAAGTAGGACCTTACTGCATTACAAGCTTAAGTTGATGCAGCTACAGGTTCTGACAGACCATTCAAACATGCTTTTATGCGGTATGGCCCATCCCCTTTCTCATTAATATGTTCACTGCTCTTAAAGGATCTGTTTTAATTTTATTTGCTATTACTGCAGCTGGTGTTGTGCCGTGTGGCGGCCCTAAAAAGTCTCCCCGTACATCATCCATAGTGCAGGTTATATTTTCCTTTTGGTCCTTTGAGATCAGCGAGGATATTCTGAGAAATCAGAAATTTATTATTGGTTAAGTTCATTTTTAACCAATTTTTAATATATTTGGTCTCATTTAGATAATACTGGTCTTTGTATCGACTACCCTGTTGAAAGTTGCAAAATTTCAGTTATTCTCTTTGGCTCCATGTTGCCAAATCTAAAGGGTCACTGACGAGACTTTAATAGTCGAAACCGCGGTATGGCCCATCCCCTTTCTCATTAATATGTTCACTGCTCTTAAAGGATCTCAGTTTTATTTTATTTACATTGTATATCTATCTGAAAGCTAAATCTTGCTATAAAGCCCTCTGACTACTTTATTCCGATTTCTGGAGTGGGTAATATAATCAAAATTTGACACAGTTAATTTCTTAATATCCTCCTTCCCTGCATTTGGGAAAACCAGCGACAGGTGTCTACCATTTGTAAGTGTAAGCCAGCAGCAGTCTAGTCTAATCAAGTTTTTAAAATGACAATAAAAACTTATACATGTACCTCATATCTTCACACAATGAAAACAAGTTTAAAATGTGACCTGAATTCACATTTATTCATGTGACTTGTATTCACATTAATTCTTAGCAAAACAAATATAAGAGAATTGTAATACATTAATATGAACATTTCCTATTCAAATACTTGACACAGTAAGTAGAATGCGTATAAGGTGCACAGTCAATGTCAGTCATTTCTTTGAAACAACTTTGCTTCAAATACACTTCTGATACTTGGACAATTTAATGTTTTGGGAACACAAAATGTCAGTACACTGCGGAGATTGATATCTAACCTGGGTCATGCAAATAAATTAAGGTAAGTGGGAAAATGTCAAGGGTGAAAATATATGCTTGAAGGGTATAACTGCCAGGTTTCATGCCTGCAGCTATCACTGCTATAGAGTAATTTACGTGTTTACCATTAAAGTGTGATACAAAATTGACCAAGTTGATGGACTGTAAATATAGGTCAATTACAATGGGTCATCTAGATAATTTTTTACTAAGTCAATGAACCGTGACATACAGGTAAAGGACAGTGGATGAAGGTGCATAATTGAAATGCATGTCAAAGACAAAAACTTTGCGGGCTTCATGCTTTCAAGTATCAATGCTACAAAGAAATACACAGCAGTCCTAGACTTGAAGTTTGACAAATTGTTGATGGACAAACAGATGAACATGCACTTGAACTCCTATATCACACCCTACTATAAGCAGATGGGATGAAAACCATTCCACACTTATCGCCAAATACTTGTTCTCTAACCAACACAACAAATACATATATAGCCACTGCCTTTATTTTAAAAATAATTAAACGTCAAACACCCTAATTTTGTCTTTAATTTCAACTCTGCATATTGGGCATGCAGTTAAACTTTTCATGCAGGTTTGGCAAAATCCATAATGCCTGCATGGTATGAAGATGTGGTCTTTCCGGTTTTCCATGCAAATGTGACACAGACCTGAAACAAATTATAGCCATGTGAAGGCAAAACATTGTGAAATTTGATGCATTTAAAGTGTAATGTCTGTAACACAGCTGATAATCACTTAATATGCACTGGGTGACGCACATTGCAATAAGCACCGAAGTTAAGGCGAGATATTTAAGTTTTCTCCTAAAATGTTTATTCTACTGACTGATAGATAAATGCAGTCAATGTAGAAACTTCAAACATTTATTAAATGAAAGTAAAATAAGGAATCCAGGTTACTTTGTTTTCGCAAACACTTCCTCTTCATGAACAAATAGTACTTCCATCACATTAACATTGAAGTGTTTGCGAAAACAAAATAACCAGCATTTCTTATGTTACTTTTTTTCAATAAATGTTCAGTTTCTGCATTGACTGCACCTATCTATCCGTCAGTAGAAGAAACGATTTAGGAGAAAACTTGAAAATCTAACCTCAACTCCGGACAGAATTTCATTGTGTGTCACCGATCATTCATCTGTTTGTATGTATACAATACCATGTGATTCTCAGTAGTGTGTAACTTATCCTATAGGCATAGTACACAGCCTATGGAATCAAAACTGAGATTAAATGAGTTAACAAAATTTAACTCATATTGTTTAATTTTTTGTTTACTTTTAGTTAACCAACACTTTTTTCATGATGCGGCTTGCTACTGTACACAAAAGTACAAGTGTACATAAAAGTGTCAAAAGGAAAACAGAGTTGTGTCATAACAAAACTTGTCTTATAAACAGTAATATTTATACAGTTACAGTAAGACAAAGACACTGATCAACTGCACAGTTGTAGCAAGCTGATCTGGATCTTACAGCGTATAGGATAAAAAAGGTACAAGTAGGCAAAGATCAGGAAAAGGCGCAATCAGCAAAAGATTCCCACTCTAAAAGCCCAACTGATTTTTGCTATAAGCGCAGTGTTTTGTAAATTATACCACACTTGAGTGATCTTTCATCACGACCTTCACTTGCCGCACTGTGGCTCATAAGGTCCTAATGAAAGATCGTTGAAAGTATGGTATAATTTACAAAACACTGTGATTAAAGCAAAAATCAGTTGATTACCTATACCATACTATGCTTATGTGCCGACAAAAAAAAAACTTGGGAGTATAATAAGAGCTGTCGCAGGACAGTGTAGCTCGCCTGACTTGTGCTTTGCCACTAAATCTATGACCCATGACCTTGACCTTAAGGTCACTCAGGTGGGTCGTGATGGTACAGCATAAAACTTCAGACCAACATCTACAAACATGCAAAGTATCAACTTGATACATCTACATGTTCAAGACATGTATACTTATAAGAAGTTTAACCAAATCTTTAACACAAAATTTCCAAGTCCGTGACCTTGACCTCAAGGTCCACATGTTCAAGACTTATAGACTCATGAAAACTTTAACCAAAAACTTTAACACAAAATTTCTAAGTCTGTGACCTTGACCTCAAGGTCACTCAGGATAGGCCATGATGGTACTGCAAAAAACTTAAGATCAATATCTACCATCATGCAAAGAATAAACTTGATCCATCCACATGTTCAAGACATATAGACCCATAAAGACTTTAATCAAAAACTTTAACATTTGAGCAACGCGAACGCCAACGCAAATGCCGACGCCGGGGTGATTGCAATAGCTCTTCCTGTACTTTCGTACAGGCGAGATAAAAAAAAAATGATGCCAAATTATTGTTTTTGGTCCAAGATCTTGAAAATGATATGAAGTGGATAAGTGCCTCAGATACAACAGGTATCTTTACTCTAAAAAATTTTACTCTAAAAATTTTATTGCCCATTTTGACAGATGTGTCAAAATGGGCAATAAAATTTTTAGAGTTGGGACCTAAACAGTAGGGTCCGTCGGGTAAACAGAATCACATCTTTTTTACGCCTTACTTATCTTTAAAAGTATTTATAAGTTCCTTAAAAATGCCTATTCTTTCGTTATGCATTCGTTCTTGTCGACTACTTTCCTCTTCATATCTTTTTCTTGTTTTTCTGCATAATCTTTCAGAAAAGCAACAACCTCCTAGACTTGGGTATGCCTGGATTTTACAACGCTCTCTTCCTCATTTGTTTCAAGGGTGTGCTTCCTTTTCTTTCCCTTTTTGTCATTCATTTCCCTATCCCTACCTTCCTCATTAGATATAGAGGAAGTGGAACTTGCTGTTGCAACTGGTGTGATATTCGGATTTTTTTTCAGACTGGAAAGGATGAGTTTTGCGATCATTTCCTGACTTATTATTGTAGTCTTCAATGTCCTTGTAAGACCGCTTAAGACATTTCCACTTGTTGGAAGCCTGCTGCTCTGTACAACTCGTTCCAAGCTCCCTGGCCAGGTTGGAAGCAATGTCCCTAAACAACTGGTTCATTTTCATTTTTCCAGAGTTGACCTCTTTTTTCTTGTCACGGATCTGAGATATCAGTAGCAAAGTGGCAGACTTGGTCCAGTACACCGATTCTAGTGACTCACGACTTTCAGCTGAATCTGGAACATAAAATATGTACAGGAATATAAAGATAAAGATAAAGTGTCCATCTATCTGTTTGTCACTAATAATTTCCCAACCTATATTGAACTGATCAACTATACTAAACCTGAGAATTCATGGCCAAATATCCTGCTAACTTGATTCACTGTTTTTCAAAATAATTTTTTTTAATATAACATTAAAGTTGTGGTACTGAAAGCAATATTGAGCATGAACAAACAGGTGAAAAGCCACCTTTAATTTTTACACAGGCATGCACAAGAGGATATATTGCTTATGCACACAACTAGGCAACTGTGATGGAAAGCAACTTACAAACTGTCTGATCAGAAATTTCTGTTGGCAGCGATGACTCTGTACACGCGTGCTGTGCATACGCTTCGTTGTCGCAGAACCACATTTTACAAACGTCACATTGAAAACCAGTTCTTCTATCACCGGCTGTGCTGTTTAGGTCGGATGTTGTTTGCGTAGAAGTCAGGGTAAGTACTGCAGGTAGCTGCTGGTCTGATATGAAAAAGGAAAGAAATCATTACTCAACAAGTAGCCCAAGGGCAACGAACGCTCACCTGAGAGTCAACAAGTACAGTTACTGGATAAATTTTTTTTATTTTTATTTTTTTTTTTTTTTGAAAATCTGATCAAAATTGAAGATGCTGGAGTGGCCACAACACTAAAAATTGATTTTTCAAACATTCAAGGGCAGCTAACTCTGCCGTCCAGGGTCGAATCTGGCTCAAATTCGAACTCATGCAAGATGTTAATGGTTATCTTTGTTTCTTCCATGGATGAAGAAGATCCCATCAAAATTGAAGGCGCTAGAGTGACCACAATACAAAATATTGATTTTTCAAACACTAAAGGGCAGCTAACTCAGCAGTCAGAGGTCAGATCTGGCCGAAATTTGAACTCATCCGAGATGTTATGGTTATTCTTGTTACCTGCAAGAATGAAGAAGATCCGATCAAAATTGAAGGCGCTAGAGTGGTCACAATACAAAATATTGATTTTTCAAACACTAAAGGGTAGCTAACTCTGCAGTCAGAGGTCAGATCTGGTTGAAATTTGAACTCATGCAAGATATTGTACTTATCCTTGTTACTCCATAGTCAGAGGTCGGATCTGGTCGAAATTTGAACTCATCCGAGATGTTATGGATGTCCTTGTTACTTCCAAGAATAAAGAAGATCCGCAACACTAAATATTGATTTTTCACACAGTCAAGGGCAGATAACTCTGCAGTCAAGGGTCGAATCTGGCTGAAATTCGAAATCATCCGAGATGTTATGGCTATCCTTGTTACTTCCAAAAAGGTACAAGTAGGCAAAGATCAGGAAAAGGCGCAATCAGAAAAAGATTCCCACTCCAAAAACCGAGGTGGGAAAAAACCAAACTAACAATCAGGTACTTATACCATGAAACATATCGTAAGCCGAATGAGCAGCTATTTTCCCAATAGGTGGCCACTCAGTTACCTTAACTTAACTAAAAATATGAAAACATACATAAGGCGCCAACAGCACAAAAAATTTTAAACACCAAGACATAAAACAAAAAGAACCACTACAGAAGTATCGACTTGGAACGATCAGTAACACAAAGTTACTGGCGGGCTTAAACCGGTTTTACAGGTACCTAACCTCACCCTCAGCTTCTGCAGTGGTTCACAACATTTAGTTAGTTCTTCGGTCCTCGTGGTGAATCTCTAACTAGTCAATGAATCATCAAGAACAAACAAATAAATCATGATAAACATCCTGATGAATCAAAAACCAGGACTCACAGATTGAGTAAGCTGCCCGACGATGGAGATCCCTGGGCACCGAATAACCTACTAACTCCGGAGCAAAAGAAAAACACCAGTTGGACCCCGGTGGGCCAAGCAACAGACAAGAAGCTCCGGCCCCAACCAACTTATTCCAAGTATGAATAAGATCCGATCAAAATTAAAGGCGCTAGAGTGACCACAACACAAAATAATGACTTTTCAAACACTCAAGGGTAGCTAACTCCACAGTCAGAGGTCGGATCTGGCTGAAATTCGAACCCATCCAAGATATTATGGTTGTTCTTGTTACCTGCAAGAATGAAGAAGATCCAATGAAAAATAAAGGTGCTAGAGTGGCCACAACATTTTTCCCATTATAAGTCTATGGGGATTTTTCCAGACGCTCAAGGGCAGCTAACTCTGCAATCTGAGGTTGAACCTGGCCAAAATGCGAACTCATCCGAGATATTATGGTTGTTCTTGTTACCTGCAAGAATGAAGAAGATCCAATCAAAAATGAAGCTGCTAGAGTGGCCACAACATCTTCCCCATTATAACTCAATGGGAGCTATCTGTTGCCATGGAAACCAGAGTTCCGATCCGATCTGCTTAAAAACCTATGGCAGGCGATCCCCCACCCCAATGCTGCTTCATGTAAAATCTAACTGCAATCGGCCAGCTAGTCTCAGAGATATTCAAGTACCCGGGGAAAAACCACCTGACACACCCGCAAGCAGAACTTGGCTTGTCCCACATGTGACTCGTGCCCCGTGCGAGGCGCGAACCCACAGCGGTGAGATGATCAAATGATTAAGAGCACTGAAGTCAGCGACCTTAACCACTCGGCCACGGGGGCCGTCCAAATATTATTGAAAAACACAAAGTAGCAGCAATATAATCGGTGGCCGAGTGGTTAAGGGCCGTTTTTTATTAATCCCTTCTGGAAATAAATTACCCATCCAGTCTTGAGGCAACTAACCGGTTTAAGCCCGCCAGTAGTTTTATATAACTGAACGTTCCAAGGCGATACACCCGTTGTGGTTCCATTTGTTTTATGTTTTGAAGTCGAATTTTGGTGCGGTTGAGCCTTATGTATGTCTTCATATTTTTATTTAAGTTCGGTTAACTGAGTGGCCACCTACCTATCGGAAAATAGCTGCTCACTCGGCTTACTTTGTGTTTTCTAAGTATAGGTACATAATTATTGTCTATTTGTTTTTTCCCACCTCGGTTTTTGGAGTGGGAATTTCTTTCTGATTGCGCCTTTTCCTGATCTTTGCCTACTTTTACCTTTTTTCCAATCTAGCACTTGTGATTATTAAATAGTATTAAAAAACAGAGGTATCAATATAATCGGTGGCCGAGTGGTAATGGGCCGAGTCGGTTATGCCACGAATGTGTAATTATTCCAGAACTGCGCCATTAATTTAAGGGTATTTGTGCTGAGGTTTCATTGTTTGGGTATTATTTATTTACCTGTAGCTGTGCAGCAACTATGCATCTTTAGAAAAGCAATAAACGAAAAATATTTGGAACACTCGCTGCACTGATAGCATATGGTAGCCATCTTTCTTTCTTACATCCGGGTTAACCACACCTACCTGCTCGTTGGGTCAAAAGGTGTACGCGCCGAACATTGTTCTGACGCACTTGATTCGAGAGAACACTGGAAAGTGTACACCGAACGGCGAATCAAGTACGCCCCTTGTCATGTGATACACACTGACCACTCTCATTGGTCAAACCGAATATACAATGTACAAGTAGGCAAAGATCAGGAAAAGGATCAATCAGAAAAAGATTCCCACTCCAAAAACCGAGGTGGGAAAAACCCAAACTAACAATCAGGTACTTATACTCAGCCTATCACTACAAACTACACATACAGGAATGTGTTTGGGGTCACTATACTGGCCCGGAAAATGGCGTCCCGTTAGTCTGTCTGGCTTTTCGGTCAAAGAGGGTCGGCCCTTTTGCTGGCACCAATTTCCCATCCCTCCCGTAAGCCATGAATGACTTATTCCCTAAAGGCTACTGCTGAGATAGGACGAACATTTTCAGGAAGGCTCTTAGCATACCAGATGTACCCGTTCACAAGCGCCACCTCCCTATACCTATGGTATATTGCCATGTACCACTTAGCACACTTATGAGGATAACTGTATGAGCCAAGTTTCTGGTCAAGTACAGCTCCATTACTCATGTGTTGATTATATGCCTCACACATGATTGGTCTCACAACTGTTCTAGTTCCTCCATGTGCATTCCTATCTCGTACAGTTTTGTCAAATGTGTTATCGCTGTGAATGGAGCTTAGAAAATGCACCCGATTTGTGTCCATCATTGCGCAAGTAATCAAATCGTCGCATCTCATGAATACTGGGTTATCACTTTTATCTAATGCCAAAACTCCAGGCTGTAAGTCACTTGGCATGTACTTTCTGTTAGGGCGCCCCAGACAACCCAAATGGGATTCTAAACCATTCATATAGCTCCCATGGGGTAAAAAAGACTGTATACGGTCTACTTTTTTCAGTAACAAATCTTTGGTGATAGGCCTTACCTTGATCAAAGGCGCTGAACCAGGTATTCCCCCCTAAACTGTCAATAGAGTCCTGAATCCTGGGTAATGGGCGACGCCTTTGCTGTAACTTTTCATTAATAGCACGATAGTCAATACAAAGACGAAGGCTTCCGTCTTTTTTAGGGACACAAATCATGGGACCAGAATATGAGGATAGACTCTTTTTTAATCCAACCCTTATTAACAAGATCTACAATATAATCTTTTACCTCTCTGTTGAGGGGAGGTGGTACTGAGTTATAACTTTTCTGCACTGGAGTAGGATCAGTTAACTTTATCTCAAGCTGTAGTTCTGTTGCACATCCTACATCATCTGCATCCTTAGTGAAAGCCTGACACTCTTCCCTGAGCATTTTCTTGATAAGCCTTACCTGTTCTCCAGTGAATTGATCCTCATCCAATATCACCTCTGTTTCCCATGTCAAATCCTCACTTTCAGAGTTCTCTTTTCTGCTAGAAGAGTCATTACATTGCAAAAGGTTCACACGCCCTTCACATGCAGATCCTTAATTGAACTCGCATTCCTTTGAATTCCCTGGAGATCTCAGTCTGATTAGTGATTACCGATTTCACCTTTTCTATGTGACCAAGTGTTGTACTTCTCCTTAGGGTCACATTGGAGCTGGAAGTGTTATACACTGGAATGCCTACCGTACAGCTGTTGCCTTTCTCCAAATTGACCAGCATCTCACTTATTTTCAAAATGACATCCCTCTAAAGCTGAGTGCCTGGTATAAACATAGCTTGCATTTGTTAACCATCCTCTTTCCCTGTATGTATAGTCCAAAAATATTCACCTGGTGTTGGGTGAACTCTATTAGTATATAATTATAGTTCGTTGCAATTCTAAATATATCTTCGGACCGCGTCGTGATTGCTCGTTCATCATCGTGACTCTTCGCGATTATTAGCAAGGTAAATGTATCGGTATATAAAGTTGCTATCCCAAGAAATTGTTCAGGACTGCATAGCTCAAATGGTAGAGCACGCAGATTAAGATTACATTACTTTTCATTTTACCGATAGCGGTTCGAGTCCCACTAATAATCGCATTTTTTATTATTATTTCTTATGTACCCTATTCATTCTCTATCGTATTTAATAATTTGATTTTGGTCAATTTTGTGTATGTTTTTTTCTCTCTCTCTCTATCTCTCTCTCTGGTTGGAAGAGTCATCTTTGAGGTTGATGACCAGTGCGATATGGTTGTATTTGAAAACCCTTATGTTGCACGATATGGCACATGAAAAGTGCAATAAAGCAAGAATATCATGTTCTCCGTGTGATTGCTTTTGATAAAACGTGATGTGCATTTTATTTAATAAAATAAAAAAAAATATATATTTTTCACCTTCTATGAGATTCGAACCAGGGATCCTCATGTTACAAATCCAGTGTCCTAACCACTGAGCTAAGGTCCTTGTGATACACGATGTAGCAAACTGCTTATATATTGGGTGCACATTCTTCGCGTACTTTATCGAGTCTTACCGAGGATGCACGAATCAATTACGATAATATCGATAATTTATCATACAGCGTCATAGCAATTTAATTTATGCAATGCATAAAGGTCAACGTCTGGTGAATATTTTTGGACAATACCACACATCTTATGATCTTTGTACTTCTTGTACTGCGACCAGATTTAACTATGCTAATATCGCCTTTCTTTTCATTGCTTGTGCCTGAACTTTATTTTCATCAAACTTTCCAAAACTGAACTTAGGTCATCATGACTGAGATCATGTCTAACATTAACCCAGAATAGGAGTTCCCATATAAATCTATTTAACCAATAACGGAACAAGAATACTTTCTTAGTGGAATACTTGACCAGAAGTTCCGGCATTAAACACTTCACGTGAAAACTGGCTGCCCTTCCTGACATTTTAGCCCACAGTTCCTCGTCCGTAGTTTTACGCTCCATGTGAGTGACACTTCGGCTCCAGAAAACAAGTTACAAAACTGCCTGTCGGTTACAAATAATCTCTTCTGAATTTGAAAGTAGTATGGGTGTTGTTTCTTCAACTTAAATCTGCCCTCAAAGTTCTCCAACTATCCAATCTCGATTGATAGTTTGTCCTTACAAGTGTACGGTCACTTGATCTCAAGACAACCTATGCCACAACAGTCACACGATATCAGTCCATTAGGGCTAGCACCAAGGTGCGGATAAGCTTCACTCAGAATAAGCCCACTTTTCAGAGCACTTTAACAAAAAGGTACATGTAGGCAACGATCAGGAAAAGGCGCACTCAGAAAAAAGATCCCCGCTCCAAAAACCAAGCTAACAATAAGGTACTTATAGCATGAAAACATTTCGTAAGTCGAATGAGCAGCTATTTTTGCCAATAGGTGGCCACTCAATTACCTAAACATTAAACATTAAGTTAGTTGTTTGGCCCTCGTGGTAAATCTCTAACTAGTCAATAAATTATCATGCACAAACAAATAAATCATGATAAATTCCATGATGACTCAAAAACGAGGACTCACAGATTGAGTAAGATGCCCTGTTCTGATGCAAGGGTTCCACCTTAGGTTGAAATAGCTCTTGCGAGCACTTAGTAGTGTCCTCTTTCCTTTTACCTTATGCTGTATTCTGCGGCACTAGCGAAGTTTTCTACTACACTCGCCCGAGTTTGACAGTTTCCTCAACTGGGAAACCGACACATTGTCAATCTTCATGTGACACACCACATAGAAATTGGAAGCTGTGACTCTCCCAACGCAATACTTGTACCAGAATCTTGAATCACTCTGTATCCTAGTTTCATTTTGTAAGAACTCAATGTCCATCCCTGAAACACCTATATATGTCGTTTCACACTTAGTCAACAACACATCATAAGTCAGGCGTTCATTTTCACTCGTGTACACACTTCCCAAATACAATGACCAGTACTGCAACTGGGCCTACGGCACAAATTTTGGAGAATTGATAGAACCGATGATCTCGGCAAACACTTGAGTTCATCATCGTTTATCGGTGCGGGAAGTGTATCCAGAAAATGAGTCCTATTTTCCATTGTCTTAGAATCAAAATGTTTATTGATTCAGTTTAATGTTGCTTTTAAGCTTTTTAGCTCAAATGATACGAGTAAGTTGGCGGACAACATTCCTAGGCGGGATTCGGATTTAACAAAATATGGACTCGGGGAAAAATCTATCAGTCTTATTCCAAAACACCTCAAAAAGATTTTTTTCAACGTCATCTAGTGTCGCGAAGCAGGTCAAGAATGCAGCCAGCTTTACTTTGAGGATTAGCTTACCCACCAATAGACACATGACATTGTCAAGGGAATCAGCCACCATTGAAGAAACGAGCTTCTGGAGTGTTAGCGTGTCAACATAAGGACAAGAGTAAAAAAATCTTCCGATGTTCGACTTGCTGACCAACCAATGCCAAAGAAGAGGAAAATTATCTCCCTGGATAGGAGAAGGCAAAGAAAGTACAGGGAACAAATGAAAGTTGCCAGATAGCTTAGAGCTGAGAACCTTGCTGCCTATTACGCCCGGCAGCAAGAAACAAGGACGGTTGCCAGTCCTCAATCTCATATGCGGTCAGTGGTTCGGAGAATTGCAAGTGTCACGTGGATCGTAATTCCACGGAAACAAGGCGGATTCCCAGTCCGCAGTCACCAGTGATCAGCCATTCAGAGGAATCAGGATGCTTGGATCGTACGCCATTAGTACAAATAAAACATACTACCGGTCAATCTATCATGCACAGTAGAGGTAAATCGTGTCGTACAGCAGAGCTTTTGTAAGCATCAAAATTTTATTGAATCCACACTAGAAGGAAATGTGTTTCTGGCATTTCAACCCATCATAATCACAAGGGAAATAAAATCAATCTTGCTATTACAGCCTCAGTAATCCATCTGTGTAAACAGCAAAATCACTTTTCACTCTTTCTTCATCTGTTGTTTAAGTTGATGTTTAATGTCCCATTTAACATTTTTCAGTCATGTTTGGATAGAACCACCGCTTCTTCTGTATGAAAGTGCTTTTGAGAGTTATTGTGTCTTGCTCAAGGACACAAATCGACATCCAAAGTGGGGTTCAAACCAGGACCTCTCTACCACTAGCCCATTTTGTTCCCACAGGCAGTCTATAATGTGCAAATAATATACCTTCATCTGCTTGATGGCTAGTACTATCTGACTGTGCTGATTGTCCAGACTGTTGTGAAGGCGGCTGTTGAGCTGATAGTGACCGTGCTGATTGTCCAGACTGTTGTGAAGGCGGCTGTTGAGCTGATAGTGATGATGACAAGGCACCTAAAAATGATACTTATGACAGAAGGCCTAGCACTAAGGTTATAAAAATTGTTTTCATTCTCAACTGAGCTGAGCATGTAAGTGTAACTGCTCATGAATACAGAAAATTTCAGATTTTAATCATGAAAGAATGCCATTTACCCTTCCGATAAATTCGATATATTTCAATGTTCAAAACAAAAGCTCGACAACCAGTTCGGATGAAATGATACCTTTAAATGTACAAAGAAAACCAAGGTGAACTATAGTATACCTTCCTTTCTGCTGGCAGTTTCTTTACTTGTCTTTGATGATTCAGTTCTTGGTAATATGATAGTTCGTCTCTCACTAATGAGAAAGACCATCATTATTTCTTGAATAGTGCTGATGTGTGTTGGTGAGTTCTTTGATGGCTGACTAGGCCAATTCTGGCTCTAAACTGTCGGTTGCAAGTAGAGCAAGTCAATGTCATAGAGTCTGATGGTGGCACATTTGTTTTGGCTTTGCGCTCTCTTCGCTTTCTTTCAGCTTCACAGATTCTCTTCTTTTCATAAAGAGCTGCTCCTTTGTTGATGAGACCTCGCCACTTTGATCGCTCCTGTGCAGTCTGTTCCCAGGACCCCATTGGTATTTCGAAATCCTTCAGAGAGGCTTTGAGGGTGTCTTTGTAGCGTTTCTTCTAGCCACCTTGAGAGCGCTTTCCCTCCTGTAGTTCTCCATAGAAAACTTTCTTTGGAAGTCGCGCATCAGGCATTCTTATAACATGGCCAGACCATCTTAGCTGTGCTAGCTTCAAGACTGTATGCATGCTTTGCATCCCTGCTTTCGTCAGGACCTCTGTGTCTGGAATTTTGTCCTGCCACTTGATTTTTAACAACTTTCTCAAACAGCTTAAGTGGAAATGGTTAAGTCTCTTTGCATGGCGTTGGTATACTGTCCAGGTCTCACATGCATACAAGAGGGTTGGCAGTACCAAAGCCTTGTAGACTTTCAGCTTGGTGTCAAGCTTGATTCCATTTCGCTCCCAGACATTTGCACGGAGTCGTCCGAATGCCACACTAGCCTTTGCAATTCTGGCAGTGATCTCATCATCAATATGCACTGCTCTGGAGAGAGTGCTTCCCAGGTAGGTGAACTTGTCAACAACTTTCAGTTTTTGCCCATTCACAGTGATGGTTGGTTCATTATATGGCTTTCCGGGCGCTGGTTGGTGTACAACCTCTGTCTTTTTTGTGCTGATTGTGAGATCATAATTATCACATGACTGTGAGACTTGATCCATGGCTCTTTGCATTTTTGACTCTGTGCTGGCATTCTTATCCATATCATCTGCATAGAGGAGCTCATCTAGCACATCAGTCTGGACCTTAGTTTTGGCTTGCAACCTTCTGAAGTTGAATATGTTGCCATCAAAACGGTACCTGATTGGAAAACCAGTGTCACTGTCCTGAAAAGCATCCATAAGCATGGCAGAAAACATCATGCTGAACAGTGTTGGTGCCAGAACACAGCCTTGTTTGACCCCATTTGTTACTTCAAATGGTTCAGAGAACTCTCCATCATTTTGCACACGTGCCTGCATGCCATCATGAAACTGCCGCACCATTGCTATGAATCTGGGTGGACAGCCAAACTTGGCCATGATTTTCCAGAGTCCATTACGACTAACAGTGTCAAAAGCTTTGGTGAGGTCAACAAACGTCATGTATAGATCTACATTCTGTTCTTGGCATTTCTCCTGAAGCTGTCTTGCTGTGAATATCATGTCTATTGTCCCTCTGTCTTTTCTGAATCCACATTGACTTTCTGGGATAAGTCCCGTCTGATCAAGATGAACATTCAGACGATTCAACAGAATTTTTGCAAGTATCTTCCCAGCAATTGATAGGAGGGAGATGCCTTTGAGATTGTCACAGACTTGAGGATTTCCTTTCCGCTTGTATAGGTGGATTATGGATGCATCCTTAAATTCTTGTGGGATAGCCTCCTTTCTCCACATACAGTGAAACAACTCTGTCAGTTTCTCTGCCATGGGTAGCCCCCAGCCTTGTAAACTTCGGCAGGAATTGCATCTGCACCTGGGGCTTTGCCAGATGATAGTTGTTGAACTGCTTTTCTTGTTTCCGTAACGGTAGGAAATTCATCTAACAGAACATTGCACTCTATCTGTGGAAGTCTGTCGATTGCATCCTCATTGATGCTTGATGGTCGATTAAGCACACTATTGAAGTGTTCTGCCCACCTTTCCAAGATAGCTTCTTTATATGTGAGAAGAGTGTTTCCATCTGCACTGAGCAATGTGGTGGCTCCAGAACTCTTTGGACCATAAATGGTTTTCAGTGCATCATGAAATTTCTTCATGTCCTTTCTATCCGCAAAAGACTGAATTTCTTCTGTTTTCTTCCTCAGCCAGGAATCTTGCATGTCCCTAAGCTTGGTCTGGACTGTCTTACAAATGTTGCTGTAGGCTGCTTTCTTTGATACTGAGCTAGTATCATCTTGATGTGCCTTGTGCAATCGGTGCTTTTCTTCAAGAAGCCTCTGAATTTCGTCTTCATTCTCATCAAACCAGTCTTGATGTTTGCGAGATGGATGGCCTAAGGTGCTTGCAGCTGAAGAAAGAACTGTTTTATGGAAAACTGTCCAGTTTTCTTCGGGGTCCTCTGTACTGAGATTCATTGCATCCAGTTGGTTGCAAATGTCTGTTAAGAAATCTTGTCTCATGCTGTCTTTATTCAGCTTTGAGACATCCAGTCTCTTAGGAGCTTTCTTGCCTTGAGGTCGCCTCGCAGGCTGTATTCTTAGGTTGAGTTTGCTGACAACCAGTCTATGATCTGTCCAGCAGTCTGCACCACACATAGTCTTTGTCACTTTAACATCCTGCCTGTCTGTTCTCCGCACTATGACATAGTCTATGAGATGCCAGTGTTTGGAACGGGGATGCATCCAGGATGTTTTGTTCCTATTAGGTAGACGGAAGACTGTGTTGGTGATTAGAAAGTCATGTTCAGCACACTTCCTGAGAAGCAAGAGACCATTGCTGTTGCACTTTCCAACCCCTTCTGGACCTATAACTCCTTCCCAGGTCTGGTGGTCTGTACAAACTCTGGCATTAAAGTCGCCAAGAAGGATAAGCTTGTCTGTGCTAGGTGTTGCAGAAATAACATTGTAGACACTATGAATTGATTTCCAAATATAATGTTGGGTTAAAGACGCTTTTAAGTGAGGGCCTTTCGGAACCTGAATTTTATGGTGACTTGGTGTACAAATTTAAGAAACTTAAAGGAATTAATGATTTTTCTTTTCAGTTCAGAAAAATCATAACACGTTACAAACGTATAGGTTATAACTTGAATGTTATGCGACAGTCTGCATGCTTAGTTTTTAACCCAATCATGGTTGATAACTATGCTGCCTTCTTTAATTGCACGCCGGTGGGTCGGGCGTCAGACTCTATGATGGCCCCGACATAAAGCTATTCATTTTAGTTGGTTGGGGCCGGAGCTTCTTGTCTGTTGCTTGGCCCACCGGGGTCCAACTGGTGTTTTTCTTTTGCTCCGGAGTTAGTAGGTTATTCGGCGCCCAGGGATCTCCATCGTCGGGCAGCTTACTCAGTCTGTGAGTCCTGGTTTTTGATTCATCAGGATGTTTATCATGATTTATTTGTTTGTTCTTGATGATTCATTGACTAGTTAGTGATTCACCACGAGGACCGAATAACTAACTAAATGTTATGAACCACTGCAGAAGCTGAGGGTGAGGTTATGGCCATGTAAAACCGGTTTAAGCCCGCCAGTAACTTTGTGTTACTGATCGTTCCAAGTCGATACTTCTGTGGTGGTTCTTTTCGTTTTATGTCTTGGTGTTTGAAAATTTTTTTTGTGCTGTTGGCGCCTTATGTATGTTTTCATATTTTTAGTTAAGTTAAGGTAACTGAGTGGCCACCTATTGGGAAAATAGCTGCTCATTCGGCTAACGATATGTTTCATGGTATAAGTACCTGATTGTTGGTTTGGTTTTTTCCCACCTCGGTTTTAGGAGTGGGAATCTTTTTCTGATTGCGCCTTTTCCTGATCTTTGCCTACTTGTACCTTTTTGTCTAGGTCATCATAGAACTTGTCCTTGACCTCCTGGATTGGTCATTGTGGGTGCATAAGCACTGACAATAGTTGCATGTTTATTGCCTGGCAGAGGAAGTCTCAATGTCATTAGACGGTCATTAATGCCTTTTGGCAATCCTGGCAGCTTACCAACAAGTTCTGTTTTGATGGCAAAGCCAACTCCTGCTTCACGCCTCTCTTCACTTTTGCGTCCACTCCAGAAGAAGGTGTATCCAGCACCAACTTCTTTGATCTCCCCAACATCTGCGAACCGAGTCTCACTCAATGCAGCTATCTGTATATCATACCTTCCAAGTTCTCTGCCCACAAGGGCCGTTCTACGCTGTGGTCTATCTGACCCAGCATTGTCCATTAAAGTACGCACATTCCATGCGCCAATCCGTAAGGGAATTACTCTAGCTTTTTTCTTTGATGCTCGTGTGTTGAGAAATAAGATGACATGCGCTATGAAATTGGATTATAGTGAGGAAGAGGTGCGCAACGTCAACCTCACTCTCTAGTCCTCGCCCAGCTGCGCCCAGAGGCAAGACACAGGTCAAGACGTCTGGATTTGGGTTTGGATGCAGTGGATGACCGTAACATCTTTAGTGCCTTGTCACGCTCTGCATGTTCCACAACATGTTGCTGTATCGCTTTCTGAACCGTTGAATCAGGTGATTTCTTCCGCTCCATCTACCGAAACAGTCTTTGCATATCTGGACTAGGCATATCCAGACACACAGGTTTGATTTTGGAGTTTCCTTCTCCTAGATGAATTGCTGGCCACAGCTGAAGAGCTCCATCTACCCTTCCTTAGGTTTTGTTTAGAGACCTGTAAACTCCTAGGAGGACTGTCAACCAAGACTAATGAGTTCCCCCTGCCCAGCTAGATTTTTGTGTAGAGAACTAGCTTAACTCCTAGATGAGCTGCCTTCCAAGGCTAACGAGCCCCATCTGCACCGCATGACAACAGGTAGTACTGATTACATGTTACAGTAGCAGTTAAACTGACCTGACCTGGTAATATAGACCCCAGTAACAAACCTGAAATAATTCACAAGAGCAATGTCAGGCTATTGTAATGCCCTATACACTAACAGTAAAATACATTAATGGTGAAGTATCACAAGACACCAGTTTGCTGAACATAGTATTTAAGCAAATATTTGGATGCATTAATTTCAATATTTGTATTTGTTTCTTGTATTTTCTTATCAGCAATCAAGTCAAAGTTTAGCTATATGATTAAAATTGTGGCACTTTCTGGACAAAATATACTTATTTTCCATTTTCAAACAAATTATTGTGAGTCTGAAGACATTGAAACCTATCAATGATTCTTACCTTTTCTCTGTGTCGAAACTGTTGGAACCAATAAATCCCGAGACGATGCAGCTGGCTTAGCCTGAGAGGGCTGACAATCTGTGAATAAAATAAACTCAACATCTACTACAACCTTTAACATTGAAACAGTGATTATCAAAAAGGCTAGTAAGACAAGGCCTGAGATAATCTGCACCAATTATGAAGAGAAATTAGCTATTGAAATCCTTGGCAATATTTTCTGCATCTGTTGAAATAAATTGCTTCTAAGCACAACTAGAACCTGGAGGTAGTCCACTCTGTGTCACAACTGACCTTTACCTAGATGTAAGCCCACTCTAGGTGTCACAAGTCACCTCTACCTGGGTATCAGTCCACTCTTTGTGATACAACTAATATTTACCTTGAGGCAGTCCATTCTGTGTGGCAAAACTGACCTCTACCTGGGTGCAAATCCACTCTGGGTGGAAACTGACCTCTTCCTAGAGGTTGTCCACTCTGTGTGCACAGCTTACCTCTACCTGGTTGTAAGTCCACACTTGTAATCTTGTAATATTGTGCCGCAACTCGAGTTCTGTAGCAGTGTTTTGCAGGTTTTACAATGGATCACTGAATGGGGCGGTTTACAAAATAAAGACCCTTGTCATAAAACAGCCTTCATTTATATCTATGTACACTGTTTGAATGTGACCATATCTGGAAAACAACTAAAGAGTGAATATTCAAACATGAATCTTAGGATTCAAAATCTTATTTATGTCTACCTATTATAATACACAATAATGATTATAACTAAGTTTGGTGTTTTTGTCCTTTTTCTTTCATTTGCATATCATTTCAGTCAGAGTGCATTCATATGAGTTCAAGATATGTCACTTCAGTTTTATACACTGGATAAGGATTATTAGCATGTATTCTGATTATATTTCTAACACCAACATAAATAATACACAGATTATGAAGAAATAGTATACACACTCACAATCATAATGTTCCTTATACTTACCAACCATTTGGCAGCTTTGTTAAAGGAAATAAATTTGTTTGATTATGCATTCAAATTGATTAAATGGATTTTTTTAAACCTATGGGTCTATCAAAGGATATTGTTTCAATATTTATAAATACTATTGAAATCTGTCAGTTTGAGTCTGGTGATATTAATAAAATTTTGTTTGTTGCTTTATACCCCAGTCAACAGCTATGATCATATCAGGATGTTGCCTCCATTTTATGGAACTTCTAAAACACATAAATATAACCAAAATGATTATTAGGTTTCCGACAGTTATAAACATGTACTAGAAAACTGTTGGTAAACATCAGTTTACTTCCCCGGAGATAATCTGACTTAATCTGTCGTCCGAGACATGATATGACAGTCGATACACTCAGACGACAGCAAGCTTTTGCATGTAAGGGTATACAAAGTACTCGGACAACAGCACAGGTAACATCATTTGAATTACCCCTGTGATTTTTCACCAATTCATTAACTTTCATGATTCTATCATACATACCTGCTAAGTGTTCTGATTCTATCATCTCTGCTGCTCTGACTAGGTCGTCATCAGACATGTCTGGCTTTGGGGGTGGAACTGAAATAATGCCAAACATCATACAGTAAAACCTATCTTACTTATAACTTTTATAAATGAATGGCCAAGCTGTATTATGCAAGAAAATTTTCACGATTATTTTATCGGCAAGATCTAAAATTCTTGGAAATATATGAATATTTTCAAGAGCAGTTTTACCACCACACACACTGTCAGTTATTTAACACTAAAAATTTAACTTGGTGCAATCTTCAAGAAATATGCAATAAAGTAAAAACACATTGCAACAAAAAAAAAACAATGCATTTAATCCAAATATGTAAGCATTTGAAATTTTACCATATTTTTCTATAATGTGCTTAAAACGGCATGCTTGTCACTTACCAAACAATCTTTTGCAGGTCTTACATATAAAACCAAAACAAAACTCAGCTATGCTATCTTTGCTCTAACAAGCAAAAATCAGTTTTCTCACCTTATGATATTTTGATTTCCAAACAAGCATATATTACCTTTAGCGCCATGCTCCTTCCTTTTCATTTCCATGAGCTCCTTCCCCTCTTCAAACTGTCGAAGATAAAGCCTCATTGCCATCTTGTTGGCCCAGTTTGGTGATGATGACGATGGCTCCTCTTCTCCTGCAAGTGCCATCCATGCTGCATATCCTGGGGCATTATTTAACACCCAGAGGAAGGTCATTTCTCTGCAAAATGAAGTTTGTTGGTTCATTTAAAGCAATCAGATAACATAGATAAGCTTACAAATATTTTTTTTTCTTACTGTACCGCAGCAAAAAAATGGACTCATTATTTTCTTTGTTCAGACAGACCCACTTTTGTCCATCATCAATAAATTTTAAAATTCCATTTTTGCAAACCAGTTTAAACACAAAATTTGATATTATTATAGAGAAACAACTTTTAAGGATTTTTTATATTATCTTGCATACTTATTCATGAGAAACTATTTTAAAAGCATGATACTAGGAATGAAGATGTACACACAACTTTTTATGCTTCAATAAAAATATGGGGCAATGACAGATCCCTGTTCAACTGGTAATAAAGTATGCTATCAACCAAGCAACACTATAAAGATACATCAAAATAATCCAGATAAATGCTACATCTTTGCATCCTAACAATCTAAGTGCACCTTAATACATGTTACATGTTAAAAAGGCCAGTAAACTCTATTTTGTTTTACCTGTATGCCCCAAACTGGACCCTGTACTGGCCAAGTCTTTAAATCTGACTTTTCACGTCCCCTCCTGCCCTCTTTACTGCCTCTGTGGCCTCATTCTATACAACTCCTCCCTTTTTCGGAGGCCCATGGTCTTTTTTGGGTTGATTCATAAATCTGATTGCAGCTGGGCTGTCTTGAAGAATTAGACGCCCAGCTGCTGACCTTCTAAACACCGGCGTCAGATCAGCCATTATTCTGAAAAATATTATAAAATAACACAATGACAAAGGCACAACGTTGTTTGGTGTACCATCACAATGTGTCGATATTAATCAGTTTACTGAATTTACACGGAACCCTTGCCTATTATTGTAGGTATATAGTTGTAGATACAACAGTACAACAGCCTCTTCTGATCCGGTCTTTCTAAACGCAGCTACTCGAAGTGATCCAATCCATCAGATTAAGGTACTTAAGTAATAATGAGTATGTATCAATATATCGCACATCATCATCAAAGTTTCAAACATGTAGCATCCCGTGCCGGACCCGGGTTAGAATTGGCCGGTCGCCCCCCTCTTGCGGAACCGTAAGACCCGGTCGAATAGAGGAGCGGCTCGTTTGCCGTGAGCTGCGACCCGTGTCGTTTGGATGAAGGGATCCTGGTGATTGAGTGTGTCGGCTGTGCTGACGGACATGGTCGGCATGCAACACATCACTTTGGCCTTGATTTCGACTAGACGGGAGGCCATGCGGGCTCGGGTATGGTCAATCGGCTTTGTCGCGCCAAGCCCTAGGAACACCTTTTTCTTTCTCTTCTTGTCTTTTTAGTATCATCCCTGATACCTAACATATGCCCATCAACGTCTTTTTTTTCTGTCTCCTAGAAGGCGGCGGCTCAACGGGTCAATCGTGTAGGCATCAAGCTTGTGCGAGTATATCTCTGTGTATCTCTAACACTTTTGAGTAGGAAAGCCACTCATTTTAAGTGTTCCTTTGTAGGGCTCCAAGGAGGGCGGAGAGCATTCGAGATGAATCATTAATCCATTTAATTATGGGTGTTCCAGAAATTCAATCGTCACAGAACTCAAACAAACGCCAAAGGTCTGAAGAGTCAGATGGATCTTCGGATTCTGATACTCGACAGCCTACTGCACAAGTAACGCCACAATCATCTTTAAACGTACCGCGCTTCTTAGTTGTTCAGTCGGCAGACTCAACGAGAAAAGTTTCATATCTATCCCCTTTCGTGATTGAGAAATGCATCGTATCATTAGCGGGTCAACCGAAGAGTATCAAAAAGCTTAAATCGGGCAATCTGCTACTTGAAGTCAAAAAGAAGAAATATATCGAAAACCTGTTACGGACCAAGAAATTATTTGACCTTGACGTCAACATTTCCCTGCATAAAACTCTCAATTGTTCAAAGGGTGTCATTTGTTGCGAGGACTTAGGTCCTTGCACTGACGTTGAAATCCTTGATCATTTGAGAAGTCAAGGAGTTCAAGACATTCGTAACATTCAAGTTCACAGAAACGGTGTCCTTAAACGTACAAGCACTTACGTTTTAACATTCAATACACCAATTATGCCAAAGAAAATAAAAGCAGCATACATATCTGTGAATGTGGAGGTATACGTACCAAATCCTCTACGATGTTACCATTTTCAGGTTTTCGGCCATCACGAAAGCAGATGTAACAGGCAAAAAGTATTTGCAAATTGTGGAGAAGACAAACACTGCAGTGATGATCGCAACTGTGATAAAACAGCAAAGTGCGTCAACTGCAGTGGCCCACACCCCACTTTTTCACGCGACTGTCCGACTTGGCACAAAGAAAAGGAGATCCTTAAAATCAAATATACCAGAAATCTTTCATTCTTCGAAGCGCGCAAAATCGTTGAGCAGCAATCGTCGACTGCAAGCAGAAACTATGCCAGCATCATTAGAAGTGCTGGCACACAAGTAAAACTTGTAGATGCCATGACACAGACTGATGAAACATACGACGTTCAAATTAAAACACATCAAAATCCAGGAGGCGATGCCCCTTCTGGTATCAACCAGACTGCAGGAGGTAAAGCATCCCCTGCACAAGCAGGAGGCAAACCTCCTCCTGCTCAAAACCCTCCGTCCAACAAAAGTGCAGGAGGTAAACCTCCAACTGGAGGTAAACCTCCAACGGCAGGAGGAAAGCCTCCTGCACCACCAAAGCCTCTCTCACCAAAAGATAGAAGGAAGCTTCTGTCCGAGAGAGTACCGAAAGGGGCTGATGACTCCGTAAGAACTGACAATTACTATGACTGCCTTGAAGAAACTAGCATGGAGGCAGATGTCACTCCTAGTCCTCGCAAAGTGCATCTTCCAAGAATTCCAAATACTTAGTTTCCAGTCTTTTACATTTAAGAAGGGTTAATTTCTTAATTCTCTGTAAATTATTTAATGGACAAAAGTAAACAAAGAATTATACAGTGGAATTGTCGAGGCATAAAACCACGTTATGAAGAATTACTAT
Organism: Rugalucina vietnamica; assembly: GCA_964017185.1. Lineage (NCBI taxonomy): Eukaryota > Metazoa > Mollusca > Bivalvia > Lucinida > Lucinidae > Rugalucina > Rugalucina vietnamica. Next base: position 3,410,825 of record OZ024879.1, read on the forward strand.
TAAGTCTACTAGGACCTTCTGTTTTCTGTCTACAAGAAACTTTTCTGAAAACTGACGACAACTTTACTTTCAAAGGCTTTAATGTTTACAATCACATCCACTGTGATTGTGCCAGAGCTTCTGGTGGAAGCTCTATTCTAGTTAAGTCTTCCTTACCTCAACGTGAAATTAAGTTGAAAACTAATTTACAAGCTAAAGCTGTTTCTGTTACTCTTGACAAAGAGATTCCTTTCTGTTCTGTCTATATCCCGCCTTCCTTCGAACTAAGATCTGAACATCTTAACTCTTTACTTAAGCAACTCCCTTCTCCCTTTATGATATTAGGTGACTTCAATGGTCACAATTTACTTTGGGGTAGTAACGATAATGACCCCAGAGGAGAGTTAATCGAGGAATTTATCACACAGAATGATATCTGCTTAATGAATGATAAATCTAAAACTTATCTTGATTCTGGAAAAGGTACTTTTTCGTCTATTGATCTCTCACTCTTTCATCCCTCTCTCTATCTTGACTATAATTGGTCTGTACGTGAAGACCAACATGGGTCTGATCACTTTTTGATAATAATTGAAAGCATTCAGAATCACGATGAAGATCATAATCCTAAATGGAAACTAAATAAAGCTAATTGGGATTTATTTCATACTTTATGTGATGAATCCCTTACTAACACTTCTCTCTCAGAATCTTCTGATCCTATAGCAACTTTTACTTCTTCTTTAATAAGTATATCTGAAAAAAAAGTACAAGTAGGCAAAGATCAGGAAAAGGCGCAATCAGAAAAAGACTCCCACTCCAAAAACCAAGGTGGGAAAAAACCAAACCAACAATCAGGCACTTATACCATGAAAACATTTCGTAAGCCGAATGAGCAGCTATTTTCCCAATAGGTGGCCACTCAGTTACCTTAACTTAACTAAAAATATGCAAACATACATAAGGCGCCAACAGCACAAAAGTATTCCAAACACCAAGACATAAAACAAAAAGAACCACCACAGAAGTATCGACTTGGAACGATCAGTAACACAAAGTTACTGGCGGGTTTAAATCGATTTTACACGGCCGTAACCTCTCCCTCAGCTTCTGCAGTGGTTCATAACATTTAGTTAGTTCTTCGGTCCTCGTGGTGAATCTCTAACTAGTAAATGAACCATCAAGAACAAACAAATATATCATGATAAACATCCTGATGAATCAAAAACCAGGACTCACAGATTCAGTAAGCTCCCTGACGATGGAGATCCCTGGGCGCCAAATAACTTACTAACTCCGGAGCTAAAGAAAAACATCAGTTGGACCCCGGTGGGCCAAGCAACAGACAAGAAGCTCCGGCCCCAACCAACTAAAATGAATAGCTTTAAGTCGGGGCCATCATAGAGTCTGACGCCCGACCCACCGGCGTGCAATTAAAGAAGGCAGCATAGTTATCAACCGTGATTGGGTTAAAAACTAAGCATGCAGACTGTCGCATATTCAAGTTATAACCTATACGTCTGTAACGTGTTATGATTTTTCTAAACTGTAAAGAAAAATCATTACTTCCTATAAGTTTCTTAAATTTGTAAACCAAGTCACCATAAAATTCTGGTTCCGAAAGGCCCTCACTTAAAAGCGTCTTTAACCCAACATTATATTTGGAAATCAATTCATAGTGTCTACGATAAAATTTAGAAAAGGTTTTTCGAAGTTTATGATACCGATAGCCCTGTTGGAGAAGTTTGGCCGTTAAAGATTTATTTCGAGCGTTGAAGTCTGTAACATGATTGCAGACTCTAGCAAACCTAATAACTTGCGAAATGTATACACCAAAAGAAGCACGACGAGGAACGTCACCATCCAAAAACGGAAAATTTACTATATCAAAATCAAAGTCATCGCGCTTATCATAAATTTTAGAAGAAACAAATCCATTTGCAACAGAAAGATGTAGATCTAAAAAGGGGGCTTCGGTATCCCAGATATTGGCTTTGTTCAACTGAAGTTCAGGTGGATAAATTTGATTGGCCATACCTTCAAAATAAGGGTTGTAAATGTTCAAAAGGTCATCGAGGTACCTAGAAGTGGAATTAAAAGCCTCGATAACATTAGCTTGATTATCATGGTTAAGAGAATCCATGCATTCCAAAAACATCGACAAACCCAAAGAAAAGAAACCCATGGTACAATGACGATTGTAAAGAAGCTATCAAACAACGAAAACAAACACTATCTAGGTTCTGCAAGTTTCCAACTAATGAAAATTTAAATACTGATAGGAATTCTAGAGCAAAAGCCCGTCGGACAATTAAATCAGCAAAACGTAAATCATGGCGAACATAATTATGTTTCAAAATTAAATTACAAAACGCCAACCAAAAAGGTCTGGGATATGGTTAGGAAAATTTCAGGTAAAACAAAAACTGCTACTTATCAACATCTTAATACAAATTTTAACAACGGATCTGAATTGGCATCAACAAAGCAAGATATAGCAGACACTTTAGCATCACAATTTTGTTCAAATTCATCAACAAGCCATTACTCAAAGGAGTTTCAAAAATACAAGAAAGAACAGTAAAAAGTCAAATTATATTTCAAGTCATCTAATAATGAAGAATATAATACACCATTTAATTTAGATGAACTGAAGGATGCTATCAGTATAGCCCATGATACAGCAACAGGTCCCGACGAAGTTCACTATCAAATGCTTAAACATCTTCCTCTTAGCTCACTTCAAGCGCTATAAGAAATATTCAATGATATGTGGGAAACTGGGAAGTTTCCCGAAAGTTGGGAACTAGCCACAGTTATAACCAGTTCCTAAACCAGGAAAAGACCACACTGAACCTAACAATTACAGACCAATAGCACTTACAAGTTGTCTTTGTAAAACCTTAGAGAGAATGATTAATGTTAGACTTGTCTGGTACTTAGAAAGTAACAATCTTATTTCACCTATTCAGTCGGGCTTCCGATCTGAACGATGTACCAATGACAATTTGGTAAGACTTGAAACATTCATACGAGATGCATTTGTTGCTAAAGAGCATGTGGTGGCCGTGTTTTTTCGACTTGGAAAAAGCTTATGTATGGAATTCTACGAGATCTCCATGATCTCGGAATTAGAGGCAGATTAGCTACATTTATAGAAAGTTTCCTTGCGGATCGATGGATCCAGGTTCGAGTTGGATCGACTTTATCCGAACAATTTGATCAGGCACAGGGTGTCCCACAAGGGAGCATTCTGTCTACAACATTATTCAATATCAAGATCAACAGCATAATGGACTGTTTGGATCCTAAAACAGATGGATCATTGTATGTAGATGACTTTTGCATGTGCTATAGATCGAAAAGTATGAGAACTATTGAAAGACACTTACAGCAGTGTATAAATAGAATAGAAAAGTGGGCTTCGCATAATGGTTTTAAATTTTCCAAGTCGAAAACACAATGTGTACATTTCTGTCAGCTACGGAAAGTACATGATGATACTGAACTTTACTTATATGGATCTCTTATTCCCGTGGTTGAAGATTTTAAATTTCTAGGAGTTCTATTTGATCGAAAGCTTTCCTTCATACCGCATATCAAGTATTTAAAGGCAAAATGTCTAAAAGCGTTAAACTTACTAAAGGTTTTATCGCATACCGACTGGGGTGCTGACCGCACTGTCCTTCTGCAGCTATATCGGTCAATTATTCGGTCGAAGTTGGATTACGGATCCATTGTGTATGGATCAGCTAGAAAAACATACCTGAGTATGCTTGATACAGTTCACCACCAAGGACTAAGACTAGCTCTTGGGGCTTTTCGAACGTCACCTGTTGAGAGCCTCTATGTTGAGGCAGAAGAACCATCACTATATTTGCGTCGAGAAAAACTTACTCTTCAGTATGCCATCAGACTTGCAGCAAACCCCTCTAATCCTGCACATAAGGTAACTTTCCCACCATATATTTCTGACGAGCTCTTACAGCTTTATGAAAGTAAACCAAATGCTATCAGGTCTTTTGGTTTACGAGTAGCACCACTTTTAACATCAGCAAAAATCAAACAAGATAAAATAGAAAAACATTCGGTTTCTGAAATTCCACCATGGCGCATTAGAAAGCCAACAGTAAATTTGACACTTCATACAGAGAAAAAATCAGAATCAAATCCACACTTTCTCAAAGAAAACTTCCACCAACTACAGTCACAATTTTCTGATTATCATTTTATTTATACTGATGGTTCAAAGGAAGATAACAAAGTAGGCTGTGCTACTTATTTCAAAGACGCTTGCAAAACTTTACGTCTACCTGATGGTTCTTCAATTTTCACAGCAGAAGCTAAGGCTATTGACTTAGCTTTAGACTTCATTAATGATTCTAAAGGTTTGGTACATTCCTTTACCATTTCCCTGTTGTCATCAATGACTTTCTTGTCACCAGGTTTAAGAAAAGCCCCAGATAGAAATCGTCAGCATTGAAATTAGACCCCGGTATAGAGACAATCTTTTTGCTAATTAGGCCTTTGTTATTTGTGTGTTCCCATTGTCTGCTTGCCTCATCTATAAAGTGTTTCCTAAACACCTGCGGGTCACTTTTAAATTTCCAAACACAATTGTGATCAAATCAACTAAAACCGAACATAAACAAAGCAATCTAGCAGGTGGCAGGAATAATCTGTGAATAACCTATAGATACCATGTATACTTCATTTCTTTTTCTTTTTTTTTTTTCTTTTTTTTTTTTTTCTTTTTTTTTTTTTTTTTCTTTTTTTTTTTTTTCTTTTTTTTTTTTTTTTTTTTTTGCCCCGGAAGAATTCATTGTTGAAGATTTCAAAAGAACAGAGCAATGTCTCGAAGGTCCTGGTGATGGTATTTCATGATTAGGGCAATAGCTTAATGTATTCTGAACCTATGACTAATAAATGTTTGACTATTTCCTCCAAATAGTGTTAAAAATGCAATTTTAGTGTGGGTGGGGGTCAAAATTTCATATGTGAGAAAAATGAAATGTTTCGCTTTTGCTTGCTTTTAGTCCTTTAATTACACTACTATATTATATTTTGTGCATGCAACACTGTGTTACGTGCGATAAACATGCATAATGTAATTGAAATAAAATTGAAATAACACAAAGTCAATATTTTGGGTACAAACCTTTAGCAGTTACCTGTATAATATTATTGTCTCAGTACTACCAAACATTATACAAGACAGTGTGACCTCTTGAGAAAACCTGCTATCTGTTATATGCAATGCCATATACCCAGATCAGTGATGACCAGCCAGCAATTCAGAATATTGTCATTTATTAACAAAACTTCAATCCATATTCTATGTGTTGCACAGCTTGATTAGAGTTTGATCTTAACCAAAACATTTTCACCAAACAATGCCCATTGTGACTAACTTGGTCACACTGAGCAACCTTGCATTAATATTTATTTACCTGTATAAAGTAAGAAAAGAGGGATCAGGAATCGATGCAATTAAATTTAAATTTAGAAACCAGATGGGAAAGAAAATGCATAAAACACAACAAAACATTTTTCCGACAACACACTCGAAGAGCGGAATGACTAGCTCTTTCCCAACAAGGTAGTCATCCGTCTACGTTTCAACAGGAACGAAAGGCAACGAGCACGACAGAGTGGACCATTACAGTCATTGCACGGTAAGTGAAAAACAATAACAGATAACTGCATTGCAATTTTATTACATAAACAGAAATAAAAACAAAATAGACAAACATATACACATTTATATGGCATTTACATAACGATACATGCAACAGATGCATATTTTGAAAGTTTATTTACTTTGTAGGTAACACAAAGGCAGATACAGTCATTCTACAGACGAGCAAATAAAAGCGAGTCACCGCCTTGAGTAAGTATGATCAGTTTTTAGTCCACTGGTAGATGGGATAGTATCAGATTGTCCCTTTTTGAAATCTAACTTTGTTTGGCTAACACGCTTAAAATCCAAGTGATCCTGAATCTTGTTACTGTACTGAATAAGTTTATGCTTCACTACTTTCGAGCGGGTAACATAGTCTCTTGTATATTCTGCAGCTACATCAATGGAACGCAATGCACGCTTTGTACGTGCTGAACGTTCTATACCAGCAGTTTCACATTTCTTAATAGCAGATGTCCCAGGATCATTGTTTACTCTGTGAATAGCTGATGAAGCTCTCCATTCCATGGTTTCAGAAACGTTTACATTTTAAGGCAGGGAAACACTCAAAGCGCAATTGACTGCTTCACATTTTTGCGTGTCAGTATACAATTTCATTTGCTCCGAACTTAACTTCATTTTCAGTATTTCCAGAAAGTAATTGTGTATCATTCTCATTCATGTTTAAGTTGTAGCTAAGAACATGGAGCGAATCCACCAGTTATTCGTAACACCACCACGACACACGACAGAATGAGCGGAACATCTTGAACAGTCACCGTCATAAACCAGCCAGTGTTGCTTCCAGAACCTGCGGTAAGATTTTCCGTAATGAGATCATGTCTCCTGCAAAGTCCTTCATTAGCTCTTTCAAAATCAAACTACACCTTGCTTTGACATCCTGACTTAAAACCTTCTGCTCAGTTTTTTTGTTCACATGTCCTTCCAGGCTAAAGTTTGCCTGGTTACACTTCCTAAACTGAGACTGGCCAAAATAAGTTGGGTCGGCTAAGCGCTGTACATTTCACATTGGGTGTAGTGACTTCATAGCATGATCTATTCCTTCGGCTGATCTACCATCTCCATCAGTTGTGGCGTATTTAACAAGCTCACCTTGCGAAGCTAGTTCACTGCCTATTTCGTGCCCCATGTCATACTCAGAAAAAGGCTGAAATGGTGACATATTCGCTGTACACTCTGAATGTCCTCCTGGGCACCGCACTTCATTACACTTTCCTTTGAGCCATGCCCCAGTCCAACAGTTTATTTTTGAAACAGGCCTGAATGATAAACTTTCTGTCTGTCATAGTTTCACAAGCCAACCCCAACGCTTGAGATGCGTTCTGTCCTTGCTATTACTGCAGCTGGTGTTGTGCCGTGTGTCGGCCCTAAAAAGTCTCCCCGTACATCATCCATAGTGCAGGTTATATATGTTCTTTTTGGTCTTTGGAGATCAGCGAGGATATTCTGAGAAATCAGAAATTATTATCGGTTAAGATTCATTTTTTACCAATATTTTATATATATGGTCCCATTTAGATAATACTTGTCTTTGTATCGACTACCCTGTTGAAAGTTGCAAAATTTCATTAATTCTCTTTGGCTCCATGTTGCCAAATCTAAAGGGTCACTGACGAGACTTAAATAGGGCTACTGATGAGGGTTCATTACCCGAAATTGTGCAATATAGTCCATTCTTTCTCCCTTTGAATGTTTTGACTGCTTCCAAAGGATCAAACCATTATATTTTATTTAGTAGTCGAAACCGCGGTATGGCCCATCCCCTTTCTCATTAATTTCTTCACTGCTCTTAAAGGATCTCAGTTTTATTTTTTTTACTTACGGCTTGCTATTGTAACAGATGTTCCGCTCATTCTGCCGTGTGTCGTGGTGGTGTCACAAATAACTGGTGGATTCGCTCCATGTTCTTAGCTTCCAATAAGCGACGTTCAAAATAGAGGGAACTGGACCTTTAGTCAGGTAAGGTTCGATACCTGCCCCGGAGGCCGTTTAAAAAAGCATCGTTAGACATCGGATACACGTTTTTCACCCAAATGGTTTTTTTCGTGGGCCATAGCTTGCAGTCTGCGAAGGAGATATACTTTAAACCAAGATTTGCCAAGAAGTGCAACTGTTGTAATCATTTATGCTCTAAGACTACTATCACTTCATCTGTGAATAGTAGGACAATTTCAGTGGTTAACCCTTATTTTGAAGGTATGGTCAATCAAACTTATCCACCTGAACTAAAATGAATAGCTTTATGTTGGGGCCATCATAGAGTCTGACGCCCGACCCACCGGCGTGCAATTAAAGAAAACAGCATAGTTATCAACCATGACTGGGTTAAGAAACTAATCATGCAGACTGTCGCGTAACATTCAAGTTATAACCTGTACGTAACGTGCTATGATTTTTCTGATCTGAAAAGAAAAATCACTCCGTCCTATAAGTTTCTTAAATTTATAGACCAAGTCACCATAAAATTCTGGTTCCGAAAGGCCATCACGTAAAAGCGCCTTTTGCCCAACATTAAATTTGGAATTCAACTCAGTGTCTGTGATAAAATTAAGAAAATGTTTTCTATTTTTAAGTAGACACAGGAAGAAGCCAACAAAGCGTTTTTTAGGTCTAACCGTAACCAACAATGATCAAGCTTTTAACCCAAGCCGTATATAAGTACTTTTGATCCGAGGTCGGCTGAAGAAAGAACTCTGTAATACAGCTTAATAAAACTTTGTATTCATACACCCTATTTTCGATGACCTAATACTATATTAATATAATGAATTTTGCAGCAGTTGGGGTATCATTGTTTTCAACGATAGGTAGTGGTTCTCATTTAGCTGTGAATGTTCAGTGGTAAATATACCCGACAAAGACACGCAATGGTGCCATTTATCTTTTTTTTTTTCATTTGTACCATTTCAAACATACCGTATTCGGTCATGTATTTTAGGTAAATGACTCAATTGAAGTTATTGCTTTTTAAAAGATACTGTGGTATCATTGTGTAGAGTGTCAAATTGCAACAAAATACATCATAAAAACTACGCCACGTCAAAAGCTTTTATTTGCATATTATGATCATATCGATACATGTGAAAATAAATCACTGATGAAAATCACTGTTTCCAGCAAGTTTCACTTTCGCACATTATCATTTTCCGTCCATCACCATCTCCTTCGCTATGTCAGAATCACCGTCTAATCCATTAGCGTTTGAGGCATCACTGGCTGCAGGGAATGGTTTTAGAACTTGTTTCTTAGTGAAATACTTGCCAAGAAGTTCTGGCATTAAACACTTCACATGAAAACTGGCTACCCTTCCTGTCATTTCAGCCAACAGTTCCTCGACCCTTGTTATACACTCTATGTGAGTGGCACCTGGGACTTTGCCTCCAGAAAACAAGTTACAAAGCTGTCTGACGGTTACAAACAAGCTCTGAATCTGTGAGTCCTGGTTTTTGATTCATCAGCATGTTAATCATGATTTATTTGTTTGTTCTTGATGATTCATTGACTAGTTAGAGATTCACCACGAAGACCGAAGAACTAACTAAATGTTATGAACCACTGCAGAAGCTGAGGGTGAGGTTACGGCCGTGTAAAATCGATTTAAGCCCGCCAGTAACTTTTTGTTACTGATCGTTCCAAGTCGATACTTCTGTGGTGGTTCTTTTTGTTTTATGTCTTGGTGTTTAATATTTTTGTGCTGTTGGCGCCTTATGTATGTTATCATATTTTTAGTTAAGTTAAGGTAACTGATTGGCCACCTATTGGGAAAATAGCTGCTCATTCGGCTTACGAAATGTTTTCATGGTATAGGTACCTGATTGTTAGTTTGTTTTTTCCCACCTCGGGTTTTTGGAGTGGGAATTTTTTGCTGATTGCGCCTTTTCCTGATCTTTGCCTACTTGTACCTTTCTTCTGAATTTGATAGTAGTATGAGTGATGTTTCTTCAACTTACACTTGCCCTAATAAAAAAAAAAAAAAAAAAAAAAAAAAAAAAAAAAGGTACACGTAGGCAACGATCAGGAAAAGGCACAATGTTCTCCAACCATCCAACCTCGATTGATAGTTTGTCCTTGCACATGTACGGGCGCTTGATCTCAAGGCAGGGCAGTCTTTGTCACAACAGTCACACGATATCATTCCATCAGGGCTATCTCCAAACCGTGGATAAGCTTCACTTAGAATTAGCCCTCTTTCAGAACACTTGAAGTTCTGGTGCAAGGGTTTCATCTTCGCTACATAGCTCTTTCGAGCAGTGTCCTTTTACCTTATTCTGTGGCGGCACTAGTGAATAAAATAAAACGGATCCTTTAAGGGCTGTGAACATGTAATGAGAAAACGGATGGGCCATACTGCGGTTTCGCTACTAAAGCCTCTTCAGTGACCCTTCTAGATTTGGCAAAATGGATCCAAAGATAAATACTGTAATTTTTTAACTTTCAGCAGGATTGTCGATACAACTTCTACATGCAATATTAACCAAAACAGAGCCAAATACATAACACATTGGTTAGAAAAAGAATCTAAACAGATAATGATTTTATGATTTCTCAGAATACCCTCTCTGATCCCAAAGGACCAAAAGGAAATTATAATCTGCACTATGGATGAACAGTTTTCTACTATACTCGCCCGAGTTTGACAGTTCAGTTTCTTCAATAGGGAAACTGACGCATTGTCTATCTTCGTGTGACATACCACATAGACATTGGAAGCTGTGACTCTCCAAACGCTATACTTGTACCAGAATCGTGAATCACTCTGTTTCCTAGTTTCATTTTCTAAGAACTAAATTTCCATCTCTGGAACACCCACGTATGTCGTTTCGCATTTAGTCAACAGTTCAGCATAGGTCTGGCGTTCATTCTCACTATTGTACAAACTTCCCATGGCACAAAGTTTTCTGAGAAGTAATAGAAACGCTGATGTCGGCAAACGCTTGGGTTCATCACAAATTCAATATTCCTCATGTTTTGTCGGTGAAGAAATTGTATCCAGAAAATTAGTCCTCTTTTTTCTGTTGGCTTAGAATAGACAAATCTTAATGTTTATTGATTCAGTTTAACGTCCCTTTCAAGAATTGTTTTATCTCATATGAGACGAGATTGGCCAACCAGTAAGTGGGGCAAAAACGGCCGAACATAAAAAAACACCTGGCACATCAGCAAGCAGAACTTGGCTTGTCTTACATCTATCCCGTGTGGGGCTCGAACCCACGCCAGACAGTGTTGAGATGATCGAATGATTTAAATACAAGTGCTCTCAACCAATTTGCCACATACGCCGCCGCCAAAATATATGCGCAGGTAAATAACCATACTATTTCAGTAGTACCCACAAGCGCAAAATAACGTGTATCAAGAGATTTCCGTTTTTGCCTTTAAAATGGAACTTCCGGTATACTGTGCTTCAAAGATAAATAACAATAATTGTTATTTTAGACTGCATTGAATTTTGCATTTGGCTAGAGCTTTTGGTTATTCATTTCTCGACCATCTCCATAGCCTCATGCTTCCCGAACACATCAGTATCATCATCTATAACAGGCTGAGGATGGGTCTTTGCGACAATGTGATTCTAGACAGCACAGAACATGTCTGTGTTCTCGACAGCGCAGAACAAGATCATTCACTGTCAGGACTAGATAGTGTTATGTAATGACCACGCAGTGACCACTGCCCGGGTGGCTTGGGTATCAATGAATAACTAAGTCATAAGTGTCCAGATACTATGTTCCTTTAATGTGTCTCATTTAAGCACCGCAGGCCATTCAGTCCCATGCCATCATTTATTCCCGCACTGACAAGACTTTAGTTACATGCTAGACAACGTTAATACAAACTCTGACACACAACCCAACTCAACTAACTCTCCAATCCACTCATACCCTTTTATACTACACCTCCCAAATACCTATTTTAGTTATGAAACTGCGAAGTAGCTGAGTAATCCTATGACCAATTGAATGACGTAGTCGTTTGGCTACCACCTTTACATTATCTGATTTATTGGAATTTACCTGACAGAATATGTCGTAATAAAAGTAAGTAAAGTAATTAGCACCTTTAATTCTAAGAACCAAACTAATAAATTCATCTACCTGTCCACCCTTTGCCGATATTAGTCAGCCAAAACTACAGGTACGTCATCCAACGGGATGCCCAAATTGCAACAGTACATAATTCTTGTTTAACAGAAAAGTATCAAAGTGGTATTCTAGAAAGTTCAGGTGGCTAACATGCATTACGGAACACTAGCGCTTTTCGCTTTGTTTCTGAAACCTTTCTACTCGGTGTTTTGAAGGACATCAACCTCCCTTATAAGATCTATAATGTCTTCAATTCCAGCCCTTGGGAATCGATACCGGTCTATGACCTGTGGGTCAGAATAAGCCATTAACGGTCTCGGCCTTTTTCTGAAAACAGGCTGTCTACGCCTGCTTTGTAGATAATTCTGGTGAAGATGGACAAGAAGCAAGTGGGCTATGACACTTAGGCAAATTATTAGATTCACAACAGCCTACAACCATTTTTAAATTCACGCTATAATTTACGAATTTCGTATGAAAATTCTTACAAAATTACGTTAGTGAAACGCCCTTAGCCTCTTTGTTTATGAAAAAATGGATTTACGAAATTAAGTGAAATGCTCCCTGAACACTAACTGTGGTGGTTCTTTCGTTTTATGTCTTGGTGTTTTATTTTTTTGTGCTGTTGGCACCTTATGTATGTTTTCATATATTTAGTTAAGTTTAGGTAAATGAGTGGCCACCTTTTGGGAAAATAGCTGCCCATTCGGCTTACAATATGTTTTCATGGTATAAGTACTTGATTGTTAATTTAGTTTTTATCCCATCTCGGTTTTTGGAGTGGGAATCTTTTTTTCTGATTGCGCCTTTTCTTGATCTTTGCCTACTTGTACCTTTTAATAAAGAAACTTACATCTTAATATATCATAATCGTCTGCCATTCTTATTCCAGAACACCTCCAAAATATTTTCAACGTCATCGAGTGTGGAGAAACACGACACAAATGGTAGCAGGTCAGGAATGCAGCCAGCTTTACTTTGGGAAATAACTTTCAGACAAAGAACAGGGTCAAGTTAATAGGCCACCGATGGCGAAACGAGCTCCTGGAATATTAGCGTTTTACTGCTTCCAAAGGAAGGATTTTATTATCAATATAAGGACAAGAAAAAAGCTTCTTCCGATGTTCGACTAGCTGACCAACCAAAGCCAAAGAAGAAGAAAACATCTCTCGTGACCAGGAATCAGCGAAGACATAGTGAGTACCGGAAACAAATGAAAATTGCCAGACAGCTTAGAGCTGAGGACCTTGCTGCCTTCTACGCCCGGCTACAGGAAACAAGGACGGTTGCCAGTCCACAATCTTATGCGGTCAGTCACTCGGAGAATTCCAAGGGTCGCATGGATCGTAATTCCACGGAAGGAGGAGGATTCCCAGTCCGCAGTCACCAGTGATCAGCCATTCAGAGGAATCGGGATGCTTGGATCGTACGCCATTAGTGTCGTAGTCTCGCAGTCGATTAGCCAATGACAAACAAACAAACATTCAATTTATTCTTTAAACGAACCGACTACGAAAGAGGCAGAAATAGACAAATCAGTGATTCCTTATAGTGACGATTCTCAGTTCGGAAATTGTTTGTTCTATCGGAAGCCTGAACTAGAATTGTTCAAATGTCTTAGCAGAAAGGGAATTCCAAAACTGTTCTGCTTGAAAATATGTGAGATACAGCTCTTAGACGTGCCGAAAAGAAAATTGGCAATCTTATAAACTGTTATGTAAAGCTATCGAGTCGCTGCTCACTGTGGAAGAGAGATTGTAGATAAACTTATAGTTCACAGACTTTGATTCACCGAAACACTTCTTGTTTTATTAGACATCACATACTTTTATTTACTGGAACACAAAACTTATTTAATTCACAAGTACTTTTTATATCGACTTCATAGTGTTATATCTACTTCAACTGGTGTTATCCCCCAACATTGGAAAAGTTGGAAGGGCACATTGCTTTGGCCTTGACTGTGGGTGGGTGAATCCGTCAGAAGTATAGATATGTTCGCTATGCAACCGTCTTCTTTTTGAGGCTCATGCACACACGATTTTGCGTTTCTTTATGTACTAAGTATAGAAACATTCTACGAAAATAGTTCAATATCGTTGTCTTTTATTTATTTACAAATTTATTTATTATTTTAGTACACTTAGTGACATGCATAAATCTTGGTAGTGATATTTTTTCCTTTATTTAAATGGCGACGAATAGTGATTTAGTTTTTTTAATTGTGTTCTATATGATTCAGTCCCGTCGTGAGCAGAGCGTATCCACGTCGACGACATCGGAAGAAGAAGACGATGATGATGAACATGAGGACACTACCAGTCTCAACAACGGCCACGGTGCCAGGTAAGAAACATTGCAACACTTCTTCCTTCTAAATCGGGGTGTTAGATTTGGTTTTTATTTTACGCATTTTCTCTTATACACAAATCCACAGCAGACAACTTGTGCAACATCGACATCGAAACTTGGCTTGGAACGCTTAGACTGCAAATAAGATATCTCAATGTGCAAAAGGTATATTTTCTGTCATAACTTGTACAATTTTAAAGATAACTATTTCAAATTTACAGAAAACAAAGAATGATACGTCTCCTACCCGCAGGCTGAATTTCATATTTTTTTCGAACACGGAAACATGGCGTAAAAAAAAAGAGTAGCCATAAACAAAAAGTCGCAAGAATTTGTGGTGATCAATACTCATTTTAGCTCAGCTGAACCGAAGGCTCACAAGGTGAGCTTATAGGATGGCCATGCTTTGTCGTTCGTCCGTCCGTCGTCGTCGTCCGTCCACAATTTCAAAGATCTTCTCTGAAATCCCTGGGCCAATCAAAGCCAAACTTCAAGTGGAGCATCCTTAGGAAGGTGGAACCAAAATTTATATAAATGGTCCAGGTCACATGACCAAGATGTCCGCCATGCCCATATATGGTAAAAACCATAAACAAATATCTACTTCTCTGAACCGGTGGACCGATTTCAACAAAATTTGGTATGTAGCCTTTGGGACTCTGGCCCATCATAGTTTATATAAATCATGACCTTTGGTTGACCTTGACCTATTTTACGGCAAACTCAATTTTGGTTACATAGGCTTTTCAATGGAAAAAGTGAAAACGTTGAATTTTTCAAGAAGTTTTGAAGCCTATGACCTGAAAGTTTTGTTGAGCCAATGAAGTGTTGCGAGTATTTAAGGTCAAGGTCATTTCTTGACCTTGGCCAAAGGTTAGTTACAAATTAAATGTTAAACTTAATTTTCTCAGTAACCGCTTGACAAATCAAAGCCATATTTTATATGTAGTATCCTTGTGATGGGGGAACAAAAATTTAAATAAATGGTCAAGGTCACTTGATCAAGATGACCGCCATTGGAAATTTGTCAAAATGTCATTTGAAGGGAAAAACTTTATGAAAATGTGCAAATGGACTGAAGATTTATGATTCTGAAAAAAATTGGACCCCAGGGCAAATCAGCCCCCACCCCGGGGCAATATACATGTATATTCCCATAATATTCAAAGATCTTCTGTGAAACCGCTTGGCTAATCAAAGCCAAACTTCATGTGGGACATTCATAGGAAGGGATAATGAAAGTTCACATAAATGATCAAGATCACATGACCAAGATACTGAGGTACCGAGGCCGGTGGTAGCTAAATAGATATACTGGATTTAATGATACGGTAATGGTACTAAGATGCTATGCAAACCAATTATATATACGCGCATTATAGTCCGGCACAAAATCAATTTGACCTGGAATTGTGGTATAAAGTTTTTTTCTTTACAGATTCCTGTATGTTAGACATTGCCATTAAAGATTCTGGACGACGACAGCCTATCATCATTGAGCTATTTGAGAAATTCAAGATGGCGTCCAAGATGTCAGAAAATAATGAAAATACATGTACTGTTATGCAATGTGTCCCTTAAAAGGAATAAAAATACTATAATTCCTCACAACTTTAGCAGGTACTATTATATCCGAAAGAAGTTATTGTTTCTTGGTTTATGCATCGAAGCTGACATCCAAGATGGCCGCCAAAATGAGATTTATTGACGAATTTAAATTTTTGTACAAAATATATATATATATGTCTGAGCTTCTTATGCCTACATATTTTGATAAGTTAGACCTGAAAATGACCTATAAGGTGTTTTTTTTTTCTTTATAAAGTTATGCATGTAAGACCTTGTCAATAGCGAATCCAACTTCTGACACCCTGTCAGCATTGAACAATTTGAGAAAATCAAGATGACACCAGAAAATAATTTTATGCACTGTTTTATAGTTTGTCTCTAACAGAATGAAAAGTGCTAGTTTATTCTACTATTTAGTACATATTTAACATAAGTTACCTTTTCCAGGCTTGAGTCTAATATGGAATCCAAGATGGCTGTCATAACATTTGGATATTATATGTATTTTCCTAATACATACACTTTTGAACCTTTTTTGTAAAACTGATTTTAATGCATCATTAAACATGTTTGATTCTTAGGAATACTAATGAAAAAAAAAAAAAAAGCTTCACGGTATAGATGTGGGTCACATAGTCTGTTTTGTCAATATTCATTTTACTGTGGTTGGCTGTTACTGAGAAGAAGCATCAGCTCATAAAGTTGATAGGTTGTGAGCTTACACAGGATGCTGAATTTCATAAAAGAAGCCATGATATCCACAAACTGATTGATACAGGCAAAAAAGCAAACAGAATGTAAAAAAAGTGTTAAAGTATGTTTCAATTGTACGGAATGACATAAACGCACTTATAATAATTTTAAAAGAAAGATGTTATCATTGTGTACCAGTAGTCACTTTTGTACTTCATGAAAATCAAAAAGGAGTTTCTATTGTTGCGGATGACACCGATGTATGTTTTGGTACTTTAAAGTTCAATATCTCACAATTTCTGATATCGTATGAAAGCAAGAACTGTCATAAACATAAAGCCAACCCACTAAGTATAAACAAATAAAATAAAAAGGTTTGATCCTTCGGAAGCAGTAAAAACATTCAAAGGGTCATAGTATGGATTATATTTAATGCTGAATTGGTACCTGATTTCATTAACGCTCATGCTCTATAAGGATGGATTACTGTACTATTGCACGCTTCCATACTTTAAATAATTGAAAATGTCAAACGTACCCATTTGCCAAGCATATTTTAAAAGCAGATCTGCCAATTATGTTGCCAGAGTCATTTTGGTGGCTACGAAATTTTAACCCTCTATGTTTTACTGTACCCCATGCCCATCACCAGACCGCCCTCTTAAATTTGCTTGCATTTTCAAAGTGAAAGTGAGAGTCATAACACCACATACGCTGTGATTACAACAGCACAAGCTAAGGATTTTAGGAAATAAATCACACAAAAATGTGTTTTAGACTGTATCCTTAGCTGCATATTTGTGTTTAATTGCATATGCTCATAGTAAGGGGATATAAGAGCATTTTGGACGCAACAATTTTCCTAAGCTAGATATAATTTCAAATATGCGTATTGACCAGGTATCCTTGATCTATTTCGTATAGATCTTCCAATTACTTCAACGATGTTTTGGCAAATTATATTTAGTCTATCATTAAAATGTGTTTTTCAGTAACTTAGTTGTAATTGTGAAACCTTGCTAATTTTTATTAGTATTTGTCCTTCATATACATGTATTTTTCAGGCACACACATTCAGTTGGTGCTCTTGACATATATTTCATGCTCTCTGACCAAAAATGTTAAATTACTTAGCTGGGTGAAAGTGTAACTGCCTTTGAAATACTCTTAGGCACGCTCTTAGACTTTAAGGCATTGATGCATTATTTCATGCCATGTCATTGACTTTGGATTGTGTAGCCATACACATTAATTGTCACTGATATACTTTTAAAGCATGTACCTTGACCTAGTACCCTACCTACCCTTGATCTGACTTTTATGCTCTGTTGATTTTAAGTTCCATATCTATGTTATGACTTGCACTAAGGTGTGCATTTCCGCACCTTTATTAGATAGCTTGATATCCGTGAATAGTAATTTCCATGGGACATTTATCATTATCTTGTGCTCCCTTTAAATCGACAACATTTACATGGATTTTAGCATTGTGCGTGTTTCCCGTAACATTAATATCTGCAGATATAGATTCTTAGATATGAGTGGTCCTTTGCACATCCTTCTGGTGAAGCACCATTACCCCTGGTTCACATGATATACACTGGGTGTTTTAATTATTTAATCCAGTTGCAAAATCAAAAGCTGCGTTCTTGTCATCAATGTTGTTGATATTGACAGGATATATGACAGGATATATCTTCTAGATCTGAGCCCTGACCATGTGTTCTGAGCTATATAGATAAATATACTTTCAGTAAAAAAGCTTAGCTGGACTATAGAACAAGTCATACCCGACACGACTTATAAATAAGAAAAAGGAACAGTGCAAAAATCTTATGTGTACTTAATATATAAGCTTATGACTAGGCTTTATTTGTGTGGAGGAAATGCATCCGATTATATTGGTATTCAATTCCAGCGAAAATATCTTCTCTTATACATGCACTAACTTTACAAATGCCAATTTGATGATTTTACCATGCTGCTGATGAATCTATGAATGAATGACAGTTCTTTTTTATCATCTATTACACTGTAACCATTTATTATTGATCCTATTCATAATATGTGTGAAAACTAAAAATAAACATAGAAAAACAGAACTGCATTGAGTTAAATCTGCACATTCTATAGTTTCAAAAATAATTCAAAGTCTGAATTCCTTAAAATATATACGAAGCAATTGCTTAGATGAACCGTGTGGTATTTTCTTTTTGTCTACTGTACACCAATAATATACGAAAAGAGAAGACATTATGTTGTTGTTGTTTTCTGGTGGCCATTTTGGATGTCATCTTATATATGTAAATTTTATAATCTATCAAATATATAAGTTTCACCAGTTCGTTAACTTCCCTTCATCATTTGATTAAAATGAAAACAAACATTGAAATAAACTTCAGATCAGCATAATGAACTATATAGCTGAAAATCTGCATTTGGTAGACATTTTGGATGCCATCTTGAATTTATGACAAGACTCAATGATGTCATTAGTTCATTATTTTGATTCTATAAGTCAGTGTCTAATCCAGAAGAAGCTGAAATAAGTTTATCGTATAATTATATGGTCTTAAAATATTATTTTGGCAGCCATCTTGGATGTCATTCTTGATTTTAGACCAGAAAACACTAACAGAAGACATTTGAGTTAACACCTGATAAAGTTGTGAGGCAACTTCAAAGAGACATTGATCGCCTAGGCAGTTGGGCTAGAAAATGGGGAATGAGATTTCAACCCGTTAAATGCAACATGATGCAGCTGACAAATAAATGGTCTAGTAAGATACAGGCTAACTACACCCTTGAGGGCACTTTACTGGAAAATGTTGAAAGCATAAAATACCTGGGTGTAACTATCACAAATGATTTGAAATGGAATACTCATATTTCCAATGTTTGTACAAAGGCTAACAGAACTCTCGGATTCTTGAGGAGAAATTTGTATTCTTGTCCCCCAGATGTGAAAGTAGCAGCTTATAAAGGACTGGTGCGGCCGGTCTTGGAATATGGAAACTCAGTTTGGGACCCTCACACTCATGGCCTCCAGGAAGAACTGGAAAAGGTCCAAAATCGTGCGGCAAGGTTTGTGACGGGAAATTATGTTTTTGAAACTGGGAGCATGACTGGCATTTTAGGTCAACTGAAATGGGAATCTCTTAAGAAAAGGAGGAAGGATAGTAGACTTATATTGCTATACAAAGGTCTAAAGGGTAAAGCCAGAATACCCACAGATGACCTTATCCCAAAGAATAGGCGTTGTAGAAATCAACACTCTTTGGCTTTTCAGATACCTTCAGCTAGCAAAGAAGCGTACAAAAGTAGTTTCTTTCCACAGACTATCAGGGACTGGAATGACCTCCCTGATTCACTTGTCTCCTCTGCTGAAATGTCTGATGACTGTGTGTCCAAGTTCGCTTCACTCGTGCGTTCAAGGGACTAATTCCCCCCCCCCCATCCGAACCCCCTGGTGAAATAATGTCATTTGGCGTGTCACCAGTAAACTATTCAGATTCAAACTATTCAGATAGCATTTTTTATCCATTTCATGGCCAAACTGTATAGTAGACCATGTGCATTTCATCATTTTAGACATCTTGGACGCCATCTTGAATTTCTCAAAATGCTCAATGATGACAGATTGTCATCATCCAGAATCTTGAATGGCAATGTCTTACCTACAAGATTCCATCAAGAAAAAAACTTTATACCCGACTTCCAGGTCCATCGAAAATATGCCATATTCAAGCCGGACTATTAGCTTTATTGGCTTAGTTGGGTGGTTACATTTGAAACACATTTTGGATGACATCCTAATTGTGGGTAAAGGTCTCATAAAAGGGATGCAGTTTCCCGACATGACATGTGTTTAAATTTTTTGTGCTGTTTGCGCCTTATGTATGTTTTCATATTTTTAGTTAAGTTTAGGTAACTGAGTGGCCACCTATGGGAAAATAACTGCTCATTCGGCTCATGATATGTTTTCATGTTATAAGTACCTGATTGTTAATTTGTTTTTTCCCACCTCGGTTTTTGGAGTGGGAATCTCTTTCTGATTGCGCCTTTTCCTGGTCTTTGCCTACTTGTACCTACTTATTTTAAAATAGTGCTATTTTACGTGTTTTTTTTTCGGTCAAACAAACAACTTCACCTTGAAATTGAAATTGTAATTGATATTCAAATTGCATGAGGACTTGGAAATAGCTTACATCTTTTGATGTTAATTAAACCTTGTTTCATCTTTGCCTTCGTTTGAATGTCTTATCGAACGCACTGGCTTTCTGGAGACAACCAGTGCGACTGAGAACAAGCAATGTGGATGAAATAACAAAGTGTCAGTAGGTATTAATGAATACCTTACTAGGAACAAATATTTCCATACATCAAAATGATTCTGGGAAAATTGCTCTCTGGAAGGTATTTGAATACGACAGTCTTATTACTTATTACAGTTACTGCGAAGCTGATCTGCGCCTTTGTTTTCGCCTAGGCAAATGGTTTGCCCATGTGGCGGCTCAAATATAAATCACGAAAAACAACCCGTATGAAGAAGCCTACTTCTGAAACAGTTAATGCTGTAAATCCTTCAGATCCAAATCGCCCAAAGGTATCGGGGAAGTAGAATTTTAAAACACCCATTGTTATTGAAGGTAGTAGAGGGAATGTTAGGCATATTGATCAGATTATCAGGGTTTACGTTGTAATATATTGTTGATAATGTTGATCACATGTCTCTTCAAGTATAATGACCAGCGTATGGAGTTATTCCAAAAATTAAGGACATCCTTTATCAGTTGAACTTTTGATGTCTGGAAATTCTAACCTAACTGAAGAAGACAATCAAACTATTTTTGAGGCTGTCCACACTTTTGTTCGGACATCATCGAGCTTTGATGGCTCGTAAACCAATGGTAACACTCTAAAAGCAAGATTCTAAATATGCTTTCCAAACTATCAAAAAACGCTAAACCACCAAGGCCGTCTCATCATGTTTTTCATCCACACCACATTCATAATCATTCCTCATCTCAAAATCATATTGAGTTCAGCTTCTGAAATTATTATTTTCATTCATCGTTCTTCACCGTTTATCATATTCTTGATGAAGCTTTCTTAAAGTTATTATATGTCGCTTTTCTACGTTTTGTATGTACACTGTAGGAGAAGGGCCGTAACTAATGTTGGAAAAACTTGTGGCCCAACCCCATGCTTAACATGAGCAATAAATATGTTAAAACTAAAGTGAGCAGTTCAGCTCGCTGCTCCCTTTGGCGAGAAAGGAAAATAATAATGGATATGTTAGCAAAAATTGTAGCAAAAAATGTAGCAATCAGTGGATCTGTGTTACAGACGGCATTACAACCATGCCAAATTATATGAGCCGCCTCGTGGGAAAACCAACATTGTGGTTTCCGAACAGGTCCGACACAAACCAGTCTGTACAAGCACAGGAAAGATCTAGAAGCTTGAAATTTCGGATTTACGTAGAAGAGGAATTGTACTATCCGAGTAGCGAAAACAAAGGCGCTGATCAGCTTCGCGTTACCGCGAAGCTGATCTGCGCCTTTGTTTTCGCCTATGCAGATTGTTGGTTTTCCCATGAGGCGGCTCAATTATATTATTCTTTGCCCATGAATTTTCCACTAATTCGCACATTGAACTTGTGTTCGAATGTGGATCCGCCTGTTTAATCTCAAATCTTAGAAGTGCTGGCAACCTCAGTATAATGTTGAGAATTATTATGATCAAAATCAAGGCGATTGTTCGTTTACGCAAGTCCTCATTTCTCTTCCAAAATGGTCGTATAATATTTACCAGTCTCTCGAATGCCACACTAGATGAGAGTGCAAGTACTATATGTATCCCATTGCAGCGCCTGAATGACGTTTCCAATGTAACAGTTTACAATATCCGCAACATATTTGTCATAAAATTCCAGGATAACTATTACGTTTAGCAGAAGAGTAAGTATAAGATAAACCAAATCAGAAGAAATCAAAGCCAGAAGGAACAAGTAAAACGGCATTCTTCTGCGGGGATTCACAAGGAACCACACGCCAATTTTGTACAAGGCTTTTTCAATTTGCAGCTTTTAGCTTTCGAAATGCGGATGTGTATAATAAACCAACGAAGATATGGACAGGGCGAAACCTAATGCTTATCTGTATTTTCGACATTGTACATTCAACGCAAATACCACGTAGGTGGTTTCCATTTGTGCGATTTATATCTTAACGTCAATTATTTATTTAGCCCCTGGAAATCATACGTTTACTTTTTATGCATATTTCCTGTAAGGACCAGTTTAAAATGAGCCGCGACGCAAGAAAACCGGTCTTCGGGGTTTCCGACCAGGTTCGACACAAACCGGCCTGTACAATCTCAGAAGCAGGCTAGATGCTTGAAATTTTGGCTATAAGTAGAAGAGGAATTGTACTATCCGAGTGGCGAAAAGCGAAAACAAAGGCGCTGATCAGCTTCGCAGTTACTGCGAAGCTGATCTGCGCCTTTGTTTTCGCATAGGCAAAAATCCGGTTTTCTCACGATGCGGCTCAAATACATGTAAGCCTTGTCTGGATAAAATCACCTACCGTAGCCCCAGAACTGGCCGAACACAAGCCTGTCTGAACAGAAATGTAGCCTCCAAATGTTCATTTCGAATGTTGAGGGCTGGTGGCACTATGATTACAGCGATGAAGAATGATCATAAGAGCCTTCTCGTGGAAAACCAACAATGTGATTTTTGGACAGGTCCGACACAAACCGGCCTGTATAAGCACAGGAAAGAGCTAGAAGCTTAAAATTTCGGATTTAAGTAGAAGAGGGATTGTACTATCCGAGTAGCGAAAACAAAGGCGCTGATCAGCTTCGCGGTTACCGCGAAGCTGATCTGCGTCTTTGTTTTCGCCTATGCAGATTGTTGGTTTTCCCATGAGGCGGTTCAATTATAAAGATGGATCGGGATTTTTTTTATTTAGCTAATGAAAAATAGGATTTCTGAAGACGTGTCGGAAATGATTTCATTTAAAATTAAGTAAAATCCAATCAGCTAAAGTTCATAATTATATGCATCACAATATTTTATTTCTCTGAAAGCTTGAACATGAGACTTACACTAGTAGTCATTCTCTGCATTTTGTGCCTCGCGGCGGTCCACTCGGCGCCTCCCCAGGGCCACAGGAGACAAGCTCAGGAAATTTACAGGTTGAAAAGCTTCGCGGCGAAGCTGCAATATTATCTGAATCGAGCGAAAGGAGAAATCAAACATCTGAGAGAAGAGAATGAGAAACTGAGTAAGTAAAACACTTTGTTTATCCTCGTCAGTGTTTCATTGGCTGTCTCATGTTATTACTTTTTTCATGCTCAACTGAACTAAGCATAAATTTAAACTCACCATAAATACCAAAATAACCCATATATATTGAAATTGAAGGTTTAGAACCCCAAAGCCTGTCATGTATCCTGCTAATAAATGTTAAAATGCCAACAATTGTTGTCATTTTAACATTTATGCGCAGAATAAATTTTAGTCTCAGCTATATTAAAGCTGAGACTAAATGTTTTAACCTTTATTTATAACCTTGCCTTATAAAAATGTTTTATAACCTTGGGACCTGGTTAATGGCTTAGAAGATCTGAGCCTGGCCAGACAAATCGTTCAGTTAAAACATCCGTAATTTTCAATTGTTTTATAGTTTACTGTGTGATTATTCATCTAAACCATACTGTGCCTGTCATAACATCTGAAGTCGGAAAATATTGAGGTTACGTCCCCACATGACCATAGTTGTTTGCTGGGACATAGAGCATCTTTAATTACACAGAGTCGGAAGCGGTGGCTTCGTTCTGACATGACTGATAAAATGTTGACAGGGACGTTAAAACCATATAAAACAAACGAAAACAAATTTTTAATGCAAAATTTTATTTTTCGAACTCCCTGAAAATGATAAAGATAGTGACTTTAAAAATAGCGTTGTGTATGGTAACGAATTCAATTATATATAAGCAATGAGGGTGTTTTTATCATTTAATTTCAAACATGCTGTATATTTTAATGTTTATTACTTAGTCCTAAGGCTATCATAAAGGCACATTTAGAAATATTATTGATACATTCAAACTTCTTTTAACTTTTTTTCGTATAAATAAGTAATAGTCGATTTAGGTAAGTGAATCCCGCTTTTTTTTTTTTTTTATCTTTTTGGCCACAAAAACTTTCCATACATAACATGGGAGCGCGGTGACAGAAGATGAGGGTGAGGTTAGGATCCCGATAAACTGATTCGACCCCTCTTCCCAAATATTTTTACATTACAAACCGTTCCATGGCCGTGCAGTGTAGTGTAGTGTTTATTTTCGTTTTATAATTTCTTGTCGATTTTTAGCGTCTTCATATATTTAGTGGTTCGTGTAAGTGAATAGCCACCTTTTAGAAATAGTATCTTTGTATTAGTATCTGATGGTCAGTGGTATTCTTTTCCTACCTCGGCATTTAGCATAAGGAAAATATGTCCGTGCAGTGAATACCCCCTGAAACCCCAATTTTGTATAGTACACCTAGGGTTTATAGAGGTGTACCTATTTTTCTTATTTCTGATCCAAGACAGAGATTGTGGGTACTTGCTAGAACCGTTCTAACGTGTATACACAATCTATGTTTTGAGCAAAAATATTAAAATTATCAAACATTTTCCAATAAAATTTTCAATTTTTACAACTCAAAAAATCTCTTAATATTGTATGGGCAAGTTTTTGAAATGGGGTGAGACTTTGGTTTTGATTGCACAAGTTCATGACTGTTACTTGTTTTACCTTTCCAAGAAGTTATGAAAGAAATGTGCATTGAAGTGACTTGGCTCTTATATCGTTCCAGAGAAGACAACAACAACAACTGAAACCCCTACAGGATCCACACCTGAACCTCCACCAACAATCGGTAAGTGATTTCAGCTCACCTGAGCAGTAAGGTGCTTTCCGAGATCACCTGGTAATGTGTTTTCAGTACACTTGAGCCGTAAAGTTCACGCAGACAGTTTACCAAAAAGATCTGACGTCCGTCTGTTGTCTAGCTTCTTGCTTAGAGGATTTTCATTGCAGCATTATTTAACAAATAAAATAAAATCCCTCCTGATGTCTATTAAAACGAGCGTGGACTCACACTGGTTTGTTAAAATTGGGATAAATGTTGACATTTTTCTTAACTGGATTACAGTCGAATGCACGGACGACCAGTACAAAGCCGATGAAAACGACCCCAGGAAGTTCTACCACTGTTCCAATAAGCTTTGGCAAGAGAAGGAATGCCACGAGTGCTGTCGTTTCAACCCAAAATTCAATATCTGTGTCTGGAAGAATTGGGAAGATTTGGGGTTAGAGTGAATTAAGGTGGGTCAAAACGTGAACTACTGTCCGTGCTTTTGTTCGAATTGTTTGAACTGATGCTTCACGTCCCAGTCATGTCGGAACGTTGCCTTCATTTTATGGGACTTTTACCCAAAGCATCCAAAAAGTGTTTCAATTATAACTACCCAAGTAAGCCCCTAGGGCTTGTATGTATGGATACTGGATAATTTGACTTAACAACATTTTCTGGGCAGGCACATTCCTTAGCGGTTAACCAGTAATCAGATGGTCAGTCAGTAGTGTATAAGCTTTGCCTGGAGGCACAAGCAGCCCATTTATTTTTGAGGCCCTGGCATATTCCCACCCGACCACCCATCTGTTAAATATATGTAGTTAAACTGGAGTGTATTCGAATATATATATACATGTACAATAATTTTCGAAGCTTTGCTTTGCACTTTATCATACAGTACTAGTGTCCATGTGTATCCAATTTATGTTTCGAAAGTAACTAAGAAAAGTAACATCTGTACATCTTCATTTTTAGTAAAATTTAGGCATGTTTTTCGAAGTGACAATCAGCTATCTTTTGCGGCTGTAAAGCCCGTTTTTCGGATTCATCATGATAGTTTTCTTTCATTTCAGGCACAGTACGAGACGGCGTAGACATCTACAGGATACCATAATGAAAATGAGATTTTTTCAGGTGTAAAAATTGAAAATTTCACTAGAAAAAAAAGTTTTGTCTTATTTTTGCTCAAAACATAGATCGTGGGTACACGTTAGAACCGCCTCGCCGAGGCGGTTCTAACGAGTACTCACAATCTATGTTTTAGAGCAAAAATAAGAAAAATATGTATAACCTTGCAAACCCCAGTTTTTCTATATGAAAGTTGGGTTCAAGGGGGTACGTGGGTGATCCAAGAAGTAATGCGAACACAACTATATTTTAGTAACCAATGCAGATACATTTAAATAATTTGGCGTGTTTACACATGTATATATTTGCAGTAATTAGGTGTAATATTATGAAGTTCGGATGACGAGTTGAGATATGAGGAGTATTTGATTAGTCGACCCGAAGTCGACGTGGACGCGAAATTGACTGAAAATGTCATTTTTGTTTGGGGTACAGGGAAAGATTTTGTGCTCCAATTAATTAAATTGACATTTATATACATACAAATCATATTCGTTGTGTTTTATATGCCTTATGTTTGGAAATTACAGAGAAAACGAAATGCAAAGATCAGCAGGGACTATTCTATGTTGCCTAGCAACGGCATCTGACAAAAATATCACAATTTCGACGAAGAACGACAAATACCCATAATTCGTGCGTATATTTGACCCCGATAAAGATGAAAATATCGATATTTATGCCCACAGCCTATTACAATGAAGAATTTCTATTCAAAAAATAAATATTGTATGGAATTTAACTGTTTTGGTTAAGTAGAAAGGGCGTTGATGAAAATGTGGAGATTTAGAGAGATCAAAATTGACTAAAATTCTAGGGGGTACAGATAGCCAAACTTTAATAATTTGCGCTACTTTTGCGCTCATCAAGGTATGTACAGTAAATGTATTAAAGGGGTTATTGTACATTGAAATAAAACGATTATTGACGTAATTATGCTTTGCATATGACACTTAACTACATAAATAAAATCCATTTTTAGCGTGCCAAGGTCGTTTACCTTGCATTCTCTTGTTGCTAGGCAACGAGGGTTGCTATGTGATTCAGTCAAACTAGTAATCGGATCTGGAAAAATCGATAATGCATCATAATTCTGATGTAAACTATCTTGAAAAATGACGATGGTGGAAGAAATTACACACCAGTTCGCATTACTTCTTGGATCACCCTCGTATACTTTCAATGGACATATTTTTCTGATACCACACATGCTGGCTGAATAGTTCATGATACTCATGACTGACTCATGACTGACTCTTGCTTTTAAATGCACAATCAGGCGCAGAGCGCGTTAGCACGATCGGTAGCATGTCCTAATAGTAACCGATCGGACAGCGCGATCGATCGTCGCGTTACTTTTTCGATTTTTCCAAGAAAATATTTTAACGACCATTCCCCCACTTCTGCTGATCCAAGAGGGGCTTTGAAATAAATGTGCACAAAGAACTGGTAACCTGGTTCTTGAAAGCTCGCAAGGGAACAGTGTTGCTGTGATAACTTAACGTCCCGACAGGACCGTAGCTGTTGGTTGCAAAGATAAAGCACTAATTCAATAAATTAAACAAGAAATAAATGATGTCTCAAATAATATGACTTTATTCTTTAAAAAGACATCAACTTCTATTTGAATGCGTTGCGAGAAACCTATTCTTAGGATTTCGCCTATGCTGTTGCATTTATATTTTACCAAGCTAAGCATGACTGCCAGATATTGTAACGACTGGGGTTTGACTCAAAATAAATTGAAAAATCTAAATAGATTTTCAAGAATGTTTTTGATGTTCTTTAACCTCGTATTTCCGAAAATCATTACGAAAACTTGCCCATACAATATACAGAAGATTTTTTATGCTGTAAAACATTAACATTTTGGCAGAAAAGATTTGATATTTTTCTTATTTTTGCTCAAAACAAAGATCGTGGGTACACGTTAGAACCGCCTCGCCGAGGCGGTTCTAACGAGTACCCCCAATCTATGTTTTAGAGCAAAAATAGGTTTACCCCAATATTTCTGTATAAAATTGGGGTTCAAGGGGGTATACATTTCACGGACATATTTTCTTGATATGTTTGGTCAATTTTAAAGCTACACGCGTCTAAACGGAAAGAAGGTTAGGGTTCGTATCACAAAATTGGCTATAAAAGAAGGAGAGGAATTCTGAACTGCATACAGTTACATGTATCTACAGTTCCTACTCAGTACTATGCTATATGAAAAGAAGTGTCAAAATAGGTTTATCCGAGCTGATGCTTTTTATTACACTCAAACATTATAAAAGCCTTTTGCCTTGTCGGAAATGGTATACAGATCGCTCATGTCGAGGGTAGTAGCTTGACTCGGCGATATATCTTCACGGTATCTCTTGGCAAACATCTTTGCTAGCACCGACCTCCCTACGCCTACATCCGTATCAAACAGCTTATGACTGGATCTTCGCCCCTTACCCCTGGGCTGATCGGCCGAGGAATCGTATAAATGAGGCTTGTCAGAGCTGTCAGACTTTGTTGCCGCTTCATAGTCATCCATCTTGTTCATCAATTCCGCTTCTAGATCGTTGAGAGCATCTGCTTCACCGTTGATAATGCTATCATAACCTAGACGATCCGCGTCATAGTCTAACTCCGTCTCTTCTCCATTAGTAGATAATCTCTGCATCTGTTTGACCTTACTAATAGTTTCTCTGACTTTGTCGTTCTCGCTTGTTGTTTTGCCGCAGGATACCTCAGTGATCGTTAGCATGTGTAGAAAACCGTCCCATCTGTGCTTGAACATACCGCAAAACTGGACAACCAAGATGGCTGCGAAGAAGGCCAGAAAGATCAAACTTAATGGCTCTAACGTCATATATTTGGACGACGTTAACGTTGGCAGTGAGAGGAATACTTTGTCTTCCAGTTCTGATCGAAGACTCTGCAGTTCCATCGAGAACGCGATCCATATTGCGCTAGCCATGAAGAAAGCGAAAACGATGTTGTTTCTCAACTCTTTCAAATCCTTGCCCAGTTTCGCTTCGTGCGTTTTGTCCTCTTTGATCGGGTTCAGATATTTCTGTATCAGTTGCTTCCAGAATGTCTTTTCCCTTCGAGAAAGTGGGCATATTGGACCGTAACCTGTTATAGGGGAGATAAGCCAGTCTGGATCATCCGGGTCCTCGTACTTTCTTACGTCTTGATTGTCGCCCTTAGGTGCTTCATTCACAGAAATCGAAGCTGCGTCATCAATCTGATGAAAATTGACACCTGTGTGATAGTTTGGAATATGTTGGCTATTTCCCGTAACGCTGGCCGACGTCTGTGTCTCGTTCGGTGGCTGACGGCTTGATCGTATTTCGTTGATCAGCTCCTTAAGTAGCTGAGTCTCTGTCTGTTTTGCTTGCTTAAACATATCAACCAACCCTTGATAGAACATGTTTAGATCTAATCCCCATTTTCGCTTCCTCTGGCGTGCTTTTTCGCGTAATTCATTTTCAATGTCTGATTTAGTTTCCCTCGGTGAAGCCTCGCGTGTGCCCCAGGACACGATGTGCATGTTGCATAGACAGTAGATGGTCAGTATCAGGTATCCAGTAGGAAGGCAGATCAGGTACAGGACTCCTGTAACGACACAGGAAAACTCGGCCGGGTGCAGCACTGCCGATATAAAGTAAACCAAGGTCAACATGAGGAAGAAAATGATATTCGGGTGTGTCATGTCACTTTCAAACGCCTGCGCAATCGTACCGATAATCACTATGGTCATGACTATAGCATACATGGCGCTCATGACAGACGCAATAGCTCGCTGTGTTGATGGTCTAGCGTAGAAACAGATTAGAATAAACGCGATTGCAGGCGCAATGGCAAGAATATGAGATTGCACGACCGTTGTTTTGAACACCACGGTGTACGTACTAGCTATCATGAGTAAAATCGTCGCAGGCCCCAGGATTGTTGATACCAACATTGCAAACTGATAGACAACAAACAATGTGTTAATGTTGTCATTGATTTTCACCAGGAGTTTCCAGCCTCCGAGAAGGTCCAACGTGTTAGCCAGGGTGGAAACACCCCAGCGCCGCCGCTGGTTGAAGAACTCGGCGAAGGTTTCCGGGGCGTGGGTGAAGGCATCGGAAGTTGCGCAGTACTCGATCTTGTAACCTTGCTGTAGTAGTAGGGTACTTAACCAACGGTCTTCGCCTGAGTATCAACGATATACCAACATTTTAACACAATAAGAGGCTAACATTTTCGCAATTATTAGGTAAAAACGGGGATAAATGATTGTTCTTAACTAGCAGGTCGCAATATATTTTGATTTTCTCATGGAAACTAGACTAATATCAATTGTTCAATTTGCTGCCATGTTACACGTATGCCCGCAATCTTTCGTTTGGTTGGCTACCGTGCTTGGAAAGTGCTAGTCATCGCCCATTTGTCTTTCTATGTATTGTTGTATCTCAATGGTGTCTAGTGTTGTCTATTCTTTTAAGCCCTACGTCTTGAACTGTGTTTCAAATTAGTTTGAATGTAATTAATTCCTGATTTATTTTCGAAATTTTTAAGGATGAGATTGAACGTTATTACTTACACATATCATACTGGATACAATGACTCGCCTCTGTTGCCTTGGTAGCGTAGGTGCGCGCGACATTATTGTCCATCAGGGACGACCCACGGATAAGACCGAAACATCCCGGAACACAGAGAACACATCCGAACACGTGTTCTGATGTTTTCTGCAGCCAATGACCAATGGCGTACTCGAATGTTTGGTACCATAGGATTGGGCCTGAAAACATCAAGGAGGTGCCAAATAATGTTATAAATAATGATGCATACCGGGACGAACCGCCGCTTTCAGAATAATTAATCTGTACTTTTGAAACACAGTTGTCTGGTTGAAAGACACAGCATGACAGCCGTAGTTTTCGCATCATTTTCCTCTTGTTCAAAAACTCGATGCTCTAAGCGCCAACTGAACACTCCAAATAAAACAAAATAAGAAAGGAGACAGTGGGAGGAGAGATTAATGAAAACGAAAGACAAACGACAAATTCTGTCGCTTAGACAAGTACAGTGTGGTTACTTAATAGCATCTTACCAGAACCAACAGGATGGACACGCCCACATGCCGCTCCCACTTTCTTGTTGGTCTTGAGTTTGTGGACCAGGAGTCGAACTGCGTTAGGGTAAAACTCCACATCACCATCCAGGGTCAAAATATATGTGTTCTCCGCCTGCAATACATTACGAAAATTTTCCCATGCATTATACAAAGATTTTTGAAGTTGTAAAAAAAAAATGAAAATCGTATTGAAAAAAAAATTAAATAAATAAATAAATAAAAATAATAGTTTTAATATTTTTGCACAAAACATTGATTTTGAGTTCACGAGGCGGTTCCAACGAGTACCCACAATCTATGTTTTGGATATATAATAACAAACATCACGGCCGCTTATCTCCTTTCGCACAACTGTAGAAAGTGAAGAAGACTTTCGGTGGTTCTAAAGGCGATTCGAAAGTTGTATACTCAAAAGGTAAGTGTGTCAGTTTATCTGAAATTTAATATTTCCCAGCCCAAAACAAAAGAACCCGAGAATGTCCTGCAACCCTCTAATAGTTTTTTGATTGATACATGTCTCATTGGTAGCCAAATCTTGAATAATACGAAAGATATCCATTTTCTACCGTAGCGAGTTGGTGGTTTTGTTGACGTTCAAACATTTTGACTTTGCATTGCTGAGGTCGCTGAGCATTATTGTTTGCATATATCACCGGTACATTAAAGGTCTTCCATATCAATGTTATTTACCACTCTAAATATATTTAGATACTCCCTTCAGCCTAGAAAATGACTGCTGTATTGGAGTTTGTGATAAAGGAGATCAGTGGTGAAAAAGGAGATCGGTGGTGCTAAAGGAGACATTGTATTTCAATGCCAATTAAACCGATCGTTTCAATAATTTCAGGTCTATTTTGCGGCATGCTATTCAAAAACAATGCGCCATGTCGGGCCTTATGATTTCAAATTCACGTACTTGTGTATTCAAATTAGAATATGTGTGTTGCATTTTCACTTTTGTTCAGTATTTATAATATCAGTTTTCTTTTTCAGAGATCACTGCTTCGACAAACAGGCTAGGGCAAAAAACAATAAAGAAGAAAAAACATTCAACTTCGAAGGTGCCAATGTCGCACTGAAAGGAGAGCAACCAGTCAAACAAAAGTATGGATATAGGATAAATTCGTCACGAGGAACCATACGTAGTCGTATTAAAAGTGACCAGAAATGCACCCTTTACTGGTGGAAATCAGCCTCGAAACTGAGCGTGTAGAGGCGGTTTGGATAACATATCATTTCTAAAAGACACTGCTGTTTACCGTAGACGTAAAGCATTGAATCAAAATAAAGAAGCTAGAATCTGTCTAGACGTGTTTGTTTAGTGTATATAAATGGAATCATCGTGTTGATAATACTTTAGGCATCCAGCTATTAATGCCATAATAACATTGACAAGTTTGCATGCTGACATGCACCTATTAAACTTGCACAGTACGGGAGGCGTGTTTCTAATGACACATCTCTGAATGTTTCAACTCGATACAAAGAGACAGTCCTGGAGTGTGTGGAAACTCTTGTGCTAAATTTCAAATATCATTTGCTACATGATAATTTCAAATTACGATTGACCGTATTTTGTTTTGCACACAAGCAGGGAGTGACGAGTAAAAACTTAGCAAAAACGTAATGTCATGCCAATTTAATGTCAACTGTTTTTGTTAAATGCATATTGTTAAATACTAATCGCTAAACTGCTTCAGTTTTGCAAAATATGATCATCAATATTGAAAGTCATCGACCCTCTGCAAAATAAATTATTGGCAATTAATATTTAGCATTTTGCAATAAGAATTTAGCAAGTTAACATTTTGTAAATGAGCATGTTGTCATGGCCCCCATAGGTCTGTACTGCTTAACGAAGTCAAGGTTCTATTGCCAACCCCGCTTTTGCATAATCGGTGTTACATATCCTTTGAGAACAGAGAAAGAAAACGTAACTCATAGAATATGCATTGAAGAATTAGAAAGAGATCATGCATATAATAAATGTGTATAATAAAAAGATGTTGTTTGAGCTAATGCTTTTCTGATTATTTTGTACCATTGATTCTGGTATCAAAACATACAAATGCATTTTAACGATAGGTCCAAGACCGCCATTAAGGTAATTGTAAATGACACGTACAGCTTCCCGGTGGAGCAAGATGGCTCAATGAGAACGGTGTCGAAGTCCGGATCGAATGGCTTAAGACCAGGTCCATCAACCTTGAGCAAACAAAACGACTCCCCATATTACTGGAAAGTACCATGGAAGTGGTGGCTCCACCCTAAAATGACTGAACATTTGTTGTTTGAGGCGTTAAGGCAAATAAACATAGGCTTGAAGCTTCCATTAGTACTGGTAAACTGTCCAAGAAACATTGACAACCAACATGACTGAAAAACTGTTGACCGGGACAACAACAAAAAAATTATGGTCATAATTGTTTTATTAGCGAACCAATTTTATTTTTTTGGCACTTTTAAAGACTCATGGGTTGCAAAAGGATGACATGTTTCGTATGTTTCAGGAAAGTGAGATTTTGAGAAAAAAAGGCAGTTTCTTAAAGATGGTGTATGGACAGTAGTCAGGAGTTATAAGGAGCCTTGCACGTCTTTATTTTGTTGTTCTTCTTTCTTATTATTTCCTGAATATTTTTTATCATATTAAAAGGGTACAAGTAGACAAAGATCAGGAAAAGGCGCAATCAGAAAAAGATTCCCACTCCAAAAACCGAGGTGGGAAAAAACCAAACCAACAATCAGGCACTCATACCATGAAACATATCGTAAGCCGAATGAGCAGCTATTTTCCCAATAGGTGGCCACTCAGTTACCTTAACTTAACTAAAAATATGAAAACACACATAAGGCGCCAACAGCACAAAAAAAATTTATACGCCAAGACATAAAACAAAAAGAACCGCCACAGAAGTATCGACTTGGAACGATCAGTAACACAAAGTTACTGGCGGGCTTAAACCGGTTTTACATGGCCATAACCTCACCCTCAGCTTCTGCAGTGGTTCATAACATTTAGTTAGTTATTCGGTCCTCGTGGTGAATCTCTAACTAGTCAATGAATCATCAAGAACAAACAGATAAATCGTGATAAACATCCTGATGAATCACAAACCAGGACTCACAGACTGAGTAAGCTGCCCGACGATGGAGATCCCTGGGCGCCGAATAACCTACTAACTCCGGAGCAAAAGAAAAACACCAGTTGGACCCCGGTGGGCCAAGCAACAGACAAGAAGCTCCGGTCCCAACCAACTAAAATGGATAGCTTTATGTCGGGGCCATCATAGAGTCTGACGCCCGACCCACCGGCGTGCAATTAAAGAAGGCAGCATAGTTATCAACCATGATTGGGTTAAAAACTAAGCATGCAGACTGTCGCATAACATTCAAGTTATAACCTATACGTCTGTAACGTGTTATGATTTTTCTGAACTGAAAAGAAAAATCATTAATTCCTTTAAGTTTCTTAAATTTGTAAACCAAGTCACCATAAAATTCAGGTTCCGAAAGGCCCTCACTTAAAAGCGTCTTTAACCCAACATTATATTTGGAAATCAATTCATAGTGCCTACGATAAAATTTAGAAAATGTTTTTCGAAGTTTATGATACCGATAGCCCTGTTGGAGAAGTTTTGCCGTTAAACATTTATTTCGAGCGTTGAAGTCTGTAACATGATTGCAGACTCTAGCAAACCTAATAAGTTGCGAAATGTATACACCATAAGAAGCACGACGAGGAACGTCACCATCCAAAAAAGGAAAATTTACTATATCAAAATCAAAGTCATCGCGCTTATCATAAATTTTAGAAGAAACAAATCCATTTGCAACAGAAAGATGTAGATCTAAAAAGGGGGCTTCAGTATCTGAGACATTGGCTTTGTTCAACTGAAGTTCAGGTGGATAAATTTGATTGACCATACCTTCAAAATAAGGGTTGTCAATGTTCAAAAGGTCATCGAGGTACCTAGATGTGGAATTAAAAGCCTCGATAACATCAGCTTGATTATCATGGTTAAGAGAATCCATGAAATCTCTTTCGTAGCAGTATAAAAATAAATCAGCTACGAGAGGTGCGCAATTTGTACCCATCGGAATTCCAACAATTTGTCTGTATAACTTGGTCCCAAATCTAATATAAATATTATCAAGGAGATAGGATAAGGCGTCGCATACATTCTGACATGACCAAAGTGTATACCGACTTTGGTCAGAGGAAGTGAAAAAAGCCTTTTTGTCATTACATGCCATATAAAGTGAACCATAGTTTTTTAATGCCCTTTTGAAGGTCCACTCTATCAAATCCAGAAGTTTTTCTTTAATTAGATTATGTGGTAATGTTGTATACAGAGTAGAAAAATCATATGTGGACAAGCTTGTCGCACGGAACCCTCTACACTTCAATTTACTGAGCACCTCACCAGAATTTTTAATTGACCAAAACCAATTTTTATTTGAAGTTTCATACACTGTCTCACAGTATCTTATAACATGAGATTTGATAGCAGTAAGACAGGAAGTTAATAATTTAGAAAGTTCAGTGGTAGTACAAGAGCTAGAATTTGCAATAAATCTAGCTTTGTATGGTCTTTTGTGAAGCTTAGGTAACCAATACATCGTAGGAAGTTTGTCTTGGCCTTCATTGACACAAACAGAAAACTTAACAGGTAAATCGTTTAAGTGGGCATTAACTACAGACACCTCATCAGTATCTGTCTCCAGATAAGCCCTGGTACCATCAAGCTCCTGTTTTAAGGTGTTAACGTAGTGAAGCCTACAAACGACAACAACATTGTTTGCGGCTTTATCTGCCGGAACCAAGACATACTTTCTATGAAATTCTTGGATACCCTGCTTCAAATGCCTAAATGACGATTTGGGTTTAGGAGGTAAAAGATTAGTATTTTGTGAATAAAACTTAATACGTTTATCCACGATAGTGAAGATACTTCTTTTCCATTCATTAAGAGCATTATCCTCAACACCCTCTCGTTTACACCATCGATTCCCGAAATCATTTAATGCAGATGAAATCTCCTCTCTACATTTGTCGAAATTAATGTAGGAAGGGAATCTATATTTCGGACCTTTAGAAACAATTTTGCGAATTCTAGAATCCGAAATTATTTTTAAATTTCCAGTAACAATATGTCCAGCGGGTTGATAAACATATTTTGAATCTTTACAATCTCAAGACTTGGGAGTATTAGCATGGATATCAAGATCAGAAACAAGTTTATTGAAATTAAAAATTGTATTTCTGATTGGTTTGTTATATTTGTAACAAATAATAGGAGGTTCTGAATTTTGGAAGTAGGTAGGTATAGACTGTATCACTGATTTATCCTGGAATATGCTTGGTAAATCAATAAAGTCAATTCCTTTATTGATGAAAGGAATTTTAATAAAACTTCTAATGTGATTAGATTCGGAATCGATAAATGGACGAAGAGCATGCTGAGTATAACATCTTGTTAACAGTGCAGCGTCATACATTTGATGATTTCTATCGTAAAATCTATTAGCCTCTGTGTCCAAGGTTAAATATTATTTAAATAATTACTTTTGTTTACGTTTTGTTTCATTAAAAAGAGAGGTAGTTTTCTGTGCTTGCCTTTACAGTTCTCTTATAATAACCCAAAGAAGTGTCCTATTGTGTAAGACATCGGGTCTAGACACGGAGTGAACAATCATCCAAATCGGCACATTTTTTTATGAAAAGTTGGCCATGAAATATTTATATATATTTTCCTCTCTAAAAGTTGTCAGTTATGATTATCATCACGGGTGATACCTAAGATCATTGTGATTAAGATAACTTTACGTTACCTCGAACTGTTCCAGGGTAAATGAAACACTTATTTACGAAACCATGATTGTATTGAGGTTTTGCGTCACAGTAAGCAATTATTCAGTCAAGTCGGGACTGAGACACCGCTTCCCAGATAAGAACTATCAATTTCTTGATCAAGGATGCAAACCGGACCTGCGGGGTTCAAACCCAGGACCGATCGATTTGAAGTCCGACGTTGTGCTATTAAGCCAACATGTTTCTCTGTGTGTCATTAAGTGAATATCAACACGTAGAATGGCAACAAAACGTGTTTTTGAATATGGCTTTTAGATGTTCATGGGAGGTAATTCAAACACCTTCAAAATTGAAAATCTAGTAAATCTGTGGAATAGTTTCAAGAGTTTGGTGTGCTCATCTATGTATACAAATACTATTTTGGTTTGATTTGTTCTGGGAAAAATACTTCCCTTGCTGAAATTTCACAATAGAAAAAGGCCAAATACAAAATTATTTTCTGGCATACAACTTTTATTTGTTAGCCGATTTTCAAAATTTTGTGGAACCGGTATCTAAATTCTTGTCCACACATTTCGCAAATGCTGGTGTGATCGCTATGTTGGGATGTCTTGTGT
Source organism: Rugalucina vietnamica (assembly GCA_964017185.1). Classification (NCBI taxonomy): domain Eukaryota; kingdom Metazoa; phylum Mollusca; class Bivalvia; order Lucinida; family Lucinidae; genus Rugalucina; species Rugalucina vietnamica. The sequence continues at coordinate 3,448,780 of OZ024879.1, forward strand.
CTTTGTTTATAATGCAGTGTCGAAAATTTCATGATACAAATTGAGCATTTTGCTATGGGCTTGCCACACTTTCCACGCTGCTCCTCGAGTGCGTGTGCATATGCGCAAGTCTTGTCGCATGTTGGGCATTGAAAACGGTCTGTTTTGTGGCTAAATCGCAGGTGCCCGATGAACTGGTTTTTGGTCCATATGTCTTTTGACACACATCCGTGACCCGAATGGTCTTTTTCCCCAAATGTACATTGGCTTCATGACGCAATTTTCCAGCCTGTGTCGCAAACATTTTCTCGCAATACGAGCATTTTGGTGTGTTTCCTGTCATGCCAAGTGCTGTTTTAACGTGGAAATTTTGTTTCCCCTGCTGACAGTAAGACCTTTTACAGTCTTTGTGCGGGCAGGCAAATCTCTGTCGTAGAGGCATCTGCAAATAGAGAAATAGAGAACATATCATTTAGACAAATTAAAGATGAATATTGGAGGTCGAGTATGTAAAAGTGTGAGTGCTGTGACGTAATTTCACTTATGTTTGTTTGACTGAATTAATGCTTAACACCAATATTAATAATTTTTCATTAATCCGGGTTATTTACCCACTATTTCAGAGAGTAAGTACGTCTTTGCGGCGGCGCCGTAGGCCTCGAACCCACGATCCCTCGATCTGGTGTCCGACAGTCAGTCACTGGACAACCGCGATCCGCAAAATATGTTTTAAAAACAATTTGAGAATTAAACTGATGATTCGTAAGTGAACAGAAACATAGAAATTGAAAGTCTAGAATGTTATGAAATTGTGTAGAAAGGTTTCGAAAAAGATAATCATTATTGTGGCCAATTTCACAAGTTTACGCGTCCTTGTCAACAGAATTGACTGGATTGTCGTTATTTGCAAGACAAGTAATGCACAAAATTCTACTGAGTTAAACTCTGAATGTATAGTACGACAAATGATTTTTACAAAACCAAACATAGACAATGAAAACATGACTAAAATTCTTTCATTATTCCATTTTGTTGGTGCGCCCTTTTATGAAACTTTCAAGAAACATACGTTTTGTCTCCTTTTACCATTCGAAACAACAACGTTTCAGAACGATTTACAGATTTTACAGGTACATGTATATCTACCAGTGCGGCCTGACCATCTAAACTGCCGACGGTATTAGTCTCAGACATGAGTGCAGACCGAATGTTCTGTCTTTTATGGGATTCTACATACTTTGTCATGGGTGTAGAGCAAAGTGTAACAGATTGCGGGTTAAACAGCTGATTTACATGCTTGACCAGTATAGACAAAAATAATGAGCTATTGGCATTGAAATACAAAGTCTCCTTTAGCACCACCGATCTCCTTTTTCACCACCGATCTCCTTTATCACAAATTCCAATACAGCAGTCATTTTCTAGGCTAAAGGAATGTATCGAAATATATTTAGGGTGGTAAATAACATTGATATGGAATACCTTTAATGTACCGGTGATATATGCAAACAATAATGCTCGGCGACTTCAGCAATGCAAAGTCAAAATGTTTGCATGTCATCAAAACCATCAACTCGCTGCGGTAGAAAATAGATATCTTTCGCATTATTCAAGATTTGGCTGCCAATGAGACATGTATCAATCAAAAAACTATTAGAGGGTTGCAGGACATTCTCGGGTGCTTTTGTTTTGGGCTGGGAAATATTAAATCTCAGATAAACCGAGACACTTACCTTTACTGTGTACCATTTTCGGATCGCCTTCAGCACCACCGGAAATCTCCTTCACTTTTTTCAATTCACAACACGGTGTTGTGCGAAAGGAGATAAGCGGCCGTGAACATTGTATACCCCTTTATACCCCAGTTTCACTAGATAAAATTGAGATTAAAGGGTTATACATGTCAACGACATATCCTGATGAAGTGACTTTTAGGAGTATTTTAAAGGATTGCACTATGATAGAAGCTCTCGCCTGACAAAAACCGCTCAGAATCTGCGCGTTTGTCGCACATGACACATAAACAACTGAATATGAAAGGACATTCTGATGTGGAGCCCACATGTAAGCACGTTTAAAATCTCTATTCGACAAGTATCCCAAAGGACATCACAAGATCAACTTCGAGCCATGATAAACCTAAATGACAATTAAGCATGCACAAGGGCAACTAAATCTACAAACGGTGATCGAATCTGACTGAATGTCGAACACATCCAAGCTTATTTTACATGAACTTTCCGACAGTATCTCGTACATGTCATTGTTACTTGCAAATATGGAAAAGATCCAATCAAACACTTGGAGAAAAGGTGCTGATAACATTTGTCTTCACGCAGTGTCACATTCTCAAGCGCAACATACTGAAAAGTTTCGAGTCCTTAATCGGTACACGCCGAATCTCGAAGTGCCTGTCCTGGATTAGATTATATACTTAAGGAATTAAAATACGCAACACACTAAATTTCAACTTTTACGTATGTATTTGACGTTTTGATAAAATCCTTTTATGAAATGACCTGCTGACTGCTTTTTGCACGTGATGAAATGAGAAAACGTCATTTTATTGATAAAATTGACGACAAAACGTCAAAAACTATGAAAAACGCAAATTGTGACGTAAACGTCGGGGCGAAGGGGAAGATGGCAAACTCTTTGCATGTGGGTTACGTGACGTCGACTTGATAATGTGCAATAAAGACTAGAATCATTGTATACTTAGGTGACAACCCATGTTGCATTAAATCTTGTTAACGGAATGGTGAAGTTTACAATAAAGAAAAATGGGTAATTAGCGTCATTTTAATTATTCGATTTTGGCTATTTGTACCTAAACGGTATAAATCGAACCAACATATGGCACGACGTGCTTTTAAACCAACAGTGACGTCACAGGTATCGTAGAAATGGATCATCGGAGTGTTTGTTTTGACGTTCTTTAGACAGACTATCACGTCATGTAAAGGAGCAAAACGGATTATATGCTTTGAGTAAACACTCGATTTACGCACTGTAATCAAACGTTTGGTAATTGATCACTTTTTTAAAAAGAAAATTTGAAAAACATAATGAGAGTCTTTAAAATGCAGGATGTTTGATTTTGACGTTATAATGGACGTTTTATGGACGTCTGACGTACAAAGGTCATAATGTTTACGTATATAATCATTTTATTGAATATAATGCATGCCGAAGGAATTTTTCTAGCTTTTGACTCATTTTTTCAATTGACGTTGGTGACGTTAAACGTCCCATAACATATCCAAATGTTACGAACTGATCGATGGTTACATCTGCAAACACTTTTAGGGGTTTTGGAAACAAAATATTGGTTTTGGTTTCAAATTTGACATTTACTGATCGTGGTTACAGGGTTTGCTACTGTAGGTCAGTGTGGTTACGCGTACGCCATTAAGCATACGTAACCGACATTGTGGCTCAGCCGGTTGCAATTTGACGTCTAAATGTTGTTTTCACATGAGATGCTCAGTTATACCACAGACTTGCATTACAAAGCATGTTTTAAGAAAACAAAAGTATTTGTTGCGTTTCTTTATTCCTTAAGTATAGTTAGAGCGGTAAATATGTGGACACCACTTTCCACGTTATAAAAGTTTAGAGGTTCACTCAAACGCTCAAAGGGAGCTTAATTTGTAACATACCTGTGCATATATATCATCCGGCAACGATTCGAAAATGGCGCTTTTGGAGAATCGTTGCGTTTTCCTGCGTCTCCGCCGACGTAGACGCCCATCTGTTAGTTTGAGTGAGTCCAACTGACTAACTAAATCATCGTTTTGGAACGGGTCTGGTTTCAGCATGGGGTCGGGCTTAGGGTCGGGCTGGGCGAGGATTCGGTAGCCGAGAAGATAGTAGAAGTACATCACCTGGAATAATAGGAAATGTGCTGCCGCATAAGAAAAGCAACACTATGCATAGGCAAAAACAAAGGCGTAGATCAGCTCATCTGATCAGCACCTTTGTTTACGCTACATGGATACTACAATTCATCTGCTACTCTAATCCAAGATTTCAAGCTTCTAGCCTGCTTCTGAGACTGTACAGGCCAGTTTGTGTGGGACCTGGTCGGAAACCCACATTGTTTGTTTTCTCATGCGGTGGCTTATATGTAGCATGCACTAGTGAATATGAGGCGCGTCGCAAAATAAAGACGGTCCTCTGGATGGGGGTGTCAACCACGTCCAAGAAGAACAGATATATTACTATCCGTGTTGCACAACATGCTACACTTCTTTCCGATGTGTTTATTGCTTCTGAAAGAAATATTTTACCCTTGCTAAACATTGACTTAACATCAAGTTTCCTTTTTAGCAAGATAAAGTTTCGTCTCATGTACCTGTGACCAGCGTTTGTTCTGTCTCGCCTTGTGTTTATCTTTGAGATGTGTTACAAGCTTGGTACCCCCGGGGAGACGCCAGGTCAGTCTGCCTCCGTAGGGAGTCGGGGATCTGATTGGAGGACCGAGCGATAGCCGCCGTTCGTGAACACAACTGGAAAGTGAGTTCTAGGCAATTACTATTGAAACAAAAATGCTGACTTCGAATTAGAACTAAAAATTTCTGTTATCTTCGATAGGCAGTGATCGTCATTGGTCAAAATAAAAACCATGACCTTCAACATTCACAAATATTCTGACATTTCTTCCATCAAAAACGCGTATTGAGACGTGTCGACCCATATGCCCTTTTTCGTCTTATTCAAACTCTCACATGTACGTAGGTCAAGTAAACCCTGTAATAAGCTTGTTTACGATCATACATATTATAATAAACCTGAATGGGCGTTTGTTCACGAAGCTACATGAAAAGTTTCGAAATCATGACCTCACTATATTTTTTTAAGAAAACATGCCACTGCAATATATAGAGATAGGGTCAGTTTGCTCAAAACATAGATTGTGGGTACACTGTTGAACCTCCTCACCAGCGCAAAAATAGGACAAATGTATACCACTGTTCAGTCCAGTTCTACTACATGCATTTAGAAGTGCGATGTGAGTGAGTATTCTTGGCGGTCATCATGGTCATGTGACACAGATTATCCAATCAAATTTCACAGTACCTGAGTGCGTCGTCCATGCTATCCATGAGATCAGAAACGAACGTATTTGGCACCAGATTGTTGTCATCAGAAAGCTCTATAGCATCATCGAAGAAAATGTGGGCTAGAAATAATCATTAGCACTTCATGATATCAACTTTCAATCGCCATTTTCAAATAACGATCGTTCAACAAGCTGTCTACTCGATTTATTTGTGAATATATCAGCCTCAATTCAGTCAATGAACAAAATTGATAGGACTGTCGCTTCCTGTATGAAGAAATGCAGTGACTCCTATACAATATTTCCTTTCAAAAACAGAATGCAACGGACAAGTACATATATTGTCCGGAATTACCTTCAAATTTGTAGTAATCCGGGTCCCTAATCTTGTAGTATTTCTGTGCAAGGAAGCGGGCGCTGTGGTCAATATCCATCCTAAAACAATGCAAAACTTTCGTAAATGTCCAATTTTGTTTGAGACCTGGCGATGCATGATAAAATGGGTGGGGCCGTTTACTACATGTAGCCATTTTGCCGGGATTTGCCTATCTTCAATCAGTGGATGGATTGTCAAATTGTGAGGCAAAAAATAGTGTTCGGTTCGTTTACTTCCTCACTGAGCACGGAACTTTAATCTCCTACACAGAACTCGTTATCATACATAAAGCGATGACTAAAGCAAAATGTTACTGATAAACTGTAAAAAAAACATTATTTATAAATTGATGACAAAGTTACATGCACTTTTTTGCAATTTTGTTATATTATGTTTACCTAAATAAGGATGCAAGTAGTTGTGTCATCTCGGTTCGAGTTTCATGCCACATTGTGGCACAGGCAAATATATGTGGAACTGTGTCGTCGGCTTGACGTCTATTGTCGTCATCGTTGTCTATTGATCCCGTCTCGTCTTCAAAGAACGACGAGTTTTTCGGCTGTTGTCGGCGTCGTCTTAGCAAGAGTGACTCTTCTGTGAATATGCCGCACCGTAGAGGGCGAACAAACAATCTGAAATTTGCACCAATAAAAAGCCAAACTGTTGTATCTAGATGCAGCAGAGTCATTATTAACTTCGCCTACAAATCATATCAAAGTCCCTTCTATATATTTTCATAGCACCCTCTTTTACGACAACAACAAAATATTCTGCAGAAAAAAATATAAAGGTTTGTACCTTTGGAAGCAGTGAAAACGTTGAAAGGAAGGTAGTATGGGCCATATTGCGCAATTTCGGGTACTGAACCCTCAGTAGTGGACAATATTTGTTTGCAGCGACGTCGCAAGATATCGCTTTAATCAAAATGTATGTCTGGAATTAAACAAAGTTAAAAGTAGGCATGGCGCAATCAGAAAGAAATTCCCACTCCACAAACCGAGGTATGGGAAAAAATCAAAATGACATTTAGGTACTTATACCGTAAGCCGAGTGAGCAGCTATTCCCCAATAGGCGGCCACTCAGTTATCCAAACTTAACCAAATATATGAAAATGTACATAAAGCTCAAACAGCACAAAACTCGACTCTAAAACACAAAACAATTAGAACCACAACAGAAGTATTGACTTTGAACGATCAGTAAGATAAAATACTGGGGAAAGGGGCTTAAACTGGTTTTACAGGCCTCTAACCTCAACATCATCTTCTGCATTGGTTCACAACATTTTTTGTTTTTCGGTCCTGGCGTAGAATCTCTAACCAAGGACAAACAAATAAATCATGATAACCACCCTGATGAATAATAAACGAGGACTCAACAGATTCAGTAAGCTGCCCGACGATGGAGATACAATTAGACTGACGAGGTTTGTTAACATTTTTGCTACTTTAAAAAGTATGACATCTTCATTTGGCGCACATGCCCTGAAGTTAGTTCTTTGGGGTGGGTATTATACCTGTCTGTCGTGTCCATCTTGTGCTGCGCTGGAAACCAGATATGGGACAGCAGATACACTTTTGAGAGCCATAGGGGAATCAGCCACAGGAAGTGCCAAAGCCACAGCTCGCCGTCTACGTCCGGACACACGCAAACGCACCCAGCCGTCGGTAAGTACTGGTACACACAGTGTAACGCTAGTATGGTGGCACTGAAGGGTGTTGCTAGGGTAAGAGGAAGAGAAAATCCGTACCTTTGCATGGACAGTTTACAAGCTATTCTTGCACAGCCAGTCAACAGAATTACCGAGAAAATATGTAAGTATAGAATTCCATAGATATCGAAATGTTCTGATTCGCTTTCGCCACTAGCAATGTCGCGCTTTTGTCGTATAATACTTATATTTTCATGCAACACAGTCGATGGGGCCGTGCTTGATGTATCCGTTGGCGCAGAGAACGGCATTTCGTTGAGAAACTCCGAGTTTAAAGACTTAGCGAAACCTATGGCTAAACATATCTTCCATACACTAGCAAATAAATATAGTTTGGGTCTGCACCGATTCAATAGTATTTTCCATCTGTTCATCTCCACGGTTAATCCAAATATAGAGATATCCCTGTCCGCGAAATTCTCCCAGTACGCCATGGATATACATATTAAAGATACGGGTAATTCCCAAAACCATCGAGGTTGATTTGTAACTTCCGGTCGGGATATTGTTTCCTGGGAAATGGTTCCCGCTATTTGTACACGTAGTGACTGTTTCTCCTCTTTTGTCATTAAAATTCCAAACGTACAACAAGCAATGATACTACCAAGCTGGGTAACAGCAACGCTTATTCTTAAAATAGGATAGGCGATTCTTTTAAACCGCCCGCGTGACTTGTCCACGCAATCAAAGATGGCGTTCAATGTGGCGGGAACTGTGAAGATGCTTCCAAGTACGATGAATGCCCGTATGATATCGACTCTGGGCAGGACTCGAAACACGAAAAGACAGAGACCGAATGTATGAAACATCTCGATCACCAGAACCTGGAATGGGACAAATTAAGCAGTGAGACCCATGAAAGAATGAAAAGGAGCCCCATATTCCTTGGGTCTTTGCACTGTAACTGAAACCCTTCGCGGGCCTCAGCTAGTAGTAACCACGAGGACCGAAGAACTAACTAAATGTTATGAACACTGCAGTAGCTGAGGGTGAGGTTATATAAAATCGATTTAAACCCGCCAGTAGCTTTGTGTTACTGATCGTTCCAAGTCGATACTTCTGTGGTGGTTCTTTTTGTTTTGTGTCTTGGTGTTTAAAATATTTTTGTGCTGTTGGCGCCTTATGTATGTTTTCATATTTTTAGTTAAGTTAAGGTAACTGAGTGGCCACCTTTTGGGAAAATAGCTGCTCATTCGGCTTACGAAATGTTTTCATGGTATAAGTACCTGATTGTTAGTTTGGTTTTTTCCCACCCTGGTTTTTGGAGTGGGAATCTTTTTCTGATTGCACCTTTTCCTGATCTTTGCCTACTTGTACCTCCTTATGATAGCGTTTTGATCAACTAAATCATAATCAGGGCGACGAGTTTGCTCAGTCTGAATCTGTTGAGACAAAAAGGTCATTAGTCAAAATGAAGAAACAGCCATGCTATTTTCTTTCTGACATCTATCTTACATAAGGTACTTGTTAAAATGAAAATACATGTATATTAAAGAGAAAATAACAGAGATATTATTACATGTAATTGGGAAATACAAATTTACACATGGAAATAAGTTAGGGAACACTTTTAGCCCTTGGGGAAAGTTTGAAAAAAATTCATTTTCCTTTTTTCTGGCGATACTGAAATTTTTATCGCATATATTTCATACCTTGGCCTAGCTACAGACCAATTTATAGAAATTCACAACATTTTGTCTTTGTGCTACGGAGGATTCAATATGCCATATGCGAAAAACTCTACTTTTACTGAATACAAGTTTGCCTTTTTGCTTCTGCACTCTGCAAAACTCAATTTTTGAAAGCAAAACAGGAATAAAATGTTGAATCTGATCGTTCTGAATGAATAAACGACTTCGGACCTAAAACTTCATGCTTCATCTCCAAACCATCAAATCATACAAACTCTACAGTTTACATTGATTTTTATGGAAAGCAAAATTCTTGGATATTTTGCAAATAAAGCCGTAAAAGAATAATTCCGCTAGCACACTATAACCAGAACGTACATGTTTAGATTCCTAAAGGGTCATATCGAATATCTGGCCCAACATTTACAACCTGCAAAATGTATAGCCAAAGAACAAAACGTGGACATGAAGCCTACACCTGGAAAAGTATGGGCCTACCGCCGACAGTCGGTCAGAAAATAAAGAATTTATTATCAAAGTTCCACAAGCAATGCCCCAGCTTTATGCTTACGAAAAATTACGACAATGTGAGTTCAAATAAAGGAGTTATCGCAAAGAATAGCAGTTCGTTTCTTAAATTTAGCAAACTTTTTATTAATCAAAGATGACCGCTCTCCGCCGCAGTAAATGTTTGATGCTAACCATTTTCACATAGAAGCAACTTTGGAGACTACAGATTCTGACAAATTGTCAAAACATTCTTCATAATTTTTACAAAGAAGGATATATATAGTCCAAAGTTGGTAGTCATGTTATTACAGGTGTTCCCTAACTTAATTATATGTGTATATTTGTCCTTATTATGTTATTATACTTACAAAACACAACATACTACATGATGGCCAAGAACTTCTTTTTGTTGAGTTTGAAACAAACCAGAGACCATATGGAATGCACATGCTGATCAGCAGTTGTTTTTCAATAAGCGTTTGGTTTTGTGATTCACTGTCCTGGAAATATACAGTCACTTTACGCATATTTGAGGTCAAGTTGTCATAACAATTATGTTATGCACCCTAGTTTTTCAACTCTACCCTCTGGACCTGCGAATGATATCCCTCTATTAAAAGTACATAGTGTATAATGATATGAAAAACAAATATTTTTCCGCAGGGAAATGTTGACCGAATATATGATGAATACTTATAAAATGTATTTTAATATCGACGATTTATTGAATCAGATAAGAATTAGGTCAGGCATAATCTACGACATATATACTTTTTCTTGGAAAGGGCTAGCGTTAAATGGATGGTGTCATTTATAATTATTTGTTCAGTGTTAAACTAATTTGGCGGGGCTGCATAGATAGTTTTGCTAATAATTTGAGAACGTATTGTGCGATATGTAGGCTGTTCTGAATGCTTCGTTCGAAATAGGAGCAGGGTAGAAGCTTGAAATTTTGGATTTAAGTAGAAGAGGAACTGTACTATCCGAGTAGCGAAAACAAAGGCGCTGATCAGTTTCGAAGTTACTGCAAAGCTGATCTGCGCCTTTGTTTTCGCCTAGGCAGATTGTTGGTTTTCCCATGTGGCGGCTCATTTTATAATACAATGTAAGACAACTTTATCTAGCATACAGACCTTTGTTATACTTGTAGTCATCAGGAGCAGACAAATCTTGCTCATCACAGCTGTTCCAAGAACCAAACAGAACAGGATAAAATAGACGAGGATCTTTAGTACCCTGAACACCGGTCGCATACCACCGAGCTTTAGCTGCTTGTCCCTCGGAATCCAATGGAACCGGTCCCATAATCCGCTGTTATAATGTTCAAAATAAGAAAGATTATACGACTTGTTTGCAAATTTTGAATGCGACAGTTTTGTCTGAAGGTGGGCTTAGATACCATGATTGAGGGGGGGGGGGGGGAGGGAGGTTCATAAATTTATACTACCCGTAACGTTGTATTAGCAGCGATCGCAAACAACCCATTTGATCTACATAACAGTAAAGGCATTTTAGGTTGTCAAAACGACGATCGTCGATCGCAAATTGAACGCACTAGATTACCGAAACGTACTTTTTATCAATCGAGAACGTTGATTTTGGCAGTCGGGAACGCAATTTTGTTTCAAATTACACGTAACGGATTCCTGCTAATAGAGTTCGAGACAATCTTATACAATGCATGCAAAACTGTGTTGCCGTCCAATGTAACGTCCGAGTCACATTTTTTTTTTCAAATGGACCCCTAGCTTGGAGCTATTGAGAATAAATGTGTTACAATACGGTATGGGTAGGTTCAAACACAGGAGGCCTATCTTTAATCGGGAGTCAAAGTGACTTCGTCAATGGGACTCGAACACCCGCTCTTTCGATTCGGAATCTGAGACCGTGACACTTACCACTAGGCTACAGCCCCACGGTAAGACTAAAGACAAACTCACGCGTCCAGAATTTCATCCTCGCTTTCTGGTATCTTCTGGTCTTTCTCCATCTAAAAGAAATGGCAAAGGCGTGTCATGTCGAAAACGAAGGCATAATTATTTTGGCTCTGAGGTAACCTAAATCTAGCCTTAAGTGCTGCTTTAACAGCACACGTACGGTGCAGTCCGGAAACATTGCGCACCTAAGGTATTTCATGCCAGGTCTGACGTCAAATATAAACACTTACATCACTTACCATGAGATGTTTTAGTGATTCAATAATAAAAATATCATAATATGAAATGCTAGCAATTTCTGTCAGCTTTAGAAATATTGTGGCTTAAACATAAGCACCCATTGAAAAAATTGGAGGCAATTTGTCCTCTAACATTGTTCACTGCTAAATCAAATGTATATTTTATAGCAACCTGCAATTCAGCCAAAGCAGTTGTATTTCTGTCAATTAATACAACACCCATGTTACAAAATTGCAAACATGAAACTTCAAAGAAAATCATGCTGTGTATGGTGGCACAAAAATGTCATCACACAGTATTTCAAAATTAAACAAAATCACATAATGATGCTAAATTATTCAATCAGAAAGGAAGGGAAATCATTTTTGTCTTTAAATTTATCTTGTACACTCTTGTTGGTGTAACATATGATAAAATAGTATTGGTAGTCCAATATTGTTTGAAATATGGTTTACATGCCATGTGCGCAATGTTGGGGGCTGCGCAGTGTTTCATGCATCGATGTTCAACGCTCCCTTCAAAAGTGTCTGCGACGTAACAAAAGCTCTAAAGCGGCGCAAACCAATTAATGTTCGCGATTTTAGCGATAAAAGAACACTGCAAAATATCCTGTTTGTCATATTTCGAATTATTCTTGTGTAGGTCAGCTCTTCAGCCCGTAAGATAAAATCGACACGGAAATATGCATGGCCGGACATAATCGCGAAATTCAGCTGCCGCGAAAATAAGTAATACAAGAATACAAGATCTTTATTACGAATTTTCGGCCCACATAGGAGCAACAAAGCAAGGGTTACCTTAATAATGAACCTGACAAACTGCATATGAAATTTGCCAAATTTACATTAGGTGTTCATAAGAAAAGCTGTAATTTCGCAGTCATGTCTGAGCTTGGAAGATATCCATACTATATTGATATGATAAAGGCCATGTTTAAATTCTGGTATCGTATAGAACATCTTCACCCAGACTCCTTATTGTTTAACGCACTCCAGTGTTCCAAAAACATCGAGGTAGCTGGTAATTCATGGTTTAATACAGTGAACCAACTATCAAACCTTCTTAAAGTAACATGAGTCACCGCACGGGAAAACCAACAATCTGCATAGGCGAAAACAAGGGCGCAGATCAGCTTGGCAGTAACTGCGAAGCTGATCAGCGCCTTTGTTTTCGCTACACGGATAGTACAATTCTTCTACTTTCTAAATCCAAAACTTCCAGCCTCTAGCCATCTTCTGTGACTGTACAGTCCGGTTTGTGTCGGACCTGTTCGGAACCCAAATTGTCGGTTTTCTCACGCACATGCTCATATTTCAAACAAGATACCTGTTTAGTGTGGTGTTCGTCGGTCGTTTTTGTTTTGACTGGTTCCCAGTATTCTGGTGACAATTCCGTTTCACTCATGTCCATAGTGCCACTGAGTGCTAAATAATAATAATAATAATAATAATAATAATAATTAATAATAATAATAATAATAATAATAATATTTTTTGATTCAGTTAACGTCCCTTTCAAGATTATTTCAGCTCATATGAGACGGGCCAATCAGAACGTGGGGCGAAAACGGGAGAACCCCGAGAAAAACCATCTGGTACACCCGCAAACAGAACTTGGCTTGTGTCACATGTGACCAAAGCGGGGCTCGAACCCACACCAGACACAGCGGTGAAATGATCGAGTGATTAAGAAACAGCGCTCTTAACCTCTCGGCCATGGGCGCCGCAAATAATAATAATAGTAATAATAATAATAATAATAATAATAATAATTATTATTATTATTATTATTATTATTATTATTATTATTATTATTATTATTATTATTATTATTATTCATTAGGCGAAGAATAAAAACAAATCATGAAAATTTTATGCAAAGGTAAAAGCTAACGGCGAAATCAAAAAGAAATTCCCACTCCCAAACCGAGAATTATCCTATCTTTGGAAACATTTTTGTAATCGCATGTCATTCGTAGTGCCTTTAGATTACTGACTATTATATATAACGGAAAACTATCAATAAAGTCCAAAATATATTATATTTTACTACTAACCTTCGGTCCAGTAACAAACCACAGATGGATCTATTGAAATTTTGGTGATGTTGGTGTTGTAACAAAGTCATTAAACATTCATGATCTGAGCTTAAGGGCTGAATTGTCTTAAGCTAGGACGTAATGAAGTATACTGCGGAAAATAAGCTAAGCCCCATGCCAGTTTTTTCTCCTTTCTCAATGGGCATAATGTTGAATTGTCTAAGTTAATTATTTCAAATATATAGAAAATGATTGAAATTTCTCACCATACATAATTGAGCTGCCTTATGAGAAAACCAACAATCTGTATATGCGAAAACAAAGACGCAGATCAGCTTCGCGGTAACCGCGAAGCTGATCAGCGTCTTTGTTTTCGCTACACGGATAGTACAGTTCCTCTTCTTCTTAAATCCGAAATTTCAATCTTCTAGCCTGCTTCTGTGAGTGTACAGCCTGATTTGTGTCGGACCTGTTCGGAAACCACATTGTTGGTTTTCCCACGAGGCAGCTCATATATTGCACAACAACAACCAATTACAGAAAGTTTCAATTTTGGTTGGGTTGTGGGGAGGGGGGACAATAGGATTCTTTTAAATATTTTTTACTTTTTTGGGGGGTGGGGGGGTGGGGGGGGTGTCTATATTATACTTGAAGGCAATACGAAAACATGACCATGCTATATAAAGAGATTTTTAAACTTGTAAAAAAATGAAACTTTTCAGTAGGATTCTTTTAAATATTTTTACTTTTTTTTTTTTTTTTTTTTTTTTTTGGGGGGGGGGGAGGTTGGGGGGGGGGTCTATATTATACTTGAATGCATTACGAAAACATGACCATGCTATATAAAGAGATTTTTAAACTTGTAAAAATGAAAACTTTCAGTAGAATTCTTTTAAATAGTTTTCTTATTTTAGCTCCAAAACATAGATTGTGGGTTCTCGTTAGAACCGCCTCGAATTGGAGCTAAAATAAGAAAATAGGTATACCCCTGCAAACCCCAGTTATTTTTTTCTATATAATAGTGGGGTTTGAGGGGCTATTTATTGCACGGACGTGTTTGCTTGATGCTTCCTAAGCATGATTAAACAATTAAATGCATCATCTTACATTATTCAAACGTACTGTTAGTTTTACTGCATGGCTAAATTAACCAAAATAATTATATGCTAATAGAAATAACCATCATTCTGTATCGCCATTATTGCGCGACAACTAAAACAATGCCATACACACGAGAAAATGAAGACACATTGAATGCGAAAAAGAACTTGTACTTGCATGTCTTTCATATAAAATGACTGCATATAGATGACGACCGTATAAGACGCAAATATGGACTGAGTGTTTTTGTTGTTCACCTACCATGCAAAGGACAAAATGTCTTAAATGATAAGAAGATGCAAATTTAAAGATTTTATTCAATTTGCCTAGTGCTTCAAGTTGTTTCCACTACATTTAACAGATCTGATATGCACTATCTATTGAACATTACAAATGATTTGTAGCGGAATGCAAATAGCATCAATATTCCGTCTGTATTGCGCATGCCCAGTTGTTATCTGGTATCCATGTCATTGCCCTGCATATATTCCCCCAAAATCTAAGGCAAATTGTACTATACTAGTAAATTTTACCCGTCTCGACGTAGCAGTAAGATGATTGCGGCGATGAAGACAAATAAGACACCCACATACACACACACACACAATCTCAAATAAGACATACACAGAGGAAAAGAGAAAAAAAAAAAGACAAATTTGACCTTTGACCTCGATGACCTTGACCTTTCAAAAATTGAACCCCTCAAGCTAATATCCGGGGCCGCCGTCCACCTTCCCTCCAAGATTGGTGAAGATCGGCCCAAGGACCTGGGAGGAACAAACAGAAAAACAACATAAATTTGACCTTTGACCCAATTGGACCCATAAATCTTAAATAGGGATCAATCCGTATACACTCACCAAGTTTCATGCAAATCAGACCAAGGACTGCCGTGTTACAGAAATTTGACCTTTGACCTCGATGACCTTGACCTTAAAAAAATGAACCCCTCGATCTAAAATCCAGGGCCTCCCTCAACCTTCTCACCAAGTTTGGTGAAGATTGGCGCAAGGACCTGGGAGGAACAAACAGAAAAAAAAAACAACATTAATTGAACTTTGACCTCGATGACCTTTGACCCAATTGGACCCATTAATCTTAATCAGGGATCAACCTGTATACACTCACCAAGTTTTATGTAAATCGGACCAAAGACTGCTGAGATATAGAAATTTGACCTTTGACCTCGATGACCTTGACCTTTAATAAATGAATCCGTCGAGCTAATATCCGAAAGTTCGGTGAAGATCGGCCCAAGGACTTGGGAGAAGTAGGGGAACAAACAGAAAAAAAAAAACATGACCATCAGAAACCCCCCCCCCCCATAAATTTGACCTTTGACCTCGATGACGTTTGACCCAATTGGACCCATAATTCTTAATCAGGGATCAACCTGTATACACTCAGCAAGTTTCATGCAAATCGGACCAAGGACTGCTGAGATACAGAAATTTGACCTTTGACCTCGATGACCTTGACCTTTAAAATAATTAACCCATCGAGCTAATATCCGGGGCCGCCATGTATACACTCACCAAGTTTCATGCAAATTGGACCAAGGACTGCCGAGATACAGAAATTTGACCTTTGACCTCGATGACCTTGACCTTTGGAAAAACGAACCCCTCCAGCTAATATCTTGGGCCGCCCTCCACCTTCCCACCAAGTTTGGTGAAGATTGGCTCAAGGACCTGGGAGGAACAAACAGAAAAAAAACACATTTGACCTTTGACCTCGATGACCTTTGACCCAATTGAACCCATAATTCTTAATCAGGGATCAACCTGTATACAATCACCAAGTTTTATGTAAATTGGACCATGGACTGTTGAGATATAGAAATTTGACCTTTGACCTCGATGACCTTGACCTTTAATAAATGAATCCCTCGAGCTAATATACGGAAGTTCGGTGAAGATCGGCCCAAGGACCTGGGAGAAGTAGGGGAACAAACAGAAAAAAAAACATGACCAACAGAAAAAACCCATAAATTTGACCTTTGACCTCGATGCCCTTTGATCCAATTGGACCCATAAATATTAATCAGGGATCAACCTGTATACACTCAGCAAGTCTCATGCCAATCGGACCAAGGACTGCTGAGATACAGAAATTTGACCTTTGACCTCGATGACCTTGACCTTTTAAATAATTAACCCATCGAGCTAATATCCGGGGCCGCCCTGTATACACTCACCAAGTTTCATGCAAATCGGACCAAGGACTGCAGAGTTACAGAAATTGGACCTTTGACCTCGATGACCTTGACCTTTGGAAAAATGAACCCCTTGAGCTAATACAGACTATATCTGGGGCCACCTTCAACCTTCCCACCAAGTTTGGTGAAGATCGGCCCAAGGACCTGGAAGAAGTAGGGGAACAAACAGAAAAAACCCCCATAAATTTGACCTTTGACCTTGATGACCTTGACCTTTCAAAAAATGAACCCCTCAAGCTAATACCCGGGGCCGCCCTCCACCTTCCCTCCAAGTTTGGTGAAGATCGGCCCAAGGACCTGGGAGGAGTAGGGGAACAAACAAACAGACAAACGTTGCTCAAATTATAGTATGAGATGTCATACGTCCTAGTGTCAAACACCCAAAGTTTAACCTGTTTTAGTTTATCATAATCAGTCAAAACATTTTCTTTACACCGCAAATCAAGGTCCATCCCTGAATCTGCCAGACTGAAATAATGGCACCGCCCATTAGGTCCTTGAGAATTAGATGGGCTGCTTGTGCCTCCAGGAAAAGCTTCCTAGTAATGACTGACCGTCTTATTGCTGGTTACATGTACGTTTGTTTACCCACCCATTCATAAGGTCTGAGCCTGCCAAGGAAAATTGGTACAAGTCAATCCATTTATGTTAAACTTATAATTTCAAGCAGATTCGGGGTGTCATTACATCCTAATGTTTGATAGAAGTCCAACAAAACGGAGACAACGTCCCACATGACCATAGCTGTTGACTGGGACGTAAAGCATCAATTAAACCAATTTTTATTTTAAGGCATTGTCTCGACTACTACCAACAATTATTGAAACAGAAATAAATCCGTAGAACATAGAACCATAGAACTTTTTTTCCGAATATTTGTGCAAACCAGGGGCCAGTTTTTCAAAATTAACGATGTCGTTAGTTATTCCAAATGGCAATATTACAAATACACTCTTATTTTTTGTTGAAAAAATGTGAGAATCCTTTGCAGATTTTTCAATAAAAAGTAACAGTGTATTTGCTTTTGAAGTTGATATATACGGTTAACAAATTGAGGTCTTAACGACAGTGTTAAGCTAATAAAGTTTGAACAACAGGGCCCAGAAATTATGGCATTTTATTAAAATCACAGATTTATGAAGTTCCGACTTTATTTGATTTTCCTTGTCTTGGGTTCTACATGATTAAGGTACCTCCGGCCTGGCTGTCAACAGGTACATGTGAAACGATGCGTTAAAGGTGAATAATTCACAAATATTTTTCCACCTCTTCTGGATAAAGCCATTTTGCTGCGGCCCACTTAGTGTCTTTAGATCAAAATTTTGGGGTTTTGGTTTGATCACATCATAATTTTGTGTTGCATGTGTTCGCCAGTTGACGAAAAGGTTTACTTTTTATTCAATGTTCTGTTTTAGAATATTGTTATTTCCTGTTTGCTGTCCCGGTAAAACTGGTGCCGTCTCATCTGGAGTCTGCAGTTGGGATTTTAACTTAATTGCATCAAAATGATACTTGAGCACAGTGTTTGGTCTTATTTAAATGTCTTTATTTATGAAATCGTATGTCCACTTTGGCCATTTCGCTGCCCCAGTAAAAACGTCAACGCCCCAGTAACACGATAATCGGTGTCTCTGATTGTTTCATTAAAAGTGACGTATGTTCATGGTATGTTGCAATCAGAAATGTAACAATGTAACAGTTGTGTAACAGTTGTTACATTTTGGGCAGTTTGTTACATTTTGGGCCGACAACGTCGACCAGAAATGTAACAATCATGTAACAAAAATTGTGTTATATTTTGGGTTGATGAGTGGCATTGTTGCAACCAGAAATGTAACAATGTAACAATTGCAACAATGGTACATCTATTTATTCTGTCTGCCTCTCTGTTATGCTCGGTGCCTCTAATTTTGGCTGAGACTAGCCGGATGTCTACATTGTTGGAAATCTTGCCCTTCGAGTGTGAGTGTGTGTGATGTTTTGTGATGTATTTTCTTTTCCAACTGGTGCCTGGTCCTTTTGAAGAGATTAACATTTAAGCCGCTTCATGAGAAAACCAACAATTTTATGGTTTTCGACCAGATTCGACATGAACTAGCTTGTACAGTCACAGAAGCAGGCTAGAAGCTTGAAATTTCGAATTTAAGAAGAGAAATAATTATTGTACTATTCATGTAATGATAACTAAGGCGCTAATCAGCTTTGCAGTCACTGCAAAGCTGATCTGCGTCCTTGGTTTCGCATATGCAGATTGCTGGTTTTCTCATGACGCGGCTCATGTGAAGCTGACCGGGATGCTAAAATAGAGCGCATCGTTCATTGAGGTAGAACAGACAATACATGTACATTTATAACTGCTGCTCGATTATTGACTGAGCACATCAGTGTGCGGGGTCCAGTAGATGGAGATGGATGCTGATTTTAGATCTTGGCCTTTTGAAAATGCTTCCAATATTTATTGCCTTACATGTCCAACTAAACATGTCCATGAAATATAGAGATTTTTAAAAGGTGAAGAAAAATATATTTTTTTCTTATTTAAACTCAAAACAGTGATTGTGGGTACACGTTCAAGGCGGTTCCAACGAGTACCCACAATCCGTTTTGAATAGAAAATAAGAAAAAAAGGTATACCCATGTACACTCAAATTTTACTATAAAAAGTGGGGTTCAAGGGGGTATACTTTACATGGTTAAGTTTTCGTGATCAACTTCTTCCAAGGGGAATGTGGTAGAAAGCTATATTTTATGTGTCTTCCTAGTAGCTGGTCAGAAAATCCGCTTTACATCAGGAAAACATGTCCGTGTAATGAATACCCCCTCAAACCCCACTTTTATATAGCAAAACTGGGGTTTGCAGGGGTATACCTATTTTTCTTATTTTTGCTCCAAAACATAGATTGTGGGTACTCGTTAGAACCGCTTCGCGGAGGCGGTTCTAACGTGTAACCACAATCTATGTTTTGAGCAAAAATAAGAAAAATATTAGAAATTTTCTACTGAAAATTTTCAATTTTTACAAGTGAAAAAAATCTCTGTAAATTGCATGGGCAAGTTTTCGTTATGAGGTATTAGGGTATCAATGATAAATATATGTCAGGGCTTTCCAGTAAGAAAGTTGTCCATCAATCAGTCAATTGTATAGGCTATTAGACTGTGCATCAGGTTTGCACCATTTAAACACATGACCATAAAATACATTTATGTACTGTGTAGATCCAAAGCTAACAAATAAGCATATTGTATGTGCTGATATGTTGTGTTTATATTTATAGGCCTTGTGTAATCAGATTCGCCATAATTATACAATATACCAGCAGTGTTAAGCATGTAGAATCTGGAGCCCCCTCTTCTTCCAGGATGAATTTCTGCTGAAATTCAAAATCCCAAGACACAATACATACATTTTTCTCCTAACTGACCCAGAATCATACAAAAGTAAAACAGAAATTTGCTTAAGTTTGTTTTTTGCCTAAAGTTCATATCATTTTAATAGCAAGTCTGATCTTTATTCAGACGTTAAGGTGGT
Source organism: Rugalucina vietnamica (assembly GCA_964017185.1). NCBI lineage: Eukaryota > Metazoa > Mollusca > Bivalvia > Lucinida > Lucinidae > Rugalucina > Rugalucina vietnamica. The sequence continues at coordinate 3,469,116 of OZ024879.1, forward strand.
CTTATTATGTACTCTAAGTCAAGAGTCACATGATTTTAGCCACCACATGGGAAAACCAACAATCTGCATAGGCGAAAACAAAGGCGCAGATCAGCTTCGCAGTAACTGCGAAGCTGATCAACGCCTTTGTAGTCGCTAGTCGGATTGTACAAGTCTTCATCTACTTAAATCCGAAACGTCAAGTGTCTAGCTCTTTTCTGTGCTTGTACAGGTCGGTTTGTGTAGGACCAGTTCGGAAACCACATTGTTGGTTTTCCCACGAGGCGGATCATTTGTTGTGCAGTGTGGTGTCCTCTATGTGTATAAGAGGTGGCCTCTTTCTTTTCTCCTGAAATAGAATAAAGAAGCATGTTGAGATCCGAAGATTTCATATCCATCAAAGATGGCTAAAGGTTTGATTTCCTAGTCTAAAAAGTACATGCACAAAAACAAAGATTTTCTATGCTGTACCAATAGTATCGAGTCCTGGTCTTCCAAGGTTTTGCCATGAGGCGACACATACTATACCAACCAAACAGAACATGTTTACAACATAAATTTTAAACAAAATATTTAGAGAAGAAAATACAATTTTGCTAGAGGAAATAGTTGGCCTACAGGCTTTATTTTAGATAGTGAATAAGTAAATGAGATCCGCTGCATAAGAAAACCAACAACATGCATAGGTGAAAACAAAGGCGCAGGTCAGCTGTGCAGTAAATGCACAGCTGATCAGCGCCTTTGTTTTCGCTACACAGATAGTACAGGGTCATGTCTTCTTAAATCCAAAATTTCACTCTTCTAGCCTGCTTCTGTGACTGTACAGGCCGTTTTGTGTCTGACCTAGACAGAAACCCAAATTGTTCGTTTTCTCATGCAAAGGCTCAAATCTGACTGCAATGCAAACGTTGCTGACATCAACAAATCAACATTAAAGGTTTCGTCCGACTTATTCAAGGACTTTATCAAAAACGGGTCATTAGAACCATTTTCAGTCCTCACCCCCTATGTTACTGACCCTTCCGAGGTGGTTTTATTTGATTTCATGTTTTGGTACCTAAATCTATGCTGCTACGCCTATATTGTGCGTATCCATGTACATGTATTTGCCACCTTTAGGAACATACGTGTTTTCTTTGAATCAGTACCCTATTGTCAATCTGGGTTTCAGGGTAGAGCATTGGTTGTTTACATCATTCCTTGATAATAATTTGCTACATTTATATTTAGTTTCAATGGAGGGGTGTGTTTATGATTGTGCCATTCCCTGGTCATTGCTTATTTTTCCTATTTACTTAGGTTCCTCGTGACTAAATAATCTCACTGACTTTTTGTATACCTTTTCAAAAATTTACACATTTCTTGCCCAGTCGCAAACTTTTGTTGTCGGGTCGAAGCAAAGCCCGGGCTGACATTCCAAAGCGTGGCGTACTCCATTAGCGCAGTGATAGAACTTCCTACAGTCAATCGAGTCGGCGTAATACTCCCCGTCTTTGCAAACAAAGACTGATTCTGTCAACAAACGAAAAAAAGCTTCGATGTATTGATTAGGTCCCAGTCAACAACAACGGTTATGTTGGTAAATTGCCTCCATTCAATAGGGCTTCTTCCAAACATCGGTTAGTCATGGCATGCGAAATGAGCTTTAAATATAGCCACCCGAGTAAACAAGTTGACGGTTAAGTTGGTTTCAGAGAAAACCCCTTTTTCTGGACAGGCTAACACCTTAGCGCTTTACATGTACCAGTATTTAGGCGGTCGTTTAATCGGTTATAAGCTTTGCTCACGGGCACACTAGTACAGCCCATGTTTCTCATACGGCCCAATCGGGGCCCATATTCACACACACAGCTGCCCTTACTGCCGCCGACGACTGAAGTCGTTTTACGGGTGTACCGGTAGGTCCCGGGTTTTTGGTAAAAGTTATAAAGGGAGGTAAATGTACTGTATATATCAGATTTTTCAGCGTAAAATGTCCTTTCCGGTGATATATGATCTGCGCATATATAAAAATTAATATTTGATAAATTAACGAATTAATCAATAATAAATTAATGAAAATGCTTGGCAGTGGGATATTATTTTTTGAGGGGCTTGGCACTATAAGTGTTAAAGCGAAACTAGAAACAAGATTTAAACTAGCCCTCGATTAATCTATTACAATATTAAACCAGAGGACCAACGGTCCTGTAAATGCTCACATGAGATCTGCTTCATATACCAATAAACATATTTGAATATTATGGTATTTAACCCCAGTGCAGGGGCAGATGCCTGAGATGAAGCCCTTGTGCCATTTTCTTTTTTCAGAATAATCAATATTCTGTCCATTTGCCAATTTCCTGCTGATTGTCCCCTTTAAATAACATTTTAAAGCAGATGAGCCCCTGGGGTCCATTTTTTTTCCAGAATCATTAAATTTCAGTCCTACTGCCCATTTCCTGCAAGACTTTCACTTAAATGACATTTTAAAAGTTTTCCCCATTCAAATGCATTGACGACCTATGTTGACCTTGTCATAAAATAGGTCAAGGTCACCACAGGATCATGTTTTATATATATTATATATTATTTATTGTAGTACTTAAGTCATCCATACTTTATGCAAAGTTTCGTCGAAATCGGTTCACCGGTTCTGGAGAAGAAGATATTTTAAGGGTTTTTACCATATATGGACATGGCGGCCATCTTGGTCATGTGACCTGGATTATATATATATATACATTGGTTCTCACTTCCCATAGATGCTTCATATAAAATTTGGCTTTGATTGGCCAAGTGGTTTCAGAGAAAAAAATCTTTGAAAAGTGTGTATGGACAACAGACAAGAGATGACCTTGACCTAAATTTATCATATACCTTTATCTAATCCATTAGTTGTTTGCATCTACCACTTTTCAGATCTCAGGCTGAAATAGTTTTCAAAAAATAGCTAATTTCCACTTTTCCCATTATAAGTCTATGGAAACTTAAAGTTACCATAGCAACCAGAGTTCATATCCGACTGGAATAAAAATACAAATTATGTAGAGGCTACTGTCAGAAACATGTATACAAAGTACAGGATTCATCCACTTCACAGTTTCTGAGAAGAAGATTTTTGAATGTTTTTTTTTTCTCAAAATTTTGCCCTTTATGGGGCCCCAGCAACCAATCAAAATAAAGGATTAGGACAAAACTCGCAAGAAACGTCAAACACTACTCAATAAACATTTCTGCAAAAACAAAATTCAAATGTCTGCAATTTTAGCGGAAAAATAGCCGATTTTCACTTTTCCCATTATAAGTCTATGAAAACTTTTAGTTTAAATTGCCATAGCAACCAGAGTTCTTATCCGCCTGGAATAAAATACACAAATTATGTAGAGGCCACTGTCAGGAACATGTATACAAAGTATAGGCTTCATCCCCTTGACAGTTTCTGAGAAGAAGATCTTTGAATGTTTTTCGAAATTTTGCCCTATATGGGGCCCCTGCAACCAATCAAAATGAAGGATTAGGACAAAAGTCACATGAAACGTAGAGGACTACTCAATAAACATTTCTGCAAAAACAAAATTCAAATATCTCCAACAAGACAGCAAAAACTGGCAATTTTCACTTTTTTCCATTATAAGCCTTAGAGTCTATGGGAAGCATAAGTTGCCATAGCAACCCGAGTCCTTATCCGATCAAAACAAAAAACACAATTATTCTTTCCCCCTACCTGTAGATGGTGTATGTGTAATATGAGAACAATCAATCCAGCGGTTTCAGAGAAGAAGATCTTTGAAATTGTGAACGACGACGGACGGACGACGGACGGATGGACGGACGCTGGAGCATGGGTATACTATAAGCTCACCTATGAGCCTTCGGCTCAGGTGAGCTAAAAATAACAACATAGCCGCCTTGAAACAGTCAGTAAATAATAAATTGTAGGACTTAAAATGGATTATACAGTGCCTCAACAAGGGCAACCAAAATCTAATGTCTCTAGTTCTCGTCTTACCTGGTGCTACAATTGGCGCTGCTTTTGTTTTCGATGTTTTCGCTTTTGTTGGCGGTGCTGGCGCTTTTGTTTTCGGCGTAAGCACTTTTCTTTTAGGAGCAGATACTTTTGTTGTCGATGCTGGCGACTTTGTAGGCGCTTTCGCTTTCGTTTCCGATACTTGTGCTTTCGATGTCGATACTTGCGCTCTCGTTTTCGGGATTGGAGCTTTCAGAGCCGGAGATTTCGTAGCTTTTGTCGCTGCTGATGAATCTTTTGTTATCTTTGCTGTTGGTTGTCGCTTTGATATACTGGACTCTAATTTCGTCGGTTCTTCCGTCTTCTCCAAGGTTGATTTTGCGTTTGTCTGGTGAATGATGGCTGTAGGTCGGAGCTCTACAAGCGTTGCTTCATTCACGGGTTTGGCTGAAAAAGTTTTGAATAGACTGTAGTAAATGCTTGATAATGTTTTCAAATCAACAATTGTAAATGCATAACAATGTGGTATAAAAATAATCAGTCATAATTTATATAAAAACAAAGTATTAATTGCGTTACCTGCTCTTCAAGTACAAAGAATAATTTTCAATATGGCATTATTAACTGAGTGCAGGTTAAATTAAATTATTGTACTATTCCTCTACTTTCTAAATCCAAAATTTCCAGCTTCTATATTCTGTGACTGTACAGCCCGGTTTGTGTCGGACCTGGTCGGAACCCAAATTGTTGGTTTTCTCCTGCACAGGCTCATTTAAAATCGTTTCTGGAATATGGAAGATGCCCATCGTTGAAACTCATTTAAAATCGTTTCTGGAATATGGAAGATGCCCATCGTTGAAACTCATTTAAAAATATTTCGAGAAGCGCTGGCCTACTGGTAGAGCGTCGGACTCAGACTAGACTGACTCAATTTCCAAACTACGCCGAGGTGTCTCCTTTAGCAAGACGCACTAACCGTTTTCTTCATCATAGGCTCCGTCCCGACCGACGTGACTGAAACCCGTTTACTGGGACGTTAAACACAATGCAAACAAACGAACATTATACGAGGGGTGGCCCGGTAAATCGTGTACTTTGTTGATATTTTCATTATTTGACGTCCTATTGCCATTAAACTTTTCAAATACCTTCCGCAATTCAAATCCAGTAAAAAGAGGTGCATTTAAGTATGAGTTTATGTAAAACTCAGTGTAAAATGTGCATGATTGATTAGGTCAGTGTATGCGAACCCGGCGCAACCCAAAGAGACACTTTTAAATAATCTTCTGTGTGTTCAATAAAGTAATATTTTCAGCCATTTCAGTGATTAGCGCCACAACGAGCTGTCTGCTCTTAGCAACATTCTTTTTACATCACCAAAAAAAAATTGAATGTTACATATCATCTGTTTGAAAATGGCACACATTTAAATGTTGTCTGCTAAACTTACAACCTATAGAAAATGGCGACGTTAGAGGAAGAAAATAGCGCGACGAACAGCAATCAAGTACTGTGTGCAGACCACTATGACCTCAAATGATTCATTCAAGCATCTGAAAAGCACAAACATATACAGTGGTATTTCGAGGAGCCTTGTTTTAATGGCATGGTCGATTTAGAGATTTGTGAGCAGAAAGTACACAGCATGAACGGAAATCATTCATGAATGTCCGTAACGTACTTTCCGCAGATGAAATCGCATATTCAGCGTAAACGTTTTCAGGGCAGAGAGAAGTTTATGTAAGCGATTCAACAGGTCGTTACATAGTCTATGGTTCAGTGACATGTTTCAAAAGTTGGTACAAACATCGCTTGTGTATCGCACACAACGGAGCGTACCTCTGTAAAGAGTAAACGGTAAGTACATTTAGTTGACGCATAACAGTAGACGACGTCGTCAGCGTGCGCCGGGTCTGCATGACTTCTAGTGTTGTATTGTGCACTGAGATTTTTATTCTTAGATGTACTTTTCTGAAATTTTGTATGCATACCCAGAACATGTGTAAGTAATATACTTGTAAATTGGAAGCCTGTGCATTGAATAGTTTTTATACAGCAAGCACAGTCAACTATTTACTGGGCCACCCTTCGTATAATGCACGTGTGTTTAAATCATTTACTTAAATTCTACTTACCTGACGCCCTGTCAACCCCCTCCCTCATTTTCAGTATTTCTCCTCGCGCACGTCTCAAAAACTGCTGAAGAAACTTGTAGTAAAAGGAGCTAGAAGATACCACTCCCTTGTCGTTGTCCCGGATCGGCGCTGAGTCCATGTCATTGTCATTGACCGGTGCGGAGGAAACCACCATAAGGCACAATAGGCCAAGTATGCACACAAAACCGAGTCGCATTCTCAGCCCTTTCAGTGAAAATTAGAAATCAAAGCGACGTTTTAAATTGTTCGATCCAGCACAGTCTTAGGAGTGAATTTTTCAACACGAAACCATCTCCGTAAAAGCTACATGTAGCACTTTGCGGATGCGTTCAGTTTTGAAATACGCCGGACGGATAAGGAAATATTTTGTTATTGGTATAAGATGTTCAATTAATTTGAATAAAAAATCTACAGGAAGTAGCTATTCATTAATTACATGTACCAGGGGCTGACGGAAAACCGAATTTTCAGTTTGTTTACTGTGTTTGGCCATTACCATGTACTTTACTGGGGTGTCAGAGTGACATTCGTGGGGGCCGAAGGAGAACTGGACTCTGTGGCAATTTTGCAATGACGGGAAAATAGATGATAAAACAAACAAAGTTTAAAACTACAAATAAGAAGCGATATTTAAGCCATAAATCTCACATGTGCGATACAACTTTGTCTAGACATTTGAAGTCCGCCGGCGCGGCTCAGAATTATATGTTTTAGTTCCGTATCGTACATAAATGTTTGTCGCACACGAAGAAAGCAAAATTTCATTAGGAAAACATGTCCTTGAAACCCCCTTAAATCCCACTTATATATAGTAAAACTATGATGGGGTATACTTTTTTTTCTTGTTTTTGATCCAAAACATAGAGCCGAGGCGGTTCTAATGAGTAGATGTACCCACAATCAATGTGTTAAGCAAAACAACAAAAAACCAAAATTCTTCATCTTTTCAACTTTTACAGCTTCAGAAAATTCTATATATTGCATGGACTTGTTACAACACTCATTTGGGCATGATGACTAGATATTATCCAACAGAGAAGCCATCCTGTTAGACGCAACTATGTACAAAAATGACGAGTATCATTTCCTGATTGGGATTTTAATTTTATTGTTTGTTTATTTTGTGGCTTAGCGTCCCATTCAACAACTATGGTCATATCGGGACGTTGCTTCCATTTTATGTGACATCTACCCATCAATAGGGTGCCATGTCACTCAAAATGTATTTGAACTATAACCACTCAAGTAAACAACTAAGGTTTTTATGTATGGTTGGTTTAAAATGGAACCACAATGCCAGGGTCAAGCTCTGCCCTTCTAAGCGGTAACTCAGAATGTTACTTTTACAGGGGACTATTCGTAAGATTAGTTGTAGTATGATTTTCCATTTTTCCCTTGAAGCTTTTGTAACAATAAATCGGCAATACAAGTGAATATCAAACGAAGCGGGCCTACGGAAGGATGCGAAATGAAACCCGTACTATAACTTCCTGATACTGGAAGTTACAGTATGAACCCGTGTCAAATTCTGATCTGTCATACTACAAGTCAGTTAAAGACCTCGAAGAAAAAATAAGTTAAAACAGCTCGTCTTCGACTCGCTTTATTTTACTTATTTTTTCTACTCTGTGCTTTAACTCTAACTTCTTTCAGCTAAATATGCAATCCTCTAGAAATAAAGACGTTATCATTAATATTGTTATTAAGCATTACGAAAACTTGCCCATGCAATAAACAAAGATTTTTTGATCTGAAGAAATGGAAATTTTCAGCTGAATTTTTTTTATATTTTTCTTATTTTTGTTCAAAACATAGATTGTGGGTACACGTTAGAACCGCCTCGGCGAGGCGGTTCTAACCAGTACCCACAATCTATGTTTTGGAGCAAAAATAATTAAAATAGGTCTACCCCTGCATACCCCAGTTTTGGTATATAAAAGTGGGGTTCAAGGGGGTATACATTTCACGGACACGTTTTCCTGGTGGTGTATTGTATCATCTGACCTTATATTCTGTACACTTTCGCCAGACTCGAAGCAGAGGTGCCAGGGAAACATCTGAAATGCCATACACGCTTTTTCTGGTAGGTGTGTTTGTTTTATTTGACGCTTTACATCCCATTCAACAGCTAAGGTCATGTCGGGACGTTAACTCTATTATATTGGACTACTATACTACCCAACATAGCAGATGTCATGGCATACGAAATTTGCTTTGAATAGAGCCGTCCATGTTTTCGGGTAAATGTCAATACAACTATATACGTACTTAGATTTGGTTGAAATTCTTGGGACATACGTAGCTGCCCAATCGGCTTATTAGGAAATGTTCTTATTGTATTAGATTGTCAATTTAGTATTTACGCATCTCGGCTTTAGGAATGGGACTTTTATTCTGGTTGTGCCATTTCCTGATCATTTCTTACTTGTACCTTATCGATTGTTCAACTGCATCAGGATAGTTTTTTCAGCTTAAGCATAATCTTTATTTTGCATGGGTGCGTTTTGACTACCGACTCTGTGTGTATACTGTCATCAGGTTAACATGTACGTGAATATTTGGTCCCGTTTCGCCTACTCCCGTTTCGCCTATTCCCATTTCGCCTACTCCCGTTTCGCCTACTCTGCCGGGACATTCAGTGAATTCCAGTATCGCCTACTCTGCACTTTTTGTCAGCAAACGCTTTTTTTTTCTGTTTCAATCTTATTATCATTCATTTCTATTCAATATGTTTCATAGTGAATATAAATGTGTGAATAGCGTACGTGTTAAAATGTTAAAATAAAAATGTAGATCTACAATTAATGAGTTTGCAATGTTTATATGCTTGCGCAAACCCTTTAAAGAATTATACTTATTCGCAAAAGAAATGCGGAAAAAATAATTCACTATTTTTTTTCTTTCTAAAACATTAAAATTTATTTAAGTGATATACCTTTCGATAGTCCCGTTAATTCTCTATCCCACATAAAATCATGATATTAAGACTTACGCTTGTCGCGTTACCGCAAAAACTTTTAGTTACCCCGCCCCCTCTTTTCCATAGCAAAAGGGTTATGCTATTTTTTTAATTATCTGGCACACTGTTTCCAAACTGACACCGGTATTCGAAAAAGATGGGGGAGACAAACTCAAATCAGAAAAAAATTATGCCTCCTTCGACGCTTATTTCTTGTACATGACGTCTTTTTTATTTTAACGCAAATTGCCGTTTTCTAATACGTAAATGAATGGACTTACCCGACATCTTTGAGTGCCATAAAAAAGCTGTTGACCCACTAAACTGACATCTAAAGAATCGCCGGATATGAAAGACCATAAGGTGTCTGTAGTGAATGATAATGCCGATTTGAAAACAATAGGTTGACGTTAACAGATAAACGGGACCACTGGGAGCCTTAACGAGCGGTATTTTTGAAATCTTTTTTACGATTTCTTAAGTTCAGACATCCGGCCACTACTTCATTACATCTGTTTTCAAATCTGTTTTAGATGCAATTTTGTCATACACCAGCTCGTACAAAAACGTCATTGCAACGTCATAATGAAACATGCTGCAAAGCTCTATTTTTTGTCGATTGTTACATACTGTAATTACTCTTTAGCCATATCACTTAACACTCCAAAAAAATGATTATTTTTCAAGAAAATGGGATTCAATTATGTTCGCGTTTCTTTTGCGGATAAGTATATTTTCTTCAAAACAAGAAAAAATAGATAGATAAAAACACCCTGTTCACTTTTCTTGGTAAACTTTAAAATGTATTTGCATATTTAAATCAATATCACGTTTTAAAATAAAATTTTATTCTAGTAATCGATCCATATTGTATAAGTAGGCGAAACGGGAATAGTGAACATTTCTGATGTAGGCAAAATGGGAGTAGGCAAAATAGGAGTAGGCAAAACGGGAACATCCCTCCGTGAAATGCGTACCCCCCACTGAACCCCACTTTTATATAGTAAAACTGGGTATAACTATTTTTCTTATTTTTGTAGAGTGTGGGTACTTGTTAGAACCGCCTCGACAACGTGTACCTACAATCAGTGATTTGAGAAAAAGTGCTAAGAATATGAATGTTTTTCTATAAATGAAATTTTCATTTTTATAGCTGATAAAATATCTGCACATCTGCATATGGCAAGTTTTAGTAATGGGGCAGGGGCGTTGGAGACATCTCATAGTAAGATGAAAGATTGGAAAACGTGATATAAAATAAAGACCAAGTAAAATTATATTTATTTATTCTCTTGACTAGAATATATTTTGGAAGTTTACTTCAACGCAACTACAGTAGATTCAAGTAGTAATATAAAAACAATGAAAACAGCTAGTTTTAGAGAGACTTTGTTTAAAAGACACAAAAACAAGCTGCATGGTTATTCAATTAAAGGCATGCTGTGGCTTTTTAATAGGTATACATGTACACCATGCGCATGCGTGCTACATAGCCAACGTTGTTCCAATTTTCCGATCTTTTCCTGAAAAGGAATGTGTGGATATTATATTTTTTTATTTGTCGAACCGGTCTGTGAGACGGCACACGCCGAAAAACATTTATAAGTCAAACAGTGTAAATCTCAAATAGTACCTTGAATGTTTAATGTAAGAGCAGCGAAAACAATGGTGCTAATCAGGTCATACCGGGATGGTCAGTTATCCGAGCTATATGGTTCTTGTGCAAGCATTTTTGTGTTAATACATTAGGAGTTCTAAGAGCGCAATTCATTTTGCAATATACATCATAACATCTCTTAGTATTATAGTAGAAGAATAAGAATAGCGGTCACTAGAGTAAATTACAGACACTTCGGCACCACTACGATTTCGGCACTCGGAACCAGTCATTTCGGCCCCAGACATTTCGGACCCTAGATGATTCGGCGAAAATGCGTATGAAAGTAGAAATAAAAGTGACTGTTATAAAAGTCTCATAATTTTTTTCATAATGAATTCATGCGTTCTTGTTTTGTAATTTGCCTTTAATTAAAAAGAAACTGAAACTGTATTCCCGACTTTTGTTTCCAACATTCGATTGAGCAATTCTTAAAGTTAATGCTAGCATAAATGTTTGAAAAATGCGTGTATTCAAGTCAGCCGTTTCTACAATGACCAGAATGCGTCAAATTGCCAGTGTATGCAAACATGAAGCACAACATCTTACTGATACCAAAGTTCGACGAAACTGATGTCTGAAATGAAATATGCTGAAATAAACTGGTGCCGAAGTATCTAGGATCCGAAATGACTAGGGTCCGAGACTAGGTCCCGAAATGACTATGGTATATTTTCTAAAATGGGGTCGATTTTGCACTGGTGCCGATATGACTAGGGTCCGATTTGTCGAGGTGCCGAATTCGTAGTGGTGCCGAATAGTCCGATTACCGATGTCCCCTGGTCAAACTCACCAGGAACGTTTTAACCAACCTTTCCAATCTATTTTTATCTCGTTCTATTTCATCCAGACACAGATGTTCAACTCGGGGTCGAAACAGCTTGATACGTGACATTCCTTCTCTTGCCAACTTTTATGCGCGCAATGGTAGAACTTCCTGCAGTTTGTTGCATCGGCCTTGTACTCGTCATCTTCGCATTCGACTGTAGTTCAATCAAAAAAGAACACGAACAGCTCCATGAGAAAACCAACAAAGCTGATCGCTGATCTGCGTCTTTGATTTCGCATGTGCAAATTGTTGGTTTCAAATTTTATTATTACGAAAACATGCTGCAAAATGAAAAATAAATCAGTTGAAAAGTTTTGATACAGTGGACTCGACAATGGCGAACCACTTAGAGGTCAAACGCTATTATTTTAAAAACGACCATGGCAATGTTATTTTATTTGGTACTAAGAACATCTTACATATCTCAGCTTTTCTTAAGACAGAGTAAGTTCAGACTAAACATTTTATCGGTCAATCGGGTTCAAGGCAGAGATGATAGGATGGTCGTTGGATAGTGAGCCGAAGATCTTAGGTGAGATAACCCATGCGCCTTACGATTCAGGGGAACGAACCCATGCGCCTTACGAATCAGGGGAGCTAACCGGTCAGCCTACGACTCTTTTGAGCTACCAGTGCACACAACGCCTCACATAACTTATAAAACAGACTAGTAAACGTACTCACCAACTGGGGCTTCAGTGACTGTCTCTGTTGTTGTCGTCACAGGTCCTACTGTTGTCGGTGGTTTCTTCTCTAGAACGACATTACAAAACAATAAACATGAAATATTCTTGCATAAATACACACGATGTCAACGGGCAATATTAACGAAGAAAATTAAACGTGTATTAATGTGGCAATTCACGTGCACACGTGCTGCCATGTAAAACACGTTTTAAGTAATAATGAGTAACTGAAATAAAAAACACACACACACACACACACACACACACACACACACACACACACACACACACACACACACACACACACACACACACAAGTAAAATTAAACGAAGCTAAAATACCTTATACACTCCTACATCTATCGCCAGTTTTCAGAGTTTTTTGCTGTTTTTTTTCTAATCTTTAAGGCTGTCACAATAAATTCTTATGCTTTACGAAAACCAGATAAAGTGCTTGACTCTGGCCACCTGTTTGTTTCAAGAATTAGATGAAATATGACATTAACATCTAATTTACTCTTTGTCTCAATATTATAGACAATGGATACAGTGTCAGATCAGACTAAATGAAACACTGATCTGAGTCTATAAGATATTAAGGTGGCATTTTTTTCCATATGACTTTCAGTTCACATGCATGTGCAAACTTTCTGCATTTTCACCAAACTATTTTAGGTACCCACATGTTGAGTACCCACAATTATCTAGCACACTGAGTGCTTTAATTTATGAATACACATTGTACATACAAATAACTTGAACACCAACGATTCCATGAGAAATCCAAGACCACACAGTTTATACGAACAGTTTCAGTCTTGACTCATAATTTTATGACACAGCTTATTCTGAATACCCACAATTTTGTGTGATTGAATTTCGTGAACATTCTTATAGTGAAGACCAGCATAATTTGCCCATGCTTTTTGTAACAAGACAATATAGTTCTAACATTTTCAATACCCCAAAATATTTATATGCACTTTTGAATACCCACTTATTTTGAATACACTCATGACTCATAAACATTTCAAGTGCCACAACTTTATGTAATAACATAATTACTAAAATATCAATATCTTCTAATTGCCACCAATTTTGAGTGCCAACAAAATTTGATCATCCACACTTATGAATACCCACATATTTTGAGTACCAAAAAAGTTGAAGACCACAGGCTGCCCAAAAATTTGAGAAAAAAAGTATAAGAAGTTTCAAGAATTTTATAAGTGCTTCCAAATTTTATATACCCATGATTGTGAGTAACCATATATAAATTAGTACCCACAGGCTCGAAATATGACATTCATGATTTCTTACACAAAATGGTCCAAGAGAAATGAAAAATATCTGAAACCTGTAGAAATCTGATATCGTACATCTGGAGACTGTTGCTCTTGTTATTTTCACAGTTTACTGATAATGATGATAAAAGCTGAAAGCTACAAGATATTTTCTGAGATTTATTGCCCAATTGTGCCAGCTCCATTGGAGCTTTTTTCTGGCGATGGATGTAGGAGTGTATACTGGTTTATTTTATACTTTACAGTGAAACCCAATGTATATCAAAACTTGATAAAATTGGTATTTTCATTGATATGAAATTTCACTGATATCAAATCTCACTGATATCAAAAGTCACTAGTGACTGATATCAGCCTATACTGTCACTGTAATGACGTCAGATTTTTTGGATTACTTCTGACGTTTCCATTTACTTGACGTCATTAAATGTGTCTCACTTCAGAAATTCAAACGCCTATAACTCCGTTATTTATGAACGAAAACATAAAGTGTGGGTATTCATTTTCTTAGTTAGAACATAAGGAACAATGTGGTACCAAAATTATTCGTGTTTTCAAAATTTTTTTGTTTTTTGCATTTTCACCGCCTACCTTGTGCATTGGAAAATGCCTGTGCATTGTATAAAATAAAAAGAAAATTTGCTTTTTTTCGGTGAATACCAAATATATTTCATCTCGTGAGTTGAAAACATAATAATTTTCACTCGTGCTGCGCACTCGTGAAAATTCTGATGTTTTAAACTCACTCGATGAAATATATTTGGTATTCACCTCAAAAAAGCAAATATCCTCTATATAATATATTTATAAATCTTACGAAACAAATCGCCAGGTGGATAACTTATAAAACGGACCTGTAAAACATTCCTATAATTCCATTCAAAACGTGGGTCTACGTATACATTGAATGAAATCCATGCATGAATACTAAACAAAAGTCGGAACTGTTAAATTTACCTGTGACGTCACCGTCTCGTGATCACAAAAAAGTAAAATGCTTTGACCGTTGACGTTTTGTCGCACGAGTGTCGTGAGAATTTTCCTTTGTCGCGAACTGGTCGCGAAGTTTCTTTTGTTTTTTTTTTTTAATAAAACAATTTTATGCTAATTTTTTCGCCAACATATTTCGCACGACAAGTCAAGTCAAGTCAAGTAATATTTATTTAACGTCGGATCAATTTTACAAGAGAGTAACATAAGCTCCCAGGAGCTTTTTCTTCCGACAGTCGTACGACAGTCGAACGATGTTCGTGCGAGTGTCGCGAACCTGTCGCCTCGAAATTTTGGCGAGATTGCAATACCAATGCGAAATTTTCGCGACACTAATAATATGAATGTCGTGCAAATGTCGTAAGACAGTCGCGCGACAGTCTTGAGCAAACATGCGAAAACCTCGTGACTATCTGGCGAGAAAATAAAACTTTGCGACATTCGTATGAATGTCGTGCAACACTCACGAATGTCTCGCGACTGTCGCACGAATGAAATTGAGAATAAAGCTACATTCGTTGGAACTTCGTAAGACACTCTCGTGAGACTATCGCGCCACAGTCGCGAAACAGATTTTCAAAATTAGACCGAAATTCGCGAATTTGTCACATAAATGTCCATACAGTGAGACTGCAACGTGAAAGTTGTGTTTATATCGTTAGTTTTTGTCGCAAAATAGTCGCGAACTAGTCTCCAGTTGTCGCTTTAAAGGGGTACCTATTTGTTTTACACAATGCATATCTATGTCAGAGGTTAAGCGACACGGTCAAAGTATTTTACCTATACACGGACTTTGTTTCCCGACAGTGTAAACGCGAAGAAAAAAAATCACATCTATTGCCTGAAGCAAAGTTACATACTCGCAAAACGGCTTCTATTCAATAAACGGGGAGCGCGATAAACGGGGAGAGCGATGGCGTAGAGCATCGGACTCCGAATCAAAAGGTCATGGGTTCGATCCCTACGGGCGTCCGTGTTGTGTCCTTGAGCATGGTACATTAACTCCTAGGAAGCGATGGCTTCGTCACGACATGATTGAAAATTGTTGACTTTGACGTTAAACGAAAACAAACAAACAAACATTATTCAAATCAAATACTTTTTATCTAAGCATGGTTTTTACTTACTCAGTTCCTCATTCTCTTCTCTCAGATGCTTGATTTCTTCTTTTGCTCGATTCAGATAGTATTGCAGTCTCGCCGCGAAGCTTTTCAACCTGTAAATTTCCTGAGACTGTCTCCTGTGGCCCCGGGGAGGTGCCGAGAAGACCGCCGCGAGGCACAAAATGCAAATAATGCCCACTAGTGTAAGTCGCATGTTCGTGTTGTGAAATATTGCGTCGTTTACTGCAACGTTGATCGACCTGGACTTTATTTATTTAATTTACTTTATTTTTATTTTTTTTTGAAATCACTTCCGACAGTGAGCCGCGTCTTAAGACAACAAACAATGTGGTTGCCCGGCGAACAGGTCGGACACAAACCGAGTAATACAAACCAGAAGATGGCTAGAGGCTGGAAATTTCGGATGTAGGAAGAAGAGAAATTGTACTATCCGAGTAGCGAAAACAAAGGCGCTGATCAGCTTCGCGGTTCGCGGTTACTGCGAAGCTGATCTGCACCTTTGTTTTCGCATATATAAAATGTTTATTTTCTCATGACGCGGCTCAGATTATCAAAATCAAAAGATAACCTTTAGATTCAAGTTGTGCATTTGGCCTTTCTTAAGTCCTGATTCTAACCTTCCATTTTCGAACTAGAAATTTGCAAGACTATCAATCTGTGCAGCAAGTTCTTATACCGTCTTTTGCAGGTCCAAGATAGGTTTTGTGAGTCAAGTACACACGTATTTTTTCTGTCTGGGCCAAACGGGGAAACGCAAAGAAAATTTGCATATCAACTGCGATGTTAAAATGCATGTACTTCACTTTGAAATTTCATAAGCCCGCACAGAAGGTAAAACATTCTAGTATGAATGCCATACGATGATTCCGATCAGCTTAGGCGTTGTCCTGAACAGGTGTTTGTATTATTATTAATAGTCAGTGCCTGTATTATTCATACAAATGGTTTGCAATTTACCTGGCTCTAAGAAATATTAAAATGACACAGAGTTTTGTTTTGATTACGTGGGTAATGCAGTGACATCCCGGAGGCAACATGAACATAATACAGCTCAAACACGTTACGTTTGATGAACATATTTCACAAGAATCTGGGCATATATTCTGGCATGTGATTTATCATGTAGCTGTTTTGAGGCGTGAATCAACATCTATTAAAAAAAAAAAAAAAAAAAAAAAAAAAAAAAAAAAATGCATAAGAAGTATATGATGGCACAGGTTCATGATTATTGCATTTTCTTACTTTTTCTGGTCGAGCAACATTTAATTCGTGTAAAAAGCTTTATCCAAACACTTTTAAAATGAATGTGAAAACCTAGGAGAACAATGAGCCTATAGTCTCTTCCGTCACACAAATTCGAACTCAACTCGAGAGAGTATGGTTAGAGTATGAGTCGAATGGGCTTAGTGGAATTTAGATTTGGTTTGCACAACAGGCACTCAACCCTCCGTCACTGGAGTGTCGGACAAAGATTCTTATAGTCAGAGTCTTGAAATCTTATGGACAATGGATGTTATTTATTCTGTGTAACATCACTTTAGCAGTACAGACTCTGACTAGACGTCGCATCTTGCGTTGAGCTGTTATATAACTTCGATGTAAACGCATGGTATCGTGTTTGTTTATACTCATGCAATCTTTCTTTCTTTATTTGTTGTATGTTTGTTTGCTGGTTTGTTTATTTTTCTCTCTTTTTTCTATGTGCTTGCTCTCTCTCTCTCTCTCTCTCTCTCTCTCTCTCTCTCTCTCTCTCTCTCTCTCTCTGTGGGTGGGCGTGTGTGTGTGAAGGGGTGGAGAGGATGACAGCGTAAAGGCACAAATATTTCTGCATCTTTACTGTACAATGTTGACCAGGCACGTAAAAATATGGATACTATGATCATTGCTTTTCTTGTTTGTCGAAGACATCTCAAATCATTTTGACCTGCATCCGGGTTTTTCCCATATGGAAGAAACTGCATCTTAGTTAAGACAGGAATTGAGAAAAGTTAACAAGTACAGGCATTTTGTGAGGAAAAGGGGTTGACACTTGAACTAGGGGTAATTTGGTGTGCTGAATCCAAAAACCAATGTTGGCAAGTTGAGAAATGACGTCTTTATGTCCTAATTTGCATATTTTCAAAATGGCCGCCAAAATATCTAGACTCTGTTATATTGATGAAACGTTTCATTTTGTTTGTCATGATCTGAGCCTAAAATCACTTAAAATATATTGATAGATGATTGCTTGAAAAAATTACATAAATTTAAATGCAAAAATGTTTTGCCCGCAAAGATAAACTCAATTTCAATATGAAAAAATGCATGGCTTCCATGGCAACTGTTAAAGTGATTCTTGACACGGGGTGTACCTACAAAATTGAACATATCGCCACTGTTGTTCGTCCTAGACCACTGAGCCTTGTCTCATTGTTAAGGCTAGACATATCCCTTTTATCCTGTGGTAAGTAATGCAAATTATGTTATTTGCATATTCATGAATTTTAATGAAAACATTAAAAAAAGTTTAAAATCCATAAATGAACAATTTTCAGGCCCAAGACACCATTATGACACTGTTATTGCACGAGTAATATATCATGTGACAAATATATTTATGTCATGGACCTATTTGAAAATCTCATTTTCATATTCATGAATACCAATAATAATGTTGAAAACTAGAGTGAAAACGAGGAGAAAACTATTGCCATTGAAAGGTTTTTGATGGATTATAAAAGCCTTCTTGCATTTTAGGACAAATTTTCATGGCTGCCATTTTGGTCAGATGGACCACTTAAATGCTGTAAAACATTGTCCTCGACAATCAACATATTTGCATGATGTAAAATCATATTGTTTCCATGCCCATCCATTGTGTGACTCTAAAGAATTAGATGGACTTTCAAAAATACTCATATAGACTTTGAGGAGCCAATAGACCCTGGTGCACCATACCGGGGATTTTTTAAGGCTATATTTTTCTAAAAGCCCATCCATTTCCCTTCAAAATGACACTTGTTAGCACTCTGACCGTTGGGGCGTTTGGACGTAGCGGCCTTTTGAATGTGTTACGTACGTGACAGGTTGCCAATTTCATGGGAATCCCCATAAAATAATCATATGGTGTATTTTTTTTTTTTTATGAATTTTAGTGTTAAAACAAACACACAAATTAGCAAATAAGAAAAGTAAGCTAAAACAGCTGCTTTTTCTATGAACATAATTCATTGTACCACGTATGGTAACGTATGTAACAAAATATGCAGTATACGTTCTATAGGAACTAATATCTAAAGTTCTCATTAATATTCAAGCACCACACAAGCAAGAATTATTATATGTCTTATCATAGTTCGTCATAAGTGTCCAAGCAATGATTTGGTTTTGATTTCAGCTCTCTAGGGCATTTGGTTGCTGATATATTAACGATTTCGGTGGTAACCCCCCTCCATTTTCCTGTCATTTTTCTCTAATATTAAAGTTCCCATCAATACTCGAAAATCAAAAAAGTAGTGTATATATGCTACATATCACATATGGCCATTGCAATCATTTGATATTTCAGCACTCCAGAGATTTTGATTGCTGAGATATTGTCAATATTATTGGTATACCCCCTTCATTTGTGTGTGTGTTTCTCTTATATTTTAAGTTTTCTAAATGTTTTGCAAGAAGATAGTCAGTTTGTTCATAAATCTTATTATATGGTTATGAATTATTGTCATGTCAATTATTTGACACCAATTTCAGCTCTCTAGGACTCTTGGTTGCTGAGATACAAATGTTTCCGTTGGTATACCCCCTCTATATTTCTGTGATTTTATCTAATATTTTTAAGTTTTTATCAACATTCAAAGAACAAAAAGTCAAATAATTCATTAATCTTTTCACATAGGTATAGAAAATTATCATAGCACTCATTTGATACCAATTTTAGCTCTCTAGATGTTTTGGTTGCTGAGTTATAAACTGTTTTGTTGGTATAACCCATCCACCTTTATGTGATTTTTCGCTAATATTTTAAGTTTTATTGATGTTCGAAAAACAAGTAAGCCAGATTGTTTATATGTCTTACCATATGCTTATAGCACAGTATCATAGCAATCATTTGTTACCAATTTCAGCTCCCTAGAGCTTTTGGTCACTGACATATTAGCAGTTTTATTGGTACACCCCTTCGTTTGCCAATGATATTTCTTTTATATATTAAGGTTTCTTAAATATTTGAACACCAAGAAAGTCAGCATGTAAATATATCTTATTTAATGGTTAATATTGTCTTAACAATCATTTGATACCAATTTTAGCTCTCTAGGGCTTTTGGTTGCTGAGTTATATATGTTTCCGTTTGTATACCCCCTCTATTTTTCTGAGATTTTTATTTTTTTTTATTTTTTATTTTTTTTTTTCAGCTACCTACTGGTAGCCCATTTAATTTTTATCTTATAGTTAATTTTCATCAATATTCCAACAACAAGAAAGTCAGAATATTTATGTGTCTTATCACACGATTATAGAACATTATTATAGCAATCATTTGATAACAATTTCAGCTCTCTAGAGCGTTTTGGTCACTGAGATATTAGCAGTTTTATTGGTATACCCCCTTCCTTTGCCAGTGAATTTTGTTATATATCTCAAGTTTTTGTATATATTAAAGCAACAAGAAAGTCAGCTTTTTATATATATAATACTGCGTGGTTATAGATTATTATATGGCAATCATTTGCTACCAATTTCTGCTCTCTATGGATTTAGGTTGCTTATATATAAACCTTTCAGTAGGTATACCTCTTCCATTTTCTGCGTTTTGTCTATAATATGTTATAAAGTTTTCATCAATATTCGAACAGCACAAAATACTGATTAATTATGTATTTTACGGTTTTGCGGTTTATGAATGTTGTCATAACAATCATTTGTTACCAATTTCAGCTCTCTATGGCCTTTTGGTTGCTGAGCTATAAACGTTTCTGTAGGTATATACCCCTCCGTTGTTTTTTTTCTCCTCTAAAATTGAGAGTTCTCATTAATATTAGAAGACAAAGAAGTCGAGTTCTTTCTGTATCTTATCACTTATTATAGAACATTATCATAACAATCATTTTATACAAATTTGATACAGCTCTGTAGAGTTTTAGGTCGCAGCAATATTGTTGGTATACCCCCTTCATTTTTCTGTTATTTTTCTCTTTAATCTGATGTTCTCTTTTTTATTTGAGCATTAAGATAGCCGGATTGTTTATGTATCGTATTACATGGTTATAGAACATTGTCTTACCAATCCTTTGATACCACTTTAAGCTCTCTGGAGCTTTTGATTGCTGAGATACATGTAAAGCAATTGTGCTGGTATACGAACGATTTCTGTTTCTAATATGTATAGAGTTTACATTAATATTCGAACACCAGGAAGTCAGGTTGATAATTATATCTTATAACATGGTTAAAGAGCATTGCCAAAACCATCATTTGATACCTATTTCTGCTCCCTAGGCCTATCAGAAGCCAAGATACATGTAGTAATATAGGTGTACCACATTACTTCCCCTACTTATTAGGGGTGGGGGTGAACACTTTGCGAATTTGCGTGACACAAATTGGCATTAAAGTGATAATATGACCAAACTGGCACCCATGAGCATTTGTTCTAAAGGCGCAAAGTACATTATATAACCCACCCCAAATCCTTCAAATGGCAAAAGGGCGGCTCCCGTGGCCGAGTGGTTAAGGTCGCTGACTTCAGTGCTCTTGAACATTCGATCATCTCACCGCTGCGGGTTCGCGCCTCGCTCGGGGCACGGGTCACATGTGGCACAAGCCAAGTTCTGCTTGCGGGTATGTCAGGTGGTTTTTCCTCAGGTACTCCGGTTTTCGCCCCACCTACCGATTTATTCGTCTCGATATGAGTGAAAAAGCTTGAAAGGGACATAAAACTGAATTAAAAAAAAGAATAAATTAAAGGCAATAGGTTTTCCCTGTGTAAATTTTTTTTTTTTTTAGTTTTTATGGGATATTTAATTTTTAATTGTTCTAGGATAAAAAACAATTGAAATATTTTCAATTTGCTGTGTGTACCCCCATTCTAAAACGCAAATAAATGAATGTTTAGGGTAATTTTATAAAACATAGCGTAAAACGTAAACGCTTACCCTTCCAGCTGGCAAAAACAGTTTGATAGCATTTTGAATGCACTTTTAGAAAATCATTATGTTGAAAATTTCCCCCTTGGGAGGGGGTATGGGTAGCTAGAAGACAAATCAATAGTATTCCATTCCTGTTACTCATATAATCCTTCTTGAATCTTTAGACTTATTTGTTATCAGGTGAGTGATTGTTGCCCTGAAGGTTCTCTTTTTTAATCTTTAGGACAGATATTCAGTAAATTTAATCTCCTAATTGAAATAATTATGAGAGAACAATGATAATCTGCTATACATTATAAATATTTGATTCTATAGTGAAAATACAAACGTGTTACATACGTTACCATGACATTACTTAAAGTATGTTACCATTATCATGTAACATGGGCTGTAGTTGCTTTTTGTGTGCTTTTAATACCATTTAGGACAGATATTCAATAAATTTAATTTACTAATTGAAAAAAAAACTGTGAAGAAGAATGATAATCTGCTATTAATAATAAGTATATGATTCTATAGTGAAAATACAAAATTGTTACTTACGTTACAATAACATTACGTAAAATATGTTGCCATTATCATGAATCATGGTCTGTAGTTGATTTTTGTGTGCGTTTAATGCCTACTGAAGTTTTATTTCGATAACTGGGATGTTGTTCAAGAAGGGAAGTGTTTTTGTGTTGTTTCTTCTAGGGCATGGTTATTAATGGGCATATTATTTAAATGGAGGTAGGGGAAGGGAATCAGCATCTGTGGAGTGATGGAAGGTAACAGAAAGCTCTTCTATATGTCATTTTAAAGGGCAAAGACTGTAGATAACTATAATATAAATTATATTATGATATTTGGTCTGAGCTATATTCTATAAGAATCGGAGCATGGTAGATATGTCAAATTACATGCGTTACTTACGTTACTTCTATTGTACCAGTAGTCATCATGTCTAATCATTATTTAATTTGGTCCTGTTAGATTATGTAACATCTCTACTATATATATAAATGTAAATAACTTGTCAAATATTTGCTTTTGGACATACATTTTGGTGATCTCCTTAGCAGCTTGGAATTAAAAAACGTACATAGGTAACGTACGTAGCACCCAATGGCACGATAAAGCCCCAACAGTCAGAGTGCTAACAAGCGGCATTTAGTAGCTTAGGATACTGGCTTTCAGAAAATATATGTCTACAAAAATCCCCGGCATGGTGCACCTCTGCCATATACTGCCAGATAGCCTAATATCATTCCAATCTGCCAATAGCAAGCTCTAGAATACTATGATTGATCTGATAGTAGAGCTTGGACATAACGATTTAATGGTAATCCATTTATTCAAATCATTGAATTTGCATATTCATGAATATTAATGAAATTTGTAAGAAATGGGAGGAAAATCATGGAAAATATGGGGTGTACATACAAAATCACTTGTACGTGGGCTGTAAATAAACCTAGGACGGTGAATATGGTATCAAATAAATGCTAAGGTATCGTACTATCCCTTTGAAGTATGATATAAGAAAAAACCTTTGAAGTACGATATAAGAAAAAATGATTTTCAATTTCATGTATATTAATGAAAAATTATGAAATTGGGAGAAATAAATGGAAAAGATTATACAGATACACCTTCAAATACACGTGTTTAGGCAACCAAAAGCCCAAAAGTACTGAAAAGGGAAACAGATGGTTGCTAGGGCAATATACCATCCATACTGTAATAGATAAGTTATTTGATTTTTCATTATTCATGAATATTAATAAAAGCTTTAGGAATTGGGGTAAAATGCAGGAAAAAATTAGGAGGTATACATTTTAAACACATGTATCTTGGCTTCTGAAGGACCTAAAGAGCAGAAGTTGAAATCAAATGATTGATATGACAATGTTCTATAACCATGTGATCTGATATATAAAGGCAACTAGATATTTTTGTTGTAAGGATATTAATGGGATCGTTTAAATCAGAGAAATATCACCAAAAATTAAAGGCGATATACCAACAAAATTGCTTATAGCTCCTCTACTAATATCCTTAGAGGGATGAAAATGGTACCTATAGAAAGTCAGGACAATATAGTCTGATAGGTATACAGTATCTGATTAAAAACCATGTAAACTGATAGATAAAACATCTTCCTAAAAGCCACGCATGCTACAAAACAAGAACGCCGCGGAGGACGATACCGCACCTGCATTGGGCAAAATAACTAAAAACGTGAAATATAGGTCAAGGGCACCACTTCAAGGTGTGCTCTGAAAGGGTCAAAGACAATTACTATACTAGGTTGCACACTTGCAGCTATCACAGGTGCAGAGAAAACCAAACTTTGACGTAAAGATTAACAAAGTCAATGGACAATGAAATATAGATCAAGGGCACCGGGTCAAGGTGCATGCTTGAAGGGCATGTCAAGGACAATTACTATGCAAGCTTTCACACTCGCAGCTGTGATGGATGCAGAAAAAACAAACTTCCACATGAAAATTAACAAAGTCAATGGACCATGAAATATAGGTCAAGGTCAGCAGTTCAAGGTGTGTGCTTGAAGGGTATGTCAAGGACAATTACTATGCAAGGTTTGAGACTCGTAGCTATCTCTGACGTCGAGAAAACTAAACTTCGACGTAAAATTTGCCAGAGTCAGTGGACCGTGAAATATAGGTCAAGGTCAGCAGGTCAAGGTGCGTGCTTGAAGGGTATGTCAAGGACAATTACTATGCAAGGTTTGAGACAAGCAGCTATCACTGATGTCGAGAAAACCAAACTTCGACGTAAAATTTGTCAAAGTCAGTGGACCGTGAAAAATGGGTCAAGGTCAGCGGGTCAAGATGCGTGCTTAAAGGGTATGTCAAGGACAATTACTATGCAAGGTTTGAGACTCGCAGCAATCACTGATGTCGAGAAAACCAAACTTTGACGTAAAATTTTTCAAAGTCAGTGGACCGTGAAATATGGGTCAAGATCAGCGGGTCAAGGTGCGTGCTTGAAGGGTATGTCAAGTACAATTACTATGCAAGGTTTGAGACCCACAGCTATCATTGATGTCGAGAAAACCAAACTTCGACGTAAATGTTGACGGACGAACGAACGAACGGACAAACGTACGGACGGACAGAAATTTGGACTCGTATATCGCGATAAAAAACTTCATTTTCCGGTCATTTTTTCTTATTTATAAAGATCTAATTAGCGTTTATACAATAAATATGTCAGATAAAGCAACTATCAGATTATAACAATGTCTAAGCAATCATTTGATACCAATCCCAGCTCTCTAGGTCTCTCAACAACTATGATATGTGCGTTTTTTACATGTATACCACCTTATGCTCTCAGCATTTTACCCCGATTCCGAAAGATGTTATTGATATTCATGAAAATAAAAATCAAATGACTTATAAATTGTAATACAGGATGGCATAATACTGCCTCAACAACCATTTGATACATTATTCAGTACTTACGGGCTTTGGGTTGGGAAGATACAAGCCATTTCTTATGTTTACCCCTTTAATTTTTCCAATTTTTCTGTCCGGTTTTTAAAGATTCTATTAATATACATGAAACTACAAATCCGATTATTCTTATATCATATTTCAGAGTGATAGTAAATTGCCACAGTATTTATTTGATATCTCTTTCGGCTCCTAGGTCCATTAACAGCCTGGGTACGGGTGTTTTTATACGTATACCCCCTATGTTTTCCATGATTTTTCTCCCATTATGATTTTTTTTTAATATTCATGAATATATGTTAATTCAATGATTTCAATATTTGTTATGAAGATTAAATTGCTGTGTCAATGCAATACTATCAGACCAATCATAGTAACTATTCTAAAGTATGCTTTTGGTGGGACATTGGTATTTTTGTAAGTTCATCCCATTCTATAGAATCACACTAGGGTGGTTGTGGAAACAATGTTATGTTAACATCATGCAAATGTGTTCATTGTTGAAGACAACTTTCTATGGCACTAAATTGGCCCATCTGACTAAACTGGCAGCAATGAAAAATTGTCCTAAAATGCAACAACGATCATATAACGCACAAAACACCTTTCAATGGCCATAGTTTTTCCCCTGGTTTTCGCTCCTATGTTTCACATTTCAATTAATATTCATGAATATGCTAATGAGATGAGTCTCATATTGACCCATGACATCAATATATTTGTCATAAATGGTATTACTGGTGCAATAACAAGTTGTCATAATGATAGCTTCAGTCTGAAATTTGTTTATTTATGGATTTTAAAACCATTTTCAGCCATTTTTAATGTTTTCATTAAAATTCATGAATATGCAAATTAGATAATTTGCATTACTTATCAAAGGATCTGAAGGCTACATCTATGCTTTACAGTAAGACCAGGTGCAGTGGTCCAGGACTTGTAACAGTGCAAATATGATCACTTTTGTAGGTACAAGTAGAAAAGCCCACACCCCTGTCCCCTCCGCACCCCCACCTAAGCCTTTTAACTTTTGAGAATTTTTTTTTATTCATTGAAGACCTTCTAATCATTATAAAATGATATTTTTTATTATTTTGTAGCAGTTTGGAATCCTAAACATATGCCAATTTGCAGCAACTGATGTTTTTTCTGAATTTGGCGGCCATTTTGGAAATATGCAAATTAGATGGTGAAGGAGCCCTTTCTCAGCTTGCCAACATTGGTTTTTAGATTCAGCATACCTGAATACCCCTAAAAATGATCTAAAACCCTTTTCCTCACAAAATGCCTGTACCTTCATAACGAAGCGTCTTTTCTCATTTTCTGTCTTAAATATCTCTTTAAAAAGTACTTTAAGATGATGTTTTTTACTATACAAGCCAGCATTGGTCCTTATTGTTATTCATTTTAATCGCTTTTTGTGTGACGAAAGCTTTTGCAAAGAAAAATTAAAATATAAAATCTGTGGATTTTTGAAATTTTATGATCCATGCAGGCCATCGTAGATAAGATGCGTTCGGATTTTCTCCATTAAATATAGGCGTGTTCGGATCAAAGGCTCTGCTCAACAGAACGAGTCGTTTCGGTCCAGCGACTCTTAAGGACTCTCGCCGTAAGGACATTTGAAAAGCATTTCCACTCAGTCATGTCTGGAGTTGGCTCTGCAAGAGTCATACTGTCTGTCTGTTTGTCTGTCTCTCCTGCATCCTGTACCCTATTGCAGAACAGATAATAATCTTCGACAATTATTATCTTTTTCAAAGATGTTTCTTGTTCAAAATAATCCTAAATTACATGCCTTAAGAAAATCGAAAAATCTGTTCTGGAATTCGCAATCTCTCGTAAGGTACGTACGATTTGCCCCAAGCATGAAACTTCGTCCGGGCAATGTACATGTATGTAAACTACTATTATTGGCCTTTTTCGAAGAAAATGTGGAGAAATAAGGTTCCAAAAGTTTTTGAGTAGCGCTTGAGTGACATGTCACCTTCACTCAACGTTTACTCGAAATTCGAGTTGAGTTCGAGAGTGAGACGGGCATGCGCATACCAGATCGAACAGTTAATGCGCTCACACGAGTGACTGATCAGATTATCTGAATGAGTTTGAGCGGAGTATGCATCGAGTGTAGGTTGAGAATACAGCCTCCTTAAGTTCCTTGACACATATAATGATAATTCTAAAAGCTGACATTAGGGACCGGTCATTATTTATGCCCAGGGGGGGAGTGGAGGAAATCTCACTATTTTGCATTTTTTTCTGGAGACCCCCTCCTTTGTACTGGTATTTTTTTCAAGACCCCCCCCCCCCTCATGTCTTTATGTTTTTTTAAAGCCCCCCCCCCCCTTTGACAATGCCCCGCATTGTATTTTAAAGCCCCCCCCCCAATAATGTCCACTCCATATAAAACGCACACACTCTCCGTAAAACAGCTCATTTAATATGAGGTTTTAAAAGCAAGACAAAACACCAAACCAGAGGACCATTGGTCCTGAAATCGCTCACCTGAGATTCGGTCTTGCATGACCTTTAGCTAAGGTCATGTTGGTCTATGTAAAAAGTAAACTTGACCTCTAATACTCAAATAATTAATGAAAATTTACCTTTTTGGGGGCCCCAGCAACCAATCAAAATAAGGTATTAGGGCAAAAGTAATATAAAACATAGAGGACTACTAAATAAACATTTCTGCAAAATCTCCAATGAGACTGCAGAAATAGCAAATTTTCACTTTTCCCCATTATAAGTCTATGGAAACTGAAAGTAGCCATAGCAACCAGAGTTCTTATCTGACTGGAACAAAAAACATTTTTTGTAGAGGCTAATGCCAGGAACATGTATGTAATATCAGCTTCATTAAGCAAACAGTTTCTGAGAAGAAGATTTTTAAAGATTTTTTTTAGAAAATTTGCCCTTTTCGGGGCCCCAGCAACCAATCAAAATAAGCGATCAGGATGAAGGTCATCTGAAACATAGTGCATTACTCAATAAACATTTCTCTAAAAATAAAATTCAAATATCTCCAATGAGACTGCAGAAATAGCAAATTTCCACTTTTACCATTATAAGTCTATGGAAACTGAAAGTTGCCATAGCAACCAGAGTTCTTATCTGACTGGAACAAAAAAAACATTTTTTGTAGAGGCTAATGCCAGGAACATGTATGCAAAGTATCAGCTTCATAAAGCAAACAGTTTCTGAGGAGAAGATTTTTAAAGATTTCTTTCGAAAATTTGTCCTTTTTGGGGCCCAGCAACCAATCAAAATAATCGATCAGGATGAAGGTCATCTGAAACGTAGAGCACTACTCAATAAACATTTCTCTAAAAATAAAACTCAAATATCTCAGTTTGCTATGATAAATTGCACCGTCCTAAAATTGTTGGGTGATTTCAATATCGCAAAGAACCCATCTATAATTAACAAGTCGTTTTGCTCTGGTACAGATGCTGGTTTAGGAGCAAAAAATTGCAATTTCCATTTTTTTCCATTATAAGTCTATGGGACGTAAAAGTTGCCATGACAACCAGAATTCCTATCCGATCTGAACAAAAAACAACATTTTTGGTCCCCACCTTCTGTGGATGCTTTATGCCAAATATCAAAAGTTTTGGCCACACAGCTTCAGAGGAGATGTCATTTGAAATATTGGATGACGGGCGGATACCTACCTATCCTATGAGCTATCCTATACGTACCTATCCTAACCCTTCGGCTCAGGTGAGCTAAAAAGACAGAGTGGTTCGCAAGAAAATTAAGACTGAAAATACCAGTGTTCTTAAATATTTTAAACCGATACCAAGTACGTCTGCAGTAAATGATGAAGAAGAAGAAAAGGAAGAAGACGATGAAGAAGAGGAAGACGAAGAAGTGTTTGAGAGTGAAAACAGTGAAAGCTCAAATCAAGACATTTAAAATGAACTTGAACACGGCTAACAAACCTTTAAATGCGTAACCTCCGGTTAAGAAAGAAAATCCGATTCACGCCCTTCCGGTTCTGCATATGAAGACCAAGAAAAGGTAAACAAAACATACACTACTAGGATCGATTGATGATTATATTTTAGTACAGAAATATATCGATTATCTATGAATGCTATTTTGTCACTTATTTACTATTGTAACTCAGCACCAAAGTAGCTCGCAAAATAATTTGATGGTCTTTGAGTTATTTATTCCCTTCTTCGAACCTGGTGTTCCAACAAGGCCAAAGTCGGCGAAATACAACTAAAAATTGGACAATTTGCTAGTAAATATCAAATTTTAGTGATTGTTCCACAACAAATTTACAGATATGTATTAACTAAATTGCATCTGATGTCTGTGCCAGTATTTCGTTGTGTTAGTGCCCGTCATTATCGATTTGAAGGGAAGGAAAAGATGGAAACGCATTTAATCATTAAAATATGATGGATATATTTCAAGATACGTTTGAAAACCTCAACCTGTTCAAGTTATGGTATTTATTTCCCTGTAAAACGTTTTGAAAGACATAAAACCAAGAAAAAACAATTAAAGTATACAGAATGCTGTAAAATCGTCTTCATGAACAGGAATATCATGCATATGAACTATTGTATTACATGTATTTCATAGACAGTTTGTATTATTTTATATCAAACATTTTCACTGCAAATATCACAAACACACCATTTGAGTAAGCAACTATTAAGAAAGGACGAGAGAATATGACAATAATCTTCAGCGTAAAACAATTAACAAAAACAAAAACTTTAATACATGTGTTCTATAATGACTATACTGCTATCATTCTAATGATTAAATTCGTAACCGAAATGTTGACACAGCTTTTAACCACATATGCATAGAATGCATTGGCCAGAGGCAACGAAACTGTCACCAGACCTCACACAATGTTAAAATCATCTGCGCACTGTATTGCTTTCCGTTAATATGGACGTAACATTACGGAAACATCTCCGTTTGTTCTATAATTTAGCTGATTTTGACAGTATTTTTGCCTTAGTTACACTTGTTGTCTATAAAATCATGTATTTTGAGTATCTGTTATGATCACCTTATGGATTAGATGATAACACATGCCCATAAATATATAATTATATAGATTAATATTAAAAATCAATAATTTCATACCTACCCCTGATTTCCCCCATTTTTACTATATGTACCGTAAGGTGCAAATCTGTGGTAGCTTTCATACGGAGATGTTTCCATGATGATGAGCGGAAATCTAAAAATATCCCTGAGACTGACCCACATTTTCGTCGTGTACAATGCAATCCCAACATGTGTTTTGGGGTAGGGAATAAAAATCATGATTATAAAGAAAATTTTCTGGAAATCCTTTGGGGTCCAAAAATATAGCAATGTCTAACTAATATAATAGCATTGAGTGAATTATAATATTTGTCTTTGAATCGAAATATTTTACACGGAAACACGAGCTGCAAAAGTTTGTTTACCTTTTGTTGGTCATCTGATGCGAAACCGGAAGGACATGAATCGAATTTCTTTTCTTAACCGCGGTTACGCATTTAAAGGTTTGTTAGCCGTGTTGAAGTAAAATATAGTGATTGATGGAGTATCAAGTTAGATGTTTGGACAATATCCTCACAGTAAAGTTTTATAATGGTTCAATATCTACTTTATCTAGGGTCATGTTATGATAGTACAATGTCTCTACTTTCAAAATTAAAAAAAAATCAAGCCCCTTCTTATCTTCTGTAGCTGTAAAGCCTGGTTTGTCGGACTGGCTTAGAAGCTCCGAGGGCAGATTATTTCGTGATGAGGGTCAAATGAAACAAAACAGAAAACAATAGAATCAAAGTTTTAATAAAGTTTTGATTTATGTGTACTATCCTGTTTTTTTTTTTTTTTTTTTTTTTTTTCCAACTGACAATTTTCAGGGCCCCCCAAACGACTTTAATCATTATTTTTCTGAAGCCCCCCCCCCTCAATCAAACTAAAATTATTGGATGCCCCCCCCCTTGCCGAGTGAAAAAATTTTCAAATCCCCCCCTTCATTTCCTCCACTTCCCCCCCTGGCTATAAATAATGACCGGTCCCTTAGTGAAAAGGGAAATATGAATCAAAGAGAAAAGTTAGGATAAGATATTTGGAAAATATGAAAAATTATAATAAAAAATAATCGAGCCGCGCCATGAGAAAACTAACATTTTGCATATGCGAAAGCTAAGGAGCAGACCAGCTTCACGGTACTTCGCAGTATTACTGCGAAGGTGTTCAGCGCCTTTGTTTTCGCTACATGGATAGTACAATTCCTGTACTTTCTAGATCCAATTTCTAGCCTCTTGCTGTCTTCTGTGGCTGTACCGTCCGATTTATGTCGGGCCTTGTCAGAAACCACATTAATAGTTTTCTCATGGCGCGGCTCATATTATCAAGAATTGTGATGGCGTTTCTCTGGGCCATTTTTGCACATTTAATGTCAGTTACCATATACACGTATATGTTTATTTGGAATCAGTGGCCTAGGGAACATTTTGAAAAATCTGAAAAATTATAAATTATGCAACGATTACATTCATTTCGGTAAAATAGCCATAAATGATCAGGAAATGGTGCAATCAGAAAGACATTCCCACTCCAAAATCGAGATATTAAACTTAATACAAAACGGTTTCTCACTTTGAATGTTTTTATTGCTTCCAAACGATCAAACCTTTATATCTTATTTCCTTCAATCACTGAATAAAGCTTTAAGCAACCCCTTTAATTCTTTTCATGAACTTGATTCGGATGACGAGCAAACTAAAAATTTAGTATACTCTGAGATAAAGATGAATCTTTATCTCAGGTATACTAAACTATTTTGGTTTCCTTGGCACGGTTCAAAAGTTCATATTCGTTGAAACGTAGACTTTCCTTGATTGATTGATAAATGAGCCGCCTTGTGGGAAAACCAACACTGTGGTTTCAAACCGAGCAGGTCCGACACAAACCGGGCTGTTCAAGCACAGAAGATGGCTAGAGACTGGAAATTTTGGATTAAGAAAGTGGAGGAATTGTACTATCCGTGTGGCGAAAACAAAGGTGCTGATCAGCTTCGCGGTTACATGCAGTCATCAGGAAAACATGCCCGTCTAATGTATTCCCCCGTATACCCCACTTTTATATAGTAAAACTTGCTGTGATATACCTATTTTTATGTTTGCTCCAAAAACATAGATTGTGGGTACTCGTTAGAACCGCCTCAGCGAGGCGGTTCTAACGTGTACCCGCAATCTATGTTTTCAGCAAAAATAAGAAATCTATCAAAATATTTCTCAGCTGAAAATGTTCGATTTTTAAAGCTCAAAATATATGTTTATTGCATGGGCAAGTTTTCCTAATGGTCAAGCTAAAACCATTGTTGTTGTTGTTTTAATATAGGCAGAAAGGCATGTTTCAGTGCTTGCATTATAATGCTGAGCACAAACCAAGGAAGTCTCTGGTACCATTTATCACCCCTGTGCATGGCTCAACCAGGGCTCCAAACCACAATATCCTGATCCCAAAGCCCACCCTCTCACCGCTAAGCTTTTCGAACTATTGATTTACTGGTGTTGGTGAAGAAAGACCAGAGGACCAATGGTCCTGTAAACGCTCACCTGAGATCTGCTTCATATACCAATAAACATATTTGAATATTATGGTATTTAACCCCAGTGCAGGGGCAGATGAAGCCCTTGGGCCATTTTCTTTTTTCAGAATAATAAATATTCTGTCCATTTGTCAATTTCCTGCTGATTTTCCCCTTCAAATAACATTTTAAAAGCAGGTGAGCCCCTGGGGTCCATTTTATTTTCAGAATCATTAAATTTCAGTCCTACTGCCCATTTCCTGCAAGACTTTCACTTAAAATGACATTTTAAAAGTTTTCCCCATTCAAATGCATTGACGACCTATGTTGACCTTGCCATAAAATAGGTCAAGGTCACCACAGGGTCATGTTTTATATATACATTGTAGTACTTGAGTCATCCATATTTCATGCAAAGTTTCGTTGAAATCAGTTCACCGGTTCTGGAGAAGAAGATATTTTAAGGGTTTTTACCATCTATGGGCATGGCGGCCATCTTGGTCATGTGACCTAGATTATTTATATACACATTGGTTCCCACTTCCTATAGATGCTTCATATAAAAGGGGGGGTCTCACGCTATATGAAATTTACATAGGGTTCTGCCCACGCACCAATTTTTATAATATTATGCATATTGCTTGCTTGGTGTATGGCCACTTAATTAGTAATATAGATTTTCTCTTAACTACTTTAAATTTTTAAATACAACATTTTGTATTAGAGAGGGTCTGAATTTAGGGGTGTGTGTGATTAAAGTCGCCCATAACCGTCATAATAGCCTCTTCCTAGTTCTGTTTGTTTGTACAATGATCTAGAATGATGACCCATCATTGTGGTATTGCATAATTGTTGATAGCTATAATATTGAATTCAGCTGATTATCATTTGTTTTGCAGACAACCCCAAATTTTAGCCCCATAATGGTGTAACCACATGTTTGATTTTCAATTTTAACATGTTCCAGGTTTTGTCAACCTATAATTTTAACCTCAAATTAGGCCACACATATATAGATTATATGCTGAAAATTACATGAAATTTGAACACCGGTAACATCTTTTTCTAGAACATTGAATGATACAAGTCAGAATTCTGAAAAACGTAAATTTAATGATTAATCCAATTATAAGTATTTTATGTTATTCACATGTTACAAAGCAAACTTTTTGTGAATAATTTTTCAGCTAAACCATTTCGTGTCTTGCATGACCATCAAAGCTATATTATTTATTTTGAATATTGATTTAAGTGAGAAAATTGCACCCTGTCTTGGACCTTATAAAGCAGATCTGTCCATTATTTTTAGTTTTCATAATCAGATTTTAGAACATGATTCTATCTATTAGGTAGCCATTCTCTCATTATACATGCAGTTCATACATTAATATGATGCAATGACCTAGTTTTTACTGTTTTGATTATTTTTTCCAAAAATTACGTTGTTTAGGTATTAATTAATTAAATGAACTTATACAGCTATGTTGTTGGTTTCTACATCCTGTAACTCACGCCATATGGAAAACCTAAGGGATTTAGCATTTTGCATAAAATAAACCCAAAGAGGCTAAGGACAGTTCTTTTCCTGCTGATTACTATATCACGACCTCAGAAAAAACACACCATCCACCCAAGTATATAATGAAGCAAAACCAAAGGATGAAGAGAGAAAATGAAATATCAATAGATAAAATTATATGATAAGTTACTATTAACAAGAGGAACTGGTTAACTACTAGTGTTTTTTCGTTCTTTTCTCATCCATTTGAAGCATTAAATGCATGTACTTACTAGACAGCAGTTTACCAATATAATAGCATGTTTGAAACAGGTCATACCATATATCATATCTAAGATGAAAGCTATTAATCTTATGCATGCATTTTATCACCTGCTACAGCAGGCAAACCTAATACAGGTAGTTTCAAACATACTTCCAACACTTCACAATATTGGAAACCCTTAATCGAAATGGGGCTTTTGAACTTATAAACTTCCATGTAGCTGACAAGTTATTTTTTACCTAGCTGACATATAATTAACAAAATAGCTATGATTTCTAACTAAGGATAGGATTAAAGAAGAGTATCTAGACAACTATAATCATGAAATCACAAACATTTTGCTGCATTTATAATTGACTATTTATTAAAATAAATGCATGAACATTTATGGATTCATAAATGTGTTATAAACCTTGAGATTTTTAATCATCAAGTTTGGATATTTGTCTGACTGCTCAATTGCATTTTTCATAACTCTAATATTCATTTCAAAAATAGGAAAAAAGAACCACTTATTGTGACATTTAAATGGTAAAAAGATTGTCAATAATGGATATGTTTAATGAAGAATTAAAACAATCTGATATTTAAAGTGAAAGCTATATCTGAGCATCACATCTGAACATTTACAAAAAGCCTGTCACATAGCTGAATTATGCACTTACTGAATAAGTATAAAGAAAATAGGGATCGAAAAGTTAGAATGTGCCACTGTATTTGGTATTCTTGTCAATCTTTTAACTAAAGTTGGCATCAGCAACAATTAAATAAGTTAAGTTATGAATAAGTAATCTTATAAATGACAATACAAGGATGGTAAAACAAATGGAGGAATCAGTCAAATGTCTATTACCATTACGGTGGTCAATCACAGAATGTTACTCAAGTAGAATTATCCAAATACATCTAAACCTAAAGAAATAGTAAGTGATGAAATTATAGAAACAAAAACATTTCATTAATATATTTAAACCTGAAAATGTTTGCTGATCATTTATATGAAAAATTGATAATAACTTTGAGGTAGGTCACTATAACATATGTGAAATTGCCAAATCAAACATAAACCATTTTTATATTAAGAATTGATATTACTTATGTAATTTTTCATTTCCAATGATAAAATTATGGAATAACATGATTTTTGAAGGAAAAATAGCTAAAAACATAATTTCCATTTTTGTCAAAAATTGACCAACATGTATATCATGTACATTTTAACAGTGTTACCGGTTTTGAAAATTTATAAAACTTTACCAGCATGAAGAGGGTACCACTAGCCAATTTTATGGAAAGTATCATAGGTTGACAAGCACTGGAACATATCAAAATATGAGGCACAATTTGTCATTCTCGAAATTATTTTTAATAAAATTTTGATAATTTCAAGTTTAAGTTGCCATAAAAACTCTATTTGTTAATCTATTTAAGCAAAAATGGTATCAAAGTCACCTATGTGGAGTCCTTTTTGAATACCAGTTTTAATTGGTTCAATAAAAGTCAAATAAGTGCTGATATATAGGCAAAGAATAACGCAGGTATGGTCACAAAGGTGGAGTAAGTCAGGGTGCTATCCTGACACCTAAAACTGTTTTTCAAAACAAATAAATGCATTTTTATAGGTGTTAGAATGAAGGCATTCACCATGCAAAGCAAGAACAAAATTGGTGCGTGGGCGCATATGAGACCCCCCCTTTGGCTTTGATTGGCCAAGTGGTTTCAGAGAAAAAATTCTTTGAAAAGTGTGTATGAACGACACACCGGCCAAGGTCAAGAGATGACCTTGACCTAAATTAATCATATACCTTCATCTAATCCATTAGTTGTTTGCATCTACCACTTTTCAGATCTCAGGCTGCAATAGTTTTCAAAAAATAGCTAATTTCCACTTTTCCCATTATAAGTCTATGGAAACTTAAAGTTACCATAGCAACCAGAGTTCTTATCCGACTGGAATAAAAAACACAAATTATGTAGAGGCTACTGTCAGGAACATGTATACAAAGTACAGGATTCATCCACTTGACAGTTTCTGAGGAGAAGATTTTAATTTTTTTTTTCAAAATTTTGCCGTTTATGGGGCCCCAGCAACCAATCAAAATAAAGGATTAGGACAAAACTCGCAAGAAACGTCAAACACTACTCAATAAACATTTCTGCAAAAACAAAATTAAAATGTCTGCAATTTTAGCGGAAAAATAGCCGATTTCCACTTTTCCATTTATAAGTCTATGGAAACTTTAAGTTGCCATAGCAACCAGAGTTCTTATCCGCCTGGAATAAAAAACACAAATTATGTAGAGGCCACTGTCAGGAACATGTATACAAAGTAGAGGCTTCATCCCCTTGACAGTTTCTGAGAAGAAGATTTTTGAATGTTTTTCGAAATTTTGCCCTATATGGGGCCCCTGCAACCAATCAAAATGAAGGATTAGGACAAAAGTCACATGAAATGTAGAGGACTACTCAATAAACATTTCTGCAAAAACAAAATTCAAATATCTCCAACAAGACAGCAAAAACTGGCAATTTTCACTTTTTTCCATTATGAGTCTATGGGAAGCATAAGTTGCCATAGCAACCAGAGTTCTTATGCGATCAATACAAAAAACATAATTATTCTTTCCCCCTACCTGTAGATGGTGTATGTGTAATATGAGAACAATCGGCCCAGCGGTTTCAGAGAAGAAGATCTTTGAAATTGTGGACGACGGACGGACGGACGGACGACGGACGGACGGACACCGGAGCATGGGTATACTATAAGCTCACCTATGAGCCTTCGGCTCAGGTGAGCGAAAAAGAGAATGTAACCTCTTTATTTGTTCTGTCTTTATTGTTTTCCTAATAAACATATTACAGAATACCAATAAATGAGCCGCCTCGTTGGAAAATGAACAATGTGGTTTCCGAACAGGTCTGACACAAACCAGCCTGTACAAGCACAGGAAAGAGCTAGAAGCTTGAAATTTCGGATTTAAGTAGAAGAGGAATTGTACTATCCAAGTAGCGAAAACAAAGACGCTGATCAGCTTCGCGGTCACCGCGAAGCTGATCTGCGACTTTGTTTTCGCATATGCAGATTGTTGGTTTTCCCATGAGGTGGCTCAAATGTTAAAGTAAAATTTATGTATAGTTGGCAATGGGCCCTAGTAGTATAAACAATTATTTGAGCTGTGTCATGAAAAAAAAAAAAAAAAAAAAAAAACTATGTAGTTTTCAAGCAGGTCCGTCACTAACCGCCCTGTGCAGTCGCAGAAGATGGCTGGAAGTTTGAAATTTTGGATTTAGAAAGAAGAGGAAATGTACTATCTGTGTGGCAAAAACAAAGAGACTGATCAGCTTCACAGTTACTGTGCAGTTATTGCAAAGCTAATCTGCACCTTTGTTTCTGCACATGAAAAATGTTGGTTTTCTCATGACATGGCTCATTTACTAATGTTGGGCTTCCTGGATAGTAACTGTACTATAATCAGTAAATTATATCACTGGGATGAAGGACCTTGACCAGCAGCTAGTTCACACCTAGGACCTTGCTGTTCAATCCTGCTTTGTGCATATTCCATCATAAATTGAGCCTCCTCGTGGGAAAACCAACAATGTGGTTTCCGAACAGGTCTGACACAAACCGGCCTGTACAAGCACAGAAAAGAGCTAGAAGCTTGGAATTTTGGATTTAATTAGAAGAGGAATTGTACTATCCGAGTAGTGAAAACAAAGGCGCTGATCAGCTTCGCAGTTACTGCGAAGCTGATCTGCGCCTTTGTTTTCGCCTATGCAAATTGTTGGTTTTCCCATGAGGCGGCTCAATTGACATTACAGGTCTTGAATCAGCTCTAGATGAATGTTTGTAGATTTTTTATAACAAAATCATCATTATTGAATAAGAATGCTCGAATTATCAAGACTGCTTCCATACAAATGGACTGCAAAAACTGGAGCTAATATTAATAG
This sequence comes from Rugalucina vietnamica, assembly GCA_964017185.1. Taxonomy (NCBI): domain Eukaryota; kingdom Metazoa; phylum Mollusca; class Bivalvia; order Lucinida; family Lucinidae; genus Rugalucina; species Rugalucina vietnamica. The sequence goes on from OZ024879.1 coordinate 3,507,640, forward strand.
GTCCCATAGCTGTTAAATTGTTTACTCATCATTAGGTAATCAGAATTGATGTCTGTTTCATAGAACACCTCATTTCACTAACTGGATAAATTGTTCATTAGTGTGGGATATCAATAATACATAGAGGATATTCAAGTTTTTGAGGTGAATATGAGTTTTATTTCATTGAGTGAAGTGAAAAATTTTTTATATTTCATGAGTGCCAAAGGCACGAATGAAATATATAATTTTTCACTTTACGAGATGAAATAAAAGTCATATTCACAACAAAAACTTGAATTTTCTTTTCATTATATTGCATGTAGTCATTGTAACGTTGCGCGCTAAAGCATATGACGTCAAAATCCCAAATGACGTCATTACGTCACGTCATTACGTCGCTATTGTGTGTGAACGTTCATTGCGCCAACAATAGCATAGATTATAAAATTTAGTTATGTAAAAATTAGAAATGAAATGGTGGAATCGTAATTTGCGTATTCCCAAATCTTATATTTTCACATGTGAAAATATAACTTTTTTTATATTTTCACATGTGAAAATATAACTTTTTCAAATATTGGTTATATTGAATACATATTTCTCTGTATTTCATCACTTGCCATATAATAAAATACAATAATGGACGGAAACATAGTTTACTGGACAAATACACTTTGTTTCTATAATGATTTCTCCCCTGTGTGGGTGCCTAAACTACCCTAGGCTATAATGGACGAATTGCTGAACTATAGCTGCCTCTTTGCTTGGTTTAGTATGCTGAAAAAGATCAAAAGGATAATGCATAAATCATTTGCTGAACACAACATTCAAGACACTATACATTATGAAAACTTGCCCATGCAATAAACAGAGATTTTTTTTTTCAGAAGCAAAAATTGAAAATTTCATTGGAATTTTTTTTTTTAAATATTTTCGCATATAACATACATTGTGGGTACATGTTCAACGAGTTCCCCCAATGTATGTTTTGGGTCAAAAATAAGAAAATTAGGTATACCCCTGCAAACCCTAGTTTTTCCATACAAAACAAGGTTGGGGAATAGCTGCTCACTCTTACAATATGTTTTCTTGTTATAAGTACCTAAGTGTCATTTTAGTTTTTTCCCACCCCTCGGTTTATGGAGTGGGAATTTCTTTCTGATTGCGCCATTTCCTGATCATTGCCTACATGTACCTTTTTTTCAAGGGGGTATACATTTAATGGACATGATTTCCTGATGATACACTGGCAAAGATATTTAACTGAATTTTGATAGGTAGGATTTGATTCCGAAACAAAAAAGTAACATGAGTCGTATTCCAAATATTTCTTAAGACATTCAAATCAATGCTATTTATTCATACAATAAAATCTTGTACCAAGCTTCGTTGATTAAAAAAAACAATGAGACTTGTACAATGAACTAAATGAGGGAAGTCTCAAAAACGAAGGTTGAAAGATGATATATTTGTAAGACTCGCAAACTGGGCCAGTCCCACAAATTGGGTCAATCCCACAAATTAGGTCAATCCCACAAACTGGGCTGGAAATATCTTGAATTCCCACAAACTGGGCCAAATTTCTTTCCATGGGCAAATAGATTGAGGTAACATTGTGCCCTTTTGACACCATCTTGATTTTTGTGAAGTCAACTATTCCATCAAGCATTGCAATCTTGACATTAGATGGCGTGACATCATTTCAGCGGGTAACAAGCAAAAAATACATGTAAATATCTGTAACACAGTCAAACATTTTGCAGGATTTCTACAGTGCAATGGTGGAAAAAAGAAAGACATCAAACTTTTGAGCAGCATTAAGTCTACTTTGTGTTAGAACAGAAATGGACTAAGTGCAAAATTTGTCGAGTAATAAATCGCTGCTTGTTGGTCAGTTGTAAGAATGCATCATTTTGTTTTTCCATGAAATGATTTGCTTACAATTTATTAGATTGGCCCAGTTTGTGGAAATCTGCTCTGTAGCCCAGTTTGTGGGACTGGCCCAGTTTGTGAGATTGGCCAAGTTTGTCGGACTGGCCCAGTTTGTGAGATTGGCCAAGTTTGTGGGACTGGCCCAGTTTGTGGGATTGGCCAAGTTTGTGGGACTGGCCCAGTTTGTGGGATTGGCCCAGTTTGTGAGATTGGCCCAGTTTGTTGGATTGGCCCAGTTTGTGGGATTGGCTGTGTTTGTGAGATTGGCCCAGTTTGTGGGATTGGCCCAGTTTGTGAGATTAGCCCAGTTTGTGGGATTGGCCCAGTTTGTGAGATTGGCCCAGTTTGTGAGATTGGCCCAGTTTGTGGGATTGGTCCAGTTTGTGAGATTGGCCCAGTTTGTGAGATTGGCCCAGTTTGTGGGATTGGCCCAGTTTGTGAGATTGGCCCAGTTTGTGGGACTGGCCCAGTTTGTGGGACTGGCCCAGTTTGTGGGATTGGCCCAGTTTGTGAGATTGGCCCAGTTTATGGGATTGGCCCATTTTGTGAGATTGGCCCAGTTTGTGGGATTCGCCCAGTTTGTAAGATTGGCCCAGTTTGTGAGATTGGCCCAGTTTGTGGGATTGGCCCAGTTTGTGAGATTTGCCCAGTTTGTGAGATTGGCCCAGTTTGTGGGATTGGCCCAGTTTGTGAGATTGGCCCAGTTTGTGAGTCCTACATATTAATATGCTTAACCCTTTTTTGACGAATGGATTTTCCCATCATTATCATTTGGAAGAGTCCACTTTCTTTTTAAGGGCACTAGGAGTGATTTTTAAATTTTATTCGATTTTTCGATGAAAATTCTCTAAGCAAACAAAATAGCCCCAGATGGGAAGCCGCGTTCTGTGGCGTCACATCTGGTGCTATTCTGTTTGCCTGTGTCCCATAAAAGGGACGACAGGCTTAAATGAGTTAAATAATTAACATCTCATCAGTTGAGTAATGTAATGATAGCCACATTTGTCACACTTTTGAGTCAGTAAATTACCTTTAGGAGGTCCCCCTGTGGGTCTACCACTGGACAGAGCTGAAAAACATAACAAACAGGTGTTAGAATTTATGGTACTATATTTCAACATGAGCGACCTCAAGACAAAATCAGCTCTTCTGGTTTCAAGGTTAAACACCACGTCAGGCATTCAATTTATCATATTTATCAAATCCTGGCTATTTTTCCCTGCACTGCAAGGAAATTATTAAAATCCAGCTAGCTTCCCCGCCATCTTCTGGAGCTATGATCACAAATGACTGGTGCATTATGTAGAAGCTTTCTCTGAAACTTTCTCATGACAAGGCTGACACTGTTTACTACTTTTGTATCCAGTTTCTAATATTTGAGCCACCGCATGGGAAAACCAACAATCTGCATATGCGAAAACAAAGGCGCAGATCAGCTTCGCAGTAACTGCGAAGCTGATCAGCGCCTTTGTTTTTGTTAAATGGATAGTACAATTACTCTTCTTTCTAAATACAAAATTTCCAGCCTCTAACCGTTTTCTGCGACTGTACAGCTCGGTTTGTGTCAGACCTGGTCAGAAACCCAAATTGTTGGTTTTCCCCTGCACAGGCTCATTTGTAATTTTGCCACTCTCTTGTCAATGTGTCATGAAATGAGCCACCTTGTGGGAAAACCAATGTTGTGGTTTCCAAACAGGTCCGACACAAACCAGTCTGTGCAGTCACAGAAGATGGCTTGAAGCTTGAAATTTTGGATTTAGAAAGTAGAGGAATTGTACTATCCGTGTAGCGAAAACACAGGCGCTGATCAGCTTAGGGTTTACCATGAAGCTGATCTGTGCCTTTGTTTTCGCCTATGCAGATTGTTGGTTTTCCCATGGGGCAGCTCAAATTATGAAATTGTTTGCCGTGCTAATGAACAACAGGAAAGTAACTCCTGTTCACTGTGTCGAAAATAATTCTGATCTATTACTGTCCTTGAAAACTAAATTAGTGTGCAAAGAATAGAAAAAAAAAACAACAACAAATGTCAGGATAACATTTGTGTAATGTGCAAGGGAGCCTCATATTTTGGTATTTTGCTCCAAAACATAGATTACGGGAACTTATTACTCACTACTCACTATTGTGTTTCTAAGAAATACCCCCAGTGTTTGTTTTGTGCAAAACATACAAATTTTTGTGTGACTTTTATTTCGCAAATTTTCTATTTCTGAAATTTTTCCCTAGGGCTTGAATTCACAAATTCACATTTCTGTAGGCTATATTGCTTGTAGAGATTCTTTATTAGCCAGAACCTTGAATTCGTGAGGCATCAAATTTGTTTAAGTTCGCTAAAATTAAGTTCTCACCAATATTTTCAAACTTTCAGTTGTGACAGACATGTTATAGTTAACTACCTTCTGTCCACTGTGTCGCCATACTGACTTCAGTATCATCAGGAATATGCCACCCTCCCTCTACCCCACCCAGTGGAGACTGGACTGAACGGTCAGACCTTACAGAATCCCGAACCTGGCTGGGGACTGGTGGTGGTCGACTCTCAACCTAGAATAAGGGAATGTGTAGTAATTGTCAAGTTAAGTTTGTCATTGAAAAAAAAAAATAGTCCAAATACCAAAAATCATTGGTGAAAACTGACAAAATTGAAGGACAATTGTGTGCAAGGACTTTCAATTGAATGTCCTCCTAATAAGTGAGCCTGGTCGTGAGAAAACGGGATTATTGCTTATGCGAAAACAAAGGCACAGCTGATCAGCATGTTTGTTTTTGCTAAACAGATAGTAAAATTCCTCTTTTTCCTAAATCCAAAATTTCAAGCTTCTAGTCGTTTTCTGTGAGTGTACAAGCCAATTTGTGTCAGGCCTGGTCGGAACCCCCAAAGACCAGTTTTCTCGCATTGTGACTAGAGTATTGGCAGCAACACATCTGAGCTGTGCCTCTAGCTCTCATCATAGACTACGATACGAGCCTTTGCTTGAGAAAACCAACAGTTTGGAGTTCTGACCAGGTCTGACACAACCCGGCCTGTACAGTCACAGAAGCAGGCTAGATTCTTGAAATTTTGGATTTAAGAAGAAAAAAATTGTATCTGTGTACCGAAAAGAAAGGCGATGATCAGCTTCATGGTTACCAGGAAGCTGGTCTGCTTTTTGTTTTCCCATATGCAAATTGTTGGTTTTCTCATGTGGTGGCTCATACATATTTTTTGTGTATTATTCTAGTGTCTTAATCTCATTAAGTTTAGGTAAAATGTAACACTTGAAGGGTAAAACCTACCACAGGATCATCTTGAGATGCCATCATCCTTGGGTCCCATGTTTTACCCCCACGTAGGAAAATGTTGGATTCCTCTGACTGCATGGTGTATGGTTGTTTGTCTTGAAATCTTACTGGCATAGTAGAGGAAAACTTTGTGCTGAAACACAAAACAAATTTTGAAAGGCATTCCAAGATAATAAACACCCATCAGGCTATACAGTTGTCCGCTAAATACTCTGACTTATACTTTTCTACAGGAACTTTTATCAGTCTATTTTCTATCATGAGCCAATACAGAATTATTAAACTATTTAAACAGACTCAAGTGTCGTTAATACTTAAATTTCTCAACCACAGGTTCAAGCTCATTTGCTTGTTTGTTTAGTGGCTAAACATCCCAATCGACAATATCTCAGTCATGTCAGACTTGAGCCATACCACCGTTATAACAATCACATTGTGGAGATATTGCCAAAGAACAAAGCCTACCCCTTACCATCCTCTTGGTTTAATGTCCAACACATTTAACCTTAGGTCATCACATTAAAAAAACAAAAAAAAAAAAAAAAAAAAAAAAAACTACTTTCAAAAACAAACCATGATAATGCCATATCAAACAGCTTCTCTCTATTGATGAGCTTGATGAGCGTGTTTGATCTGTATCTGCACTGCTTGCCCAACCTATCTTTCTTAAATAAAGTTGTTTTTATTTTTTTTTTTTGTTCAGTCTTAACTTTAAGTCATTTTCTTGCTCAAGGGCATGGCATGGGAGGCATAAGTTTCAAACCTAGATATGCTTTGGATTACCAAACTCAACATACCACCGTCACAAAGGTACATAAATATGTACAGTCATATTCTCACCTTCTGGTCTGTCTAGATGGTTCTGGTAAAGTTCTGGAATGTTTTGGTATCATTGTGTCACCCTCTGTATCAGCTAACTTCCACACTGGCTGACGCTGAAGAAAAGTGAGAACAAAAACTGCTTGAGAAACCTCTCTTGTATTAAGTGCGCATGTCCAACACAAACCAGGCTGTATAACCAAAAACAGAGTAGATAGATGCTTGAAACTATTGATTCAGGAAGAAGACAAGAAGTCTGTCTGGATGGTCCCAGTGAAGTCCTGAAATGTTTTGGTATCATTGTGTCACCCTCACTATCAGCTGCTTTAAATTTAATTTTAAAAAAATTCTGCTTTAGAAAACCTCTCTGATGTTTGGTACCCAGGCTCAATACCAATCAGAGAAGCCTCCGTGGTGCAGTGGTTATGTCACTCGCCTTGTAAACCAGGGGTCGCAGGTTCGATCCCGGGCTTCTCCAGTCCGTCGGATGGGACTATAAACCGAGGTCCCGTCTCCATATGACCTTAGCTGTTGGTGGGACGTTAAACCCCAATCAACCAACCAACCAAATCAATACCAATCAGGCTGTAAAACAGCAAAAATAGATAGAGGCTTAAAATGCTTTTGGAATAAAAAGGAAGATACTTACAGGACCCTGTACCTGTGAGACACTTTCAAATTCATCATCACTGATCCCTGGGGAGTAGTCGGACTGTTGGAAGGACATACCAGTCTGGGGACGGTCAAGGTCAGAGTCGTAGTAGTCATACTCATTACCTAGACATTACGAAAACATGCCCATGTAATATACAAAGATTTTTAAAGTTGTAAAAAATGAAAATTTTCAGTGGAACAATTTTGACATTTTTTCTTATTTTTGCTCAAAACATAGATTGTGGGTGCACGTTAGAACCGCCTCACCGAGGCGGTTCTAACGAGTACCCACAATCTATGTTTTGGAGCAAAAATAAGAAAAATAGGTATACCCCTGCATACCCCAGTTTTGCTACATAAAAGTGGGGTTCAAAGGGGTATACATTACACGGACATGTTTTCCTGATGAAATACATAAATAAATATTTGCTTGTTTTTTGGGGTTAAATGTCTCATTCAATGAAGTTTCAGACATGTCCAGGCGTCGAGGTTATAAAACTTTTTTCAAGCTCAGCTCAGCTGAGCATGACATTTCAACTGCTCATAAATGTTGAAATAGTAAAAAATTGTGGAAAAATCCGGTTCAAAAACTAGTAATTTATCCCGCTCATTTGCTCATAAATGTTAAAATGCCAACAATTTTATTGGAATTTTAACATTTATGAGCAGGATAACTTTTAGTCCCACCTGAGTTGAGCATGAAAAAAGTTTTATAACCTCGGGCCCTGGACATTTCTGGGTTTTAACCAGTGCAATGTGCCTTATTGATAGACACAACCTCCCAATCCCCAGTGCACATACTGGGTTAGATTGAACAAGTATTTAAGAGGCAATGTTTCTGTAAATAGAACTGTCATACTCATTCAGAAACAATACCCTTCCTTGATGAACAAATTGAAAAGTTATAAAATAATAACAAGACATTTAGAAACTGAAAACTACAATACATCATAATGCTTTTTTTTTTCTTTTGATAGATATGTTCTTATCTTAAATGAGCCGCCACATCAGAAAACCAACAATTTGCCTATGCGAAAAAACAAAGGCACAGACTAGCTTCACAGTCACTGCGAAGCTGATCAGCACCTTTGTTTTCGCAACATGGATAGTACAATCCCTCTTTTACTTAAATCCAAAATTTCAAGCTTCTAGCCCCCTTCTGTGAGTGTACAGGCTGGTTTGTGTCGGACCTGGTTGCAAACCCAAATTGTTGGTATTTTTATGCAGCGGCTCAAATTTTTTTCAGCCATGACAATGAATCTAATTTACAAACTATTTTGAGCTATCTAAGTTAGCAGCATTTATATTGCAAGTGTTTATCAATGACAATACTAAAAGTCTCATTTTAAAGCTACAAGGTAACTAAACTATCCAAATCATGTAAGACTGGGTGAAAACTATATGGAAGTGTTAGGGTAAAACCCAGGCGTGAGTAACTTACCCAGTTGATTATTAGCAGGTGCACTACCGGTGAAAAGGCTGAAAGAAGTAAGGAAAGCCGGTGAAAAACTAAAGAATATCACATTTTATAAGGACTAGGGATTACAATGTAGAGGGAATGTAAATACTGCTCTAGATCAGCTGTTAGAAAGTAAGCTGCATCATGAGAAAACATGTCTTCAGGATTTCTGACCAGGCCTGATACAATCCACAGGTCTGACCAATCCAGAGGTCTGACACAATCCACAGGTCTGATACAATCCACAGGTCTGACAAGCCAGACTGTGACCCATGTAGTCAGAGAAGAAGGCGACATGTATAAGCTTCAAATTTTTGATTTACTATTTTTAATATACTAGAAATTTACTATTTCAGTAGGAAACCAAAGACTGTTACTGCACAGCTTATCTACATCACACAACGTTTTCTCATTATGTGGCTCATATATAAAAATACTTGTGCACAACATCTATACACATGTACGGGGGATGATCCAAAATAACGTAGACTTTTGCTGTAGCTTCTACACAACTCATTCAAATTCTTACAAAATAACATGAGCATAAATCGGAACATGTCTAGAATATCGTGGCAAAATATCAGGCAAAAATAATGACCCGTTAAAAATCTACAGTCACAACAAAAAGGTCACTAAGGTCTACCCGGCGCATGTCATTTTTGATTTCGTAACGTCATTGGCGTTTTATTCATTTTGAAATAAACACATTCGAAGCGCTTACCGCCATCTATTCACCATGTACCATAGATAAAAATATTTTTGCTAATTGTGCTAAATGTATTTCACAAATTTCCCGTCAGTATTCAAAACTCGAAACAAATTCTTACTTTAAATTGCTTCAAAATCGCCACATCACCAGCCGTCAGCATGCATTCAGCGCATTACGCATTTACGTCGCCACTGACGCGCGTTATTTTGTTTCTTTTTCTATCTTTGTTATGCTGTTTTATCGTCAGAATCGCAACGGGAATATTTTTACACAACTGATGTATTCATTGAATATTCCCGTTATGTCTACATTTAGTTACTTTCGGTCGTTGTGTTGGCGCTATCAAAAATCGCGGCAAGTTTAGTAATAGCATAGATTTTAGCTGTATCTGGCGACGATGTTTTTAACGTTAAATGCACTGAAAAAGTGCACAATTGATATTAATATTTCAAAAACGCACTACTCAAATTTGTTGAAACTTATGCACAGCATTTTCTAAACATCAAGCTTTTACTAGACTAAGTTTGGCTCGATTTGCATGCCTACTTTACATTTTGTCGAGACATGTATTACACAAGACAGGACCGAAAATTCGTGTGCGCCGCCTATGCGTCACCATGGTTTTAAAATGGTGCGGCGTTTTTCAGATACTTATAAAATGTGTGATTGTTTTACCTTATCTTGTTCTAAGAATAATCTGATTTATCGAAATATACATTTTTCTAATATTTATCCACGTATATTGAAGCTACAGAAAGAGTTTACGTTATTTTGGATTTTCCCTCGTATACTACAACTCAAGAGATCATTAAATACATTTTGAAAGAGCTAACTTATACTTATATGAGTGGTTTTCAGCTGTTTAGAGCAGTATCTGCAGAGAAATTATGAACAGCTAATGACTGCAGCTAAGCAACAAGGATGTGTTTTGACTGACTTGATACATTCTAGCAAGGGCTAGCCCTATATGCTTTTTTAAGGTTCTGTTATGGCTAGAAATGCCAGTCAACATTTATTTAGTCATGTTGGAATGGCACCAACACTTCACAGGTATTGACCAGAATCCTGGGGAGTTTGAACTGTCTTGATCAAGGGCACAACATGGCAGAGGCAGATATCAAACCCAGGGCCTCTTGCTCAGGAGTTGAGTACTCAATCCCTAGGCTAGGTACTGTAACAAGCCCAGGACCTCTCGCTCAGGAGTCCAGTATTCTATCCAGTAGACCAAAACACTTCTCTGAACTATTTACATCTACAAGGCATTTAGGGATATACACAAATCCCTCAGTGTGTAGTTTTCTACTGCCATTACATGTAGCTCTAAATATTGGTCAATATTTTATTTTCATTGTCTCCCTTGGCTTACAATTTCTCTGCAATCATTTCACTGTTCAAAGTAACATGACAACAAGAAGGGTTTTAGTGACTTTAGAATTTTAATTTTTCTCTAAATCTGTAGACTACAAACTGAAACTGAACATATAATGATAAGCTGGAATTGTCCCCACCAATTTTTGAAAAGTAAAGAAAATTCTACCGAAAAGCAATTAAATGAACTAAACTGTGACAATTAGCAAGAAACAATCAACCCACTTACCTTTTGGGGGCAAAGAATATGTGCTGCAAATATACTCATTTTATACAAATTAGGTCCTACTGTTTACCTAAATTATCAAAATTGTAATATTTTTTCTTTTAAATTAAAGTTGTAGTTTTCCAACAAGAAGTCCCTTAAGGAGAGAGAAAACAAACCATAGTCAGTGTAAATAACAGGATCAAATCTCTCTTGCCTTTAAAAAATAATCACTGCTGGCTTTTTGACATGGGTGAGCAGAATAAATGTCATGCTCAACAAAGTGAGCATGGAAAAGACAGGGGCGGATCCAGGATTTCTGGAAGAAGAACTCACACCCACCAAGGGGAGCTCGCTTTCTACATTTTACTCAGTTTTTCTTAAAGCCCCTGATGAAACAGGAATACATGTACTTAGTCCCAGAAGTGGGTTCAAAAGAAACACTTGAACTCCCTTCAAATCCACCACTGATAATTTCTACTCACTTGATGTTCAACTTGACATTGTGCTGTTCTTCTTCTCTCTGTCTCAGTATCTATAAATAGAATTTTGCTCAAGTATTATTAAACTATCTAACAATATCCATACGCACTGTGTCATTAGAAAGCTAACTTTCGCCTTTGAGATAACAAAAGCACAGATCAGCTGTGCAGTTACTGCACAGCTAATCAGCACCTTTGGCTTCACTAAATTGATAGTACAATTCTTCTTCTTTTTAAAACCAAAATCTTCAGCTTCTAGCCATCTTCTGTGGTTGTACAAACTGGTTTGTGTCAGACCTAGTCGACTGTCGGAAACCCAGATTATGAGCTTCTAACACCACAGCTCATATAATAAGTTGTAAGCAGTAAAATAAAATTTTCTGTGGTGCTTTTAATACTTTTCTGTACCAAGGCAAAATATGAGGTGATGCAGTATGAAAACAAAATATGGTTTTGTTATCATGATTCATAACATAATTAAAGTATGTGATCCTGTAACCCTATGAATTGGTAGCCAAAAAATAGATAATTTAACTGTAATTTCATGTATGAATCAAGCAAATTAGTGATATAAAACAGGTAAACTATTCTGAGTCTTACCCTACTCAGTTTGTGTCCTGTTTTAGTGATATTAGTGACTCCCTCTCTTCTCAAGTCATCAGGGTCCTCTGAAAGATCATATCATATGAGCCGTGACGCAAGAAAACCGGACTTCAGGATTCCTAGCAGGTCCAAGACAAACCAGTCTGTACAGTAACGGAAGCAGGCTAGAAGCTTGAAATTTCCGATTTAAGAAGCAGAGAAATATACTATCCGACAGCGAAAACAGATGCACTGATCGCCTTTGCAATTACTGGAAGCTGATCTGCGCCTTTGTTTTCGCATAGGCAAAGATCTGGTTTTCTCTTTGCGCAGCTCATATTATCTTTATGCTACTAATAAAATTGAATTTATCAGATGAAATAGCTATAAAACTTATACATGCTCAACTATTTAACTTGAGCAAAAATACTAAATTTGTCCAAATAGATTGGATCACCAAGGCCATCAATTAACCCTCCTTATTATAAATGTTTAAAACATTTTTGAGCAGGATTAACTTCATGCTTAGCTGGGTAGAGCATGAAAAAAGTTTTATAATCTCACATCCAGTTCTATGGAGACTTAAAAGTGTCTTGCTCAAGGACACTACACAGCAGAGGTAGGTATCAAACCCAGGATCTTTCATTATGGAGAACTGTACTCTATCACAAGGTCTGCACACTCCCTGAGTGATCAGCTGATCAGCATCTTTTTCACTACACAGATAGTACAATCCCTCTTCTAAAATCCAAACTTTCAAGCTTCTAGCCTGCTTCTGTAACTGTACAGCCTGGTTTGTGTCGGACCTGGTCTGAAACCTAAATTGTTGGTTTTCTCAAATATCAAAATAATCCCACAGACATTTTCAATCTCTACAACTTAAGAAAAATCTGTCCATAGCATAAGTGTGCTGTAATGTTTACCTAACAACTCAATAGCATCTTCCTCCTCCCGATCACTCTCGTAAACTCCCGAGTCTCCCGATACCGTCGATGATTTATCTTGATCAGCTAGGAGCTTGCCAAGCTCCTCCCTGTGCTTGATGGCATCCATCTTGGGACCTTTCACATGGCTAGAGCTGATTAAATAATACACAAATGGTTAATCATTTGAAAACAACATCCAGATAAATAGCACTTGAAAAAAGATTTGACCACAGAGAAATGTAATGAAGTATAAAATCTATTGATGTAATGAACAGTATAGACCCTGACTAAACTATTCCTTTAGAAAGCAACAAACAACAATTTGTGAGAAACCAACAATTTGTGAGATTCGGCAGTTGCTCATATCTGCAAGTATGCAAATTGATAAAGGATAAACTTGTTCCCTATTTAGTATCCCTAAACCATCACCCTAGTTAGGGTACTCACACTCAAAATTTCCTGCATGTTAAAGTTGGATTTCTTTTCATGATTTTCTATTGTCAAGAAAGGGAAGTAACTAACCTTTCAACAACTGAGGATTCTTGTTTCTCCACTGTGTCACTAAGCATTATCTCCCCTGCTAGTGGATCTTCTGTATCTCTTTGGGACCGGGGACCAGTGTAACCATGGCTTCTATAGTTAACATCTTCTCCATCCTGAGTGAAATAAAAAATACAGCAGTGAAAAAGTTGAGACTCACAAAAGCAGCATGTGCAAATGAGCCGTGCCATGAGAAAACCAGATTTTTGCCTATGTGAAAACAAAGGCACAGATCAGCTTTACAGTAAGCCGGTAACTGCAAAGCTAATCAGCGTCTTTGTTTTTTGCTACATGGATAGTACAATTCCTCTACTTTGTAACTTCAAAATTTCCAGCCTCTTGCCAATTAAATTCAGACGCCCAACCCAGACACCAGGCCCTGAGGTTATAAAACTTTTTTCATTTTCAGTGACAACTGAGACTAAAATTTATCCTGCTTAGACTGGCTTTGACAGTCTAAACCAAAATTTCTATTAATTTGGACTATTTCAGTATTTCTGAGGAACTTGAATTTCATGCTCAGCTGAGTTGAGCATAACCTCGGGACCAGGTGGAGAAGAAATGACTATACAAGACACCACATAAACAAAACTACATGTAAGAACAGCAGGCTGACTAGCTCTTTCCAAGCAAGGTAGCCATCCAGCTGGCATCAATCAAAAGATGGCAATTACAACAGAGAGGCAGACAGTTTGAAAAGATAAGTTAATGATGGGTTGAAATTATCTGAATGTATAAGACCAAACATTGCTCCAATAATGTCTCTTCAAATAGCATCTAATGCAACTTTTCTGTTCAATAAGATCTGTTACAGGACAGTGTAGCTCACCTGACTTGTGCTTTGCCACTAAATCTATTAAAATCTATGACCCAGGACCTCAACCTCAAGCTCAGTAACTCAGGTGGATCGGGATGGTGCACATACATTTACGGCAAACAAGCTTACGGTAATTCCAACATTGGTGGCCCAAGCTTTCCTGATGTCAACTTTCTCATCTTTTCTCTGATGTCTAGCCACTGTGTCCTCATGTTTTCTATCTTCTTCAAACAGATCATCAAATGTTGTTGTAGTTATTTTGGTGTCAGAGACCCAGTCTTGTTTCTGCTTTCGTCCTGTCAGAAGAGAAAAGAAGTTTTCACAATAATTGTGCTACACAAATTGTATTAAACAAGTATGAATCAGCTCCTAACTTGTTTTAAGTAATGTTAGTGCATACTATTAGATAAACTTTATTCATTATGAGTCACATCATGAGACTGAAACCGAATTTTTGCCTATGCAAAAAAAAGGCGCAGATCAGCACCGCAGTAAATGCTAAGCTGATCAACGCCATGGTTTTTGCTACATAGATAGTACAATTCCTCTTCTTCTTAATTGTTCTATTATGCTTCGCTTCTGTGACTGTGCAGACTGATTTGTGTGGGACCTGGTCAGAAACCCGAAGACCTGTTTTCTCGCATCGCTGCTCATTCCATCAAAGTACAATAAAGCTATGCCATTTTTACACCATTAAACTGATGTTTGTCCAATTAAACAAATTTAACTTTAAAACTAATTTTCAATCAAGCTATCGACTCTGAAGGCCTTAAGTGAATCCCTTAATTTGTGAGAATTCTCTTATCCTATCCTGAAAAACGTAGAAAAGTATTATCAACAAATAAATTAAATCTCTCTTTCAATGGTAACAGGGGTGAAAATCTTTTTCTAAATGAGCCGCTTAGTGGGAAAACCAACAATGTGGTTTCCAAACAGGTCCAACTCAAACCGGGCTGTACAAGCACAGAAGATGGCTAGAGACTGGAAATTTTGGATTTAGAAAAACGAGGAATTGTACTATCCATGTAGCGAAAACAAAGGCACTGATCAGTTACTGCGAAGCTGATCTGTGCCTTTGTTTTCGCATATGCAGATTGTTGGTTTTCCCATGTGGTGGTTCAAATGATCCATCAGTATAGTGGACTATGATAGTAGAAAAGCATTTTTCAAAAGACCACACCTTTACATGCTGTTACTAACTTCTTATAAACACATTTTGTAAATGAAACTTCATTCATACATGCTGAGCTACATTTATTATGTATTGTCATTTTCCAAATAAATTAAAATAAACATACATTCTTTTCCGAATAGAGCATCACACCGTAAATACCCTAAATATCGCCAAGCCCTTAATAAATGCTTTGAAAATTGAATTTCAAATTATATCACAATCGTCTAATATGATTCCACTGCATTCCACTACTTGATCAGTTTCATTGCCTACATTAGTTTAGCATTAACCCAAGCCACTAACTTACTTGCTGTATGTACTGAAAATAAGTCATGCAGCAAGACAAATCATTTTTCACCAGTAATCCATTTTCATTTCATCAAGCGGGTCTATTTTCTGACCAATATTCAGGGATGCATCAGTTTTACAGCCACCAAGCAACATGCATATACTCAAGAATTACTGAGCTTTGATAAAGAAAATCTGTTTTTCTTGGTTTCCAAATATATGAGCCACCAACAATCTGCATTTGCGAAAACAAAGACGCAGATCAGCTTGGGGGTAATACTGCGTTTATACTATGTTCCCGGCGGCCCCGTTTGCTAGAAACGTAGCGTGCCGTGGAGTTTTGTAATACATTTCTCTGATTTTCAAGATATATTACGTTTTCTTACGTTGCATTACGATATCCTTAACAAGCCATGATACTGATAAGCCAGTGTGTCACAGAGGCGCTAAGGTACGTTACGGTTATCCACGATCTATCACGATTATTAGCATGTTCTATTACAGCCTGTGACGTTCTGTTGCGGTCAGTTGTGTTTTGAGCAAGGCGTAACATGTTTTTTCGGTCTGTCAAGGTCAGCTACGGACGAAATGTAGACACCATACAATAAAAAGCACATTTTTTTCCTTTTGTATACGAATAAGTCCTTTGAAATAATAACAATCGCTCTCCTCAACAACCGACTGTAGATTTGATTAAGAAAGTTAGGGATTGTAGTTCTTATTCAATTGCATAGTGCAGCGTATGGTCTGTATTGTTCACTATAGTGACTGCTCCAATATGAAGGAACTTGTCCCCATGATATGCCATTTTATATCTATAAACTTCACGCACTGTGATAACCGTAACAGAATGTGACATACGTAGCAGAACGGGGTGAACACCGTCAAAAACCGTAATGCATCGTAACTTAACGCAACAAAACGTGTTGAGTATTCCGCAGGAAACAGGACCAGATGTGAGACGACCGTGATCAAACGCAACAGAACGTGGAAGATCCGTAGCTTGCCGGGCTATTCACTAGCTGCCCTTTGCACTACGGACCACCTCCACATTACGCTACGTACTGTTACGTTCTGTCACGGTGTGATACGTTCAGCCCATTTTATCACGGCCTAATACGTTTCTCATTTCTGCTGTGACTGCCGTGGCAGATTATTAAACTGTCAAAACATTTGTCACGGTGTCCACAAAATGAAGAAAAATGAAGAAAAACATTTTTTTTTTTCAACTAAACATTTTCATTTTTCATGACTTGAAAATGTATAATGTACATGTATGGGCATTTTTTTTTGTAACAGACCAGAAAGCAGAGTTTTAAGTTCTGGAAACCAAACATCTGGGCCAAATTGTTCAAAACTTAGCTTAACGCTTCCATTCAGGCCTCAAATTGTTAACTATATATTGACTTCAAAAGCAAATGCACTGTTGTTTTATTTTGCTGACAAAATGTGAGAATCCTTTGCAATGCAAAGGATTCTCACATTTTTTCAATAAAAAATAAGTGTATTTGTAATATTTTCATTTGAAATTTTAACACATTGTTAACTAATGACATCATTAATTTTGAACAACTGGCCCCAGGTTTTCTTGAACAATGCTCAATTTTTACTTGGAGTGAGAGTTATGGGAGTGATCTGCAGTAGAGAGTCAACTGTACTTTGAGGCAGAACCCCTAACCAAGGTAAACAGATAGAACAGATAGAAATATGATCAATAGTGCACCAAAAATGATAGCAATCCTGCAGGCACAACTGTTCAACTCCTGGTACCAAGGTTAAAACTATTTTCATTTTTATGTCAGCTGAGCATAAAATTTATCTTTATTTTTGGCAACTTAACACCTATTATTTTGGTAAATGAATAACTTTGGCCTATCTAAACCTGAAACCTCTACTGATATTGATTATTTCAGTACTTATGGTTGTGAGCAAAAATATTAAAATTATAAAAACACTGAAAATTTTCAATTTTTACAGTTCTAAAAATTCCTGTAATTGCATGGGTATGTTTTCTTTATGAAAGTTGCTCATCAATAACCTATTCATTAGGAAAACATATCCATGAAATGTTTACCCCCCAAAACCCCACTTTTAAATAGTAAAACAGGGGTATACAGGGGTATACCTATTTTTCTTATTTTAGCTTCAAAACATAGATAGCCGAGGCAGTTCCTATGTGTACCCACAATGGGTTTCTATGTACATATGTGCATAGGCAAGTTTTTGTAATGTCAGCTGACCTTTAATTTTTTTTCAAAAATCTTAACGTATGTTTTTGTTTCATACTACCTGTATTCCTTATGGGAGTATTTCTAATATTGACTCCTTTAAGCCTGGCATCCTTTTTATGGGACATAGGCAAACAGTATAGCCCCAGATGTGACACTGCAGGTGGTGGTGTCCCATCTGGGTCTATTCTATTTTTTTAAAGGAATTTCATTGAAATAATGGAATAAAAAATGAGCTGCCTCATGGGAAAACCAACAACTTGCATAGGCGAAAACAAAGGCGCAGATCAGCTTCGCGCTACACAGATAGTACAATCCCTTTACTTCCTAAATACGAAATTTCATGTTTCTAGCTGTCGTCTGTTACTGTGCGGTCCGGCTTGTGTCGGACCTGGTCGAAAACCACAACGTTGGTTTTCCCATGAGGTGGCTCAAATGTAAATTACTCCTGATTCCCCTCAGATGAAAGTGGACACTTCCAAATGATAATGATGGGAAAGTCCATTCGTCATGAATGGGTTAAAACCTACCTGCTTTGCTAGTTGCCTCTGTCCTTTCTGATTCTCTAGGTCTCTGTTTCTTACTGTGAGTTAACCAGGGTTTGTCATACGATCTATCCACCAAATCTGTACACAAAAGAAACAGTGATTTCCTAAATTATTTCTAATGAAGGTCAAGAGACCAGAACCCAGAACCTGTCCACCATATTTTAGGGAAAAAGGCACAAAAACAATGTTTTGTTTTCACAAAAAAAGCTAATATAGAAAAACTCTCAACACTAAAATATATTATATCACAAAACTCGGATTTATAGAAGTACATGCGTACATTTATTCATATTTTTACTTCAAAACAGTGATTGTGGGTACTCAGCTTTAATGTGTACCCACAGTCATTGTTTTGAGCAAAAATATGACAGACATTAATGTTTTTAAATCAAAATTTTAGTTTTCATTGCAGAAAAAATCAGTGAATATTTCATAGGTATGTTCCCATACCTGGTCCGCTGGCTACCGCCCAGGCCTGTGTTGTAGTTTTATCGGGACTTCTTCTCCCGTGTCTATCTGGTGAGCTTCTTCTCAATGTGCCTGGCTTCAGGTCCTACAAGAATATTATGAAAATATGTCTATATGATTTGCAACAATCTTTAAAGTTCCTAAATATTATGCTAATAAAACAATTCTTTTATGCTAAAAAAATTTATTTTGGGTAGATGTTAAAACCACCTTGTTTTGTGGATTAATGTCACAGTCAACAATTCATAAATCAGTCATGTCCATACAAAGCCTCTTAAAAATACATAAAAAACCAGAGGACCAACGGTCCTGTAAACGCTCACCTGAGATCTGCTGCATATACGTGTACCAATAAACATGTTTTAATATAATGGTATTTAACCCCAGTGTAAGGGCAGATGAAGCCCTAGGGTCATTTTCTTTTTTCAGAATAATCAATATTCTGTCCATTTGCCAATTTCCTGCTGGCTTTTCCCTTCAAATGACATTTTAAAAGTTTTTCCCATTCAAATTCATGGGCAACCCATGTTGACCTTGCCATAAACTGGGTCAAGGTTGTCACAGGTCATGATTTAGATATACATTGTAGTACTTTAGCCATCGATGCTTCACTCCAAAGTTCATGGAAATTTGTCAAATGGTTCAGAGAAAAAGATTTATATGGGCAGCATGGCGGCCATCTTGGTAATGTGACCTAGATTATTAATAAACACATTGGTTCCCCCATCCTACAGATGCTTCAGATAAAATTTGGCTTTAATTGGCCAAGTGGTTTCAGAGGAGAAGAAGTTTGAATAGTATGGTATTATACAAGTATATTGCCCCAGGGTAGGGGCATATGAGCCCTTGGGTCCATTTGTTTTTGTTTTTTTTCAGATTCATTAATATTTAATCCTTCTGCCCATTTCCTGCAAGATTTTCACCTCAAATGACTTTTTAAAAGTTTTCCCCATTCAAATGCATTGGCAACCTATGTTGACCTTGTTGTAAAATAGGTCAAGGTCACCACAGTGTCATGATTTATATATACATTGTAGTGCTTGAGCCATATATACTTCATGCCAAGTTTCGTTGAAATTGGTCCACCGGTTCTGGAGAAGAAGATTTTTGAAGGTTTTCTACCATTATTGGCATGGCGGCCATCTTGGTAATTTGAACTAGATTATTTATACACAAACTGATTCCCCAATTCTATAGACGCTTTACATAAAATTTGAATATTATGGTAATTTACATGTATAATGCCACTGGGTGGGGGAAGATGAGCCCCTGGTGTCCAATTTTTTTCAGAATCATTAATATTCAGTCCTACTGCCCATTTCCTGTAAGACTTTCACTTTATATGACTTTTTTAAAGTTCTCCCCATTCGAATGCATTGGTGACCTATGTTGACCTTGCCGTAAAAAGGTCAAGGTCACCACAGTGTCATGAGTTATATACACATTGTAGTGCTTGAGCCATATATACTTCATGCTAAGTTTCATTGAAATCGGTCCACCAGTTCTGGCGAAGAAGATTTTTGAAGGTTTTCTACCATTATTGGCATGGTGGCCATCTTGGTAATGTGAACTAGATTATTTATACACACACTGATTCCCCAATTCTATAGACCATTTCATAAAATTTGTCTTTGATTTGCCTAGCGGTTTCAGAGGAGAAGATATTTGAATATTATGGTAATTTACATGTATAATGCCCCGGGGTGGGGGAAGATGAGCCCCTGGGGTCCATTTTTTTTCAGAATCATTAATATTCAGTCCTACTGCCCATTTCCTGTAAGACTTTCACTTTATATGGCATTTTTAAAGTTCTCCCCATTCAAATGCATTGGTGACCTATGTTGACCTTGCCGTAAAAAAGGTCAAGGTCATCACAGGGTCATGATTTATAAATACATTGTAGTGCTTGAGCCATAGATGCTTCATGGCAAGTTTCGTTGAAATTGGTACACTGGTTCTGGAGAAGAAGATTTTTGAAGGGTTTTTACCATTTATGGGCATGGCGGCCATCTTGGTCATGTGACCTGGATTTCTTATTTACACATTGGTTCCCCCTTCCTATTGATGCTTCACATAAAATTTGGCTTTGATTGGCCAAGCGGTTTCAGAGGAGATGATTTTTTAATATTATGGTAATGTACAGGTATATTGCCCCGGGGTGGGGGCAGATGAGCCCCTGGGGTCAAATTATTTTTCAGAATCATCAATATTCAGTCCTACTGCCCATTTCCTGCAAGATTTTCACTTTAAATGATAGTTTAAAATTTTTCCCCATTCAAATGCATTGGCGACCTATGTTGACCTTGCCGTAAAATAGGTCAAGGTCATCACAGGGTCACAATTTATGTAAACATTGTAGTGCTTGAGCCATCAATGCTTCATGCCAAGTTTCTTTGAAATCGGTCGACTGGTTCTGGAGAAGAAAATTTTTGAAGGGTTTTTACCATATATGGGCATGGCGGCCATCTTGGTCATGTGACCTAGATTTCTTATATACACATTTGTTCCCCCTTGCTATTGATGCTTCACATAAAATTTGGCTTTGATTGGCCAAGCGGTTTCAGAGAAGATCTTTGAAAATGGTGGACGACGGACGATGATGACGCCGACGGACGGATGCCAGGTGCCTCCATATCCTATTACCTCACCTGTGAGCCTTCGGCTCAGGCGAGCTAAAAATACACCCAGATAGGCATTTTTGAGAAACAAGTGATTGTTTTTACCTTGAAAAAAAAACAAAAAACAGAGGACCAATGGTCCTGTAAACACTCACCTGAGATCTGCTGCATATACCAATAAACATGTTTGAATATTATGGTATTTAACCCCAGTGCAGGGGCAGATTTACCTTCAAATGATATTTTAACAGTTTTCCCCATTCAAATGCATGGGCAACACATGTTGACCTTGCCATAAACTGGGTCAAGGTCATCACAGGGTCATGATTTATATATACATTGGAGTACTTTAGCCATCGATGCTTCACGCCATGTTTCCTTGAAATCAGTCTATTGGTTTAAGAGAAGAAGGTTTTTGAAGGGTTTTTGCCATATATGGGCATGGCGGCCATCTTGGTCATGTCACCTAAATTATTAATATACACATTGGTTCCCCCATCCTATGGATGCTTCACATAAAATTTGGCTTAAATTGGCCAAGCAGTTTCAGAGGTAAAGATTTTGAATATTATGTTAAAAACTTAATATACATGTATATTGCCCCGGGGTGGGGCCATATAAGCCCTTGGGTACAACTTTTTTCAGAATCATTAATATTCAGTCCTACTAACCATTTCCTGCAAGATTTTCACCTCAAATGACTTTTTTAAAAGTTTTCCCCATTCAAATGCATAGGCGACCTTCATTGACCTTGTCGTAAAATAGGTCAAGGTCACCACAGGGTCATGATCTATATATACATTGTAGTACTTTAGCCATTTATGCTTCATGCCAAGTTTCTTTGAAATCAGTCCACCAGTTTCGGAGAAGATTTTTGAAGGGTTTTAACCATATGGGCATGGCGGCCATCTTGGTCATGTGACCTAGATTATTTATATACACATTGATTCTCCCATTCTATAGATGCTTCACATAAAATTTGGATTTGTTTGGCCAAGCGGTTTCAGAGGAGAAGACGTTTGAATATTATGGAGATATACATGTATATTGCCCCGGGGTAGGGGCACATGAGCCCCTCGGGTCCAATTTTTTTCAGAATCATTAATATTCAGTCATACTGCCCATTTCCTGCAAGACTTTCACTTTAAATGACATTTTAAAAGTTTTCCCCATTCCAATGCATTAGCGACCTACATGTATGTTGACCTTGCCGTAAAATAGGTCAAGGTCACCACTGGGTCAGGATTTATATATACATTGTAGTGCTTGAGCCATCGATGCTTCATGTCAAGTTTCGTTGAAATCAGTCCACCGGTTCTGGAGAAGAAGATTTTTGAAGGGTTTTTACCATATATGGGCATGGTGGCCATCTTGGTCATGTGACCTGGATTTCTTATATACACATTGGTTCCCCCTTCCTATAGATGCTTCATATAAAATTTGGCTTTGAATGGCCAAGCGGTTTCAGAGAAGATCTTTGAAAATAGTGGACGACGGACGGACGGACGACGCCGCCGGCCGGACGCCGGAGCATGGGTATACTATAAGCTCACCTGTGAGCCTTCGGCTCAGGTGAGCTAAAAAAAAAAAAAGTCTTTTACCTTTGGTACAGGTAGAGCAGCTTTCCTGTAGAGCAGTCTGATCAGATACACCAGGGGGTCATCAGGCTGGTCATGGAGAACTTTGTTCATTAACTCCTGCAAATCATAGAAAAACAAGCTGTTTAGCTGATAGGTTGTTTCATGTTTCAAATGTTAGCTCATATAAGCCTAGGAGGCTGCCAGCCTTTTTATGGGACATAGGCAAACACTAAACAACATACTAGCCCAAGATGTGACGCTCTAAAGTTTCAATGTATCTTCTACTGTTCTAATTTCCCAGTGACACTTAAAACACAGTCATCGTTAAAAAACCTGATTTGAGAGTCAATGCCAACGGGTATGTCATTTATGTACAAGGAGAACAACAATGGATTGAGAACAGTGCCCTGTGGGACACCAGACACAACAGGGGCCCTGTCAAAAAACAGTGCCCTGTGGGACACCAGACACAACAGGGGCCCAGTCAGATGTAACACCATTAACTACTAAGCTTTGCTGCCAGAAGCATAGAAAAGTATTTATCCATTCTTTCCACCTATACCATAACTAAACAATTTGCTTTTGAGCAGTTCATGTGGCAGAGTGTCAAAAACTTTTTCAAAGTCCAAAATTTTAGCCCAATCATTTATTACTATAGTCAGCTGTTTTTCACAACTGTGCCATTTCCTGAATGCGTGCTGTTTGTCCGACAAAATATTATTTTGGTCAAAATTACCCATGATATTTGAGCAGCCCCACTCATTTCCACAGCTATACACTGCCCTCCCCCAGGGGAAGAGGAGGCCCTGGTTACAAATGACTAGTGCATAAATGATCAATGTCTGACTAGTGCATAAATGATCAATGTCTTTATAAAGTTTTAATGTATCCACTTTGGCTTTAATTTGGTAGTTACAAACACCCGCAGTCTTCAGCAAAAAGCCTTATAATTTGAGACTGTACCATCATAACTTTCATTTATACACCCAAAGAGAAAAGTAGGGACAAAGAATGGTTGATTTGAAGCTCTCAGAAATCTGAAAACTACCACACTTAACTTACCTGGCTTAATTTGTCATACTAAACACCACAAGGCAACAAATGGGTAAGGTATGAAAAGATTTTTAAAACTGTAATTGGTTGGTTGAACCTTGTAGGCAGATTCTGAATAGTTTACTGGTGCCAAGCCAAATGACATTATCTCATCAGGGGTTCGGATGGAGGAGAAATTAGTCCCTAGAATGCACAATAAAAAGCGAACTTGGACACACAATCAACAGAGAGTTAGGGAGGTCATTCCAGTCCCTGAGTCTGGGGAAAGAAACTACACTTATAAGCCTCTATACTAGCAGATAGAAGCTGAAATACCATGGAGAGACTATTTCTATAATGCCTAGTCTTGGGGATAAGGTCATCTGTAGGTATTCTGGCTTGACCCTTCAGACCTTCGTAAAGCAATATAAGTTTATTATCCGTCCTCCTTTTCTAGAGAGATTCCCATATGAGTTGTTCAAGAATGCTAGTCATACTTTCTTCCTCGAACGTATAATTCCTAGTTACAAATCTGAGATGATGATCAGAAATTGATCGACTCAGTATATGAAGATAGATAAATCTAGCGGCACGATTCTCTACCTTCTCCAATTTCTCCTGGAGGTCTTTAGTATGAGGATCCCAAACAGAACTACCATATTCTGGGACTGGGTGCACTAGTCCTTTATAAGCTTCTTCTTTAACATCTTGGGGCCTAGAAAATAAGTTTCTCCTCAAGAATCCAAGTGTTCTGTTGGCTTTAGTACAGATATTGGTGATATGGGTATTCCACTTCAAGTCAATTGTAATTGTTACACCTAGATATTTAATGCCTTAACATTTTACAATACTGTACCCTCCAGGGTGTAGGAGGCCTCAATTTTATTTACCTATTTATTTGTCAGCTGTATCATGTTGCATTTGACAGGTTGAAATCTCATGCCCCATTTTCGGGCCCAGCTCCCTAAAAAGGTCAATGTCTTTCTGGAGTTCTCAATAGAGGTTAAGAAGTATTGGAAGAAAAGAAGAAAGAAGTTTCAATGTATCTCTACTGTTCTAATTGCACGTACAGTAACAAACACAGTCATCAGCAAAAAGCCATGTCAATGGCAGGGATAAAGAATAGCACTCGCCCACTGTGAGTGAAAATTGGTCTGGGCTAATGAAAATGCTGTCTGGTGTCCCACATCTCACAATTACCCCCCCCCCCCCCCCCCCCCCGGTGAGGTATTGTTAGTTTGGCGTGCCACCAGTAAACCATTCAAATTCAGATTCGAGCACCGGTCTCGGTATGTTCGGATATTTGATCATGACTGATCACATAGTGACATTGCTAACTTGCTATGAAGTCCAAGCATTCTACTTTCACTACTGCAGTTTACCACCATGCAATAATTGTAGGGCTGACAGGGCGCAAACTTTTTCTAAAAGCTTGAACTTGTATTTACATGATCAAACTTGTTGAGCTTTCATTCTCAGTTGTTCTCAAATTTTACGCTCGACTTACCTCAAAAAGTGGTGTAATTTTATGCTTATCCATGTATGTTTGTATTCTAAGCTGTGCCATTTTTCTCAAGGGTCTAGTTCAAGAGAAACATAACGAAAAACGTTAAAATTTTATCTTTGACATTTAACCGGATGTTTACATAGGGGCGTTACGTTTAGAATATTTTTTGTCAAGCCGTTCATTGCTTCCAATGGGTTCCGGGTCGTTTCGGCCCTAAGATCTGAATAGTTTACTGGTGACACGCCAAATGACATTATTTCACCAGGGGGTTCGGATGGGGGAGTGATTAGTCCCTTGAACGCACGAGTGAAGCGAACTTGGACACACAGTCATCAGACATTTCAGCAGAGGAGATAAGTGAATCAGGGAGGTCATTCCAGTCCCTGATAGTCTGTGGAAAGAAACTACTTTTGTATGCTTCTTTGCTAGCTGAAGGTATCTGAAAAGCCAAAGAGTGTTGATTTCTACAACGCCTATTCTTTGGGATAAGGTCATCTGTGGGTATTCTGGCTTTACCCTTTAGACCTTTGTATAGCAATATTAGTCTACTATCCTTCCTCCTTTTCTTAAGAGATTCCCATTTCAGTTGACCTAAAATGCCAGTCATGCTCCCAGTTTCAAAAAAACATAATTTCCCGTCACAAACCTTGCAGCACGATTTTGGACCTTTTCCAGTTCTTCCTGGAGGCCATGAGTGTGAGGGTCCCAAACTGAGCTTCCATATTCCAAGACCGGCCGCACCAGTCCTTTATAAGCTGCTTCTTTCACATCTGGGGGACAAGAATACAAATTTCTCCTCAAGAATCCGAGAGTTCTGTTAGCCTTTGTACAAACATTGGAAATATGAGTATTCCATTTCAAATCATTTGTGATAGTTACACCCAGGTATTTTATGCTTTCAACGTTTTCCAGTACAGTGCCCTCAAGGATGTAGTTAGCCTGTATCTTACTAGACCGTTTATTTGTCAGCTGCATCATGTTGCATTTGACGGGTTGAAATCTCATTCCCCATTTCCTAGCTCAACTGCCTAAACGATCAATGTCTCTCTGAAGTTTCAATGTATCCTCTTCATTCTTGATTTCACGATAGCAAACACAGTCATCAGCAAAGAGTCTTACTTTAGACTCAATGTCTGCTGAGATGTCATTTATATACAAGGAAAACAGCAAGGGGCCGAGAACGGTGCCCTGAGGGACACCCGACACAACTGGAGCCCAATCCGATTTAATACCATTAACCACTACCCTTTGTTGTCTGAAACAAAGGAAAGCATTTATCCAATTCAGTGTTGTTCCACCTATTCCATAGCTAAACGATTTGCTTTTAAGGAGTTCATGGGGAGGAGTATCGAAAGCCTTTTCAAAATCGAGTATAAAAGTGTCGACCTGGCCTTTTTTGTCTAAGATTTTGGCCCAGGCATTTATCACTGTAGTCAACTGAGTTTCACAGCTATGCCATTTCTTAAATGCGTGTTGCCTGTCCGACAAGAGTTCATGTTCATCAAGATGGGCCATAATATTTGAGCATACAATATGTTCAAGAAGCTTACAAGGAATGCATGTCAAAGAAACAGGGCGGTAATTGCGGGCAAGTGACCTGTCGCCCTTCTTAAACAGGGGGCAAATATTAGCAAGAGACCATTCTTTAGGAATTTCACCTGTATCAATTGACTGCTGGAAGAGATGGGCGAATACCGGCCCTAATTCCATAGCCAGTTCCTTTAGGACTCTGGGATGAAGCTCATCAGGCCCTAAGGCTTTAGACGGGTTTAGACCTTTGAGAAGTTTGGTCACCCCTTTCTTTGTGACCACAATATCATGCATGAATGGGGCAGATCTATCCATAAGAGGGACCTGTTTGTATTCACTTTTAGTGAAAACATCCGAGAACTGACCATTAAATTCTTCCGCCTTCTCAAATTCGGATTGTGCAATTCCACTTCCATTTCTCTTTTTCAACCGGGGGAATACCTTGGGTATCTTTTTTCTGACTGTTTATGTACCTGTAAAAATCTCTAGGATTAGCCTTAACATCTCCTACCAAGTTGTTCACGTAAAGATCATGCTGCTTCCTGATATCAGCTTTGATCTCTTTCCGTAAAGATTCAAATTTAGATTTAGATTTTTTTAGGACTTGTGGGAAGATCTCGGTCTATATATTATATCTCTACCACTTCGCCACACATATTCTTTACACAATGTCCACCTAGAACCTAATTATAAGCTCAAATGTACAAATGTACAAATAGACACCCAAATAAAGCAAACATATTATGTTAAACAATTGTTGTTATCATGTCACTGACTGTTCAAGTGGTACGGAAAACAGTCAAACAGTCAACAACTGAAAGTCACAAAAATAAAACAACACATGTATAATCTGAATATATATACTTGAAGTTTATGCTTTTCATATCAGAAAGAAGTAATGATCAGGAAGTGTCATTATCAGACAAAAACATGTCCGTGAAATGTATACCCCTTATACCCACTTTTATGTAGACAAACTGGGGTTTGCAGGGGTATATAGGCCTACATATTTTTTCTTATTGCTTGGAGCGTCAAGCAATTGAAACGTCTCAATCTGTTGGGCTTTTCCTTTAATCTGTGGGGTTTCCCTTTGACATCCAGGGGCCTGGTTCCAGTCGCAATGTTTTTATACACTTCTTGCATAATAAATCAATTGAAGACGGAAACCAGACTTGCTCTCCGTCGTTTTTATTAGGACTTGTGGGAAGAATGACGTACTTGGATCTAACGTTAAACATTTAGTTGGCGTTCTGGACGGATAATGCTAAAACCCGAAACTTTGTCCTAGGACCGACCAAGTACGAAAGCTTGAAATCCACCGTAGCGAGGAAGTGTTCATGACCGATGCGACCCATCGAGTTACCGAAAAACTCTACAAACCTACGAAAAACCACAACACACGGACAAATATTGGTATATACGGACTAGCCAAGCGTTCCTTTTAACAAGGAAAATTTATTTTTGAACCAAAACATAGATTGTGGATACTCGTTAGAACCGCCTCCTCGCTTAAGCGGTTCTAACGTATACCCACAATCAATGTTTTGAGCAAACCTGTCGAAAATATCTTTTTTTCCCAGCGAAATTTTTATTTTTTACAGCTTTAAAATCTCCGTATATTGCATGCGCAAAATTTTGTAATACGATGAGAAATCACCAATATGAGGTGCATGCTGGCCCTGTGATCGAGTTCTAGACCATGTAGCTAAAGGGTGTGGGGTTTGAAACTTATCTGTAACCTACCCTTGCCATGAAGTGCCTTGAGTAAGCCCCATTTTATCACCAAACTAACTGTATAAGAATAATAAACTCTACCCGGCCTGACTGAAAGCTGCTAACTGTGAAGTAAACTCAGAAATGTTTAAACATAAAAAAACATGATGGAACATGTAGGTTACTACATGTATCTGAGCCGCGACGCAAGCAAACCGGTCCAAAGTTCGGGATTTCCGGCGACCAGGTCCGACACAAAATGATCTGCGCAATCATAGAAGATGGTTTCAGATTTAGGAAGAAGTCGCCCGGGAGAGCCGAGCAGCGGAAAACAAAGGCGCTGATCAGCCGTGCAGTTTGCACGGCTGATCTGACTTTTGTTTTCGCATAGAAGTCATTTGAACCTCAGTGACCAGGAAAAATCACAAGGATATTTTAAAATTACTTGATCTTGCACGCCATGATCATAAAGTACACAATCGAATATGGTAGATAGAAGTACATGTATGTACTTTTGCGAATGACGAGTAATGACCATGTCCCGAGGTTATAGAACCTTTCTTATGCTCGACTAAGCTGAGCATTAAATTTAAACTGCTCATAAATGACGATTTAGCCCAAATAAATTGATATTTCAGGTTTAGATATTCAAAACTGGTAATAAATCCTGCTAATAAATGTTAAAATGCCAACCGTTCTGGCAATTGTTGGCATTTTAACATTTATGAGCAGGATAAATTTTAGTCTCAGCTGAGCATGAAAACATTTTTATAACCTCGGATCCAGGATATATGGAAACGCCAACACATATGAGCCTGTGCATGAGAAAACCAACAATTTGGGGTTCCGACCAGGTCTGACTCAAACCGGACTGTACAGTCACAGAAGATGGTTATAGGCTGGAAATTTTGGATTTAGAAAGTAGAGGAATTGTACTATCCGCGTAGCGAAAACAAAGGCGCTGATCAGATCAGCTTCGCAGTTACTGCGAAGCTGATCTGCGCCTTTGTTTTCGCCTATGCAGATTGTTAGTTTCCCATGCGGCGGCATATATAATAGCACCAGATCGTTGATAACTGGCACACCTAAGCAATTATTAATTAATACTCAAAATCGCAACTAAACATAATTAAGAGTTGGATCTTGCGTTCACGGATAATATAGACACCTTCATTACGCGGCACTCCTAATGTAACACTTATATTTAAAATTGATGGTACCCTGCAAATTTGAAGCAATATGCTACCTCGTAGGTCCCAAAACCAGGAAAAGGTAACTGAAGAAGTCTGAGGCTTATTCTGGGTCAGAGTTCAGGTAAAAAATTAAAGGGTTTAATGATATTCATTCCCGCTTAACTGTTTTAAAAAATAATAAATAAATGACTTAGCGAAAGAACTGAATTAAGTGTTTACTATCCTTTACTCGAAACGAGTTATTGGAAAAGGTCCCTCAGGACCTTTTCCACAGTGTTTACTTTGAATATGAAGAAAATTGTACCCATGATCGACTGCTCTCTCTCAATTACGCGTTTTGTCACATAAAGCGCTTAATAAAAACTAGTGAACCCGTCTATGTTGACTAGACAGTTTACCGCAAACAATTTAATTTATCCATGGTTGACACTCTCTGTCAAATATCGGTAAATATGTAGCAAGTCTCGATCGTGGCGACTTCTTATCATAGCGCATCTAAGTTACGATCGTAGATACCCTGATGAGGGGTACAGAAACTATAGGAACTCTA
Organism: Rugalucina vietnamica; assembly: GCA_964017185.1. Taxonomy (NCBI): domain Eukaryota; kingdom Metazoa; phylum Mollusca; class Bivalvia; order Lucinida; family Lucinidae; genus Rugalucina; species Rugalucina vietnamica. The sequence continues at coordinate 3,537,829 of OZ024879.1, forward strand.
TATGGCTGACTTTTAGTTCATCACATCGGACCCATGGGTCTCTTTCCGGTAGTGTGGCTGCAAGTCAAAATTCATATCTCTGTCACAAATTGACTGCACTGCAAAATGGTTTTCTACACTGTGACATATCGACATATTTGATTGTAATCGTGTTCTCCTTAGATGTAACATCAGAAATTTTAGTCAATGCCTTGAGTGACAGATACACACACTGGTCAAGCGTTCATAACAAGAAACGATATTTATACGAAACTGAAACTATGGGAATAACAAAAGGAAGCTCTTATATCAAACTGCTGCTGACCTTTTCATTGGTTTCTTTTTAAAGAAGCAAACTTGTTGTTTTGCAGGGTTGAGTCGTGGCATTTTACAACATAATATTCAGCAGGTTCTCTGGGTCATAATGGTATCCGGTTCCTCATGTCCATGTAATGTATACCCCCTTGAACCCCACTTTTATATAGCAAAACTAGGGTATGCAGGGGTATATCTATTTTTCTTATTTTTGCTCCAAAACATAGATTGTGGGTACTCGTTAGAACCGCCTCGGTGAGGCGGATCTAACGTGTACCCACAATCTATGTTTTGAGCAAAAATAAGAAAAATATAAAAAAAATTCTACTGAAAATTATCATTTTTACAATCAAAAAACTTTCTGTATATAGCATGGGCGTGTTTTCGTAATGAAACTTTATGGATGACCTGAACAGGCATTTGCACAACGAGCACCATGTGGCTCTGGTGTTAAATATGATATAAGCTGAAAGTCCTCAAATATAAGATCTGCTAGGGTACCAACTCGAAACAAACTGTTTCCTCTACCGGTGATATATACATGTGTAGATGAAAAATAAAAGTCACCGTCCCTTAAAGGGCCGAATTCTTGAAATATCATAAATGACATACAGTGATTCACCGGTAGTTTCATTCCGTTGACTCCGATAATGAAATGTTGCTTTTTGTGTTCTGTGAATAGTATACGATTGATTTCTACTTTAGAACTATACCTCTTGATCATTGGAGTCAACATGTTCACAGCTTTAATATGATTGTGGTTCACACTTATCACGAAAACAGGTCCGTGTAATGTATACCCCCTTGAACACCACTTTTATATAGCAAATCTGGGTTATGCAGGGGTTTTCCTATTTTTCTTATCTTTGCTCCAAAACATAGATTGTGGGTACTCGTTAGAACCGCCTCGGCCAGGCGGTTCTAACGTGTACCCACTATCTATGTTTTGAGCAAAAATAAGAAAAATATCAAAATTTTTCAGCTGAAAATCTTCAGTTCTTAAACCTAAAAAATCTCTATACATTGCATGGGCAAGTTTTCGTAATGCTTATCTAAGTTATTCCCATTACGAGTTTCATGCTGCATGGTGGCTTTGTGGCCACCCAAGTATAATTTGGCTGTTCACTTAGCCCTCTGCATTTTACTTGTTCTCTCCAAGCTAGCACTGTGACCAACTCAACCTTTTATGACACGTGACAATATAGAGTGCGATGGTTGAAAGCCCGATTTGGATGCAACATATACATGTAGCATATCAATATCGATTCAATCAATTTTCAGGGAGCTGAGGACATTCTGGTGATTTAGAGTGCAGGGGCGGAGGAAAACCATTTAAGCAAGCTGGGGAGAAAGTTAATTTTGTTTTCAGGGTGTATGAAGCTAAGACCTAGGCTTGGTAGTGTCTCACGGGTCAACGAAGGGTGCCTATCCCCAATAAAGATTATTTCGAAATATACGCAGAACATCGATTAGTGTCAACCCTGTCCAATAAACTCGAAGTATTTGTTCCATGTTTTTGGGGGCATGAATAGGCCTCGTCACAAAGAAAGCGATCATTCCTCGACGTAGACTTAAGTTAAATTGCGAAAAATATGTCTTGTTTGTTTGATTTATTGCTTTACTTCCCACGGTAAACAACTATGACCATGTCGGGACGTTAGCTGTTGAAGAGTATGTAGCAATAAATCTAATAAACAAGACATTCTTTTCGCAATAAACTCATGGGAAGTCTACGTCGAGGGATTTTCGCTTATGTGTGACGAGCCCTCACCAACTTGCTTTAAAAAACGTCAGTTACTTGGCACCACAATTCACGGGTCGCCGAATGGGAAAACCTGTGTTCAACACGCAACATACACACAATCATGTATAAAGACTGATCTGTATCTATCAACTCTATCAGGGTCTGCTTGGCTATAATGCGTTAAACAAAATGTCAAGAAAAATCACCAAATGCAGTGACTGAAAAACGGCTAACTATAATTTGCGGAACGGAACGGAACGAAACGGAACAATGTTTGGGGTGCAAAGTGGGGGTAAATATGAAAATAAGACTTTCCGTAGTTTCATCATTATTAGCGTCACTTTACAGTTCATGTCTTCGTTTCCCTTGTGTCATACTCTTTATCTTACGGCAGAGTGCATCTACGATACTTTAATATTTCTACATACGTAAAATACTTGTGATTTATATTTTGAAAGACGGTTCAATATGTTCAGATTTGTTGCTCTCTATTGTTAAAACCTATGTAATCGTTCTTCTAAGCGTTTGTTGATGATAAATTATTTGATATGCAGTAATAGAATGATAATATCAGATAACCATACTAATATAAGGTCATCTGGATTTCAACTCTTCAGTAACATGTTAACATGTAGCAATATCTGGTTCCGTTTCGTTCCGCCAAGTATAGTTACCCACACTGGTAGTTATAAACAACGGAACGAAACGGAACAGAAGTCTTGCAATGCGAAAACGTACTACTACATCAGTCTGTTGGAGTCCAGCAGAACAAAGGCATGTAAATGCATGTGACACCAGGGAACTGACAATTTTACATCCATTTTAAGAATAGTTAAGCTTATATGAGACGACCCCGTAAAAAGAACTTTGTCTGTCTCAGATGTGTCCCATGCAGACCTGGAACCAGACATAGCGGTGATCTGGGTGATTTTTAAAACGTTCAGTTATGAAATCAGCGTTGTTAAACACTCGGCCTAGGGGACCGCCAGATGTTGACATTTAAAACCCTGATTCAAAACGGGTGTATTCTGAAAAAAAAAAAAAAAAAAAAAAAAAAAAAAAAAAAAAAAAAAAAAACTATGCGTACCGTGTTATTAGTAGATATGTTGCAGATAAAGAAAGAATGCATTTTGAGTTTGCCATGTCTATACAATTGAACATACGTATTTTATGCACCTATTGTCTTAAATGTACTGTTTGTTTCGATAAAAAATTGAAGGCTATCCCGACAAACCACGAGCGTTGTGCTGTTCATACATCAAATAATATATAGAGAAGACGTCTTAGTCTTAGAATAGTTCTTGTTTTATGTAATGGTGCTTTTGTCGACGGGTGGTTTAGTAGATTATAGAAGTCGTTCTACTGCTCCCGTGGATTCAAAATATTAAGACAAACGCCTGTAATTATATGAAATGATATGATTATTTACAATTGAATATTCCAAATAGCAAGGAAAACGAACTTGTTCAGTTGTAACGTAAATGGCAAATGCCGACATACAAAGGACATAAAATGACATATCTGGAATGGTTTTGGTTTACCTTGCAGCTAACCTTAAATTGCAAAGACATTGACAAATTACCATGACACGACTAACTTATTTACAACATAACATCAAATCTTGTTATAATAATCAAATATTACACTTCTAAATGACGAAATGACACTAAAGATGCTGCAGCTTATCAGTTGTAAAAGAAATTGGCTCAAAACAACATTCATGTAATTACATGAAATACTATAATTATTTACAATTGAATATTCCAAATATAACAAGAAAAACGAACTTGTTTGAAGTCGTAACGTAAATGACAAATGCAATGAACCGTTACATGCGTGAACGCTGGTTAGTAGCAAGTATTAAATAACAATACCACTAAAACTACCTAACTACCTATACTGGCCAGAACTAACTATGCTACCTAAATATGCAATACCTACTAATTTTCTGTAGCGCCATATACGTTTCCCTGTAAAATATCTGGAATTCTGAACCATAATATGGGACGTAAAGGCCAATAAAGGACGGTAAATCAATATTCCAACAAATATATATTTTAGAATTGATTGTCCCTATGAGAGTTTGTTCCGTTTCGTTCCGCAAAGTATAGTTATCCACACTGGTATTTATAAACAACGGAACGAAACGGAACAAACATTTTCTGGTAGACTATTTTCGAGCTCCGGAGAAAATAACCACAATAGTTTGATTTATTATTATAATCATTATTATTTATTTTGATTATTAATGTGTACAGATAATTAAGGCGAAGTGAACAAAAATTAGCTTCAATAGGAAATATGTTTTTGTCCGTGCAGAACCTTTGTCCTTGGGTGGTATCATGGCATAAAAAAGTTCAAACATTTCTATGATTTAAGTGAACAAAAATGTAACTTCGAATTCAATAGGAATTATTTTGTTCCGTGCAGAAACTTTGTCTTTGTGTTGTATCATGGCATAGGAAAGGTTAAAACATTTCTATGATTTACGTTTTTACAAAATGGGGACTTGTTCCGTTTCGTTCCGCAAAGTATAGTTATCCACACTGGCAGTTATAAACAACGGAACGAAACGGAACAAACTTTTGCAACAAAAAAAAAAAACGTACTACCCAAACAATCTGTTGCAGTCCAGCAGAAGAAACATAGGTAACACCCGAGAACTTAGATATTTTTAGACTTACGTTCTTTTCAAGCTTATTTCAGCTCATATGAGACGGGCCAATCAGTAGATGGGGCGATAACTGGAGAACCCCGAGAAAAACCACATGCCAACACACACGCAAGCAGAACTTGGCTTGTCTCACATTTGGCGAGTGCAGGGCTCGAAACCACACCAGACACAACGGTGAGGTGAAGAAAGAATGCATTTTGTGTTTGCCACATTTATACAATTGAACATACACATGTACGTATTTTATGCACTTATTGTCTTAAACGCACTGTTTGTTTCGATAAAAAAAAAATTGAAGGCTATCCCCACAAACCATGAGCGTTGTGCTGTTCATACATCGAATAATGTATAGAGAAGACGTCTTAGTCTTAGAATAGTTTTTGTTTATGTAATGGTGCTTTGTTCCGTTTCGTTCCGCAAAGTATAGTTATCCACACTGGTATTTATAAACAACGGAACGAAACGGAACAAACATTTTGTGGTAAAACGAACTTCAAAAGGTACAAGTAGGCAAAGATCAGGAAAAGGCGCAATCAGAAAAAGATTCCCACTCCAAAAACCCGAGGTGGGAGAAAAAAAACTAACAATCAGGTACCTATACCATTTCGTAAGCCGAATAAGCAGCTCTTTTCCCAATAGGTAGCCAATCAGTTACCTTAACTCAACTAAAATTATGAAAACATACATTAGGCGCCAACAGCACTATATTCGAACTCCGGAGAAAATAACCACAATCGTTTGATTTATTGTCCCCCGCCTTTTCGAAGAAAAGCGGGGGGACATAGTTTTTGGCTTTCCGTCATTCCGTCCCCCTATAAAGTATGTACCTTCTGTGTGCAACTCCTCCTACAGTTTTATTCCGATCCTTTTGAAACTTTACATATGTCTTCATCATGCTTTGAAGATGTGCATGTGGTTTGGATATAATCCTCAGATTAATTTTTGACACTTTTTTAGCAATTTGAACTTAGTCATTTTTCGGGCATTTTGATAATGAAAGTGAATAGACAGTGGATACCTTGTGTGCGCAACTCCTCCTACTGTTTTATTCCGATTCATTTGAAACTTTACAGATGTCTTGCCCATGCTTTGAAGATGTGCATGTAGTTTGGTTATAATCCTCAGATTAATTTTTGACACTTTTTTCGAAATTTGAACTTAGTTATTTTTCGGATATTTTGACAATGAAAGTGAATGGACAGTGGGTGCCTCTTGTTGGCAACTCCTCCCACAGTTTTATACCGATTCTTTTGAAACTTTACAGATGTCTTGATGATGCTTCGAAGATATGCATGTGTTTTGGATATAATCCTCAGGTTAATTTTTGACACTTTTTCGCACTTTGAACTTAGTCGTTTTTCAGGCATTTATACAATGAAAGTGGATGGACATAGGGTACCTTGTGTGCACAACTCCTCCCACATTTTATTCCAATTCTTTTCAAACTGTGCAGATGTCCTGACCATGATTTGAAGATTTGCATGTGGTTTGAATATAATCCTCAAATTAATGTTTGACACTATGACACGAAGTAAATGCATGTGATTTGGATATACATTATTATCAAATTATATTTGTGTAACTAAACAATTAAGGCGGGGGACATAAATTCTTTGAATTTGCTTGTTATTATTATCATTATTATTATTATTATTATTATTATTTATTTTGATTATTAATGTGTACTGATAATTAAGGCAAAGTGAACAAAATTAGCTTCAAAAAGGAAATATGTTTTTGTTTGTCCGTGCAGAACCTTGGGTGGTATCATAGCATAAAAACGTTCAAATATTTCTATGCTTTAAGTGAACAAAAATGTAACTTCGAATTCAATAGGAATGATGTTTGTCCGTGCAGAAACTTTGTCCTCATATGGCACGAGAAAAGTTACAACATTCCTATGATTTACGTTTTTACATAATTGGGACTTGTTCCGTTTCGTTCCGCAAAGTATAGTTATCCACACTGGTAGTTATAAACAACGGAACGAAACGGAACAAACTTTTGCAACACGAAAACGTACTACTCAAACAATCTGCTGCAGTCCAGCAGAAGAAACATATGTAACACCCGAGAACTTAAAGATATTTTTAGACTTACGTGCTTTTCAAGATAATTTCTGTTCTTATGAGATGGGCCAATCAGTAGGCGGGGCGATAACTGGAGAATCCCGAGAAAAAACACATGCCAACACACACGCAAGCAGAACATGGCTTGTCTCACATTTGGCGAATGCGGGGCTCGAACCCACACCAGACACAGCGGTGAGATGAAGAAAGAACGCATTCTGAGAAATTGACTACATACATGTACGTATTTTATGCACTTCAAGTATTGTCTTAAATGTACTGTTTGTTACGATAAAAATTGAAGGCTATCCTGACAAACCATGAGCGTTGTGCTGTTCATACATCGAATAATGTATAGAGAAGACGTCTTAGTCTTAGAATAGTTTTTGTTTTATGTAATGGTGCTTTGTTCCGTTTCGTTCCGCAAAGTATAGTTATCCACACTGGTATTTATAAACAACGGAACGAAACGGAACAAACATTTTGTAGTAAAACGAACTTCAATACTATATTCGAGCTCCAGAGAAAATAACCACAATAGTTTGATTTATTTATTTATTTATTTATTTATTTATTTATTTATTTTGATAATTAATTTGTACTGATAATTAAGGCGAAGTGAACAAAAATTAGCTTCAATAGGAATTATGTTTTTGTCCGTGCAGAAAGTTTGTCCTTGGGTGGTATCATGGCATAAGAAAAGTTAAAACATTCCTATGATTTACGTTTTTACATAATGGGGACTTGTTCCGTTTCGTTCCGCAAAGTATAGTTATCCACACTGGTAGTTATAAACAACGGAACGAAACGGAACAAACTTTTGCAACACGAAAACTGCTACTCAAACAATCTGTTGGAGTCCAGCAGAACAAACAAAGGTAACACCCGAGAACTTACAGATATATTTTCATGTTTATGTCCTTTTCAAGAGTATTGCAGCTCGTATGGGACGGGCCAACTAAGTAGGTGTGGCGAAAACGGGAAACCCCATGAAAACCACCGCCTGTTACACCCGTAAGCAGAACTGGCTTGTCCCACAGCAGACACAGCAGTGAGATGATCGAATGATTAAGAGCTTTAATGAGATCAGCCGCTCTTAACCATTCGTCCGTGAGGTCACCAGTTTTATAATCAAAATTCTTATGCAAAATTGAGATATTCTGGAAACTATGCGTGCCGTGCGCGTTCGGTAAGTAGTTGCATTATATGAGCCGTCTATACAGTAACCTATTATATCTACTTTGATTTTTTATCCGTGTCTGAATTTTGAATCTTTACAAAAATTGGACGTGTAACTAACGGACCCTGCAGATACGATACGCACATCTACTGATGATTGCGTATACGATACGAATAGCTACGGCCTACGGATGATTACAAGTAAGATACGGAATCGATACTACCTATTTGCAGGCATCCGTATGTGCTAGTGTGACTGTACTTTGACCAAAAAGCAATTGCTGCTGACGCCTAGCAAACGTAACCGGCAACATCCACATCTTACCGGTATATATCGTTACTGCCCTTATCATTCAGTGTTAAAGGACATTTACTGACAAGATGAGTCCCTAAAAGCCAAAAAAAAAAAATCGTTGGGTACGTTTCGAAAACGCGTAATTAAAGCAAACTTTTAAACTGTATTATTGGGTATAAATGTAAACTGTACGAAAATGAATATGGCAGCGCTCCCAAGTGCAAACAGGAAGAGATAACTCTTGATTGTTTGTACCTATCCAACTATTTACAATTTCTTACACAGCTTATGTTCAGGGAGCGAAACTGTAGTTTCCTTTGTAACCAAAGCAAAATTGATGTTGACAGTAAAAAACAGTTTTGGTTTTGTTGTTATTGCGCATGCACATCATTGGAACATGTTAAGTTTTAAGGTCAAACTGCTATCAGTCACACACTTAAGTACTTATGTTCCACGGTCTGGTGAACATCGTTGGGTCTAGGTGGAGAACATACTTCAAAACTAAAATAGTAATGGTCCCGGTTTTTTAATTTCCAAGCGGAAACAAAATGCTCTTAGAGCAGGATCCAGTGATGCGCATGCGTAATAACAACAAGACAAAAACCGGTTTATGTCGACAACAACCATTTTGCTTCGATTTATAGCAAAAAATGCAGAAAAATACATAGGAAACTATATGTTTGCTCCATGAACATTAGCAATGTGAGAAATAAAAATATTTGGGTAGGTACAAAAACCATGAGTTATCTCCACCTATTTGCATTTAGGACGGCTGCTAAATCCATTTTTCATGATACAATTTGCATTATACCCATTAATACAATTTAAAAGTTTGCTTAAATTACGTGTTTTAAAAATTGACCCCTCGGTTTTAGGCCTCATCTTGTCAGCAGATGTCCTTATAATAAAGAGTTGTCCGTTTCCATCATTTAGTACCAGTAACTAACCGCATCCATAGGTAAAAGTGGTGCTTAAATCATTAAAGTCCAAAAAGTTAAAAATTCCATCCGCAAATACAAGTAATTACTAGTGTGACCGGGGGGGGGGGGGGGTGGAGCTTACTTCTGTATCCTGTATCTTAATATTGCTAGAAATTTGTTTTGTCTTCACGACACTGTTACAAAATTACGCCAAAATTTTTATTGTCGCACAGAAATGTGGTTTCAATGATAAAGCCTATTTTTGCTTTCCCTTTGTATTGTTTCGATATACAATCTGAATACGTGGCGTTTGACACTGTTGACTGTTGGTCTTTCCTCCCATCTTGCTGAACGTTTAAGAAGATGTCTCATGAATTATGGGCGATATGTGTCATGCCTTCGAAGTCTTCAATTGCGCTCACGCCGTTGTCGGTTGATGTGTTCGTTTTTTTTTTTTTTTTTTTTTTTTAGTTTTAGAAAAAAGTAGGCAATGATCAGGAAAAGATATTCACACTCCAAAAACCGAGATGGGAAAAACTAAATTGACAATTAGGAAGTAATACTTAGAAAAACATATCGTAAGCCGAGTGAGCTATTTCCCAATAGGCGGCCACTCAGTAACCCGAACTTAAGTAAAACTACGAAAACAGCACAAAATTCGACTCCAAAACACAAAACAAATAGAATCACAACAGAAGTATCGCCCCGGAATGATCAGTAATATAAAATTACTGGGAGCTTAAATCGATTTTACAGAGCTCTAACCTCGCCCTCATCTTCTGCAGTGGTTCACAACCTTTAGTTAGTTGTTCGGTCCTCGTGGTGAATCTCTAACTAGTCAATGAATAATCAAGGACAAACGAATAAATCATGATAACCACCATGATGAATAAAAAAGAGGACTCACAGATTCAGTAAGCTGCCCGACGATGGAGATACCTGGGCGCCGAATAACTTACTTAATCCGGAGTAAAAGAAAAACACCAGTTAAACCCCGGTGATCCAAGCAACAGACAAGAAGCTCAGGCCCCAACTGACTAAAAACAATAGCTTTATGTCGGGCCATCATAGAGTCTGACGCTCGACCCACCGGCGTGCAATTATAGAAGGCAGCATAGTTTAAAACTAAGCATACAAGCTGTCGCATAACATTTCCTTGAACATGTGGATACTATATCTGATTCTAGATATTGGTCTGAAGTTTTATGTTGCAACATCCCCACCCGCTTCAGTGACCGTGTGGTTAAGGTCACAAACTGAAAATTTATGTTAAAGTTGTTAAAGGTTTACAAGTATATCTCTGAATCATTGGGATTGACCTGGTTGATACTTTGCCTGTTGTAAGGTATTGGTCGGACATTTCATGTTGTACCATCCCGACCCTCCTGACAGACCTTAATGGTCAAGGTCATGAACTTCGAAATTTTATGTTAACGTTGTTGGTTAAAGATTTTAGAACTCCTGTAGTTCTTCAAACTGTGGATAGTTCCGGTTGATACAATGCCTGATGTTAGGCACTGGTCTGTGCTGTTCCACTCATACCTAAATTGTGATACTTTAAGATGCAAAGAGTGATTCATGCGAGCTACGCAGTTCTATGGCAGCCCTTACTTTCCTTAGACAAATGATATTGGCTACCGAAGAATCGGCATGGAGCACTGTGTCAGTTGCCTCCGAAAACCGTAGCCAGGTGCAGTCGATAAAACAGTGTTTGGTTTTGTCTTTACACTGGCATTGGACACGCACATGCATCTGCATCTGAAAGAACAAAACGACATAAAAATCATCATCCGCCTAGCTAAAGCTATGGTGTATCTTCTCTCAGTGTATCTTCTCTCACCGTTTATTTTATAAAAGCGAGTTCTTGTTATAACGATATAAGCCACGACACGGCCAACTTTATCGGATTTGCAGACTGAATGAATATTCTTGCATGGCATGAACCAAGACATGACCAACAGTCCCAAACACGCAAAGCGATAATTCGTTTCGATAACAGGGCGTACACATTCTAGCAACCGTACAGAAACAAATCAAAATGATTAAATTGTCTACCACTGATTTTGATGCAATTGCTATTTTCTAATGAAATTTTCTAAAAACAATAATTAAATAGCTTACTTCTTTGGTAACGCATACATGACATACATATGCATATCAGTGAGCTCCGCGTTTCGTCAGCATCATCTTATAATTTGAAATCACAGAATAACACGTCTGGATATGGGGGAACCAAATTTCTGTCACTGGAAGCAGCCATATTGAAATGCTGAGAACAAGCTTTGTTTCATGAAAGTAATACGCGTGTAGTAACTAGTGTCATCATTATACGATCTGCCAGCCTGGGTAAGGGTATATACTTATTCATGGAGTGGAGTCTTTGAATGAAAGTGTTTTGGCATTCAAGACCAGAGAATAACAAAAGTTTGACTACTGGGCTTGAGATGAGATATCAATCTCAGGAAGTAAAGAAAAAGTTATAATCAAACTACCTGGATTGTTGTTGTTGTTGCAGTGAAAAGCAAGCTTTTTTTCACAAGGTGTGGTAATTATAGACGGTAAGCTCTAATCGCCCTGTGAATGAACTTGCCCAAAGAATGACAGTGCCTTATCTATTTTCTTAGGTTGTCTGACATTTTAATTGGTGTAAAACAGCAGTCACACATTAGCGTATAACCCAAACGCGCGCCGGGCGTATGAAAAATCTCAACACGCTGAAGATTTTGGACGTATAAAAAGTAATTTGTAACTTTAACTCGCTTTAGCAGTCATACATTAGCGCGAGACTGAGGCGTGTGTCGGACGTACAAAAAAAATCTCAAAGTTTTAGAGTACGTTTGTGTTACGTCCCAGACACGCTAAGCACGCGCTACGTACGCGCAGCAAACGTTCAACGCGCGTCTCACACACGCTTGTGACACGCTACTGAAGCAATATCTAATAAAATCAGAACGTGCATGTAGCGTACACTGACGTGCCTAAAACATGTGCCAAACGCATTCGAAGCGTATTCAACGCGCCTGTAGGGCGTGTGGAACTTATTCGAAACGTTCAAGCTTGGGACACGCCGAGCTTCTAGAAAAATTTGAATCATGTTTAAAAGAAATTTGATGATCCAAACGCGCACGAAACGCACGACGATTTTTAGCGATGTACAGTACGTGACGCGCATCGGACGTGCACCAAGCGTACCCAACGTGCTCGTAACGCGCTTTGAACGTGTCTCCTACGTGCGTCTGGCGTATGTGGAATTTTGCAATTTTTTCAACACGCCCGGCGCGCGTTTCATTTATACGCTAATGTGTGACTGCTATTTAACACAGGTGAAAATGGCGACTGTGAGTCTTCGAAAAATCATCCTTTGACTTGAAATGACTATGAACTTCGCTCCAAAACCACACTCCAGTCCACGGCTCCAGTCCACTTCATGAATTTGTATATGCCGACAGGCAATATCGATGACTGATATGACTATATTGTAGCCAGCCAGCAACAAAAAGTATCAGATGCTTGCCAATGCTTGAACCTTCGGACATACTGTTGTGATGATTTTGGTTGCATTTCATTATCTTTTAGAACACCACTTGATATATCCCAAGTTCACGTATTATTCTTATTTTTAATGAGCACGCAGTTGCGGTTTTGCATAAATTGACAGTCAGCCGAAGGTAGTTTAGTTTTCTGCATCAAGACTTTACTGTGCTGATTTCGGTTAAATTGTGCCGCGGTTACTGGGTTTAACATTGTCTGATATATAAAAAAAACTAAGCGCATATATAAATAATCATTATGGGATGCTCGTATGATTTAATTTTTATATAATAATAAATATCTTGTTCCGTTTGTTCCGCAAAGTATAGTTGTCCACACAGGTAATTACAAACAACGGAACGAAACGGAACAATCATGTTGCGACTACAAGAGTTTTAGTATGTGTTTGCGGTGCGTGTATGCGCTTATTGACTGGCCGAGTTGCAGTTCTGTCTTTGTTATCTTTACTGAGACTGAACCGGGTCTTCATACACTGGGCTCTGTAATGTTGTACGTCGATAACGGCTTTTGTCAGCATCAATACATTCTACGTTGTGCTGAACGACTCAACCCGACAAGAACTTGGTTTGACTTTGAACCCATGGCCTTAAGCTGTAGAATTCCACTTCTACATGTCTATCGGGCGCCACTGTTTATATATGTTGTTGTTCTGGTTCTACTTCGTCTAAGACAATTATGACTATGCACGATTCTACCAACAGACTGTATTTTTTCATTTTCAATACGACAAGGGCGACAATGTTCACTGCCTAAACCTGGGCCCAGAATTACAATGCTTCCTTAAAGTTAAGGCCCACCTTCGTTAAGGTGACAAAGTTTGACACGATATTGTACCGTTAAAATCAATAATAATATTCACGAAAATATACAGGTGCCTAGAATAAAATATAATTTACACAATATAACTGTTAAGTTTGATTTCAGCATGTTTTAAATGCATCTTTTTGGATGCTGAAATTCGCCACCTTAACTAAGGTCTTCCTTAACGTTAAGGGAGTATTGTAATTCTGGGCCCTGGTTAATAATACATACATAATTGCCAGAGAATATTTTGTTCACATCGCCTTATACAACGGTACAAAGTACGACTTATGAAAATAGTAGTAGTAGTAGTAGTAGTAGTAGTAGTAGTAGTAGTTTGCTCTCTCGGGTGTTGAAAGATACAGTTGCTGCTGCAGCATGTTTTCATACCACAATATGTTTGTTCCGTTTCGTTCCGTTGTTTATAACTACCAGTGTGGATAACTATACTTTGCGGAACGAAACGGAACAAGTCCCCATTATGTAAAAACGTAAATCATAGGAATGTTTTAACTTTTCTTATGCCAAACTTTCTGCACGACAAAAAATATAATTCCTATTGAAGCTATTTTTTGTTCACTTCGCCTTAATTATCAGTACTGGGACAAGCCAAGATCTGCTTGCGGGTGTGTCAGGTGTTTTTCCCCGGGTACTCCGGTTTTCGCCCCACCTACCGATTGATTCGTCTCGATATGAGTGAAAAAGCTTGAAAGGGACGTAAAACTGAATAAACAAAAATAATAATAATTATCAGTACAAATTAATTATCAAAATAAATAATAATAATAATAATAATAATAATAATAATAATACATTTTTGTTCACTTAAATCATAGAAATGTTTGAACTTTTTTATGTCATGATACCACCCAAGGACAAACTCCCCCCCCCCCCCCCCCGGGTTCTGCACGGACAAAAACATAATTCCTATTTAAACTATTTTTGTTCACTTCGCCTTAATTATCAGTACAAATTAATAATCAAAATGAATAATAATAATCATAAATCAAACTATTGTGGTTATTTTCTCCGGAGCTCGAATATAGTCTTGAAGTTCGTTTTACCAGAAAACGTTTGTTCCGTTTCGTTCCGTTGTTTATAAATACCAGTGTGGATAACTATACTTTGCGGAACGAAACGGAACAAAGCACCATTACATAAAACAAAAATTATTCTAAGACTAAGACGTCTTCTCTGTACATTATTCGATGTATGAACAGCACAACGCTCATGGTTTGCCGGGATAGCCTTCAAGTTTTATCGAAACAAACAGTACAAAGACAATGAGTGCATAAAAAATGTATGTTCAATTGCTCAAAATGCATTCTTCCTTCATCTCACCGCTGTGTCTGGTGTGGGTTCCAGCCCCGCACTGGCCAAATGTGAGACAAGCCAAGTTCTGCTTGCGTATGTGTTGGCATGTGTTTTTTCTCGGGATTCTCCAGTTATCGCCCCACCTACTGACTGGCCCGTCTCATAAGAGCAGAAATAATCTTGAAAAGGACAAGTCTTAAAATATCTTTAAGTTCTCGGGTGTTACCTATGTTTCTTCTGCTGGACTGCAACAGATTGTTTGAGTAGTACGTTTTCGTGTTGCAAAAGTTTTTTTCCGTTTCGTTCCGTTGTTTATAACTACCAGTGTGGATAACTATACTTTGCGGAACGAAACGGAACAAGTCCCAATTCATGATGTAAAAACGTAAATTATAGGAATGTTATAACTTTTCTTATGCCATGATACCACCCAAGGACAAACTTTCTGCACGACAAAAAATATAATTCCTATTGAAGGTATTTTTTGTTCACTTCGCCTTAATTATCAGTACTGGGACAAGCCAAGTTTTGCTTGCGGGTGTGTCAGGTGTTTTTTTCCCTGGGTACTCCGGTTTTCGCCCCACCTACCGATTGATTCGTCTCGATATGAGTGAAAAAGCTTGAAAGGGACGTAAAACTGAATAAAAAAAATAATAATTATCAGTACAAATTAATAATCAAAATAAATAAATAATAATAATAATAATAATATTAATAATAATAATAATACATTTTTGTTCACTTTAATCATAGAAATGTTTGAACTTTTTTATGCCATGATACCACCCAAGGACAAAGGTTCTGCACGGACAAAAACAAATTTCCTATTTAAACTATTTTTGTTCACTTCGCCTTAATTATCAGTACAAATTAATAATCAAAATGAATAATAATAATAATAATAAATCAAACTATTGTGGTTATTTTCTCCGGAGCTCGAATATAGTCTTGAAGTTCGTTTTACCAGAAAACGTTTGTTCCGTTTCGTTCCGTTGTTTATAAATACCAGTGTGGATAACTATACTTTGCGGAACGAAACGGAACAAAGCACCATTACATAAAACAAAAATTATTCTAAGACTAAGACGTCTTCTCTGTACATTATTCGATGTATGAACAGCACAACGCTTATGGTTTGTCGGGATAGCCTTCAATTTTTATCGAAACAAACAGTACAAAGACAATAAGTGCATAAAAAATGTATGTTCAATTGCTCAAAATGCATTCTGCCTTCATCTCACCGCTGTGTCTGGTGTGGGTTCCAGCCCCGCACTGGCCAAATTTGAGACAAGCCAAGTTCTGCTTGCGTATGTGTTGGCATGTGTTTTTTCTCGGGATTCTCCAGTTATCGCCCCACCTACTGATTGGCCCGTCTCATAAGAGCAGAAATAATCTTGAAAAGGACGTAAGTCTAATAATGTCTTTAAGATCTCGGGTGTTACCTATGTTTCTTCTGCTGGACTGCAACAGATTGTTTGAGTAGTACGTTTTCGTGTTGCAAAAGTTTGTTCCGTTTCGTTCCGTTGTTTATAACTACCAGTGTGGATAACTATACTTTGCGGAACGAAACGAAACAAGTCCCAATTCATGATGTAAAAACGTAAATTATAGGAATGTTTTAACTTTCCTTATGCCATGATACCACACAAGGACAAAGTGTCTGCACGACGAAAACATAATTCCTATTGAATTCGAAGTTACATTTTTGTTCACTTCGAAATCACGGAAATGTTTGAACTTTTCTTATGGCATGATACTACCACCCAAAAACAAAGGTTCTGTACGGACAAAAACATATTTCCTATTTAAGCTATTTTTTGTTCACTTCGCCTTTATTATCAGTACAAATTAATAATCATAATAATAATAAATCAAACTATTGTGGTTATTTTCTCCGGAGCTCGAATTCAGTCTTGAAGTTCTTTTTACCACAAAATGTTTGTTCCGTTTCGTTCCGTTGTTTATAAATACCAGTGTGGATAACTATACTTTGCGGAACGAAACGGAACAAAGCACCAGTACATAAAACTAGAACCGTTATATTCTAAGACTAAGACGCCTTCTCTATACATTATTCGATGTATGAACAGCACAACGCTCATGGTTTGTCGGGAAAGCCTTCGAAACAAACAGTACATTTAAGACAATAAGTGCATAAAATACGTATGTTCAATTATATAGATGTGGCAAACTCAAAATGCATTCTTTCTTTATCTGCAATATATCTACTAATAACATGGTACGCATAGGCTTTTCAGAATACACCAGTTTTGCATTAGGGTTTTAAATGTCAAAATTTGGCGGTCCCCTAGGCCGAGTGTTTAATAACGCTGATTTCATAACTGAACGTTTTGAAAATCACCCAGATCACCGCTATGTCTGGTTCCAGGTCTGCATGGGACACATCTGCGACGGACAAAGTTCTTTTTACGGGGTCGTCCCATATGAGCTGAACTATTCAAATGGATGTAAAATTGTCAGTTCCCTGGTGTCACATTTACATGCCTTTGTTCTGCTGGACTCCAACAGACTGATGTAGTAGTACGTTTTCGTATTGCAAGACTTCTGTTCCGTTTCGTTCCGTTGTTTATAACTACCAGTGTGGGTAACTATACTTGGCGGAACGAAACGGAACCAGATATTGCTACATGTTAACATGTTACTGAAGAGTTGAAATCCAGATGACCTTATATTAGTATGGTTATCTGATATTATCATTCTCTTACTACATATCAAATAATTTATCATCAACAAACGCTTAGAAGAACGATTACATAGGTTTTAACAATAAAGAGCAACAAATCTGAACACACTGAACCGTCTTTCAAAATATAAATCACAAGTATTCTACGTATGTAGTAATATTAAAGTATCGTAAATGCACTCTGCCGTAAGATAATGAGTATGACACAAGGGAAACGAAGACATGAACTGTTACGTGACGCTAATAATAATGAAACTACGGAAAGTCTTATTTTCATATTTACCCCCACTTTGCACCCCAAACATTGTTCCGTTTCGTTCCGTTCCGTTCCGCAAATTATAGTTAGCCCTGAAAAACTGTTGGTTTATACTTCAATTTCTTTGACAATTTGACTTTTCCTCTCAGATATATTTTTTTTGTTTCGAAACGTGGCTAATATCTTTTAGCCGCGCCGTGGTAAATTCTTTGGAAATACAACATAAAGCTGTCAAAATCGGGATGTACAATTACAAGGGCAGGCATGTCTCGAGATTCTATAAGTATCAGATTTAATACAAAAATCGTATATAAGCGACATAAATTCACATTCATAATGCAGCTGATTTGAGTCTCTCCTTTTTTGCAAAAGCCAAGGCAAATTTTCTCACGACACGGTGATCATTGCATAACACTCAAAACATTTGAGCCGCATCATGAGAAAAACCAACAATCTGCAAATGCGAGACCAAAGACGCAGATCAGCGCATCGCAGTCACTAGCGCCTTTGTTTTAGCTACACGGATAGTACAATTCCTCATCTTTTTAAATCCAAACGTTCAAGCTTCTAGCCTTCTTCTGTGACTTCACAGACCGGTTTGTGTCAGACTTGTTCGGAAACCGCATAATTGGTTTTCTGATGCTAAGGCTCAATTTCATTATTGGCAGCTTATCAGTTGGGCAATATACCGTTAAACTCCCCGCGGGGGCCTTTTGTTTTGGGGCTCAATTTATGTTTTGAAAAATGACTTTTACAAGATGGAAGAACATAATCATGATCACTCAGACGCTTGCAAATTTTCTGCGCATGCGTCGCGCATGAATTTATGTAAATTTCTTGGTCAAAAAAAGAAATATCAGATATGGAAACAGACAGCTCAAAAGTCCACAAAAGCATAATTTTAACCAAATATTACGATATAAAGTTCAAATTTATTTATATCAAAACAGTTGTCTTTCCTATAATACCGATAAACTCCCCGGGGAGGATAACGGTACTATATATATACTACCGTCATCCCCCCCCCCCACCGCTATGCATTGTCAATGATCGAGATTACGTTTAAGACACTTCCCCCAAAAGCTTTCCGAGCCCCGTTTTCTCTGAAATTACTGCCCCCCAAGAAAACCCTCTTCCCGGGGAATCTTCCCCTTGCCATGCATATTAAGTTTCTCTTTGAAAGAAATCGTCGCTATATATATACTACCGTTATCCCCCCCGGGGAGGTTAACGGTACTATATATACATATACTACCGTTATCCTCCCCGGGGAGGTTAACGGTACTATATATACATATACTACCGTCATCCTCCCCGGGGAGGATAACGGTACTATATATAGTACCGTCATCCCCCCACCTCTATTTTCATAAAATGATGCATTGTCAGTGATCGAGATTACGTTTAAAACACTTCCCCCAAAAGCTTTCCGAGCCCCGTTTTCTCTGAAATTACTGCCCCCCAAGAAAACCCTCTTCCCGGGAAATCTTCCCTTTGCAAGGCATTATAAGATTGTTTTTGAAAGATTCGTCTGTATATATATACTACCGTTATCCCCCCCGGGGGGGATAACGGTAGTATATATATAGCGACGAATTCTTCTAAAACAAACTTAATATGCATGGCATTATAGGATTGTTTTTCAAAGATTCGTCTGTATATATATACTACCGTTATCCCCCCCGGGGGGGATAACGGTAGTATATATATAGCGACGAAATCTTCTAAAAGAAACTTAATATGCATGGCAAGGGGAAGATTCCCCGGGAAGAGGGTTTTCTTGGGGGGCAGTAATTTCAGAGAAAACGGGGCTCGGAAAGCTTTTGGGGGAAGTGTTTTAAACGTAATCTCGATCACTGACAATGCATCATTTTACGAAGATAGAGGTGGGGGGATGACGGTAGTATATATAGTACCGTTAACCTCCCCGGGGAGGATAACGGTAGTATATATATATATAGTACCGTTAACCTCCCCGGGGAGGATAACGGTAGTATATATATAGCGACGATTTCTTTCAAAGAGAAACTTATTATGCATGGCTCTATTCCAAAAAAAAGATTTATTTCTGACTTTCCTTCCGTGTATGTTTTATGTTAAACGGAATAAATCGCACGCTTGTTATATTTTTTATATTACAAAAAGTTTAAGATTGTATACGGTTGAGGTTTATTCCGTAAGAGCGTCGGTCTTTATAGACCATTCCATAACAAATATGGTATGTTTTTCTGAGACTGTTTCTGTCTGTGTTTTGGCTACAACGGAATAAATCGCATGATTGAAATATTGTTTATAGTACATAAATTAAAATATTGTATACGGTTGAGGTTTATTCCGTAAAAGCATCGGTCTTTATAGACCATTCCATAACAAACCCCTTCTAAATACGGCACGGATATTTCAACCACGCCTTTCATTTGAACGTTTTATAGACGAATATATACATTGGAATATTTGCATATATGACTCATATATACAAGAAGTTTACTGTCCCTTGCTAAAACCAGTTTTTACTTTCCAGTTATATTCGATAATGGCTGAACGTAGAAATAACAACAGGATAATTTTTGAAACTTGGAGCACGATTCAAGATATAATAGGACCAGCAAATCAATGGCCATATTCCACTAGGCGCCTTTTTTGGACTAAGCATTTGAAACATTGGGATAGGCTTCGAATTTCGGCTTTTGTGTATGTGAATGGTCTGAACCCGGACATTTTCTTGGAGTGGGCTCGACTTCAAGATTTGGGAAGGGACGCTAGTGCGTACAGACATTTCGAAGTTTTGTTAAAAACTGTTTTTCCAAATACAAACTATAATCTGTACGCGTGGAATGTTACCAATAGAAGATACGAATGGATTGACGGGACAGTTAGGCATTATGTGCATGCTGCAATGCGACACTGACGTAAGCAATTGTCATAGTTTATATTTGTTCCCCGATTTGTTCGTCTTATTAGTTATAGATCTCGGACGATTGGAGTAGATATATGTCACAGGTTTACTGTTACACAATACATATGAATAAAATGGAAGTATTAGGCGTGGCATTAATAATTTTAACACTAAATTTTATTTGTACTTAAGCGTATACAGCTCATCGTCAACGCAAACATATATCTACATGAAACAGTCGACGACAAGTTTAAATTTACGGTCACTTTTTTTTCTTTTTCTTTTCACGTGCGCGCTGTTAACAAATTGAAAAAAGCGGGAAATTAATTCTCGTACATTTACGTATTTACGGAAAAAGTCGATGGATGCAAGCGTCTCAGTAACCCTGATCAACTCAGAACCCAATGAATCATAGAGAGAATATTTTTTTCAAAAGTCAAAAACAAAAGGTCCCCGCGGGGAGTTTAACGGTATATTGCCATCAGTTGTGCCTTCAGTTTAGTTTCATATTTTCATCTTAAATTTAATTTAAAAACACACAACATGGAGAGTCTCGGAATTCGTTTATTTGGACTCATATTTTGTATAATGAGTAATATGTGTATAAAACTGAATTAGGACGTTTGAAAGCTAAAGTTAACAAATTGACAAGAGATCGTGATGCTTTGCAGAGTGACGTTGATAAAATCTGGGAAACTATAATTACGTCAGGCATAAACACGGTGGAACACGGTAACAGGACAAGAACGGATGATACCGGTATCAATACACAGGAGTTTATAACAAAAGTGAATGGGGAACTTGCTGCTATAGAAGAACAGAAAATAGAGATAGAAAACATGGTCATTTCAGTTCGTAAAGGATTGAAACAAGAGAAGGCCTGGCATCATGAAGCTATCAGTAACGTTACAGTATACTGTCACGATATTCAGTCCGATGTCACAACGGAGACTCGTGACATAAAGAAGACAATTCGTAATATGCAGGAACATAACGCAGAAAACGAACAAAAACTAAGCAGCATTGAAACAGAAAATCGTGAATTAAGAAGCATGATTGTAGAGATGCAATTAGACAAGAAGAAAATGCAAGATGACATTGAAAATATACAAGCGGAAAACAAAGCGATGAAAGACGTTATACGACACGTGACAACTGAGCTAGTCCAGCTGGAAAGTAACATATTGAAAACAACAACAATGCCACACACAACAATCAAGCCACCCACACGTCCAGATATTTGTGATGACGGTTGGCGGCTCTTTAATTGCCATCGCTATCTGTTTGTAGAGCAATACAAAACATGGGACGACGCTCTTTCTTACTGTGAAACCAGGAGGAGCTACTTACTGGAAATTACTTCAGATATTGAGTATGAGTTTGTGAGCACCGAGTTAAGACGTCTGGACTGGAGCTATTGCTGGACTGGGGGGACCGACAGACGATCCCAGGGTTCTTTTCTGTATCACCATAGCGGGGAACCAGTTCCCAACAAACACTGGGCACCAGGGCAACCAAATAATGGAGGTGGAGACGAACATTGCGTAGTAATGTACTACTTGAGCAGTGAATACGGCTTATTTGATATTACCTGTCCCAGTAGTTACCGGTTTATCTGTGAAAAATCATAAAATTAACATGCAATCGTGGCACGATGAAACATCCGATGGTCTTCCTTTTACTCTATTTTTAAGCAGTCTGCCAATATAGCAAATATATAATGAAGAGCATTAAAACGCAAAAGTCTGTATTCAAATGTGTTTAGCTCACCTGAGCCGAAGGCTCACAAGGTTAGCTTATAGTATGGTAGTCGAGCCGGCATCCGTGAGTCCGTGCGTCCGTCCGTGCGTGCGTTCACACTTTCAATCTTGAATATCTCTATAAGACAACAAGGCCAGTCGCAATCAAATTTTATTTGAAGCATCATTGAGGAGGGGGAAAGGTTGCATTAGGTTTTGGGCCAGGTCGGATCAGAACTCTGGTTTCAATGGCAACAGATAGCTCCCATAAAGTTATAATGGGGAAAATGTTGTGGCCACTCTACCAACTTCATTTTTTGTTGGATCTCGGCCACTTTTCCTTCAATAGCTGGTCACCCTGCTTTCTGTTATTCATGATAAATGTTGATATCTATGTTAAGTATATTCTTAATAATTATGATTTTCTTATTTCTTGTATATCACTGAACCACTGCAGAAGCTGAGGGTGAGGTACGGTACATGTAAAATCGATTTAAGTCCGTCAGTAATTTTATATTACTGATCGTTCCAAGGCATACCTCTGTGGTGGTTCTTATTGTTTTGTGTCTTGGTGTTTAAATTTTTTGAGCTGTTGGCGGATTATGTATGTTATCATATTTTAGTTAAGTTCAGGTAACTGAGTGGCCACTTATTGGGAAAATAGTTGCTAATTCGGCTTACGATATGTTTTCATGGTATAAGTACCTGACTGTTAATTTCTTTTTTTCCCCACCTCGGTTTTTGGAGTGGGAATCTTTTTCTGATTGCAATTGCACCTTTTCCTGATTGTTGCCTTCTTGTACCTTTGCAAAAGGCGTATAGCTTGATTAAATCGCCTTTTAATCAACAGTGTGAGGTTTAAGGTGTGTATGGCGACAAATGTTCTCTGTGCAAACAACAAAGCAGTAAACAACCATATTACAATAACTTCAAATACGACAAAAAAGAGAACCATCTCTCAGACGGAACGTATTAATACAGCAGTCACAGATCCTTAATCTTTAGATCACATCAACATGATGCGGGGGATAACACCTAAAGACAGCTTAATTCCGCAGTCCGTGGACTTTCGAATTCATCCGAGATTCTTTTCGGGGAAAGAGCTAGCCATTCTGCCCTTCGTATGTGTCGATAAATATACAGGCCAACCTCATTATAACGCTATCTCTGGGGTCCACAGAAGCAGACGGTGTTACAAGAGAACTTTGTTATAATAATCAATTTGGGAGCCACAACATGGCCATGTTATATTGAAAATCACATTACATGTATAATGAGGCAAGTTATAATGAGATTGAAGTGTATGTGATGTGTTATCATTTCTTTCCCGCCTGGTGCCTCGGTTGTTATACGGACTTACATACTGGGCCCAGTTGTTCAAAACTAACGACGTCGTTAGTTAACGTTTCGTTAAAATTTCAAACATTAATATTACAAATACACTGTTATTTTTTGTTGAAAAAATGTGAGAATCCTTTGCAGTGCAAAGGATTCTCACATTTTTTCAACAAAAAAATAACAGTGTATTTGTTACTTTTGCTGATATTTGCTTAACAAATTTATGTCTTAACGATATCGTTAAGCTAACGATGCTTTGAACAACTGGGTCCAGAATGTTAAATTCAATTGAACGTAATTAAGTTCATTTGCTATCTCTTTATAGACCCTTTAAAAATAATGTGCACCTTCCATACTCAAATGACCACTGATATTTGAGACTTCATTTTACTTTTTCCGTGGCGTAAGGTATTTGCACCAGTCTTTAATCAACAAATAGTGTGACGTCAAACCCGGCCTACGCATCGTATCCGACATGCTGTTGCTTAATTAGATACCTCCAGTTTCATGGAGAGAGAGAGAGAGAGAGAGAGAGAGAGAGAGAGAGAGAGAGAGAGAGAGAGAGAGTGTGTGTGTGTGTGTGTGTGTGTGTGTGCGTGTGTGTGAGTGTGTGTGTGTGAGTATATGCTTATAATAAATATTGTGCTAGTTTCTTGTTATTGGTTTTTGTTTCATTCAAACACTTACGAGTGATTCCGTAAAATAACGTTTACATTCTATTTTACTTCAATCAGCTTTTCATGCGTGGTGGATGAAGCCAGTGAACCCATGAAAACAACTTCCGTGTAGCAGCTCACAGGTTTCATCTACATTCCAAGCCATTGTCTAAACCACTATGCTATCCAAACCCCTTCACATGAAACTAGTTATAATCAGTTATGGGTGGAACTTTCAACCAATCTACAAAAAGTTATAATCAGTTATGGGTGGAACTTTCAACCAATCCACAAAAAGTTATAATCAGTTATGGGTGGAACTGTCAACCAATCCACAAAAATGATCCACAAAAGCGATTCACAATAATTTTGGAAATCAACTTAGAATGACCCCTTCTGCATTGAGCATGTTATCGACATTGGAGAGAAAGTTTTTGGTACGCTTCCTTGTCATTATCACTTAATGCAAAATTATTTTCCGATGAGCTGTGTTCAATTCTGCTTATATAAATCGCGTCCACGCCTTCAGTTGCAACTCAATTAATCATGTATTCATATAGCTAAAACATCACCATCATTGCTATTGAAGCCGACTGCAAGGCGTCGGTGAAAATGTGGGCTCATAGGCGAGGTTAAGCAGAGGGCACCAAGGATGATAACACGATTACCTGAGCTACTCGGCAAACCCTTTAACCAATAAATGACAAACTGGCTCAATCCATTACATTGGACGAGCCCACTTTCATTGTTTAAGTTTTCTATTCATTTTTGTCCGTGTAATTTCTCTAAGCATGCATAATAACGTTCTGAGGCGTCACACTTTTCCCTATATATCTACGCCCCATAAAGAGGATATAGGCTTAAATGGGGTACCTGCATTCAAAAACGTTTTTAATTGGATTTATCACCGATGTTACGAACGCAAGCATAGGCGCTACATTTCGGCGCCAAAGTGTTGTTGCTAGGTTAGCTTGAGACTTTCGTTTTGATTCATCGTTCTATTGTAGTTTTCTGTTTGAATTATACAGTAAATTGTCCAGTTTCGAATCTTATCCAGTTCCAAATCAAGTGGTCGTATCGTCACGAACTACACAGCAGCTGTTCGGTCATGAAGTCCATCTTTTTCTCTTCCTCTACACGAAGTCAGATTTTGAAAACTTATCTGCATGCTAAAAATAAATCTGTTCTTCGAGATCACCTGTCGAATTAGAATGTATTTTGCACTTGTGTAATTATCCGCAAGGTGCATGTTTCCGCAAAATGCATGAACCTAGTTTTTTACACTTTTGATTCCAACATGCGTTCAAACATTAATTATAACACACCAGGAAAACTGAAATTCATTTATTGATTTTCTGTTACGTAGGAGCTGTTTAATTAGCTCGACTGCACGAAGTGCATATAGCTATTGCAGTCACCCCGGTCGTCCACGTTCCCGTGCGCGTCACACTTGCATTAAAGTTTTCTAGAAGTCCATATCTTGACAACCACTCATCAGAAAGTATTCATACGTGGACCATAGATACCCTGTAGGGTTCGCTTTCATTCCATTGCATCGGGCCCCTGGAGGTTAAAATCTAGAACACCTTCAAAAAATGGCCATTCTTGTGTTAAAGTTTTCTAGAAGTCTATATATCAGAAAGCATTGATACTTAGGCCATTGACATCGGCTTCCTGGGTCCATGCCAGGGGGTGGGCTAGAGGTTAAAATCTAGAACACCATTAATAACAATGGCTTTTCTGTGATATAGTATTCTTAAAGTCTATATCTTGAAAACCTTTGATCAGGGGGCTTTCATACTCGGACCATAGGTACCCTGTAGGGTTGAATTTCATTTCATGGCATCGGATCTCTGGGTCCATGCCTGGGGGTGGGGCTAGAGGTTAAAAACTAGAACACTGTAAAAATAGATGTACTGTTGTGTAATTACAGGGAGTCCATATCTTCACAATAACTTACCATAAAGCGTTCATACTGCATACACTTTAGGTTCCATGACATCGGTCGGACATCTGGGTCAGAGTCAGGGGGGTGGGGCTAAAGGTCAAAATCTAGAACTCTCTGATTTTCTTTCTTCTTATTTCTTAATAGAAACAACTTAGGAAGATGGTTGGTCAGTTATCTTTTGACTTGTGTGTCATGAAGGTAAGGATCGGTTGACCTACTTTCCATGGTTCAGTGATTTTGCCTTATATCTTGACACTCAGTGAATATATTTTCTTACTTCTGTTAGATAATGAGTGAGTATGAGCAGGCCTTTGACCCCAATATACTTATAGGTCACTGTGACCTAATTTAACGGTTCAGTGATTTTGCCTTATATCTTGACACTCAATCAGTATATTTTCATACTTTTTTTCAGATTATGAGTGCGTATGACCAGACCTTTGACCCCAATATACTTATAGGTCACTGTGACCTAATTTCACGGTTCAGTGATTTTGCCTTATATCTTGACACTCAATCAGTATATTTTCATACTTTTTTTCAGATTATGAGTGCGTATGATCAGACCTTTGACCCCAATATACTTATATGTCACTGTGACCTAATTTCACGGTTCAGTGATTTTGCCTTATATCTCGGCACTCAACTGGTATATGAACAAACTTCTTTCACACTATGTTAGCGTATGACAAGACCTTTGACCCTAAAGTAGTCCTATGTCATTATGACCTAATTTCACGGTTCAGTGATTTTGCCTTATATCTCGGCACTCAATTGGTATATGAACATATTGTTTTCTGGATTTGTTTGTGTATGACAAGACCTTTGACCCTGAAGTATTCCTAGGTCATTATGACCTAATTTCATGGTTCAGTGATTTTGCCTTATATCTCGACACTCATTTGGTACATTTTCTTACTTCTTTCAGATTATGAACGAGTCTGACCAGACGTTTAACCCAAACACACTTATAGGTCACTATGACCTAATTTCATGGTTCAGTGATTTTGCCTTATATCTCGGCACTCAATTGGTTTATGACCAAACTTCTTTCATACTATGTTTGCGTATGACAAGACCTTTGACCCTAAAGTAATCATAGGTCATTATGACCTAATTTAACGGTTCAGTGATTTTCCCTTATATCTCGGCACTCAATTGGTATATAAGCATACTTCTTTCACGATATGTTTGCGTATGACAAGACCTTTTACCGTAAAGTATTCCTGGGCCAATGTGACCTAATTTCATGGTTCAGTGACTTTGCCTTATATCTTGACCATTTCATACTTCTTTCTGATTATGAATGAGTATGACCAGACCTTTATTCCAAACATACTTATATGTCACTATGACCTAATTTCATGGTTCAGTGATTTTGCTTTATATCTCAACACTCAATGGGTATATGATCATATTAATTTTCTTTCACATTATGAGTAAGTATGACTTGACCTTTGACCTGAAGCACTTATAGGTCAGTGTGATTTTATTTCACAGTTCAGTGATTTTGCCAGTTCAGTGATCTTGCCACTCATTTGGTATATGAACACACTTCTTTCACAATATGAGTGAGACCTTTAAATCTTAGGTAGTTGTAGTTAACTTTCATGGTTCAGTGATTTTGCCTTATTGCATCAAGGCAAATAGATGTATGAGCATAATGATTTGGGTTACAGGTCGGGTTTGGCCTTATGTTTGACAAATGTCAGAAGCAGTCGAGCACGCTGTCCTGCGACAGCTCTTATTTCATCTACCAATTTAGCTAGTTTCGGGTCAGTAAAAATCAATTGTGTCGACATAGTACATGTACTCGTAAATCTATAATATCGCAGTACACGAAACAGAAACAAAAATTGACAATTCCATATTAACGTCTGAATTATTTCCGGAATCTTTTCCATACAGCGTGTACAGAAATGATAGAACCTTAAATGGTGAAGCAATTCAATCACATGTATACTACACAAATTGTATCAAACATTTCGACCAAACATGTGAATCATTAATAATATATTAATATTCCAAAAATTCAGCCTCATCATCAAATCATGCATATCATTAGATATTGAGATCAAATCAGGCTTATCACTAAGGCTCATAAGCACAGTAAAAGTATATCAACAATACACATCAAAATACCAAAATACTTGAAACATCAATATAATTGACAATAATATAATGAAAAACAAAAGTTGCTAATCAAACTATATATATGTCAATATATGTCAATATAAGAGGTGGGTGGGCGGGCAAAATTTTCTTCACAACATGGACTTTGTTGAAACTCGTCGAAATCTTTACGAACTGTGCGCGCCTCAATTTGAAATCTATTTATATATAGAGAGAACAACCAATGAGATTCATTCACTCAAAAATTGGAAACGAGTCGTTTCGATTAACAATGACTAAATCTTCCTCAACTGACAAGCCACTTATCATTGTCCGCATAACTAAAATTTTTTAAATAAAAATATACCAATTATGCCTTCCTTATTGATACAGGCTTCAAAAGACTAAAAAGTTCGAATTTGTTTATAGAATGTAATGTGGCTTTCAATCGTCCATGTTTGTAATAAATTATGAAGCAATTCAATCACATGCATACTACACAAATTGTATCAAACATTTCGACCAAACATGTGAATCATTAATAATATATTAATATTCCAAAAATTCAGCCATCCCACCGGCCAAAGCAAAAAAGGCAAAGCAAACAAAGCAACACAAACAAAATAAAGCAAAGCAAAACATAAAGCAAAGCAAACAAAAGAAAAAAGTCTACAAAAGCCTCTTCATACACAATTTTAGTTTTGAACTAGGCTACCAGCTTAAAGCCATGCGTTCAGATTTAAATCTATTAAAGCAAGTTCTTGTGATCAAAATTTCAACAAGTACTATACTCAATCAAAGGGAACTAACTCAATACTACACTGTATGTGTAATAAATGTGATCTGTATGTAACTAAAAAAAAAAAGAAAAAAAAAGAAAAGAAAAGGAAACAATGTTCCAAAAAGCCTAGCTCCAAAATCAAATTTCATACCACAAAACTGCAGTCCAATAATATGGTGAAAAGTAAATTTATGTAAAAAGAGGACTTTGTATACCAAAGCAATTCAAGGTTTAGTACATGCCATATTCGAACAACATATAGAAGTAGACTAGTAGAACTGTCACGATGACACCAAAACAAAATTACAAAGTAGCTATGAAATTTCATTTGAAGATATAATTGGGTAATTTCTAATTTATAAAGTTTATTGTATGTTAAATTACTATGAGGAAAACTTGGATTATCAAGGGTGTAAACCAAGCAAGGTATACAATGTATAAATAATAACTGACCATGCTTATATTAACAAAGTTCAATAGCATTTTAAAATTCTATTAGACTGTTTAAATGAATATGGCATGTAATTAAAAACAAAAAGGACAATTATGGAACAACAATAATACAACATATACACACATCTTACCTACTAAAACAAAACAAAATTTTCTTCACAACATGGACTTTGTTGAAACTCGTCGAAATCTTTACGAACTGTGCGCGCCTCAATTTGAAATCTATTTATATATAGAGAGAAAAACCAATGAGATTCATTCACTCAAAAATTGGAAACGAGTCGTTTCGATTAACAATGACTAAATCTTCCTCAACTGAGAAGCCACTTATCATCGTCCGCATAATTAAAAATTTTTAAATAAAAATATACCGTTACTATGCACAATTATCCTTCCCTCTTAAAAGTTTACAACTAAACACTTGAATGAAAAATGATATTAGAAGAATACAGATTCACTAACAAATGGCACTATTGACTGCAAAAGGAACAGAAAAAAATGTTAAAAAATTACTCCTAAATACAGACCAAACTCTATGCATCTGTTATTATACACACAAAAAATGGCCAAAGACATCTAAAATATAAATGTGTAGCGTTGTGTTTATTGATACTATATGTCAAAACATAATATTGTTATAATATTGTCCCATAACACCATTGTTGCTTGCTACTGATTATTTTAAAGTGATGGTTTGGATTAAATTCCTACTTGGTGTTAGATGGAGTAGAATTATTATATTATATTTCTTTTGTTGCCATTTTTTGTTTTTGTTCGTATACTTGTAGAAAATTCACGGTAAAGAAAGTTTCGAACAACCAAGTTCTTACTCCTGGGCTCGACACTGTACCACCACTACTGTGAGCGTTTTTCTCCATCGGGAACAACATTAAACGCGACTCCTTGAGGTTGTGTTCCTTTTGATTGGTATACACCTAACATGCATTGGATGGTTAGTGAAAGATGGATACTTGCATGAAATCTGCAAAACCCAACATGATTAGGTTGCTAATGATGATATAGCACACTCACTTAAAAGCCTTGATGACACCAATCTTGACGTCAATAGACATATCTGCAAGGCTCATTTTTATGTAGATTCAACAAGTTTAGCCCTATAGTGCCTTGTTACACACCCGCTTTAAGTCTATGTCACATAACTATGGCTAAGGTTGATCAATCCACTTTCACATTTTGCTTGCATACATATTATATCTAGTGAATTTCATGACTGATTGATTGAAAGACTGATTATAATATTATAATGATGATAAAAAAAAAACACTGAAACCATTTTAGAGCCACATTATGAAATCTAAGATGTGTTTTATTTTTGTTCAGATTCATAAACGTTTAAGAATCTCAGCCCTTTTTGTATGAGTGGAAATGACTTTACGACACTTACCGTTTTCTACGTTACCATGTAACAAGACACTAGGCGACATGCATTAAGGTTGTGTTAGTATTAAGCGTGTAACCATTAAAACAATGGCAATTTTAAACTGAAAATGCGTCATTGAATGAGTGTTTCCCCCAATGACACGTCAAGAAAGTATATTATGTATTTTCAAATACGTCTCTGTCAAATACATGTATGTGGGCAAGCAACAACGGCACATGTTTCACTCAACGGGATACAGTTGAAACAAAGTCCAAACATTGTTGGTTAAATAATTTGGACAACAGACTTATTTGCAAACACTAAATTCATTATTTCGAAAGCAAATCCTCACAACTCATTCCACCTCAGCCCTCTGTATGAAGGGAATGTACTTACGGTATTTTGCCGTTATCTACGTTACCAATGACAAAGCACTCGGTAACAATTAATAAGATGTCATTGGTTTATAATAAGTTTACCATTAAGACAATGCCAAGTTTTAATTTGAATGTTTTGCTGAATTGTACTATATACCAGTGCCCCTTTGAGAATGACTAAGTATGATTTAGTTATAGACATAAGTATATGTATACTGGCAAGTGGGGACGACACAAGTTTCAATATATGACATGCAGCTGCAAACAAAGCACACGCTTTTGGGTGAACTAATTCGGACAACAGACTTTATTCAAAATATGTCCACACAATCGGTTTGTTTATTTGCGTTAGAAATTCGATGTACTGTTAGTTGATATAGAACGTCTACTGCATATTTCGTTACATACGTTGCCATACGTAGTACAATGAATTATGCTGATATAAAAGCATATGTTTTGGTAATTTGTTTACCTATTTGCTAATTTGTGTGTTTGCTTTAACACTAAACTTCATAAAAATATACCAAATGTCGATTTTATGGTAATTCTCATGAAATTTGCAACATGTCACGTACGTAACGCATTCAGAAGGCCGCTACGTCCAAACGCCCCAACGGTCAGAGTGCTAACAAGTGTCATTTTGAAGGGAATTGGACGGACTTTCAGCAAATTATACCCTTCAAAAATCCCCGGCATGGTGCACCAGGGTCTATTGGCTCCTAAAGGTCTATTAAGGTTTAGTCAAATATCTACATAAAATGAATACGATAATCTAACTTGATCCAGCACAGACCTGTATAAGCAATATACAGATAACATTTATCTTATGCTGGCATGCTTGCTTTCTAACGGCCTTTTTATTCGTCAAATCAACTTATGTTACATATGTTACATGCTGTAAAACTCTTAAAGCTACAATTAGTAGTCAGAGACATACTTTTATTTATAAAAAGAATGGAATATCAACTTTTTTTTTGCTGCAAATATCATTTTACAAAATTTAAAAATGAATTCGAATGTTGGTGGGACACCATAAAAACGCACATATATAATGATTTTGCGTTTCAGATGGCGTTTCAGATGTTACACTACGGACAAATGCTTTAACCAAAGGTCTACAATCGTCAAGCTTCTTTTATTTCTTTTCATATTAGAATGCAAAACCAAAATATATAGATGAAATATACTGCAAACTAACTAAAACATTTCAAAATTTAAAATGAAAGCTTTATTATGTTACTCTTTTACATTATAGCAAAGTTAAGTCCTCTAAGTTTAACGTAGGTAACGCACTTTTTTTTTTAAGAAAGCACAAACCAGACTTAATTGCAAGCATATACTAACAGCTGCCCTGAAAAAGAATTACATAACCATGCAAAAAAGTATGTTTTAACATGTTTAGGGGGGCTTACGGCTGTTTCACAAATTACGGGCCAAGAACTAGGGTACATCATTTTCACTTAGAAAAAAAATACTTTTGCAAGACCGAAAAAGATTAAAACATTGGTTTTCATACCACCAAAAGACAGTACTAAACAGCTATACAAAGGAAATTTTTGCTAAACGGGTGGCCACCTAAAGTGATTTTTTGATGGCTGTTCTTCATCTGGCACCTTTACTAGTAAATGTACATGATTCACGTTTAAAAAAAAAAAAAAAAAAAAAAAAAAAAAAAAAAAAAAAAACGTTTGCATTAAAAAAAGACAATTACAATAACGACATGTCAAAATCTCTGTAAAATCTCTGTATATTGCATGAGCAAGTTTTTTGTAATGCGATGATAAATCACCGACTACGCAACCGGAACAATAGTCGTATTTCAATATAGGCACATAAACGAGCAATCGATTTCACTAGCGCTCAGGTAAATTTACGGAGACTTTCCTATAATATCCGATATTGGCCGGCGATATTCGATTATCATTCGGCTAATCTGTCCAGGTAATGTCAGTGTTGCCTGGGGACAGTTGTTGTTGGGATTAAAGATTTCATCGCTTTACTTCAGCAGCTTTCTCTGCAGCTTTCTCTGTGTGAAAACTTGATTTTAAAAGACTAAATGCATGACGCAGGGACCGGGGGTATTCATCTGCTACCCCCATGTCACTTCGGATGATATTATATAGGATATAACAGAGAACCAACGTAAACAAAATCATTCGTCTTGCAGACGCGGACACGCCTTTGCATTTTCAAGATGATTTAAGAAGCTGTATATTTTAATAGACTTCATTAGTTGTTTGTAACCTTATATGGAGTATAAACGTGTTGTTCCCCTTAAGAAAATATTTGCGCAGTAGTTATCATATTGTTAAAAATAAATTTAGAAGGCTATCAGGATCCGAATGTGAAAGACACATATAAGATAATACATTACGAAAACATGCCCATGCAATATACAGAGATTTTTAAAGTTGTAAAAAATGAAAAAATTCAGTAGAAAAATCTCAATATTTTTCTTATTTTTGCTCAAAACATAGATTTTGTGGGTACACGTTAGAACCGCCTCGGCGAGGCGGTTCTAACGAGTACCCACAATCTATGTTTTGGAGCAAAAATAAGAAAAATAGATATACCCCTGCAAACCCCAGTTTTGCTATATAAAAATGGGGTATAAGGGGGTAAATATTACACGGACATGTTTTCCTCATGATATGTTTTTCTTTATATAGAAATTAAATGTAATTCGCGCCAAATAAATGAATTTAGAATGTTTATACATTTTCGCTGGGTAAAAAAAAAAACTTTGATATTCACAGTTTATATATCATGAAAGATATAACCGGGCGGTGATGACCTGCACAGCGCTGAAACACCATTTTCCACCGGTTATTCTTCTTATCCAAGTATGCAGTTCAACCTTGATACAGTTTTAATGATAAACAATCTGGTCTTTGTCTGACATGGTCAGAAATGCCGACAAGAAAGTAGGTTTTCACGCTTTGCTGATTATAAGGTAGTTAAAACGATCATCATGGATGACTAGATCAGGGGTTAACACCTGACATCCAGCGTATTTAGGCTGTCGCCGCAAGGTATTTAAGGCACGCTTCTTATAAAAACATTCTCACATGATAATTTGGCAGCGTCATGGGAAAGCTGTTTTGACAGACAAAACTGATTCTGCATATCAGACAGGCTACTCTTAGCCAAGTCTGCATATAGAGATCTAGATTCTTAAAACGAAATTTCATGTTTAATTAAACTACATTTTTGTTTTTTTTAATTTAAAAGCACCATGCGGTGTAAACCTGACATGCCTCAATAAATACAAACGGTTTATTTTCTATGGCAGGTCAAGAAACAATCGCATGTACAAGAATAAAATACCAAATGGGCCTCCGCATGAGAAAACAAGTTTGGTTTCCGACCAGGTCAGGCACAAACCGGCCTGTACAGTCACAGAAGCAGGCTAGAAGTTTAAAATTTCGTATTTAAGCGAAAACAAAGACGCGGAAACTTGCCATTTTCATTGAGAATTATCTCAAATTATTTCTTTGTCGTCAAGGATTTCATTTATCGCATATAACAAAGAAAGAAAGAAAGAAAGAAATGAATGAATGAATGAATGAATGAATGCGCATTTCACGAATCCGTAATAACACATATATAGGTTGATAAATGTAGGAGTCTTCTCTACTACGATACATGTAATATATATAATAATGATTAAATGTTTTTGTTTCGTGTCAAAATGCTTTGAGAAAGATATTAAAAAATAGATTTTAAATATCTTTGAATTCTTCACCTTGGTTAAATAAAGCATGCATAATGTGTTATGGCACAGTGTCATCACCATGCACCGCTTTCGGTAAATGAGTGATTATACTCGTTCGGTTTGCTCAATTATATCTCGAGTATGTGCGAAATACGTAAGTTAAATGGATTACATGTAATTTGATTTCTTTAATTGTTGTCGGAATTCAACTGTTCATGTGATGATCGCTTTAAACGTTTATGTTTGATGTTTTTGTTCTTTAATTAAAGGTTATAAAAGATGCTATTTTGTTTGGATTGACTTTGAATGACAGATATCGAGCACTCGTCTGTAGGGGACCGGAATGTCCGCGGACCGGAATGTCCGCAAAAAAATTAAGTTGTTTTATTTACGTATAAAAACATAAATAATCATTAAATAAGTCTATTAAATGCAAAATTTCGGGGAAATAATTTTCAAAAAATCGAAAAAAGAACTTAGAAAAAATTCCTTGCGGACATTCCGGGACAGCCTAAAGGGACCGAAATGTCCGCAGACCCGAAATGTCCGTAAATGATTTTTCTCTTTAAAGCCGATATAATATCTATCGATTATGCTTTATTAATGCGGTAAAACAAGTAAATTATAAATATAATGATCATAAGCCCACAAACCACGAATGTCTATTTACTATAAAACATGTTTGACCGTTTGGACACAATTTCTTTCATGTTTACACAATTGTAATTCTATCGTTCAAATTATTGCATCTCAACGGAAAATTTTAACTCTGAAGTGAGTTTACATGACATTATTCATAGTAATTAACAGTTTTTATAGTGATAGTTTCAATAAAAAATATTGTGGACATCCCGGTCCATTTAGACCGTCCCGCAATGTCCGCAACATTTGAAATTTATAATAAATGATGAAAACGGTTAATGATTAAAAGCATGTCATATTATTGCGAAAGTTGAAGCAAATAATCTTCAACTTATTGTAATTATGGTCCACAATGCCTATTATACAACAAATCCGATCCCTACTGATGATTTAAATTAACAAAGACATTATGCTTTGCTTGTGTTTCAACGGAAAATCAAACATCTTCAATGAGTTTACATGACAATATTTATAGTTTTAAACAGATATAATAGGGATAGTTTCAATAAAAATGTTGCGGATATTCCGGACTATTTAGGCCGCCCAGCAATGTCCGCAACATTTCAAGTTTATCACAGATCCGATCACTTTGTTGTTATGATATTAAATACATCATCTTTAAGTATTTTTTAAAATAAACATGTTGCAGTTCGCTGTTGTTGAGTAAAATGAATAAATAAAGCGAGAAACCTTTTATTTCTATAATGACATGACAGGTGAAATAATTATTGTTTTATTTGCATATGCAGATATACGGGACAGACTAAAACATTGAATTTTCTGCTGAATTCAGCAACTGACTGATCAGCAGAAATATACTAAAACGCTGAAATACTGAACTGCTGATTTTTGTTGTAAACCAGTTTTGATCGTTGTTAAGCAAATGCAAATGGTAATTTTATGTATTTGATATTATTTGTCAGTGTTTATGCAGCGTCTTTGACCCTGTGCGACCATACCATTTAAAAACTTGACAGTCGTTTTTGCTGATGTGCTGATTTGAATTAAATTAGCTATGATGTATTGAAATGCATCAAAAGTATTCAAACTGTTATGTTTTCGGTATAGATTGTTAGTTTGGTTTTTTCCCACCTCGGTTTTTGGAGTGGGAATCTCTTTCTGATTTCGCCTTTTCCTGATCTTTGCCTACTTGTACCTTTTCCTGCAGTTTCATATATGTTAGATGGACTATTTCCATCGGTATTCCGTTAGACCTCTCCATACCGACGGAAATGACTTCTATTGAGCCCTTGGTCGAAAATAAAAAATCATTGAAGACTCCAAAGAAATTGATAATTATGTTATGTTATAGCTTTTTTGACTGATAGGACTTAATTTATAAATATTCCAGATGTAAAATTACGCAAATTAATTTAAAAAATGTGTTTTCTTTGGAAAATATCACATACGTGTATAAATAGATAAGGGGAGACTACTGTAGAATAATGAGACATAAAGTAGAAAATCGATCGCTTTTTGCAAATTTATTGAAATTCTGGAGGCTAACTAGATGTTTAGTAAAAGATTTATGCATTTTCTAACAAAACATAACAGAAATTCTAACAATTATCACCAAATAAAGCAGCTATAAGCTACTTACGAAATCCATAATCTGTTCGACCATAGTTTACTTGAAAGGCAACTTATGCTAAGCTGTCACGGGAGAGAAGCGAGGTCACGAAGTGTATCGGAGTGCAGGTTAGCCAGCTGATCTACATATATGTATGCATGTGGACAGTTTGATACGCTATCGCGCAGTCTGATCACATCATCGTAATTCGAGATAATTACATTTAGCTTCGCTTAGTAAGAAATCAAAACTTTCCACAGTGGCTATGGTTTCATATGATATGTTGTGCTCTACTTGGTCAGAATTCTCACAGAAAAAGTGTTTATCGTAGAATGTGCAGTCCGGCCTGGGTTCGATTAGAAATGCATTTAACTATGCTGCCTTCTTTAATTGCACGCCGGTGGGTCGGGCGTCAGACTCTATGATGGCCCCGACATAAAGCTATTCATTTTAGTTGGTTGGGGCCGGAGCTTCTTGTCTGTTGCTTGGCCCACCGGGGTCCAACTGGTGTTTTTCTTTTGCTCCGGAGTTAGTAGGTTATTCGGCG
This sequence comes from Rugalucina vietnamica, assembly GCA_964017185.1. Taxonomy (NCBI): domain Eukaryota; kingdom Metazoa; phylum Mollusca; class Bivalvia; order Lucinida; family Lucinidae; genus Rugalucina; species Rugalucina vietnamica. The sequence continues at coordinate 3,575,786 of OZ024879.1, forward strand.
CCCAGGGATCTCCATCGTCAGGCAGCTTACTCAGTCTGTGAGTCCTGGTTTTTGATTCATCAGGATGTTTATCATGATTTATTTGTTTGTTCTTGATGATTCATTGACTAGTAAGAGATTCACCACCAGGACCAAATAACTAACTAAATGTTATGAACCACTGCAGAAGCTGAGGGTGAGGTTATGGCCATGTAAAACCGGTTTAAGCCCGCCAGTAACTTTGTGTTACTGATCGTACCAAGTCGATACTTCTGTGGTGGTTCTTTTTGTTTTATGTCTTGGTGTATAACATTTTTTGTGCTGTTGGCGCCTTATGTATGTTTTCATATTTTAAGTTAAGTTAAGGTAACTGAGTGGCCACCTATTGGGAAAATAGCTGCTCATTCGGCTTACGATGTGTTTCATGGTATAGGTACCTGATTGTTAGTTTGGTTTTTTCCCACCTCGGTTTTTGGAGTGGGAATCTTTTTCTGATTGCGCCTTTTCCTGATCTTTGCCTACTTGTACCTTTTTACCAATTGAAGAAATAGAAGAATAGTGCAAGACGGGCCTTCCGGATATGTCAATTCTAAAAAACACGTATAAACATAGAAACAAAAAATTGGCGCGGGTGTTTGTTTGATTGATTTGTGGTTTTGCGTCCCAGTCAACAGCTATGGCCATGTGGGAATGTTGCCTCCGTTGTATGGAACTTTTACTCACTATAAGAATGGCATGGCAATCATAATGCGCTTGAAACTATAACGACTCGAGTATACAGCTGATGCTTACATGTATATGTTTAGATGGATTGGCCTGAACCACTTTTCTTGGGCAGGCTCAGACTTCTGGACGGTTAACCCGTAATCAGATGGTCATTCAGTTGGCGCGGGCCCATATTTCCACCAGAAATTTTAGTTTTTAGTTTGTCCATATGTGCCGGCATTATTAAACATTATTCATTGCTTCTTTCAAATGTTTTTGCTTTTGCTGGTAAAATCGAACAGTTTCATATAATGGCAAAAATACAGGTAAAGCTGAAAAGATATATCAGTCTCTGTGTTTGAACACGAGGTGTGAACACGCGTATTTGTTTTCTGAATGATGGTTTTCCTATCACTCAATCTTACTCAATCAACCAAAGTGTCATTTTGACCTTCCGCATGAATTCACTGGTAACTTAGTTTGTAATGTGACGCGTGTTGATCATTAATCGATTACCACACTTCTGTCGATAGCCGATTTTGTGAATGTGTGTTGTTGCGAAAAGGCGTGAATGTAATAATTTTTCAAACTTAGTCAACACTGACACAGGTGTAAAGCAAGGGGACCCGCTCTCCCCGGTGCTGTTCATATGTTTCATAACTGATATCATTCATAACACCAACGATGATTATGGCGAACCATTGACTATCACTGGAGTTAATACGTTTACAGCTGTATACTCATGTATGCATACATGTATGATGCTGAAAGAAAGAAAGAAAGAAAGAAAGAAAGATGAATTAATGAATGAATGAATGAATATGATTGTTTCCGATTGTTTGAAACATACAAACATGTAGCGCTTTCTTCTCAAATCAATGAATGAAGTGGGAAGTTCTTTTCTTCTTAATTCTACGTTTTCCTTTTTTTTTTTTTTTTTTTTTTTTTTTTTTTTTTTTCGGAAACACATTTAAGATTGTCATAGACTTTAATTTCTTAGAAAAAGGAAGCTGTTCATTGCAATCGTTTATGGCCCATAAGGTAGTCGCTTATCGCAATTAGGTAGCTGTTTAGTGCAATCAGTTACATGTAAGAAACACTTTTATTTTATGGCCTACAGTAGTCGCCTATGATAAAGGTATGAAGCAGAGACCTCCAAGCACCTCCAGATATTTCATTTGAATTAACTTTATGTAAGGACAATATTAGCTAAATAACATTAGTGTCATACATGTACACGCGTGCCATTCAATGGTTACCGTGAAAATTTACAACTGCTCTGCCTTCGTACTATCAAAACATTTGGTAATTACATAGGTGTCATCTTGAAGCAATATACGAAGGGTGGCCCAGTAAATCCTGGACTGTGCTTGCTGTATAAAAACTATTCAATGCACAGGCTTCCAATTTACAAGTATATTACGTACACATGTTCTGGGTATGCATACCAAATTTCAGAAAAATACACCTAAGAATAAAATCTCAGTATACAATACAAACCTACAAGTCATGCAGACCCGGCGCACGCTGACGACGTCGTCTACTGTTATGCGTCAACTTATGTTGTACATGTACTTACCATTTTACTCTTTATAGAGGTACGCTCCGTTGTGTGCGATACACAAGCGATGTTTGTAACAACTTTTTAAACAATGTCACTGAACCATAGACTATGTAACGACATGTTGAATCGCTTTCACGAACTTCTCTCTACCTTGAAAAAGTTGCGATTTCATCTGCGGAAAGTACGTTACGGACAATCGATCATGAATGGTTTTCACCCATGCTGTGTACTTTCTGTCCACCCATCTCTTAATCGACCATGCCATTTAAAAACAAGGCTAGCGAAATACCACTGATTATTTTTGTGCTTTTCAGATGCTTGAATGAATCATTTGAAGTCATAACGGTCTGCACACAACTGAATTGCCGTACGTAGCGCTTTCTCTTCCTCTAACGTCGCCATTTTCATTAGGCTGTAAGTTTAACGGACAGCATTTAAATGTGTGCCATTTTCAAACAGATGATATGTAATTTTCTCTCTAGAATGTTGCTATGAGCAGAGAGCTCGTTTTGGCGTTAAACACTGAAATGGCTGAAAAATATTATTTTATTGAACACACAGAAGATTATTCAAATGTGTCTGTTAGGGTTGTGCTGGGTTCGCATACACTGACCTAATCAATCATGCACATTTTACAAGTTGTACGTAAACTTATACTTTTATGCGCCTCTTTTTGCCGGTTGAGTATACCAACTTTTAAATTTTGTGGACCACTTTTATCTATCTTCTGGTACTGAGTCGATCAATTTCTGATCATCACCTCAGGTGTTGGGTGGGTGTCTAAATTTAGAATTTAATCAAGGGGAAAACATTTGGAGCAATAAACAGTTGTACATGCAAAATATTCTGAAGCTTATGTTATCAAAATGCTAAAATGCCAACAGGAAAACTGGGGATGAACGAATATTTATACAGATAACATAAGTGCCATTTAGACCACCAAGATTGCCAAATCTAAAGAGTCAATGAAGAGGCTTGAGTAGCCGAAACCGCGGTCTTCTACGGAATAAATCTCAATTTTTGCGGTGAATATTTTTGAAGTTACAAAATTTTCTACAAAACACATTTTCGACAAAATGTCGTGCATCTATTAAAAACAACGTAATTAGGAGGCAAATGGTAGCATTACATGAAGACTGTTTGATACACGTTTGTAGTCAGCTAAATGACTGACAATGTTCCATATTCACATACATGTACATGGACGAGTATCGAAAACGTTACATGGGAAATAAGGGAAATTTAATGCTGCGTGGATGCAAAACCAGTGTCACCTCCGTGTGTGTATTTGTGTATTGAAAACTATATGACATAAAGGTGAGCGGAATAGTTCTCAGTCGGTGCAATATCCGACTCTGTGTATTGTAAACTTCGTAACAGGGGATTACCTGTCATAATCACCCCAAATTAACAATCCAGGTACAATATCCCATACGCATCTAATCTAGGTGATTATGAGCTCATATGGTTAAAACGACCCGGGGCTAAATTTACAATTGAAGCCTGTGCAATACGGAACATAAGTCAGCCGCATGGTGTGTGTGTGTGTGTGTGTGTGTGAGAGAGAGAGAGTTAAGCAGCCTATCAATTTTTCACGGCCGGAATTGGCGCGGGTCCATATTTCCAACAGAAATTTTAGAATTTTAGTTTGTCAATATGTGACGGCATTATTAAATTTGCTTTTGTTGGTAAAAGCGGACAGTTTCATACGATGCCCAAAATGCCTAAAGCTGACACGATATATCAGTTTCTGTGTCGTTTTGAAAGCTGCAGAATTGTCAAACAGAATGTTCTAGCATTCTAGGACTTGATAGCTCGTGCAAGTACATGTACTTCTCTCTCCAAGTAAAGGTTTCTACTTGTAAAATGGTAGTGTTCTTCGAGGTGTGAACATATGTATTTGTTTGAACATGAGGTGTGAATGCGCGTTTGTTTTTTGAATGACGGTTTTCCTATCACTCAATCTTACTCAATCAACCACCCTTCCGCATGAATTCACTGGTAACTTAATTTGTAATGTGGCGCGTGTTGATTTTTAATCGATTACTTCACTTCTCAAACTTTTTAACACAGGCACAGGGGTAAAATAAGGGGACCCGCTCTCCCCGGTGCTGTTCATATGTTTCATAAATGATATCATTCATAACACCAACGATGATTATGGCGAACCATTGACTATCAATGCAATTAGTATATGTAGAGCTGTATACTCATGTATGCATGCGTGTATGATGCTGAAAGAAAGAAAAAAGAAAGAAAGAAATGAATACGATTGTTTCAAACATACAGCATGTAGCGCTTTCTTTTCAAATGAACGAAGTGGGAAGTTCTTTTCTTCTTAATTCTACGTTTTCCTTATTTCGGTAAAAAAAAACACGTTTGTTAGTAGTTCTTGTAAATGAAACATCATAACCATACCCATAGTGTTTTTGTGACTTTTATCATCCCTTTAGGGTCTAGTTTAAATATAATATAACACTACATTTTTGGCACTATGGGTATGGTTATGATGTTTTATTTACAAGAACTACTATCAATACGTAGCTGTTCGGTCATAGACTTTTATTTCTTAAAAAAGTAGCTGTTCAGTGCAATCGTTTATGGCCCCTAAGGTAGTCGCTTATCGCAATCGCGCGCCATTCAATAGCTACCGTGAAAATTTACAACTACAGATTAAAGGTGCTCTGTCTTCGTACTATCAAAACATTTGGTAATTACATATGTGTCATCTTGAAGCAAAATACATGTACACGCGTGCCATTCAATGGCTACCGAGAAAATTAAAAACCTTCAAGTGCTACAGGTGCTCAAGACCATCACTCATTACACTTTGTACTATCAAAACATTTGGTAATTACATAGGTGTCATCTTGAAGCAATATACATGTACAAGCGTGCCGCACCTACAAATTAGTTTCGGGTTTCATTTTTTGTCGGTGAGTATACATACTTTTTGTGGACCACTTTTATCTATCTTCTGATACTGAGTCGATCACTTCAGGTGTTGGGTGGGTGGCTAAATTTAGAATTTAGTCAAGGGGAAAACATTTGGAGCAATAAACTATTGTATTTGCAAAATACATGTATTCTGAAGTTTATGCTAAAATGCCAACAGGAAAACAGAGGATGTGCAAATATTTAGTCAGATAACGTAAGTGCCATTTAGACCACCAAGATTCAGTATAAACCAAAAATCAACGTGGCGTGTGTCGCAATACATGTAGTACCTGGCTTGAAACTAATCGCTTATGCCTTATTCTGCAACAGATAACGACCGCAAAACTCGAAAATATTAGCGTACATGTAAATGAGGCCAAAATTCTCATTGCTTTACGAAAAAAAAAAAAAAAAAAAAAAAAAAAAAAAAAACTAAGTTGTGAACTTAAGCTTTTGATATGAATGAGATTTTTTAAAATTTTATCTGATGGCGACATTTTGGCTACATGTGTACATGTTACTAATAGCACGACACGAAAAAAATGGAAACCAAATTGCAAAATATTTTTTGAGATTTCAAGTATACAAACGAGTAGACGAGTATGTACATGCATTCCTGCGAAACTTTAGATCATATATGCTTAATAAAGTTCGGGCTTCTTTGGCAAAAAAGAAGAAAAATAAAGAAGAAAAGACACGTGACAGAAATTAAAACAAATCAGAATGAATGATAACAAAAAGAGAAAACATATGCACGTTGTTCTTGTTTTATGCGAAACTTTAGATCATACACGTTGAATAAAGTTCTGGTTTCTCTTGCAAGAATATTATTGAATACATCATCTTTAAGTATTTTTAAAATGAAACATGTTGCAGTTCGTTGTTGTTGAGTAAAATAAATAAATAAATAAAGCGAGAAACCTTTTATTTCTGTAATGACAATATCCCATATTTGCATATGCAGATATACAGGTATACGCCCCGCCCACAATTCAGTGATTGTTTATACAAGGTGGGTTAGGGTATCAAACATCTGTAATTTGATTGGTTGAGAAAATAAAGAGCGGCGCAAACTGCAGTATGTGAAATTACTTCTATAGAGACCCTGACCGTTTTCATCATTTATTATAAATTTTAAATATTGCGGACATTGCGGGACGGTATAAATGGACCGGGATGTCCGCAATAATTTTTTAATTAAACTATTACTATAAAAACTGATAATTACTATGAAAAATGTCATGTAAACTCACTTCAGAGTTAAAATTTTCCGTTGAAATGCAATAATTTGAACGATAGAATTACAATTGTGTACACATGAAAGAAATTGTGGTCAAACGGCCAAACATGTTTTATTGTAAATAGACATTCGTGGTCATATGATCATTATGTTTATAATTTACTTGTTTTACCGCATAAATAAAGCTTAATCGATAGATATTATATCGGTTTTAAAGAGAAAAATCATTTACGGACATTTCGGGTCTGCGGACATTTCGGTCCCTTCGGGCTATCCCGGAATGTCCGCAAGGAATTTTTTCTAAGTTCTTTTTTCGATTTTTTGAAAATCATTTCCCCGAAAGTTTGCATTTAATAGACTTCTTTAATGATTATTATATTTTTATAAATAATTAAAACAACTTATTTTTTTTGCGGACATTCCGGTCCGCGGACATTTCGGTCCCCTACACTCGTCCTGTTGCGGATTACAGCATCAAAAGAAAAATACAAATACCTCATGAAATAATTATAAAAAAGATTCTCATAAAAATAAAATGATAAATTAGATGAGTAGAACGTGATTGCGAATTTAACACAGTGTCATTACTAATTGACATTATGCAATCATGAGCGAGTTGACATCTGTGTTTTCAATTCTGCATCTACTGCCGAAAAAGGAGAAAAAAATATGGTAAAGTTTAATGTTTTATTTCCGCAAAATATCACTCTCTAACTTAAGCCTATTAATTTATCCATATGAAATTCTTTATTACACTATCAGTCATCAAATACATTTCATTTTCATATTAGGGCAATAATCTTCGCCCACGGCATTAATACCTGGAAATTTAATCGGGTCTTATCGGTGCATTTTACGGATACTCACGGAAATTCCAGATAGAAAATAATATTTATTATTTTTTTGGTCAATGCTCAAACAGACCAAATTATCGTTGAGCTCCAAAAATAAGAAATACACCAGATTAAAGTATAATATTTCTACTACATTGGACCGTTTGTGACGCCTAACATTTATGTAAAATTATAGCTTAAAATTGTTGCTGAAGTCATGTACCTAGGCGTATTTAACCGCGTTTTACGGAAATTTTGCTATATATTTAATTAAATTGCGTACAACAAGACGGCCGTCCCCAAACAGACCATTTTATAATAGCGCTACGTCAAAAATTTAAAAACTGTGGTAAAGATAATGAATTATACTTTCTAACGCCGTTCGTGATACAAAAATATCATAAGAAATAAGAAAGTTACCAAGTGTTAAATATTTTTTCCCTATATGTTTTATACAATTTATTGGCCAATACCTGTAGAAGTGCTAGTACGAGTAAAGTACCCCATGAGGACCATGTTTATCCGAGCAGCGAAAACAAAGGCGCTGATTAGCTACTGCACAGCTGATCTGCGCCTTTGTTTTCGCAGAGACCTCAATCAGTGACCAGAAAAAAAGGTAATTAATTACTTGATCTTACACGCCATGATCATAAAGTATACAATCGAATGTGGTAGATAGAAGTGCATGTATATACTTTTGCGAATGACGAGCAATGACCAGGTTCCGATGTTATAGAACCTGTCTCATGCGCGACTCAGCTGAGCATAAAATTTAAACTGCTCGTAAATGACAAACTAGCCCAAATAAATTAATATTTCAGGTTAGATATCCAAAACTGGTAATTAATCCTGCTAATGAATGTTAAAATACCAACCGTTCTGGCAATTGTTGGCATTTTAACATTTATGAGCAGGATAAATTTTAGTCTCAGCTGAGCATGAAAAAAGTTTCATAACCTCGGGACCAGGATATGTGGCAACGCCAACACATATGAGCCTGTGCATGAGAAAACCAACAATTTGGGGTTCCGACCAGGTCTGACTCAAACCGGACTGTAGTCACAGAAGATGGCTAGAGGCTGGAAATTTTGGATTTAGAAAGTAGAGGAATTGTACTATCCGTGTAGCGAAAACAAAGGCGCTGATCAGCTTCGCAGTTACTGCGAAGCTGATCTGCGCCTTTGTTTTCGCATATGCAGATTGATGGTTTTCTCATGAGGCGGCTGATATAATAGCACCAGATAATTGGTTACTGGCACACATAAGCAATGATTAATTACTACTCAAAATGGTAACTAAACATAACTGATCAATACAATACAATACAAAACTCTTTATTACTCTCAGTCCACATACGTGGCAACATGAGACATATACAAGAATATTTACAAACACATATTACAGAGGCATGAATAAACAGAGTGTTTCTAACAGTCTTAGTATGTTTTGTAGGCGAAAAAAAAAAACACAAAAAAAAATAATTAATATTAAGGAGATCATGCTCATTCTTAAACAGGAGGGCAGAGATAAACATGTTTTCCATAGAAAGCATGAAGATGTCTGCTCTTACCACACTTATGGTATGAGAAATAATGCTGGTGTATGTAATTAATTTAAGAAATGAATTTCATTTTTCTGGTGTTCATGGAGCTATGAACCGCAGTGGGTCGCGTGCAAAGTGAATGAACTCCGAAGGGGTTCATGTAAGCTTTGCTAGCGACCCACTGCGGTTCATAGCTCCATGAACAACAGAAAAATTAAACTCATTGCTTATATTTACATTCATTTCTCTCTATCGCTTGTTGAAAAATCACCAAGGCGGTCACATTTACCAGCAAACAGAGAATCTACACACAGTGTGTGTTCAAACAGCGGAACGGCGTCGACGTTTACAACGTCCAGTCAGATTGGCAAGATTCATGTTTTTTGACGTCAAGTTTGGATTACGTCACGTCGCGTGACACAATGTTGTTCATGGAAGTATGAACACAGATGAACATCTAATGGTTCATCTAAGGAGGTTTTAGAAAAATGTAAATATATACTTATGAATAAGAGTTCTTACATAGATTGTAAAACATCTGGTACACAGAAAAACATCTGTAAAACATCTGTTTTTATGTGAAAAGACACTGTGACATATGGAAAGATATATTACAAAACATAACCACTACAACAGAGTTCTTAATAGTTAGCGCAAGCATATTATGAATATCTGTATTAAATAAAAACTATACTAGATTTCCGTTATGAGCATCATAGATAACTTGAATAAATTTTGCTAATGATGATAGGGTTTTTGTATTGTTATTGTTCATTAAGATCCCATATTTCAACGTATTTGGTCTATTTCGAAAGAAAGGTTTTATATACTGTTTTCTACTGTTTTCGAGTTTTTTGCATACCAACAAACAATGATATTCATCGCCTATCTCTTCGTGGCATAATGAACACTTTCGTTTATGATGATCGATTTTTTTCCATCTACCTATTTCTACTGCCAGTTTATGATTTCTCGTTCTAAAACTTAATATGCATTTTACATGTTTTATAGTAAGTTTTAATAGATACGGTTCAAATTGTAGCGAAGTTTTAAATAAGCGATAATTTTCGTCTGACTGAACATCCTGGTACCACTCACCAAGATATATGTCGATAAGTTTTCTTTTGATTGCCGATGATAACCATTTTTGATTTGGAAACGTATGATTTTCCCAAATCCCACTTAAACCACAGTTACAAAGAATACTTCTTATGCAATGTAGCCATTTGAAATAAAAAGATTTATTATTTATATTGCTGTATTTATAATAGCTGTGGGTTGCAGTATAGACATCCTGCCGGAGATTGTTTATATGTAATTCTGGTTCGTTGATCTTTCCCCAATATGAAATCATACGTGTATATATGTCAATTTTAAGGGGCATCATTCCAAGTTCTCCGAGTGCCATATAATTGGGAGTGCTATTCTTTAGATTTAGCATACGTTTAATAAACATCAATTGTACACGTTCAATAACGTCAATATTCCCAAATCCCCAGATCTCGCATCCATATAATAATATGGGTTTGACTAGCTTATTAAATAGTTCAACTTGTAAGTCAACAGGTAGTTGCATGTTCTGCGCTTTCTTAAGTAGGCTATACACTGCTTTTTTACCTTGATTAGCAATATGTTTTTTAGTTTTGAAAAATGAATTATTTTTCGAAAATAGTACACCTAGATATTTAAATTCTGATACGATTTCTAAAATTTCATCCTTATATTTAAATTTAAATTCATTATTGGAATTATTGTCTTTAGAAAAAATTATAACTTTAGTTTTTGAGGTATTAACTTCTAGTTTCCATATGTTGCAATATTCTTCATATGTTTGAAGGCCAGCCTGTAAATCCTCGGCTGATTCACTGAGTATGACAGTATCATCCGCGTATAAGAGAATGAGAAGTTTAGTGAACACCCATATATCATCGTCTGATGCATGACTTGTACAATTAATACCGTTTATATTTTTACTTCTGAAAAAGTCGTAGAGGTCGTTCAGGTAAATATTAAAGAGGAATGGTGATAGATTTTCTCCTTGTCTTACTCCAATGTTGCTAGTAAAAAATGGCGATTTATTTCCATTTACTTGTAAACATGATTTAATATTTTTATATATATTTTTTATGATATTTATTCAAGCATTTTCCTTTAATATTGTAAGATATTATTTTTTGCCATAACCCACCCCTCCAAATTTTGTCGAACGCCTGTTTTAGATCGATAAAAGCACAGAATATTTTTTTCTTACTCTTGCATACAATGTCTATGAGGCTATGGAGGATAAAAATATTGTCTGTAGTGGAGAAGCCCTTCCTAAAGCCGGCTTGACAGTCATCAATTATTTGCTCATCAGTAGCGAAGTTTTCTAATCTAGAGTTTATTATTGCCGTAAAAAGTTTTCCCATGCAACTGAGTAGAGTAATAGGCCTATAATTGGATGGATCAGTGGGAGAACCCTTATTTTTAGCTCACCTGAGCCGAAGGCTCACAGGTGAGCTTATAGTATACCCATGCTCCGGCGTCCGTCCGTCGTCCGTCGTCCACCATTTTCAAAGATCTTCTCCTCTGAAACCACTTGGCCAATCAAAGCCAAACTTCATGTGGAGCATCCTTAGGAAGGGGGAACGAAAGTTTATATAAATGGTCCAGGTCACATGACCAGGATGGCCGCCATGGCTATAAATAGCAAAAACCTTTAAAAATCTTCTTTTCCAGAACCAGTGGACCGATTTCCACGAAACTTGGTATGTAGCATCGGGGACACGGGCCCATCATAGTTTATATAAATCATGACCCTAGGATGACCTTGACCTATTTTATGGCAAGGTCAACTTAGGTCGCCAATGCATTTGAATGGGAAAAAATGGTAAAATGCTATTTAATGGGTAAAACTTACTGGGAATAGGCAAATGGACAGAAGATTAATGTTAATGGAAAATTTTAGCCCCTGGGGGGTTGTCTGCCCCTGCCCTGGGGCTATATACATGTATATGACCATAATATTCAAACATCTTCTCCCTTGAAACCGCTAGGCCAATCAAAGCCAAACTTCATGTGGAGCATCCTTGGGAAGGGGGAAAGAAAGTTTATATAAATGGTCAAGGTCACATGATCAAGATGGCCGCCATGGCTATAAATAGAAAAAACCTTTAAAAATCTTCTTCTCAAGAACCAGAAGGCCAATGATTTTGAAACTTGGTGTGAAGCATCAGTGACTGGAGCTCTACAAAGTTTATATAAATCATGACCCTGGGATGACCTTGACCTATTTTACGGCAAGGTCAACATAGGTCGCTCATGCATTTGAATGGGGAAAAGTGTTAAAATGTCATTTGTAGGGAAAAACTTGCAGGAAATGGGCAAATGGACTTATGATTGATGATTCTGAAAAAAATTGGACCCCAGGGGTCTGTCTGCCCCCACCCCGGGGCAATATACATGTGTATGACCAAATTATTCAAACATCTTTTTCTCTGAAACCGCTTGGCCAATCAAAGCGAAACTTTATGTGGAGCATTCTTAGGAAGAGTAAATGTAAGTCTATATAAATGGTCAAGGTCACATGATCAAGATGGCCGCCATGGCTATAAATAGCAAAAACCTTTAAAAATCTTCTTCTCCAGAACCAGAAGGCCTATGATTTTGAAACTTGGCATGAAGCATCAGGCAATGGAGCTCTACAAAGTTTATATAAATCATGACCCTGGGATGACCTTGACCTTTTTTACAGCAAGGTCAACTTAGGCCGCCCATGCAATTGAATGGGAAAAAATAGGAAAATGTCAATTAATGGCAAAAACTTGCTAGGAATGAGAAAATGGACAGAATATTCATGTTTATGAAAATGTTTTTGGCCCAGAGGGTTGTCTGCCCCTGCCCAGGGGCTTTATACATGTGTGTGACCATAATGTTCAAACATCTTCTTCTCTGAAACCGCTTGGCCAATCAAAGCCAAACTTTATGAGGAGAATTCTTAGGAAGAGTAAATGAAAGTTTGTCAAGTTGGTCAAGGTCACGTGACCAAGATGGCCGCCATGGCTATAAATAGCAAAAACCTTTAAAAATCTTCTCCAGAACCAGAAGGCCTATGATTTTGAAACTTGGCATGAAGCATCAAGCAATGGAGCTCTACAAAGTTTGTTTAAATCATGACCCTGAGATGACCTTGACCTTTTTTACGGCAAGGTCAACTTAGGTTGCCCATGCATTTAAATGGGGAAAATTGTTACAATGTCATTTTTTATTATTGCAAAACTTGCAATAAATTGGCAAATGGACTGATCATGAATCTTTATGATTTAAAAAAGAAATTGACTCTAGACGTCGCTCTGACCCTGCCCTGGGGTTATATACATGTATATTACCATTCTAGTCAAACAAGTTTATTGGTATATATCTCAGGTCTCAGGTGAGCGTTTACAGGACCATTGGTCCTCTGGTTATAAATTGGTTTGATGATGCCTGTGGTCCATTTTTCAGGTACAATACCATTTTCGAATATCAAGTTAAACAATTTTTTTAATACCGGAACTAGAATGTCGGGGATATTTTTCATGTGTTCGTTTACTATAAGGTCAATTCCAGGAGATTAATAGTTTTTTAACTTATGAATTGCTTTTAATATTTCTGCTTCGTTTATGGGTTCATTGTAGGGAAATGTTTCGTCTGTATTCTGGTCATCTTTATCAGTGGTACTGGGGTCAATATCATAATTAAGGAGTTGGATCTGGCGTTCACGAAAAATATAGATACCTTCATTACGTGGAACTCCTAATGTAACACATATTTTAAATTGATGGCACCCAGCAAATTGGAAGCAATATGGTACCACGTAGGTCCCAACACCAGAGTTGGAACAAATCGAAAAGGAGACTGAAGTCTGAGGCTTATTCTGGGTTGGAGTACAGGTAAAATTTAAAAGGGTTTAATGATATTCATGTTCGCTTAATTTTTAAAACATTCAAAAATAGCTGAGTGAAAGAATTGAATTTATTGTTTAACTCCCCGTACTCGAAATGAGTTTTGCAGAGTTGACTCTCGCCATTTTAAAACACAATATTCAGCAGGTTCTCTAGCCTTAAAGCCCAGGTAACCGTTTATCATGTTACTGAAAACTTTTGAGATAACCTGATCAGGCCTTTGCACAACGAGCACCATGTTTCTCTGGGGGTAAACATACCCCTTAATGTTGTCAACATGAGCAATGTACTCAGTCCTTCCGTATTAAGCTTGATGACATAGGTCAAATCAGACAGTTTAGATTTGACCTCACAGGGGCCTCGCCACAAGCCCCTGAATTTTCTGCATCTGCCAGGTTGCGTTAAAGGGAAGAAAACGAACACCTTATCCCCAGGTTCAAAACTTTCTCAGAAGAGCTTTGAATCATGGTACCTTTTCTGTCTTAACATTGCACTATCTATGTTTGCTCTTGCCAGGTCAGAGTAATAAGTTGCTAAATACAATTGGCAATACAATACAGAGAGAATGAGTTAGAATGGGTGGGAGAGGGTGCTAGAGAGGTCAATAATGTAGTTTGCTTTGTTTGATTCGATGGATAGCGTCACATTTATAGCTATGGTCATGCCTAGAGGTTGTTTGCGACTGAATGGGTATATTTGGATTGCCTTCCAGCATCAGGGCTTTAAGAAATTGATGGGTCACAAGATGTCTCCCGCAAATGACCACATGAGCAATTGTTAACCACTTAGAGGGTCTATATACCACGGTCCAATAAAATTGATTATGTAATACTGATCGGTATTGAAGGGAAATGGTGTGCCATTTCACCCAAATGTCGAAAGGAAGTTTGGTGAAAACTGCGACAAAGACCACCGACGCCTGTCACATAACTTGACCCGGATTTGAAACTGGACCGCGGCGGTGACAAGTACCTTTGTTATCAAATACGTTATCCAAGCCCCAACATATTTCTGCCAGTAATCTAGAAATATTACTTTAATGCAATCAAATGTTTGTAATAAAGTGAAGGAGACAACAAATTGTGCAAATTGTGTGACCACAGAAATACATACAGGGCACGCCTCTTTGCATCAAAACGACACTATTTATGTGTTTTTGAAATTTATATGCTGTGTTGTTTGTTTGAGTTGATGCTTAACGTCCAAACCAACAGCTATAGTCATGTTTGGACGTTGCTTTCATGTTATAGGGCTTTACCCAAAATGAGGATGTCATGACAACCAAAAAGTGTTTAAAATATAACCACCCAACTAAGCCACTAAGGCTTATGTATGTATGATTTTACTTGAACCACTTTTCCTAGGCAGCTTAGACCAGTAAGCAGATGGTCAGTCATTACCGTAGAAGCTTTGTCTGGAGGCAAACGCAGCCCATCTATTTCTTTAGGCCCAAATAAACTGGTGCCCATATCCCACCCGATCACCCTTTGCATAGACATTTGTCCTTTCAGATGCATATTATGGAAAGTACAAAGGTGTTTGCAGAGTTATTACCGATGTCGATGTAAGTAGCTATACCCTGCAATACATTGCTATTTATCACTTAGAGTTATTAATTATGGACGTCTTTGCTGCTTTCAGCTAACAAGATGACTCTAATGCCTAGTCTGGCCTATTTTTGTTAAATTGTATAACGTTTAAATCATTGTCGGATGTTATTAACGATTCTTTATTCAATAAATGCATGGGCTTAAAGTTTCGGTTTATCCATTATTTGAAACTATCATACAATTATTAAAATCACAACAATATCGCGATTTAATTCACCAGAAGTGTGTAACATTATATTAGCCATTAAGATCGATTCTAGCACGGTTGTATTGTAATGATGTTATGCGTGCATTTATATGCATTACATGTACAGTGCAATGCGCGAAATTACATCTGTATATATACTACTTTTTTAACGACCCTCGTGTATGATATGTATAGGCACTGCGTAGACACCATCAAACATGCAATAGCTTTATCCTAACGAATTTAGCTTATTATATTCAGAAAAAGAGTTCAAGGCATATAATTCTAACGTAGAAGAAATTGCACGCCAATTCGCATTACTTATTGATTGGCCCTCGTATATATTTAATTATTGGCACCGCAAAGATAATACCATGTTTACTACTGTTTATTACATAATATTCATCTGCTTGATGTGTTTTTGTTTTCTTTCCGTGTCATTATACGCTGATGATAGAGTATGGTTAATTTTCATACTTATTTCCCCCATTAAATTACCCCACCCACTATGTTTTAGAGATATGTTGTGCTTACATCACCAATACCTACCATACATGTGTTTTATTGTTACATAGCCTACTAAAGGGGGTCTCAGATGGAAACTACAAGGTAAAAAGGCTAGTTTTAGTAGCAGAAACAATACAACAAGTGTCAACAGTGTAGTTTATGGCAAAAATGGGCGTGGCCTAGAAAAAGAGCCCACAGAATAGCCTCGAGGAGTCGGAAAAATTGAACCCCATCATTTTTCACAATAATAACACACAAACAATCGTTCAAAGCAAAGAAATCAATTTTAGCACGAAAATCGCACGGGAATACATCTCGACCCTCACTAAAGAGCGTATATGCATATATTGGTCAACTGCATTCGATAAACGTATTAAATTGGATATACCACCAATGTCGAAATCATAAGCGCTACATTTTGGCGCCAAAGTGTTGTTAGTTATACAAGCTTCCTAGCATTGCTCGAGACCTTCTTTTTGATTCATCGTTCTGTTCTTTTCTGTGTCAATAATAATAAATAAACACTGAGTGCAACCCTGCATTATATTTCTGATTTCTCATCGCTGATCTTAAAGGAGCAAACGGAAAATATAATACACACTATGCGGCACAACCCCAACTGCAGTAACATCAAATAAAATAAATCACTGAGATCCTTTAAGATAAAAATCACAAATGAGATCCTTTAATGGCATTGGACATATTAATGAGGAAGGGGATGGACCATACCTAGGTTTCGGCTCTTTAAGCCTCATCAGTTATCTTTTTGCTTTGGAAAAATTTCCAAGTACTGTAATTTCCAACTTTCAACAGGGCAGTCGATAGAAAGACCAGTATTATTCATCCGAATTGGGGCATATATATATCTAATGTTGGTTAGAAAGCTTATCTTAGCCGATAACAGTTTCTGATTTCTCAGAATAGCCTCGCTGATCTCAAAGGACCAAAAACATTCCTAATTTACGAACTCCTTTATAAAATCTTACACGCAAAAATAGCAGACAAGACACTTTCATAAGCATAACATTATGATTCAAGAGTATCATAAGATAACTTTTGCCGTAGAATTAAGACTTAGATCAGCTCTAGCAGTGATGTTTTAGGTAATAGTTCAATGTTGGGATGTCACTTGTAAAAAAGTTGAAATCATCAGCGCGTAGCGCAAGTGATTTATGTTTTGTTTTCAAAAGGCCGACAAACAGTTTAGATTGCTATGCTTGATTGGATAGTTAACGTCACAAAGAATGAATAAATAAAAATGTAAAAACAAACTAAGTAAGTAATGTTGGGTAATGAATATCATGATTATGAAACTGCAAAATCCACATTAAACTTACTTTCATTTGAACAGAGCGTGTTCCTTAATAAAGCTAAGATTATGTTTAAATGGTTTGGTTCCGAATTGTTCGATCGAAGATCTGAAATCGCACTGGCGTTGACAGAGCGCAAAGTAACGGTAGGTTATTTGTTATTAAGTTTTACATCTCTTTCAAGATTACGTTAGATCATATAAGACGAGTCAATCGGTAGGTGGCTGAAAACAAGAGAACTCCGAGAAAAACCATCTGACACACCTGCAAGCAGAACTTGGCTCGTATCACGTGCCCCGTGTGGGGCTTGAACCCAAACTGGACACAGCGATGAGATGATCGAATGTAAATTTGTTGATGTAATTAGCGATCTCAACCACTTGGCCGAGGGTGGGAGAACGCCTCACGTTAATTTCGCTAAAAGAATTGTTGCAAGATAACACTTTTCTTTAACCATTGCACGACTGAGGTGTTATAGAATCAATTGTAAAACCTTTCGCCCCTACAAAATTCTTAAAATGTCATCAATGACGCACTATTATTCACAAGTTTCTTTCAGTGGACTCAAACACTACAGAAATGATATTTGACGTACACTGGTTCACAGCTTCAGAAGTTCCTTACCAGTATAGTTGATTAAATCGCTATTTTTAATCGACAAGGCGATGTAGGTGTTTGTGGCGACCAAAGGTCTATGGATGTTCTCAAAAGGAGCAGTGAACAACTATGTTGCAAATAACATAAAAAGAGTATTCGTTTCAGTCGCATCGTAGACAGAATGTATGAAAACAAAGATTACAGAACTTAAACTTCTTAAGTGACAACTACCCTGTTTCAGTTATTCTCCTTGGCTCCATGTTGCCAAATCCGATAGGGTCACTGAAGAGACTTAAGTAGCCGAAACCGCGGTATGGCTCATCCCCTTTATCATTAACATGTTCACTGCTCTTAAAGAATTTCAATTTATTTATATTTGCTATTACTGCAGGTTGTATTGTGCCGTGTGGCGGCCCTAAAAGTCTCCCCGTAGTGCAGATTATATCCTTTGAGATCAGCGAGGGTATTCTCAGAAATCAGAAAATACTTATCGGTTTAATTTCATTTTCTAAACAATTTTAATGTATTAGGTCCAATTTTGATTATACTAGTCTCTGTATCGACTACCCTGCTGAAAGTTTTAAAATTACAGTTATTCTCCATGGCTCCATGTTGCCAAATCTATAGGTCACTGGAGAGGCTTAAGTAGCCGAAATTGCGATATGGCCCATCCCCTTTCTCATTAACGTGTTCACTGCTATTAAAGGATTTCTGTTTTAATTTTAATTGGAATGAAACTTCTCTCTGGAACTATGCTGTTCGCATTAATGTGACTTAGCTCTTCACACACAATATATGGCCACTAATCTGGATTTTCCGTGGTCTTGCTTCAAATCCACTCGTCTTTGCTAAACCAGGCAGAAAGGTTAAAAAGGTACAAGTAGGCAATGATAAGGAAATTGCACAATCAGAAAGATATTTCCACTCCTTAAACCGAGGGGTGGGAAAAAACTAAAATGACACTTAGATACGAATACCAAGAAAACATCGTAAGCCGAGTGAGCAGCTATTCCCCAAAATAGGCGGCCACTCAGTTACCCGAACTGAACCAAAAATATGAAAACGTACATAATGCTCAAACAACACAAAAACTCGACTCCAAAACACAAAACAATTAGAATCATAACAGAAGTATCGCCTTGGAACGATCAGTAATATAAAATTACAGGGGGGGGGGCTTCAATCAGTTTTACAGGCGCCTAACCTCACCCTCATATTCTGCAGTGGTTCACAACATTTCGTACGTTGTTTCGTCCTGGTAGTGAATCGTGGTAAAAGTTAATAATGATCAGGAAATGGTGCAATCAGAAACAAACTGCCACTCCAAGAACGAAAGAGGTAAAAAGGTACAAGTAGGCAAAGATCAGGAAAAGCTGCAATCAGAAAAAAGTTTCCCACTCCAAAAAGCGAAGTGGAAAAAAAAACTAACACTCCGGTACTTATACCATGAAAACATATCGTAAGCCGAATGAGCAGCTATTTTCCCAATAGGTGGCCACTCAATTACCTTAACTTAACTAAAATATGAAAATAAACATAAGGCGCCAACAGCAAAATGAAAACTTTAAACACCAACTATATAAAACAAAAAGAACCACCACAGAAGTATCGCCTTGGAACGATCGGTAACACAAATTTAATGGCGGGCTTAAACCGGTTTTACAAGGCCATTACCTCACCCTCAGCTTCTGCAGTGGTTCATAACATTTAGTTAGTTCTTCGGTCCTCGTGGTGAATCTCTAACTAGTCAATGAATCATCAAAACAAACAAATAATTCATGAAAAACATCCTGATGAATCAAAAACAAGGACTCACAGATTGAGTAAGCTGTCCTACGATGGAGATCCCTGGGCGCCAAGTAACTTTTAATACTAACTCCGGAGCAAAAGAAAAACACCAGTTGGACCCTGGTGGACCACGCAACAGACAAGAAGCTCCGGCCCCAACCAACTAAAATGGATAGCTTTAAGTCGGGGCCACCACAGAGTCTGACGCCCGACCCACCAACGTGCAATTAAAGAAGGCAGCATAGTTACATACCACGATTGGGTTAAAACCTAAGCATGCAGACTGTTGCATAACATTCAAGTTATAACCTATACGTCTGTAACGTGTAATGATTTTTTTTTGAACTGAAAAGAAAACTCCTTCCTTCCTATTAGTTTCTTAAATTTGTAAACCAAGTCACCATAAAATTCTGGTTCTGAAAGGCCCTCACCTAATACCCAACATTATATTTGTAAATCCATTCATTGTGTCTACGATAAAATTTAGAAAATGTTTTTCAAAGTTTATGATACCGATAGCTCTGTTTGAGATGTTTGGCCGTTAAACATTTATTTCGAGCGTTGAAGTCTGTAACATGATTGCAGACTGTGGCAAACATAATAAGTTGCGAAATGTATACACCATAAGAAGCACGACGGGGAACACCATCCAAAAACGGAAAGTTTACTATATCAAAATCAAAGTCATCGCGCTTATCATAAATTTTAGAAGAAACAAATGCATTTGCAACAGAAAGATGTAAATCTAAAAAGGGGGCTTCGGTATCTGAGATATTGGCTTTGTTCAACTGTAGTTCAGGTGGATAAATTTGATTGATCATACCTTCAAAATAAGGGTTGTGAATGTTCAAGAGGTCATCCAGGTACCTAGAAGTCGAATTAAGCGCATCGATAACATCAGCTTGATTATCATGGTTAAGAGTATCCAAGAAATTTCTTTCGTAGCAGTAGAAAAAGAAATCAGCTACGAAAGGTGCACAATTTGTACCCATCGGAATTCCAACAATTTGTCTGTATAACTTGGTCTCAAATCTAATATAAATATTATCCAGGAGATAGGATAAGGCGTCGCATACATTCTGACATGACCAAAGTATATACCGACTTTGGTCAGAGGGAGTGAAAAAATCTTTCTGTCAGTACATGCCAAATCGAGTGAACCATATTTTTTAATGCCCTTTTGAAGGTTCACTCTATTAAATCCAGAAGTTTTTCTTTTATTAGATTATGTGGTAAGGTTGTATACAGAGTAGAAAAGTCATATGTGGACAAGCTCGTCGCACGGAACCCTCTACACTTCAGTTTACTGAGCACCTCGCCAGAATTTTTATTGACCAAAACCAATTTTTATTTGATGTTTCATACACTGTCTCACAGTATCTTATGACATGAGATTTGATAGCAGTAAGACAGGAAGTTAATAATTTAGAAAGTTTAGTAGTAGTACAAGAGCTCATATATGCAATAAATCTAGCCTTGTATGGTCTTTTGTGAAGCTTAGGTAACCAATACATCGTAAGAAGTTTGTCTTGGCCTTCACTGACACAAACAGAAAACTTAACAGGTAAATCGTTTAAGTGATCATCATATACAGACATTTCACCAGAATCTGTCTCCAGATAAGCCCTGGCACCATCAAGCTCCTGTTTTAAGGTGTTAACGTAGGGAAGCCTATAAAGGACAACAACATTGTTCGCGGATTTGTCTGCCGGGACCAAGACATACTTTCTGTGAAATTCTTGGATATCCTGCTTCGACGATTTGGGTTTAGGAGGTAAAAGATTAGTATTTTGTAAAAAGAAACTTAATTATTTGTTTGTTTGAATTGATGCTTAACGTCAGAATTTCTTTCTGACTGTGCCTTTTCCTGATCGTCACCTACTTGTATCTTTCTAAAATACGTATAACCACCCTAGTAACATATTTAAAGGGGCACCTGGACTATAAAAGGCTGAATTAGGGGTCTTATCTCAGTTTAGACACCAACCTGTCAACATCTCTGAGCTCTCCAATATACAACACTAGCAATAATCAATCCTGATTGGATATTGCTTCATAGAGAAAAGTTACCTGTGGAATTATTGACAGTTTTGGACCCCTTTTAGGAATGTGTCTTTGAATTAGACTTCTAGTGTAAATTTTCGAAATTACAGTACACTAGTCTGGCGTTCGTTGCCGGTTTAAATAGGGCTACTGATGAGGGTTCATTACCCGAAATTGTACAATATAGTCCATTCTTTCTCCCTTTGAATGTTTTTACTGCTTCCAAAGGATCAAACCATTATATTTCATTTACTTATCAGCAGATAAAATGAGCCGCCTCGTGGGAAAACCAACAATGTGGTTTCTGAACAGGCCCGACACAAACCGGGCTGTACTATCACAGAAGTTAAGTAGAAGAGGCACTGTACTATCCGAGTAGCGAAAACAACGGCACTGATCAGCTTCGCAGTTACTGCGAAGCTGATCTGCGCCTTTGTTTTCGCCTATGCAGATTGTTGGTTTTCCCATGAGGCGGCTCAAATATTACAGGTATTCCAATTGGCTTGTAATTCCTGGGCCAGTAGTTAATCCACATCCACTAAAATCTCAACAGGTAAATCCCAGGTAATAAAGCATCAAATGTGCCCCTTTAAACGTTACTAGTAATTTGTATGGATCGATTGACTAAATCACGCGTTCCTCCTGAGTCCTTCTAAGCAGTTAACCATTAATCGGATGGTCGGTCAGTCGGCTTTTAAGCTTTGCCAGGAGCACAATCAACCAGTCTTATTTTTCGCAGGACCCTAAGACCTAAGGAGACCGAAATTCCACCTTGTCACCCTAATTAAAGTTTTCTCCCAAACGTTCCATGCAATATTGTTTACCGTTGAGCTCTGTCTTTGATTCTGCTTCTATAAATTGCGTCCACATATTCAGCTGGAACTTAATTAATTACTTGTTTATATGCTTGTTTATTTGTAACTACATGTAACAGTTCGCCAACACTATTTCGAAGCCGACTGTATGGAGACGGTAAAAAGCAGTCTCAAACTCAAGCTGAATCAGGGGCTATCAGGGAAGGTTACACGAGCCGCTGCATGGGAGAACCAACAATCTGCATAGGCGAAAACAAAGGCGCAGAGCAGCTTCGCAGTAACTGCGAAGTTGATCATCGCCTTTGTTTTCGCTACACGGATAGTACAATTCCTCTGCTTTCTAAATCCAAAATTTCCAGTCTCTAGTCATATTCCTTGCTTGTACAGCTCAGTTTGTTTCGGACTTGGTCGGAACCCAAAGCGTTGGTTTTCCCTTGCACAGGCTCACATGATTGCATGAGAGACGCGACAAACCGTTTAACCAATTTGTGACTAAAAGACTCACGGTCACTATCATTTGGCGACTTCACTTTCACTGCTAGGGCTGATTTAAATTTTTCATTCCATTTCCTTATGAATATTTTCTAAGCAAACAACATACCTCCAGATGTTGTGCCGCGTGCTGCGGTGTCACAATTATACTTTTTGTCCATGCCCCATACTAATGATACCAAGCTTATATGGGTTAACTGGATTCGATCAGCTAATTTACTTAGATATAGCACTGAAATCACAAATGAAAGCATAAGTGCCACACGTTGGCACCAAAATGTTGCTGGCTTTACAGACACAAGTTTAAATTCATTTTCTAACCAACATTTAATATATTTGGCCCCATTCGGATAATAAAAGTGTTTGTATTGTCTACCATATTCAAAGTTTCAAATTTACTGTAATTCTCTTTGGCTCCATGTTGCCAAATGTAAAGGGTTACTGATAAGGCTTGAGTAACCTTGAAAATCTTTGTATATTGCATGGGCGCGTTTTCATAATAATTGATATATCCTTCTGTTGTAGTTTTCTGTATTTACTGGCAGGGCTTACCCATGCCTGTGCAAGAAGTAGATCAAAATAAAAAAAAATACACGGGAATGCGACTGCACAACTGTTGTTCCCGGACGATCAGAGTAGACTTCGTAATTAATTTGACCAACAGGAACGGGGCTGTCATTCATATTTATAACGGCAAATCTATGACGAAAGTCTACTACAATCGTCCGGGAACTATACATAATGTTCCCAGTACAGTAGTGAACCGTGCATCTATTAATGTTATGTGTGTAGGCATTGCTATGAACAGATTTGAAAAGGGTCCGACCTTAGGTTAAGTGTAGCCAAACTATTGTCCAAGGTAACCTGTGGATTCGGTCGTGAACGAACATCTTTTCGCTCGTCTCTAATCTAATTTATACATGTATACAAATGCCTATCTATACTCGGTCTGAACACGTGTCAAAACAGAAATCATCAGGAAAACATGTCCTTGAAATGAATACTCACATACACCCCACTTTTATATAGTTAAACTAAGTATACAAGGGCATACCGTTTTTATTTTTGATCTCGCAAATATTGATTGTGGGTAGTCGTTAGGCGGTTCTATCGTGTATCCATAATCAATGTTTTGAGCAAAAATATTAAAAGTATCAAACATCTTCAAATGCAATTATCAATTTAAACAGCTGAAGAAATCTCTGTATATTACATAGGCAAGGTTTCGTAATGAAAGACGATCAGAGTACAGTAAGCTATTTCTGAATGTTAAGGCTATCTTAAGTACGTAATGATCAGGAGACGAAAAAATCCTACTCGAAATACGAAATCTCGAGTTAAGATAAATAGAATCCATCATGGGTGGTTAGTGGAGATAGGAAAATCTCAACCCGAGGGTCCATCCGTTCCAGTGGGAAACGAGGCTCGCCTAGTTTCCCACTGGAACGATGGGCCCGAGGGTTGAGATTTTCCTTTCTCCACTGAACACCACTGATGGATTCTTTTTCTTACATACCCCGATCAGGCCTAAATTCATTTTACCGGTAAAGTAACCTGGTACCGTGCTTTAACTCTGATGACGTAGTGTTTATTACGGATATGACTGCGACGCTAAGTCACAAATCAAACAGACAAAGCCAATTTCTTCCTTTTAAATAAATCGTTGTCAAAGTCAAAAGAGATGCAGTTTTGTTTTTCGTTGAAAACGAGCGGTAATCAAGATTTTACACAATGAATTTACACCAATTAAGTCTAGTTTTGTTGAACATTATTGCTGCAAGCAGCTGCGATCGAATTTAGTCACGTGCTTTTCTTATCTTGTATGAGCAACCAAGCCAGCAGTGTAAGCTCGATTTATCTACCTCCACTAAAATACCGAAATTTATCTATCTTTATGATAGAGGTATGTAAGAAAAACTGAGTTGAGCATCTATACCACAATAGGTGGCCACTTAGTTACTCTGGCAACTAAATATAAAGGGTGGTCGGGTG
Source organism: Rugalucina vietnamica (assembly GCA_964017185.1). Classification (NCBI taxonomy): domain Eukaryota; kingdom Metazoa; phylum Mollusca; class Bivalvia; order Lucinida; family Lucinidae; genus Rugalucina; species Rugalucina vietnamica. Next base: position 3,600,850 of record OZ024879.1, read on the forward strand.
GGAATATGAGCCCCCGATGAGCTTGTGCCTTCAAGCAAAGCTAAAACGCTATTGACTGATCATCTGATCACAGATACTTGGGGTTACTGTTTAAACTGTTTTCAAAAGCTCATACTTGTACTTTTTTTCAAAACTTACAATTATATTTTTGTTATCTTTTTGAGCTTTTCTGCAATAGTCGTGACCGTGCAAAATTAGAAAAAAATGTCTAGAATCTATAGAAAGCAATCGAAATACTGATATGCTATCCCGAATGTAGAGAAAAACCACAAGATATTCAACTTCGCTTTTCCAAATTCTCGACCGTCACTTTGAAAAGACAAACTGATTCACTAATCCTCAACTTACAAGAATCTTATGTATCAGCATGTCCGGGAATCATTACGCTTCAAACGGACACAGAAAGCATTTAAATATTCCCTTGCATACCTACAAAATCGGCTGTTAAACAACGATTCTCATCGCTACCGCGTTGAGATGGCCGGAAGTAAATAATTGATGTTACTGGTTTCCGGGCGTACATTTTAAAACGGCGAAACCGGGTAACCAGCGATCAAACCGAAAGTAACCTCTGATTGCGTCAGACTTGATTGACCAATGAAAACAAGCGGTCCAGTCACATGGCAGTTTGGATTTGGTTGCGTCAGACCTGATTGACCAATGAAAACAAGCGGTCCAGTCACATGGCAAACGGGATTTCCTTTACTGCTTTCTGTGTCCGTTTGAAGCGTAATGATTCCCGGACATGCTGATATATATAAGATTCTTGTAAGTTACGGATTAGTGAATCAGTTTGTCATTTCATAGTGACGGTCGAGAATTTGGAAAAGCGAAGTTGAATATTTTGTGTTTTTTCTTTACATTAGCGATTACTTATCAGTATTTCAAATGCTTTTTATGTATTCTAGACATGTTTTTCTATTTGTATAATGTCAGGACCAATGCAGAAATGCTCAAAAAGATAACAAAAAATATAATTGTAAGTTTTGAAAAAAAAAGTACCAGTATGAGCTTTTGAAAAAAGTTTAAACAGTAACCCCAAGTATCTGTGCATCTGATAACTGATTAATCGCTCTGTTTTGAGCCTACCCAGGAAAAGTGGTTAAAATGAAACCATCCTTAGATATAAGCCTTGACTTTGTGTCTTACTCGGATTGTTATCTTTTAAGCACTTGCTAGATGTAATGACACCCACTCTCTTGGGGCAAAGGCCCTTAAAATGTATGAAAACGTATGTAAGAGGTGCAAACATCACAAAATATTAACACAAATACATTAAACAATCAGAACTACAACAGAAGTTTCGCTTTCTAATGGTCAGTAACATATGAGCCGCCGCATGGGAAAACTAACAATCTACATATATGCGTAAACAAAGACGCAGATCAACTGTAATTGCACAGCTGATAAGCGCCTTTATTTTCGCTACTCGGATAGTACAGTTCCTCTTCTACTTAAATCCGAAGATTCTAGCTCTTTTCTTTGACTGTACAGATCGGTTTATGTCGGACCTGGTCGGAAACCACATTGTTGATTTTCCCACGAGGCGGCTCATATATAATAACTGAGGGCAGCAGTAATGTTTTTTTTTTTTTGTTTTTTTTTGTTTTGTTTTGTTTTGTTTGTTGTTTTTTTTGTTTTTTTTTTTTTTACGTCCATTTCAAGATTATTTCAGCTCATATGAGACGGGCCAATCAGTAGTTGGGGCGAAAATGGGAGAACCACGAGAAAAACCACCTGGCACACCCGCAAGCGCAGAACTTGGCTTGTCTCACGCAGTAATGTTAACAAGAGACACAAAAACGCAGTGCAGTTTCAATCATAAGCTAGGAGATGTTAACTTGTTTGTTCAAGTTGTGGCAGCTACACTCCTCTTTCTCTATTAACGCCAAAGTGGCTACCACGTACGTGTTTGTCTTTGACACATAGACCTCTCTGAGCGTAGGTAACACAATTTGCGCCGCATCATGAGAAATCAAAGGCGCAGATCAGCTGTGCAGTGATTGCACAGCTGATTAGTGACTGGTTTTTGCTACCCGGATAGTACAATCCCTCTTTCTGTTAAATCTGAAATTTCATGCTTGTAGCCTTCTTCTATGACTGTCCAGCTTGGTTTGTTTGGGACCTGGTCGGCAACCCAGAAGACCTCTTTATACATATTCAACACCTTTTCTAACTAGTCATCTGATATCGTCACCGGCATGCTTGAACGTCAGTCTAAGGCTTACACAACCGCAGAAGGAGACAATCTGCGAGGGTCTTGTATTCTTGGACCTCTAGAAATATTCAGAAGCAGGAGGAATTTAGGCAAGGCAACATATGCCAACAAGCTATCAAAAGGACAGATCGCACAGTGCAAAGGTAAATAAAATAGTTTTATTTAATACGTCTATCTTCATGCATGTATAACATAATTATTTTTTATTATTCCATCATGTGTACAATGATTACATACGAGGGGTCATCAAAAATTACGTGGACTTTTCCCATAACTTGACAACGGTTCAGGCAAACATATACAAATTTTAGCTGACGATAAACTTGCTTAACTCCACTAGATTCTGAAAGTTTGGTTAATCTAAAATGTTTTATTAACAGTTGGTGATGATTTTTCGTATCCCACCCTCCCCATCACGGAGCACGTATGAAATGACGTTAAGTTTGGCACTGCAGTATCGCATTTCTTTTGCGTTTTCTTCAAAAAGATTTTGCAGATCACAGCCAAACGTGTCATGTGCCTTAATGAATCTATAACAAAACAATGTATGCTTGCTCAAAAATTACGGTGGACCGGTTGTGCACCTACGTTGTGTTGCTTAGGCATACATGTTTGCCTTTTTCATCATGTTCAAGCGATGGCTGTATTTCATGCAAGACAGATCAACCGGCAATAATGTACAACGCCCATTCGAAACTAATCCTAATTTCTTATTTGCCGGTAAAACTTCAAGGTCCTTCGATAAAGCATTACAAATGAAACATTGCGTGCACGTTTGAACAAATAGGACCCAAATAAATATCGCAATTTATATCCGTCATTTAAAATGTTCTAACGTCTAAATTATAATGTTAAAAGTCAGCATCCTTATGCCAAGTCCAAATTTATTCTCCAATCAAGGCAATACATTAAAATTTTTATACATATTGGTAATTTCAACCATGCTCCAATAGTTAAACAATCTTTTAACATACTTTGAGCAGTAAAACTGTAAAAGTCAGTAGCCCTAAAGAGCACATTTTGTGGTTCAAAATCAGCATTTTTGTGTCGACGTAATCGGAGTGCTCTATGGTGGCGAAAGTGGGTGTTTTCATTTCACAATAAGTTTATAACGGATGAAGGGATTGTGGTGAAAGTTTGTACACTGCTGCATATTACATGAGTCCATGTTGATTGAAAGTTTGTGGGGAATCGTGTCATATTATCATAAGTTATAAGAAAAGTCCACGTAATTTTTGATAATCCCACGTATAAATAATACTTTTCAATCAAAACATTAAATCTTTAATTGCCAACGTTTCTGTGATGTGCTTGCTTTCTTATTTTATTTGTCTATCGACATGTTTTATTATACTTGAGTTTTATCTTTTCTCTCTTTTATATGAGAATAACTAAAAAGTCTCCCCGTACATCATCCATAGTGCAGATTATATTTTCCTTTTGGTCGTTTGAGATCAGCAAAGGTATTCTGAGAAATCTTAAAATCATTGTAGGTTTAGATTCATTTTCTAACCAACGGTCAACACATTCGGCCCTATTCAGATTATACTAGAGTTTGCTTGGTACAAGTACCTAGTAAGTGTCATTTTAGTTTTTTTTCCTACCCTCGGTTTATTGAGTGGGAATTCTGAGAAATCGTAGAAAACATTGTAGGTGTAGATTAATTTCTAACCAACGTTCAATACATTTGGTCCCAATTAGATTATACTAGTCTTTGTATCGACTACCCTGTTGAAAGATACAAAATTACAGTGATTCTCATTGGCTTCATGTTGCCAAATCTATAGGGTCACTGAAGAGCCTCCCCCCCCCCCTCGGTTTTTTGAGTGGGGATCTTTTTCTGATTGCGCCTTTTCCTGATGTTTGCCTACTTGTACCTTTTTAAGGATGTATGAAGGTCTCTGCCTGAATAATGTCATTTTTTTAAAAAGAACTTTTTTGTCAAGTATAACACTTGGTTAAACAAATTAACCTAAAAAATCAATAGGTACCCATATTCGTTTGGGTGCTGGAGGGGCACGCGAAAAGGTACCCAAAATGACATTTTAACATTAGTGCCTATGGGAAAATGTCTATTTTTATGACATTTATCAAAATTTAGATATCATGTTATAATGTCAATTTTGTGAAACTCTGTACAACAACCAATAAATGTACATTCTTTAAAAATATGATGAAAAAAACATGTGTAACCAGCCTTTTTATGAAGCCACGGCATGATAAAAGGGGGCTTTTGGCCATATTTTCCATCAAAATTACCATTGTGGGCAAGTTTAAATGAATAAAATTAATGAGAAAGTCATCAAACAAAGTCCTCTTATTAAGTCTTTCATCCTATTTGCAAAACACGTAGTAATAACGACAGATAGTCCCTAATACATAGGCCACGACACGAAAAAAGGACCCTTTTAACAGTGTTTTGCTGTTTTAAAATTACCATTGTGGGCAATTTTAAAGGAATAAAAATGAGAAAGTCATCAAATAAAGTCCTCTTATTAAATTCTTCATCCTGTTTACAAAAAACATAGAAAATAATGACATAAAGTCCTAAATCCATAAGAATATAGAGGTCAGGGCATGAAAAAAGTGCCTTTTGCCATAATTTCACCCTACAATAACAATTTTGGACATTATTAAGCACAAAAATGAATGAAAAACTTGTCATACTTGATCATAGTTGAACATTCCCATTCCAGTTTGTGAAATGGCATAAAATAAAAGCCAGATACCCATTAGATTTTGGGTCATGTCAAGGAAAAAGGTGTTCTTATAACCCTTTTTTGGAATTTTTACGATAAATTTACATGGTTGGTCATTATTAAACATTCAAATAAACAATAAAATAGTAATACTTAATCATGTTACTAACTTCACTTTTCACTTGGGTAAAATATATACAATAATTATGTGTTTCCAAATAAATGAAGTGGTCAGGGCATGACAAAATGTGCTTTTTTGCCATAATTTCACCCTAAAGCAACTATTTTGGTCATTTTAAAGACCAAAATCTATGCTAAGAATTGTCACACACAGTTATTGTTTTGATATACTATATGATTCAGTGAAACAAATTAATGCCAGATACCCTTTATATTTTGAGCCATAGCATGAAAAAAGGTATTTTGCCATAATTACACCTTGGACATTTTTAATGTCAAAACAACAAGGAAATCAAATTGTCATTAACTTTTTACTATCCAATTCGTGAAATCTTAAAATAAATGCAAGTTTCAGCGATAAATACATACATGTATTTGAAAGGGTGGCCAGGCATACAGACTAACAGACAGACCTACAGACAGATGGACACCGGCTCGAGTAACTTCCTATAAGCTCACATCCTGAGCAAGCTCAGGTGAGCTGAAAACCAGATCGTGGCTATCCTAGGTCATCTTGAGCACTAAAGGCTGCTGAGCTCTATGAAAGGGTGTGTTGTCTTATTTTCATAAACTGTTTTGTGGAATTCCTGAAAACAAACTGTCGGAAATAACCACATAGCGAGAAAATACTGGATCCATTCTGACTCCTTAAAATTTTGCTCATTCTCATTTGTAAAATATATAGAATCTGAAACATACTCAGACGATTTTCCAATTCCTGGTCATTGCTACGGTAATTCTTATCTTTTCTCACAAGAAGATCAAATGACAGACTTCGCTTTGTTTCCAGCCCAAGGTTATGATACTTTTTTTCATGCCCATCAAATACTGGAATAGGAAGCCTACCCTGGCATAGTGATAAAGCCAATCAGCTTGTAAACCAGGGATCGTGGGATGAATGCCAGGCTTCTCAGCCTCTCAAATGAGACTTGATATATAGGGAGCTTGTCTCTGTATGACCTCAGCTGTTGAGTGGGATTCATAACCAACCGACAATACTGCAATGGCTAAAATCAGTGGAAATTTCTGTCTTAAATCACAAAAGCCATTCATTTTGCTCTTTATTGTTTTAATTACAACAAATGTGAAATATACAGGGCAGGAGTTTGTTGATGTTTTCTTTCTCCAATATATCTCTGTCTGTCACATCTTTCCATTCAATGTCAGATTCTGAAAAAATAATCACATGCAATCTAATTATAAATGAATACATGCATCTACACCGATTCTGGTGGCCAGGTATAAAAGCTTTAACCCTGTTGCACATGCCAACCCTGTCAGCCTTAAAACGTGAAAATGATATTTTGTCACATTATAACTAACATTAACGGGATATTCTAAAATATTGATACATGGAATGAAGTAAACACATTTTGTTTTGCGAAAAAATATTCATGTATCACAGTGACCAGCTAAGATACAATAAGATATGAAATATCCTTTACGTAAGTAGTTTTGGCAATGTATTGCGGTTAATGAAAGTGTCTGGCCCAGTAAAGCATGCATGGCATGGTCAAAGCTCTCATGCCCGACCTATTTTGATTAAACATTTTTAAACGCTGCGAGAAAATCGGTCTTCAGGGTTTCTGACCAGGTCTTATAAAATTAGGCCTTTGCAGTATTAGAAGATGGCTTCAAATTTGGCATACTCCACTTTTCCAGATTAGGAAAGCTGTTATTTTCAAAATGGCAAATCTGTCTTTTTAGATGGCTAGCTATAGGAAAAAAATGTTGTTAACCTTAATATCTGTCCCTACATTGCCTGAGATGATAAAAGATAGATGAAAAGCAACAAACAAAATCAATTACCAGTCCTCCAATGCTGGACCTCTTCTCTAGCACCATTCGCAGTGATACTGTTATGGCTGCAACTCATTTTGGCTGTAATTATAATAGAGTGAGATTTATGCACAAAAATCTGACAAATCTTGTGACACATCAGTTATCGAGAGACAACCAATGCAACTGAGAACAACTAATGTACATAGATGTTACTGTGTGGGAACAACTAACCATAGAGTAAGCATTCAAACCCATGGTCTAAGTTGTTCCTAGACAGTTATGTACTCCCCAATGTTGCAAATTGATTTCGCCTGCATTGGTTATTCTGTCTTGTTGCGAAATAATTTGCTTTAATACCTGGAATAGTGGTAGAGCCTCGGACTCCATATCAATGGGTCCTGGGTTCGATCCCCACAGGTGTCGTGTTTTGTCCTTGCGCAAGACACATTAACTCCCTACAGTACTGGTTAAACCAAGAGCGTTTGCTCTATCCCGACATGGCTGAAAAATTGTCAACTGGGACGTTAAGCCTCAATAACAATATTTCTGTCAAGATGGGTTTGCTGCTCTGCATGTTATTATTTCTCTACATATTCAATGGAACAATTATTAAATTCAATAGTTGTTAATTTTACTGTTTTTAAATTTTATTCACCTTAGCTGCCTCATTGTACAATTATGCTGCAACTGTTTAGTTGATTCATCTGGCTTGCTATTCACCTCCTCACCATTGTACAGGAAATTTCTGAAGTAAAAATAGCTCACTGAACAGAAAAATAAATAATATATGGCTCCAACACATTCAACTTGTATTCATATTAAAACCTGGCTGTGTCACATTCTAAAGATATACTTTGGATTCAGTTTAATTTCATCCTTTTCAAAATTCAAGACAATTTCAGCTCATACATTACAAAATAATATACAGATAATTTTTTTCAGCATCAAAATTTGAAAAATTCTTAAGAAAAAATTGATAATTTTAATATGTTTGTTCAAAACATTGTGGGTACACGTTAGAACCACCTCCCCAAGTTGGTTCTAATGAGTACCCACAATATGTTTAGGAATGAAAATAAGAAAAATAGGTATATCCCTGCATACCCCAGTTTTACTATATAAAAGTGGGGTTTAAGCGGGTATACATTTCACAGACATGTTTTCCTGATGTATGGGGAGAGTTAATCAGTAGGTGGGGCGAAAACACGAGAACCCCAAGAAAAATAACACATGACACACCCACAGGCATTACTTGGCTTGTCTCACATGTGCCCCACACCAGACATGTCAATGAGGTAATTGAATGATTAAGCCCGGTGACAGTAATGAAATATCAGTGCTCTTAACCACTAGGCCTCGGGAGCCGCTATTAGAAATTTTGTACCCATTCTACATACATGTTCTAGTTCAAAGTATAAAATCAATATTGAACTGCAACATTTTATGCAATAGCATAATCTATAACTCTATAGAAACAGGGAGCTCCAGGTACTATTACCCATACTGTCCAAACAACATTTGTCAGAAACTGTGTTTTCAAAATCACCTTTTTCTGAAACACCCCTACCCGTTGGGGCCTGAAGAAATAGATGGGCTGCTTGTGCCTCCAGACAAAGCTTATTCGCTACTGACTGGCCGCCTTGATTACTCGTTAACCACTCCGGTCTGAGCCTGCCAAGGAAAAGTGGTTTCAAGTCTTACCAGCCATACATATAAGCCTTACTGACTTAGTTGGGTGGTTATATTCTGAGGCGTGTCCTGACATGACCCTGGCTGTTGACTGTGATGTTAAGCATCAGTTCAAACAATTCTGTCCAGATATCAAGGCACCTGCACATAATCCTCGCGAGAGGGTGCTGCAGTATATATAGAAAGTACCGGGTATATATAGAAAATGTAGTTTCCTAAAGACAGTGTATGGACAGTAGATCATAGACTGAAATTGTACAGTTTGAGTTTCCCGTAGAAATCCCATCACTCTCACTCTTGGAGTAAATAATCATAAGCACTAAACACACGCCGTGTCCAATTTCACTCGATACATTGCATTGATCAGCAATTAGCCATTCGTAAAGATGAAACTTCCATTAAATAACGTTCGCGAAAATACGTGACAAAAGACTTTTGAAAAGTACTCAGCTCATACACACACCGTAATTTGCGCAAAATACTGTAACAAATCAATGACATACCATTCAATTTCCAAATATCCAACAGTCTGTTCTTTCCCCTATACATTCTTTCCCCTATGAAATTTCGTCTATATCTTTAATACCCCAAAAGAATACCATGCCCCTTTTCTCTATGGCAAGGATCCCCAAAGAAGACCCTTTTTAAGATACTCGGGGGATACCTCCCCTGCCATGCATATAAAGTATGTTGAATGTCTTCCGTGCTATATATAATACTCCTGATTCTTTCCCCTATACATTCTTTCCCCTATACATTCTTTCCCCTATATTTGCAATAAGTAATAAAGAAGTATTGTTTATAGGGGAAAGAATGTATAGGGGAAAGAATGTATAGGGGAAAGAATCAGGAGTATTATATATACGACGAAAGACTTTCAACATACTTTATATGCATGGCAGGGGAGGTATCCCCCGAGTATCTTAAAAGGGTCTTCTTTGGGGATCCTTGCCATAGAGAAAAGGGGCATGGTTTTCTTTTGGGGTACTTAAAGATATAGATGAAAATTCAAAGGGGAAAGAATGTATTGGGGAAAGAATGTATAGGGGAAAGAATCAGGAGTATTATATATAGCACGAAAGACATTCAACATATTATATATGCATGGCAGGGGAGGTACCCCCTAGAGTATCTTAAAAGGGTGTTGATACTACTAGTAATATATTATGGGTAAATCTTACGCGTGCACATATTAACGATTTCCCTTGCCCTTAATTGTAACATAATCCAATCACAGTTAATTGAAATAGAATAATCAAGCGTCTGAGTGACCCAGATCATGTATTCTTCCGCGTTTTTAAGTGTTTTAGATGCTCTGAGAAATTATCCCCTAAATTGATTTCAGGGGAAAGATTCAGGATATTGCCGTGTTTTGATGACCATTCAAATGGGAGAAATAATCCGTTTTCAACTGGTTTCTAATTTGTATCGATTGTCAGATTGCAAATGGCGGCTCATTGGGAAATCCATAGCCGGTTTCCGTTTCATTGATTCGGCAAACGTTTGGCTGCCGGTAACCAGTATACAGGCGCGTGCCTAAAGTCATGTGACGTGCGCAGAAGTTCGAAAACAAGACAGTCATACATCCTTAAGTAGCCGAAACCGCACAATGGCCCATCCCCTTTCTCATTAATTTGTTCACTGCTCTTAAATATTCTCATTTCTATTTTTATTTACTTGTGCAGTTACAGCACAGCCGGTCAGCGCCTTTTTGTATTCGCTAAACGGATAGTACAATTCCCTTTCTACTTTAACTCATTTAAGCCTGGCGTCCTTTTTGTGGGACATAGGCAAACAGGATAGCCCCAGATGTGACGCCGCAGAACGCGGCGTCCCATCTGGGGCTATTCTGTTTGCTTAGAGACATTTCATCGAAAAATGAAATAAAAATCACACCTAGCACCCCTAAAATGAAAGTGGACTCACCCAAATGATAATGATGGAAAATCCATTCGTCAAATATGGGTTAATCCAAATTTCAAGTTTTTAATCTTCTTCTACATGTATGTCTGTGTAGGCTTATTTAATTTGAGCCGGACCTGGGGCAAGAAATAAACCATTACGAAAACTTGCCCATGCAATATACAGTGATTTTTTAAAGTTGTAAAAAATGAAAATTTTCAGTAGAATTTTTTTGATATATTTCTTATTTTTGCTCAAAACATAGATTGTGGGTACACGTTAGAACCGCCTCGCCGAGGCGGTTCTAACGAGTACCCACAATCTATGTTTTGGAGCAAAAATAAGAAAAATAGGTTTACCCCTACATACCCCAGTTTTACTATATAAAAGTGGGGTTTTAAGGGGTATATATTGCACGGACTTGTTTTCCTTGATGACCATCCCTCAAAGTTAGGGCCTTAGTTAAGGTAACAAATTTTGACTCGATATTTAACCGTTACAATCGATAATTTTTTATGAAAATTCACAGGTGTGAAATAAAATGTCATTTACATAATAAAACCGATATGTATGACTTTAGGACGTTCTGAATATTTTTCGACCCTGAAATTCGTCACCTTAACTAAGGTCGTCCCTAGCCTTTAGGGAGAATTGTAATTCTGGAACCTGAGTGGTCGGTAACCCCGAAGACAGGTTTCCTCACGTCGCGGCTCAATTCGTTTAGACTGGCGTTTGGGGCTGCAAAGCCACTTTGATTTTCAAAGAAATAAATGCATAGCAACGTATAAAATTACAATAAAATAAGCCATTAAAATAGTAAAGAAATTAAATGAGCCGCCGCATGGGAAAACCAACAATCTGCATAGGCGAAAACAAAGGCACAGAGAGTAGAGGAATTGTACTATCCGTGTAGCAAAATCAAAGGGCGCTGATCAGCTTCACAGTTACTGTAACTGCGAAGCTGATAATTGCGAAGCTGATCAGCGCCCTTTGTTTTTGCTACACGAATAGTACGATTCCTCTTATCTTCTTTCTAAATCAAAAATTTCAAGCCTCTAACCATCTTCTGTGACTGTATAGGCCGGTTTGTGTCAGACCTGGTCGGAACCCCATATTGTTGGTTTTTTTACGCACGACTCAATTAGGCAAGATGCGAAGCGCTAAGTAAACAATGATCAGGAAATTGTGCAATCAGAAAGAAATTCTCACACCAAACATCCAGGTGGGAATGATAGTCAGTCAGGTACTAATACAAAGAAAACATATCGTAAGCCGAAAGTGCAGTTTTCTTTCCCAACTGGTGGCTACTAACATACTGAGCCATTATTATTTTATCTATTTGTAGCCTTCTACTCGCCACTGGCTTGTCCATTAACGAAGGGACATACTAACTTGAAAATCGACTTGGCTGACAAGTGAGAAGGGATCGTGGGCTTGGCTGACAAGTGAGAAGGGAACGTGGGCTTCTAGGTATGGTGATTTTTTAAAGATTCTTAATTTATTCGTATGATACGAAAGTTAAACTTTAGCAATTATCACTTGCATGGAATCAAGCTTTTTCGTTGATTTTTCATGTTTGTCAATGAGCTTATTATCTTTGAAATAAACCGGGGTAAATGTATGCTATATATAAGCAATCCTTCTATAAAGATACTTACTACGTATTTCGAATGAGTAAAAAAAAAAACAAAACAATTTGACATTGATATATGTACATTGATCAAGGGCGAGAGAAGTGGTTGAAACATCATAGGATGATACTATGTTGCACTTACGGCATTTACTCTTCCTCGAGGTACTTGGGATAAGCTACCGTATCGTATTGTCTAAGTTTGTGCCGCCAGGCAAACCTTAAACGCTACTGACTGGCCATCTGGTTACTGGTTAACCGCTCAAGTCTTAGCCTGCCCAGGAGTCAAACCATCCATACATATAAGCCTTATTAGCCTACTTTGGTTGTTATATAACCATAGTTGTAAAGCATCAAATCAAACTCAAATCATACACTGGAACTTTAATATACCTATTTTAATGGATTTATTCGTTTTATAGGTCAAAGGTGTACAACAGATGAGTCCCAAGCAGAGGTTGACGGATTCTACAGCCATGGAATGAACGTCATTCAAGGTACCACCAAATGTCGAAGTATTTATGTCTTCTAATGAATACTACTAGTAATTACGCGATTTAACACGTGTTTATATACATGCATTGAATATGAACGTAAATATGGACGGAGAAGAGAAAGGACCCCTAATCTTATATATACTCCCCAAAAGAAATTTTGCACCTTTTAGATTTTGTTAATATTTTTAAGTAGCATTTTGACCAATCAATTTTAAACCTAGCTATTTGAATTTGCACAGTCTGAAAGAGTTTGATTCTGTGTGTGCTAAGACCATAAAACGTTGAGGAAACGTTGAGAAAACGATTTTAGGAAAAATTGGAAATACCCATTTTCTGTTAAATACTGAAATTTAGAAAATCGAGAAAAAAAAAAATCACCAAAAATGCCACAGTGTTAAGAACACATTTTTGTTTCTAAATTAACACACAAGAGCTCCAAAGCTAATGAGTAAGCCTAAAAACAATTTTAAAAATCTCAAAATTTTGGTAAAAAATGCATTTTTTAAGAAAAAAAATCATAAATATTGGAGAAAATGAGTGAAATCATAATTCATTTCAATTTTTGATCACAATGAGATGTTTTGCCACCAAAACCTGCCACCTGTTGTCTTTCTGTCAATGGCGATCTCATGTCAAAGATGTTGCATGAGCATGCTTTTGGTATGCAACTTTTTAAAAAGTACATTACGAAAACTTGCCCATGTAATAAGCGAGGCGGTTCTAACGAGTTCCCACAATCTATGTTTTGGAGCAAAAATAAGAAAAATAGGTATACCCCTGCATACCCCAGTATTACTACCTAAAAGTGGGGTTTACGGGGTATTCATTGCACGGACATATGTTCCTGATGGATGTTGCATGAGCATGCGTTTGGTATGCAGCTTTTAAAAAAGTCGGAATTTGGATGGGTTGAAAAGCAGTACCTCCAGTTTAACATTAAGGGGTGCTGCATGCTGTGTTTGAAGGAAAAAAAAACAACAACCTATTTTATTGGAGAAATGAGTTAATAAGCTTTATCAGAGAATTTAAACAAAATCTCAAAAATCGTTATTTTCGGTCAAAAATATTATTTTGTCCGAAACATTGAATTTTTAGTTTTTGCTTTAAATGATTGCTTTCAGTATCTCGAGTGAGGATGTGAAACATATTCAGGTTTGGAAGCCCAGAAATAAAGACGTGGGCTTTTTGCTGCATCCCAAATTTTGGTGTTTTCAAAAACATGCATTTTTGCACATTTTTCCTTGATCATTTTAAGAAAAAAATATTGCTTTGTTATTCACGAAGTCCAGCCCTTTAAAGTGGTATTAAGTTTTAAAAGTTTATTTGAGAAAAGATCTATACTAAACATTATTTTAAAATGCGACAAATATTAACTGGTGCAAAACGTCTTTTGATGAGTTGTTAACCAGCCAGTTACACTCTGTAAATCAAATAAAAATATAGTGTCACACAGAGTAGCTCACAGTATATTTTGAAGATAAAGCATCGGTATTTTTGTCCATGAGTCAATCTCTCATCCCAAAATCAAAAATATTAGCGGATGTGTTTCTACTTGCTTTAGAAATTTTTCAAGTGCCGTGAAATGCATGGGCATGTTTTCATGATTGACCTGATCAGAAAGTCATTACTATTTGAAGCAGTCTGATCGACGAATACATATCCGTTAGAAAAGGTCAGTCGTCAAGTTCAAAGAAACTAGACTATAAGAGCCGCGCCACGAGAAACCCGTATTTTTGCATATGCGAAAACAAAGACGCAGGTCAGCTGTGCAGTAACTCTTCAGCTGATCTTTACTGCACAGCTGATCAGTCCCTTTGTTTTCGCTGCTCAAATAGTACAATCCATCTTCCTCTTAAATCCGAAATATAAAGTTTCTGGTCATCTTCTGCAGCTGCACAGGCCGGTTTGTGTCAGACCTGGACAAAAACCCCTATGCCAAGTTTTCTTGCGTCGTGGCTCATAATATAGCATCTGAGCCGCCTCATGGGAAAACCAACAATCTGCATATGCGAAAACAAAGACGCAGATCTACCGCAAAGCTGATCAGCGCCTTTTATTTCGCTACACGGATAGTTCACTTCCTCTTCTTTTTAAATCCGATATTACAAGCATCCAGCCTGCTTCTGTGCTTCTACAGCCTGATTTGTGTGAGACCCATTCGGCAACCACATTGTTGGTTTTTCCAAGATGCGGCTCATCTTTTGAATTCCTTTGTTTCAGACAAGGATTAGAGAACAGCCATAAAGAGGGTCCAAACAAACAAACATAGAGTACAACATGGAGTCACCTGGAGTGGAGAATATGACCAGTTCTTGCGCTTACACTACAATGACAATGACTGACAATGTCCTGAACAACACAATTTCAGCATTGAACGATAACACCACAATGCGTATGACCTTTGACTTACCCAACTCTAGTCTAGATAGCCAAACTGTCTCGGTCCTTACATACACATTACTAGGACTGATATTGTTCATCATGGTGCTAGGCTTATGTGGCAACCTTGTCACTCTAGTCATCATGTGGCAATCTAGACAAACACAAAGGAGTCATGATGTACTGATAACCGCACTAGCCATTAGTGATTGTGTC
Source organism: Rugalucina vietnamica (assembly GCA_964017185.1). NCBI lineage: Eukaryota > Metazoa > Mollusca > Bivalvia > Lucinida > Lucinidae > Rugalucina > Rugalucina vietnamica. Next base: position 3,616,042 of record OZ024879.1, read on the forward strand.
GCACTAATACCTACAACTCTCAGTCACTCAAGTGTGTCTAAAGTGGTTGGTGTAGATATTAGGGCAATCACATCTGTAGGGTGTAAGCTCTACGCGGCCATATGGCAGTCAGCAACCACCAGCACACTCTCAGTGGTTGTCTTGATTAGCATTGAGCGGTTTGTGGCAGTCTGGTTCCCACTTAGAGCCGCCGTTTGGCTATCACCAAAACGGATTATGAGATCTGTTTTGGGCTCTGTAGCTTTCAATGTCCTGTTCATGTTTACAATGAACATCTTGTTCTGTGATGTCGAGGACGGAAAATGCGTCCCTGTTCTTGGCGGCAACGAACATGGTACATTTCTGAAAGCAGTGGGCAACTTATACAGTGTCACATTAGCCATTCTGCCGACGTCAACGATACTGCTAATCATCCTGACAACTCTGACAATACTGACATTGTACAGACAAAGGTCAAGAAGACGGCAACTCACACAGCAACAACAACAACAGGGCGGCGTACAGTTAAAGACATTTGTCAAACTAGTCGCTGTTGTTGTTGAACATATTCTGTTCGTTGGGTTGCCCGGGGCCTTTGGCTTTGTCATGGGTATGTCGGGGGCAGAGCCTCCAAATCCTGACAATGCTGGTGCTGGACTTGACATGATGATTTACGCATTGTTGGTCAACCATTCGACCAACTTCATACTGTACAGTGTGTTTGATTCCGACTTTCGAAAGAAAGTGGTAAATCTATTCACCTGTGTACAAGGAACAATACCATGAGCTGGCCCTGACACCCAAATCAGAAATCAAACGACTGCTATATGAATTCTGAACTGAATGTCTTGAAATATGTACGCCATGGAGTTATACTGGCACATCACTTTGTTACTTTGATTAGAGACATCCACACTGACATAACTTGTGATTTTCTAAAGAGAGGTAGTTTATATTTTGAACACCAAGATCAAAATATAAATTGGTTTTAAAGAGCAGTTAGAAATTTAATGAGATGGAAAATGGGTTATACCGCGGTGTTGGTAAATAAAGCTTCAACAGCTTCTTTAATAAAATAATTGTTAGAACCTTTGGAAGCAGTAAAACATTTAAAGAGAGAAGATGGGCCATATTGTACAATTACGGGTAATGAACCTTCATCAGTGACCCTTTACAAAATTGTCAGGGAAAGCCAGACATTGTGCTTCAACTTCAAGAATTTACATCTGTGTAGTCTAAATCAAAGACTCATAAGCCAGGCTATACGTAGCCTTAGAGAAATAATGTTTGCAAACTTTCAACAAGTCGAGGTAAATGTTAATATTATCCAAAAAAAAAAAAAAAAAAAAAAAAAAAAAAAAAAAAAAAAAAAAAGCCAAATTCTTTTAAAGCTGTTCAAAAAATGAATTTTAAATCGAAAACATATTTTCTGATTTCTCCAATTATCCTCGCTGATATCAAAGGGTCGAAAGAATAATATAACTATGTATATAAAAGTGACAGGAAGATTTACGTACGCATTACATGTATATAAAGACAAGTTCAAGTATATGACACTGAATCAGTTATAGACATTGTTATTATTGTTGTTGTTAATGTATGTTGTTGAAGGATAATAAATAAACCGAGAAACAGTTCAATGTGCGTTTTTGTATTCTGTCTCACTTGATTTTTGTTTGTTTGAATTGATGATTTACGACCCAGTCAACAGCTATGGTCATGTCGGGATGTTGCCTCATTTTATTCGACTTCTAACCAACATTAGGATGTAGTGACACACACAACGTGCTTGATGATATAACCAGCCAAGTAAACCAAAAAAATGCGTAAATGTATGGATGGCTTGACTTGAGTCATTTTTCCGGCATCACGAAATGTCCGTGCAATGCATACACCCTTGAATCCCACTTTTATATAGCAAAACTGGAGTATGCAGGGGTATACCTATTTTTGCTCCAAAACATAGATTGTGTGTACCCACAATCTATGTTTTGAGCAAAAATAAGAAAAATATCAAAAAATGTTCAGCTGAAAATTTTAAATTTTTAAAGCTCAAAAAATCACTGTTTATTGCAAAATAATGGTATGATTTTAATCCGCTATAAACCCCCATTCACAATGTGCCACTCAGCAGATAGCTCACAACTTAAAGAATTAAACGAGTTAAATTGAAATTATCCCCCTTTCAATTAAACATATAGGGATTTTGATGTTTTAATTACGGGCGTGTGTGTCGTGGAGCTTTAATTTTTTTTTCACGAATTTTAATTAGGGAGCAGCTGACATTGTTTCTTGGTGATTTGGAGGTTCAAAAGTGTATGCATGCGCAGAGCAATTTTTTTTCCAAATTTGCATTATTTAAGATGAAAAAAAAAAATCTCATTCATTTTTATCAAAATCAGTTTTTGCATGATATACCCTTATATCCCATGAATGGGAATCATACAGAAACAGACCTGAAATTATTAGCGTTTTACCCTTACACTCGAAATTCCTTGGTGGCCTATTGTTGCATTTCTTTTTTTTTGTTCAGTATATATACAAATCAGAGGCAAGAAACGAAATGTTAACATAAATCAAGGACCATAACTCGGTTCTTATTGACAAAACTTACCCATTTTCAATCCAAAACCACTCCTTCCTGATATGAACTCCTGTACAAAGTTTGAAGAAAATCGGTCTATAAATACTCAAGGTAGAGCCCAGAAACGAAATTGTAACATAAATCAAGGGCCATAACTCTCTACTTATTTGACGAAAATTACCCATTTTCAATCCCAAACCACTCCTCCCTGATATGAACTCCTGTACAAAGTTTGAAGAAAATCGCTCTATAGATGCTCAAGATAGAGCCCAGAAACGAAGTTTTAACGTAAATCAAGGGCCATAAGTCTCTACTTATTTGACGAAATTTACCTATTTTCAATCCCAAACCACTCCTTCCTAATATTAACTCCTGTACAAAGTTTGAAGGAAATCGGTCTATAAATGCTCAAGATAGAACCCGGAAACAAAATTTTTATGTAACTCAAGGGCCATTACTCTGAACTTATTTGACGAAATTTACCCATCTTTAATCCCAGACCACTCCTTCCTGATATAAACTACAATACAAAGTTTGAAGAAAATCGGTTTATAAATGCTCAAGATAGAGCCTGGAAACAAAGCGCTGACGGACGGACAGACGGACACTCGAAAGCAATTTCTTTTGAGGGTATAACATAATACACCCGCACTTTTTTAAGTGCCGGTGTATAATAAGGTGTCCAGCGACTGGAGATCCCTGAGTGCCATACAACACATTGACTGGAAAAAACGAAAATCCCAAGTTGAACCCGGTGGGCAAAGCAACAGACAAGACGCTCCAGTCGCACCCAATTTAAACCAATTGTTTTAAGAAACTTAATTGACAATCATATACAAATACGAAGAGGACATATCGTAAGCCGAGTGAACAGCCGCTATTTCCTTGCATTTCATGGTGTGCGTCATTGTCAGGCCCCTCCCTCGCCATTGCGTCATTGTTGTGTGTCATTGTCAGCTCTTCCCTCGCATCGATCTGTGTTTCCTTGCATTTCATATCGTGTCTGACATGTTGTGTCGCATTGTCAGCTCTTCCCTCGCCATCGATCTGTGTTTCCTTGCATTTCATATCGTGTCTGACATGTGTGTCACTGTCAGCCCCTTCCCTCGCCAATGATCTGTGTTACCTTGCATTTCATATCGTGTCTGACACGTTGTGTGTCATTGTCAGGCTCTTCCCTCGCCATCGCTCTGTGTTTCCTTGCATTTTATATCGTGTCTGACATGTTGTGTGCCATTGTCAGGCTCTTCCCTCGCCATCGTTCCGTGTTTCCTTGCATTTTATATCGTGTCTGACAGGTTGTGTGTCATTGTCAAGCCCTTCCCTCGCCATCGCTCTGTGTTTCCTTGCATTTCATATCGTGTCTGACATGTTGTGTGTCATTGTCAGGCCCTTCCCTCGCCATCGCTCTGTGTTTCCTTGCATTTCATATCGTGTCTGACATGTTGTGTGTCATTGTCAGGCCCTTCCCTCGCCATCGCTCTGTGTTTCCTTGCATTTCATATCGTGTCTGACAGGTTGTGTGTCATTGTCAGGGCCTTCCCTCGCCATCGATCTGTTTCCTTGCATTTCATATCGTGTCTGACATGTTGTGTGTCATTGTCAGGCCCCTCCCTCACCATCGCTCTGTGTTTCCTTGCATTTCATATCGTGTCTGACATGTTGTGTGTCATTGTCAGGCCCTTCCCTCGCCATCGCACTGTGTTTCCTTCATTTCATATCGTGTCTGACAGGATGTGTGTCATTGTCAAGCCCCTCCCTCGCCATCTCTCTGTGTGAGTGTGTGTGTGATGGCACCAGTGTTTTGGACATTGGTTAGGTTTACATTGAAACAGTGTTCTTAAAGTCTAGCCATTGTTTTAATACATTCAATTACACAAAATAAAACTCGTGTCACGTATTAACACGTTCTCGAAGACTTGCATCTTGGTGTTTTTGCGCATGCGTGTTGGAGAAATCCGGAGAACCCGAGAAAATCACCGACTTAGGAGTTGGGGAGGGGCTACAACATGTCTGTGTCTGTATTAGTACACTGACAGCAGCGGTGACAAGCGAGTATTAACCGACCTATGATTTGGGGGTTGGGGGGTTGGGTGGCCTACAACGTCTGTGTCTGTTTCAGAACACGGATAGCAGCGGTGACAACCATTACCCAGGTTTTCTCAATAAAACACTAGGTTTGGATGGAACCATGACAACAAAACTGGTCTTAATGATTTGGAACAAATAGGACTTCGCTGGACATGATAAACAGGTTTTTGTCTTGACCCTTTTCCATTTCAGCATAGTATCGATATGAAAAGGAAAAAAAAAGTTTTTAGCTTTTGAAAATAAGTTCAAAAGTTCTGTCTCAAAGCGAAAAAAAAAAACGTGACGAGTACAGGAGTGCCTTTGACAGTTCTAAGCAATATTAAGGTATACCCGTGGATTATGAGTACGATTCTGCTTATATAAATAGCGTCCATGATGTCAGCTTGAACTTAATTACTTGTTTATTAAACAACACTTCTTCATCCATGGTGTCGAAGCCGACTGCAAGGCAACGGCGAAAATACACTCTTCTGCAAGGTTAATCAGAAAACATTGGAAAAAAAACCCAAAAGTACATGATTATATAAGCGACACGACAAACACCTTAAGCAGTTTGAGACTAAATGACTCGACCTATATATGTCATTTTGGCGAGTCTTCATCACTTTTGGCTTGAGAGTTTTAAGTTTCCATTTTATTTTTCGGTGTAATTCATTTAATCAAACGATATACTTCCAGATTGTATACCGCGTCCTTAGGCTTCCGATTTCCCGCTATTCATTTTGCCCAGGGCGCACACAGAGGACATCAGGTTCAGATACATGTATCACTGATATCATTAGTTTATGTTTAAGTGCTACCGTTACGAAAACTTGTCCATGCAATATAAAGATATATTTTTTTTCAGAAGAAACAACTGAAAATTTCATTTGATTTTTTTTTTATTTTTTTTAATATTGTCTCTCAAAATATACATTATGGGTACACGTTAGAACCGCCTCGTCGAGGCGGTTCTAACGAGTACCCACAATGTATGTTTTGAATCAAAAATAAGAAAATTAGGTATACCCCTGTATACCCCAGTTTTACTATATAAAAGTGGGGTATGAGAGGGTAAACATTTCACGGACATGTTATCCTGATGACTTTGGCGCCAAAGAATTATAGAATTACTTTATTTTCTTTTCTATTTTGATTTAAAGTTCTGTTGTAGTTTTACTGATGCAATGTCAAAGCTTTACCTTTGCAAGTAGTTAATATCTGACATCTGCACACCTACGTAGTTTCTCAGTACCGTACTAGATCCCATATAGAACGGAATTATAAATTACTATATATGAGCCGCGACAAGAGAAAACCGGCCTTCGAGGTTTCCCACCAGGTCTCACACAAACCGCCCTGTGCGGCAACAGAAGGTGGTTGGAAGCTTGTAATTTCGGACCCGTTTAGCGAAGACAAAGGTACTGCGAAGCTGATCAGCGCCTTTGTGTTCGCCACTCGGATAGTACAATTCCTCTTCTACTCATAACAAAAAATTCATGCCTCTAGCCTGCTTATGTGACTTTACAGGTCAGTTTATGTCGGACCTGGTCGGAAACCCCGAAGCCGTTTTCTCGCGTCGCGGCTTATATATTATACATATTATACACTACGCGAAGTAAGAATTTAAAGCACAGAGATTGTACAAATTTAAAATCTCACCTCAATGATGTTTATATTAATTCAAATATTGCAAACAGTCCGGGGCCTTTCGTTCCCGAATGTCAGACATTCATTTTTTCTCTCTTTGTTTCGACCTTTGAATAATGGTATCTGATACATTTTGCATTCAATGTCTCTTTCAATAATTATTTATGTTTTGTTACACCCGTCAATCAATTCAACATAATACAGACTTAACGGGCCTAAAGGCATTTATGTTATATAAAAAGCTAGTAGGCACTGAGGCAAAGATCAGGAAAAGGCGCAATCAGAAAAAGATTCCCACAAACTTCCTACGATGTATTGGTTACCTAAGCTTCACAAAAGACCATACAAAGCTAGATTTATTGCAAATTCTAGCTCTTGTACTACCACTGAACTTTCTAAATTATTAACTTCTTGTCTTACTGCTATCAAATCTCATGTTATAAGATACTGTGAGACAGTGTATGAAACTTCAAATAAAAATTGGTTTTGGTCAATAAAAAATTCTGGTGAGGTGCTCAGTAAATTGAAATGTAGAGGGTTCCGTGCGACAAGCTTGTCCACATATGATTTTTCTACTCTGTATACAACATTACCACATAATCTAATTAAAGAAAAACTTCTGGATTTGATAGAGTGGACCTTCAAAAGGGCATTAAAAAACTATGGTTCACTTTATTTGGCATGTAATGACAGAAAGGCTTTTTTCACTTCCTCTGACCAAAGTCGGTATACCCTTTGGTCATGTCAGAATGTGTGCGACGCCTTATCCTATCTCCTTGATAATATTTATATTAGATTTGGGACCAAGTTATACAGACAAATTGTTGGAATTCCGATGGGTACAAATTGCGCACCTCTCGTAGCTGATTTATTTTTATACTGCTACGAAAGAGATTTCATGGATTCTCTTAACCATGATAATCAAGCTGATGTTATCGAGGCTTTTAATTCCACATCTAGGTACCTCGATGACCTTTTGAACATTGACAACCCTTATTTTGAAGGTATGGTCAATCAAATTTATCCACCTGAACTTCAGTTGAACAAAGCTAATATCTCAGATACCGAAGCCCCCTTTTTAGATCTACATCTTTCTGTTGCAAATGGATTTGTTTCTTCTAAAATTTATGATAAGCGCGATGACTTTGATTTTGATATAGTAAATTTTCCATTTTTGGATGGTGACGTTCCTCGTCGTGCTTCTTATGGTGTATACATTTCGCAACTTATTAGGTTTGCTAGAGTCTGCAATCATGTTACAGACTTCAACGCTCGAAATAAATGTTTAACGGCAAAACTTCTCCAACAGGGCTATCGGTATCATAAACTTCGAAAAACCTTTTCTAAATTTTATCGTAGACACTATGAATTGATTTCCAAATATAATGTTGGGTTAAAGACACTTTTAAGTGAGGGCCTTTCGGAACCTGAATTTTATGGTGACTTGGTTTACAAATTAAAGAAACTTAAAGGAATAAATGATTTTTCTCTTCAGTTCGGAAAAATCATATCACGTTACAGACGTATAGGTTATAACTTGAATGTTATGCGACAGTCTGCATGCTTAGTTTTTAACCCAATCATGGTTGATAACTATGCTGCCTTCTTTAATTGCACGCCGGTGGGTCGGGCGTCAGACTCTATGATGGCCCCGACTTAAAGCTATTCATTTTAGTTGGTTGGGGCCGGAGCTTCTTGTCTGTTGCTTGGCCCACCGGGGTCCAACTGGTGTTTTTCTTTTGCTCCGGAGTTAGTAGGTTATTCGGCGCCCAGGGATCTCCATCGTCGGGCAGCTTACTCAATCTGTGAGTCCTGGTTTTTGATTCATCAGGATGTTTATCATGATTTATTTGTTTGTTCTTGATGATTCATTGACTAGTTAGAGATTCACCACGAGGACCGAAGAACTAACTAAATGTTGTGAACCACTGCAGAAGCTGAGGGTGAGGTTAGGTACCTGTAAAACCGGTTTAAGCCCGCCAGTAACTTTGTGTTACTGATCGTTCCAAGTCGATACTTCTGTAGTGGTTCTTTTTGTTTTATGTCTTGGTGTTTAAAAATTTTTTTGTGCTGTTGGCGCCTTATGTATGTTTTCATATTTTAGTTAAGTTAAGGTAACTGAGTGGCCACCTATTGGGAAAATAGCTGCTCATTCGGCTTACGATATGTTTCATGGTATAAGTACCTGATTGTTAGTTTGGTTTTTTCCCACCTCGGTTTTTGGAGTGGGAATCTTTTTCTGATTGCGCCTTTTCCTGATCTTTGCCTACTTGTACCACTATGTGCAACAAAAGTAGGCAGTGATCAGGTCCCTTTGATTTTGATGACTTTGATTTTGATATAGTAAATTTTCCGTTTTTTTTTTTCGAATTGTGACGTTCCTCGCCGTGCTTCGAATGGTGTTTACATTTCGCAACTTATTAAAATTGCTAGAATCTGCAATCAAAAAGCGGACCACAACGCGCGACATAAAAGTAATTCGGCGCCTAGGGATCTCCATCGTCGGGAAGCTCACTGAATTTGTTAAGTCCTAGTTTTTTATTTAACATGGTGACTACCATGATTTATTCGTTTGTCCTTGATGATTCATTGACTAGTTAAAGATTGACTACGAGAACCGAACAACTAACTTAATGTTGTGAACCACTTCAGAAGATGAGGCTGAGGTTAGGCGCTTGTAAAACCGTTTAAAGCCCCCGGTAATTTTATATTAGTGATCATTCCAAGGCCATACTTCTGTTGTGGTTCTAATTGCTTTGTGTTTTGGAGTTGTGTTTTGTGCTGTTTGAGCCTTATGTACGTTTTCTTATTTAAGTTCAGCTCAGGTAACTGACTGGCCGTCAATTGGGGAATAGCTGCTCACTCTGCTTACGATATACGTACCTAAGTGTAATTTCAGCTTTTTCCAACGCCTCAGTATATGGAGTGGGATTTTCATTCTGATTGCGTCATTTCCCGATCATTGCCTACTTGTACCTTTTTGTCAGATCAGCGCTCAAATACAAAAGTTTGATTTTTGGAAGCAGTAAAAAAGGAGGCAGTATGGGCCATATTAAAAGCTTTCTACGTATGTGTCCTCAATTGATATTGCCTATAAATTCATCAAGGTCATCTCAGGGTCATGGTTTATAAACGCATTGTAGTAGGACCAAGTAACCAGAGGACCAATGGTCGTGCAAACGCTCACCTTAGGTCTTTCATATGAAACACTAACAGAAAGCTATCAACTGTTCTGGGCAAAGCAACAGGCCGGAAGCTCCGGTCCCAACCAATTTAAATCAATTGTTGTTTTAAGAAACTTAATTGACAGTTATATACAAATATGAAGAGAACATATCGTAAGCAGCTGTTTACTTGCATTTTATATCGTGTCTGACATGTTTCATTGTCAGGCCCCTCCCTCGTGATCGCTCTGTGTGAGTGTGTGTGATGGCGCCAGTGCTTTGGCTATTGTTTAGTTTTACATTGAAACAGTGTTTTTAAAGTCTAGCTATTGTTTTTATACGTTTGTCAGAAGGTTCGCATGTTAGTGTTCTATGCGCATGCGTGTGGGAGAAATCCGGAGAACCAGAGAAAATCACCGACCTATGACTTAGGAGTAGGGGAGATGCTACAACATGTCTCTGTCTGTATTAGAAGACGAATAGCAGTGGTAACAAGCGAGTATTAACCATTACCCACGTTTCGCAATAAGACACTAGGTTTGGATGGAAACATGACAACAATACTGGGCTTAATTTGAAAAAAATAGGAATACACTGGATATGATAAACAGGTTTTTGTCTTGACCGTGCTGTACAGTCCCATTTCAGCATAATATCGATATGAAAAGGAAAATAAGTTAAGGCTTGCACATCGGTCATTCAAAAGTACTGTCTCAAAGGCAGAAAAACGTGAGACATACAGGATTGCCTTTTACAGTTCTATGCAAAATTAATGTATACCTGTGGATTATGAGTACGATTATGCGTATATAAATTGCGTCCATGATTTCAGCTTAAGCTTAATTACCTGTTTATTAACTAACACTTCTTCGTCCATGGTGTCGAAAGGTAAAAGTAGGCAAAGATCAGGAAAAGGCGCAATCAGAAAAAGATTCCCACCCCAAAAACCGAGGTGGGAAAAAAACCAAACTAACAATGAGGAACTTATACCATGAAACTCACCGTAAGCCGAATGAGCAGCTATTTTCCCAATAGGTGGCCACTCAGTTACCTTAACTTAACCAAAACTATGAAAGCACACATAAGGCGCCAACAGCACACACACACACACAAAAAAAAATTAAAAAAAAAATAAATAAACACCAAGACATAAAACAAAAAGAACCACCACAGAAGTATCGCCTTGGAACGATCAGTAACTGGCGGGCTTAAACCGGTTTTACAGGCGCCTAACCTCACCCTCAGCTTCTGCAGTGGTTCATAACATTTAGTTAGTTCTTCGGCCCTCTTGATGAATCTCTAACTAGTCAATGAATCATCAAGAACAAACAAATAAATCATTCTAAACATCCTGATGAATCAAATACCAGGACTCGCAGATTGAGTAAGCTGCCCGACGATGGAGATCCCTGGGCGCCGAATAACCTACTAACCTCGAAGCCGCCTGCAAGGCAACGGCGAAAATACACTCTTCTGCGAGGTTAATTAGAAAACATTTGGGGAAGACCGCAAGTACATGATTATATGAGCGACACGACAAACACCATAACCAGGTCAGTTGAGATTAAAGGACTCGACCTTTTGGCGAGTCTTCATCAGTTTTGGCTTTAGGGTTTTAAGTTTTCATTTCGGTGTAATCCGTCTAATCAAACGATATACTTCCAGATTGTATACCGCGCCCTTAGGCTTCCGATTTCCCGCTATTCAGTTTACCCAGGGCGCACACAGAGGACATCAGGTTCAGAGACATGTATCACTGATATCATTAGTTTATGTTTAAGCGCTACCGTTACGAAAACTTGTCCATGCAATATAATGATATCTTTTTTTTCAGAAGAAACAACTGAAAATTTCATTTGAATTTTTTTTGATTTTTTAATATTGTCTCTCAAAATATGCATTATGGGTACACGTTAGAACCGCCTCGTCGAGGCGGTTCTAACGAGTACCCACAATGTATGTTTTGAATCAAAAATAAGAAAATTAGGTATACCCCTGTATACCCCAGTTTTACTATATAAAAGTCGGGTATGTGAGGGTAAACATTTCACGGACGTTATCCTGATGACTTTGGCGCCAAAGTGATGATGATTACACAAGCTTTGTAGAATTGCTTTATTTTATTTTCTATTTTGATTTAAAGTTCTGTTGTAGATTACTTATGCAATGTCAATGCTTTACCTTTGCAAGAAGTTAATACAGGGACTGACATCTACACACCTACGTAGTTTCTCAGTACCGTACTAGATCCCATATAGAACGGAATTATAAATTACTATATATGAGCCGCGACAAGAGAAAACCGGCCTTCGAGGTTTCCCACCAGGTCTCACACAAACCGCCCTGTGCGGCAACAGAAGGTGGTTGGAAGCTTGTAATTTCGGACCCGTCTAGCGAAGACAAAGGTACTGCGAAGCTAATCAGCGCCTTTGTGTTCGCCACTCGGATAGTACAATTCCTCTTCTACTCATAAAAAAAATGCATGCCTCTAGTCTGCTTATGTGACTTTATAGGTCAGTTTATGTCGGACCTGGTCGGAAACCCCGAAGCCGTTTTCTCGCGTCGCGGCTTATATATTATACATATTATACACTACACAAAGTAAGAATTGAAAGCACAGAGATTGTACAAATTTAAAATTTCACCTCAGTGATGTTTATATTAATTTAAATATTGCAAACAGCCCGGGGCCTTTCGACCCCGAATGTCAGACATTCGTTTTTTTCTCTCTTTGTTTCGACCTTTGAATAATGGTCTCTGATTCATTTTGCATTCAATGTCTCTTTTAATAATTATGTATGTTTTGTAACACTTTTCGATCAATTCAACATAATACAGACTTAACGGGCCTAAAGGCATTTATGTTATATAAAAAGTTGCTAGTAGGCAAAATCAGGAAAAGGCGCAATCAGAAAAAGATTCCCACTCCAGGTTACCCGTATGTGCAACAAAAGTAGGCAGTGATCAGGTCCCATTGATTTTGATGACTTTGATATAGTAAATTTTCCGTTTTTTGAATTGTGACGTTCCTCGCCGTGCTTCGAATGGTGTTAACATTTCGCAACTTATTAGGTCTGCTAGAATCTGCAATCAAAAAGCGGACCACAACGCGCGACATAAAAGTTATTCGTATTCGGCGCACAGGGATCTCCATCGTCGGGAAGCTCACTGAATTTGTTAAGTCCTAGTTTTTTATTTAACAGGGTGATTACCATGATTTATTCGTTTGTCCTTGATGATTCATTGACAAGTAAGAGATTGACTACGAGAACCGAACAACTAACTTAATGTTGTGAACCACTTCAGAAGATGAGGCTGAGGTTAGGCGCCTGTAAAACCGTTTAAAGCCCCCGGTAATTTTATATTACTGATCATTCCAAGGCGATACTTCTGTTGTGGTTCTAATTGCTTTGTGTTTTGGAGTTGAGTTTTGTGCTGTTTGAGCCTTATGTACGTTTTCTTATTTTAGTTCATATCAGGTAACTGACTGGCCGTCAATTTGGGAATCGCTGCTCACTCTGCTTACGATATACGTACCTAAGTGTAATTTTAGCTTTTTCCAACCCCTCAGTCTATGGAGTGGGATTTTCATTCTGACTGCGTAATTTCCTGATCATTGCCTACTTGTACCTTTTTGTCAGATCCGCGCTCAAATACAAAAGTTTGGTCCTTTGGAAGCAGTAAAACAGGAGGTAGTATGGGCCATATTAAAAGCTTTCTACGTATGTGTCCTCAATTCATCTTGCCTATAAATTCATCAAGGTCATCTCAGGGTCATGATTTATAAACGCATTGTAGTAGGACCAAGTAACCAGAGGACCAATGGTCCTGCAAACGATATACTTCCAGATTGTATACCGCGTCCTTGGGATTCCGATTTCCCGCTATTCAGTTTGCCCAGGGCGCACACAGAGGACATCAGGTTCAGATACATGTATCACTGATATCTTTTTTATGTTAAAAGCGCTACTCTTTGGCGCCAAAGTGATGATGATTACACAAGCTTTATAGAATTGCTTTATTTTATTTTCTATTTTGATTTAAAGTTATGTTGTAGTTTTACTACAACACCAAGGACGCGGTATACAATCTGGAAGTATATCGTTTGCAGGACCATTGGTCCTCTGGTTTCTTGGTCCTACTACAATGCGTTTATTAATCATGACCCTGAGATGACCTTTATGAATTTATAGGCAAGATGAGTTGAGGACACATACGTAGAAAGCTTTTAATATGGCCCATACTACCTCCTGTTTTAATGCCCCGTACATCCATTTAAGCTTCTGTCTGTCCTTTGGTGAGAGAGGTTTCGGTGGTGCAGGAGGAACCCTGCTGTTGGAGGTTTACCTCCAGTTTGAGGTTTACCTCCTGCAGCTTTTTTGCACGGAGGGTTTTGAGCATAGAGAGGTTTGCCTTCTGCAAGTGCAGGGGATGCTTAACCTCCTGCAGTCTGGTTGGTACCAGAAAGGGCATCGCCTTCTGGATTTTTACGTGTTTTAAGCTAAACGTCGTATGTTTCATCAGTCTGTGTCATGGCATCTACAAGTTTGACATGTGTGCCAGCACTTCTTATGATGCTGGCGTAATTTCTGCTTGCAGTCGACTATTGCTGCTCAACAATTTTTCGCGCTTCGAAGAACAAAATATTTCTTGTATATTTGATCTTAAGGATCTCCTTTTCTTTGTGCCAAGTCGGACAGTCGCGTGAAAATGTGGGGTGTAGGCCACTGCAGTTGACGTACTTTGTTGTTTTATAACAGTTTCGATCATCACTGCAATCTCTGTCTTCTCCACAATTTGAACATACTTTTTGCCTGTTACATCTGCTTTCGTGATGGCCGAAAACCTCGCAATGGTAACATCGTAGAGGATTAGGGACGTATACCTCCAAGTTCACAGATATGTATGCTGCTTTTATTTTCATTGGCAAAATTGGTGTATTAAATGTTAAAACGTAAGTGCTTGAACGTTTAAGGACACTGTTTCTGTGAACTTGTACATGTATGTCACGAATGTCTTGAATTTCTTGACTTCTCAAACGTCTAGTTTTTCAACGTCAGTGCAAGGAACTAAGTCCTCGAAACGAATGACACCCTTTGAACAATTGAGAGTTTTGTGCAAAGAAATGTTGACGTCAAAACATAATAATTTCTTGGTCCGTAGCAGGTTTTCGTTATGTTTCGTTTTTCGACTTCGAGTAGCAGATCGCCCGATTTAAGCTGTTTGATACTTTTCGGTTGACCTGCTAGTTACACGATTCATTTATCTATCACGTAAGGGGATAGATCTGCCACTTTTCTCGATGGGTCTGTCGACTGAACGACTAGGAAGCGCGGTACCTTCAAAGCTGATTGTGCAATAGGCTGTCGAGCATCTAAAATTCGAATATTCCCCTGACTCTTCAGAGACCTTTGGCGTTTGTTTGAGTTCTGTGACGATTGATTATCTGGAACACCCATAATTAAATGGATTAATGATTCATCTCGAATGCTCTCTGCCCTACTTAAAGCCCTACAAGGGAATGCATAAAATGAGAGGCTTTCCTACTCAAAAGTGTTAGAGATACACAGAGATATACTTGCACAAGCTTGACGCCTACACGACCCGTTGAGCCGCCGCCTTCTAGGATAAAGACAGAAAAGAAAGACGTTGATGGGCATATGGTAGGTATCAGGGACGATACTAAAAGAGAAGAGAAAGGAAAATGTGTTTCTTGGGCTTGGCGCGATAAAGCCGACTGAACATAACCGAGCCCGCATGGCCTCCCGTCTTGCCGAAATCAGGGCAAAAGTGATTTGTGGCATGACGACCATGTCCGTCAGCACAACCGACACACTCAATCACCAGGATCCCTCATCCGAACGACACGGGTCGCAGCTCACGGCAAAGGAGCCGCTCCTCTATTCGACCGGGGTTTACGGTCCCGCACGAGGGGGGCGATCGGCCGATTCTAACCCGGGTCCGGCATTGTCAATTGAAAATATCCAGTTGTTACAACAAAGGAACAATCTGTAACATGGGTAAGTTTTCATAATGGAGTAAGGGCTCCGAACATTGCACAAGTGGGAAAAGACGATTTCTGCTTGCTGCTGGGCCAGCTGGTAGTTTTTTTCGCCACAAAACAGATGTCCATTTCAAATGAACAAATATTGAACGGTGCGGTAGAGACAGATAAAACATTGACGCGGCATCATTTGTAAGGCTTCCATTCTACAATGCTAATACCCATACTTTCAACTACAACACTTTCGTAGCTATAATGAACTTGATTGGTTTTGGCACCTAGGCTTAGACCCCTCAGGGCGTCGTCAACACCATATGGGCCGCATCATGATAATACCGGCTTCTGAAATATGGGAATACAAAGGCGCAGATCAGCTGTGTATTAACGATCAGCCCATTTATTTTCGCTTAATGAATACTGAAATCCCTCGGCTTCGAAATGTCAAACTTCTAGCATTTTTCTATGACTGTAGAGCCAAGTTTGTGTCTGTCTGAACCCCCTGTTTCTTTGCACTAACTAGTAAACTGATATCGGCACCGATATGCTTGGGCGTCAGTTAGTTCAGGGATCTCTGAGGGTAACACAACAGTGGATGCAGGCAGTCTACTAAGGTCTAGTAGTTTTGGACCAAAATTATTGAAAAGCAGGAGGAACTTGGGAAATGCAACAGATTTCGACAGGAGAGCAGATAGTACATTAAAGGATACAAAGGTATAGTTTATATTTACTGCGATTATCTGTATTCGACAAAAGAAGAAAGGCAATGTTGTTATTAATCTCTTTTTTTCAAAATGCTCATAAGAATTCCGGGCAGACGTGCTAATTCCGGGCAGACGTACTTATTCCCGATGCAGTTGAGAGTCTATAAATCTAATATAATAAAATAAAAAAAAAGCAAACACAAATAGAATAAAAATGGCCGCCGTCGGTTATAAAAAGAACCGAAAATGATAGGGTCGCCTATGGCGGTAAATAAAAGGCCGCTAAATAGCGTCATTGGCGTCAAATGTTTATAGATGCTAAAATTGGCGTACAAAATCGGAAGACCACTGTGGTGTAATGGTTAGCACGTCTGCCCGGAATGCAGGAGGTCTGTGGTTCGATTCCCGGTCGCGGTACGACTGACTTTTTACGCTAATTCTGTTTGTTTATATATATATATACATTTGAGGAAGAATCAACAACCTTCTAGAAAATTATATAATAAACTGTTCGAGAACAGTACAGACAGTTCTGTTTTGTTCTGTCAATGTCAAATGGTCAGCTGACATTGAGAATTTTCTTCAAAGTACCAGAGTACTTTAATTGAACGACATTTTTAAGAAGATATAGAACATGTACTATTTCTGTTATACGGTGACAATAATAAATCACCCAGTTCGAATCACACAGATTCAACCAGAAGCTTCTATAATGTGCTAATAACTTCTTAATTATAATAACAGTTATAAAAATAATCAATGACACAATTCTGTAAAGTTCTAGGCAATAAATTCAAGAAGAATAAAAATGAAATATATATGAATCAAGGTTACTCCCCTTTGATCATATATAAATAACTAGTAATATTTTTTACAAAGAATCAATATTATTGAATCAATCATATATATAACAATTTGCTCATTCCTAGCAAGTTTGTTTGCCATTAAATGACATTTTCCTATTCAAATGCATGGGCGGCCTAAGTTGACCTTGCTGTAAAAAAAGTCAAGGTCATACCAGGATCATTATTTATACAAACTTTGTAGAGCTCCATTGTCTAATGCTTCATGCCAAGTTTCAAAATCATAGGCCTTCTGGTTCTGGAGAAGATTTTTAAAGGCTTTTGCTATTTATAGCCATGGCGGCCATCTTGGTCATGTGACCTTGACCATTTATACAAACTTTCCTTCACTCTTCCTAAGAATGCTCCACATAAAATTTTGCTTTGATTGGCCAAGCGGTTTCAGAGAAGAACATGTTTGAATATTATGGTCATACACATGTATATAGCCCCGGGACAGACAACCCTCTGGGCCCAAAATATTTTCATAAACATAAATATTCTGTCCATTTGTTCATTCCTAGCAAGTATTTTTGCCATTAATTGACATTTTCCTATTTTTTCCCATTCAAATGCATGGACGGCCTAAGTTGACCTTGCCGTAAAAAAATGTCAAGGTCATCCCAGGGTCTCGATTTATACAAACTTTGTAGAGCTCCCTTGCCTGGTGTATGATGCCAAGTTTCAAAATCATAGGCCTTCCGGTTCGGGAGAAGAAGATTTTTAAAGGTTCATTTATACAAACTTTCGTTCCCCCTGCCTAAGGATGCCCACATGAAGTTTGGCTTTGATTGGCCAAGCGGATTTCAGAGGAAACGATCTTTGAAAGTGTGGACGGACGGACGACGGAACATGGGCTCAAACATGGGATCAGTAATATAAAATTACTGGGGGGCTTAAACCGGTTTTACAGGCGCCTAATTAAGCATCAATAAACAGATAAACAAAACTTTGTCTCACATTTACAAAATTACCTTGGTCGAGGGAGTTAGGTGCTTGTCTAATATCATACTTTAGGATGTCGTTTTACTGCATTTGTGGCATTTGCTCTTCATTTGGGTACTTACGATAATCTAAGATATCGTATTGTGTCTTTTACTGGGGCCGTTCATGTACATATTGTAATGGGTTTGTTCGTTTTAAAGGTCAAAAGTGTACTATAGATGAACCACAAGCATAGATGGTCGGATTCGCCAGCCATGGAATGAGCGTCGTTCAAGGTACTAACAAATGTCGAAGTATTTATGTTTTCTAATGAATACTAATTAAATGATAAAATACATGTAACTGAGCATTTAGCCTGAACGTAACTATGAACAGAAGAGAGAATCGAACAAATGTAGACGACCCATTACAATCCATAAATCTTAAAACATGAATGCATGTTATTTTCCAACATGTTGAAATATGGCATCAAACACACACATATATTGAGTTCACCTTTTAACAGATGGACTTGCCACCCACGTCCAGTTTTGAATAGTAAAGTTGGCGCCTACACAGTAACCTATTTGGCAATCTACGAGTTAAATCATCGGTATTTAATTTATTGTTTGTCTTTGTCCGCACCGATTAACCTCTGGTGACAACTCTTTGGAAATGTTAGAGCAGGGGTTTCTGCCCTTTTTCAAGTGCCACGTTAAATGCATGGACATGTTTTAATGACTGACCATATCAGTATGTCGTTACTTAAAATGTCTATTTGAAGCAGTCTGATCAACAGATATATCCGTTAGCAAAGGTCAGTCGTCATGGCCAGAACTAAACTGTGATATAGCATTTTTTGAAATCCTTTGTTTCAGATGACCCTTGATAACAGCCATAAAGATTTCAACCAGCCATACCGACTCCGATAACCATAACAACCATACAGATTGGAACCAGCTATACCAACATCGAGTACAACATGGAACCACTTGGAGTGGAGAATATGAACAGTCTCTTACTAACACTACAATGACAATGACTGACAAAGTCCTTAACAACACAATTTCATCATTGAACGATAATACTACAATGCTTATGTCCTTTGACGTACCCAACTCAAACTCCAGACTAGATAGCCAGAATGTCTCGGTCCTTACATACACATTATTAGGACTGGTATTGTTCATTATGGTGCTAGGCTTATGTGGCAACCTTGTCACTCTAGTCATCATGTGGCAATCTAGACAATCACAAAGGAGTCATGATATACTGATAACTGCACTGGCCATTAGTGATTGTATCGCACTAATACCTAAACTCTTAGTCACTCCAGTTTGTCTAAAGTGGTTGGTGTAGATATTAGGACAATCACATCTGTAGGGTGTAAGCTCTACACGGCCATATGGCAGTCAGCAACCACCAGCACACTCACATTGGTTGTCTTGATTAGCGTAGAGCGGTTTGTGGCAGTCTGGTTTCCACTTAGAGCCGCCGTCTGGCTATCACCAAAACGGATTATGAGATCTGTTTTGGGTTCTGTAGCTTTCAGTGTCCTTTTCATGTTTACATTAAACATCATGTACTGTGACGTCAAGGACGGAAAATGCGGTCCTGTTCTTGGAAGCAACGAACATGGTACATTTCTGAAAGCAGTGGGCAACTTATACGCTGCCACATTAGCCATTCTGCCAATGTCAACATTACTGCTAATCATCCTGACAACTCTAACAATACTGACGTTGTACAGACAAAGTTCAAGAAGACGACAACTCACACAGCAACAACAACAACATGGCGGCGTGCAGTTAAAGACATTTGTCAAACTAGTCGCTGTTGTTGTTGAACATATTCTGTTCGTTGGGTTGCCCGGGGCCTTTGGCTTTGTCATGGGTATGTCGGGGGCAGAGCCACCAAATCCAGACGAAGCTGGTGCTGGACTTGACATGATGGTTTATGCATTGTTGGTCAACCATTCGACCAATTTCATTCTGTATAGTGTGTTTGATTCCGACTTTCGAAAGAAAGTGGTAAATCGATTTACCTGTACAAAAGGAACAGTACCACGAACTGGCCCCGAAAGCCATATCAGAAATGAAACGACTGCTATATGAATTCTGAACGGGATGTCTTGAAATATGTACGCCATGGAGATATTCTGACACATAATTTTGTTACAGACATCCACAATGTGTGATACTCTTAATTAATTGTTTGAATTGTTTTTTTTTTACATGACACTCTGTTCGTTTCTATCATGATGTTATTCGTTAGTATTGATGTTGAAGCGGGACCTTTTTATCTGAAAAAAGGAAAGAGACAGGCATTTTATATACGTAATATTCAAAGGTAATGATTCAATATCAACATTTAGATCAGTTTAATAGATGGATGTTTACATCATCTTATTTATTTGTGTATCTTGAAAGTTATAATTTACATAACTTATATAGTCTTGGGTTTTTCGCGGCCGCGTGTTGTATTAATCAAATTTAAGTTTGATATTTGTGCATGTTTGTGTCTGATTATAAAATTTGATCCCAGGGAACAATATTTTGTGTCACTTGGCCAGTGTGCTTTTTTGCTATATACTGCTTATATTTAATTGGGAAAGTCTTGTGTTATCTTATCACTATCATTTTGTGTCTAAGGGAGCAGGTTGCTGAAATTGCGTTTGCTGCATTTAACTCAAAGATGTAGTGACATGAAGCACGTGTCAACGCAAATACTGTTTTTATGTTGTCAGCAGCCGTGTTGTCACAAACCGTGTAAATTAAGTACATTGAAGAGGCAAAGTGTTTATGAAGAATGCAATTTTAACTGTGGTGACAGTTCTACAGTAGTGCTAAGACGACAGGTAACACCCTAGTTCACATGAAGTGTACAAGTAAGTGCACTAATTACAATAAACCATTGCAAGTAAAGTGCACTACGTCGTGCGTACAGATTGAGTCCACTTACTGTTACCTTTCGTATTAGCTTAACTGTAACTGTAATTTCTGTTGTTTGTTTCTTGTTGTCTTTTTTTGTTTTAACGACGCGTCAAACCTGGTCGGTCATTGCATCTCTCATGGTAAAATGCATGATTTAGGTAAAACATGAAAGTCAAATGATATGAAAATGTATACAGAAGTAAAACTTATTCCCTTTAGAGAATGGCAATGTGGTTAGAAAGAAAGTATATATCAAATTAATGATTTGTTTTCAGTCTATATTTTGTAAAAAAAAATAATTTGTTTTAAAGATGACAAACTTCTATGAATGGGTACGTCATTGAACAGACCGTTTAATCTGTTAACTTGAAAGCAGGAATAATGTTCGTATAAAAAATCAGCAAAGCTAAAAAGAAATCGCTTGATTGTGAATAGCGTGTCACGTAAGAGGGCCAGCCTTGAACCACGGCAGAAGCTGAGGGTGAGGTTATGGCCATGTAAAAAGGTACAAGTAGGCAAAGATCAGGAAAAGGCGCAATCAGAAAAAGATTCCACTCCAAAAACCGAGGTGGGAAAAAACCAAACTAACAATCAGGTACTCATACCATGAAACATATCGTAAGCCGAATGAGCAGCTATTTTCCCAATAGGTGGCCACTCAGTTACCTTAACTTAACTAAAAATATGAAAACATACATAAGGCGCCAACAGCACAAAAAAAATTTATACGCCAAGACATAAAACAAAAAGAACCGCCACAGAAGTATCGACTAGGAACGATCAGTGACACAATGTTACTGGCGGGCTTAAACCGATTTTACATGGCCATAACCTCACCCTCAGCTTCCGCAGTGGTTCAGTGATATACAAGAAATAAGAAAAATCATATTAAGAAAATACTAAACATAGATACCAACGTTTAACATGAATAACGGAAAGCAGGGTGAGCAGCTATTGAAGGTATTAGGTGGTCACAGTGCTAGCTTGGACAGAACAAGTAAAATGCAGAGGGCTAAGTGAACAGCCAAATTATAATCGGGTGGCCACAAAGCCATGCAACATGAAACTCGTAATCGGAATAACTTTGATAAGTGTGAACCACTACAGTAGTACCGCCTTGGAACGGTCAGTTATAAATAACTGGGGGGCTTAAACCGGTTTTACATGGCCATAACCTCACCCTCAGCTTCTGCAGTGGTTCATAACATTTAGTTAGTTATTCGGTCCTCGTGGTGAATCTCTAACTAGTCAATGAATCATCAAGAACAAACAGATAAATCGTGATAAACATCCTGATGAATCACAAACCAGGACTCACAGACTGAGTAAGCTGCCCGACGATGGAGATCCCTGGGCGCCGAATAACCTACTAACTCCGGAGCAAAAGAAAAACACCAGTTGGACCCCGGTGGGCCAAGCAACAGACAAGAAGCTCCGGTCCCAACCAACTAAAATGAATAGCTTTATGTCGGGGCCATCATAGAGTCTGACGCCCGACCCACCGGCGTGCAATTAAAGAAGGCAGCATAGTTATCAACCATGATTGGGTTAAAAACTAAGCATGCAGACTGTCGCATAACATTCAAGTTATAACCTATACGTCTGTAACGTGTTATGATTTTTCTGAACTGAAAAGAAAAATCATTAATTCCTTTAAGTTTCTTAAATTTGTAAACCAAGTCACCATAAAATTCAGGTTCCGAAAGGCCCTCACTTAAAAGCGTCTTTAACCCAACATTATATTTGGAAATCAATTCATAGTGCCTACGATAAAATTTAGAAAATGTTTTTCGAAGTTTATGATACCGATAGCCCTGTTGGAGAAGTTTTGCCGTTAAACATTTATTTCGAGCGTTGAAGTCTGTAACATGATTGCAGACTCTAGCAAACCTAATAAGTTGCGAAATGTATACACCATAAGAAGCACGACGAGGAACGTCACCATCCAAAAAAGGAAAATTTACTATATCAAAATCAAAGTCATCGCGCTTATCATAAATTTTAGAAGAAACAAATCCATTTGCAACAGAAAGATGTAGATCTAAAAAGGGGGCTTCAGTATCTGAGATATTGGCTTTGTTCAACTGAAGTTCAGGTGGATAAATTTGATTGACCATACCTTCAAAATAAGGGTTGTCAATGTTCAAAAGGTCATCGAGGTACCTAGATGTGGAATTAAAAGCCTCGATAACATCAGCTTGATTATCATGGTTAAGAGAATCCATGAAATCTCTTTCGTAGCAGTATAAAAATAAATCAGCTACGAGAGGTGCGCAATTTGTACCCATCGGAATTCCAACAATTTGTCTGTATAACTTGGTCCCAAATCTAATATAAATATTATCAAGGAGATAGGATAAGGCGTCGCATACATTCTGACATGACCAAAGTGTATACCGACTTTGGTCAGAGGAAGTGAAAAAAGCCTTTTTGTCATTACATGCCATATAAAGTGAACCATAGTTTTTTAATGCCCTTTTGAAGGTCCACTCTATCAAATCCAGAAGTTTTTCTTTAATTAGATTATGTGGTAATGTTGTATACAGAGTAGAAAAATCATATGTGGACAAGCTTGTCGCACGGAACCCTCTACACTTCAATTTACTGAGCACCTCACCAGAGTTTTTAATTGACCAAAACCAATTTTTATTTGAAGTTTCATACACTGTCTCACAGTATCTTATAACATGAGATTTGATAGCAGTAAGACAGGAAGTTAATAATTTAGAAAGTTCAGTGGTAGTACAAGAGCTAGAATTTGCAATAAATCTAGCTTTGTATGGTCTTTTGTGAAGCTTAGGTAACCAATACATCGTAGGAAGTTTGTCTTGGCCTTCATTGACACAAACAGAAAACTTAACAGGTAAATCGTTTAAGTGGGCATTAACTACAGACACCTCATCAGTATCTGTCTCCAGATAAGCCCTGGTACCATCAAGCTCCTGTTTTAAGGTGTTAACGTAGTGAAGCCTACAAACGACAACAACATTGTTTGCGGCTTTATCTGCCGGAACCAAGACATACTTTCTATGAAATTCTTGGATACCCTGCTTCAAATGCCTAAATGACGATTTGGGTTTAGGAGGTAAAAGATTAGTATTTTGTGAATAAAACTTAATACGTTTATCCACGATAGTGAAGATACTTCTTTTCCATTCTTTAAGAGCATTATCCTCAACACCCTCTCGTTTACACCATCGATTCCCGAAATCATTTAATGCAGATGAGATCTCCTCTCTACATTTGTCGAAATTAATGTAGGAAGGGAATCTATATTTCGGACCTTTAGAAACAATTTTGCGAATTCTAGAATCCGAAATTATTTTTAAATTTCCAGTAACAATATGTCCAGCGGGTTGATAAACATATTTTGAATCTTTACAATCTCAAGACTTAGGAGTATTAGCATGGATATCAAGATCAGAAACAAGTTTATTGAAATTAAAAATTGTATTTCTGATTGGTTTGTTATATTTGTAACAAATAATAGGAGGTTCTGAATTTTGGAAGTAGGTAGGTATAGACTGTATCACTGATTTATCCTGGAATATGCTTGGTAAATCAATAAAGTCAATTCCTTTATTGATGAAAGGAATTTTAATAAAACTTCTAATGTGATTAGATTCGGAATCGATAAATGGACGAAGAGCATGCTGAGTATAACATCTTGTTAACAGTGCAGCGTCATACATTTGATGATTTCTATCGTAAAATCTATTAGCCTCTGTGTCCAAGGAACGTAATGCAGCAATAGGTAGAGAACTAAGATACGACAGCATTGGATGTCGACCGTGAATCCTTAGTTTAACAGCTACATCATTAAGAGAAATGTTCAATTTCAATGCAGCGCACCGTTTACGTTGGTCATTACCCTTTTTCCGTATACCATGAGATCTAGATTTACGTTTACGAGAGTCCGAAAGTGTAAGTACATCAAAATCGGGCATTTTGGAAATATTGCCTTCATGGTAAATGTTGTCGTTAAATCCCAGTGGAAAGGGTGTTTGCAGTAATTTTATCCATTTAAGTTCAGTTTCAAATCGTTTAATGTTTTTGAATCTAACTGAAGAATTTTCATCATATGAGATTTTCTCCACTGGTTGAACTTTAACATCATTGGGAGAATGACCAGTGCGCTTAAAATGCTGGTACAGAAAGGTATCGTTATTTTTGGGCTTTCTGATTCTACGATAGTGCTCACCAAATCGTTTTTGCAAAGTTCGACAAGTTTGTCCAACATATTGCATCCTACAATTGTTTGTATTTCAAGTAAGAACATATACAAGATCCATTGATTTTCAGTCTAAATCAGAATCATTAACCACTGAAAATGTCCTACCATTCACAGATGAAGTGATAGTAGTCTTAGAGCATAAATGATTGCAACAGTTGCACTTCTTGGCATTGCACTTAGAAATACTAGGGTACATTCCAGGTCTCTTGAACGGATTAATATATTTACGTAAAATTGGTGATTTGAGTGGAGATAACCTAATCTGAAGATTATTACGGTTTAAGCCCGCCAGTAACTTTGTGTTACTGATCGTTCCAAGGCGATACTTCTGTGGTGGTTCTTTTTGTTTTATGTCCTGGTGTTTGAAATTTTTGGTTCTGTTGGCACCTTATGTATGTTTTCATATATTAAGTTTAGGTAACTGAGTGGCCACCTATTGGGAAAATAACTTACGATATGTTTTCATTGTATAAGTACCTGATTGTTAGTTTGGTTTTTTCCCACCTCGGTTTTTGGAGTGGGAATCTTTTTCTGATTGCGCCTTTTCCTGATCTTTGCCTACTTGTACCTTTTATTTGTAACGTGGGCGCATAAGTATGACTATGTAAAGGTCAGTCATAAAATGTAAATGTATTTTGAAAGAGTAATGTTTTGTCTTTCAAGAAGTGTAATTTATGGTGACCTGTTACTTAAAATGCAACTATAGCACTAACTTGAACCGGCTGGGGGTTTTGTAATTGGCCAAAAATTTGAGCTATTATTCAGCTATGTTTAGTGAAAGTATCTGGAATGAGATGTCATTTAAGGCTCCTGCCTTGTATATGGTAGTTAAACAGGTGTTGAAATTTTTGTTCGAATAACATGTCCTAATAGAATTGTTCTGGCAATTTGAAACCAATTTTATTAAAAGGGTTTAGCTTTTCAAAGCTTATTAAAATATGGCCATATTCCATGCCATTTTGAAATAAAAATTAAAACTGAGATGTTTTGAGCAGTGAACACACTAATGAGAAAGGGGATGGGCCATAACGCGGTTTCGACTATTAAAGTCTCGTCAGTGACTCTTTTGATTTGGCAACATGGAGCCAAAGACAATTTCTGAAATTTTGCAATTTTCAACAGGGTAGTCGATACAAAGACTAGTATTATCTAAATTGGACCAAATATGTTAAACATTGGTTAGAACATTAATCTTGGCAGATAATAAAATTCTGATTTCTCAGAATATCCTGATGCACGGGGAGACTTTTTAGGGCTGTCACACGGCACAACACCAGCTGCAGTAATAGCAAATGAAGTTTTGCTTGTATAAAGTCATATATCCTAGATATCATTTGTAAGCTTAAGCATAATAAAAGGGGACCGTTTGCCACAAAAATGGATAGTTCTATTCGGGGACTAAGGACACTGAAATAATTTTAAAGTCGACCCCCAATTTTCATAAGTCGGTAGAGTAATTTGGCCCCTTAATTAAGTGTAAAACATGATGTTAAGTATATTTAACTTGAATCCAAATGTGGTTTTCTCATGATGTGTCTCATGTTGTTTATATAATATATGTGTTTATGAGGTAATATTTTATTCTGTTTACTCATTTGATTTTTCACCTTTCCTTGAAGCCACTCTTGTATTTCGTTTCGTCAAGATTGGTGTTTCTGGGAATCTAAACACCATATGACATGTCAGCACATTCAAACGATGTGAGTAGACAGTCTTGCTTTGGTAAGGCTATCTCATCTCTGATACATCAAATAGGCTAATACATGTTATTTTCAGAAACTTCTCAGCACTTTGCTCTTAACTTCTATATAAATTGAATCACAAATACTTCTGAATGATTCTTTTATTGGCTTTTTACACTAAATCTATTGAACATCCTTAACCATTTTTTTGTGAATATTATCAGTTTATCCATGGTGAATCCAAATTTATTTGCAATAAGTCACATTTTACACATCCGTAAGTTTTCATGGTTTGCTTTTGAGGCACAAGTAGGCAAAGATCAGGAAAAGGCGTAATCAGAAAAAAAAGATTCCCAGTCCTAAAACCGAGGTGGGAAAAAAACAAACTAACAATCTGGTACTTATACCCTGAAAACATTTCGTAAGCCGAATGAGCAGCTATTTTCCCAATAGGAGGCCACTCAGTTACCTTAACTGAACTGAAAATATGAAAACATACATGCACCAACAGCACAAAAATATTTAACCACCAAGACATAAAACAAAAAGAACCACTACAGAAGTATCGACTTGGAACGATCAGTAACACAAAGTAACTGGCGGGTTTAAATCGAGTTAACATGGCCATAACCTCACCATGAGACCTGCTTAAGACCTCCCAGGCGATACTGTTGTGGTTCTATTAGTTTAATGTTTTGGAGTCGAAATTTTGTGCTGTTCGAACCTTATGTACGTTTTCATTTTCATAGTTTTGGTTGTTCGGGTAACTGAGTGACCGCCTATTGGGAAATAGCTGCTCACTTGGCTTACGATATGTTCTATAAATATAAGTACCTAATTGTCAATTTATTTTTTCCCGCTCGGTTTTTAAAGTGGCAATTTCTTTCTGATTGCGCCTTTTTATGATCGTTGCCTACTTGTATCTTTTCAACATACCAGGTCTGAGTATTAACCTCTCATATGACCCAGACTATCACATCCTTGATCCTTAAATTTAAAACGAAAGGAAATATTTAACTATACATAAAATAAAGAGTATTTAGCATGTTTAGTACAATTTTCATTTTCATTAGTCACACGTAAAGAAGGTCACTTATTTTATTACAATGTTAATGTCAAATTGTCTTACATATATATATATTTATAATTCTTAAAATTATGGAAATTTATTTGGGAATCTTTGATTTTGAATAAAAAGGTACAAGTAGGCAAAGATCAGGAAAAGGCGCAATCAGCAAAAGATTCCCACTCTAAAAGCCCGAGTTGGGAAAAAAACCAAACTAACAATCAGGTACCTATACCATGAAAACATTTCGTAAGCCGAATGAGCAGCTATTTTCCCAATAGGTGGCCACTCAGTTACCTTAACTAAAAATATGAAAACATACATAAGGCGCCAACATCACAAAAATATTAAACACCAAGACATAAAACATAAAGAACAACCACAGAAGTATCGACTTGGAACGATCAGTAACAAAAAGTTACTGGCGGGCTTTAATCGATTTTACACGGCCGTAACCTCACCCTCAGCTTCTGCAGTGGTTCATAACATTTAGTTAGTACTTCGGTCCTCGTGGTGAATCTCTAAGTAGTTTTGTATTCTATATATATTTTTATCATGGTTGTTAAATATACTTTTGTTGTCTACTTACTCTTTCTTTTACTCCTCTGGAAATTCGGATTTCTATTCTAATGCTATCTTCAATCATCTCATAAACTACTAGAAATCTACTCGCTGTCTGATGGTTCCGTACAGGAGATACTGCCTGACAAGTTCCAATGGCGGAAAATATAACATTTGGTGTGGGGAACAGATCAGCCCAAATTAACTAAAATGCAAAAGCAAACAATACGATACAAATGTCATCAATGCAAAATTGCTCACTCGAATATAAAATAGTATCACGAATAAGATGGTATTAAGCTGAACTTTCGGACTATGACATTATCTATATATATGAAACAAAGCTAAATCCATCAATACCTAGCTCAAATCTGGCGATTAATTCATATCATATTCCCATTAGAAAAGACAGGGACAATAATAATGGAGGACGACTCATTACCTATATTAAAAACAATATCTACTTTAAGAGAAGGGATGACCTAGAATCAAACATCTGGGTAGAAATTCAATCTACAAGGAATAAATATTTACTTGGCCTCTTTTATAGGTCCCTCTGAATTCTAATCTGATTATTGGAATGAATTTGAAAATATTATTGAAAGGCTTAGGAGGAAAACCTTGACATTATTATCAGTGGCGACTTAAATTATGATATTTTAAAAGCAAACATAAGTAACCCCATTTATGTAATCCTCCTCCACCCCTCATACAAAATGGTAAGCCAAATATTCATTCTATTGATAAGTCCTAAATAATCACTTTGCTAATATTTCAACAATTAAATCTGAAAAAGAAATTAACGAAAATCTCAATTTACCAGATTTTTCATTAAACTCAATAACTGTTTCTGAGCAAGATGTTAAGGATCAATTGACCAACTTCTGTGGAGGTTCTTATTGTTTTATGCCCTGGTGTTAAAACATTTTGTGCTGTTTGCGCCTTATGTATATTTTCATATTTTTAGTTACCGAGGACCGAAGAACTAACCAAATGTTATGAACCACTGCAGAAGCTGAGGGTGAGGTTATGGCCATGTAAAATCGATTTAAACCCGCCAGTAACTTTGTGTTACTGATCGTTCCAAGTCGATACTTCTGTGGTGGTTCTTTTTGTTTCATGTCTTGGTGTTTAAATTATTTTGTGCTGTTGGCGCCTTATGTGTGTTTTTATATTTTTAGTTAAGTTAAGGTAACTGAGTGGCCACCTATTGGGAAAATAGTTGCTCATTCAGCTTACGAAATCTTTTAATGGTATAAGTACCTGATTGTTAGTTTGGTTTTTTCCCACCTCGGTTTTTGGAGTGGGAATCTTTCTCTGATTGCGCTTTTTCCTGATCTTTGCCTACTTGTACCTTTTCATATTTTTAGTTAAGTTTAGGTAACCGAGTGGTCACCTATTGGGAAAATAGCTGCTCATTCGGCTAACGATATAACTGCCTGATTGTTAATTTAGTTTTTTCCCACCTCGGTTTTGTGAGAGGCATTCTCTTTCTGGTTGCGCCTTTACCTGATCGTTGCCTACTTGTACCTTTTTAAATTCAAACAAGCCAGGAGGACCCGACGAGATTATGCCAAGATTAATTAAAACATTTAATACAAGTCTGATAAAACCACTTACCTTATTATTTAACAGATCCCTCCAGTTAGGTCAAGTCCCGAATCAATGGAAAATGTTGAAAGTTTCTGTAATTTCAAGGGCAAAGGCAGTGAGAATGATCCTTCAAATTACATACCCATTTCTATAACACGTTGTATAGAAACAATCCTGGAAAAGTATTATTTTTAAATATTTGTACAATTATCTACAAGAAAACAAAATCTTAGCTAAATATTAGTCAGGCTTTCGACCAAAAGATTCTACAGTTAATCAACTCTTAGAAATTTACCATACAATAATAGAAACTCTGGACAATCAGAAAGATATCAAATTCATATTCTGCGATGTAAGCAATCTTTCGACAAAGTCTGGCACAAGGGTCTACTTCATAACTTATGGAAATATGGAATGCCTGGTAACATGCTGAACTGGATTAATAGCTATCTTTCTGAAAGGCAACAATGAGTAAAGAATGAAGGTTTTTATTCAACATGGCTAAGTACAAATGCTGGGGTTCCACAAGGATCTGTCTTGGGCCCCTACCTATTTTATTATATATAAATGATATTACAGAGAACATAAATACTAATATACGGTTATTTGCAGACGATACATCTCTTTACACTGTTATAGAAAACTCAGTATGAAGACTCAATACATATTTTAAATGAAGACTTGCGTAGGAATGATAGATGGGCAGATGATTGGCTAATTATTTTAAACACGGCTAAACAAAACCAATGACATTGCCACATAATGTGATTACAGAAAAACTTCTCGATTTGATAGAGTGGACATTCAAAAGAGCATTAAAACTATGGTCCACTTTTGGCCTGTAATGACAGAAAATCGTTTTTCACTTCCACTGACCAAAGTCGATATACACTTTGGTCAAGTCAGAATGTATGCGATGCATTGACCTATCTCATGGATAATATTTATATTAGATTCGGAACAAAGTTGTATAGGCAAATTGTTGGAATTCCGATGGGTACAAATTGCGCCTTTCTCGTAGCTGATTTATTTTTATACTGCATGGATTCACGTAACCATGACAATCAAGCTGATGTAATCGAGGTCTTTCATTTGACTTCTAGGTACCTCGATGACCTTATTTTCCTTATTTTGAAGGCATGGTCAATCAAATTTATCCACCTGAACTACAGTTGAATAAAGCTAACACAACAGATACCGAAGCCCCCTTTTTGGATTTACATCTTTCTATTGCCTCGTCTAAGATTTACGATAAACGAGATGACTTTGATTTGGATATAGTAAACTTTCCCCTTTTGGATGGTGACGTTACTCGCCGTGTTTCGTATGGTGTATACATTTCGCAACTTATTATGTTTGCTTGAGTCTGCAATCATGTAGCGGACTTCAACGCGCGAAATAAATGTTCAACAGCCAAATTTCTCCAGCAGGGCTATCGGTATCCAAAACTTCGAAAAACATTATTTCTATTTTTATCGCAGACACTATGAGTTGATTTCCAAATTTAATGTTGGGCTAAAGGCCCTTTTACGTGAGGGCCTTTCGTAACCAGAATTACCCAACCATGGTTGATAACTATGCTACCTTCTTTAATTGCACGCCGGTCGGTCGGGCGTCAGACTCTACGATGGCCTCGACATAAAGCTATTCATTTTAGTTGGTTGGGGCCGGAGCTTCTTGTCTGTTGCTTGGCCCTCCGGGGTTCAACTGTTTTTTTTTTTTCTTTTGTTCCTGGTTTCAGTAAGTTATATGGATCCCAGGGATCTCCATCGTCGGACAGCTGAGTCTGTTGAGTCCTCGTTTTTGATTCATCAAGGTGGTTATCATGATTTATTCGTTTGTCGTTGATGATTCATTGACTAGTTAGAGATTCACCACGAGGACCGAACAACTATGTTGTGAACCACAGCAGAAGATAAGGGTGAGCTTAGGCTCCTGTAAAACCGGTTTAAGCCCCCCAGTAATTTTATATTACTGATCGTTTAAATGCGATACTCATGTTGTGGTTCTAATTGTTTTGGAGTCGAATTTTTGTGCTGTTTGAGCCTTATGTACGTTTTCATATTTTAGTTCAGTTTGAGTAACTGAGTGGCCGCCTATTGGGGAATAGCTACTCACTCGGCTTACGACATGTTTACATGGTATAAGTACTTAAATGTCATTTGAGTTTTTCCCACCCCTCGGTTTATGGAGAGGGAATTTCTTTCTGATTGCGCCATTTCCTGATCATTGCCTATTTGTACTTTTTAAGTATATTTACTTAATAGTGTCTACCATCTTTTACCTACTTGGTGTTTGAGTTTGGTTTCTACTCTTTTAAAATCACCAGGTGCTACAGTCTGCAGCCGATCGGGGTTTGAGGTGGGGTTTCAAATGTCTCGCGCATAATAAATAATAATAAGCATTGTTATGAAATGACAAATGAGCCGCCTCATGAGAAAACCAACAATCTGCATAGGCGAAAACAAAGACGCAGATCAGCTTCGCGGTCGCGGTAACCGCGAAGCTGATCAGCGTCTTTGTTTTCGCTACTCGGATAGTACAATTCAGGATACATGCTACTATTTATCTCATCCCATTTTTCAGAAGAAGAGGTCACATTTTCATTAAGTTTCACAGTTCCACCTGCCATTGTAGTCATCATCATCATAATCATATGGAAATATTGCTGCAAAAAGGGAGAGGCTGATCGAAGAAGGCATGAACTCGAAGAGTTAGAACTAAGCAACGTTATCAGGTCATCACCTTGTCATCTTCTGGGGCTGTCTGCATCATCACCATCCATTTTGGAATTTCCAACTGGAGCTTGTAACGATAGTCCTATTGCTACAAAAACCAGAGGGACGATTGCCGAGAAAAAGCTGATGATGTAAAGAGTGTCATTATAAACCAGTCCATGAGACATATATCGTCGATGATGAACATTCTTCTAATCTGAAAACGGAAACAAAGTCTGCCACAATATGTCATATTTTAAATATTCTAGTCATAATGTTCCTATTATGTTGCATTGCATGATTTTTACTTGCGAACAGAAGATTTTAAACAGGAAAAATAACGTTTTAGCAATACATCCTGTTTGTTAGCTACTTCTGAAAGAAGAAAAATATTGATTCTGTTTTTTTAAATTAGACTACAGTAAAGTTTGTTTTCATTGTACAAAATTTGTTTTGTTTTTACGTACGACTACAGTAAAGTCAATATATGTATTACCTGAATTTGCCAACTCCATAGCCTGAGATATTATTTCAGGCAAGTGCTGCTGAACGAGACATGCATCTACGTCTTCCTCACCCGACTGTAGTGACAGCGGTGGCTGTTGTTCTTGATTCTGCAGCTGTGTTCCTCGACTCAGCAGCTGTTGTGCCCCTTGATTCTGTGCCTGATTCAGAGGTGGGGACAGCATAGGTATGACAGATAGGTGAGCTGTCCAGAAAATATATTCGGCACAAGTATCGTTATAGCCGATGGATATTAGGTTTTCCAACTAAGTTGCTTGATCAATTTCATGTTTGGTATGTCCATATTTCCTAAGTTATATTGGGACATATCCTTGCAAATCTTCCCAAATCATTTTGGTGCACAGCATGTCCCAAACAGTACACATAACATCAGTAAAATACCATAAAATACCATAAAAGGTTCGTCCTGCTGTGATATCTAGGTCTAATACAGAAACAAATATGAT
The DNA here is from genome assembly GCA_964017185.1 of Rugalucina vietnamica. Classification (NCBI taxonomy): domain Eukaryota; kingdom Metazoa; phylum Mollusca; class Bivalvia; order Lucinida; family Lucinidae; genus Rugalucina; species Rugalucina vietnamica. Next base: position 3,649,717 of record OZ024879.1, read on the forward strand.
CCTCGTTAATAGGTTTACCATCAAGGCACCTTTTACAGCTACTCTTAACTTTAAAGTTAATAAAATAATAAACATGCTCTAACATTCATCTGTAAAGGATGTATTGTGAATGCTCTTTGCTTTGATAACTGTAGACATGTTGAAAGATTCCAGAGGTTTTGAGAAAGCTGGATAAGCAAAGCCATAATCGAGTAGCACATCAAAACTACTAAAATATTTTGTTGTAGCATGAAATGAACTTTTTGTTTTGTATGTAGAAAGTAAGATAAAAACAACAGCTAGCAAAACGAAATTGGATTCACGTTACTGGGCAAAAACAGGTTGCATTGACATAACAGGTTGCCCTTTTTTGTAGCTGACAAGAGCCTGATAAAAACAAACAAAAATAAATGGCCTTTACCACTTGATTTTGATTATACAATGAAGTATAGTTTATGATTCAAGTTGTTATTTGATGTTATGTCATTTTTAAAATCTGACATGTTTAAATTGATCGAGAGACAATTCTTCATTTTTATTTTTTATGCAAAAACGAAGGCGCAGATCAGCTTCGCAGTAACTGTGAAGCTGATCAGCGCCTCTGTTTTCGCTACACAGATAGTACAATAACTCTACTTCTTAAATCTGAAATTTCAAGCTTCTAGCCTTTTTCTATGACTGTACAGGTCAGTTATTGTAAGACCTGGTCGGCGGCTTTCTCTCGTCGCGGCTCATACATACTGTAAATACAGGATAGTAAGTGTATGATACATGTACAAGTTTAACGATCTCTGTAAAAGCCCAATTCGATATTCCCAATTTCTGGCATTTACCAATAAAAAAATCACCATTCAATGAGACCCTGGATCCGTTTTCATGATTGATCACAGCCAACCAAAAATTACCAATATAAATACATCATCCTTACAACACTAGCCAGAAGACAGGTTTTTTCGTGGCAAGTCTGTTTCAAATTTAATAATTGTGGAATTTACTTATTTAAGGCACGCCTGAAGTTACCCTTCCAAGAAGGGCTGCTACAAACAAACATCATGGTAAATCATCAAAAAAAGCAAAGGTTGTCTGACCACTGAGGATTCAGTTCAAGAGGAAGCCGCGGAGATTTATGTTTGTGCTGCTGAATCACCGGATGTTCAAGAATCAGAGCCATTGCTACTATCTAGGAACGGGGCACTTGTCCAGAGAGGACAATGTTATAAGCTAAATGGGAGTGATGTTTCTGTTGCTGCTGTGAACGTAGAGGGATCAATGATTCACGGTGTCATGATAATTGCAGGATAAATTGGCCATGAAGTGAAGGTGACCATGCCAGCAGAAACAGTCTCGGTTCCGAGAAGAGATAAAATTCTATGTTTAGGTAAGACAGACAGGGACTATCTCTCCACTCTTGTATTAAATAATAAGCCGGAACAGGAGAAACTGGCCGATGTCTCGGTGTCAGTAAGACGTACTGGGTCACATGATAAGAAAAGAAATTTCGACTTCACTGAGGTCCAAAAGTTTCTCTGGGTCTTGTAGCAATAAAGCATGACACTTCTACTTTGGAATTTCCAATGAAATCAAGGAAGGCTGTATTTTCATATGAAGGAAATATTTTTAAGCTTGACAGCTTACTTTGATTAAGGTGGGATGTTCTACCCATAAGTAATGCTCAGTTTCGTTTTGTGACACAAATATTATTCAAGTAAAAGATCTTATTCTTTCAATGGGAGTGTACTGTGCCATCTGTAGATCAGGACTATCAATACAGAAGAGGGAGTTGGTTGAAGAAGAAGATCAGAGTTCTGTGGAACATGAGAACATTGACTGAATTTAGACGGGGCATGTCGGGTAAAATTGCATAGCATGAATTGATCACTAATCGGTGATTTAGTGCCCATGATTTGGGAAAACCAACAATTTGTGATTCCAACGAGGCCCCATACAAACCGACCTGAACAGTCGCAGAAGTAGGCTAGAAGCTAGAAATTTTGGATCTTAGCATTTTACTATCTATATAGCAAAACAAAGGCACTGATCACCTGTGTGCAAACTGCTGTTCAAACTGCACAGCTGATCTGTGCCTCTGTTATTGCATACGCATGTTGCTTGTTTTCTTATGTGGCGGGTCATTTTGTGTCAAAGATTGTCAAAGATTGTTTACTCAGAGATGTATACCCTTTGGTGAAGAATTTATTGTATATATACAAGTGTAAAGTCATGCTCTGGAACAAAGGACCTTTGACGATGGTAATGGGAGTCACAATGAACAGCTGCCCTGTATTTCGAAAAAAAATAAAAGTATGTAGAATGCTTCAACCATCTTACCTTAGTTCACTGTCAGTCCATATTTTAGCGTTTTGGACTTTGGCTCCCATTTCGATACATGTGCGGCTTTCTTTTTGGGCTTAATCAGCTACTTTTTTTATTGAACATATAGAAGAACAGAAAACTTTTTTTTGAACATTGTTCCCCCCCGAGTACCAACAAATCCTTTTGCATGTTGATAGGTCATCATAAAATACACATTATATTTGAATGGCGTGTTGGTACTCGGGGGGGGGGGGAACAACGTGCCCAGTCAAAAATGTGACCCGAATACTGTGTAATAAATACTTAATAAGGTGAGAAAGGTAGAAATTAAGTTCTTTCCTATCAATTGCAATTAAGCGAGACATACATGTACTAGTTTTGTCATCTGATACTAGAAAATAACTGATTTTTAACCATGTTTCATTTTTGATTCATCCAAGAATTAGAGAAATAGCATTTCATGGAACAAACTTTTGCACCAGTCTATACAAATAAAAGATAACAAATACACGCCCCCTAATCTAAAGCAAATGGCTGAATTCAACATGTGAAGCGATCAGCCTTGTTTGCAGTACTAATAACGGAACATTTGCCCCTCAATGCACTTAGACTATACATTGGAAAGTTGTCAGTATTAACATTGTGTAATGGATGATCTCTAAGCATTTTGGTGTCGGCATAATGACATGAAGATTTTGACCACTTCAGGGATTTGTTTTATTAAATTTCTTAATCGGTGATTTACAGTGGGAATAAGGTCTGTGAATCTAGTCAAATACTTAAGTGGTTTCATTTTGGTTTACTCTCGACAGTATGTCTTGACTCATTTACACCAACAATATTTCACTGAAGTACTTCTTTCTCTATACATTTCATTGCTGTGCATTATGAAAGAGATAGCAGGGCGTGATATAGCTAAACCAGTACATGTATACCAGGTGTATATGCAGTAGTTGTAACATTGAAAAATATTTGATCAGTGTGTGTGTATTTTATCATCAGAAGACATAAGATTTCATATGTATCTAATTTGAATGGTGGCATATTCTAGACTTGCAAATAAATTCTGTGTCATTTTTAGTTTGCGAAAGTCATACAGCAATTGAGACATCCATGAGAAAATGTGTTTTGCACACAAATGTACCACAATTACAATACAGACTAGCTGTTAGGTAGTCGCCACTGGCATGGACATATTTTGCTTTCTCTGTGCTTTTTAAACCCCGATTTGTAAAGTATTTTGCCATGTTCTTTTGCTACATAACTTGGGTTTATGGTCTACCTGTTTGGAAACTAACGACAGATTTTCTCATGACTTTGCTCAATACTTGTCATTGTTAGCAATGATATACAGGTAACTCCCAAAATAATTTATGAAAATAATGTATCTTATCAAGCATCAAATTTTTGAGACGAATTTTAGGGTGTCTAAGACCCTTGAAACTGACCTACAGGTTTAAAAATCACAACAGTGTTGGAACTGAATACAGACATGCAACAAAAATTGATTTTTATTCAAATTTATATTTTCAAATTTTTGACACCTACCCCCGCTTCGCTAGCCATTTCTACAGTATGTGGAGGAATGCTTCACACATTATAGCATTTATCCGCTCTTAAGACATCATACTACAGTCCTCATTGCAAAATTGTAGTAGAAATTGCTTTAAAACGGAGTTTTGGACTTTCGAAAACAGGGCATATATTACAGGACATGGTCAATGGTCCTTTAAAGTTATTATTGTTTCTGACCATAAAATTTGCCTTGGTCAAACTAGAAAAAGTGCCTTGATAGGCACGTATACCCCCGGCTGGTAGCCACCAAACCCCCTTCCCTACCCCCTACCTAAACAACCCGGCACATGCTCACCCCTGACATTGAACATCACATCACCAATAAAAAACTACCCTTATCAAGTACATTTTAGAAACCACCAAGCCCCCTTCCCCACCCTCTACCTAAACAATCCGGCACATGCTCACCCCTGACATTGAACATCACATCACCAATAAAAAACAGTACCCTTATCAAGTACATTTTAGAAACCACCAAGCCCCCTTCCCCACCCTCTACCTAAACAATCCGGCACATGCTCACCACTGACATTGAACCTCACATCACCAATGAAAGACAGTACCTTTATCAAGTACATTTTAGAAATAAGCAGTGTAAAGTACTTTACATACAAACATGGGGAAGTGTAGTTTTAGAATGACATATCCATTTTAGAGTGGTATACAGAGCTGACGTGTATACCCAATCTAGGACATAAGCGCGGACATTTTGGGTCAGGTCCTCAGTCCTTGATTGAATTGAAAGTAGAATGGCATTCTTAAAAAAAAAAAAACAAAAAAAAAAAAAAAAAAAAAAAAAAAAAAAAAAAAAAAAAGGGAAAAAGAAAAAAAAAGTCCTTGATCTTGACCTTAGGTCCCACCCCCACCCCATGCATGGACCAGTGGGCCTAGCCCTTATGTGGTACCTATGTTGTGTTGTAAGCATGAACGCTTTCTAATACATGGTTGTCAAGATATAGACACACAGAATATTAATCTTGGTAAGGCATAGTAAAATTATATGTGTGTTTCAGGTTTCCCGACCGATTCGGCCGAAATGTGGCCAATTCAATTATTTTTAAGGAGTTTTCAAAAATAAAAAAAAATACCGATTCGGACCCTTTTTGGTCATGCGCGTATTTTTTTTCCATGCCCGTCATTCTTGCCGTTGCGGACAGTTTCTATTTCTGTATAGACTGTGTTTCTCTTTGCGATAGTGTCGCTTTTCCGAGGGTTAAAAAACCAATAACCAGTCTTGTTTGCAATCATCTAAACGCTTGATTTGTCTCTTTGCAAGCATTCAGCAGAGAGCGTGGTGACGACGAAAATGGCTTCAATTCTGTCAGTGCGGATGCAAAAATGCTCCCACTTTGGGGGCGCAGTAAATGTTCTCAGGTCTTTCGCAAATGGCATGACTATGCGAGACGTCTGTCTCACACACCATCCACCCCTCGATAAGTGAAAGCTGTCGTCGGCGACAAAATCGGACTTCAAAATTGAAGGCAAAAAGATGAAAACATGGTTTGTATTTGTCAACTTCGGTTTCGTTCCTCAATCGAGTTGACATACCTGTTTATAAGTACAATTTTCGCGTTTCTGTTGTTTTTTTCCAGAATACCCCTTCGTTCTAATCACAACCCTTGGATGGAAATTCCATTTTTTCCAATTACAAGAATAAGCTTTTTCAAAAGCGAACCACTTGGCATCAAAGTGTCTGTGTCAGGGATTGAAATATGGACAGAAGATGAAGAGCATTCAATGTTTGTGTCCATTTTATATCTTTCTATAGAAGGTTAATTCAGGGAAAAAGTTGTGCATTGGACGCCTACATTTAGTAAAGACTCTTGTAGTCATTTAATATGAGCCAATGTACTCCTCCCTCCTTTTCCCCTTTACTTCTCCCTTGCTCTTATTAAACTTTTAAACAGGCCCGGGTTATTGGGAAGGGGGTGAAGAAGGAAATGCAAAATACAGGGGAACCTATGCCGAATTTTTTCTCATGGTTGGACTTTTTTTTCCAATCATTTATACAGGCCTGTGCTGTTGGGAAGGAGGCGGAGAAGAAAATGCAAAATACAGGAGATTCTATGCCAAAAATATTCTCAGGGTTTGACTTAGTTTTTCCTAACCATTTTTCTGTCCTTTTCATTTGATATTGTGTCGCTGCAGCCTGGGGTTAGTTGGGTAAATGCTTTAGGTCCTGATCAACAATTTTTCAGTCATGTTGGGACGGAGCCACCGCTTCCTGGGTACTAGTTTACCAGTACTTTGGAGAGTAAATGTGTCTTTGCTCAATGACACGGAAGCTGGTAGGTCTCAAAACCATGAGCCCTAGATCAGGAGTCCGACACTCTACCCCTCTGGAGCCGTAAGACTACCCTTTTTTTGCATGTTTGACTGGGAGTATAATGGACTACACTCAAAATTTATACGCTTTTAATATTGTAAAGCATCGTTGCCTGACTGGTCGTACACTTTTGTAAACAGGTCTGTCAAAGCAAAATATAAAAATAGTGCCTGATTTTCCTCAAAACAAACATTGTGGGTAGATTTTAAAACCACAGGTAAGGCAGTTCTAACTTCTACCCATGATCTATGCTTTTAGCAAAAACAAGAAAAATAATGTGTACCCATGTGTGTCCCGGTGGGGATATCATTTTTCTGTTGATATTAAAACTTAATTAAAACAAAAAAAATTATACATACAACCGATCACTGTCTGAAGGTTTTAAAGGCCATATAATCTGTCAATTATCATATATGATCAGCCACATCAGAAAACTTACAATCTGCATATATGGGAAAACAAAGGTGCAGATCAGCTTTGCAGTATTACTGCAAAGCTGATCAGCACCTTTGTTTCCGGAACAACACGGATAACATAAACAAAACTTCTAGCTATCTTCTGTAGCTGTACAGCCCCATTTGTATTCAAAGCCAGATCGTTGGTTTTGTCATGCGAATGCTCGTATTTGAACTTTAATATATCAATGTTTATGTATTCTACTTAACAGGAAGGAATACTGTTGCATGATGACATTTTAGTGGGTGACCTGACCAAGTTCGATATAAAATATGTATATGTTCAATGCCAGCCTGATGAGGAGCTAGAGGAAATGAAGACTGTTCTGAACGAGGTTACGAAGAAAGCATCCAATGCCTTTGAAATACTAATGGCAAAGGGCAGAAGTTTGCCAACAAAAAGGAAAAGCAGGTATCAACACTTGGCTTTCGTACACTAAAACTTAAGACTGTCTTTCCTATTTTTGCTCTAAAACAGAGACTTTGGGTACTTGTTTTAAGATAGGCTCAGTCCCAATGTCAAGATTGTGCATTTTCATTTCATCAGGATAAAAATGATGTGTGTTAGGAACTTAGGGTTCATACAGAATTTTTTTCTTATATTTGCTACAAAACATAGATTGTGGGTACACCTCAATTCCACAGACAGGTTTTGCATTTGATATCACCGTGATTTTAGCATCAGTGTAATGTGTACCCTCTTGCACTACACTATTGTATATTGAAAATAGTGTGAATTGAGTATAGAGTATTCTCTTGAATATTTTTGCTCTAGAACATTATATGAGCCGCGACGTCAGAAAACCAGTCGTCAGGGTTCCGACCAGGTTCGACATAAACCTATTTAGCAAGTAGAGGGATTGTACTATCCGTGTAGCGAAAACATAGGCGCTGATCAGCTTCGTGGTTACCGCATCAGCTTCGCGGTTACCGCGAAGCTGATCTGCGCCTTTATTTTCGCATATGCGAAAATCCGGTTTTCTCACGTCGCGGCTCATATCATACTACCCACAATCTATATTCTAGAACAAAAATAAGAAAATCTGGCATGCTGTAGAACATAAAATTTTATTCCAGCAATATCATTTTATGAGATCCAATTGAGAATATACTGTATATTTTTGCATTTACAGCTTGGGTATGAAAGACAGAGTAAATAGAAAGGATGAACTGTACAATGATCTGATCGATTCATATTTCAACAAAAAACATTCTAGACTTTCCAAAAGTGTCTGTAGATGAAGTTGGTGATTACTTTGTACAGGTATTGAATGATATTCCTTTATTGTCTTAAAATATCACACCCGAAACACACATATGAAGCTTTATATAGTAAAATTGGAATTTTACATGGCATCACAGAGCTCTGCCTCAGTTGACCACAAAAAGAAAAAAAAATCAAACAAGAAATAAAATTTGCAACTGATTCACTTGATGATTTTGTATGGTATTCCTGATCAAAGAGTTTAACCAATCAAATTCAATGCTTGTTTTTCACGACATTGAATGAAAAAGGGAGATTAGAAAAAATAAATATAATTATGTTTTTTTTTTCTAAATCTGTGAAATATTAACTTTGTTTAGATATTGCCTGATACAGAGATCATAGTGGTAAGAGATGATGTAATCATTTAAACATACAGATGGCTAGCTGCTTTTAATTTACTAACCTATCTCATGACAAAACCAGCAAAACAGACGACAAATGGCTGATGTGATCTGACAGGCTTGAACTTTGGTAGTTCTGCATACCTTTTCCTGGCTTTGTCATGAATGTAAATATTGTAACTTGCAGACACCACAATGTTTGCTGTAGTCACCCTAAAATTTAAACAGACAGGTCCTTTTTAAAGAGAAATTTATGCAAAAGGTGCACATGGCTAATTCTCTATAGCAACAATCTGATCTGACTGAGCACTGTGTGTTAAAGTCTGTCTGCTCAAAATCTCAGGACCATTTAAATTTGTTCTTCAGACATGAAATTTTTAAGATTTTTGGGTAGATTTCAATTATTGTTTTCACTTCAAAGTACTGTTTTATTGTCTATAGATTTTTTCTTTGTTGCTTGCAGTTTTATGCAAAGTGTTTTGAAGCAGAAAATTGCAAATACTTCTCTTTGAAAAATGGACCAATTTTAATATTTTCTTCTGTTTAATTTATATGCTTTGTGGTGGATGGTTATAATGAAACACGCTTTGTGGTGGAGGTTTAATTTTGATACTCGACTTGTGTTGGTACAATAATTTCTAGTCCCACTTTCAAGGTATACCAAAGAAACCTATACTTGTAAATATTGGTAGATTAGCTCTTGGTATTTTTTGTACTTAACCCGTCTTCAGAGTTTCTTAATATTCACCCTGTAGACCATTGGATACAACCAAATTCTTTACAGCAAAGGTTGATACAACGTTACACGGCTCGTGATAAATGGAGTGCGCTGATTGGAACACAAATCGATTAAGATACACCTTACAGCAGAAAGTTTATTGTCTAGATGCAACCTACTCTAGCCACTGAACTTTCCGCTGTAAAGCGTATCTAAATCGATATGTCTTCAAATCAGTGAACTCCATTTTGTCACGCGCCATGTAACGTTGTATCAATCTTTTCTGTAAAGAATTTAATTGTATCCAACGGTCTACAGGGTGTTCCTTATTTGGTACAGAGCCATACAGCTACAAGGGATGGCTTGAGGCTTCAAATTTCAGATTTTTGAAGTGTTTTAGTCTAGGGATTGTATTTTTTAGTGAAACAAAGGCAGCTGAAATGCATTTCTTTTCACACAAGCAGTGCAGTCTGATCAGCACTGCATGTGTGGAAAGAAATGCACAGTTGACAAATGATAAAAGTGAGTATTTTTTGTCTTCTTCAGGTGATCTGTAACGCCTTGTGGTATATTACAAACCAGCATACAACTATAAATGGAGCAGCTTTAAGGCAGAAGGATGTCCAGCCGGTACCAGAAGTGTTTGATGGCTATACAGGATACAATGACACAAAACGCAAAAAAACTGAAGTCTGATCAGTTATCTGCTGAACAGTTAAAGTCTCATAGTGAGGCTCTGTATGGCCTATTACTAAAACCTGTCATAAATCATCACCAGCATGGGTTAAAGCACATGATGACATTAAAGCTTTGGCAGACTGTTTTCATGCATACGAGGGGAAAGCAAAAAGTTCGTGGACTTTGTCAATAAAATCAAAAGTACATATGCGATTTCTCTGAAATTACCTTTTGTTTGCGATCAATTTAATACAGACAAGCATTGAAAGTTTCAGAAAAATCGCTTGATAAACGTCGTTTCTACGGCAATTTGTTTGATGCATGTTAGCGCTACCCGGAGCACGCCAAGATGTTAACGTCATTTACCAACGGGTTTTCTGTATACGCTGGCCGAGTCAAAAGTTCCTATAAAAACATTATTTCTCATTCGACTTCGAGCAAATTTTCATATATTTATTCCCCATCCGTGAAGGATTACAGTAGTTAGTTTAAGGCAAATCGCTAGAAAAATTTAGTTTTTATGACAATTTCTGCGACAGACGCTAGGATTATACGGGGCATGCCATGACGTTAAAGTTGTTTGCGTAGATTTTTGTGCTTACTTGTTGTTTTTAACAGCTATTTCGTTGTGACTAACACTTTGCACATCATTGAACACTGTTGTATGCTTCAGTTCTGATGTGTCTCTAGCTGTTTGTAACAAATCAGACGTTTCTGTAGGTTTTATTCGGAAGTCTCACACAAATTTTATCGATGTGCAGGTTTCCGCCATTTACCAGTAACGTCATTTTTACTAATTTTTTGCTTAGACTTGTCTTTCAAAAAGTGTCGCTGTAGCGTTGTCTTTCGAATGCGAGAACTGCAATTTCACATTTCAAGCCGAATTACATCATAAATTACATCATAATCAATATTTCCATAATTTAAGGAGATTTAGAAATGACATTTTTCAAAATATTTTTATATTTATAAACATGTAAACAGAGATTTTACGGCGGGTAGCAAACCCCACGTGTTTGTCGATGTAATTTGACCAATCAAAAATAAGATTCGACAAACAACATTTTACATAAATGTCGACAATAGACCATTATTACACTTGTGAAAATACGAAAACAATCGAACGTCAATTATAAAAGTTATTAAGAAAGTCCACGATTTTTTTGCTTTCCCCTCGTATATGGTCTATCTGGAGCATCAAACAGCTACCCAAAACATAAATCATTATTTGGATCATCCAGTAAGAACTGTAGCAGAACACACTACCGTTGAGCATAGGACAAGTAGTGCTGATGTCAAGGAACAATACTTTCTCTTGGATCGAGCAGTGGTTAATGCTGGATTACAGAATCCAGTTGTATTTAGTGAAGAGGAACATTTAAGTGTTGCATTTGAAAGTAACTTTCAAAGACACAGGTTTCTCAATAATCTCCAACTGTCTGTACCAGTTGATATATTCAGGTTCTGTCCAGGGGGCTCTGTGGTCACAAGCATTTGTTTTGTACAAACAGTTGATAATCGCTCTGAGCCAGAAATGTTAACAGAGTGCTCCAGAATTGCTATCAAATTAAAAGATTTTTTCAGAGAATACCACTCAAGATTGCAACGTAAAATCTTTAAAGATCGCTTAAGTAACGTTGCCTCAGTACTACCTTCAGTGGCAGATCTTATATATAAAGAGCTAAGTCTGGACGCATCAGCTGCAGCACACCCTGACACACAAGAAAGACTAAGGTTGGTATTCCTTGGTGAGGAAGGACTCTTAGCAGATATGCGTCACATAAATCCTGGGAGACCTTCAGGTACGTATGATGTTTTCTTTGAACACCTGGCACAGTTAGTGGAAGATGTGACCGCTGCTGATGAAAGGAGACACAACACATGTCACTTGTCTGCATGGATTTCTGTTTCAGATCTAATTGAATCAGCACAAAAGAAGTGCCCTGAAAATACGCCTATACCATCAAAAGTCTGATAAGGCTACAGTTCTCACCAAAAAGTCCGTAAGCGAAAACTGCTACATCATTCACGTCAAAAAATGAGGTACAGTACAAAGTCCAACGGAGGCAGCTAAGACTTAGCCATCCAGATCAGCACTATTGTGCCGCCTTACTCAAATATATGAAAGAGAAGGCTGTTGAGCTTGGTGATCAATGCATCATGGTCTGCTGTGATGATAAAGCCAAAGTAGCATTTGGAGAGCCCGGGTTTTCGATATCAACTGGTGTTAGGGGTAAGCAGACAATCGCACCAACTTCAACGACATTGGTTGCCGGTGATCATGACATGGGTAAAGCTTCTTTAACCCCGTCTGTGGTTCTGAAGATTGATACTCCTGAACAAGCAACAATGTCATTCGTTAGAGGTCAGGTATGTGTCATTGTCAATGACTCCGTATTTCAAGGATCTACACCATTTAGACATGCAGTCGCATTGTCTAAAGTAGTGCCACTCGCTGAGACTAAAATTCTCTTAAGTACAGTGATGGAGGGACAGATCACAGAACTACTCTCGAGGCGGTAAGATGTGCATCAATATGCTTATTCAAAGAGTAGAACTTGGATCTGCTTATTCTGGCAAGATGTGCCCCTGGGCACAGCTGGCAAAATCCAGCAGAAAGAATCATGAGTATACTTAATCTTGGACTGCAAAATTGTTCTCTCGAGCGAAAACAGTGTGATGAGAAATTTGAAGAAGTATTGAAAGAGTTGTGGAAGTATGAAGGATATCAGAGAGAAGGCAGGTCTAAAAGAAGCAGGGATTGATTCTACAGAGCCAATACAATCTGCCATTAGAAACAGGTTTGCTAGACTTAAGCTTAAAGAAAAGCCTTTCGCTACTTCGGATCCAGTCTCTGAAGAAGAAATTGATATTTTGAAGCGTCACCTCAGAGAAATGTTTCCTGATCTAGACCTAGGTAAGGTACAGAAGGTTTCTACCAAGAAGAGTGCCACCTACCAGAATTGGACCAAGGTTCATTGCAGGGAAAGACAGTATAGCTTCCAAATAAGGAAATGTGATGACCCTTCTTGCTGCATACCAGCAACATCATCTCCAGATCAGCTGGTTTGGCTGCCAGATCCAGTCCTTGGGGAGGACAAAGAACACTTCTTGAAGTTCAGTGAGCTGAAAGGAATTGAAACTGATGAGACTGACAGGCCAACGCTGAAAAAAAAACTGAGAAACGTAAAACCTCACATGTTCCAGTAGTTCAGCAGGTAAGTGCCCCTGACCCTGACCAGAATGCTGAGGTTACACAAGAGCCAACAATTGTTGTAGAAAACCCTGATGTCCCGGCTCTCTACACTTCTCAGAATGCAAGGGTAACAATCCCTTGTACAGAATGTAGAAAACCTTGAATTGTCTACGGAAAGGTAAGACCTAGTCAAAGGCAACAGGTTTCTCTGGCAATGCTCTTTAGTGAGTATGATTATACATGTGGTACCCCACTGACTCCTCCTGGTCATCCTTTGCATGGCAAGCTGGTGGTCCGACCCAGCTTATCATGCAGCTCCCCAGTTGAAACCCCCTATTATGTGCAAAATGACTTAAAAACCCCAAATGATATTTGTGCTCACTGTGTCATTGAAAATGCAACTGCTGACAGAGACCTATTAAAGAGGTACAAGACTGTTCTGCCTATCTGCGAAGACTGCACTAAAATAGGTAAGACAGCAATTGTCTACAGACCATATGGCAAGAAGAAATAATATTCCTATGAAATTCTTCTAATAGCTGTAAAAATCAGAGACACCTTTCCACAGTCATTTTATGCACCAAATTCACATTTATATCTGCCGATTTCCAGCTTTGGTACATCTAATCAATATTGGACTCACAGGTAGCCAGAACCCCCATAGGATTATTACCAATAAATCCAAGGGGTTTCTGGGTAGCTATTATTCCAATATTGAATGTGTATTCTAGAAACCAGCACTGTGCAAAGTTGGTGAATAAAAATGTATAAAAACAGTGTCTAGTTCTGAGAAAACTGTTAAGAGTTTTTGGCTCAAGCAAACAGTCTTATTATTTGTCAGTTGTTGAGTTGTAGAACAGAAGGGGTAAATAAACAACAACAAAAGTGTATATATGTTTTCTTTATTGAATATTCTATTTCTTTCTCGACAAACAAATTCACAGGTCCTTGATGGTTTTGGTATTTCCACTCTGCTGACACTGAAATTAGAAATTCAAAACAAGTAAAGATGAATTTAAACAGGAATCAGCTAAATAATCAGAGAAATTCCAATGATTTTGTTACATTTTGTCAAAAAAAAAAAAAAAAAAAAAAAAAAAAAAAAAAAAAAAATCCTACCTACCGACCCAGGTTGAATTTTCTGAGGAAACCTGAAACACACATTTTTTTTGGCCTAACTACTGTATTTTATGTGTCCTAGGTTTTGACCTCGAGCCCCACCCCTAGAGTTTGGTGCCATGGAATTTAATTCAATCCTAAAGGGTATCTATGATCCAAACAGGAATACATTCCTATAAGTATTTGTTAAGATATGAACATAGAGATGAAAAAAAAAAAACTATGTAAATAGCACATTTTCAACATGACCTAGATTTTGACCTCGGGTCCCACCCCCGTGCATGGACCCAAGGTCCGAACTGACAGAAACAAGGCAAACCCTATAGGGCACCTATGGTTAAAATATGAATGGTTTCTGATCATTGTTTCATGAGATATACACCACCAGTGAAACTTAAACCAAAACTTTGACCCAAAGTAAAGGTGACCTAGATTTTGACCTCTAGCCCCACCCCCGGGCATGGACCCAGGGTCCAAACTCATAGAAACAAAGCAAACCCTATAGGGTACCTATGGTTAAAATATGAATGGTTTCTGATCATTAGTTCATGAGATATACACCACCAGAGAAACTTTAACAAAAACTTTGACATAAATTCCACGAACGTTCCGGAATAACGAACGAACTAACGAACGAACGAACCAACGAACTAACCAACGAAAATACGAACGGACGAACGGAAAAGCGAAAACTTTATACCCGTCGGCATAAATGCTGGGGGTATAAACAGTATTTCAATTTCTATGAAAAACATGTTTTTCATTATTTATTTTTTTAAATATTTATTAGACAAACTTTTCATGTTTTTAATATGCAAGTACTGGACAAAAAAGAAATGCAACAATTATATTGTACTAAATTGTGATCAAACTACATGTATAATATAATCTGAAATCATTGGCCTATTCCAAAAATGCAGAAGAAGTGAGAAAATTCACTTCTTTTGCTGGATATTATAGGCAATTTTCAAAAATCGCCAAACTCCTCACAGAAATGCAAAACAATACAACCATAAAGAATGGTAAAAAGGTCAAAACAGTTAAACCCTCTTCGTGGGGAAAAACACAGCAAGAAGCCATTGATACGCTAAAAAGTATTTGTCATCACCGCCTATCTTAGGCTATGCTAACTATGGTGCTCCATTTGAATTGCATACAGATAGTTCAAATGGGTTAAGAGCTGTGTAATATCAAAGGCAAAATGGAGAGCTCAAGGTGATAAGCTATGCAAGCAGGGGCCTGAAAAGGTCAGAAAAGAATTATCCTGCTGCAAAAATAGAATTTCTGTCTCTCAAATCGGATATTACAGAAAAGCTAAACGATTTATTTATATGGAGCAAGTCTTACTGTAGTAACTCATTGCCCTAGTCTATGGCTCAAACAGATATAAGAGAAATAAGGAAACAACAACTGAACGATCAGTTCGTTGGTTTCTGGGTAAGAGCTCTCTTGTAATAGCACCTCTTGTACACAAAATAAACTGCGTAATTTAAAGCGTGAAAGATGGCAGCTACAATCACCCTTGCGTATATATGTGCCTTCCTTAAGTCATTGAGCTCGACAGTAAATGCATGAGGGATGGGGATACATGGTATTGTGATTGGGCGATTGAAGGTGTTTATAGACCTAATAGACCAAAGGCGGAGACAACTGTTAAGTACATTACCTTCAACGGAAGGTTTCAAAATAGCGTACTTGTGGCTTCTGCCCTGCCAGAGCTACAAAGCATCAGTTTCGAAGGGTCTGCATTTGATGTCATGTCAGCATGCGACCATATCAAGGGACAGCTGGTGCCGGTTACTGTATACATTGACAGTGTTCCACACATTTGTGTAAGATAATAAAACAGTGAAGTATTGTTTTTTTTTGTTGTTTCACTACAAATGCACTAGCCATGGTAAAACTTTGATCAAAGCCCTCCTGATTTCCAAGGCTATCCCCCTCCCTCACCTAGGGGGTAGGGCGTTGGGATGTGGTTTCAACTGACTAGTGCATTAAAATGTTTTGTCATTAATTGTAATCGATTAAGATTTAAGTGCACAGCAGTTTGCTTACCACCAATGGGGAATAGAACCCAGGACCCCATAGCAACACAGTCAGTGTGCTAGCTACTGAATATGAATATGTTATTGGTGACATGCACTGACAATATTTTATTTCACCAGTGTGCACGGATTGGGGGGATTAGTACCTAGATCGCAAAAGCGTAGTGAACAGCTTATCTCTGTATACGGAATTCGAGGACCATTTTCAGTATAGTTAAATGATAAGGTAGGGTTCTCACGCTCACTCGATATCATTTTAATTATTTGTTATACCGTGTTCATTATAATCACCGCACAGTGCATATTTCTTTATTTTTTAGTCTTTCTGTGGTGTTACACACAAGGACACAGGAAGAACAATTCCAACAACGCCTGCTATAAGTACTAGCACTGTCATAAAACATACATCTACCACACCAGCTACACTAACTACTGATGATCCAGCTACACACCCTACACTAACTACTCATTGCTCTAATACTCTTGATCAGTATGGCATACATACAGGTGCGTTCACTTATTAATATACCCCTGCGATATTCAGAAATAAATTGACAACTTTTCTAGTTTTTGAACAATCGTCACTGGCAAGAAATAGACAACTGGATGAATTTGTTCATATAATATGTTAAGTTTGTCTATAAATATTTACTCTGTATATAAAACTTCCAGATCGTGCCGTGTTGTATGCCTAAATTGATTGCATACCATATGGAGCCAAATTTTTAACAAAAATTTCGCTGATATTCGAGTTTCAAAGATTCCACAAGGAACCATGGTTAATGGTTTGTAATTTTGTTTGTATATAATGAAAGAATAGCCATTTTTGTACTACGGCTGAAAATTTGGTGTCTTTATGGGCACTATTTACAGAGTTACACCCTGATTTTCATTTATTGTACATTTTAGAATTTCATGATAAAGCGGTTGTTACAATATAAAACTAAGCATGTCAGTGTTATTTTGCAAGAAAACAAATATTCTACTAGGGCGGTTATTCGACCAAAGCTTGCTAGTGGGTTCCTTCATAAGGTAAGCATGTCTTAAAGCACTATGGAGTCACCCATGACTTTTTATTTGACATTTCATCATACAATTCATGGTTGTTTCCTACGCACCGAGGGGCTAAGTGGGCTAATTAATTGTTGAACAATGACTCACATCTCCTCTTCGTGATATTCCAAACCTCTTCTATAGCGATTAAGTCACGGAAATTAACATGCCAATAAATGATGTCAAAATGGTATTTATGCAAAGCAAATGTTCTTTGTATTCATCCCTATTATTGATATAAGAGGAACGTCTGTCCTTGAATGTCCTGGTGATTTCCTTGATTTTTATGCCTAAACGAGAGGATTTAAATATCATGAATACGAGCAGTGAGAGATAGCCTAAGTATGAAAGTTTCTCTGTGAAAGTCCCAGTCCCCTATGGTATTCTGTGCCGAGAAACAAACCATGAATTGTATAATGAAATGTCAACCCACGTTTTGGTAGAATACAAAGCCATATGTGACTCCACAGTGCCTTAAGGCATGCTTACCTCATAAAGGAACCCACTAGCAAGTTTTGTTCGTAAAACCGTTATGGTAGAATATTACTTTTCTTGCAAAATAACACTGAAATGCTTAGTTTTATATTGTAAGAACCGTTTTACTACGAAATTCTAAAATGCACAATAAATGAAAATCAGAGTGTAACTCTGTGAATAGTGCTCATAAAGACACCAAATTTTCAGCCGTAGTACCAAAATGGCTATTCTTTTATAATTTATCAACAAAATTACAAACCATTAACCATGATTCCTTGTGGAATCTTTGAAACTCGAATATCTGCGAATATTTTGTTAAAAATTTGGCTCCATAGGTTATGTAATCAATTTAGGCATACAACATCACAAGATCTTGAAACGTTTTATACAGAGTAAATATTCAAAGACATACTTAACATATTATATAAACAAATTCATCCGGTTGTCTATTTCTTGCCAGTGACGATTGTTCAAAAACAAGAAAAGTTGTCAATTTATTTCTGAATATCGCAGGGGTATATTAATAAGTGAACGCACCTGTAGTTCTAAGGTGCTGCCGTAGAAAAAACACAAGGTCATTACTTACAAGTGGCATTGAAAAAGGATTCGATTTTGGTTCGGAGATATTTTCCCAAATAAAGGTGGATTAAAAATCAATGTGAGCAATTACTTCAGTACAACTTCCTAACTTTTGTTTTCTTTTTTTCCGTCTTCCTTTCAGTTGGTGGTACAGGCCATCTGAGTCTATAAGTATTTGAGAAGATTTAGAGTCATTTTCGCAGCATTAAACTTCATTCTAACACAGTTAAAAACCAAAATACAAAGACCCAAGTGAAGAAAAGGAAGAAGGACACAGAATGTACTACCACGCATTCTACCTGCTAGAAATTCATGTAGGAGGCCTCCAGATAGGCTAGCCTACCTTTGAATTTTTTAGCCTACCTTTGAATTGAAAAATTTAATGACTGATATGATACAAAATTACACTGAGGTAAGCTACAGTCACAGCAGATAGTAAGATTATAAATAAAAATAATTGTTAGATCCTTTGGAAGCAGTAAAAACCCTTTTTCATAAACCCTTTTTTATAAACCCTTTTTCATGCTCAACTCAGCTGAGTACGGAATTTCTGTTATAATAAAACATAATAACAATACTTGTGGCTTTATCTTCAAAGAATGCACCAGTCATTTGTAGCCACTGCCACCCCCACCAACGGGGAAGGTTGTGGGATATCCGGGCTAAAGTGTGGAGCAATTACTTTGGATTTTCCCCGCAGTGCAGGGAAAATGACAGAGTTTTGCCATTACGATTCTTACCACAAGGAGATTTTCTATTACACAGAACTTTAAGATGGAGACATAGAATCAGAAGTGATGGGCACTCAAACAAAGGAAGGAAATGAGACAATCAATGAAGGAAACGAATCAAAAGAAAATGGACCAAAAAATGAATGACGGAGAATCAGAAGTGATGGACACTTAAACAAGGAATAAGGATAAAATGAGACATTATTGATTACATTATTTTAACAGATTCAGCTGAAGACACGTGAATCAGTAATTGTCCTACAAAGAAGAATAGTCATCCTAGAAACAGACAGCAGAAGATTGAAGGTGCAGCTCAGTGAGCTAAGAAAGAAAGAAATTGCAATTTCTTTCACGGTTCTTAGAGCAAAAAGATAGATTCCTACGTATTCGCTATAACCCCAAGCCAATTGATGTTGACGATAAAAAGCAGTTTTGATTTGGTTGTAATTGCGCATGCGCATCATTGGGACACGTTTGACGGCCATCGTTGGTATTGTAGAGAAAGAAAAGCTGAAAGGAGGCATGAACACCGGTTAAGTCTACGGACTGGAACTTTCTTTGCCAAAAGCAAGATGACTTTAGAAGAAATTATACAGTTTCTGTACATGTGGAGTCATGGATTGAGTCAAGATCAAATTCAACATGAACTGCAAACGTCATCGACTACAGATGTTCAATGGGCTAGCTTTTGTGGGGAAGTTCGTGAAACGGCTGTAATGAAATCTAGTGAAAAAATCGGTGGACAGAATATTATAGTAGAGATAGATGAGAGTAAATTCGCTAAAAGGAAATATAACGTTGGCCACAGAGTGCAGGGGGGCTGAGTTTTTGGTGGCCGTGAAAAAGACAACAAATCCAAAGTATTTATGGAGGCTGTACCGGACAGAAAAGCAGAAACCCTGCTAGCTATAATTCAAAAATGGATCGCCCCAGGGTCAATAATTTGGTCTGACTGCTGGAAAAGCTATGATAAAATACAAAAACTTCCAGAAGGTTACCAGCATGCAACTGTTAACCACAGCAAAAACTTTGTTGACCCTCAAACGGGTATATGAACCAACAGGATAGAATCCGACTGGAGACACGCTAAAGGACTATTTCCAAGGTATGGCACAAGGCCCGAAATGTACACCAATTACCTAGCAGTTTTCATGTGGAAGAGGAAACATTCTGGCGAGGATCTGTTTCTGCAACTGATTAAGGATATTGCGCAGATATATCCAGGATCAGTGACTGAATCAACATAAATACATTGTCGACTTAAATTGTATATAATGTACATACGTTTCGAGAGACTGTTCTTTTACAACTAATTGGATTTAAATTTATAAACTTTTTAGAGATGATCTAGTTTGATGGAAGCAGTCATGTGCAAACAGACAGACCTCGGGGTATGTTTGTTAAAACAATATATTAGTTGTTTTTTTCTTGGCATGCATTATTGGTTTTTGGAGTGGGAATCTTTTTCTGATTGCACCTTTTCCTGATCTTTGCCTACTTGTAACTTTTCCTAGAGAACAAAACATATTGGGCGGGGGGGGGGCTCTGCCCCCAGCAGGCACATGACGTCGGAATGACGTCAGATCGACGTCGATGCGACGTCATGATATGACGTCAGAATAAATATGACGTCAGAATATATATGACGTCATTTTGACGTCATGTGCCCGCTGGGGCCCCCATACCCCCCGTTTTTCTTGGCCCACTCTTTCTAATTTTATTATATTAGAGAACGAAACATATTGGGCCCCCGTTTTTCTTGAACCCAAACCCCTTTTAAATTATATTCCATAATTATTTAATATAGTACGCTACGCAAAATCGAGAGCCAGAAAAATCAATAATGTTCACTACAGCAGTGTTACTTAGTTAATAAGTGGCGGACAGATTCTTAAGTCTAAACTAACAGGGAGATGTACTTTATTTATAATAGCAAATTAACAGTTTAATGCATAGAGTAGTGCCAAGACGAAAGGTAACAGTAAGTGCACTTGGTGTGCACGACAAACAGCACTTTACTTCCAAAGATTAATAGCGATTAGTGCACTTACTAGTGGTGCACAAGGGTGTTACCTTTCGTCTTGGCATAACTGTACGTAAGCTTGCTTGAAAATCTCATACTCCCGTCGTGCCGATAGCCAATTGACCTTCGTGCGGTCGCCTATAAACACAGCGTCACAAACTGATATACTAAATATGCTTCAGATAGCAAGCGGTATGTGGAGTACAATTATTTATACTTCAGATAACAAGCGGTATGTTGAGTATTTGATTTGATTTGATTTGATTTGATTTGAGTACAATACCCTCTGACCTAATACCGCCTACAAATTCTAAAGAAATTAAAACCTTACCAAGCATGCAATCTGGCATTCATTCGTCGCATAAAACTTCAAAAGAAACCAACGGACAAAAATAAATAAATGAGGCGTTTTTGGCGTCCTCTTTAGTAAGAAAATTGTAAAACCCGCCAAAGAGGAGTAAACAAATGTAACAACACGGTGAAGTGTTTCCAGTCTTTATTCATAGATGAGGTAATAAGAAAACCTGAAATCACAGTAAAATAATTTTGTTCTAAAAATGAAACTTACTTATTCATAACATGAGATGAATATTTAAGACCAATTCCACCTAACCACCAAAATATTTTGGCCACGCATAGTCAGGGATTTCAGTTTAATTGTTTTGGTTATGTTAGGATGCTTAAACAATGAAGGAAAATGATTTTATTTTTTTTTAAAATTGCTTCTGTTACCATGGCAACCGGGATCAAACATTGGAAAATCTGAATAAAATTGTGTTTAAGAGGTCTTGGTCTTTAGTTGGATTTCTATGATATTCAAACATTGTCATTTCATTTTTTTCTTACCAAAATTGTAGAATATATAATTGTTAATTGATCAGATGACCCCAAATAAAGATATACACGGGGTTAGTAAATTTATTGACATTTAAATATGATTTTTGGGTGAAAATTCTTAGTTTTGGGTGCTTATTTTGATTGAATATTTTTCTTAAAGGCAGGCATTCCTTGTATAGGCAGTATTAGTTTTCTATAGAACACACATCAAAATCATGATTTATGAAAAAACATCTGTGGGCCTCTTTGAACCCAGACAGAAATATGACATTGAAGATTGGATTTTAATGGCCTGATATAATCATTAAAAAGGCATTATTATTACTCTGTCAAGGCTTAAAAGAGAGTTTTTGCAAAAAAAAATTATATTTCATATTGTGTAAATGGTAAAAAAAGCGCTAATACCAATCAGTTAATGAATTGGGCTTGAGGGAGACCCTTTATAGGGGGATTTCCTTAGCAACAACAGTAACACCGAGAGTTACTTCCCCTTGAAACTCTTCAAAAAGAAGGTACAACTGAAATCAGGAAATGAAGTTTACTTTCTTCAGAAGTCGAACATTTTCTCATTTTTAACATAAATATGAGTGATTAGATTAATTTGAACATGGAAAACTTTAAAATAAATAGCTGTCCTAGTATATTTACGTGGAAATCAGGGACTATAACCGAGCAGGATGTGATTTCTTCCCCAACAAAAACACCGGTGAAATGCGAAACTGAAAGTAGACTGTTCCCGAGACTGTTGGACAATACAAAACTGTGAAAACACATTAAATAGCTGTGAGTATCAAGTTTTATCCATTTTTAGGTTCTGCTCATGAGCAAATAGTCTTCAAGTTGGACAATCACAGTCATGACAAATATTGTATTGTATCTAGTATTCGGACAAAACCAGTAAGCAAATCGGTCACAACTTTCTTAAAATTGTCTTGAATATCATAGTTCATACGGTAAAATAGACATACGGTGCACTCCCGTAATGTTGCGTACCTATGGTATTTCATGCCATGCTTGGCGTAAAATATAAACACTGACTACTGTCTGAACACCATCGTATAGTAACTGCATTTTCCCAAATCTCACTTTTGTGAAACACTACAAGAAAAAAAATGACTAAGTCATCCAAAAATTTTGAAAATACTAGTGCAATTAATTTGAAGATGTGTAATATTCAAGTATAATCTACCCTACCCCCTAAATTTTACTGACAACTAAAATTTTCTGAAAAGTGGCAGAAAGTTGGGTGAAAAAATGAAGTTCCTTAGATTGACAATTTTCATGGCTCATTCAATGCATATCATCAATAATTATGTATCCAAATATAAAATATGCAACCGTTTACTAGATATTCAACAAAAGAAAACCCGGAAGTTCCGTAATGTCAAATGTTAGCAGCGAACATCCTTAAACTAGCTTAAATCCTGTGAATGGAATCAGCTTGAATAAGACAGGTTTTCTCATGATGAAGCTCATTTGAAACATGTTTCCTTTGTCATAATATTTCAGCATAGTGACGGCTTCTAGCCTACGTGTGGAAGATGCACTGTACAGAGGGGCTGGTCACGCTGGTGTTGTACTCAGTACAGTTCATGTCTAATGATTCAATTTGTTGCGGAGAACATATCATTTGCTAGGTATGTAACTTACATTTGCTTCAGGTACTCGGGCCAAAAATAAAAATATGTTTGTTTGCCCTCTCCCTACGGTAGCTAATCACCAAAATGGTACCTACTCAAAAAAAATATTGCCCTTTCTTTTTTTTCCTTTATTTTATTTTTTTTTCTTTTGCACCAGAGAAATTGTTTAGGTTAGGAAATATATAGTTTCCCCTGAAAATCATGAAAAATCTGTATTTCTATTAATTTATAAGAAAAAAAAAAGGCCTACATACCTACCCAACTTTTCTAGACAAGGTAGGGAAAGGCAAACAGAAATAATTAAATGCGGCCTCACTGTTATTTTGGTTATTTCCCACCTTGGTTTTCACACATTTTCAAGCTGTCTCCCTGCCAGTTGGGGCTGGACGGGTGTTTTGGGTTCACTGTGATAAAGTTAGAATAGAGGGACTAGGCTGGAAAAAAAACATCACAAAACATGATACTTTTTTTTTCTGACGACACACTCGAAAAGCAGGATGACTAGCTCTTTCTCAACAAGGTACCCATCAGGCTAGTCTGAACCAAAGCCAAAAGGCTTTGAGCACTACAGGGAGGCAGACACTACTATAGACAGGAGATTATATCATGAAGATAAATCATGTTTACTGGGACACTGATTACTGTTGCATTGTAAGATTTAGACAAATACATTTTATCTCTATTATTATTCTTTATGCTTCAAAGTTGAAGATATTTCCAGATTTATCATAAAAACAACATGCTAACATTATGACTTTCTAACATGTTTGATTTTCATTATCTTCCAGAACCATGCAGGTGGTGAAATCTTTCATGATACAGTCAACAACCTGGTTTGAATGCAGAGAAAAATTCATGATTTCAATGTGTATAAACTTCTTAAACGGATGTAGTCATTTTGAGCTGTCTAGAGATCCAACTTAAAACATATATTTTAGGTTGCAAATGATGCAGGGTTTCATAAATTCAAATTTTCATCATTTCATTAGAATGTGTACAGATTTTCATAAAATTTAGTACTTTTTAGTAATTTTCCCAGATTTATTTCCCTTGAGCTGGGATAGCCACAAGATCCTTTGGAAACAATTATCATTTTGCTGCATTTTAATCCATTTTAAACTCTGGACACTTAAAATATGTTGAATAAATAAAGAAAGTGCACCATATTCTATTAGCTCACCTGAGCCGTTAGGCTCACAAGGTGAGCTTATAGGATACCCAGGCTTTGTCATCCGTCGTCGTTGTCGTCGTTCACACTTTTCAATCTTCTTCTCTGAAACCGCTTGGCTAATCAAATTCAAATTTCATGTGGAGCATCCTTAGGATGGGGGAACGAAAGCCAGGTCACATGACCAAGATGGCCGCCATGGCTATAAATAGCAAAAACCTTGAAAAATCTTCTTAACCAGAACCAGAAGGCCTATGATTTTGAAACTTGGCATGAAGCATCAGGCAATGGAGCTCTACAAAGTTTGTATAAATCATGACCCTGGGATGACCTTGACCTTTTTTTACGGCAAGGTCAACTTAGGTCGTCCATGCATTTGAATGGGGAAAAATCAGAAAATGTCATTTAATGGCAGAAAACTTGCTAGGAATGAGCAAATGGACAGAAGATTTATGTTTATGAAAATATTTTGGGCCCATGGGGTTGTCTGCCTCTGCCCCACAGCTATATACATGTATATGACCAAAATATTCAAACATCTTGTCTGAAACCGCTTGGCCAATCACAGCCAAACTTTATGTGGAGCATCCTTAGGAAGAGGGAATGGAAGTTTGTGTGAATGGTCAAGGTCACATGACCAAGATGGCCACCATGGCTATAAATAGCATGACCAAGATGGCCACCATGGCTATAAATAGCATAAACCTTTAAGAATCTTTTTCTCCAGAACCAGGAGGCCTATGATTTTGAAACTTGGCATGAAGCATCAAGGAATAAAGGTCTACAAAATTTAAATAAATCATGACCCTGGGATGACCTTGACCTATTTTATGGCAAGGTCATCTTAGGTCGCCCATGCATTTGAATGGGGAAAATTGTTAAAATGTCATTTGAAGGGCAAAACTTGCCTTGGGGTTATATACATGCATATTACTATTGTAGTAAAACAAGTATGTAAGTATATATCTCAGGTCTCAGGTGAGCGTTTAAAGGACCATTGGTCCTCTTGTTATATTGTGGAGAATTCACTAATATGGAACCAGGAGGATTGACAGAGATACTTATGAACTAAAAATGCATCTGAAACATGTAAACGTTTGAAATCTGTCTAGTAATGGGTTTCTTAATGAATTCGAGAAGCCCAGGTGCAGAAAACTAGAGGGTAAACAGGTTCGTTTCCGCACCTCTCCAAGAACAACAAAAATCCCAAAAAATCTACATCCTAACCGCTTGAGCTTTCGGGTGCATCCAGGACAACAACCTCATACTACTGGTCAGATGCAAGGATGGCCTCTTTGATTAGCAGTTCCTTACAGATTGGAACGTAATGTAACAACAATTTCAGGATGTTAAACTTGCATGCAGAATACACTCTGATAAATTTATATAATCTGAAATATTTCACTTATTGATTAAAATTATATTAAATAAATTCGACTTTTAATAATAAAAAATGTTTGAATTTCAACTTGTCTTTCACTTATTGAACCAAGTGGAGGAGAGTAGCAGAGCTGCTGAGCTTTACTTCTTGATCATTTGACCTGTGGCCACCTGAAAGAGGCTCCGTTAATGACGACTTTCAGGCATCTGATGTCTGAGTCACACCCAGGGCACAGGTTTTGTGTCTGGTCCACCTTTCATGTCCTGAGACTCTTATATCAAGTGACCAGGCAGAGCCTGGACACTTTGCCAACCGCACAGTCTATTGAGAGTCTGTATCCATGTGGCATGATCACCTGTCAATCTGTCACAATGATCAGCCAGCAGAAAACATATCTTGAGGTCTGTCTGGGGATATATCCTTTGGTATGTCACATCACTAGGCCAACAGCAACATATTGTACTCTGAGATCTTGCATCCATCTGGTCTGGTATTTCGGCTGTCACATCATTAGCGACATTACTTTTGTTACACGTTTAGCCATAATTCAAACAAAATTGGATAACATAAAACGAAGTCCATAAAGCAATCATTTATACATATTAGCTCACCAGAGCTGCAATGTCACCAGGTGAGATTATAGCTTACCCAGTGTCTGGCATTCGTCCAGCGTCCATTGTCAGGGGAGGGGCAACGAAAGCTTTTATACATTTTAGCTCACCTGAGCCGAAGGCTCACAGGTGAGCCCAAGGATAGGAAGGCACCCGTCGTCCATCCGTCCCTCTTCGTCATCCGTCGTCGTCGTCCACCATTTTCAAAGATCTTCTCTGAAACCGCTTGGCTAACCAAAGCCAAATTTTATTTGAAGCATCTATAGGATGGGGGAACCAATGTGTATATAAGAAATCCAGGTCACATGACCAAGATGGCATCCAGGCTCATATATGGTAAAAACCCTTCAAAAATCTTCTCCAGAACCGGTGGACCAATTTCAACGAAACTTGGCATCAAGCATCGATGGCTCAAGCACTACAATGTGTATATAAATCATGATACTGTGATGACCTTGACCTATTTTAGGGCAAGGTCAACATTAGTCACCTATGCATTTGAATGGGGAAAAACTTGAAGGAAATGAGCAACAGGACTGATTATTAATGATTCTGAAAACAATTTGACCCCAGGGGCTCATATGTACCCACCCCGGGGCAATATGCATGTATATTTCCATAATATTCAAACCAAAGCCAAATCTTATGAAGCATCTTAAAATGTCATTTAAAGTGAAAGTCTTGCAGGAGATGGGCAGTATGACTAAATATTTATGATTCTTGAAACTTTTGACCCCAGGGACTCATCTGCCCCCACCGCGGGGCATTATACATGTATTTTACCATAATATTCAAACGTCTTCTTCTCTGAAACTGCCAGTCAAAGCCAAATTTTATGTGAAGCATCTATAGAATGGGGGAATCAATGTATATATAAATAATCAAGGTCACATGACCAAGATGGCCGCCATGCCCATATATGGTAAAAAACCTTCAAAAATCTTCTACGGAACCGGTGGACCGATTTCAAAGAAACGTGGCATGAAGCATCGCTGGCTAAAGTACTACAATGTATATATAAATCATGATCTCGTGGTGACCTTGACCTATTTTACGAGTAAAAGTAGTTTGATCAAAGCATACGGTAGTGCTTAGGCGAAAGGTAACACCCTTGTTCACATGGAGTGCACTAGTACATGTATGTTCACTAAGTACTAAAACTGCGAGTAAAATGCACTTCGTCGTGCTCACTGAGTGCACTTACCTTTAGTATAAGCTTAAAGACCTATTTCTCTGTATATTGATGGTCATTAGATAAGGGACAGGGTACTAAAAAGCCCAGTGGCCTGACAATGACTCAGAATACAGGTAAGGGCCAAAACCAGGAATAATCAATATTGGTTGCAGATGAGGTAGTTTTATTGCACAGGTTATCAATAGACAGTAGAACTACAGGTATTATTATTTATGGGACCCTTTATTACCCCCTGCAGAAATGTGATAAATACCTCATTAAAACTTTTAATCTAAGGAACATTAGGGGGTCATTAACCGAGTAAACAGTGGTACCAATACAGCTCATTCTTTAACTGTGCATACCTGGTATCAGAACATACCAACTGGCGTGATGAATAAGTTAAAACAACAGTAAATCCTTACTGCGGCCTATAGACAACTTCTTGAGTTTATAAAATGCGAGTACTCTGCATGTTCTGTAGTATGACTGCCAAAAATGACAAAAACCCATGTAAGCATTCTTGTGTCCATTGGTACCATGACAGCAATATCCTCATGATGATAAAAACACATTCTAATTCATTTGTATTAATTTTGTGATACATGTGAATTTAAAGTAATGTTAAGACTAGTATCAAATATGTGCCCATGTCATTAATATTACGAAAACTAGTACTGTTCAGTTACAAGTTGCCTTGAAAAAATGTTGAACAAATTCTGTAAAATTTTCAAAGTTGTAAGCACAGTCTCATTTATTTGTATTAATTGTGTGAATATAGGTGAATATAAAGGATGCTTGGGGCTCTAAATGGACTTGGTTCTAGAATTACGGAAAAAAGTGCTGTACGATTACTAGCTCCCTTGTGAAATAATCGAAACTCTGACTGTTCTTATTCTTAGTTTTACACACATTTTATTTATTTTTATATTAATCTTATCAGTATATATGAATATAAAGAAGAGTTAAAGACTCAAATTTTCATTATTAGCACTTGGTTCTTATATTACGAAAACTAGTGCTGTCCGATTACTAGTTCACTCAAGATATTGTCAGTTTTTAATTTTTATAGAAGCTGTATGCATATTTACATTTATTTGCATTAATCTGTGAGTGTAGTTGAATTTAAAGTAAAGTTATAGACACTAATTTCAATTATTTGCACTTGGTACTAATATTACGAAAATTAGTCCTGTCCGAATATTAGTTCTCTTGTGAAATTTTTCTTGTTTTTAAAGATGCAAGTGCCAAGTAAAAGACAAAGATATATATTGATAATTCAAGACAATCTTTTAAGTGTAATGAAATAAAAAAAATGGTTTATTGATCAGGAAAGTGACATACCTCCTGTTTCGAGAGAAAATGGCATTTTTCACAAATGCGAGACTTAGTCCGTTTTGATTCAATTTTCTGAGAAAAGTTTTAGGAGGCCCACGAATTTTATTTAATAAATCTAACAACCTAAGAAGTCTTTCTCTGAAAACCCATGTGAAATATTCCAGTAGCCCTGCCTTTTTGAATTATATTGCATTGAAATATGCTAAAAATGAGTTTTTTCAATTTTTGATATTTTGCTGTTGGCGGCCATTTTCTTTTTGAATTTGTGGCAAGCACGTGCGAAGTACACTTACTCTTAACATGCTATTAAACTAAGTTGATGATGTACAAACATTAATCATAGGTGAATTTTTTAACTTCCTTGTGTCCTACAAATGGAAATGTTGTAAAAATGGCATATTTTCAACATTTTCCGTTTTCAGATCATGCCATTTTTCTGAAATTAGCCTTAACCCGGTTACCATGGCAACCGTTACTTCAGTCAACGAACAGACTTTATTTTTTGCAGTTTTGGGTCAAAGGTATTTCACACACAAAGGTTCAGAAAAATCTGAGACTATGCGTGCCGGACCCCTATGTAATTTTTTTGGTGCTTAGGTGGAATTAGTCTTAATATAAAAATATAAAAAAATGATGATTTCTTTACAATGAAGGTTTTTGACTAGATTAGTGACAAAGTTATAATGATACAATGAGTATTAGGCATTCCCTGTTGAATGAATTAGCAATTGTAACAGTATTTGCATTCCAATGCATATAATCAGCATCATGGAAAATAGAAATGACACGGGTTCCAGTGACCATACAGGTAATAAAACATTCAGACAATGAGGTATGAATGCAGCATATTCACCACAGAAGCCACAACCCAACAGACAGTAAGGTGAAACAAGCGTTTTTAGTTGCCCCCTTCTAATATTAGTAACAGCCTAGAATAAAGGACAATAAACCGAGTCGCCTTACCCCTATTTTGTACTTAGATGGCCCTCTCAACCCTACAGCTCCACAGGCTTCACAGTGACAGGGCGGTGTTTACAGCCAACACAACCAGTGGACACAGACCAGGTCTACAAGTGTACAAAAATTCCAATACAAGTACACATTGCACCAATTCAATATGTCAGAAAATGTTCACTTGAAGTGAAAGGAACTAACTGTAGGAAATTGCATTAGATACAGAAGTTATTTCATATGCACGATAACAAGCCTGGTTTCCATAACAACACTCACACAGCATTCAGACACTCACACACAATTATTACACAGCTGCATAGATCAAGTAGCGAATACATTTAGCGCTAAATAATAAATGGAAATCATGAAAGCATATGCCTCTTCACTCACACTCACTTGATGAAAGCCTTATTAACGAGAAAATGCGCTATATGTCATTCACAACACTGTGTTACACACGGACGGAGAACAAAGGATTTACAGAATCATTGATTAAAATACGTTTTAAGCAATTACTCTGAGAATAAAAAAGTATGCATATATTCTTACCCAAAGGTAAACTTGTTCCAGGCTCAGCAACACGTTCGAAAAAGCCGAACTGACCGGGCAAAAGTTCAAATCAGGACAGCAGCAGCTCGCCGCTAAATTATGTTAATGAGAAAAAGGAAGCTGAATCGATTCTGAATAAATAATGAAGTAGGCAACAATGTTACCGAAACGAACCGCATCTTACGTAATAAGCGCAAATGCGATAAGGGCCTACGGCATTATGGACATCAAGAGGACATAGATAACTCACATCTCACAAAATGAAATACGTATAATGTTTTAATGATTCGGTGGCCCCCGTGGTCGAGTGGTTAAGAGCGCTGATATGTCATTACCGCACTTAACCATTCGATCATCTCACCGCTGTGACTGGTGTGGGCTGCGCATCGGCAAGGACGATTTTCATTTAGGTTAATATGTTAACATTTAGATATGTATACTGAGGATTTAAATAGTGATTATCTCACAAATGTTTTTTATAACATAGGGCTATATTAAAATAACCCCCCCCCCCTTGTTTGAACATCAAATTATTTGAACATCATACATATGTACCTGTAGTGACCAGCCTTCAGTCGCTTTGATCCAAATTTCTCAAGAAAAATATCTTCGATGACACTGTAATCAACAGTACACTGATCCGTCGGACTTACTTTGTCCAGTACTTTCTTCAACACATAAATTGACATAGCAAAGACATAGCAAACAGCACGAGCTGGAGCTTCTTGAGCTTTTGTGCTTGATTTTGTGAAAACAAACAGTCTTGCGCGATAACCCATAATATCTTCCATGAGGTTCTTCGCACAAACTCGATTAACAACGTATCCTCAGTATACATATCTAAATGTTAACATATTACCCGCCGATGCGCAGACCTATACAGATCTCAAACGGCCTAATGTTGTTATTTATGAGCATTATAAACTGTTGGAGTCGGGTCCTCTCGTCTTCTTGGCTGTTAGAAATATCTTTCAGGAATAGGAATATGTCGAAATTCCCATAGTGTTACTATTTTCGAGCATGTGAGGCAAGCCAAGTTCCGCTTGCGGGTGTGTCAGGTGGTTTTTCTCGGGGTTCTCCCGTTTTCGCCCCACCTACTGATTGGCCCGTCTCATATGAGCTGAAATAAACTTGAAAGGGACGATAAACTGAATAAAAAAAAGTTGCATGATTCTGCCCCTTTTTTATGAAAACAACACTGTTGTCCTTCTACGACTTTCCAGGCCTTAAATAGAATCTAAATGAGCCGCCGCATGGGAAAACCAACAATTTACATATGCGGAAACAAAGACGCAGATCAGCTGTGCAGAAACAGCACAGCTGATCAGCGCCTTTGTTTTCGCCACACGGATTGTACAATTCCTCTTATACAAAGTTTTAAGCTTCTAGTTTTCTTCTGTGGCTGTACAGCCTGGTTTGTGTCGGGCCTACCCACAGTGTTGGTTTTCTTATGCATATGCTCAAATAGCACGGCTAATCGATTGCGACTGATAAAATACGTTGCGGTTATTTTTGGTAAACATTGTCAATCACGCAGTTATTGAAATGATCTCAAAATGGATCTGTTGGTTTCTTTAACCTTGATGTTTTAAGAATTATTAAGTGAATAATAAAAGTCATTTGCCGCGACATGTCCTATGTCTGGTAAATCTTCTCAGAACAGCCCCTTTTTGTCCATCTTCTGCACAAGTTTCTCCACAATGCCTTTATAACGTTAAGATTATCTCTAAATAGAGTGCATGTAGTTCGTAGATAGAACTGGCAAACCTGTTTGTTTGCTATGCGACAACTTGAGGTGGTCCATCGCGACAGGTAAACATAGTGATGTCACAGATTACGTGTTTAATTTAATATGCTCACATGTAAGTAATGATTACCACCAGGAAAGCGTACAAAAATATCTTACGGTGTATTTTAACAAAAATAATAATACCAATTATCAACTAAATTCAAGATGTCGCTTCGTTTAAATGAGTGTAATCCGAAAAAGTATTGTACCACCCAGGGTTAATCTAAGCTCAAGAGTTCGAAATTAACTGTGATAACGACAAAACCTATCATCGCATGAAGTTCCAGATTTTTTTTACAACATGTTCATCCTTCATAGCAGTTAGGTCTTCTGTGGATTCCCCTAAATGCCCTTTGATCAAAGATTTTAAGAAGCTAGCCATGTCAATGAAAACTGAATCCGACTTGTTAGCACAGACTAAATTTATTAGTCATTAATAAGAAAATAGCATAAACGAGCGCCAGCGTAAAGCATTACGGCACACTGTCTCCTTTGTTGTCGTCGTGGCTGACTCTTACAGTTCGTGAGTCGTCAACGCTCACTCCATTCTTGTCCTCGGAAAGAATCACTATCACGTTATGTTCGTCATTTTGTCTTTCTAGAGAATTCCGTTTCGGCTATCTCCCCTTCAGCTTTGTAAAGGTCCTGAAGTAACAAATCTAAATAAGCCTTTACTGCTAACAAGGCTCATTTCTGTTTCATAATTTCGTCCGTTTTAACATTTTAGTGGTTATCTAAATATGTAGGACCCCCGCCCATTGGGGCATAGGAGAAATAGATGGTGTTGTGAAAACACATGGTGTTGTGACTCGCGAAATCCTATGTAGCCTCTTGAAGACTGTCTTCCGTGAAGCTTTCTTTCAGGCTGAAGTCCATGTTACTGTTTCATGAGAATTTTTTTCATACTTGAATGATGATATGATACCATAAGAAAGTTTTAAATACAGACTTGCACATGTTGAAGAAAAGCAGCATCACCGCCAGAAAGCCGTACTTGTTTAGCAAACTGACACAGCTGACAGTCGAACGCCGTTGATGAAGCAATTAACTCGGCCTAGAACCAACTCTGTCCGTGATAATAGAATAGAATAAAATTTAATTCCAATTTTTGGCCACCACATAGTAGCATATCTTATGAGTCAACTCGGTCGGATCAAATCGGCCTGAATTATATTATTATTATTTCTATCATCATTTACAGACAAGTCACAGTCAGTTTTGTTTCGGTTATGCTTCAATATCATAGGACAATTGCAAAAATCAAAATAATAAAATACATCACACGTTATTAACATGTTCTAAGACAATCAGTATAACAGTTTTTGAAAGATGGAATAAGAACAGAAACGAAAAGAGGTATTTTTTCAATTCATTAGTATTGCTTCATAAAAAATCACCATATCGATAATGAGTCTTTATTTGTAATGGGCATACCAAGTTAACCAAGGTGTCATTATCAAGGCAATACGCGCATGCCAGCCAACATCTACCGTGTTAATTCACCCCTAATAATTAAAGATACCCTGCCACTAAGCCATTGCACCTTTTAAGATACTGCGACACCCTCATTTCTGAATATTATGCGCCGGGATGCGTGTGAGAGAATAAAAGTAAAAAAAGTTAGACTTAAAAGAATGACAGCGAGGAAAGACAAAAGATAATAGTGTTAGATTTTTAGTAGAGATGTAAGATTAAAAGCAGGCTTAAAAAGTTTTTCTCTCTATGACATTGAATAGTTGATCTTGCTCACCTCTCACTTGAAGGAGTCAAGATCAGGTAAAATGACAATTTCCGCTGGGGGCCGGTTCGATGAAATAATCGTCATGGGATAGAACACATGTAATAATCGGTACGAGCAAATACCTGGTGGAATCCGTCCCGTACAGGACGCGGGTTGGAATTAGCCGGTCGCCCCCCTCTTGCGGATTCGTAAAATAAGAATAGAGGGACCAGGAATCGATGCAATTAAATTTAAAGTCCCAACATAGACAGCGGGTGAGAAAGAAAACACACAAAACACAACAAAACATTTTCCGACAACACACTCGAAGAGCAGAATGACTAGCTCTTTCCCAACAAGGTAGCCATCCGGCTAAGATTCAACAGGAACGAAAGGGAACGAGCACGACAGAGAAGTAGGCACAATAAACAGTAGTATAATGAAGATAAACCACTTTTCCTGGGACACCGATTATAGTTTTAACTAGGGGCAAGCATGAACCCGGTCGATGAAGGGATCCTGGTGATTGACTGTGACGGCTGTGCTGACGAACATGGTTGGCATACAACACATCACTTTGGCCCTGATTTCGGCTAGACGGGAGGCAATGCGAGTTCGGGTATGGTCAGTCGGCTTTGTCGCGCCAAGCCCTAGGAACACCTTTTACTTTATCTTCTTATCTTTTAGTATCGTCCCTGACACCCACCATATGCCCGTACATGTTTTTCTTTTCTGTCTTTATCATTCGTAGAAGGCGGCGGCTCAACTGGTCAATCGTGTAGGCATCAAGCTTGTGCGAGTATATCTCTGTGTATCTCTTACACTTTTGAGTAGGAAAGCCAATCATTTTATGTGTTCCCTTGTAGGGCTCCAAGGAGGGCGGAGAGCATTCAAGATGACTCATAAATCCATTTAATTATGAGTGTTTCAGATAATCAATCGTCACAGAACTCAAGCAAACGCCAAACGTCTGAAGAGTCAGATGAATCTTCGGATTCTGATGCTCCACAGACTATCGCACAAGCAACGTCACAATCAGCTTTGAACGTACCGCGGTTCTTAGTTGTTCATTCGACAGACCCATCAAGAAAAGTGTCAGATCTATCCCCTTTCGTGATCGAGGAATGTGTCGTGTCATTAGCAGGTCAACCGAAGAGTATCAAAAGACTTAAATCGGGCGATCTGCTACTCGAAGTCGAAAAAATAAACATATCTAAAACCTGCTAAAAACCACGAAATTATTGGACCCTGCTGTCAACATTACTTTGCACAACTCTCACAATCGTTTGTAGTAGTTAGTAGACCAGGCTTAGCATGCTGTTTATGCTCTACTAACCGGTCTACTGCTGTGTGTGTACTTCGCGTTGTGTTTTGATTACTGAATTGTTTTGCGACTTCCCGTCAAACTAGACAGACGGACGAACGTTCAGGTAGCTACGAACTGACGGAAAGTGCTAGGTTTGTGTAAGATACCAGATTCGAATCTCTGGATTTGAGGTCTTTGGGAAACTAGTATGGTTAAATAAGAGCTGTCGCAGGACAGCGTGCTCGACTGCTTCTGACCTTTGTCAAACATAAGGCCAAACCCGACCGGTAACCCAAGGCATTATGCTCATACATCTTTTTGCCTTGATGCGATAAGGCAAAATCACTGAACCATGAAAGTTAACTATAACTACCTAAGATTTAAAGGTCTCCCTCATATTGTGAAAGAAGTGTGTTCATATACCAACTGAGTGCCAAGACACAAGGCAAAATCACTGAACCGTGAAATAAGGTTACACTGACCTATAAGTATTTCAGGGTCAAAGCCTCAAAGGTCTAGTGATACTACTCATGTGAAAGAAATATGATCATATACACATTCAGTGTTGAGATATAAAGCAAAATCACTGAACCATGAAATTAGGTCATAGTGACCTATAAGTATGTTTGGGTTAAAGGTCTGGTCATACTCATTCATAATCAGAAAGAAGTTTGAAAAAATACCAACTGAGTGTCAAGATATAAGGCAAAATCACTGAACCATGAAATTAGGTCACAGTGACCCAGGAATACTTTACGGTCAAAGGTCTTGGCATACTCATACATATCGTGAAAGAAGTATGTTCATATACCAATTGAGTGCCGAGATATAAAGGAAAATCACTGAACCGTGAAATAAGGTCATATTGACCTAGGACTACTTTAGGGTCAAAGGTCTTGTCATACACAAACATAGTGTCAAAGAAGTTTGTTCATTGCCGAGATATAAGGCAAAGTCACTGAAACGTGAAATTAGGTCATAGTGACCTATAAGTATATTGGGGTCAAAGGTCTGGTCATACTCACTCATAATCTGAAAAAAGTATGAAAATATTCTGATTGAGTGTCAATATGTAAGGCAAAATCACTGAAACGTGAAATTAGGTCACAGTGACCTAGGACTACTTCAGGGTCAAAGGTCTTGTCATACGCAAGCATACTTTGAAAGAAGTTTGTTCATAAACCATTTGAGTACCGAGATATAAGGCAAAATCACTGAACCGTGAAATTAGGCCACAGTGACCTATAAGTATATTGGGGTCAAAGGTCTGGTCATACTCACCCATAATCTGAAAAAAAGTATGAAAATATACTAATTGAGTGTCAAGATATAAGGCAAACTCACTAAACCGTGAAATTAGGTCACAGTGACCTAGGACTAATTCAGGGTCAAAGGTCTTGTCATATGCAAACATACTTTGAAAGTAGTTTGTTCATAAACCATTTGAGAACCGAGATATAAGGCAAAATTACTGAACCGTGAAATTAGGTCACAGTGACCTATAAGTATATTGGGGTCAAAGGTCTGGTCATACTCACCCATAATCTGAAAAAAGTATGAAAATATACTAATTGAGTGTCAAGATATATAAGGCAAACTCACAGAACCGTGAAATTAGGTCACAGTGACCTATAAGTATATTGGGGTCAAAGGCCTGGTCATACTCACTCATAGTCTGAAAAAAGTAAGAAAATATACTAATTGAGTGTCAAGATATAAGGCAAAATCACTGAACCATGGAAAGTAGGTCAACCGACCCTTACCGTCATGACACACAAGTCAGTGTCACAAAGTCAAAAGATGAATGACCAACCATCTTCCTAAGTTGTTTCTATTAAGAAATAAAAAGAAAAAAAAATTGGGGAGTTCTAGATTTCGACCTCTAGCCCCGCCCCCCTGACTCCGACCCAGAGGTCCGATGTCATGCAACCTAAAGTGTATGAAGTATGAATGCTTTATGATAAGTTGTTGTCAAGATATAGACTCCTTGTAAAAGTTACACAGCAGTACATCTATTTTTTTACAGTGTTCTAGTTTTTAACCTCCAGCCCCACCCCCAGGCATGGACCGAGAGACCCGATGCCATGAAATGAAACTCAACCCTACAGGGTACCTATGGTCCGAGTATGAAAGCCCTCTGATAAAAAGTTTTCAAGATATAGACTTCTAGAATACTATATCACAGAAAAGCCATTATTATTAATGGTGTTCTAGATTTTAACCTCTAGCCCCACCCCCTGGCATGGACCCAGGGATCTGATGCCATGGAATGAAAGCCGACCCTACAGGGTGTCAATGGCCCAAGTATCAATGCTTTCTGATGAGTGGTTGTCAAGATATGGACTTCTAGAGAACTTTAACACAAGAATTGCCATTTTTGAAGGTGTTCTAGATTTTAACCTCCAGCCCCACCCCCTGGCCTGGACCCAGGGGCCCGATGCCATGGAATGAAAGCTAACCCTACAGGGTATCTATGGTCCAAGTATGAATGCTTTCTGATGAGTGGTTGTCAAGATATGGACTTCTAGAAAACTTTAACACAAGTGTGACGCGCACGGGAACGCGCACGGGAACGGGAACGTGGACGACCGGGGTGACTGCAATAGCTCTATGCACTTCGTGCAGTCGAGCTAAAAATATGAGGAAGATTCTTGATTTAAACAAACATGGTTTAAACAAACATGGATTTATTTATTTACAAATGACATGATATTATATGATAAATTGACTTTGAATGTTTTACACAGTATACAAAGATACGATAAATTGACGTTGCATAGGTTTCACACCGTAAACAAAAGTCTTGAAATTTAAAAAAAGTTTAACATCATGTTAATTTGCCAACATATTGAAAAAGAATGTGGATAAACTTCACATCTTAAATGCTAAAAGTTACAAAGTAACCTCATGAGGAAGAAGAATAACTCCGTGTTTCGTGGAAACAAGAGTTATTCCTCTCAGAAGAATGCCCTGACTGTCCGATGGGAACAAAAGCCATTCTTCTTGGGCACAACACATAAAGGTTGCTTAGGTCTTACATATGGTTGTGTCAATAAAAAGGTACACGTAGGCAAAGATCAGGAAAAGGCGCAATCAGAAAAAGATTCCCACTCCAAAAACCTAGGTGGGAAAAAACCAAACTAACAATCAGGTACTTACTAACAATCAGGTACTTCTGTGGTGGTTCTTTTTGTTTTATGTCTTGCTGTCCGATGGGAACAAAAGCCATTCTTCTTGGGCACAACACATAAAGGTTGCTTAGGTCTTACATATGGTTGTGTCAATAAAAAGGTACACGTAGGCAAAGATCAGGAAAATGCACAATCAGAAAAAGATTCCCACTCCAAAAACCTAGGTGGGAAAAAACCAAACTAACAATCAGGTACTTACTAACAATCAGGTACTTCTGTGGTGGTTCTTTTTGTTTTATGTCTTAATGTTTGAACTTTTTTGTTGTACTGTTGGCGCCTTGTGTATGTTTTCATATTTTTAGTTAAGTTAACTGAGTGGCCACCTATTGGGAAAATAACTGCTCATTCGGCTTACGATATGTTTCATGGTGTAAGTACCTGATTGTTAGTTTCAAATTGTTTTTTTCCCACCTCGGTTTTTGGAGTGGGATTCTTTTTCTGATTGCGCCTTTTCCTGATCTTTGCCTACTTGTACCTTTTGATACCATGAAACATATCATAAG
This sequence comes from Rugalucina vietnamica, assembly GCA_964017185.1. Classification (NCBI taxonomy): domain Eukaryota; kingdom Metazoa; phylum Mollusca; class Bivalvia; order Lucinida; family Lucinidae; genus Rugalucina; species Rugalucina vietnamica. The sequence goes on from OZ024879.1 coordinate 3,688,753, forward strand.
CTAATAAAGGCGCCAAACCGATACACGAGTGTATGATAACAAATAGTTTTGTTATAAGGTGTGTAGGAGTTGAATGTTGTTCAATATCTAATTTACTGAATTCTATAGTCTAAAAGATATACATTATGACAATTTTACCTGATGTTCAATAAAATAAGCCTTGCAAATGCAAATAAAGACAATAAAATAATTTTAATGAAGTTTGCAATACTAAATTCAAGGGACATAACTAATTTCTCATGAAAAGTACAAGTTTCAGCTTTCAGCAAAACATGTTTCTACCACACGTTAAAAGGGTGTCATTCGCAGCAGAGGTGTGATGAAATGCTCAGTTGACATTCTAAAGATAGGCTTGGAGCAGTGTTCACAAAGACGGGGAATGAAGACAACACTTGGACGGGATGAAGACAGGATACTTGGTAAATTTTGATAAAGTTTTTTGTTATCGCACCTGCTTATAGCAGGGTGCGATATAGGAGTTCAAATTTCCGTCCGTCCGTCCGTTCGTTCGTTCGTTCGTCCGTCCGTCAACATTTACGTCGAAGTTTAGTTTTCTCGACATCAGAGATAGCTTTGAGTCTGAAACCTTGCATAGTAATTGTCCTTGACATACCCTTCAAGCACGCACCTTAACCTGGTGCCCTTGACCTATATTTCATGGTCCACTGACTTTGAAAATTTTTACGTCGAAGTTTGGTTTTCTCGACATCAGAGATAGCTGCGAGTCTGAAACCTTGCATAGTAATTGTCCTTGACATACCCTTCAAGCACGCACCTTAACCTGGTGCCCTTGACCTATATTTCACGGTCCACTGACTTTGATAATTTTACGTCGAAGTTTGGTTTTCTCGACATCAGAGATAGCTGCAAGTCTGAAACCTTGCATAGTAATCGTCCTTGACATACCCTTCAAGCACGCACCTCAACCCGGTGCCCTTGACCTATATTTCATGGTCCACTGACTTTGAAAATTTTTACGTCGAAGTTTGGTTTTCTCGGCGTCAGAGATAGCTGCGAATCTGAAACCTTGCATAGTAATTGTCCTTGACATGCCCTTCAAGCACGCATCTTGACCCAGTGCCCTTGAACTATATTTCACGGTCTGTTGACTTTGCCCGATGCAGGTGCGATATCGACCTCCGCGGAGTTCTTGTTTGTTGTTGTTTTTCCCTTTTTATGGAATAATTAATGTGATTAATTTTTCCACGTTTGCATTCTTTGCATTGTACATGTCTTGCACGGACTTCTTTGTCATGATACATTAATATGGTTCCTCCGCATATTAATTTTTAAATGAAGTGGTTCTTCCACAATTTAACTTTTTAAGTGGCTCTCCCACAATTTATTTTCCAGTTGCACAGTACTTTATTAAAATTTGAAAATTATTTACAGTTAAAATGTTCTGGTTACTGCCAGTCAACAACTTACACGAAGTCATCGTCAGATGATTCGAACTCCCACACATACCCTATACACCATACAAGTTTGATTTCCTGGTGCATTTTCGCTATACTGATAAATATGGTAATTTCGCTGTCCCAGTGAAAACGGTTTTTGTTAATGATAATTATAATCGCTGTATTTCCGGTGTATTTGGTTGGGATTTTGGCTTGGTTTTATCAAAAGTTTTTCATTTGTTGCATGTGTTCGCCAGTTGAGCGCTATTTTTGTTTTTATTTAATTTTCTTTCTTTATGATTTCGTGAATGTCCCCAGGATAAGTGGTTTTCGGCGTTTTTCGGCGTTGTGCCTGGTAAAATCGTTAAGTTGTGTCCCAGATAGAGTGATTTGTTTTCATCATACTTGTCCCCTGTTGGAACGATAATCGGTGTCCCAGGAAAAGTGGTTTATCTTCATTATACTACTGTTTATTGTGCCTACCTCTTTGTCGTACTCGTTCCCTTTCGTTCCTGTTGAAATCTAGCCGGATGGCTACCTTGTTGGGAAAGAGCTAGTCATTCTGCTTTTCGAGTGTGTTGTCGGAAAATGTTTTGTTGTGCTTTATGTATTTTCTTTCCCACCCGCTGTCTATGTTGGGACTTTAAATTTAATTGCATCGATTCCTGGTCCCTCTATTCTTACTTTTGTCTTTTTTTTAGTTTTGGTTTTTTCACTTTTTTCAGGCTCATATCCTGGAGGGTGGCATACATTATCTGAACGACTTGGAGCTGACCGTTGACGATGCTCAGATGATGCTAGCGTTGATGAGGCATGCGACTTGGGGTTTTTACGCGTCTTGTGCGTTGAGCGACGCAGACTTGCTGCTGTGGGTGATGTGGTCGTCTCAACGGTTGTTGTTTCTGCATCTTCCTGGTAGACGAAAACGATGGCACGGACGCTGCTGCCTGCTGTTTGGTTTTCTTACGCGCCTGTCGTGTCGATCGACGTGGAATTACTGTTGGAGGAGAGGGTGTTTTCTCTACGATTGTTTTATCGGCTTCATCCTCGGAAATTCCGGGACTCGAAAACATTGCAGAAATCTGGGACATAGGTAATGAGTCAGGCATTCTTGAATTACATGGAACCTGAGCAGTCGGCAGATTGGGTGGTATAGCGCTGTCATCGCTGCTGATAGTAACCTGGGACAGACTTAATGGTTCTATTGAAGTTGATGGGACCTGAGCAGACGGCAGACTTGATGGAACCACAATGTCATCGCTGCTTCTACTGACTTGTTGGGCGACCACTTGTTCCGCGTCACTCTGTGACGTGGCCTCTGATTCTGCGTCTGTGTTTCCTGGTACAATCTGCCGGTCGGCAATTGGTGTTTCAGTCTCTGGCTCCATACGCCAGGAATCAAATAGTGGTGTGGTATAGTTATACTCTGCCGCTGCTTCTAAGGTATAGACAGATTGCAGCAACTCAAAGAAGGCTGTGTACGCGCGTCCCTTTGTCTCGGACCGCCACATCACTTCCGCCAAGTGCCCTTCAAACTGACTGAGTTCTGTTCCTGACATTTTACGGAAATGGTTCTTGGCGTGCTTCCACGCACCCTCTATCTCGTTGGTATGACATACGACCGTCTCGTCAGTGGTCTTGCTTACATAGACTTTTTTGAAGCTGTACTTATGTAGTACTGTGAAATGTTCATATCCTAAAGAATTCAAATCGCAGTAAGCGCTCCATCCATCAGAGAAAATACGGGCCCCTGGAGCAACGTGCCGCTGGATCAGTGGGATTAAGGTTTCCTTCTTTTTATCTGACACGGGATACAGTAGGATTGTATTGGATTTACGTTCTATCATTCCGAAAATCCAAATACGAAGTCCGGGGCGGGGGTTTCCTCTGTGGTATTTCATTCGTCTACCAAACCAGAGGACCAATGGTCCTGTAAACGCTCACCTGAGTCTGCTGTATATACCAATAAACATGTTTGAATATTATGGTATTTAACCCCAGTGCAGGGGCAGATGAAGCCCTTGGGCCGTTTTCTTTTTTCAGAATAATCAACATTCTGTCCATTTGCCAATTTCTTGCTGGCTTTTCCCTTCAAATGACATTTTAACAGTTTTTCCCCATTCAAATACATGGGCAACCCATGATGACCTTGCCATAAACTTGGTCAAGGTCATCACAGGGTCATGATTTATATATACAATGTAGTACATGTACTATAGCCATGGATGCTTCACGCCAAGTTTCATTGAAGTCAATCTATTGGTTTCAGAGAAGATATTTGAAGGGTTTTTACCATATATGGGCATGGCGGCCATCTTGGTCATGTGACCTAGATTATTAATATATACATTGGTTCCCCCATCCTATAGATGCTTCACATAAAATTTGGCATCAATTGGCCAAGTGGTTTTAGAGGAGATGTTTGTATATTATGGTAATATACATGTATATTGCCCCGGGGTGTGGGTATATGAGCCCTTAGGTCCATTTTTTTTTCAGAATCATTAATATTTAGTCCTACTACCCATTTCCTGCAAGATTTTCACCTCAGATGACTTTTTAAAAGTTTTACCCATTCCAATGCATTGGCGACCTATGTTGACCTTGTCCTAAAATAGGTCAAGGTCACCACAGGGTCATGATTTATATACACATTGTAGTACTTTAGCCATTGGTGCTTCATGCCAAGTTTCTTTGAAATCAGTCCACCAGATTCGGAGAAGAAGATTTTTGAAGGGTTTTTACCTTATATGGGTATGGCAGCCATCTTGGTCATGTGAACTAGATAATTTATATATACATTAATTCCCCCATTCCATAGATGCTTCACATAAAATTTGGCTTTGATTCGCCCAGCGGTTTCAGAGGAGAAGATGTTTGAATATTATGGTAATATACATGTATATTGCCCCGGGGTGGGGGCCGATGATGAGCCCCTGGGGTCCTTTTTTTTTCAGAATCACTAATATTCAGTCCTACTGCCCATTTCCTGCAAGACTTTCACTTTAAATGACATTTTAAAAGTTTTCCCTATTCAAATGCATTGGCGACCTATGTTGACCTTGCCGTAAAAAAGGTCAAGGTCATCACAGGGTCATGATTTATATACACATTGTAGTACTTGAGCCATCGATGCTTCATGCCAAGTTTCTTTGAAATCGATCCACCGGTTCTGGAGAAGAAGATTTTTGAAGGGTTTTTACCATATATGGGCATTGCGGCCATCATGGTCATGTGACCTGGATTACACATTAATAATATATATTAAGATATTCTTTGCATATATACTAGTGAAGTAATCTTTGGTGGCAGGCAATCATCCTTTTTAGCTCACCTGAGCCGAAGGCGGAAGCCATGATCCGGCGTCTGTCCGTCGTCCATCCATCGTCTGTCCACAATTTCAAAGATCTTCTCCTCTGAAACCGCTTGGACAATCAAAGTTAAACTTCATGTAGAGCATCCTTAGGAAGGGGGAACGAAAGTTTATATAAATGGTCAAGGTCACATGACCAAGATGGCTGTCATGGCTAAAAATAGCAAAAGCCTTTAAAAAATCTTCTTCTCCTGAACCAGAAGGTCTGTGATTTGGAAACTTGACATGAAGCATCAGAAAGAGGAGCTTTACAAAGATAAATGATGACCCTGGGATGACCTTGGCCTATTTTACGGCAAGGTAAACTTAGGTCGCCTATGCATTTGGATGGGGAAAAGTCGGAAGATGTCATTTGATGGCAGAAAACTTGCTGGGAATGAGCAAATGGACAGAATGTTATTGTTTATGAAAACAATTTGACCCCAGGGGGTTGTCTGCCCCTGCCCTGGGGCTAAATACACGTATATTATTGTAATATTGAAACATCTTCTCTGAAACCGCTTGGTCAATCAAAGCCAAACTTTATATGGCGGATCCTTAGGAGGTGGGTAAGCTATATCAGAGGTGGTCAGTTCATTTCATGTTTTTTTGTCCCACTCAACAACTACAGGTATATGGAGACAGAAACTTCTTTTAATTTAGTCTCATCTGAAAGAATGGTGGATCCTGGGATCAAAACCCAGGATCCTGAGGAGTAGCTTAACAAACATGCCTCGGAGGCTTTGGTTGCACCAGAAAGTCCTACCAGAACAGTTGGTAGTTATCTATTGGGGTCTTATATGAAAGATCTCAGGTGGGCATTTACAGAACCAGTGGTCCTCTGGTTCTATTATTTTCAATTAATGTTGTTTTTCTGTATAGGGCCATGTGACCGCAGAGCCTCACATCTGAAGTCTTGCATTAAAAGATATATTAATGAGGGGAATAATGTCACTACAGCCGAGGAAATGAAAGTGGTATGTATTACAATTAATTTTCATATAATGCTTTCTAAGATATGATATCATAATTATGTTATTAATATTAATAACATTTCTGCGAGCATTAAAACATAAATGACGACGTCAGAACAGTGTAAATTTTAATAAGATATGAGCCGCCTCATGGTTTAACCAACAATCTGCCGATGCAAAAACAAATGCGCAGATCAGTTACTGCGAAGCTGATCAGCGCCTTTGTTTTCGCTACTTGGATAGTACAGTTCCTCTACTACTTAAATCAGAAATTTCAAGCTTCTAGCCTGCTTCTGTGACTGTACAGCCTCATTTGTGTCCGACCTGTTCAGAAACCACATTGTTGGTTTTCCCACGAGGTGGCTCATATGTACTTTATGAGAACAATAAAATCCTATATTTAAGAAATAGATCAGCTCTAGCAGTGAATTGTTGAGTAATAATTCATTGTTTGGAGGTCAGTTGTAAAGAAGATCAAATCACGAGGGCGTAGCGCGAGTGATTTATCCTCTTACAACTGACCGACAAACAGTGAATTATAACTCAACAATTCACGCACTTGAGCTGATCTATTTCGATTCTAACACACAATAAACGGAATAAATGTTGCTGAAACCGTCGATATCGTTCAGCTTTCCGCCATTGCATTGCAGATATCTCCAAATATTTGACTGTAATGCTGGTATTTACACACACTTATTACGTTTGTTATGCGCTAAAACGACGTTTCACCATCTAACGCTGCTTTGTGGGATAGCTGACGTCACAAATGCCGCAAAGTAACGTCACACTTATTCGCCCAGTGAAATTGTTGCACAACATAACATGTTTTTTTACCATATAGGCGAGGTGTGTTAGAATAAAGGTCATATTATAAAAGGAATCTCAAATCATTTCATATGTTAATTATTGCATTTGTTAGACTGAATGTGTTTCAGGCTATTGATGCAAAGCAGAATGGAACATACAGGGTAAAGGTTGTAGATGTTGTTATTGATGTGGACACAGAAAAAGAAGACTATAAATCTATTCCTGTTATTTCACAACACCACAACTTCGCCTTTGAGAGTAGAGGCATTAGAGTATGGAAGGCATATGGAATTAGGGAAAGGTGATCTTGAATTATGATCCTAAATTTTTATCGCACCTGCTTATAGCAAGGTGCGATATAGGAGTCCAAATTTCCGTCTGTTCGTCCGTCCGTTAACATTTACGTCGAAGTTTCGTTTTCTCAACCTCAGTGATAGCTGCGAGTCTCAAACCATGCATAGTAATTGTCCTTGACATACCCTTCAAGCACGCACCTTGACCCAGTGCCTTTGACCTATATTTCACGGTCCATTGACTTTGTTAATTTTTACGTCGAAGTTTGGTCGAAGTTCTCTGCATCAGTGATAGCCACAAGTGTGAAACCTTGCATAGTAATTGTCTTTGACATACCCTTCAAGCACGCATCTTGACCCAGTGCTTCTGACCTATATTTCACGGTCCATTGACTTTGTTAATTTTTACTTCAAAGTTTGGCTTTCTCTGCATCAGTGATACCTGCGAGTGTAAAACCTTGCATAGTAATTGTCCTTGGCATGCCCTTTAAGCATGCACTTAAGCATGCACTTTGACCTGGTGCCCTTGACCGATATTTCATGGTCCATTGACTTCGTTAATTTTTATGTTGAAGTTTGTTATTTTCTGCACCTCTGATAGCTGTGAGTGTGAAACCTTGCATACTAATTGTCCTTGATGTATCCTTCAAGCACACACCTTGACCTGTTGCCCTTGACCTATATTTCACGGTCCATAGACTTTATTATTTTTTGTGTCAAGGTTTGATTTTCTCTACACCTAAGGTAGCCCTTGCATAGTAATTGTCCTTGACATGCCCTTTAAGCACATTCATGTTTCAGAGTAACTACTGTATGTAGCAATTGTCTTTGAAAATTACAAAAATAGATGGGTGAGAAGTGAATCAAAACCTACTTCGTGGAACATAAATGTTCAAAGGCAATAAATCTAGTTCAAGATATTGATATCTATGATTTATTCAAGTTTAAACTTTTTGAATAAGCTTGCAGTTTCTCAGTGCTATTTCAGTGTATGGTTATGTGTAAACCATCGGGTGTTAGCTCTAATCCAGACCATTTTGCACATTGTGGTTTTCAGTTTATTACCAATAAAAGTATGTTTTTTTTTCCATATTTTCGGAAGTACAGTCTTGCTCTTATTTTGACTGAAACATGATCCCTATGTTTAAAGGTCTCTTTTATTGAGAGCAGATTACCATTCAGCAGTGGCGGATTAAGGCAATCTTGTGAATCCTTAAAAATTACATTTTTTTCGCTAACAAAATGTGCAATGAATAAATGATGACATTTCTTTTCCGGAAAATTGATTAAATGGAATAAAATCGGCAGGGTAGAACCAAGATGTGAGTTGATGATCCTCAAAGACTGGACAGCATCTCATTTTCAGACTTTGGAAAGAGAAGGTACGGTAATTTGAAATTTTAGTGAGGAAAACAATTAACAAATAAAACCAGAAATGGTTTTGACAAACTGCCATACAAGTTTCGGTTGCATAAATGGGAGAAACGTCTTGAATAGTTTCAAAAATGTATTGACACCTTAAATGTGCTGTTTTTGTTTTTTTTCCAAGTTGAAAATATAGCACATGGTGTGAATTTTGGTTAATGTAAAAAAGGATCCAAGGCATTGGTTAAGTTGTATCATGATTTATTTGTTTGTTCTTGATGATTCATTGACTAGTTAGAGATTCACCACGAGGACCGAATAACTAACTAAATGTTATGAACCACTGCAGAAGCTGAGGGTGAGGTTATGGCCATGTAAAACCGGTTTAAGCCCGCCAGTAACTTTGTGTTACTGATCGTTCCAAGTCGATACTTCTGTGGTGGTTCTTTCTGTTTTATGTCTTGGTGTTTAAAAAAATTTTTGTGCTGTTGGCGCCTTATGTGTGTTTTCATATTTTTAGTTAAGTTAAGGTAACTGAGTGGCCACCTATTGGGAAAATAGCTGCTCATTCGGCTTACGATATGTTTCATGGTATATGTGCCTGATTGTTAGTTTGTTTTTTTCCCACCTCGGTTTTTGGAGTGGGAATCTTTTTCTGATTGCGCCTTTTCCTGATCTTTGCCTACTTGTACCTTTGTAATGTTAAAAGTTATACAAACAAATTAACAGCCGTGATTGGGTCTGGAACGCAGTACTGTGAACACAGTTGCACTTGCTGATCTTAACACATCCACCTTGCTTTGAATTTCTTAAAAGGTGAAATAATTGTGGATTTACTGCCTCTTGCGAAAATGTGAGGTTAACGACCAATCTGGATTATCAGACCTAAGAGATTGACTGTGCACTATGTTCTTACAGAAACTAGTATATTAGCCACTGCACAAGAGAACCAGCAATCTGCATATTCAAAAACAAAGCCGCAGATCAACTGTGCTGTTACTGCACAGCTGATGGGCACCTTTGTTTTCTTTACATAGATAGTGCAATTCATCTTCTAACTATATACAAAATTTCAAGCTTCTAGCTGTGTTTTTTTTTACTGTGCAGGCCGGTATGTGTCAGACAATGTCAAACGTCCAAATTGATGGTTTTCTTACATTGAGGCTTATATGTCATTTTATTTTCAGTAACAGGCTCAGACGAAAGTGAAGACATTGAAGAAGTGCCCTTGAAAAAAAGAAAAAAAAGACACAGATCATGTGGAATACAACTGTCCAAAGGAGGGTTGCATGCGGCTGTTCAAATCAGCAACCGCATTAGAACAACACATTACCCTAGGCAATTGTGACTATAGGCTTGAGAAACACTCGCTCCATGATGAAGCAAAGCTGAAATACTATGCAAAAGTAAATTTAATGCCTATGGTTGAGAGTGTTGTAACACAAGAGAGTGACAAAGTGTATGGAAAATGTTCGAGTGTGCAGCGAGGATGGGCACTTAGGCAAAAGAAGAAAAAATCAAAATTTTCAGCTGAACAAAAAAAGTTCATGAAAAGAAAGTTTGAGGGAGGCAAGAATCTGGGAGGAAAGTTGACCCGTTTGTTGCTGCAGAAGAGATGAGGAGTATCAAGTCAGCTGATCAGTTTGTTTTTTCAAAGGCAGAATATCTTACAGGACAACAAATTTCTTCCTACTTTTCCAGGCTTGCATTGAAGAACCGAAAAACAGACATGAATGATCTAGTTGCTGCCAAACAAGAAGCTAACGACGAAGAAATCACAGGATATCTTGGATACAGTTACGCTTTAATTTTGATATATTATTGCAGGAAATACAGTCCAGAGGGAATATATGAATATATAGCTCTGCTAAACAGTATGAAGATTTTCTGTCTCCATAGGTCCAACCCCAGAGGGAAAACATTTGTCACTTTTCTAATTTGAAGTGTTACTCCCTGCAGCAGTGATGACTGCATGGATCGAACCTTAAAATTATTTTCCATCACAAACTCTTGAGAAATACATATTTCATTAGAATGAGTGTCTCTCAATATACACACTTTGACCTTGACCTGTATGTCATTGTCAGTAATGCATGTCAAGTACAAAATTAATCATAATGCAACACCTTTCAGAGATGTAGTATTTTAACCTAAGCATACTAAACTTACCTGCATTTTTACCGGAAAATACCGATGAATTATTGGATTTCCATAGGCAATGACAGGTAGACCTTACCTGTCCAAATTGGTTACCAATTAACATTAGATTGCTATGGAAAACAGTTTTTATACAATTGTAATATTTTTATTTAAAAAGTAAGAAACAGGATGCTGTTATATGCATATTCTACAAATTATCAGCTTTCCGATGATATAAATTTTATTTATTTTGAGTTTGATCTTTTTGCTTCCCTGGTCGTCCGAAGGTTACATCTTGTTACCCTATATAAAGCTATTGTTAAAGTGTCAAAACGCGTGTAATCCCATTTTCACGTCTAATTTAATAAAGAAATATTTCACGGAAATTTAGGATGCTGTTATATTTGTTATCTGCACATTCCATACTTTACATACATATAAGTTTAATGAATCTAGCAATAGTCCTTTTTGCTTCCCGAGTATAGGATAATTCCAGTTTCAACTCTTTTCTGGAAATTATTTTTTGTCCGGATTTTTACTAAGTCCGCACCATAAATATTACAGGTAACTGTGATATGTCGAAGCGCAAGTGGTTGCCTCAGGTAATGGATAGATGTAAGAAATTCGAGAAAATACTTCAGCTTAAAATACACAATGGGACCAAAAATACTTTTAATATAGAAATGATCAAAACTTTTTATTTTATTGCCATAATTAGCAAATGGACAAGGTCGCGATACTGTCCTTCAAAGACTATCCGAACATAACAGAAGGCTTAAATTTAATGCTTAAATGCCTCTGACTATAATGCATCAAAGACAACATCGTATCATGAAAAGTAAAATCCCGCAACCTATTTAAGGATTATTCAATTGTTACTGAATTAGATATAATTGCAATACAAATTCAACCGAAACTTGTTTTGATGATCTGCTCATCAGAATCGCCGTCTTCACACTTTTGGTGAAAACACTTGAAGACAATAAAATGACAGATTATGCTCAAATACTTTAAGTTGGACATATATAAAGATGACGTCTGGATCCAATTTAATCATGGCTTTCACAACTAGTGTACGCCCGCGTAAACAAATTGATTACAAAAAGTCACTGGCTGCCTCATGCTAATGAAAGAGGTGAAAATTTTGAGAAAAGTTTAGTTTAGCCGATGGGTCCAAAATACTTTTTTGTACTGACTATTAGAAAAATGATCAAAATATTTATCTTTGAGATTAAATATTGTTTTTCGGCACTTTTAAAATCTGACATTATGACCTATATGGTTACATATAAGTTCATATCGAAAAATAGATATTTCAAGAACTTATGTGAATTCATAAATTCATGTGATATTCATCATTTTAATTTATCATTTTTATTTTTATGGGATTATGAGAATTTTTTTTTTTTTTTTTTTTTTTTTTTTTTTTTTATGCCGTAATCCGCAACAGGACGAGTACGCGATATCTGCCATTCAAAGTATCCAAACCAAATAGCAGCTTTTATTAGCTTTAATTAAAGAACAATAAATCATCAAACATAAACGTTTAAAGCAATCATCGCATGAATAGTTGAATCCCGACAACAATTAAAGAATCAAATTACATGTATCCATTTAACTTAAGTATTTCACACAAAAGCAAACCGTCCGAGTATAATTACTCATTTACCGAAAGCGGTGCATGGTGATGACACTCTGCCATAACACATTATGCATGCTTTATTTAACCAAGTTGAAGAAATCAAAGATATCTAAAATCTATTTGTTAATATCTTTCCTCAAAGCATGTTGACACGAAACAAAAACATTTATCATTATGCATGTATCGTAGTAGAGAAGACCTAAATATGTGGTATTACGGATTCGTGAAATGCGTATTCATTCATTCATTCATTCATTCATTCATTCATTTCTTTCTTTCTTTCTTTCTTTCTTTCTTTCTTTCTTTTCTTATATACGATATCTGAAATCCTTGACGACAAAGAAATAATTTAAGATAATTATCAATGGAAATGAAAATGGCAAGTTCCGCGCAAACAATATGATACTATAATTGTTTAATTTTGCAGAAATTCTACAACTTGCAAACTTGCAAAGGCGAAAACAAAGGCGCTGTACAGCTCATCAGCGTCTTTGTTTTCGCTTCATAGATAGTAAATAAATCCGAAATTTCAAACTTCTAGCCTGCTTCTGTGACTGTACGGACCGGTTTGTGTCTGACCTGGACAGAAACCAAAATGGTTTTCTCATGCGAAGGCTCATTTGGTATTTTATTCTTGTACATGCGCAGGACATTGAAATTAAACCGTTTGCGTTATTGATGCATGTCAGGTTTACACCGCATGGTGCTTTAACGCACAAAAAATGTAGTTTAATTAAACATAAAATTTTGTTTTAAGAATTTAGATTCATTGTACTACATGATCTCTATATGCAGATTCGGCTAAGAGTAGCCTGCTTGATATGCAGAATCAGTTTTGTCTGTCAAAACAGCTTTCTTATGACGCTGCCAAATTATCATGTAAGAATGTTTTTATAAGGAGCGTGACACTTTAATACCTTGCGGCGACAGCCTAAATACGCTGGATGTCAGGTGTAATCCACTGATCTAGTCATCCATGAGGTGTTTTATCAAAACAGCGCAAGGGGTAATTAGCTTAGCTCATCAGAACGGCGCAAACTATGCTCATCGATACAGCGCAACATAATTGGGCAATTATCCTATTGTTATCGTAATCACTAAAGATTTTCTACGTGAGCGCGTCTACCCACAGTAGTGAGTGGTGAACAACTATGCTTGGTGGCTTGATGGCTTGGTGACCCATGGTGACCCATGGCTTATATCTTTCACTGAGCATCTAACAGTGACAGCTTGCAGATTTTTTTTTAAATCAGTGAGCTAAAGATGCCCACTTCCATTAACTTGTACACTAAAAAGACAATCTGACATTTTATGTGTACATGTACATACATAAGATTTTAAAACATCAACAAAAAATATCCTGCTCAACTTCCACCTCCCCGCGGTGAGCAGGGGCAATGGATAATACAGAAACATACAGACAGTGTCTATATTTTTTCTCTATAATACGGCTAACGGAAGGTCTTAATACAGGTATACAGGTAAATATACCGGTAATTACAGGTAATTGCCCAATTATTGTGCGCTGTAATGATGAGCACGATTTTACAGGTAGCTATATAGTCCATACGCTGTTTTGATAGCTGTTTTTCGCTGTTTTGATGACCCAATGCGCTGTTTTGATTATGTGCCATCCATGATGATCGTTTTACAGTAAAGCGTGAAAACCTACTTTCTGGTCGGCATTTCTGACCGTGTCAGACAAAGGCCAGATTGGTTATCATTAAAACTGTATCAAGGTTGAACTGCATACTTGGATAAGTATAACCGGTCTTAAGAAAAATGGTGTGTCAGCGCTGTGCAGGTCATCAACGCATATACGATTTTAACGTGCAGACAAGTTGTCGCAAGATTCTGCTCGAATTTGAAATGATAATTTGTTTAATCTTATCATTTTGTTATCAAATATGATGATAAAAACGCCCCCTGCTTACATCAGGACGGGGGTATGTAGGGGTATACCTATTTTTCTTCTTTTTACTCCAAAACACATAGATTGTGGGTACTCGTTAGATCCGCCTCGCCGAGGTGGTTCTAACGTGTACCCATAATCTAGGTTTTGAGCAAAACTAAGAAAAATTCAAAATTTTTTCAGCTGAAAATTTTCAATTTTTAATGCTAAAAACCTCTGCTTATTGCTTGGGCAAGTTTTCGTAATATAATGTAATTACTGCCAAAGGTTTAATTTCTTACAAAGATTCTTCAATGAACTCCAATGAACCTCGAATTCTTCTTTATGAAAGACTTAAAACCCTAAAACTTTTCCATCAGAGAGACATGCCCGTGAAATATATATCCGGCCCATCATATCCCACTTTTATATAGTAAAACTGGGGTTTACAGGGGTATGCATATTTTCCTTATTTTTGATCCAATACATAGATTGTGGGTACTCGTTATATAACCGCATAATCAATGTTTTGAGTAAATATATAAAAATCCATTTTTTTTTTCTTGAAATTTATTTTTTTTCTGCAGAACAAAGTTCTGTATATTGCATGGGCAAGTCTTCGTAATGTCACTATTTTTTTTCGTCTCGCGAATTATAATACGGATTTTTGTGTTTTATGTTATGTTTTAAGGTGCTAAACAAAGATGAAAAACGCAAAGAAAACCAAATTGAGCTATTCCATTAAATATGTTCATGTGAACAATTCGTTCGGCCATGAGAAACGCATTAAATAACTAACTCCTCCGATTTAAATTTTATTGGAGCCGAGCTCACTATCAGCTATCACCCACTGATAGCATTT